>OY744481.1:344502118-345912118 GCA_963556165.1 Tipula helvola | reverse complement strand
TTAAAATATAAAATACAAAATGCAAAATATAAAATATAAAATAAAAAATATGAAATATGAACTATAAAATATAAAATTCCAAATATTAAATATCAAATACAAAATGTAAAATATAAAATATGAAAAAAAAATATAAAATATAAAATACAAAATATAAAATATGAAAAATAAAATATAAACTATTAAATAGAAAATACAAAATATAAAATATGAAAAATAAAATATAAATATAAACTATAAAATAGAAAATACAAAATATAAAATATGAAAAATAAAATAAAAAATATAAAATATGAAAAATAAAATATAAATATAAACTATAAAATATAAAATATTAAATATTAAATATTAAATATTAAATATTAAATATAAAATATTAAATACAAAATATAAAATATGAAAATTAAATATAAAATATGAAAAATAAAATATAAAACATAAAATTTAAAATATAAAATATAAACTGCAAAATATAAACTATAAAATATAAAATAAAAACTATAAAATCTCAAATATTAAATATTAAATACAAAATATAAAATATGAAAAATAAAATATAAATATAAACTATAAAATACAAAATATAAAATATGAAAAATAAATTATAAATATAAACTATAAAATATTAAATATTAAATATTAAATATTTAATATTAAATATTAAATATTAAATATTAAATATTAAATATTAAATATTAAATATAAAATATAAAATATTAAATATAAAATATGAAAAATAAAATATAAATGAAAAATGAAATTTAAAACATAAAATTTAAAATATAAAATATAAACTACAAAATATAAACTATAAAATATAAAATAAAAACTATAAAATCTCAAAGATTAAATAGTAAAGATAAAATATAAAATATACAATATAAAATACAAAATATAAAATATGAAAAATAAAATATAAATATAAACTATAAAATGTAAAATACAAAATATAAAATATGAAAAATAAAATATAAATATAAAATATAAAATATAAAATATAAAATATTAAATATTAAATATAAAATATTAAATATTAAATACAAAATATAAAATATGAATAATAAAATATAAAATATGAAAAATAAAATATAAAACATAAAATTTAAAATATAAAATATAAACTACAAAATATAAACTATAAAATATAAAATAAAAACTATAAAATATCAAATATTAAATATTAAATATAAAATATAAAATGTTAAATACAAAATATAAAATATGAAAAATAAAATATAAAACATAAAATTTAAAATATAAAATACAAAATGCAAAATATAAACTATAAAATATAAAATATAAAATATAAAATATAAAATATAAAATATAAAATATAAAATATAAAATATAAAATATAAAATATAAAATATAAAATATAAAATATAAAATATAAAATATAAAATATAAAATATAAAATATAAAATATAAAATATAAAATATAAAATATAAAATATAAAATATAAAATATAAAATATAAAATATAAAATATAAAATATAAAATATAAAATATAAAATATAAAATATAAAATATAAAATATAAAATATAAAATATAAAATATAAAATATAAAATATAAAATATAAAATATAAAATATAAAATATAAAATATAAAATATAAAATATAAAATATAAAATATAAAATATAAAATATAAAATATAAAATATAAAATATAAAATATAAAATATAAAATATAAAATATAAAATATAAAATATAAAATATAAAATATAAAATATAAAATATAAAATATAAAATATAAAATATAAAATATAAAATATAAAATATAAAATATAAAATATAAAATATAAAATATAAAATATAAAATATAAAATATAAAATATAAAATATAAAATATAAAATATAAAATATAAAATATAAAATATAAAATATAAAATATAAAATATAAAATATAAAATATAAAATATAAAATATAAAATATAAAATATAAAATATAAAATATAAAATATAAAATATAAAATATAAAATATAAAATATAAAATATAAAATATAAAATATAAAATATAAAATATAAAATATAAAATATAAAATATAAAATATAAAATATAAAATATAAAATATAAAATATAAAATATAAAATATAAAATATAAAATATAAAATATAAAATATAAAATATAAAATATTAAATATTAAATATTAAATATTAAATATTAAATATTAAATATTAAATATTAAATATTAAATATTAAATATTAAATATTAAATATTAAATATTAAATATTAAATATTAAATATTAAATATTAAATATTAAATATTAAATATTAAATATTAAATATTAAATATTAAATATTAAATATTAAATATTAAATATTAAATATTAAATATAAAATATAAAATATTAAATATTAAATTATAAATATTAAATATTAAATATAAAATATAAAACATAAAAGGCAAAATATGAAATATAAAACATAAAATATAAAATATTAAATATAAAATGTAAAATATAAAATTTAGAATTTAAATTATGAAAAATAAAATATCAACTATACAATGTAAAATATAAAATATTAAATATTAAATATTAAATATTAAATTGTAAATATAAAATTTAAAATATAAAATATAAAATATAAAATATAAAATATAAAATATAAAATATAAAATATAAAATATAAAATATAAAATATAAAATATAAAATATAAAATATAAAATATAAAATATAAAATATAAAATATAAAATATAAAATATAAAATATAAAATATAAAATATAAAATATAAAATATAAAATATAAAATATAAAATATAAAATATAAAATATAAAATATAAAATATAAAATATAAAATATAAAATATAAAATATAAAATATAAAATATAAAATATAAAATATAAAATATAAAATATAAAATATAAAATATAAAATATAAAATATAAAATATAAAATATAAAATATAAAATATAAAATATAAAATATAAAATATAAAATATAAAATATAAAATATAAAATATAAAATATAAAATATAAAATATAAAATATAAAATATAAAATATAAAATATAAAATATAAAATATAAAATATAAAATATAAAATATAAAATATAAAATATAAAATATAAAATATAAAATATAAAATATAAAATATAAAATATAAAATATAAAATATAAAATATAAAATATAAAATATAAAATATAAAATATAAAATATAAAATATAAAATATAAAATATAAAATATAAAATATAAAATATAAAATATAAAATATAAAATATAAAATATAAAATATAAAATATAAAATATAAAATATAAAATATAAAATATAAAATATAAAATATAAAATATTAAATATTAAATATAAAATATAAAATATTAAATATTAAATTATAAATATTAAATATAAAATATAAAAGGTAAAATATGAAATATAAAACATAAAATATAAAATATTAAATATAAAATGTAAAATATAAAATTTAGAATTTAAATTATGAAAAATAAAATATCAACTATACAATGTAAAATATAAAATATTAAATATTAAATATTAAATTGTAAATATAAAATTGAAAATATAAAATATAAAATATAAAATATAAAATATAAAATATAAAATATAAAATATAAAATATAAAATATAAAATATAAAATATAAAATATAAAATATAAAATATAAAATATAAAATATAAAATATAAAATATAAAATATAAAATATAAAATATAAAATATAAAATATAAAATATAAAATATAAAATATAAAATATAAAATATAAAATATAAAATATAAAATATAAAATATAAAATATAAAATATAAAATATAAAATATAAAATATAAAATATAAAATATAAAATATAAAATATAAAATATAAAATATAAAATATAAAATATAAAATATAAAATATAAAATATAAAATATAAAATATAAAATATAAAATATAAAATATAAAATATAAAATATAAAATATAAAATATAAAATATAAAATATAAAATATAAAATATAAAATATAAAATATAAAATATAAAATATAAAATATAAAATATAAAATATAAAATATAAAATATAAAATATAAAATATAAAATATAAAATATAAAATATAAAATATAAAATATAAAATATAAAATATAAAATATAAAATATAAAATATAAAATATAAAATATAAAATATAAAATATAAAATATAAAATATAAAATATAAAATATAAAATATAAAATATAAAATATAAAATATAAAATATAAAATATAAAATATAAAATATAAAATATAAAATGTAAAATATAAAACATAAAATATAAAATATAAACTATAAAATATACAATAAAAAATATAAAATAAAAACTATAAATACCAAATATTAAATATCAAATACAAAATGCAAAATATAAAATGAGGAGTAGATCGAACTTTTGCCCTTGCGAACTTTTCAGTACGAAGCCAAACTACCACAAAGCGAACTCAAGAAAGGTTCTCTTTTTTCGTTCAATGTCGATACACTTTGTATGACTCTTGGGTTAAAGTAAGGGGTGATTATGTTATTTCTACTTTTCGAGAATCTTATTGATAAATATACCAAGGTGAAAAACATTTTTTTCTTTTAAACGTGGTCCTACGTTGTACCAGTTATAATTCGATAAATTTAATTATAAACAACATTGTTGCGACACTGGTGATAGATAAATGCGTTCATACTAAATGTTCAGATGTCGTAAAGGCTTAAAAAATTGAAAATGTTTTGACCTACCAGAAATTACTACTGCAAAGCATCAGTACCAAACGGCTGCAAAACAGTCTGGAATGGATTCCCTAATTTTATTATAAATTGGATAATGTATAGATCTACAAGTGGTTAATGTTGCAGGCAGTGTGCAAATTTAACAAGAAATTAACAAAATTGTCGTGCCACCACTTAAATAATAACCTAAAAATTTAACAGACAAACAAAATGGATTCTAATTATAATTGGCGTTGCTCATAAAAATCATCTAATTACATTTATTCTTTTTTTAAATCCTGCTGGTGGTAATTTAATTATGACATAAACATGAAATATTCATTTTTAAATTAAAAAATAATTTTGTCATCTTTAATTCGATTCTCTTTTTTTTTTGCTATTTTCTTCGTTTTAATTTCCGTTGTGCAGAATTTCCTTATATTTATATACATACTTCAAGAAGAAGTTTTGTCGATGTCGTACAGCCAGACATCACATAAAAAAAAAAAACAAAGAAATTATAAAAATAATTTAATTTATTTTTTGTCAACAATGGGAAATCAAGAATAAAATCAAAATAACTTTTTTGCTCCCGTTCTATTTATATATGTATGTACTAATGTACGCGCGGTTTTGAATTCCTAATGAAGGATTTAATTAAAAAGTTACTCGCGAAATAATCAAATAAAAAAAAATTGGTTTAAATGTGAGAGGGCAATGAATAAATTATTCATTAGACATTTTGTTTATAATCAAATGCAATTCTATGTTTATTGGTTCAGCAAGACGATGGTTTGTGCAAAGAATTTTAGCGCAATGGATTTCAAAATTATTTTTTAACAAATTGTTTAATCTAATTCATTATTTTAAACTCGTAACGTAACAGGTAGGCATTCATTTTCTTGTTCCACAACCGTCATTAAATGAAATGCATAAAAAATCTGCACAACATATAAATACAAATAGTTTATTGTTGTTTTTAAAAACATTTGAAAGCTAATAGGTTAATTTTTATAGTTTTTGTATATTAAAACGAAAATACGAACGATACATTGTACAATTATTATTGTTACACAAATCTACATATATTATTCGGTTTTATCACGTTATATCATGTGAAATACAAATAATTTTCAAAATTAATAACATTTTCACATAAAAAAGTTATATTCATATACAACACAATATCAGCATAAATATTCATATAATATACAAATATACATACTTATAATTCACGGCTAGGAGGTACCCCTATATACCTCATGTACACAATATACTACATCATCATTCGTATATTTATTGTACTGTTTTTGGAAAATTACAAACAAAAACATAAATTTTCATAGAAAAAAGCAACAAAATAAAAATTAAGTTATGAATTTGTGATCCATTAAAATGCTATATTTATATGCTGTACATAGAGTTTTAAATTGGTGAGAATTATTTTTTTGCAAAATTTTGAATATGAAAGCACAGAAAAAAACAATATCAAATGATTTCTTGCATTATAAAAGGCGTGTGCGGTACAAACTCAATGGACTCGGCTCAATTTTTTTCGCCCAGGAGAGAGGGGGGGGGGGCGGTGAGTAGATGAGAAAGGAGAGGCGCAACAACTACCGAATGGGAAAGCAGAGAAGTAAAAATCATGATGATGACGGAATGATGATCTCCCCTCTCCTACCTACGATGGAAAATAGTGGAGAATAAAAAAAATTGTTATTATCTGTTGCAAGGTTCCCGAGTTGAAGTAGAGAATAATATATGTAGGTGATATTGATTAAGTTCCAGAAACCTAGCAGCACATAAAAGATTTTCAAAAAACATACTAACTAATGCCTTCATCCCCACATTTACTTATCGCACTTCTCAATAGGTGTCTTTCTATGAATTAGGCTTTTTTGATGCATATAGTTCTTTGACAATAAAGAATTTCCTGGTTCCAAATTGGCCATATTCCAAAAATTCATCTAAAAGTGGATCAATTGATCGTATGGACAATATTTTTAGCTATAAATTTAATGTTAACAAAAAGTTCCTCTTTTTATTAATCTTGCAACTACAAAATGTTGCAATTACAAAATGTTGCAACTACAAAATCTTGCAATTACAAAATCTTGCATAACAAAATAGTGGAATTATTTTTCGTTTTACTAGGTTTCATTAATAGATTCTATATAATCAGCTCCTACCTGCGGGCGTGAGGGTAGGTATATATTTCCCATGCGTATGAAAGTTTATTTGGTTGTGGCACGAGCAGTGGAGGCAAATTACCAAGGCTAATTCAAATTATTTTTTTCGAATCGTGACTACTGCGATACCTGTTTTATTTTAGTTACTGAGCATAAATATTCTCCTGTACATAACAAAAAAAATATTTTACCGGTCAATAGTCAACTACAGTCGTATAAAAAATTATTTTCTCAATCAGTTACGAAATAATAATTTAAAACTTTAGAAACAATGAGAAGATAACTAATTTTGGCAGATGCGATCAGCGAAGTGTTTGTTTTGGCTAATTTAATTTAAAATGAAAAATGCTTTGTTTATGTCATATAATTAATTAACAGTCTTATTGTATTCCATTATCAGTATATAAAAACAAAACTGAAAACTTCGTTGTAACATTGAATAGATAAGAATTTTTTTTGTATATTTATATGAATGTATAGAGAATACATTTTTGTTTTTCTTTATTGTACGCCAACTGAGTAATATTTCGAATACTATTTTTTTTTCTGCTCACTATTCAGATCAATCAGTAATAAAAAATTTTATTCGACCAGTAAATAACGAATAACAAAATTTACAGAACGAGTTTTAAAACGTTGTCTAAAACTCATCTTAGAATCCCATTTCCGTCGTACATGCTAAATTTCATGATAATCGGTAAAGAATCACCTAAGTTCCTTCCTAATTGGCCACTTTCCAGAACTTCATGTAACAATGAATTAAGAATCCCATTTCCATCGCTCAAATCGAATTTCATCATAATCAGTTCACAAATAACCAAGTTAATTCTTAATCGGCCTGACTGGAAAATGCTATTAATAGTTGGATATTTAAACTCTCTATATTCGAATCTAAGGGACAATCGGAAATCAGACGCAGGTTAATCTCCAATTAGGTTCTTAAACCCAGGTTTTACTATAATATGTTGTTCTTATGCTGTTATATAGTTAAGCGAGTACATAAAAAATAGAAAACCGGTATTGTATCACATGGGACCTGCATTCGCTTTCCGTTCCGTTCAATAACAGCCCTTTCCAGATCTGGATGTTTGAATTCTTTTAAAATGTTTACTATATTCTGCAAGCAACGGTCTACGTTGATCGATAAGATGTCTTTCGCCAGTAGGTTGGCCGTTGCAGCTAGTGTGCCAAATTGATACCAAATTGCCATTTTTTCATGTTGGCTGCATTGTCTGACACGACCGCATATATCTCCGTTCCGTATACTTCTTTTGCCAATTTGATTAATTACTCAACAATATTATGAAGCAATTCACTCATTTCAGGTATTTGTGTGAAATCCCATGCATCGAGAACAAAATGCGATCCGCTCCCACTGCGATAGTTTTCTGCATTGTGAACTATAGTTACGACCAGTTTCGAATTGCTGGCAGTATTCTTCCAAACATCGATCAATAACACGAATTCAGATGAAGCCGGTATTTTTGTGGTACATTTGTTATGAATTTTACCGAGCAAAGAATTTGTCAAAACTTTACGGGATGGAATTTCCTTGTAATAGCTTAGTCGCAGTATTTTGACAAATTTTTTAAAATGGCCTGATTCCACTACAATAAAGGGAATATTACATCCAAAGAAAAAAATGGCGAGCGCCTCTGAAATAGAGTCTTCTTCTATTTTGGTTAGAACATCGATGTAAGATGTGATCGAGTGAGAGTCTCTTTAGTCTCGTTTTGGCTGTTTGTTGACAGCTATTATTTTTGTCACTATTTCCAAGAGTATTTGAAACATTTGAAACAATAGAAATGACTGAGGAAACGGCGCTTGGAATATCCATCTTAAAATACAAATATAAATTAGAAACATTCCGTAATAATGTAAGTACATTATTATTCTGTAGTGGCCGTGGCTTATATCACACTTAATTTATAATTTAATTTTATATTTTATTTAATAATTTAAATAGTTTTTAATTTCTTTATTGTGATATTATTTTATGTATTTTATTTCAAAAATACTAGTTTCGAGCTTCGCTCTTTGTCAATTTTTTGCAAACTACTAAAAATTGTTTTTGCTGTTTGTTGTATTTTGTTGTTTTTCCCAGTTGTTGTTCTAATTCATTTTTGTTACCCTGTCTGTCGTACAATCTATTTGTTTTTGTATTTAGTTTTTCGTTTAAAATCAGTGTGTTGTTGCGATGCTTATAAATTTCTAACTCTTCGTACCGGTCCATTATATTTCTTTTTGTAGCCTGTGTAATATGATTAAATTGGTGTGAATATCAGTGAATGAGTGTTTCTTGTCCGTTAAGTGTTGTGCGTAATTAGATTTAAAAATATCGTTTGGTCGGGTGTGTTTAAGCTCCTTTGTGTGTTCTCTGAAGAGTTAGAAATTTATAAGCATCGCAACAACACACTGATTTTAAACGAAAAACTAAATACAAAACCAAATAGATTGTACGACAGGGCACCAAAAATGAATTAGAACAACAACTGGGAAAAACAACAAAATACAACAAACAGCAAAAACAATTTTTAGTAGTTTGCAAAAAATTGACAAAGAGCGAAGCTCGAAACTAGTATTTTTGAAATAAAATACATAAAATAATATCACAATAAAGAAATTAAAAACTATTTAAATTATTAAATAAAATATAAAATTTAATTATAAATAAATTAGAAATTGCACAAGACAATTTTTTGTTTGTTTAATCGATTACTTACAAAGTCGACAATACCGACGTCAGTTTCAGTATCTTGTTCAACTACGATTTCACAGTTTTCTAATTGATCAAAATTTATGTTCCCTATACATTGGAGTTTATTGGTCGCGGTTAATTTCTGTTTCGCTGTCATCATTACGGGGCTGACATTCGTTGCTGCGGGAAAGATAAAAATCATTTACATTTAAATCACGAAATATGTTTTAAAACACACTACATTGATATAAACAAACTCCCCGGTGAGATTTTAAACGACTGTCAGCTGTGTTTGACAATTTTTTTGTACATATCTCACAATACGCAAAATATTTGTTATTTTCTTTTTTTAATTGAAAACCGTTAGCTGCACGAAACGTGGAGTTTTTCTTTCTTCCAGACATCTTTTTATTTTATTTGTATCACTTTTATACTTGATTATTTATGTTGAAATACGGTATTTAACTTCTACCAAATGTATTTCTCTTTAGAATTATCACAATTAAATATAATTGCTGTGTTCCATTGGCCTGAGTAAACTACTCACAAGTACTTGTATCTACTTGCAACTACTCATGCTCAAACGATGGTGTAGTTGAGAAGTAGTTACGCACAAAATTAACGGAAGAGGGATTTTAGTTTAAAAAATTCTAATAGATGGATCTATACCCATTTTGTTTGTGGGGAATGTCATTTTTTTAACCCTAATCCAACAAAAGTGTGCTTTTTGGTTCATTTGATAAATGCATCGATTTGCAAAATAATGTTAATTTAGTTATAAACTTGTATGTATTTTATTTTAAAACATTTCCATACATTCCATACAACGTACTCATGATACAAGGAATTAATAAGGTATGCTCAATAGATGTAATTACGCCATCCGGTGATAGAAATTTGTTTTTTATTTTTTGTTATTTCTCTATTTTATTTTGTTTTTAGCACGTCATTCGGTAGTATCGTGGTGCAGCATCGAATGACGTGCTAAAAAACAAAACAAAATAGAGAAATTTGTACAAAAAATAAAAAATAAAAAACAAATTTCTGTCACCAGATGACGTAATTACATCTATTGAGCATACCTTATTAAGTCTTTGTATCATGCAACGTACTTGGCATCCTTTGCAAAAATTTAGGAAGTTATTTGATTAGAATTTGAATGTACTGACGTAACAAAAATATGCTGGTTGGATTAGGGTTAAAAAAAAATTTGTTTATGTTTGTGATGCGACACGGCAATTTTTAAATCGCAAAAATATTTTAATTATTTTGTTGTTTAATGTTTTATTACGTATTATTATTAATGGAATAATGTATTTTTTATCAAAATCTACCAGTTTTATTTAAATTGAGGTTATATTTTACTACTGTCACGAAAATTCGCGTTCCATTGGACATCTACTCACAAGTACTTGCAAGTAGCAAATTGTTTCCAATGGAACACTACAAATATTTTAATTTAACACAAGATCAAGGTAGCTGTATTTTATTTATGAAAGAATGAACTTGCCTCATTCGCATCACCATTCAAATTAGAAACTAAATAATTTGTGTCGCTTTCCTTCTCCCTTTTTATAGATTTTTTTTTAATTATTTCATATTCATAATTTTTTACTTCAAAACGTAAAAGTTGACACGAAAAGCAGCATTTTTGTAACGATTTTCTACATAATTTTCATAGTCTACTATGCGATTCATTAGTATTTGTGATGAGAAAATTTAAGGTAACGTTTATGTTTGTTGTAATATAAAACCAAGGAAAATTATTTTTTTGAATTTTCCTTTTTGTCTTATTTAATTCAATTATAAATAACGTTTTATTTGATATAAATTTCATAAATAAATTCATAACTATAATGCAAATAAATTCAATTAAACTTAATTCAATAGTATTTGTGATTCATATTTTTGATGCATAAGTATTTGTGATATGCAGAAAAATTTAAAAATAATTGGTAAATCAACTAAATTTAAAATTATTTTTGACTAATTAAATAGTGACTAAGTCACTTATTGGTGAACCATTGGAACATTTTTATTACGTCTCCATTGCGTCTCGGAATTGGCCCAAAAATTGTGTAAATAAAATCGCAAGGAATCTTATCCCATACGGTTTTTAAGCACCCTATTATACATTTTTAGTCTTGCTAGATTGTGAATACCTTCCGGGTTCATTTAAACCCCAACAAGGACAAATAAAAACTCTGCCTTGGCCTAGGCAACTAATTATGTTCAATATTTTTATTTAATTTCGAAGCAATGATACTTTTAGTGTATGGGAGCGTTATTGTGCTGAAGAGAAAATTTAGGCCTGACTAATTTTTCAACAAATAAGAATGCTATATCATTCAATAAACCGAAATTGAACATTGGCCTTGAAGAGTTGTAGCTTATAGAACACATAGCCAACCAGAATATGATTTACTGTGAGGAAACAAAATGTAAACGTAATTATATTGGATTGCCAATTGAACTCTGGGGAACCTTGTTATGTGAAAATTAGTGCGTTTTGTCGTTAATTAGAAAATATGGAGAAAAAAAATGTTGGTACTACAGAGAATATCAAATACGGTGGTTACTTCTTCCGTTAGCATCTCTTGCGGAAGAAATAAAAGTTTATGTTGCTGTATAAATTACAACACTTCAAGGTCAATGTTCAATTTCGGTTTATGAATGAGGCAGTATTCCCAGTTTTTGAAAAATAGTCGAGCCTCAATTTGCTCTTCAGCGCAATAATGCTCCCATACACAAGAAGGAGAATTTGGCACGAAATTTTATAAAAATATTGAACATAATTAGTTGCCTAGGCCAAGGCAAAGTTTTTATTTGTCCTTGCGAGAGTTTAAATGAAAGCGGAGGATACTCGCAATCTAGCAAGACCAAAAATTTATAATGGGGTGCTTATAAAACCTTGTAGGATAAGATTCCCTGCGATTTTATGAACAAAATGTTTAGTCACTTCTGAGACGTGATGGAGATATAATAAAAATGTTCCAATGGTTCACAAATTATAAGTGACATACTCACAATTTAATTAGTAAAAAATAATTTTAAAAATAATTGATTTACTAATTATTTTTAAATTTTTCACCATATCACAAATACTAATGAATCAAAAATATGAATCACAAATACTATTGAATCAAGTTTAATTGAATTTATTTGCATTATAGTTATGAATTTATTTATGAAATTTATATCAAATAAAACGTTATTTATAATTGAATTAAATAAGACAAAAAGAAAATTCAAAAAAATATTTTTCCTTGGTTTTATATTACCTTAAATTTTCTCATCACAAATACTAATGAATCGCATAGTACACACTGTCTTCATAGACAACGAATTGTCTACGCGTAGAGGCACATCACTGAATTTTCGGCTGTAAACTTTGTTGAATTATTGCTATTGACAAGTCACATCAATGCAATCCATCTCTAGACATAACACTCTGATGGCTTACTCCGATTTTTCCAACATTTTTGGCATTTATTTAATTAAGCTTAGTTCCTGTTGAGGCACTGTTAATACTTTTATACTAGTGCCATCTTCAAGTAAGTTATAGGAGTATTAACTATCTTACTTTGTTTTAGTTATAGTTTACTCGGTTAAGGCACACAATAAAATAATAATAGAATCACAACAAGTTTAATAAATGTAGAAGTATTTTAAGATTATTTTAATTAGTGTAGAGGACCACCTCAAAGCTGCTTAGCATTACCTCCACACCACCCCCGTTCATAAAGATGACCAGAACAGGTTAAGAATTTTCAAAATAGTTTTAGTTATAATTTTATGCTGCGCATACTAAAATAACGAACTCCTCAAAGCCGTTCAGCATTGGTCCTTTGGCTTAAGTCAACTTTCCTAAACAACTTCGGATTTCCAAGAAAACTGGCTCAATGCAACTGACTTTCTCGTGAAAAAAACAACCAAACAATACAAGCATGTTTTGCAGAGTATTTCAAATTTAACTGACAAACAAAATTTGTTAAAATTTATTTAGTTTGTGTTTTCTGCTATACAACAATAGATGTCACTAACGCAAATAAAATGTAAATGTGTAATTGATGAATGGAAAAGTTTAAAAAGCGCCTTAATCGGACAAAAGTAAAATATGTGATAGGCTGTAACAAAAATTTGCTATATGAAGTTATATGGAAATATTGTCTATTTAAATTACATTTTTATTTATGAAAATTGTTATGATTGGAAAATTGAATTAATCCCATATGTGGTTTAAAGTATGATTTTTGTATATCTAATTTGTTTGTGACATTCTTATCATTTTAAATATGAGAAACTGTACTTAAAAATTGCAGATGTTTCAAAATAAGCTAGTGTTACCAAAAACATAAATGTTTTAAAATTATTAAATTTTAGATTGTATTAATAAGTCAAAGCGTAGCACCTGTTATCTAATAAAGCTCCAAAAAATTTTAGTGGCCGAAATATATATTTATAGAGAGTTTAACAATAAATTTCTGCAATTTTTAAGCACAACTTTTTGATATTTAAAATGAAAAAAATGTCCCAAATGAATCAGATATTATACTAAAATCACACTTTAAACTACATACATATAGGGAATTAATGCAATATTCCAATCATTACAATTTTCACAAATAAAAATGAAATTTAATTAGACAATATTTCCATATAACTTCAAATAGCAAACTTTTGTTACAGTCCATCACATATTTCACTATTGTCCGCTGGAGCACACCATTCCATTCGTACATACCAACAACTCACAAAAACCATAATATTGTTTAGCTACGCTAAATATCACGTGTACCAACCACTTCCGCGAAAAAAATGTATACAAAAATAATCACGAATAAGTCTATGCAAAGTTGTGTACAGGAAAGTGAACTTAAGCCGATTTATAAACTTGATGTAACTACTACTTATGTAACTTGATTCAAAATTAAAACATTTCGTGTTGGAAAGGAACGTTCCTTTCTTTTATGCACCAGCCAGGTAATATTTCGCGCAATTCGCCTAAGAAGTTGGATGGACCTCATTTCAGTATCTAGATAAAACACTTCTTCTTGAGCTTCTGGAATCGGTCCCATTTCCTCCACACCCAATTTTTAAAATTTGTACATAACGCAACAGCAGAAAACTAATTGCTTAGCTATAGATGTATCTGAATTTCTAACAAGTTAAGCAAAATTCTCTAAATATTTGATAACCTAATAAATTAATAAAAATTATAAAATTATTAAGACCATAAACTAGCCTATAATTAAACAACATTGTTTTATGGATAATTTGAGTCCTGTGAATTTGGAGTCAATAAATTCGTCTTAAACCAGAAGCTCCCATCGCCAACTAAACGTTTGAAAAATCGTATCTTTCCGAAAATTTAATGTGTAACGTTGGTTTCGCAAAAACGATATATTAACGAAACGAGGCCCTCCGGCACAACATATACCAAGCCAGAGACAGTAGAAACCGGCGCACTGATAAGAAAGGCCGCCGCATGTTTGATGCAATAAACAACGGTCAATAACATCGCCAAGTCCTTACCGCATAAGTCCAATATCAACCACAAGTCAACAGTTGTCAGTCGAAATCCACGGTTCGAGCAAATTCATTATACTGGACATTATTTTGTTGGATTAACTCTTTTTTACGATTATACAGTAAGTCTAATATGTATTGAAGTCCGGGTGATCACAATTAAAAATAAAGACCGCGGTAATTAATTATAGAAAAAATTTTAATATTTTGTTTCATTATTCTTACTTATGATAGCTGTCCGACGACATTGGTTTTAGGGTTTTATTCCTTAAAAATTGTCTTCGAATATCGGAATTAAACCGGTGTTATATTAAATCTTGATCACAATTACCGATATACTGATTGTGAGAAAGGCTGGTATTCACTTACAATTAAATTGCACAATATACTTGTGTGACGTCAGTCCATTGCACAATATGACATCACAGAATAATATTACGCATTATTGCGCATTTTTTGTATTAATGTAAAGAAATAACAGTAACCGTATTAAGTTTTCAATTTACAATAACTGAAAATTATTATTTTTATTAATAAATATAAATATAAATAAAATAAAATTTGTTAAAATAAATACAATTTTAAAATTAGTAATCAATTAGAGATCGTCGATAAGGGGATGGCACTATATTTAGTCTTTCGGTTATTTTTAAACACGGCTAACAGAATAAAGAAACAGGCCAACAACAACAAGAAACTGAGCACTGATAGCATCATAAATATATGTCGGCCACCATTCAAATCATTAGCTTTGGGAGTTGGAATTTCTATTAACATTCCTTTAAAAGTTTCACTGTTCTTTTGTTTCAATATTTGCGTTACATTTTTACACGTTATACCACGAATGTTTGACTCACTTTTAACTGTTTTAATCTTAGGCATCACTAGTTGTATATTAAGTTTTTTAAATCGTCTTAATACTTGTTCTAAATCATTACATTGCCATTTATTATTCGAAATGCTTATCGTTTTTAAATTGGGCAATAAATATTCAAATTCCTCGAAATGAGTATTATCGAAATTATTACCGGTTATATTTAAATATCGTAGATTTTCTAGATATTCGAACCACTTTAAATTCGTCCCATTTAGTCCATTATACGAAATGTCTAAGGTTTCTAAATTGTGAAGATCAGAAAAAAGTTGAAAATTAAATAAATTTAAGTTCACAGAGCTTAAGGTTAAATATTTTAATTTTTTTAAATTTGTAAATATTTCACATTCATTACGTGAATATTTCATGGGATTGTAAGATAAATCTAAATACGTTAAGCTTTTTAAATTTTTAACAAAATCTATACTCTTTAGTGAATTATTGACTAACGATAGTTGAAACAAATTATTGTTATCACTAATAAATACATTTTTGTTATCTAATTGGTTATTATTCGCGTGTAACACTCGCACGAAATTATTAATTTGTAAAAATTTTAATTGATTACTATTTAACGAAATGTTTTCAATTTTGTTTAAATTACTAAACGAAATGTTCTCTAGTCGATTAAAATTTAAATTCAAATTTTGTAAATTATGGAAATCAACCCAATCATTTATAGTTGTAATGAAATTATTGCTTAAATCAATCACTTGTATTTTTGGTATATTCAAAAATAAATTTGGTGGTAAACCAGTTAATCGATTGGACGATAATTTAATTTGTCTTAATTTCGGTAAATATTTGAATGCTTGATTCTCGATCGTTGTGATTATGTTGTGTGCCAAATTAATGTTTGCTAAATTATAAGCTCCATCAAAAACTGCATTCTGCAACACCACCAAATTGTTATGCGATAAATTTAAGTCATGTAAATTAAAGGCGGCCGAAAAATTGTATCGTTCCAGTATTGTTAAATGGCAGGAACTTAATTCTACATTTTCTAAATTCCGTATCTTTGTAAAGATACCATGAGGTACGTACGGTATATACGAATTGGTAAATTTTATTTGTTTGATGTCTTCTAGCTGATGGCTTGATAAATGCAGATTAAATTCCATACTTTGTTCGAAATTAAACTGGTCAATAGTTATTGATGTAGTGGCATTGTAAGTAATTTCACTCAGTACCATATTTTCACACACAACAAGCAAGGCTGATAGGAACACCAGTATAAGTAAATTTTGTCTAAAACTAGAAGACTTACATTAACAGTTACATTTATTTAAAACACTTACGAGTATTATTACAAATTTGGCACCATGACTTCAGGCTCAAGATTTATTTAAAATAAAGAACAGTAAATAAAATGATCTATAGCCAATAAAATTGGGCAATAAAATTGGGTTTTTTTATAAACAATGGAATTTTAAAATTTAATCGATAAAGTAATAATATAACAAAAGCAGATAAATGGGAATTGATACGTTACTGACGAGCAGTATTTGTTAGTTTATAAAATGAAATACATAATTCTAAAAAGGTGTCAAATCTAATCAATTTTTTTTAAAAACACTGATAAGTTTGAAATATTAATGTCAAATTCGATTGAAAAAAAAATTTTAACTCCATCAATGAGGGACAATCAAGATCTGTTTTGACAAAAAAAATAATTCCGTAGAAAATATCTGCTGCATACAAACATATTTTATGAGTATACGCAGGTATTATTTCTTTAGGAAATTTGTAAAATTAAAAATATTAAATAATTTTAATAGTAGGATTGTTGTGTAAAGGTTCTGGTGGAAACATTTATTTTACGCCGAATAGGTGAATTCCCTATTTTCGATTTGAGTACATATACAATTCATCATCCATTAATTTTATACCAAACAATCAATCAACCAATTTTTCGAATGTCGAGAATGTGTTTCGAGGTTTGTTTGATTTTTGTAAAACTCAAATTAATAATTATTATAAAGATGGTAAATTTCCATTTTTAATATATTTTGACCTGTGGCGTATATCACGGATTTTATTATGGTATGTATATACATATAAAAACACATAAATGAATTTACATAAATTGTTAAAAAAATTTACTTTATTTCAACATGATATTTACATACGAATTAATGTGAATGTATGTTTCTTGGTCAAAGAATGTTGTTCAAAATTTCATTTACAATTTGTGGTTTTCTGGGTATTGTTGGTTTCGTGTATGCTTAGTACAAAGACTTATAGTACTACCATCGTAGCTTCACCGGGATTTCCCGGTTTTCGATTTTTTTAATTTTTATATTCTCGTTTAACTACATAACGGCATAGGAATAATATATTACAGAAAAACCTCAGTTTAAGAACCTGCACTGTAGTCCAGTCAGTGACGGTTTTTCGTTCTGAATTCTTGCGGGCAATACCGATTTTCGTGAAATTTTTACAGTAATTATGAAATGACTCAAGGAACAAAAGTTATATAGTGCCGATGTGTGTTTTTTTCTAGGGGGAGGATACCACTGCTTCTAGGGGTCAAAATTAGTACACCCAAAATAACCACAGAAATCGATAGAGGGATGAATTCGAAGTAAAAAATATCGTATGAAATTTTTTCGATAAATCAATATTTTTCGAGTTATTCGCGATTGAAAATGTTGATTTTTCATCTAAAAAATGCACGTTTTAGAGCGATTTTCCACAAATAACTCGAAAGCCTTGCGTTTCATCAAAAAAGTTATTAATCTTATTTGGCTCGTTAATAAAAATGTTATTAGCTTATGAAGATTTCATGCTTACAACGATAATATGGTCGTTACTTAATCAGTATTTTTTCTTTGTATCAATGAATTTTTTTTCTTTAATTTATAAACTAGGACAATTAAGTAATAAAAACTAGTCATCAGGATAAAAAATAATAATCATTGATTAATTACGAAAATTTTAATTAATAAAAAATTACTCATTAGGATATACAATAATATTTTTTGTTTTATTTATAAATTTTATTAATAATTCAATTTAATAATTGTAATCGTTATACATAATATATTATTATTCATTATACAATCAATTGCTGTTAAATTCACATAAATTAATATTTAAACTACAAAAGCTATTGATCAGGTAATTTTATTAAACTAACTTATGATTAAAATTAAAGTTAAAATTAATTGATTAAAGCTATATTAAATTCATAAACAAATATTAAACTACAATAGATAAATAAATTTTTTAATTAAGAAGTTGTCTATTCGATTGGTACACAATTTCCAAGTTCTTCTTTCAAAATATGAACTTTTGCGTAATTATGCTCTGTTTTCATTTTATAACAATATACATATTTGAAAAATTCCAAAATGTGGAGCAAGCTAGTGGATATTCTATGTTAAATAGGAAAAAAAATTTTTGAAGCAAATATCCACGGCCCTTATCAAATTATTAAACGGAAATTTGATTCTGTCAAAAAATAAAAAAACTTCAGAAAGAGAAAATATATTTGCTCCAACTGCCATAATTGATTGTATATTTTGGCTTTTCTGGTTTAGAAACAGCAGATGTTCCCCTATATCGGCAACTGATTTCCCACATAAATAAAATGTTCCTGTGAATCTTTTATGGTAAAAATAATTTAACGACACTTCGATTACTGCAGTTATCCTTTCGTACCGCTTTCTGTGGAACCAAGAATCCGTGTAATGACCATAGAATGGCAGCATCACGACCATCTGAAGAGAGTATACATATTTATTAATTAATAAATAAAAGAAGGTGAGTCCGATTTGTGAATCAAAGTGAAATTATCCATTCACTCACAATTTCCTATTGTGAGTGAATCATTTTCACGTCTAAACTAACATAAAATACACGTATGAGGAAGAAATAAAATTCAACCCCGTTGCATATTTCAGCTAAGGTAAGCTACGCGAAGTAAAATATTCTCTTGGTCGTAACAAGCCTACTTTAATAGCCCGTTATAGACTTGAACTAAACCAAGACAAGCTAGGATTTGTTGTTTCACTTAGCTTAGCTGAAATATAAAATGGGCCTTGTTTGAACAATTTAATAAAATATAAAACTTACTTTGAGTTATCTTCGTATCGTCATCAGCTTTTATTTCATTTAGGACTTTATTTACTTCCTTGTTCTTGATATAACTTGCTGTCGTAAGGAATTTCAAAAGTAATATTGATATTTCACTCCAGTTGTCGACAAGTGAATATTTATTTGAAAATAAAATATTAAAATCCATTTCAATCTGAAAATACATAAAAATATTATTTTTAATACGTGTAATGTCACTCCGCATTTTTAATTTATACCAATCTATAACCACTAGGTGATTTGTATTGTGGCCATTTCTGTAATAATTCAGAAGTGGTTAATGCTGCTTTGATTTGAATTAATCGGTGTTTGCTACATGCCTGCCAGCAATGATCGAATTCCTCAGAATTTAAGCTGTCGTATTTAATGGATCTTATGCATCGTTATGCATCCTCTTCTAAAACAAAAATTTATTTAGATATGTCAGGTGTTTAACATAAAAATGGTCATAATTCTTCTATGGTCATAGAATATGTATTCATAGTTCAATAATATGCAGTTTTGGAACTCACCTAATTTTAGTCCTGCTGAGGCTCTGGATGTGTTGGCCTTAGCAGCGGAAGTTCTTGGGCCAGAAATAGATTTTAAGCTGGTTTTTATGTTGCTATACTTGTTATATAATCTACCGCGACATTTGATTCTATAAAATTCCTATATAAAATATGAAATATTTCAATTTAAATTTTCAAATTTTTTTTTTACAATTAAACTCACACTTTATCGGCAACTTAATTACGTTTTAAATTATTTTAATTTGACAATTTTGTTTCTGTTTAAAATTTTTTTTTTATAAATTATTGCACAGGTACACTCTCACTAGCCAACTTTGATTGTAGTTTTTCTGAGTAAAGGTATCATTAAGTATTGTATTTTCTAAATATTTTAATTAATTTTTGATTCCGGATTTATTATCTATATTGCAAATAAGAGATCCAATTATTTAAGGGAAACCGAATATCAAGTATACTATGCATCTATAAATTTTAGTTTAGAAATATTTGTAAAACAATAATAAGCATTATCGAAAATTCATCAATTATTGTTATTAGTACAGCAAGCATATTAAAAGAATAATAATCGGTTAAAACCGAAATTTGACAACAAGAATTCCAAAAATACAACTGGATTAACAATGATGTTAATCAACAGAAATTAACACGTCTTGTATAAGTTATACGGGACGTTTCGAACTACCGGTATTATGTAGAAGAAGGTGATATATTATATAGTTTGTTTTTAATAACTAAAAATGTCACACAAAAACTCATTGCACCGTTTTATCAATACATATCTGAATCGGTAAAATTATGGCATCATTGAACTAAGATCGTAATTTCGTAGGTAGTATTGAAATAAATAAGAAAACCATTACAAACGTAACATTTTTCAATTTTGAGTAATTTGAGAGTATTATAATAATAACTGGACATTGCGTGCTTGAGTTTCTAAAATCTTCCTACAAATCCAATACAAACGTTTCATATCCAATAGATTTTGAGTTTTCAGTAAGACAATTTTTACCATAATTATAGGTCCACAGAGTTATATAAATATTTTTAATAAATGATCAGTCTGATTTTTGAATACCCGAGAAAACATAAAAATTTAAAAAAAAAAATTTTTTTACGACTACATACTTACAAACTAAAACCTTACTTTATGCGATGTCAAAAATATGTTGACCCAGTTTTACAGAAGATTGATTAAAAATTTTTATTATTAAAAACCTTACATTAGCGTAATGATTATTGTTTTATTATAATAACGAAGCATACATAGTTTATTGTATATAAGAAATGTTATTGCGAATTGCATTTTTTGATTAAAACACTTTTATAATATTAATAAAAAATTAATTGATACAATAAATTTTAAGCAAAATTGGGTTAATAAACATGATTTGTTAATATTACGAACAGTTTTTTTTTTCAGTGTAATTGGGGATTGTCCTGTCTTCCGTCTTACATCTGAATGTCGAAAGTTTAAATATCCCGCATACAAGTTTATCCATCAATAGCATTTTCAAGTATAATTCAGGCCAATCAGGAAGGAACTTATTTAGGCGTTTCTTAACCGATTATGATAAAATTCAGGAATCACGATGGAAATGCGACTCTAATATGAGTTTTAGAGGAAGTTCAGAATTATAGCCAATTATTAAGGAATTTGACTGTTTCTTAAACGGACCGAAATGGGATATTCTAAAATGCTTTTGCATACAGTTCTGGAAAATTTCCAATTAGGAAGAAACATGAACATTTCCTAACAGCCCAAGTATCATTAGTTAAAGTCAACAGCAACACCTAGTTTTACTAAGGTTCTAAAACTGTACTTATTACACCAGCACCTTTCTAATGCGAACGAAAAAAATTAATAGCTTTAGGGAAATGTATTTTATTTTATAGCGCAGTTTATTAATTTGTTTATCTTTATAAGTCCTTAAAGCTAAGTACTCTTTTATAAGCTCTGGAACGGCTAGTAAAGCTGAAATGTTTCCCCAGTTAGAGCTTATAGAGTCTATAGTTTAGTTTGCTTCTTATGTGATATACCAACGCAATTAGAGCCGTTATTAAAACTGTTTTGGAGTTGATAGCACTTTATATAATTTGCTTTTATCTTGAATATTTATATTTTTCTATACGACTCATTGGTGATAAATAGAACTGGACCCTGGCTTTTATTCGGCATGCTCATATAGTTAGCACTATTATAGAACGAATTATTACATTCGAGTTAAATAGAGCTCAAAGCAATAATTTGAGAAAAAATTGTAAAGTAATTTAGTAATTATCACTAGCGAGCGTCCGAAGGCTGTCATTTAATAATTTTAATAAAACTATCTCAAAAAACAATAAAAAAAATAAAAAAATGTCAAATTTCAACTGTTGGAAAAAATATAAATCCAGCAGTACATTTAGACATCAAGTTAAGCAAAATAAACGTAAATTTCAGAGTGTTTACTGAAAAAAAAAATCACAAATTGAGCGAGTGCAACTGAACATTTTGGAAATTGATCCAATTCGTAACAAATACGTTCCCTTAGTCGCACGTGCAAATACCTTGTGCCATAATCCTTAGCAAAAACAAATACAACACGAATCAGATAATGAATATTTGAGCAATAATGGGATAACAGAATTAGCTGAAGATAACAGTTCAGGATCTGAGGAAGACGAAATAATTGTTAGAGATGAACTGCGAGTTTGGGCATTAAAATTTAATATAAGACAATAAGCTCTCCAAAAACGTTTACCTGAACGAAGTGGTCCACATGACCCACGTACCTTATTAGAGACTCCTAAATCGATAAGCATTACTTTTATTGGCAACGGATTTTATTAGTATCACGAGTTAGAATTTTGCCAAAGAGAATATTTTAATTGTAATCTAGAACAGTCCCTCAATATTTCATTAAATTTTAACATTGATGGATTACCAATTGACAAGAACTCGCAAATACAATTTTGGCCTATCCTTTTTTCAATAGATAAAATAGAAAATGTTAAACCAATGGAGATTGCTATCTATTGCGGGAAAGGAAACCCTTCTAGTATAACAACTAATTAAACCAAAACCAGCACCAAAATTTTGGTCTGACTAAAAATTAAAACACACCACTGGCTCTTTATCAATGGTACTCTCGTTTTTCAAAATTAAGTCTAGAAACCTGGCACCACTTTTCTTGGCACATTTTTTGGCAAGATGCCACTGGGCTGACTTACGTATCTATGAAACTTACTGGTTTAATAACCTAGCCGAAATCCTGAGTAAACTTTTAAAAAGTTTTGTGTTGGTGCAAGGGAAAAATTAGGATCAGCGTTCATGTCTAAAGCTTTTGCATCCGCATATGATGCTATTTTGTTAAAGGCACTTATCGAGAAACTTTGCTGCATAGTATTTGAATCTTTGGCTGATCCACAAACACTTTAGCTGAACCAGTATTAAGTTGAACCTTAACATTTTTTAATTCCCCTATTAAAAACTCTTGGGTTTTGGTTAGTATTTTATGGTTTCCTAAAATCTTTAGGAAACCATAAAATCACCTCCATGTTGTAGTATAACGTAATTGTGGCTAATATCCATTAGATGATCAGGGCTTTTTTTCGTTTCTTAAACTGTGTCGGTACTAAATAGTTCCTGATTTGGGGTAGGGGGTAAATAAACTATTTGCTCATTTTCGGCGCACTTTTCTAAAATTTCCTCATAATTTCGTTAAGGAGATCTGGATACATAACGATTTTTGAATCTCTTATTTTGCGTTCATTCATCTTGACCATCACTTTCAAATTGCTCATTGACAACGGTTGCCGTAGTTGCATTTAGATTTATCAGGATGGGCATAGGGTTTTTTATTATTAAGATTCGCTGTTTCATACTCCAACTACTAGGTGGGTACTAAAATACATCATTTTCTTCCAATAATTTGGGAATAATTGTAAGAACATAAACTCGCTTTTGCACTTCTTGCACTATTTTGAAAGACATCGATTACAATCACAAATACTATTTTGTAATTATTCATTTGTTAATTTATAAAAACATTCATAGATTTAAAAAAAAAATCGACCGCACCACACGAAAAAAACTAACTGTTTAATTTTATAATGAAAAACAATTACTAGTTCTAGTAAACAATTACGCAGTTCTTTTAGAAAAAAATTATACAATATTAGAGCTACTTTCTTTATTTTAAATCAGGGCTGGGATGTTGTAACATCACTTTCGATTCGAATTCGATCGATTTTATGTCTCATGTTTCAAGAATAAAATTGTATTCTATTTCGCTTTTTGATTACGCTTTTTCTATTGTGATCTCTTTTTGTTGCGTATTTTCCTTTTTCTTCAATTCGATAAAGTATCACTAAACAAAAATTTGAGTGATAAAATAATAATCATGAGTATAAGTAGAAATAGAATGTTGTTTTATTCGAGCAAGCTGAGATAGCAAGAAAAAGAGAATAATTGAGAAACGAAATAGAGTAAAATTTTATTCTTGAAACATGAGACATAAAATCTATCGAATTCGAATCGAAAGTGATGTTACAATTACAACATCCTACCCCAGTTTCCGTGTATTTGACAGTAAATAGCTCTAATTTAAAATAAGCAAATGGGATTTCGAACTTTTCGCTCGATATCAATTTCAAAAAAGTATATGTACCTTCGAAAGGATACAAATAAAGTTAAAATGTTCTAAAAATATCAATGGCTGAGACATCTATATTTTTCCTTTCCAAAAATATGAAACTTGGCGGCCATTTAAGATTTTTCTTATGTATTTAAAAAAATGATTATTTAATTTTTAAATTTTTGGTGTGAAAACATCTTTAGCGACAGGAGTAAGTAAAAAATTGTATAGAAAAATGTATGATAAGAAGTGTTGTGTATTGTGTGCTTTGTTTGCGTTATTCTTCTGAAAATTTTAAAATTATGCTGTCCATCGATATTTTGTATTGTTAGGTTAGATCCAAGAATGTAATGGTTTTGTTTGTTTCAGTTTCCAATATGAACTTTATGTTGGTTGGGGTGTACTTATGTTATTTATGTAAATGTGTAAATTGTCTATTTGCCTTTTTGTGCCTTTGAATAAAATTATAATGTCATAGACGTATCTATGCCAATATACCAGGTTGGTTTTGTATTTATTGCGGTTATTGTGAATATACGTCCTTTCGAAAAAATGTAGGTAAATGTCAGCTAATGTTCCTGACAGGGGGTTTCCCATTGGTAGACCTTCATTTTGCCTATAAAATTTTAGTTATGCTGAAAATAATTTTGTCTAGTTTGTGCACTAACTCAATATTGTTTTTGACCAACCAGTAGCTTTTTAGAACTATGTTTTCTATGTGATGTTATTAAGTTTACCAAGGGGCGAATTGAAATTTCCGGTTTATGGAGTTTTGGTAATCCAGTTAAGATAGGTGCAGTGGGTTTTATCATTTTGCTGTGGTATATTTGGTGCTTGTTTAAAATGTGTTGTCTTTATCTGCTTTTGTGACTATGACGGCGTTTTCAGTGATTTTCTTTTTTAAATTTGAGATTGTTTTTGAATTGACGCACCTTTTCTGTTTTTTATTATTTTAACACTTTTATTGCTTATTTCATTCATGAATATTGTCCTAATTTCGCCTTGGTGGTTACATAAAATCTGTTTTTAGAATTGCGTTTTTAATATACAGTGAAACCTGTTTTTGTGCGGTCTTTTTGTATGCAATTTTTTGTATGCGTTTTTTTTGTATCTATTGCATCTGCCAAGTTCATTAATCATTAGGCATGCTAAATATTCCATATTCCAGCAAATTTCAATATGTAATTACCTATAATCTTGCACACAAAGAATATAATTTAGTTAAAAGAAATGTTTATTTCACAACCAATGAAATGCGTAGTAATAGCCACAATAATTGTTAACCTTGAACATAAACTAAAAAAATATCATAATGGTGTAAGAAAAAACGAAATTTACCATTTTATTTAAAAATGAGAAATTAAAATTTTTTTAAATGTTTCCATGTGTAATTTAATTATGTATTTATTTTGTTTGGAAAGCACTTTCTCACTATTTCGTAAAACCACAGAAAAGAATATCAGATGAACCAAGCCAGAATGATTTTGCGGTTTTTTGAACTGGAACCCAATATTAAATGTGTCTGTAATATTTTATCTTGGACTCAAAATAATACAAAAATGATTCAAGTAACACCATCTATCTTAAATAAATATAAATATTTTTGAACAAATATTTACTTTTATTGAACATTTTTATTTGCTATTTGACATTTTAAAGTTAAATTAATAAAAGCAAAACTTGTAGTTGTAATTTTTTACAACAAAAATAGGCAAAATCACCTAAAAAATAATGAGCTTACTAAAATATGTCTCTACTAACTGTCTTTCTTAAATTAAAGGTTAGATGGAACCTCTAAAAATAATTTAAATTGGTTTTAGTTTCAGATTTTGGGTTCCAGAATGAATTGCCAAAAATTTGTTCGGCTTGAATCATCTGATATTCTTATCTGTGGTAAAACTTTGACATTATGTATTAATGATGTCAGAGGGACCTTCACCGCATAAAAATTTTTTTTTTGTAATTTTTGTACAAAATTATTTATTATAGCGATTTATAGAGTTTGTGAATATTTTTTTTTTTCTGCGGTTTTTTTTTGTGCGGTCCCTATCTACCGCACAAAAATAGATTTGACTGTATAATAAATGTTTTTTGGTTTCTTTTTTGTTGATCTTGGGTTTAATGTTGTGTTTTAAAGTTTTAATCCTTTCTCTAACAGTGCTTGTTCATCTACAAACGAATACAGAAGATGACCAACATAAATCTTGATGTAGATGAACAAGCACCGTTAGAGAAAGGATTAAAACACAACATTGGACTGATTATATGTGTAAGGTGTGTTTTTTCAATAAACACCATCAAATATTACCTGAACAAACAAAATACAGTCGATTCCGCTTAATCGGGACACCGGTTAATCGGGACAGCCGCTTAATTGGGACAAATCCTAAAGAACGGAAACAAAACCAAGCAAATAACACAAATTTACTTCGCTTTTTTGGGGCAATATTTCGCTTAATCGGGACAGTAATCCTAGAAAAAAATTGACTAATCTTAGTAATCATAGAAAAGAATGAAAAGCAACTGCACGACGATAGGATTTTACATAAAGAAAAACCAGGAGCGTCTAAAAGAAAACGGGAGGGCAATGATCGACCAATGATTTTCTGTAGTTACTCATAGCGAGGCGTGAGTATCAGCGGTCCAATATTAAAAGCGAAGGCAGAAGAATTAGCTAAAAAGTTGCACCACAGTGATTTTTTGGCAACTGGTGGTTGATTATCTCGTTGGAAAACGAGACACAATAATATCAAATTCAAAAAAATGTGTGGTGAAAAGAGCAGTGCCGATAATACAAGCGCTGAAGAGTGGGAAAACACTAAAGTTCCTATTTATCTAAGCACTTATAGCCCAGATGACATCTACAATGCCGATGAAACTGGCCTCAATTATTGCGCCACACCAGATGGTTCTTTACGTGACAAACACATTGCATTGTCGGGCTACAAAAAAGCAATGGACCGTATTACTGTCTTATGTTGTTCAAAAAACACTAATCCAGTAATTTTTGTGGATCTTCGGTTAATTGGGCCAGCCGCTTAATCGGGACAAATTGTTCTAGTCCCGATGTGTCCCGATTAAGCGAAATGATGTTAACAATTCTTCAATCACACAAAAAACATACAACGGTTAGCAAGATTACTAAAAATGCTGGGAATTACAATTTTATAAATTTCAATGTTAAACAAATTAAAAAAAAAATCGTTTATCAGAAATGCTTTAATCTCTAAAAATAATAATATCGACCCGAATAATGAAATTTCGAAATAAAATATAAAAATATTTCTTTGAATTTTGTGTGCGCGTACTTACTTCTGTCAACAAATAAATAAAATGTTATCGATTTATACACAGATTGTGCGTTTATTTGGCTTGATTTTATATTTAATTTATTGATATAACCTATTTAATCCATATTATCTAATATTTTTTATATAAATTGTTTGCAAAAAACGACATAGAGACAGTTTATAAATTGTTTTGTTATCATGTTACATCCATCACTTTGTGAAGTTTCATACATATTATGGTACATACTCAAATCACCAGATCAGCAGGGGAGAGTCTCCGGTTGTGGGCACCCCTGCATATTGGGTGTGTGAATTAATTTTTAGACTTTTTTTTATAAAAAAGAAAGGTTTATTAAAAGATAACGATACAATATATTTTATCCAATATATTCGCCATCGTTAGCTATGACTTCCTGCCATCTCCTGGGAAGTTTGTGGATTCCTCGTTTGAAGAAGCCTTCAACTTTCCCAGCTATCCAGCCATCGATCCAATTTCGCACTTCTCCGGCGTTTCGAAAGCGTACGTCAGCCAAGCCTATTTGCATTGATCGAAACAAATGGTAGTCGGAAGGTGCAAGGTCTGGAGAATACGCGGTTGTTCAAGCCGATCCCAACCGAGTTGCTCTACCTTGTTTTGAGCGGCTTTTGCACGATATGGTCTGGCATTGTCATCATGAAACAAAACTTTATAGCTTTTGTTCGCTATTGCTGGCCGTTTTTCGTCTAATGCACGTGTCAAATTGTCCAGTTGGTGTCGGTATCACTTGTAACCGTTTCATTTGGATTTAACAGCTCATAATACACCATACCTTTCTGGTCCCACCAAATACTCAGCATAACCTTATCGCAATGTATATCTCGTTTTGGCTGCGATGGTCCTACTTGGCCTGGATCGACGTAAGCTGCTTTACATTTGGGGTTGTCGTAATAGACCCACTTCTCATCGCCAGTAACAATTCGATGCAAAAAACTATGTTTTTCAGAATTTTTGAAGGATGCCCACAACCGAAAATTTCACAAAAAACATGCAAACACCTAAATGAACCTGTCCTTGCTATCCACATCAGATGCAATAAAAACTGTTAGAGAATTTAGTTTTGTTCCGTCCCAGGAGGTTAGGCATCAACAAGCGAATTTAGGCATAATTACCCGAGGCTTCAAAGTTGAGTTGAACCTTGAATTAAACCGATTGGCAAAATTAACACGTTCGCAACTCAACGTCACATATATGTAACATGCTAGTTTTAAAAAAACTCATAACACACATTTCTGATGCAAAATTTCACGAAATAAAAGAATAATTTTGTTAAGATTATTTGCGATGCGGCTGTGTTTCTAGAAGTATCTGACACATCCTTGTATGAAGTAGTTTGACTGGGAGCCCAGTCATCGCCCATATTCGTGAAATTAATTTAACACGTGAGCTTTTTTTGAACACCAATAAAACAGATGTGTGTCGAACGTGTTAAGGCAAAAACTGAAGCAACAGAAATCCGATTGACTAATTATGTACTGGCAAGTAACAATAAATCCAGACCAGCTTTAAAAATCAAATTAAAAACATGGAGATTATGATAATGCTGATTATGGATATTCATGAAAAAATATGCATGTGAAAACTTCCGAAGAACGTGAAGCTAGTTCAAAATATTTCGTAGAATAACATTACGAAAATTCACCCACGAACAATAAATACCCACAACGGAACCCACTGGAGCCAAGCACGACACAGCTTGGGAAATTATAGAAAACGGCTCTAACAACAGGAGAGTACTCGCAATACATATTTCGCTGCTGCGGTCAAATGCTTACACGGCACAACAAAATGAGTCTATATATAAGAAATACAGGCATTAAAACCGAAGCATGGAGCCCTTTCACTATCTTCAGTTTAATAAAACAACTGGATAATAAATCACGACGCCTATACGAAAGCTCTTTACAAAACTCAAAAGTATTTCAAGAAACAAGCCAATTTCTGAAACGGTAACAACAAATCAATATCAACTCAACAAGTAAAGTTTCAACCACAATCGATAAAACGCGCTGTCGCAGCAGTTACACAACCAATTGCGAAACTAAACATGTTCGACAAGGATTGTGGCTCTATACCTTTAGCGCAATAGCCCTATAGTAAAAGTACAGAGTATTTGCGATGGCTTCACCATATTACGGGCACTAATCGAGTTATAATTATATTTAAAATCGAAACGGATTAATTTTTCGAATAATTGTAGTGAGGAACGAGTGAATAAGCAATTAAATGAAACCATGCTAAAGTTAGCCGAAAGTTATAGAATGTCGGTAATGCAGATAGTGTCTTGGCTAGCTCAGCCGAATGTTATACAAGCCGACATATTTCAGCCGAAACATATTTCATATAAAATGAAAAACTTATAAAACAACCTATAAACTGGTATTGCCATATAGTGAATTTATGTCTAGATTAGAGGTTCATTTGGTTGTCACTCTTTGCGATGGTAATTACAAGTTAAGTTTCATGAGAGAGCATAATTTAAAAATTTGTATAAATTCAACCTTTAAAGTGTCATGTCTGGAAAGTATTTCAACTAGTGTGCATAGCCAACCGTTATCCCAATAGTAAATTCCCCCCCCCCCCCCCCTTTTCCAAAATAATTGTAAAGAATTTTACGCAATTTTTTCCAGAATATGACCAGTAAATTACCTTAGAATATGTCTCCACAAACTTCACCAAAATTGTCAGAAAATAAACTTTTAACGTTGTGCTCTGACATCACCTTTTCTGGGAATCTGTTTTTGGGATGGCATCTGCATGGCTCGAGCATTTCCACTGACTTAAAAGTCAACGCGTATTTAATCGATTGTTATCAAAAACATGTACGTACGTTGTATAATTCATCTGCTTTATTCCAGTTACATAAAAAGAAAAAGAGGAAAATATTCTGGAAAAAGGGACATTCTTCTGGAAAACGGAGGAAGGGGCTTTCTTTAAAAATATTTTAGAAAAAGGAAATTTACTGCTCCTTCTAGTATAGTAATATATTCTGAAATAGAGCCGGGATATATTCTGAAAAACGGGGATGAATTCTTAAAAAAAAATTTAGAAAAGGGGGAACTTTCTGCTCTTTCTAGTATTATATTCTGGAAAAGAGCCGAGGCAGATTCTGGAAAAAAAATTGAGAGAAATTCTTTACTATTATTTTGGAAAAGGGGGCAATTTACTATAGGGATAACTGTTGGCTAGGCACACTAGGCACATTTTTCTAGGGATTACTGTTGGGCAACAAGATAATGTTTTAGTTTCAAGACACAATATAATTCTTTAGTTCTGAGAACTATCGCTAAACCACTTCCAGACAAAAACTTATTGGGCTTAGACAGCGAACTACAAAATGAAGTAATCCTAGCTGACCTTAATTCCGATACTCCTGCGCCTATTGATCTTTTAAAAGGCTCTAACATATATGAAGAAATAATGGTAGAAGTTGAAAAAAGTTATCCGCGCCATAGATTAGAGCTAGGATGGATAATATCTGATCATCTAACTAAAAACAGCATCATTCCACCCACTTTGTTAAACAGCCACGTTATATTAGCTAGATATACATAGGTATAAGCAATTAAAACGAATATGAACAGTACTATGTGGAAACACAAAAGCGGGTGAAAAATGGGCAATATGAGATTCGGATGCCGTTTGACAAAGACAAACGCAAAGATGTGGGAATGGTAGGATCTAGAGGCAAAGCAGCAGCTAGATTGCTTTAGCGTGAAAAGAGGTTCAAGATGGATGAAGATTTTGACAATCAATATCACGAATTCATGAACGAATACATCAAGCTAAACCATATATAAAACCCATTAAAAATTATGCTTCTCCACACACTTCTGCCATTAAAGAAGGACTGAGAGTAGTGTTTGATGCTTCCTGCAGAACTATAAAAGATACATCACTAAATGAAATGATGCATCACTAATTAGAATGATAAAAGAATGATTAGGTCAAAAAAAATATCGTTATGTGATTGCATCGGGCATTGAGAAAATGTTCAGACAGATCAAAATAGCCCGCAAATATCAAGATTTTGAAAGAATCCTCTGGCGATGTGACACAAATAAGCCAATAATCAGTTATAGATTTGAAAACTATCATATGGTGTTGTAAAGAACTCCACATAAATCTTGAAAACATATGGTTAAACTGCAAAATGTAATTACCATAGTTAGAGGAAATTCACCATTGTATAAATTACACCAGCGGCGCTAAAATATCAACATTTCGATTCCACAGGCGTTTTAGGCTGGATAAAAGGAAAGCCACAACATCATACAACTTTTGTAGCCAACCGAATAACAGATATACAATTCAACGCCGATCCTCACCAAAGGCCTCACGTGGTTTCTAATGAAAATCCTATTGACAGATCACCTCGAGGATTAACCCTAGTTAAGGGCCAACAGGTCTAAAGGAACCGAGCTATTTTATAACAAAAATTAATAGTCAAGGTACAAGCAGACAACATTTACAACAAAGTTTACGATTTCCATTTAATGGAGAATTAAAAACTGAAAACGTCTCCCATTTTCAACCGGAAGAAGTGAACAGGGCGCTAATTGCAATAATTAGAGCCCCACAGCAGGATGCTTTTGAAACAGAATTAAACAAATCAAAACATACCAAGCAGCGGTAAATAGCGCAGCATTTCTAGCCAGAAATAACCAGCTAAGAGTCGGAGCGAGACTAACGAATTCTAATCTCTTATTTGACGAAAAACATCGAATAGGTAATAATGCCAAGAGGTCACAACCTACATGGTGGTAATCAAGCAACATAATCAAACCTGCGAACGGTATTGGATAATAAATGACATGGACAAAAATCAGCCTAATGTACATGTGTGTATAACCTGTTCCAGAGAACGGAAAATGGCACGACACCAGCTAATGGATATGTTACCAAAAGAACGTGTAACACCAGCACCACCATTCATAAATAGAGGGAGTAGATAAGTTCTGATTTGGGTACCTTAGAATATAGCAATGTAGCCGTTTGACGTTTTTTTACAGCGTTCTTTTTCACATTTTTATGCTAATTGGGCTTGCATAGTCTAACCCTCTAGTAGATAAGCTATGAGAGTTCTTTCCCAAAATCCCATGTAAAAGACTATGGGGCAAAAAATTAAAATGTACCCGGCATCTTGGATTTTCAAAGTCATGTAGGGGTAACATTTAGGGGTACTCGAATTATAACATGGGTTACTAATATAACATAGGCTACTAATATAACATGTTTTACCAATATAACATGCGCTGCTAATATAGCATGGGCTACTAGCACTCGTATAAATTAAATCCAGTGTTGTTTGTCATTAATATTTTAGAACCCATCTACTGATGAATAATAATAAACCTCAAATACTACCAGCTCCATTATTACATGTCACGCTAATATAACATGGGCTGCTAGCGCCCCCTGCTAATATAACATGGAATGTTAGCAATCGCCGACATCGCCCGCACCGGCATTATACAAATGTTCATACAAAAATATTTTTACATTACATAAGTTGCTATTCCACTAATTTTAGTACTTGGACTCATTTTAGTATTTGAACACACACATACCCTCTACTGGTGAATAGTAAATCTCAAATGCTACCATCTACCGGCAAATAGTTAAACAATTCCCCCAAATGACAACTTCCAAGATGGCGGATAACCATTGAATTACCTACAATTACCCCTACATGTTGACTACCCCTAAATGTTACCCCTGCATGACTTTGAAAATGCAAGATGGCGGATAAATTTTAATTTTTTGCCCCAAAGTCTTTTAAATGGGATTTTGGGCCAGAACTCTCATAGCTTATCTACTAGAGGGTTAGACTATGCAAGCCCAATTAGCATAAAAATGTGAAAAAGAACGCTGTAATAAAACGTCAAACGGCTACATTTCTATATTCTAAGGTACCCAAATCAGAATAATCGGTATGGAGGTAGCAGTACTTAGAAGGTATGGTCGAAACAATTCTATGGCAATTCTGTTTTTCAATAGTTGAGTATTTTTTTCTGCATTTTTAAGAGGTCTGTTTGCTTACGCGATTGGTAAGTCGGTACTTTCGACAGAGGGATTTTTGGGCAATATACATTTAGGTGTTTCACTATTTTGAATGAAGGTGCCCTAGTGAAATTTATTAAAGGTCGAATCGGCATGTTTTCCTTATAAATTTTCGGTAGTCCAGATATACATAATAGGTGTTCTTGGTTTGATCATCTTATTGTTGTCAATTCGGAATTTGGCCTGAATATTTGTTGACTGGCTATAGTGGCGTTGATTTCTTTATGGTACATATTTTGAATATTATTTTTATGTTGTAGTCGGAGATTAATATTATCACTGCTGTATTGACAAGTTCGTTATTTTTAACTAATTTCTTCCTGATGTTGCTTAATATGTTAAATTCTGACGTGGGCAAATTTTCCATTTATGAACTTATTCCTGATATCATCTTGGTGATTTTTATCAGTCTTCAAAATAGCGTTTTCAATGTTCAATAAACGTTTTGTGGGAGTGTTTCACAGTCCCTTGCTAAGAATTGTTTCCTCATCCACGTTGAATTCTAAGTTTGTCAGGTTTTCAATGCGTTCGAAGCAGGTGTGCTTGCTGACAATTGGCATGATGTTCTATTATTGCAAATTGATTCTCTTGTAAACTTGCTTTATGAATTTTGACAACCATAATTTTTCAGTAGTATTTTTGGCCATTTTGGCAGTTGGCGTTTTGTTTTTCACTGAGATGTTTATGTAATTCGGAGTTAACTTTAATCTTTCGCACATTCTATTAAAACGAAGGTTTACTTGATTTAGTTGATCGCGGCTCTGAGCAATTCCACAACGACGAAGTCACGAACGCTTAAACAAAAAGCGCTTATAAATCAAATTAGGTATTTTATTTAGTGATGGAGAACCACCAATACACAATATTACCAACAATTTACAAGTATTGCTTTTAAACTGGAAAAGATTCTAATCCACTTTTATTAACTGATAAATAAAATACAAAGCCAAACAAATTATTTGACCTAATAACAAAAATTAAGTTAACCGAAAAATCGAGAATCACCCAAACGATCAGTAGGTAGTTAAAAGCAAGTTGAGGAAGAGTGAATACTCGAAATCGGTCCTTCGACAAAATTTTTTAAAATATAATATCCCATCACAAATGATAATTTTTAACTGTTGTTATTTAACATTTGATTTAAATAACAGTAATGTATGTGTTGGTAATTTTTACTTCGCTATGTCGGGTATACATATTTTAATCTTATCTAATAATATCACTCAATACCAATATTAATCGATTTCGCAAAATTATGAGCATGTGCCAACAAATCATAAGAATTACATAAACAACAATGTTAGTCATTACTCAACTTTCTGATGAATTGGCGACACACAAAATGATTATGTAAATAAGTGTTTTAACTTAATAAAAACAATCCAAATTTAACGTTTTATTTTTTATTTTGTATTTTGAATAGTTTACCACTACAAATATGTTTGGTGTTATTATCGTTTAACTGTATTTCGTGTAAAATAATTAAGTGCAGTGAAAATCAATCCGATCCGACCAACTCATGCACCATCATGTACGGTTTCAACAACAGCGATATGCCTGAATTTGAATTTAAATCAAACAATCTAATTCAGCTAACATTTATTAAATCACAACTGACGTCGATACCACAGGGAATATTCTCCAAGCTACAAAAGTTAGAAATTGTCGATTTTAGTAACTGTCAAATGCTACAAATAACCCGTCATAATTTTGCAGGAGCATTTAATCTGCTCCAATTAAATTTATCATACAATAATCTCACCGACTTGCAAGATGTAGCGTTTGAAGGCGCAAAAAATTTAACACTAATCGACCTGTCAAACAACCGAGTCCAAAAAATTTCACCGAACGCATTTAAAGATCTACCCAATTTGTTGAAGATTAATTTATCCAATAATCAAATCAAAATTTTAACAAACCCGATATTTGTGCATACACCTCTCATCGAAAAAATTGATTTGAGTGAAAATGTGATTGAATCAATCGAGTGTCTTGATTTATTTAAAAATCTTAAATTGAGTGAATTAAAATTAAATAACAATAATTTGTCGATATTTAATGAAACAATTTTACAAAATGTTAAATTTATAAAATATTTAGATTTAAATTCGAATTTCATTATGAATATATCGTTCCCGAATTTAACAAACATTGAAGGCATTTCATTGAACAATAATAATTTACGTCTATTAGAATTAAGTAATTTTGTAAAAGTTTTACATGCCGATCACAATAAATTAAATAACACAAATATACGGCTTACAGGTGGTGATAGTAATTTATACGACTTATCATTAGCAAATAATTCATTGACCATATTAAAATTTATGAAAATGTTAACAAATTTGTCGGCGCTCGATTTGTCCGACAATCCAATGAACCGTTTTCACAATCAAAGTGATATTTTTGCAAATTTAACGAAATTAGAAATTTTAAAATTACGCTCGATTAATTTAAATCTTGATGATTTTCAAATATTTGCCAATTTACATGTTTTAAAAGTGCTCGACATTTCGTACAATAATTTAAATCGTATTGATTTTAATTGGTTGTCACAATCAGAAAATTTACAACAACTTTACATCAATGGGAATCAAATACGTAACCAGAGATTTGATGAGCTCGAATATTTATTTCCACAATTAAATTTGATCAATATCTCGGATAATGATTGGATGTGCGATGATTTAGGACAAGTACTAAAACGTTTAAAACATTTGAAAATTAAAATTATGATCGACGTCAACCGATTGAATACGCATGGGGATAATATTCGTGGTATACGATGTAAGAAAAATAATGAGTTGCAGACAGTTCGTCCGGTACATGAACTCTCAAGTGGTTTTAACTTCGAATTTCAATTAAACGCAATTTTAAATAATTTTACGTTAGCTAGGTTGGCCAATGATAAACAGGCACAGGAAACACAACTCGAAATGTTAAGTTTAGCTGGGCAGTTATTATTCATTAAACTTTTACTGTTTATAATTATATTTATTTTAGTTTTAATTATTATTGGACTAATGTATCGAACTTTTCGAACGGCATCTTACCGAATAATGCAAGAACCACTTTCAGAAGAATTTGGCATGCGATAAATAATCTTGTAGATTTATTACAATAAATTAAGTGTACAGAAATAAATACAAAATGTTTTGTTTTATTACTTAGTTCTAAAAAGGCTAAAGTGGCTAAAGATGACCAAAAATTTGATTGGAAGTAAAAAAAAAAATATCCGTTCTGGATCCGGCGGTCTGGATATCTGGATGTCTGTTTGCACCAATTGTATCTCGAGAATGGATTGCCCGATTTGAAATTTTTCGCCAATCTGTTTCTATGGTCAAGACAGAGAATTGAAAAATGTTGAAACTTGTAAGTCAAGAGGTAGAGATATCTGCCATACGAATATACCAAAAACTACCTCACCTAAAAAGTAAAAAGTAAAATGTAAAACGTGAATTGTAAAAAGTAAAACGGAAAAAGCAAAAAACCAAAAGTAAAAAGGTAAAATGTAAAAAGTGAAATGTAAAAAGTAAAAGGTAAAAAGTAAAATTTAAAAAGTAAAAAGTTAAACATAAAATGTAAAAAGTAAAAAGAAAAAAGAGAAAGTTAAAAGTTAAAGCAAAAAGTAAAATGTAAAAAGTAAAACATAAAAAGTAAAAAGTAAAAAGAAAAAACCAAAAAGTAAAATGTAAAAAGTAAAAAGTGAAATTAAAATGTAAAACATAAAATGTAAAACGTAAAAAGAAAAAGTAAAAAGTTAAAAGCAAAATGTATAAAATGTAAAAAGTAAAAAGTATAAAGCAAAAATTAAAATGTAAAAAATAAAATGGAAAAAGTAGAAAGTAAAAAGTGAAAAGTAAAAAATAAAACATAAAAAGTAAAAAGTTAAAAGCAAAAAGTAAAATGTAAAAAGGAGAAGTAAAATGTAAAAAATAAAAAGTGAAAAGTAAAAAATAAAACATAAAATGTAAAAAGTAAAAAGAAAAAAGAGAAAGTTAAAAGTTAAAGCAAAAAGTAAAATGTAAAAAGTAAAACATAAAAAGTAAAAAGAAAAAACCAAAAAGTAAAATGTAAAAAGTAAAAAGTGAAATTAAAATGTAAAACATAAAATGTAAAACGTAAAAAGAAAAAGTAAAAAGTTAAAAGCAAAATGTATAAAATGTAAAAAGTAAAAAGTATAAAGCAAAAATTAAAATGTAAAAAATAAAATGGAAAAAGTAGAAAGTAAAAAGTGAAAAGTAAAAAATAAAACATAAAAAGTAAAAAGTTAAAAGCAAAAAGTAAAATGTAAAAAGGAGAAGTAAAATGTAAAAAATAAAAAGTGAAAAGTAAAAAATAAAACATAAAATGTAAAAAGTAAAAAGAAAAAGTTAAAAGTTAAAAGCAAAATGTATAAAATGTAAAAAGTAAAAAGAAAAAGCAAAAAGTTAAAAGCAAAAACTAAAATGTAAAAAGTAAAAAGTAAAAAGTGAAAAGTAAAAAGTAAAAAGTATAAAGCAAAAAGTAAAATGTAAAAAGTAAAACATAAAAAGTAAAAAGTTAAAAGCAAAAAGTAAAATGTAAAAAGTAAAAAGTAAAATATAAAAAGTAAAAAGTTAAAACCAAAAAGTAAAATGTTAAAAGTAAAAGGTAAAAAGTAAAATTAAAAAAGTAAAAAGTGAATAGAAAAAATAAAACATAAAAAGTAAAAAGTTAAAAGCAAAAAGTATAAAATGTAAAAAGTAAAAAGTATAAAGCAAAATGTAAAATTTAAAAAGTAAAACATAAAAACTAAAATGTTAAAAGTTAAAAGCAAAAAGTAAAATGTAAAAAATAAAATGTACAATAAAAAGTTAAAAATGAAAAGTAAAACGTAAAACATAAAATGTAACAAAGTAAAAAGAAAAAAAGAAAAAGTTAAAACCAAAAAGTAAAATGTAAAAAGTAAAATAAAAAGTAAAATTAAAAAAGTAAAAAGTAAAAAGTGAAATGTAAAAAATAAAACATAAAAAGTAAAAAGTAAAAAGAAAAAAGCAAAAAGTAAAATGTAAAAAGTAAAAAAGCAAAAACCAAAAAGGAAAATGTAAAATGTAAAATGTAAAAAGTAAAAAGTATAAAGCAAAAATTAAAATGTAAAAAATAAAATGGAAAAAGTAGAAAGTAAAAAGTGAAAAGTAAAAAATAAAACATAAAACGTAAAAAGTTAAAAGCAAAAAGTAAAATGTAAAAAGGAAAAGTAAAATGTAAAAAATAAAAAGTGAAAAGTAAAAAATAAAACATAAAATGTAAAAAGTAAAAAGTAAAAAAAAAAAGCAAAAAATTAAAAGCAAAAACTAAAATGTAAAAAGTATAAAGTATGATAAAAAGTGAAAAGTAAAAAGTAAAACATAAAATGTAAAAATTAAAATGAAAAAGTAAAAAGTTAAAAGCAAAAGTAAAAAATGTAAAAGTATAAAGCAAAATGTAAAATTTAGAAAGTAAAACATAAAAAGTAAAATGTTAAAAGTTAAAAGCAAAAAGTAAAATGTAATAAGTAAAATGTACAATATAAAGTAAAAAGAAAAAAGTAAAAAGTTAAAACCAAAAAGTAAAATGTAAAAAGTAAAAGGTGAAAAGTAAAATTAAAAAAGTAAAAAGTAAAAAGTGAAAAGTAAAAAATAAAACATAAAAAGTAAAAAGTTAAAAGCAAAAAGCAAAAAAGTAAAATGTAAAAAGTAAAAAGTGAAAAGTAAAATGTAAAATGTAAAATATAAAATGTAAAAAGTAAAAAGAAAAAGTTAAAAGTTAAAAGCATAAAATGTAAAAAGTAAAAAGTATAAAGCAAAAAGTAAAATTTATAAAGTAAAACATAAAAAGTTAAAAGCAGAAAGTAAAATGTAAAAAGTATAAAGTAAAATGTAAAAAGTAACATGTCAACAGTAAAAAAAAAAAGAAAAATTAAAAAGTTAAAACCAAAACGTAAAATGGAAAAAGTAAAAGGTAAAAAGTAAAAAGTTAAAAGTTAAAAGCAAAAAGCAAAAAGTAAAATGTAAAAAGTAAAAAGTGAAAAGTAAAAAAGAAAAAAGAAAAAGTGAAAGAAAACGTAAAATGTTAAAAGTAAAATGTAAAAAGAATAAAGTATAAAACAAAAAGTAAAATGTAAAAAGTTAAAAGTTAAAAGTAAACGTAACAAGTAAAAAGTGTAAAGTAAAATGTAAAAAGCAAAAAGTAAAATGTAGAAAGTAAAAAGTAGAAGCGTAAAAAATGTGTTTGTCAAAAACCACTTTCTCCGACGTTCTGAAAGTCGATGAGTCAAAAAAGTAACAAAAAATAGTATATCCGTCAGTCTGGATGTCTGGATGCCTTAATATACATATCTATGATATCTCGCGAATGGCGACATTCGATTTAGAATTTTTTCACTAATATGTTTCTATTAGCTATGAAAATTTGGAGAATTCAAAAGCTTTTTGAAACTGTACGTCACGATGGTCGGGTATCTAACATAAGAATTTAACCAAAACCACGTTAACCAATTTTTTTTTTATATGCTGGTTTGCGGATTGAGTTGGTTTTTGAGTTTGCGGTTGAGTTGAGGAGAGATTTTGGTTTAATTTTTGGGTTGGAGTTGGGTTAGGGTTAAGTGGTAGTTGAACATTAGCTCGAGTTGTTTTGAATTGAGTTGTTGTACGAATGCAGTTTTCGAATTGTGTTAATTTGAGTATTGAGCTGGAAGTTGAGTTTGGGATTAAGTTGATGGTTGAGTTGAGGTTCGAATTAGAGATTAAGGGGACGTACCACCTTCAAATTTTCAAAAAATCGAAATTTTTTTTATGATAGAATATGTTAGAATGAACGTTTAAGAACATGATTTTAACATGAAAATCTCAAAAAAAAATTTATTTATATTTTTTTTTTTTTTATTGCGAAGGGCGCCAAAGTTCGCTGTATATCGCTACACCGACTTTCTCTTAGTAACACCTGCTTATATATACATGCATATACATATATAATTTAATACGTTATTCTCTCACATAACAGCTGTAAAAGTAGAGGAGAAATTTTTGAGAGGAAGGTATATTGTACGGTGCAGGCATCGCAGATTAAATTTTGGTAAGGTTTATTCCAAAAAAAAAATTTTTTTGACTAACGCGATTATCTCGAAATGACGTTTTTCAAGTTGGCGTGCAAGATTGAGAAAAAACTACTTATCCAATCGTTCTAAAATTTTAACACGTTGATCTACATATATTTCTGCTCAGAATGAACTACGGAGGGAATAATCGGCTTTCAATTTTTTGAGTTACAACTAATTGGGGGGGACAAAAAAGCTGAATTTTCGAAAAAATGCCGCCATTTTTTTATTTTTCAACCAATTTTTCTTTTTTTAGTTCATTCCAAGGGCAATTTAATGCTGAATAAAACCCCGTTTTTTTTTTTTTTGGACGTTTCTGAGAGCAGTTATGATGCACGCCGCGAATTTTCAGTGTTTTTGGAAAACCGTTATAGCAGATGACAGTGGGCTAAAAAAAATCTAAAAAAAAATTTTTTTTATACAAAAAATAAAATAAAATGTCAATGGAAAGTTTCATTAAGATATCTCTTTTTATTCTATTAAAAAAAAATCTTTGAAAAACTTTTTGTTTTTCAATTTTGAAGGTGGTACGTCCCCTTAAGTTAGGATTAAATTGAGGCCATTTTTAAACCGTGTCGGTTCAAAGATTGAGTTTGGGGTTGAGTTGGGGCTTAGTGTAGGGTTCAGTTGTGGATATATTTGGGGAGAGTTGTGGGTGGAGTTGGAAGTTAGCTTGAATTGAGTTTTTGTATGTATGCATTTTTCCGGACCATATTGAGTTGGGGATTGAGTTGATTGCTGAATTTTTAATCGAGTTTAGGTTCACTAGGGTTTTATTGCAGTTGAGCTGGGGTACATGCAGCCATTCAGTTGGCGCTTCATTTGGAGGTTGAGGTAAGATTTAAGTTTTAGAGTTAGCTTGAATTAGTCTGAGTCAAGTTCTGAGATTTGAGGATTTAAGGAGGATTAAGGATTTAAGGAATTAGTGTGTTGATTTGGGGAGAGCGATGGAGTTCAGTTGGAGATTTATTTTAAGGGTGAGTCGGAATTGAGGTGGAGATTAATTAGGTTGAGTTCATTTACGCACGTACTATTAGAATCGTGTTGAACTAGCGTTTCGGTTGAGTTTTTGTAAAGTTTAGAGTTAAATTAAGGATGGGGCGTTTGAAACGCTTAAGTATTTCATCACAATCAATTCGTGAGGTCAAAACATCGCGCACAAAGATAGCTGATGCTATAAGTCTCTTCGGTGATTTAATCGTTGTAATTTTAATAAATTACAGCGATCTTTATAAGGCAGAAGAACATAGTTATTCACTCTACCAGAAGGTAGACCACGAAGAGCATACAGTACAAATTGCTTTTGAACACTTTCAATTCTATCTGAATGACACTTATAAAATGGTGACCAGATCTGAGAAGCGAATTCAAGAATAGACCGAACAAAGGACACATATAAAGATACGACCAACTGCAAAATGTGTTCAAATCACTTTGTAACTTTAAACAATCAGAAATTGAAGAAATCGGAGCGAATATTTTCATATCATCTGCGTAAAGAAGGCAATGTGCAAATTCAAAACACCCCACAACATCATTAATAAATAATGAGAACAGAAGTGGACCAATGTGACTACCTTGCGGTACTCCAAAAGTTAAACGAAATAAATGAGAAGCAGAATCATTAATCTTAACGTATTGTGACCGGCCAAACAGATAAGATTCCAACCATTTGATAGGGATGAACTCACAATTTAGTTTCTCTAGCTTATAGATAAGAATTGAATGATCAATTTTATCAAAAGCTTTTGAAAAGTCTGTGTAAACTACATCTACCTGTTGCCGGCCCTCGATTCTGCTATATAAATGTCTTAATCTCTATAATCTTCCCGGATAAAACTCATGTTGTGCAGGCAAAATAAGATATTTCACATGAAAAAACAAAAATTTCTGCACCATGGCTTCGAAAAGTTTGGGAATAGCAGAAAGAATAGCAATTCCTCGATAGTTGCTAATTTCACATATTTTGCCAGATTTAAAAAACGGACGAATGAAGGATATTTTCCAGGGATCAGGAAAAATCCCAGTCCGAAGGCTTTCATTAAAGATGTGAGTAAGCGGAAGAGCTAAACTCTCTGCACAATTTTTTATGAGAATGGGTGGAATGCCATCATGACCAGCCCCCTTATTTACATCAAGAAGAGACAAGCAGTCATAAACCTCCGTTTCAGTGAATTTTAATAAATTGTAATCAGTATTTTCTTGGATTGGACGTTAAATCAACTTCAATCTGCAAAATATAGTTATTAGAAACCAATTTAAAATTTTAAATTCTTTTCGAGCTGCATCGAATCTAGAATAAAACTCAGCACCATGTAGCCTATATAATGAATGAAATTTGTTACGCCGTTTTTCCAGGCGTAGTAGTTTCCTATTGTACCATAGTTCACGAAACCGAGGTTCATTTTTAATTAACGGGGCATACCTTTCAACACCAGTCTTGAGTAGTTCATTGAACAAAGAAACGGCTTCATTCAAGTTTTTCCCACGCCTAAGGAACTCTCAACGAGAGTTGACAAGAAATTCGTTTAAAGAAATGTAGTCAGCACGCCTAAAATCAAAATGAAAAGAATTATCAAGTAGTAGAGTATGGTAGACACTCTCACATCCAGTAAATTCCTCACATGAAGAAATATCCGAATACATAACATCAGATGAAAATACTAAATCCAATAGTTTTCCTCGACTGTTGCTTATCTGGTTCAATTGCTTGGTTGCTATACTCGCAAAATAATCGGTGATGGCCAATGCGTTTTGATCGTTAGAAGAGGGCGTGAGAACACCATCAACGTCAAACCAAACAATGTCTGGAAGATTGAAATCACCAATGATCATGAGTTGTTCATCAATATGCACGGCAGACATTACTGAATTGAAAAAATCAATAAATTCCAGATAAACTTCTAAAGTTAATCCACAGGGCACATATCCAGCGACCACGAAGATAAAAGAAATATCGGCTTTAATACGTACAGCCATATGTTAATATCGTATACCGGATGACAATAACTATAACATCATAATCGTTGTCGAGGACACCCAAAAGAAACAATTTAGATTTCCCTCGAATACTGGATGCATTATGGTAATAAATAAGGGATACTGTAGTTAGTTTTGAACATATGGGCCGAATCATCCTCTTATTTAAAACAACATCCCTTAAACTCTGGGAGTCTCGACTTCTACAGTTGGGTTGCGAAATTTGACGTTCGAGGCAACTGCTTTCCGAAAATTTTGATTCTTAAATGGTCTAATATATACGCCAGTTGGCCAGGTTTCCGAATTTAAAGCTTTGGCCTTGAGATCTTCGTTTATTCCCAACTTAAAACATAAGTATTCTAGATCCTGAATTTTTTTCGTTTTGGGAATCAATTTACCAACATGGCAGAAACTTGTACCCAAACACTTATTAGCCATATAGCTAAAACATCATCCTCGGTTGTTAGAGGATCTAGTCTGGATAGGTGAAGCCAAAATTTATGTGGTACCGTTTTGATAATAATATCTGGTAAGATATTAGAACCTCGTACTGCTTGTAGATTGATTAACTTCCATTGGGTATTAACTTCGGATATTACCCTATTATTCATGGGGCTGCTAAGACAAATGTTTTCTGGTTTGCTAGATGACGCCTCTGAAGAATCAATATTTGGAGGCTTAGTTGTTCATTCAGCTTGAATCGTAGGGCCGCAAAGGTCATTAATCACTTTCCCTTGGCCCCTTGTTAATCGTTCTTTTTGGCGATATATCGGCTTCATTCTGCTATCAAAAACCACCTTGTCTGCAGTTTCAAGTTTTTTAAATATTAAGCTAATATTCTCCTTGTTCCTGTCAATCTCCTTCTGCAAGCACTTCACCATATCCTGATGCGCAATATTAATTTGCTTATGAATTGGAATGTTCCAGTTAGAATTTGGTGAAAACATTTTTAAGAAAATTTTGTTTTTCATCAGGTCTCTACAGTCATTGCAGAACCACAATATGTTGGCGCATTTCAGTGTGGTATTAAATGACGTTCGATCCACTTCTGCACAACCATAATGATACGCTCTGTTGCAAAAGCCAGAGCATCCGATTTTCTCCTTTAAACTGGATAAATTTGCCTCACACTTGCCACAATTCATTATTATGAATAAAAGAACAAAACAAGGAAAAACACAACACCAACGAAAAGTAACGAAAACACAAAACAAAAACACAACAATAACAATATTGTATAATATCAGAACCATCTTGATGTGAATAGAGCCGGCATGTGAAAAATGAACTTAAAATAAGGGATATAGAAACACTAAAAATTTATTTATTTTCATAGTGTTTATATGAAAAACGAGATTTCGATTGACGATAAAATATGAATTAAAAGTTAAACCCAGTTAAATAATTTTCTAAGAAATCGCTAACAAACAACTCAATGTCTTACTCATTTAAAACACAGATTCTCAAATTTCCCTATTTTCCAGCAATAATCAAAAGAAAATAAGGGAAATTAAATTAAAAAACATTCTACAACAACAACAATGTGTATTAAAAAGAGACAATTCAGTTTAATGACGACATCATATCTCCACATCTAAAACTAATGGTAAGAAAAAAGAGAACACGTCTCCGCTCAACAATCAAAATTTAAAAAAAAATCAAAAAGAGCCAAACAGAATAAATTAAATCAATACAATGAGTGCGAAAAAAACAAAACATCAAAACCATCTAGCATGCTTTGCAAATTCAAAATAACTATAGAAACATATTCGAATTCAAATTGGAATGGAGGCAATGAAAGAGATGATTGTTTTGTTTATAAATTTCTAGTTATGTTGGTGACGTATAGTATTACAAAAACAACAATATTTTAAATTCCAAAAGTACCTTATTTTTCATGACGATTTTCACTAAGAAATAAACATTTTCAAGACTCGATTTTTCAATCAAATAATATTACATGTTTTATGAACATTTTCATATAAAAACAAAACAAAAGCTCACATTTCTAATAAACTAAATCTGTAAATGAAAATAACCGTTTTTCCATATAGTTTCATAGTAAAGAAAAATTTGTTTGTACCTTATTTTAAGCTTAGTAAAAAATACAGTCGATACTGGAGGCTCTTATTTATACAGTAGGCTCTGATAATATGTATAAGTATATTAAAACACCCAATCACTATATACATATAACACTATAAAATGAATAATACAATTCAAAATTATTTTATTATTGTGGAAAAAATTATTTTTGAAAACAATTTGCACGTCACTTCTATTCGCGATGAAAACTCGATCCCTCGATCGTTTATTGTAACAAAACATTTAACGGTGGTTGAAGTTTTTTTTTAACGCTACCAAAGTTTTATTCTTCAACCTTTCTACAGAAGGGACTAACAAAAAGTATTCAAATTTTAAGCTAAAATTATTACATTTTCGAAGTCTTAACAATGTTAATACTTATTGTTAGGGCATAGAATACCCAGAAGCGACATAACGCGGTTTTTATATAGAGAAAATTGAACTCATTTGTTTGACCTTGGTTTATAGAAGGTAAGATTTTCGGTGTTAAATTATCTATCAGTGGCTGAAAATTCTAAATTAACGTGTAAAATATAAGGTAAGAGCAAAAATTTCTTGGTCCACGTAATGTCGGTTCTGGTTGTTTATTATTCTGTGGTTAGGGTTTACAACTACATATATAAAAATAAACAATTCTTGTAGTAGAAAGTGGTGACATCTAGATTTTTGAATAATTAATTTTTTTTGTTTGTTTTTTAAATTATTTATCTAAAATGTAGATAACTTTGTAAATCGTTGGTCCTCTCTTTCCTTTAAGCAAGTGCTTATTTTACCTAATGTGGTTCACCTGGAATGCAACATAGTAAGTATAAGTCTATGTTCCTGTAATTTGTGTGCTATTGCTGATATAGATAGAACAAACAATCGAAATTGTTGACGGTTCATATCTTGTAAAAAGTGATTTATTTTGTAAGCTCAAGTTTATCGCAATTTTAACATTTTGACGGGTTTTGTTATTAATTACCAGTTCATTGTGCATAAGAAATATTTTTGAATTTCAAATTAATCTTTAAATTTCATTTTTGATTTGTTAAGCGGAGCATTTGGGAATAAAAGAGAGGGCACAAACTTAATTTTGGGCTTAGGGCACCAAATGCTGTAAATACTGTGCTTTATCACATTAATACGAGAACAAGTAGTACTAAATTTTTGTACCTTAGTATTGACTTCAGTGTATTTATTATTCTTGATCATTTTAAGAAAGCTTGAAAATTTATAAGAAACGCGAAATGTTGATGTAAAGGTACCATAAAATAATGTGTTTTGTATGTTCTCCGACACTGGCTTATATAAAATATTCGGGTTATCAATATTTATCTTATCTTTTTTATGTCAAATTTGCTTGCTATTATTGATAAGACAATTTGGAGTTTTGTTTATAGAAAGAGTAAATATTTTGAATTTATCGGCCGGTCGCCTCGTCTCGTCTGTACAATGTCTAGGTAAAATAATTTTGTATATGTAATTTGTGTTATTATTCTATAATTTATTTTCATTACAGTGATAAAATATATTTAACCACCTGCCTCGCTGCGCTGTTGTTTGGCGTTCTTACATGCGAAAGTGTTATATTCAAGTGCAACTTTCAAGAAAATCAGTACGCGACATGTATTGACAATGTCGATTATACCGAAGTAGCTGAATTCCAGTTAGGACATATTTACATTTATCCGCATCAATTAAACACGTTACAATTCACCAACTCTCGTATCTCGAATATACCGCACGGAATTTTTACAAAACTGCCAAATTTGCGGTGGATCGATTTCAGTAATTGTCACATGCTAGAAATTTTACGCTTTGATTTCATTCAAGCTCAACACCTGATCGATATAAATTTATCACATAACCATTTGGACGTATTAAAGGATTCAATTTTTTATGGTGCCCTTATGGTGGAACAAATCAATTTATCGTACAATAAAATTACACAAGTGAGTAATAGCACGTTTAAAAATTTAAATTACCTGAAGCGAATTAATTTGTCAAACAATCAAATCAAAAAGATTGAGTCAACTGTGTTTTTGAATTTAATTTCGTTACGTTACATCGATTTAAGTGTGAATTTAATAGAATCGATAAACTCTGATGATACGTATACCAATATGAATTTAACGGAATTTGATTTATCGCAAAATCGTATCATGGCTGTAGATCAGCGGGCATTTATAAATACGAAATTTATAAAAATTTTAGATTTAAATCATAATCGTGTAAAAAATCTGAGTTTTGTTGATGTCACAATCAACATTGACACCATTCGGATAGGTAATAATAATTTAACGGTATTACAAACTAACGATAATCTTCGGGTATTAGAGGCGTCCAATAATCAGTTAACCAGCACGAATTTAATAATGGGACTTAATATATCAGACCTATCGTTGAATGATAATTTATTAAATAATTTGGATTTTATAAAACCATTGTCCAAATTAAACCAACTTGACGTTTCATTCAATCGGCTCGACGATCATCTGCAGCCGGACACCTTTGCGCTGCTAACCAATTTAAATGTATTGTCTTTAGAATCGGTTAGTTTAAAGAAAATCGATTTTCAATTGTTCTCTGAATTAAAACAGTTATCCTTCCTTGATATATCGTACAATGAATTGGAATCGATTAACTTCCAAACGCTATCGTTTTTGGAAAATCTAACCCATCTCTTTATTGATGGGAATCGTTTAACGCAATTAACATTCGAACATTTTGAATTTTTATTTCCAAATTTAAAGACGATCGCTATTTCCGAGAATAATTGGATGTGCCCTGATTTAATTGCGATGTTAAAATATTTTAAGCAGATAAATATTGAAATTTTTATCGACGATAGTCGATTGGTAAAAAACAAAAGAAATATTCGAGGCATACAGTGTACCGACACCGAAGATCAAAATAATACAAGCATTGGTAATGTATCACCAAAAATACCAATTATTCATAATCATAATGCCATAAACAATAATTACATGTTTGAAATAAATCAAACTAGGATTCAGTTAAATATGTTACAAATAGAAAATGAACAATTACAATTTGATTTAAATGAAGTGCGTTCAATTTTGGACAATATAACAAACACAGCCCCACATTTTGTGAACACAACAAATGTTCTGCAAAATTACACTGCACAAATCATAAATTTAACGAAAGTATACGATGCACAAATAAATACAATAAATACCCGAATAAAAATGCAAAACGAAGAGTTTGAATCGATTAGTATGAGAAATTATGATCAGGGTTACATGGGCAGCATTAACAGTAATTTGATTGTTATAAAAATACTGTTGGTAGGATTTTTCGTGATTGGTGTGGTTTGCGGCGCGCTTAAATTATATAAGACACTGTTGTATCGCCGAACTTATCGCCCCTCGTATAACACAATGGCAGACGTGATAAATGAAAATAATATTTAATTTGGTTAATTATTGATGTATGTAAATAATTTATTAAACATTTTGTATTAAAATTTATTTTAACATTTTATTTTATTTTGTAAGTTCATACATACCAACCATTTTCCTCTATAGTCATACCAGTTTTGCTTTAGATGGTGCTCCAAGATTGGCAAAATTAAGAGAATGACAATAATAAATGAGATTTGGATGTCACACAAAGTTTCCTCTACCAATGATATACAAGCCGTGAGATGACAGACGTATAGGCCTCAAAAACAGATTTTCTGGTATACCCAATAATTTAATTACACCTCTTTTGTATTTAATCCAACATAAGTGTCGCTTGTATAGAGAGTTAAACATCCATTAATAAAATTGGGCATTATACAGAGCAATTTCAGAAACCAACCGTTTTGGATGAATTTAACTTTTAATCAGTGCCGACTTTCGTTTAGGTACATTAAGCAAACATCTAGGGTAAGTAAAATATAAAGGGCTGAAACCTCATTAGGTGATCAGATCTTCGGTTTTTAAAATTAAGTCTACTCCCAAATCAATCCCAAATTGAATCTATTAAGTCAGTCTTCAGCTCAACCTCCAAAAACAATATTTGTGTAGACCAATGGTTAAAAGATGGGATAATTAGGAAAATTCGATCAAGCTATGCGAGTCCTGTTGTCCTAGCCACTAAGAAAGATTTATCAAAACAGCTATGTCTATAGACAAAGTTATACTAAAAGATTATGAAGGATAGTTACCCTTTACCACTCACCGATCGAAAACCAAATAGATAGGTTAGTTTTTACAACACTCGATCTCCGTAATGGATTTTGGACTCCAATGGACTCCATAAAATACACTGTACTTACTACACCAGACCATCATTATGAGTTTTTAAAATGTCTCTTTGGTCTTTGTGACTCGCCAGCTGTTTTTCAGAGGTATACTAACGAAACTTTCAGGATAATGTTACAAAAGAAATTGTTTGCATATGGATGATTTGATTATACCCTCGAAAGATGAAAAAGAAGCGATATTAAGGTTACAGTACGTTTTAAAGATGGTTGAGCATAATGTACTGAAAATTAAATGGAGTTAATGCTAATTTTTTATAATAAAACCAAAATTAAAGAAAATGGATATGTTCGGCCAAATCAAACTCAGATCGAGGCAATTACAAAGCTTCACCTTGGGACTCACCAAATATTTTCGAAAATTTGTGGAAAATTTTTCGATTATAGTAAAGCCGTTATCTGACCCGCTATTTGAAAGAACACAAAGTTTGCTATGTAGAAAAGAGAGCTTGAGGCATTTGATAGTTTGAAGGAAAAATTATATTGTCTGTATTGTACTAGAAGCTAAATTCACCAAAAGCCGAGACGGAACTACAAACAGATGCCTGTAAGCTTGGGCTGGGTGCTATCATTATGCAAAGATGTGACGAACACCAGCAATTTCGGTCAATTCATGAAGAGAATTATTTAAGCTACGAGCTGGAAGTGCTTGCTATTGTAACTGCTCTGAAGAAATTTCGAGTTTATCTTTTGGGTTTACAGTTTATTATCGCAACTGGATCGCGAAAAGAACTGACGTCGAAAAATGCAGTAGAACATCGTCCAGCAACGCGCATGCGGCATATCGATGAGTTAAGCTCGGACTCATCCCTCTATCGATTTCTGGGGTTATTTTGAGTGTACTAATTTCCACCCTCTAGAAGGGGTGGCATCCACCCCCAAGAGTAAAGGCACACATCGGCACTATATAACTTTTATTTCTTGGGCTATTCTCTATGACTGTCCAAATTTCACGAAAATCGGTATTGTCCGTAAGAATTCAGAGGTAATACACCTATTTTTACCGTCAATGAAACAATGACTGGACTATTCGTCAATTTAGCCGTAACTTGATTATATAAAGTGTGTCAGTAAAATTATAACGAGATAAGAACTATAAACATCTTCAGTGAAGGATTTTCTTGCAAAAATGTGTACATATGTGGTTACCAAACAAAAAAGTGTCTCTAGTATTTCTCAGAGATGGGTAGTGTCGAAAAGTATGCATGACACAGTTTTCGACACTTTTTGACACGAGTGCATGAAACAATAAGAATATTTTGTTTCCTTTTTTCCTCAATATTAACGCACAGCTTTTAACCCTTTCCGACAGTTTTTGACACTTTTCGACAGTTTTTGACCATAATTTAAGGTTTTTGACCCATTTTTGACAAAACTGTCGAAAAGTCAGATATTTTAACGTTTTACCAGAGCCTTCTAGAGTATACAGCCACAATCATTATGACGTATTTTTTTAGAAGCTTTTTTAGTGGTATAACTTTTCACTGATTTCCATAGGAATCCATAGTGAAAATGGTGTTTTTTAGCTTCAAGTTTTTCAATGAAAAAAGCAAACATGTTACAAAAATTTTATACAAAAGTGTTCTACATAGAAATATTAAAATTAAATTATTTCTAAAATATATTTTTTGAACTTTCATTTTGAAAAATACATCAAAGTTGGCTCTGACGAATTATAATAATACTTGCTAAATTTATCTTTAGTTTTACTAGCGTACGTTAGATGTCTAAGATTTATATAGAAAAATACGAAAAAAAATTGTTTAATGACAAAATTACGACACGTTTTTAATATTTTGAGAATTGGTTTTGCTTTTCCTACAATTTTTCCACTTGAAATTTCCCCAGGTGACAATTTTTGGTACAATTTTTCAAAATTTTTACTGCCATCACTGCCATATTTGTAATTCAGATTGACTTAATGCACACGTTTTGTAGTAATCTTTTTTTTTTAATTTGACCAGAATACTGTTACTATGAACTTTTTTTATATTTTGGTTTAAATAAATCAATTATTACAAGAAAATGAACACGATTTACATAAACGAGATTTATATACGTTGAAATTCAAACATTTATGAAAATATTTCAGAAATCATAACTAAGAATTTGCATAATTTTCATTTACAAATTTGTTATAGGACAAAAAGTGATTTCCCATATGTTTTATGTGTTTTACTATGGAAATTTTGATTTTTTTTTCTCGTTTCTAATTCCCTTATAAAAGCTTCGATTTTTGGATTATGGCTTTTATAATCAAGGTTGCTTTGGTTTTACCTATCTCTGGATTTCTTTATGAAAGATATTTTGACCCCAATTATGATTGTTGTTGTCGTGTCCATATCTTTTCGGCGGCAAAAATTGGTATTATGAATGTCGATATCAAACGATGTTTGTCGTTAAAACGCCATTTTTCTGTCGATGAAATTTTAGTTCACGACAAGATATTCTGTGGGCTATATAAATAATCTAATACACAATTTACACTAACTTTTAAGTAAAATAATTATTTATTTAAATCCCAAATATTACAAATTTACTTTATTTTCAAAATGTATAGTAAACATTTTTATAGGGTATAGCTCAGTATGCAGCTCGAGCTAAGATGAATTTTAGCGCGGTCTCCACAACTCCATTTAATTACAGATAAAACGTCAAGCTAAAAATTTGTGTAGAGATAAATTTTGTTGATTTTGTTTGACTTTTATTCGTTTGTTTTTGAATGAAGTTTCTGTTCAAATAATCCTCTAAATACTCGACTTCGTAATGTTGGTCGGCCATTTTGACTTCTGTCTTCTTTATATAAAAATAAATTAATTTTAATTCGCGCCTACTTCGATTATAAAATGAATCAAAATATTCAAAATTCAAAACCGTCAAAATTTATCTTCAAATTATTGTCCTTGTGAGATAAATTGCAGCTAAAATGTTTGGAGAATTTATAGTGGTGCAATCTAGATTTGAATGAAACAACTGATATTTTTCAAATTTTTCACGCAAAGGTGCATACCTTTTCAGCGAAATTGTCAGCTAAAAAAAAATTATTTTATTTAGCTAGCTAAATTTTATGTCAAATTTGTATGGAAAATTTATCTTAGCTCGAGCTGCATACTGCACCCTGATTCTCTAAAAAATAAGATAATGGGTAAAGCTCAGTATGCAGCTCGCGCTAAGATAAATTTTAACACGGTCTCCACAAGTCTAAACTAAATTACAGATAAATTCACAAGCTAAAAAGATTATGTAGAGATAAATTTTTACATTTGCTTTATTTGTCTTACAACAAAAAAAAATATAGTTCGAGCGAAAGTTAAATAAAGTATTGAGCGACTTTTATCAAATGGATTCAAGTGACGAAGACAATATTATTATTGGTGCCGCAGCTATTGTCTAGATCTTCTTCACTGTACTCCATTTTGCGATTTAAAAAAAATAAATGTTTATTTTTTAGTCGCTGTCAAAATTTATCTCAATTTTATTGTGCTAGGCAGATAAATTGCTGCGAAAACGTTTGTAGACTTTCCACTAGCGCAGTCTGTATTGAATGAGATAACTACAAATTTTTCACGTCAGCTGCGTACCGGATTTGCGAAATCGTGAGCTAAATATTTTTTTGTTATTTCGCTAGCTAAATTTTACGTCAAATTTGTATGGAAAATTTATCTTAGCGCGAGCAGCATACCGAGCTTAAACGTGTAAACTTGCAAAAAGCTAAGCCTACTTTGATGAATTCGCAATTTTTCGATTTGATTACTACTTCAAATATAATCAAAAAATTACAAACTAATAAAAGAAAATTTTGCTTTTCACGAGTTTACACGTTTACCCATTATCTTAATTTTTAGAGAATCAGCACCCTGAGCTTATACGGCAATTTTTTTTGTTTTGAATCATGAAATATTTAAAATTTTTAAACACTTTCAGGATGAAAAAATTAAAGACAAATCAAGTAATTTAACACAATTACACGATATTTATAATTAAATAACTAAAAGCAATCAAATTTTGTCGATTTTTATTTTTACTAAAATGTAAATAAGAAACGTAAACAATAATTTTTGTTACTTTGACAGAAGTTTTCTAAAAATATAATTCACGATTGCTAAGATAACAAAAAAATCCACAAAAACCTGGTTGATTTTTAAATTAATGTGGCAATACTTCTGAGTCGTTTCGACGTCCTTAAACCTAGTTCAGACTTGGGATTAGTAATCTAGATTTTCGAGGTAATCCTGATTTTGTTTTGGTCTGAACGACTGTGATTAAAGTAATCTTGATTAGTTGGAAGATTAACTTAATCATCAAAAATTTAATAGATTTTTTATGAAAACTCGATTAAATGAATGACATCGCTTGACATTTTGCGATAGTTGAGTGAAACAACTTTTTATTCTAAACACATAAGCTCATTTCTTTTATATTTTTGACATATTAAAAAATTTTATTATTTACAAAAATCAAAATAAAAATAATGGATGCCACATTACATTATTTTGAACAAATTGGGAGTGGAGTTACCACCGGACAAGAATAATTTAAACTACGTCCTCTCAAATACGTCCAAAATAGGAAGAGGTTTAGAGGTTTCTGTCTTAATTATAAAAGCAAGTTGTACATTGCACAACCTATTAAAGGAAAGAATTTAATTATTTCGGGGTTATTAATCATTTCTGTATTTCAGGTGGTATGTGGTAACGAGGCAGTCGATGGAGATTATCAATAAACTTTAGAATTAAATAAAAACTTCGTACACTATTTTATTGTTTATTCCATTTCAAAAAATACAGTTGACAGAAATCTTTGAGTTTTAAACAATATGTAAAATTAGGGGGCTTTTGAACCCATCTGTTGTTGAAATAGATGCAAAAGGGATTTGTATATACGTTTTATATATTTACGTAATATTCAGGGGGCCTATTCCCGAACACATAATTATCTACTGACAATTATGCCAATTTGACGAAAATGCTACACAATTTTAAGTGAAAATAGCATTTTTGTACCCAAGTGTAAATTTTATTTTTTAACTAGAAAATTGTAGTAGATTAAAATATGTTTTGTAGTAGATTCCTGTACAACTGCCAAATTCAAAACAAACGTACGGTTATGAGTGCAAAACAAATGAAAAAGCAATATAAATACAATGTTGTGGTTTCGACAGTAACTACATTATATTGTTACTGCCGGATTCACAATATCGTGTAAAATTATACACCACTTTGGTATTACAGGATACGAAATTCACAATATTGTCAAATTTCACAATATCGTGACAGATTGTTTTGATTGAACTTTTCAGTAGCAGCCTAAAACAGAAAAAAAAACAATTAATTTTTACTCTCACTATCCGAGAAATATTCATTTTTAGATTATTTAGTAAAATAACGGTATTTCGAATGGAAATTTTCAAATCGAATATTAAAATACATACATACAGAAGTCTAAATACTCTGAAAATCATAAGAAGTTTGTGAGTGATCCGATATTTATATTGAGTTACAGTTAATATACGACCCAAACGCAACGGATTAGGATTTTTCATTTTGCAAGATTTTTGTTAAATCATGTTTCAAACGCCGTGCACCACTTTTCGAAAATCAAGATGGCGGCTTAAACATGGCTTCTAGAAGGCAAAAAACTTTACTTATATAAGGTTTTTTCAAAAGCGATTACAACAAGTTTTTTATACTTACCATATGAAAGAAAACACAAACAAATTTTTTTAACATCCTGAGACAACGCGACATCACCTCAAAAAAATGAAAAAAGCTTGCAGAATGCTCTACTCAATATTGAGCTGTTTTTCATTTAATTAAGATTATTTCAGAAGCGTATTTTATGAGTTTGATTACTTTTTTCATAATTTTTAAAATGATGATTCTAACAGTTTTTACCATTTTTCAAGTAATTTTCTCACCTTCTAGACGCCATATTGGGGCCGCCATTTTAATTTTCGAAAAGTACCACACGGCATTCGAAAGATTACGATTTAACAAATTGGCAAATATATGGCTGTCAATTGGGAAACATATAAAATTCTTCGCAATAGGCAGCTCCATTAAATCGGTTGAAAGTCAAGAACGTTAATTTCGACTGACTGATGAACATTAACGAGCTTTGAGTCAGGTGAAACAAGCGATTACTAAGCAGGGCTGTGGAGTCTAAGATAAAATGTTCAGCTCCGGCTCTGACTCCGGAAATTTATAGATTTATTTTCGGCTCCGGCTCCAGCTCCAACTCCGGCTCCGACACCAAATATAATTAAAAGTTAATTCAAAGTTTGTAATAAAAAAAAAATTAAGTTTGCGAAAATTCATAATCACCCCTATTATGATTGTCGAGTCGATCGACAATCGACACGACTCTCTGTTGCCTTTTTGTTTTTCATATTGTTAATATCAAATGAAAAAATGAGACCGCAACACAGAGTCGTATCGATTGTTGATCGACTCGACAATCATAATAGGGGTGAATATAATTCATAATAAATAAAAAATTACAAAATCACAATGTATTCATTACATTTTTAAAAAAGCACAATTTGTTTTTATTCTTAATTTAAGGAATCCGTCCTTAGAAATAGGATCACTTCAACGGTGGCACCTTTCATCGACGCTCTTAATAATTTTTAATGCAGAGAATAATCGTTCAACGCTAATTTGGGTCGGTGGAAAAGCTATTACTACACGAGCAACATCTTGAACTATTTTCGGATACTTTTGAATAGCCGCCCCAACATGGAAATTTGAAGCGAGATCGAATTTTTCTACTTCTTCCAATCCAAGTTGGAATGCCAATTTGAACTATGGACTAATGGCGAAAGAGCTTTTGCTGGCTCATTTACATTGGTGTTTAGGCGACGTCGTTTAGCGGGGGGCTATTTCTGAATACGATACGAATACGAAAGTATAACATTCTTATTTGAATTGAATTAGAATTGAATCAGATTCGCCCGTTTCTTATTTAAATCAAATACTAATCTTACACATTCGAATTCGTATCGTATTCAGAAATAGCCCCCAGATCCTGCTCATTTAATAATTTTTCAAAATCAGAATCTGAAACGACTTGCTCTTCATCGCAAGTTTTATCTGAAGTTGAAGCTGATAATGAAGAATCTAAATTTTGCTCCTCTGATTTAGAGTCTTGCAAACCTTTCATCTTTACTGCTAAGTCCAACAAAGCAGTTTTGGGCCGATTCCGCTGATTATCAAACAATAATATTCGAACCTGCTAGTAGAATATCGTTGTCCAATACTATGCTTTCCCACCGTTTCATTGATTGATTTATGGGTTGGGCTATTGGATTATCCATGTTAGAAAATCGGTACATTATTTTTTTCCACTCTTTACAAAAAGTTCCAGGTGTTAAGTTCGCAGCTTGGAACTTCTGCGTTACGATGAATGGATGCAAAAGAATTTTCTCAAACTATTCAACGCTTTCCCATTCGTCCTCAGTCATTGTTACAGCCGAATTCGCAATGTCATTTAAAAACGATTTTAACTCCAACAGACATTTAATCATTATATGTATATGTGCTACCCCAACGAGTTGCCTGATCTAAGATGGCTCCCTTTCCAGCCCGTCTCTTTAGGATAGAGTCTATTTTGGGCGTTCAAGCGGCTACTACAACGCTTCTTAGTTTTAAAATTATAGAAACAGCATCTTGAACTTTTAATCCATCGCGTATTGCCAACCGGCGGGTGTGTTATGCACAACGCATGTGGTGGATTTTATTTAGTGCTGCGTGTCAGCTTCTTCAATAACATCGTCATCCTCGTCATGTGTTAGCTGGTTCATCTTATCTACTGTGGCAGTCATATTTGTTGCATTATTAGTAACAATTGCTAAAATTTGAAATGAACTGGTATGCTGCGCCTCTGTGTCTCTAACAGCTAATGTTTCTATTAATATTTTTTGTGGTCATTTTGAGTTCTTTTGAAGATCATCAACATCTATAACCAAATTACGAATATTATTTCTCTCCAATGATATTCCAAAAATGTATGTCGATTCAAACCAATGAATGCATTAGTAGAAAAATGGGTCAAAGGTACAGATTTTTTGTAGACCATCTCAACTATGCATTTTTTAAATGTATCTGATGTCATTGTAATTCTTATTTTGTCGCTGCTGTAAAACTTATTGACGCTTGGGCTTAGTTTTGTTGAGACTGGAGATGATGAGGCAACTTTTGTATTATCCTCTTCTGCAACCTCCTTGAAAACACAAGAATGAAAACGTTGCAGAAGACGTGCTCAAATAAATAGTTGCCGGAGACGACAATTCAGCGTTACAATGCTAGGCTACTACGCTAATGAGTTACACATACACTGTTCGGTACAGACCGACCGGTCAGCCCGGAAATGCAAATGTTTTGTCGAGGTTCTCAATTAGAGATTACGATTTCCCGATAGATTACCTACGTACTACGTAATCATACGTTTGTATTGCAAAAACTAATTTGAAACGAGTGAATTTGTGGTTAACCAGGGGTCTATTATGAAATTTTTCGATTTCGAACTTTTACGACATCGAAAAAAATCGATCGCCCCTAACTTTGTCATAGTACTTATATATTAGTTCATAATAGTAGTTGGTTGGCAATCAGTAATTTTTTTAATCGGCAAATTATCAAACGCAGCTAATCTAGAAATAATTTCTTCAAGTTCAAATTTCTATGTTTTGTTTGTATACAAAATTTTGTGAAATTAGATCACTGGATAATTTTATTTGTTTCTCATTTGACACTAAATTTTCAGTTGTTGTTCCGATAGCTATCTTTTCCATTCTATGTTTACTCTGTAAATGCCGATGTAATCTTGTAATTAAGGAACCTTTGCGTTTATTTTTCCGTACATCTTTTACAAATTGCATTTTTGTCACCACTACGTGAAAATTGATCCCACACACTTTGATATTGTTTATTGTTGAACGTGTTCATTTTGCGGCTTAAAAACTAAAAACTAATAAACCAAAAATAATTACCAAATAATAAATTTTAACATATCTTAAAAGTGGTTCACGACTTTTAAACGCTCACAAAATTGAATTCGATACGAAATTTGATTTTTTGAGGGGGTATTTGGTAATACTCTTGAAGCTGTGGTTAAATGTCAAATTTATGCATTGTGGATAATTCTTTAAAAAGTTGTGTTAAAGCTGTAGGTACTAATTGCACATTTATTATTACGACTTTATGTATTTTGCAATGATGGCTTTATTTTATTCAAGTTAGTGTCTTTTAAAATCTCGAGGCAAACACGCCGCGAGAAACCGAGAAAGTATTAATGTAAATTTCTCTAGAAACGAGAAATAAAATATTTTAAAATTGTCGGGATGTTCAGTTTTAAAAAACTACCTGATAAATTAAAAATATAAATCTCAAAAATAAAGAAAGTGTTTTTTAAACTTAAAAATTGTTTAAAATTAAATTAAATAAATTTTCAATTTTTTTTGTGATAAACCGTGTGTTCGAATCGCAAGATGTCGAGTTACATAATGATTTGTTACCTTATTTTTAAAGTAGGTTGAACGTTTTTTTGTTACAGACTGTTCAGCAGCGAGTATCAGTTCCAAAAACCTTACAAGCAAGAATACTTCAAATGCTTCACCATTATGAGATAATCTCACTGATTAAATTTTACGTTCGTAATTATTATTACAATGGTATTCGTTGGTACGCGTTGTTCCAAACGATCCATGACGATTATCGGCTCTACCTTTCTTTCCATAAAAAGTATTTACACTATTATTATAGGCTGTTTACCTGAACGTGATTTACTAGTGGTTAGAAATCTTTCAAAACCTATGGGGATATTTGTGAATTCGATTCGAACGTGTTCGACTCTTCAAAATATGATTTGTATTTGATTTAAATAAGAAACGAACGAATCTGATTCAATTCGAATAAGAATTCAATACTTCAAATACTCGAATACGTTCGAATCGAATTCACATATAGCCCCATCTGGGGGTCTACTTCAAAAATTACCTCACAGAAGAAATAACAAATTGAAAAAAATTGTTTACGCCGTGTTTAGCTTTGCTCGCTCTCTCATTTGCGCTCATTCATTTTTATTTATATTTATAGACTCTCTATTTTAAAGTTTTTTATCCTACTTGTGAGTTAAATTTTGAAGTAAAGGTAAAATTTAAATGAATTATTTTAAAGGAATTATATCGCTCGTATCACTTTTACTGATAGTTCCACTTATACCTTAAATGTTTCAAGTTGTGTTTTGATTAACTTAATTCGTTGGGTTAGTTTAACATCGACAAACGTATTGGAGCAAATAGCTAATTTATGTTCAATTGAAAAATGCTTCGTCAACCTTGCAGGCGTAGATCAAAGGAATTGTATCGCTTCTGTTGTTAGTTGTACCACAAATGCTTCAAGCCGGAAAAGAGCCTATAAATAAAAATGAAATAAACCAAATATATTTCTTATTCTTTTTGTGAGTTGATTTTTGAAGAGAACCGCCCAATCCACTAATTATATATTTATTTAAAACTGGTTCGCTTAAATCAACTACCGCACCAGTTCGACGGATACCAAGCATCCGAGAATGTTATACTTACGTATTCGTATCATATTCAGGAATACGACCTCTGTACAACTTTTCCATGACGATTTGCCTGTACTGAGAAACGTACAGCTACAATATCATGAGTTGATCCGAATTCTTGAATAACAAAAGTAATAAAACGGTAAACCGATTTACCGGTATTGCGAACTTAGCTTGAAGACAGGATACTGCCTTTTGCCTTTTTTACATCAGTTCCTCTCATAAAGGTATTTAGGTAATTATAAATATATAATTTTTGAGAAAATAGTTTACCAATTTACTGCAAATTCAATGGAACATCAAATTCAGACAAATTATGTATTTGGAATGAATTAAGTGTAATGTTTTAATTTATTGAGCTTGGCAAAATGATAAATGATGTACAATGTTTGTTTTTGTGTTTTGTAAGATTATGCTTTATATTTTGTAATGTAATATTTAACAATAAAATAAAAATATTCAAATAAATAATAACAAACAGAAAAAATTTTAAATAATAAATTATTTATAATAATTTTTTTATAGTATTTTGTATATATCTTGCTTTATTTTTTATAATATAATATATGTAGTTCTTTTTTTGTAAATAAATTATAACAATATTTTCACATTTATCTAATACAAAAATTATATAATAATAGTAATATTATAAATCAAAAAAAAAAAAATTAAAACTTTGGATTTGAATACTTATTAATTTTGTTATTAGTTTATTTATACATATAATTAATTTTTATTTAAATTATATATATATATTTTATTTGTGTGTTTAATTTAAAATGTATATTTGTATATATATACACATATGTATACATATTTAATATTTTCACTTTTTAACTAAAGCTATCTAATTTACAAATAAATTTCTATCTATGTAAATTATTTTATTATATCGCAGGGGTATATAATTTTTATTATGCATGTTTCTTTTAAATATATCCCGATTTAAAGATTTATTGTTTTTGATTTGTTTGATTTTTTATAATAATATTTCTAATAACAATTTTAATAACACTTAAATTTTATTAAGATGGAAACAAAAATAAAAATACATAAATATAAGTTTTTTTTAAACATAAATCATGCGCTGTCTTTTAGGCTTTTTCCAATTTTAGATCATGTTAATTAAAGACTTTAATAATTTAATTATGTATAAATATTTTTTTTTTTTTTTTATTAATTAGGTATGTGTTTCTACACTCCTCAAGTGTATCAAATACTAGTAATAGGGTTGTGTAAAAAGAATTTTTCCTTAACTTCCAGTAAACGATTACAAGAAAACAGCTTAAATTAAATATTATGTAGTAATGCGCGCACGTTAAGCAGTTTATATTAGATAATTAATAGTAATAAATATTTTTTTTTGGAACAATTAAATTAATTATTAATTAGGATGATGGAAAAAAAATTAGTAGTTTGATTTGTATATTTTAGAATTAATGTCTTTAAAAAAACACGCATCTTACACGTATGTATGTAAAGTGAACATTTTAAAAGTTAAAACGAAGTGGTTTAAAAAAAATATTTAAAGTAATTTAATACATTTAGAGATAGAAACCTTTTTCTTAATAATTTGTTTTGATTGATTTAACTTAGTTTTGTGTGTATTGTCAATTTATATAATTTTTTTAAACTTATATTACACCAATATTTAAACTTTTTAAATTCCTGGAAATAGAAAAGAAAAATTAATTGTTAATTAGATTGAAAAATTTGACATCTTAAATCAAGATTTGTATAAAGAAATTGAGTGAATAAAAATTCTCGTACAGTGGAGTCGACGTGGACTCCATCTTAATTTTCCTGTTATTGCTCTACGCGAAAAAATGAAAAATCTCAAAATAATCATCTTAAAATATATGTGGTTTCGCGGAGAGTGCTGGAGACAGATTTAAAATTAGTTGGCTCGAGCAGCATGCCGAGATTATTGGACCAAAAATGTTTGTTCGTTGTGTTGAAAATTCATATAAACCTATTTAAAGTATTGAGTTTTTGTATTGTTGTGTAAGACTATCGTTAGAATCCAACTGATTAGATTATATAAGGTGAGCCATTTTAATCACAAAAAAATTACCTTGACCTTCAAATGATCTTGAAAATTTACCTGAAGGTCAAGGGCATTAATACAGATAGATGACTCCATTGTTCTTGATCATTTTTGTCTAAACAGCTTTTTTGGTAGCTGCCGAATAGCTTGTGTTGTGTTTCAGGCAAAAAACTTAAATTATTACGGTAGATTTAACTTTAGAAATGTTCTTTAAAAAAAATGGAATTAAACTCGGAAACAAATTACTAAAAATGGTAATCCAGCATCTTTTAGAGGATGTCAAAAATATAGAAAACTGTTGAATAAAATGTAAAAAGCAAAAACCAACAGGGAATTAACATCGCAACAAAAAAAAGCTTCCCACCTAGTTGTATCGAAAAGAGTATAAATTATGCAGATCTTTTTCGCAACCACCAAACGTCAAATCAAAACTAATGAAAAGATTAATGAAAAAATTCTACAAAAATTTAATTTATTGCAAACTTATAAGAATGAAATAGATAAAGTAATAGAAAGCTGTTTAATGCACCTGTAACAACTGAAGCAGAATCAATTATAGAGCACAATCTAGAGAGTTATCTGAAAATGTAATTTTATATTTTTATTTTGCACGCCTACACTTTTACCTCTATGATTAATATAATGAATGGACAATTGATTCACGATCGGGTAGCTGTCGGACTTTCATCGAACCATCGGCTCCACATGAAAATAAACGACCATTCCCATCAACCTGTAATTGTGTAACTCCTTGACCAATATGTTTAAAGAACCCACTTCGTCCGTGTTCCCCGTTGAATAAATATAACGGGGTGTGAACAGCTAATCCCCAAACCTAAATAAATCGTAAACTTAGTTTAGTATAGAATTTTAAAAAATCGTAATTAACTCACTTTAATATCACCATCTGCAGAACCCGTCACAAAATGCTCCTCATGAGGATCAATCGCAATACATTTTATAGCACCCTCATGTGCTTGGAATCGATGCCGTAAATTTCTTTGCCGCACATCAAATATACAAATATCACCCTTTTTACCGGCTGAAATAACTAATTGGTGTTGCGGTGCATATACCAGACACGAAGCTCCTTGATCGTGACATGTAAATGCTAAACAAAACCAAATTTAATTTTTATAGCCGAGTAATAAACATTTATTTATAAGCAACTTACATGCAACTAACGATTTTTTTTGCGGCAATAAAGTATCCCATAATCCAACATTTTTATTCTCCGAGCTATGACCGGCTGTTGCTACTAAACTGCAACTGCCTAGGAACACAAAATCGGTTATGCCTTTATTGTGACAGGCAAGAGTCTGAAATTAAGATTTTTTTTTTAGATTTTGAGTTCTAATATCCAGATTTATTATAGTCGTTAACTCACAATAAACGGGCGATTACACTGCGATGCCAATCCAACCTGCCATAAACTTAAATTTCCATCCCCATCGGCTATACCAAATTTATTACCATGCTGTGAAAATCTACAACGCGTTACTTTTGCAAATGTGCCGGGTGGCCGCGGCGTGCATACGACCTGTTGATGGCCCCATTCCCACATTTGCACAGAACCATCTTGACCGCCGGTCAAATAAAGCGGCATCAGAGGATGGGCACACATTCGTTTAATATTATCGACTTTGTGTTTTAAAACCTACAAAAATGTATGCAAAATTTATTAGTAAATTTGGTAAAAAAAATTTGAAGCATATCCGTACATGAACATATAATAACAACAAAAAAACTATTATTGCAAATAATTGATTATCTATAAAATGAATAAATTATAATTATATAAAATTATAAAAAGCATCAGCTTAACGAAATTTGTGTATTTTTGTGGTTCTGAGATCAAGTATAGAAAATTATTATGTGTGGTGAATAGTGAATGATTCAAAAGAATTTGGGTAACTTATATTAAAAAGCGGTCTGAGCTCCGATGTAAATATTTCTCCAAAATATCAAACCAAAAAACAAAAGGAATAAATAAAATGCTTGAGATAAGTACATATAAAAACTAGTAAATAAATAAAAATTCAAATCTACTAAATATGTATACAAAAATTAAAATAAATAGTTCTGAACTAATAATACTAAATTAAACTGCAAAAAAACTATTTTGTTTGTTCTTTATTTTAAAAATGTGATACCGGATTTAGTAAGTGCTTTGAACGCTCTATAACCAGATTACAGAAGCGTGGATCATGACTTCCTGGAAAGTTTGCTCCTTTTATCTAAAAACAAAAATTTTGATGACATATTCATATATTTGACAACAGCACAATTTATAATTTATGGTATGTTCAGTGTATCAAAAAAAAAAATAAATAAAACATAAAAAGGCAGTAAGGCACCAAAAAATATTTAAATACAGTAACGAGGCGGATATAAAGAAACAGGATGTTAAGATATTGATCATAAATCACACTAGTCGGGTTTTCAATAAAGTTCCCCGAAGATCTTCACAAAATAAACTAAAATATTTAATATTCCGAGACTAACGAATTTCAATAGATTTTAAATCTTCATAATTTATGCCTAAATTTATTACAGAATTTCAAATTAACAACATCAAATTTTGAAAAGGATTTTCTATTTTTGACAGTTTTATTGTTAAACTTTCAAATTTTTAATTTAATTTCGATTTAGTTTATAAAATTTCGTAATCATTCAAATTTGGTTCGGTTTTAAAATCGGTTTATTTAATTACGAACAAATTTTAATTTAAAAATTTCGATTTTTTTCTGCCCTAGTTTCATATCAGGGGTGACATGTTGTACCATCACTTTCGACTCGTTTTCGATAGTATTTTGTCTCTTGGAATAAGAACAAAATTGTACTCTGTTTCCTTTTTTCATTACGATTTTTCCGTCGAAACCATCGAAAACGAATCGAAAGTGATGGTACAACATGTCACCCCAGGACAATATAATAAAAAAAGTAAACGATATGAAATCAAAATCCTACTATAGACGATGACTATTTGGTGGTTATAAAATAAACTAATATCATTTTTACGGAACCATATCGAATTCTTAACAAAACAGAATCTCAAAAAAATCCCGAAAAACACAAATTTAATTGCCAGAAGACTCCCATTAGATTTTTGTTAAATAATTTTCGAACTATTTTCACCAAAAATTGTTGAAATTTTGTCGATAACTTAATTATTTCGATAAACACAAATTTTGCCGAAATAATTTTATGACAAATTTTTAACAAATTTTTTTGTGGAACTATTTTATTGAAAAATTGTTCACCAAAATTTGTTCATAATTTTGTCAATCATGTGATTATTTCATTAACACTAAACCTACCGACACTAACATATCGTCGGTTTGCGAGAATAGTGACACAACTAAAAATTTCATTATTTGATTTAATTTTATATTTTATTCAAAACTTGAAATAGTTTTTAATTTTCTTTATTGTGATATTTTTTGTATTTTATTTTATTTTAAAAATACTAGTTTCGAGCTTCGCTCTTTGTCAATTTTTTGCAAACTACTAAAAATTGTTTGTGTTGTTTGTTGTTTTTCGATGCTTTTCCTGGTTGTTGTTCTATTTCATTTTTGCTGCCCTGTCGTACAATCTATTTGTTTTTGTATTTAGTTTTTCATTTAAAATCAGTGTGTTGTTGCGTTGTTTATAAATTTCCAACATCGCGTTCAAAACCAGCAATAAAATTCAACAAAAAATTAAAATACAGGAACAAACACAACCACAAGATAGTGGCATATACAAATTAATTTGTAATGATTGTTCAAAATTCTATATCGGCCAAACTGGGCGTTCATTCACGGTAAGATTTAAAAAACACACAGATGAGCTTAAACAAACCCGATCAAAAGATATTTTTAAATCTAGTTATGCACAACACTTAACGGACGAGAATCACTCATACACTGATATTCACAGCAATTTAATCATATTACACAGGCTACAAAAGGGAAATATAATGGACCGGTACGAAGAGTTGGAAATTTATAAACAACGCAACAACACACTGATTTTAAATGAAAAACTAAATACAAAAACAAATAGATTGTACGACAGGGTAGCAAAAATGAAATAGAACAACAACCAGGAAAAGCATCGAAAAACAACAAACAACACAAACAATTTTTAGTAGTTTGCAAAAAATTGACAAAGAGCGAAGCTCGAAACTAGTATTTTTAAAATAAAATAAAATACAAAAAATATCACAATAAAGAAAATTAAAAACTATTTCAAGTTTTGAATAAAATATAAAATTAAATCAAATAATTTAAGTGTGATATAAGCCACGGCCACCACAAATAATAATGTATTTACATTATTACGGAATTTAAAAATTTCATATTTTTGAGGAAATCGATTTGAATTTTTTTTTTTTTTGGTATAAAATAATTGAATTCATCAAATTCAACATCATATCTTTGTATTGAAAACTATGGGTAGTTTAGAAGTGACACTATGCCAGATAAAAGATTGTTACCTTTAAAGGATTTTTTTCCTATTATCTCAAAATTGGCCATTTTTAAGATGTGACACTATTCTTGCAAACCGACGATATGTATACGATGAAAAATACGTGAAATCACGTATTCTTTATATGGGACCGGAAGTCATATTTGAAATTTATCATTTTTATGTTTTGAATGTGTAGCACTAGTTAATCGAAACATTTATGGAAAATAATTTGTTTGTTGTTGTTGTTTTTTATGATACAGGGTGTCAAATATTTAACAAGTGCGTGCACTTGGTGTTGTATTTATTGCTATAGGAAAAAAAAATAGTTATCCGAAAATTATAAAATTGGCCTCATTTTAAAGATAAATGAATAAGGAATTTAATATAATTATAAAAATGGTAATGGTTTCATTTCTTCTTTTTCAAAATGGCCGCCGAAACGATATTTTTCAATTTTCTCAAAATTGCATTTTTTTTGTTTTTTTTTCATTTACCTTTTTCCTCATTTAGTTCTCTTAAACATACTAAAAAATCAGCGCAACATCTCGTTTCGTTTTCTTGCAAAATGCGTTTAAGTATAAAAAATGTGTATGTCATACTTAAACGTATTTTGCAACAAAACAAAACGAGATGTTGCGCTAATTTTTTAGTATGTTTAATAGAACTAAATGAGGAAAAAGATCAAACAAAAAAAAATAAAAAATGTATGCACATTTGAAAAAAATCAAAAAACTGTTTCGGCGGCCATTTTGAAAAATAAGAACTGAACGGTGGTGCCCTTTTTATAATTTTTTTTTTAATCCCTATTCTTTATACTATAGACAGACACAGAGTTAATCGCGATTTTCAGTTGTCATTTTTGTCAAAAATCGCGTTGTGGAAACAAAATAATCCGGTTTAGGTGAAAATCGTGTAATGACAGGCGACTGTCATTACACAATCTTCACAAAAACTGGATTATTTCGTTTTCACAACGCGAATTTTGATAATCGGGGGGCCTATTATGAAATTTTGCGATATCGATTTTTTCCGATATCGAAAAAATTCGATTCGATGCGGATTTGTCCTATAGACATTTTCCCTAAAAAAATTTGACAAGTAAGATCGGCGATCCGTAGGTGGTCCGAACTAAAAATTAATGTTGTAGAAACATAATTAATGAATTATATTTCTGGAAACAACTTCACAATTCCCCAAAAACGTTTCTAAAGTTAAATTTAATGTAAAATTTAATTTATTTGGTTAAAACACTGAAAACAAGATTCCAATATTATGCAACACCTACAGATATTTCTAACGATTCACTATGTTTGACAATTAAGGAAAAAGGTCAATTATGAAAGTTGGTTTTCGAATTTTTTCAATATCGAAAAAAATCGATAAGTCGCGTATTTACTGCAATAGAAAGGTTTTGACATTGATTTTGTTTTATTTCGTTTTTGTATGTATCTTATAGCGTGTGATTAATAAAATTAATTAAAAATAGTAATTACACATTTGTACATTTCATGAAATATTGAAGATGGACAGTATCGGTTTTTTTGTTCTGTTCATGAGTTTTTAAACCAATTAATGATTTTTTTGGAGGGCCTTCGTCATTTAACTTTTTTGTCAAACCTTCCAATAATTTGTTGCCAGACTCTTTAAATTGAGGGGTATTCAAATAATTTTTTGCTATCCCCTCATTTCTCTCCATGAAGGAGACCAGCACATCAAATTGGTTGGCGTTCGTAGTCCTCGAGAAACAAATTTGCATTAAATAAAACTTAGTAATTGTGTTATATGTTTAATCAATTTAAACATAAATAATTAAGAATAAAACTTGCATCGAAATTTTTATTATAACGTCAATATCGAATTTCTGTGTTTCTTAAATAAATTCTCAATAAATTGTTTGAAAAAACTATATTCAATAATTCTGTGGTTTTTTTTTAGAAACTAGTTAACTGCAAAAATACCATTTTTGGGAAATTGCATTTGAAACAAAAATGACTATAATTCAAATAATTTTGAAAAATTTATTTATTTTGTTTGTATTATCAAATTAACACGATGGCAGAAATCAATTTACATAAACATATTATGTAAAACCAGTTTTGTTATGCTGTAAAATGGAAATATATCAGATATCCTGTTTTGAGTTATCTGAATTTAAATTCATATAAAGTCGATATCTGCAGATAACTAGTTTTATTAACAAACAAGAGGCTCTTTATAAATATTTAAGTAAAGATAACTAGTTTTAAAAAAACGAAAATTTTTCCATAAATTAAAAAGTTTGGATGAAAATCAAAAATTATTGTGTAAATTTTAGGATTTGTTGAAACATAATGGAATGATCAACATAATAATCATCTTCGTCTGATGATCTAAATAATCCATCAATAGTATCCATAATAATATTATTACCGACGTTGCTACATTTACAAAAATTACGAAGGTGTTTTATTAACAATATAAAACAAAATTTAAAAATGGGGTTTTGAAGAACACAATATTTTTTTTAATCACAAAAATTTTAATATATTATGTGCAACTTACGGTTTACTAAAGAATAAGATTATGTTTATTATAATTAAGATTATACGAACAATAAATACACAGAAAAGTAGAAAAATATAAAGACATCCGATCGATTGAGACATCCGATCGATTGAGACATCCGATGCGAAATGGCGAATTAACTACATTTAAAAATGCTATAATCATTTAGGCGTTTTTTTAATTTCATAATAAGTCGGTAATTGAAGTTATTTATATTTAATAAAATGGAAAGTTTCAAAAAAACATTTTTTTGTTTTATAGAAACTATATAACTTATTATAACAAGTTCATTGAAAAAAAAAATTATTTAAATTTAACTAATATAGTAATAACTTCACTTATCTTTTTATTTAATAAAAATATTTATATTTTTGAAGCAGTTATTCACTTTCAATAATTTTTTTTTGGGAAATTAAGGGAAATTTGGAAAATTTGGCAAAGTTATCTGAAAATTTTCACAATTTTAGGATAATTTTCATTCGTAACTCAAAATCGACAAACATGCAGTTAACTAGTTTTTCAAAAAAACACAGAATTATTATTATTATAATAATTTGAACACCTAGTTATTATTTTTAAAAATAATTCAAAATACATTTTTTACAGAAAAACTAATATGTAATTATTAACACAGTTTGATAAATGCGATCAGTCGTATATAAAATTCGTCAACTAAATAAATAGTAGTCGAATTTTGTCGGTCCATTCGAAAAAATTGCTGCCATTTTTTCCTTTAAGTTTCATAATAGGGCGAATTTTTTCGATAACATGTGCGTTCGAAAAAATTCGCCTCGAATTTTTATTTTTTAGCTTCATAATAGGGCGAATTTTTTCGATATCGAAAAAAATCGAATTCGAAAAATTTCATAATAGGCCCCCGGGATAAATGAAATCGCGATTAACTTTGCGTCTGTCTACCGTATTAAAATGAGCTCAATTTTATAATTTTCTGATAATTAGTTTTTTTTTCAAAATGGCCGCCGAAACATATTTTTAGATTTTTCTCAAATGTGCATACATTTTTTTCTTCTTTTCTTGTTTGATCTTTCTCCTCTTTTAGTTCTCTTAAACATACTAAAAATCAGCGCAACATCTCGGTTCGTTGTGTTGCAAAATACGTTTAAAGGGCTAGTTATACAGACGAAAACGAAACGGGCTGAAACGAAACGAACGAATTGAATATATGAAGACATATTAGACCAGTTATATAGACGAAACGAAATGAAAACGGCCAGTGGAATTGGTTCAATTCAATTTGCTTTCGTTTCGTTTCGTTCAATTCGTCTACTAACCATGACTCTTTCGTTTTTTGTTTTAGCCCGTTTCGTTTTGTCTATATAACTAGCCCTTAAGTACCGAAAAATTCGTATCACTTGCCATGAAGCCATGCCTTTAATTACCATTAGTTTTATAAAAACAATAATTAATTCGATAGTTTTGAGACGAAAAGTTTTCAAAAATGGTGAAAACTCATTCAAAGCTCAAATAATTATGCAACCAATTTCGCCAGATAATTTTGACAGGGAAGAATCAAGCTAACTACCACATAATAAATTATTGTGTATATTATGTGTATGGAAAGGAATAAATTAACAAATAAATTATTTAAATTTAAAAGCTGCTGAACTTTATTTATAGTGATATGAAAATATTTCACCCAAATTGACAATTATTTCGAAAATTTGATTACAAAATTTGGCCACAAAATACCAAAAAATGTTATTCAATATTCGAGAATATTTCAACAACACTTTCCTCATTTTTGTTGTAAAATATGACAGCTTCGAAATATTCCACAAATAATTCAAAAATAGTCGACATATTGATCGACAAAATTATTATATAAAAATGTGACTATTTTATAAATTTGGATGCCGTTTGTCGACAAATTGTTGGCAAATTTTTAAACAATTTGGTCTAAAAAGTACAAATCACATAAAGGACCCCGCAATAATTCATATGTAAATTGGGTTTCGGTCAAATTTTCTGAATTTTTGATATGTTGTATATTTTATCATCCTGAACAAAAGTCTCCATGGGCACAAAGCTCCAAATTCAATATTTTGGCAGCTACGGAGCTCCAAAGCTCCACAGATCCCATACAAAACTATTCATTTTTAATACTATTTATAGCTGGCAAAAGCATATTTTAATTATTTAAATATATAAGTTTATATTTTTGAGGTCGCTGAATTCAAATCTGATGTCAGATTTGAAAAATTGACAGTTGACAGCTGCCAGAATTCTTGTCAACTTTTAGTCGCTTTTTTGCGACAAAATATTCCTCGAGTAGCCAAGTGTCACAAAATAACGACAAAAATTACAGATAAAACGGTGATCGGTAAGCCACATAAACATAACATAAATTTTGTGATAAGTTGACTAACGAAATCATTTTTTTTTTTTGTGGAAAAAATCCATATGGTATTTTGTGACAAAATACTCGCATATTGATACATTTTCTGAACTTTTTTTGGTGACAAAAAGTAACTTACATTTTGTGACAAATTGGTCGACATTTTTGGTTACACAGATTTTTATTTTGCGCTTATAATTCTTAATAAACGAAAAATCAATACCCAAGCAACCCAAAATGGTGATGACAAAAAGTGGGACCATTTTGTCACAAAATGTAAGCTACTATTTGTCACAAAACTAGTTGATAATTTGAGACTTGTTTATGCGGATATTTTGTGATAAAGTACATGATCCACAAAAAAATAAAGATTTTTGTCATCAATTTGTCACAAAATTTACGTTATTCTTGTGACAAATTATTGTTGACAATTTTTTGTTACGCAAAATGTTCGTTTTTGAACATACACCATATTTTATCCATTTTGTCGTAAATTTTTCTCACATTTTTTCCAAAAATCATTATTTTAAATAAAGCAATACTTTTTGATATACATAATTCGGATAGCAAAAAAGTATGTGTTAAAGTATTTAAGTATTACTACTCCTTATGGTCTATACACATGAATCGCGATTTTTCTAGTACGAGTAAAAATGATCCAACGATTTCTCTTAAATTACATAGTAAAATTTAAACTAGTCACTTCAAAAATAGTAAGTAAACAATTCCGAATGTAATATGATTGACAATTTTTTTAGCAAACGCACATTTCCTAATAAAAGCTGCAAAAAATGTTTAAATCGCCGCCATATTAGAAAGTTCGCGCGAGAAAACATTATTTTGCAATTATTATTAGGAAATGTACGTTTGCTAGTAAAATTGTCAATGATATTACATTCGAATTCGTTTACTTACTATTTTTCAAGTGACTAGTAAATATTTTATCCTGTAATTGAAGAAAAATCGGTGAATCAGGATAGTTTTTTGCTTCTTTTATACTATTGGTGCAAACGTCGTATAAACTTGCCTGGTGTGTAGCTAGATTAAATAGAAAAAAACTTAAAATAATTTGAATAGAAGATTATCAATATAAAAAGAAAACCTTTCCATTTAAATTAAATTTCTGGTTCCATGAGAGAATTCGATAAGTGTGGTCAATATCCATTATTTGGTTATTTAGTACTTAAGACTCCTATCCATCTTTATCTCACAAACTTAGATAGTACACAAAGAATGACTGCCACCAGTGGCCCTATCCTGGTATTTCCCGGGGAATAGGGAATATTTTGTTTTAACAGCAGTTATTCTCCAGATCAATTTTTTCAAATTTTTATTGCCCATTTCCAAAAGTGCATTCTGGTAATTGAGGAATAGATATACGGGGGAAATAAATTTAGTTGTACGTTTTCTCCATGGAATCACATTAAAATAAGTAAAGATAAGTAAAGACAATATTAATATGATTAATTATTAAAATATTTTCGTTAAAAAATTTATTCCCCATCAATTCTTTCATAAAATAGGTATGGAAGAACAAACGTCAAAACTCCTGTAATTGGAAATAATTTTTTCGCAATAAATGTTTTTTCCCAAACACCAGAATACACTTTGGGGAAAAGGGAATAATACTGTAATAAAATTTAAAATTTCTATTCCCCGGGAATTACCAGAATAGGGCCACAGGAAAACTAAACTGCAAAACTCATCAAGCCGGCAGCGAACAGCAGCTTTAAATAGATGTTAATTTATTTATGAAAAGCAATTATTTGAGCAAAAGGAAATTTTTGTATGTTTTTTATAAAAAATTGCTTATGTTTTTTGCTCAGTGTTTTTTCATCATTGCTTCCGCAAATTAGCATCTACATAACATTATATCACTCTTTAGTTGGCAATTCTAAGCATGAATTTTGCAAATCAGAAAAAATTGAAATTTGAGATTTATCAAATGTTAAAACCGAATTTTTTTATATTTTACAACTAAATTATAAAATTCAATTTAAAAACAAAACTATCTTGTGATTTTGCGACTTGAAGATTTGGCTATTTTATTTTAGATCAAGCATTTGGAAATTCAAAATACGCAAAATTTGAATCAATTTTGATTAAAAAGCATTTTGCATTTTTTAACACAAATAATATTTTGAGTTATTTTGAATTATGCTCAAATAGACAAAACATTGAAAAATACAAAAATATAAATAAAAACTCTTTAAAATAATTTATTGAGTTAAAAAAGCTTTATTTAAAAACCAAATAGAAATTGTTAAAATATTACTTGACCTTTTACGAAATTTAAATAAAAATTGAACAAAAAAAAAATTAGAGCTAGCGCTCGAATTGACTAAATGTAGAAAAAGGAAGCAAAATACTCCATTTACAAGCTTTGCAAAAAACTTGAACATATGTAACTGTAAAAATGTAGGCAACCCTCAAAAGGTCATTCTATCGCATTTAAAATATATAAAAATATTGCTGTTCGCATTTAAAATTAAATCTGGTTAATTTTTGGAAAAGAGGAATTAGGCAGGACAGTCCAAACTGTCATTTTAATGAAAAATATAATTTGAATTGGCAAAAATGAAATAAAATTTACAAAGAAAATTATTTAATGATTTGAAATGCGCGCTTATTGATTAACTTAAAATTTTTTATCATTATTCTTATAATTTAATAGCCATTTAATTACAGGTATAAAAAGTGCAATCTGTTAATTTGCACCAAAATGAAACCAATGGATTGAAATTATTAAAAAAAAAAACAAAAAAAATTTGTGATTAATATTGTGTTTAGAACAAAAATGTAACAAACAAAATGTTTGTAACGCTACTCACCACAGAAGCGCCTCGCCCAGATTGGCCAGCAATTCCAGGCTGTGGGCTAATTGGTGTCGCATAATTTTGGATTGTATTCAAGTTTTGATTCACAAGATTTCTGAAATTTATAAAATTATTTTGTTGCAATTTATCAATAATTAAGAAAAAAATTTACTTGTCTGAAGATGTCTGTATGACGAGAAAACCGCTGGCCGGCAGAGTTTCTGGGTCTTTGTTGAGGTTTAGTATGTCAAGCTCGCATTCATCTTCCAGCCAATTTGGAGATTCTAACAATAACGATATATCCATTTCTTGTACTTCTCGAGGTGTTGCCAAAGCTAGTAAACCTGGATTAACGAGGTTTAAACAGAACGCGGATATAGATTCTTGATCCTTGTGTATAATTCGAACTGGTTCCGGTAGATTTACGTTTGTCGTATTAGGATTTTCACCTGGCGTACCATCACCTCCACTGCCACCACCACCACCACCACCTGTCGAACTATTCGTCGAAAATATTGCGCTGCTGTTGTCAAATATGTTAGAGTATAACTTGCGTTTGCCAAAGACGGCACGAATAAAAATATCTTGAACCATTTCTTGCCGTACCAGAAAATTCCAGAGACGACGAGCAGGTGACGCTGCTCCCAATACTGGACTAAATGGTGTATTATTTTTCTCCAAAAGAGAACGATATTTATGGATTGCCGGACCTTTAGCCTCGGATTCAATAAAGCAACCGGGAATGTAATCGGCCGAAGCTGGACCTCGCACCTCTAGCTCATCTTTTATTGTATCTTGCCACAATACTAATGTTCGCATGGTTCCATGTATCAAAGGACTTGCAACCGGCAACTCTTGCATTTCAATACCCGCCACATCGATAAATTCTTTTAGTTGTATTTGAGCCAATTTAACAATAGCCAAACGCATCACAGCCCATGAATATGAACTTGGATTTGAGTGTTCAGTGTTTTCGCGGCGATGTCTCTTGAGCACCGCGGATACTTGACTCTTTTTCGTATCATTACTCAACGGGTCTGCAAAAACATCCTCGTCCTCCTCATCGCTCTCCAGATCGGACGATATTGAATCGGCCGAATCATAATCATCTTCATTCTCATCACCTCGCAATTTAGGTTTGATTAAAAAATACGAAACCATAGACATATCAGGCGGTACGAATTGTTCACGATATGTGGGTTTGTCTTCTTTCATGTTAGGAGCAGTTGGCCCGGCAAATTGTCCTAGCAGCTTCATATTTAGTCTAACTCGTTGTTTTGTTAACGATGTGACTGCGGTCCAGACACCACCTTCACCTAAAGGACTATCAAGATTTTCTTGTTGAGCTTGAGCGGCTTGTTGGGCCGCTTGTAAATGTGATGTGGCTTTTCGTAATAGTTTTTTAACACCACCACCGTAAAGACTGGCCCATGTTTCGTTAGTGAATTTTTGACCTGCCAAACGATATAGGATATGACAATCGCATGTTGATAAGGCGTACACAAGGAGTGCCATAAATGTTGCGGCAAAAGCTTCACACAAGAGGACATTTAAACGTGGCGTATCCTCATCTTTTTCACGAGCTAGTAGGGCTCGTAAATTTGTAACGCCTGGCCACTTGGATGGCGGAGTACTAACGATTAAAGGTTCGTCGGTTGAATATTTTCGTCTACGTTGATGCGCCGCATTTGCCATTAAATGAGAACTTTGGCAACTTGCGTTCAATTTGGCTAGAGTTTCCATACCGGGACTATTATATCCATCATTTGTATTGTGCTTAACACTAAACGTATCGGAATCGCACAATGATTGATAGATGCATGCGGATAGCGCAACCGCCAAATCGCGAAGGACAAATATTTCAGAAACTGTAGGCGCCTTTATTCCAATTGGTGGCCTTTGAAGATCTACCACAATCTGAAGCATATCGTGCGTATGACTCTGTAGATGTCGTACTGGATCGGCAATTACGGTTTTATTTCCAGCTACACAAGCGCTCAATAATGGGAGTGTTGTCGGGAATGGTAAAGGACTCAATAATTGTTGTTGAGTTTTTTCTTGTTGGAGTTCCTGAAGTAATAATACTAATTCCATGCGGACAGAGGCCAAGCCACCTCCGCTAGCTCCGTGTAATGAACAATAAGAGAGTAGAGTTCTTAGAAGAGTTTCATTCGCCTTAAGCCAAGACTTACGTTTGGCTGCCCGATGCACCTTAGCCTCAAAGTCTAGCTTCTCTTGCATAAGAATCTCATGTAAGGTTGGTTTTTCAACGGTTGATGGTCGTTGCCCCAAAACTGGAGTATCTCGTTCGGTACCACTGAAGTCGGGATTGTTCGAATCTTCAATTGTAGTATTTGACGAATCACCTGAACTATAATTACATAGCTGTCTGAGAGCTTCAACTTCTCGTTCCAACCATACATACAACTGGTATCGCAATTGTCCTCCATCCACTTCAAATCCAGTTGCTAACGTAGACAGCTCTTCCATCAATATTTTCAAGCAAGCGACGAATTTCAGCTGTTGCGCCATAATATCTAAATGCAGTTTAACTTTGTGTCCGTTTGTGGCCGGATCAATTTCTTTTGGTGGTGTTTCCTCTGGTTCATTATTTTTATCAATTTTCAATTCCAACCCGTTTTCACTATCCGATGAATCCCCGTGATCATCATCCCATTCGACTTTAAACCCATCATCCATATTTTCTGAATTCACCGGTGCACCCCAATCCATTGCGCTACTATTTGTGCCCCAATCCAAATCGTTACTAGGATGATTTGTCATCTCATCAGCATTTCCACCCCAATCAATTGTACCAGTTTTAATTAGATGATGGTTATCCGGAAGGTCGGGTGTAGCAAGTTGATTATCATGCTCGAGCACTTTAGAGGGCAGTTTACTCAATACTTCAAGCGCTAAAGCTGGACATCCTGCTTTAAAATGACCATGTGCCGTCGTAAAATACAACTGCCGTTCGAGTGGCGTAATTGAATCTTCCAATTGCAACTGTTTATCACCAATAGCCGATTTTATTGTATTATCAGCCCCATAGCTGAAACCTGACAAAACAATTTGGGCTTTCTTTTTCTCTTGTGCCGTCGACGCAAGATGTTGCCGAATCAAAAGAGGATGTGTTCGTAAATATATATAAAAATTAAAGACATTTGGATTTGTCGCCGAAGGATTAGCTTCAGCGCGCATTATCATTGGTTCCTCGTCCGGATAGTTGTTATGATATTGCCCGACATGATTTAGTATAAGTGTATTTAAACTTCCTGAATAATCCTTTAGAATCCACAGAGCCATCGACCTTAAAAATGGATCAGGATGAGCTCGATTTAAATCTTGATTATTGCCTTCTGGATCACAGCCTAATACTTCTTTGTACAGTAATTCCTTATAGCTACGAGGGCATGAGTCATGATCGCCTTCATATAGCCGCGTAATAATCATAGCCAATTGTAAATCTTCTAATTTGGTAAGACATACTTCGATTGCATCGTTTAGCGAATTTGCGAGTAAAAAGAATGCAACAGCATGCTCGAATCGTTGTTTTCCAAGCAGAGCGAAAGCATTTTTAAGCGCAGCCTTACGCCATCGATCGTCAGAAAAATTATTCGCAAAGAATTTTGTCATTCTTTCATCACGTTTCGATCTGAATAATCCCCAAACAACTGATTTCTTTTTCATTGCAATATAATAAATAGCCGCATCCATCGGATCTTGTTTTGCTTGGTATGCAGCTTTCGCTAATTTTTCAACGCAAGTTCTTAGTTGGGTGATATTACGCAGCCACCAACCAGCACCCAATTCTTTCAATGTTGACCACTTAGCCTGACCTTTAGCGTACGACGGAATTAAATTAAGCAATTCCTCTTCACTTTCCGAGTGAAAAGCCCATACAATATTTGAGGTGCCAACACCTTGTTTCTGGAATTGGGATCGTTGCGCAATTGGTAAACATCGAAGTAAGTAGCTAAAATGTTTCATCGCTAGTAAAAATCGTAAACCACAATCGTCTAATGAATCAGTTGGTAAATGATCATCGGTCGGGACACCTGTTAAATTTTCTTTGGCGATTGCCGTTTTAGCCGCATCGATTGCAAAACGTTCTGCAAAGTCTGTGTTACATGTTGAAACGGTATCGGCTAATGCAAGCAAATGCATTTGATCGAGTGACGATAAACCTGGTAAATGGGTATGCGTAAGTAGACGAGATAAAAGTTGGCCTTGGCGCGGACCAAAATGTGATAAACTTTGTCGTTCCACTACCGACGAACGACGATCAAATCGTCGAGGTGATTCGGTTTCATCCTCTAGTAGTTCGTCAAGTGATTCTTCGTTATCCCCTACGTTACCATCGAATAGATCGTTATAATCCTAGAATAAAAAGAACCAAATTAAACGTTTATTTTCTGCTGTTGTGGAAAAATGTACATTAATTTACCTTAACATCTTCTTTTTGTGTAGATGTTGTATTTGATTCTTTATCAGCAGCCAACAATGTCCACAATGGCAGTGGCGGAATGGATGTAATTTCGGCATAATCGAGTGTCAATTCCTCAGGAATCTTTGTATTTAATTCGATTTAAATTAGTTTAGTTCAAGTAATTAAATAACGATGTAAGTATTAATTGGCAGCGGTCTAATACTCATATTACAAAATTCAGTATCATCCTATACCGTACTATTTATTAAAACTAAATAACGAACTTTGCCATATGTTTGTTCACACTTCAAGATAAATCGTTTAATTGTCTAGTCAAATACGGGATTTATAATGGATATAAAATTTTTGTAATAAGTGTTTAGCACCCAACCAGAATTAAATTATTCTAACTTATGTTTTACTGTGTGATTGTATGTGATGTAAAATCACAAAATTGGCCGCCATATACAAGTTAGGGGATTAATTATTAGATCTGTTTATTAATAAGAGGCGCAACGGTTTTCTATGTACAAAAAACTTAAAAAGACAAACATCTAAAGCATACGTTTATATACAGAAAGAGAGAATTCAATATTAGAATGACATGCAATTTTGTGATTAAATAATTTAAATTAATGTACTAATGTAATTATGATTTTGTAGTAGTAATTTGGTTAAATTAAAGATAACTATTTAATGAGAAGGAACAAAATAAAAAAATGGTTAAATTATAAAATATACCTGTGTTGTCGATCCCCTTTGCTCCAGAGGACTTGTCGTACCAGCAGCATAGCTCACCGACAGAGTGCGAGATCTTGACCAACCTCGCTGAAAACATATATTATAGTGTTTACGGTCGCAGAATTAATTTTCGATAATTTAGAACTTCTGTCAAACTAAATAATACATTTTTTTCTGTATATGCTACTCAAATTAACCAAATAAACCGAAAATACTTTATTTGATTCAGTTCCAAAATTATTCAAAAATTAAATCTTTGACTAAACTAAAAATAGAATTTTTTATTTAAAGAAGGATAATAGTGAAGTACAACAAATATGTACATAAAACATGATGAAAATCGTGCGTTACAAGTAAAACAGGAAAATTATACGAGATTTTCTTTTCCAATTGTAATTCGTTCGTTTTTTTTATAAAGAGAATAAATATTCCGCGCTGTATTTTAAACAAATTTAATCAGAAAAACAAAATTTACGCAGATTGCGTTCAAAATCATAATATTGTAATTGCAAAGCAAATGAATAAATTGAAAGAAATGCAATAATGAAATATGCAACTTAAGAATCAATTCAAATAACAGTAAATTGTAGTAATAAATAATAAATATCCAAGGACCTTGAGAAAATTTGTCTATTACATACAGCGTCCAAATTTTAAGGGCAAACCTTCATAAATTTGTAGGGATATCATTCATCATACACAAAGCTTATAAAATAATTTGAATCTATTTTGGGTTCAGCTTCTGTTTTCTATTATGAGCAAGACCCTTTTTCGCTGTGTTTCCAAATGAATTTGGGACTTTTTTTATCACGTAGATGACTTCCCAAAGACTGTCCCTTTAAATTTGGAAGACCTTAAAAAATGTACAATCATCTAATCTTATACCAAGGCATCGAACCATAAAATCATTGAAATTTGATAAAGCTGGGAAGTTACCAATCAATGAATTCATTAAATATCGTGTTAATTTTTCAAAACATAATTTGACCAATTTCGTCACAAGAAATTTAGGAATTTATTTTGCGTCTTATCGTTTGTACATCAAGAAAATGTTCGATACCCTCGTTTTTATCCTCATCAAAAAAAATGTTTCATAAACTTTTGTAACGAACTAAAAAACTTTACAATAATCATAAAAAAAAAATGAAATAATTCATAATTGAATTCTAATAATCCCCACGGACGACTTACTTTTCTTAAATGCTAAATAGCCGTATCCCCCTCCCCCCGCAACACTCAAAATACATTTATATATGAAATAGGAATAATGGAATGAATTTGTTTGTTTTACTATTATCAGCAAGATTTTATCGTGAAATTGATGTGACCTTATTAAAAAAATCTAAAAACGAAACTAAACAAAACATCAAATATAACTTTACCTGTCTGTTGAGGCTTTCTTCTTCGCCTGCATTCCCTCGCACCGTATACGTTCCACTTATGCAACGCACCAAATGAGCTAATATCGCCTTGACCCAACGAATTTTACCCGAATTTAAAAATTCCATTAACTGTTTCGGATGATACTGAGGTAGGACGGGGCACGCAATTCTTGACGCTTCAAACAGACCATAATCGGGCATGTAATCAAGATTTAGCGATGATGGTTGATCAGTCGGTGGTTTTATCTCATTCGTGCTACTTGAACCAATTTTCTTTTTTCGATCTTGTTGCGAAAACATTTGTAAATTCATTGAACTAATACGTGATAATTGTGGCATTGAGGATACATTCGCCAAACGCCGTTGTACATTTTCATTGGCCAACGATCGTAAATCCTCATCTCGTAAATTTCTTGTATCATACATATCTTCAATGTCTATGCGATGATTTTTATTAGATTTCCATTGTGAGTATACATGCATCTCAGAATCCATACCAACCACTAAAATACCGTCACGCACCCATGACATTTGCATGGGTAAAGGTGGTAAATTATCAGCCGTCTCCAATTCTATTTGGCGAAGTTTCATCCAACGAATTTCATCGTTGAAATGTGGTTGTGCCAATGAACTGGCTTTTCGTAATAATGGTCTATTAGTTGATTGCGATTCTTTCATAGCTTTCATATTTGCCTGAGCCAAATCACTTGAGACCGGGGTGTACAGCATAATTTTGCTACCAACGGCAACTGTTAGGATATGTGATCCGTCCTCTTTCGACACCCAATCCAATTGCACTAAATGTTTTTGGGTCAATGGACACGTGTTTCCATTCTCCGTAATACTTTTTCGTAAAGATTGTAATGTACTAAAACTGGGCACGGCCAATAGACTTGAACCTGATTTTGTAATACCATCGGGCGTCACATCGCCATTCCGTGATTGCCTTGTCTCATTTTCGTGTGTAAGAGTTTGTAATACTTGAGTCAGTTTATGTTTCTTTTGCAGGAATCGATTGTCGTGCAGATAGCTCAAATCTAGATTTGGGTCGATTTGAATACGGGGTAGATGGATATTTTTCAAGTGGATTGTATCCTCCAGAATCCATTCACTACCACCGGTACTTTCGCACTCGTAAATAGCAACACACAAATTTACATAGCGTGATTCGGGGTCACCTTTATTTGGACGTGTAAATGATTTACCATATTTATAAGCGCAAGCAATGCGGCCCGAATAAGCCGCGCTTATATTCAGCGGTTGGCCCGTTATCTCGATCGTCGATTCTTTATCCTTGCTCAGCATATCCCATTCACACCATTCGTATGAATAATTTGTTTTTTTATTACCTTCTGCTGAATTTTTCGAAACATTACACTTCCAGAAACGGGAAGTCGAATCAGAGCAGGCAGTTACGATTATGTACGGAGCAAAACATGCGGGATAAATAGACGAAGAGCTCAAGTGACCAGCTGCAGGTGATGCATGCACAACATCAACACCATCAGGCAGCGGTAATTCTTGAGTACAAACTTTCGTTGTCGTAATAATCACATGCGGCTGCATCTCATCCTGTAAATTATTGGCGTCGTCCACATTTAAACCAGATATCGAATGACGTGGCCCTGGTTCCGGCTCGTCCAAATCTTGAACCAAATTACTATCCGGCACATACATCATGCTTTCGCTTATATCCGCGTTGTTCGGTTGTGAAGCTATTACGAGCCGCCACATATGAACCGTAGTACCATTCTGAGTTCGTTCTAATATGACTATGTAGAATGGTTCCTCGAATACGGAATTCTTTTGTAAATCGACCATTGCGCTCATTTGATTTTCGGTTAAACCGATTGTTTCATCAAATAAAGTTTTCTCCTCATTTCGCTCACCAGTAATTAACTGTTCCTGGAATACATGAAGAAATTGGGTATTTTGCCAATCGTGTGTCGCATCCGCAATGGCATCAAGTTGTATTATACAACCGGGCCGCGCAGTCGATTGTTGCGAAACGATTTTGATTTTATCATGTATCGAAGATTGATGAAACGCCATATCGATGGAGGAACAATCCGTCGACAGTGACATCATTGAATCACGCCGCATTCGACTTCGTCGCTCGGAACTTGACACTTCGGCCAATAGCGTTCGTGCATCGATTACGGCTTGATAAACCCGTAAACATTCTCCGTCACTAGCAACAAAACAAGCCGATGGTGAATTACTTAAATTACCAAGTGTGGTCGATGGTAACAAAGTAGGAATCCATGCAACATTACTAAACGCAGAAATTTCTGGTGAATTAATACGCGCCAATTCACTCACACCACCAGATTGTGATAATGGCCCAACTGCGTCTACACGCCACAGGATTAACTCCGAACAAAACCCGGTCGGAAATAGAACATCTTTACCGCGCCCACCACGATCGAAATTATATTTTCCAGGTACTGCGGTTGATGAGGTTGGAACCTCAGGTATATTATGATGTGATGTGGTTAAGAGTAGAGGCAATACTGGGTGGCAAGTTATATCGTTCACCCGGAACCGATGGCCCGATGCTCGGGACGCATGTCCAATGCTTAATACTTGTGTAAATTTGGTCTTGTCCGCGAAAGTAAGTTGCCACAGATTTAGAGTGCCGTTTGAATGCTTCGAGACCATCGATATGCTGGGTGTAGGCGGTGCATTCATTACATCAGACCCTATAACACTTTCAGGTGCGCTCAAATTTGGTTTTGTCACTTTGATGTTGGTATCCATCGGTTTTTCTTCCGGTGGATTGGTGTCTTGTCCATTTTCTTCGTCACCTTGTTCGGTTTCCGTCTCCTCCAAAACACTTGGTAATGGAGTCGTAATTTCTGGAATACTGTCAGGAGCCGTGGTTGTAGGTTTTGCTCCGCGTACCATCTCGCGCAATTGAAGCAAATTCCCCCCTGTATTATAAAGACTGACAGTTGTCGACATTGACATGGCGTCACCTAATGGGAATGCTGATGGAATTCTAGTAGAAAATGACACTTGTGCTTGGCGAAACGACCCAGGATGATACTCGTCTAGCCATTCAACGACCCATATTAAAAAACTACCATCAATCGGATGAATCGAAAATAACAAATCTGGACTTTGATGCCAGTCGCGCAATAAGCATTCGATTTTCATATCTAACGAGTCGGGCACATGCAAAGCCCCATCCGTTAGCAAAGAATTGAGTGAAGTCGTGTTGGAAAGCGAATGATGATGGGATTTATTTGATTGCGTGTAGGGCTCATCACTATAACTATTATCGTCGTGTGATTGTGATTTGTGATGTTTCAGTTTCATCTTCTTGATTGTATTGGTCGCGGTTGTATTATCGTCCGGATTTGGTTCCTCGTGTGCTTCATGCGCATCCGACAATACTTCGTTTGAAGCATTTTGATTATCTTCCTTCTCGATCACTTTTCGGGTTAATTCTTGCAATATTGCCTCGGCTTGAATTGTAAAATGCATCTCTTTATTGTTCAGCCAGTGAAGGATGAAATTTGGTTGATTTGACGGATCATTAGTTTTCATAGATGGTACCAAAGGAATATCAGTTTCCGCATTTATTGATGCGGCCAAATGAAAGTGTAGTCCCGGTGTGACTCCTGTCCCATGGTATCCATAAGAATGAAAATCATGTACACTATATGTTGATGGTAACGATGGAATTGGAGCATGTCCTAATGTGGACCCAGCTCCGGGACCTCCAAAACCTGGACCAATACCATTTAGACCGATTGCTCCGTGATGTTTGGCATGCCGTCGTATGTGGAAACATGTTTTCATATGCTTTAATCTTTGCATAAATCGATGTTTATGGCGATGTGTCCGAAATTTCGGATTTTGGGTGGCAAGTGGATCAAATTGATTCATATTAACCAAACCGTCATCGGGTAGGACTGTTTCGATCCATATCCTACATATATTATCTAAACACGAAGTCACTAGCATATTAGATACGGAACCCTTGGGCATATATTTACTAGTCTTCCGCCAGGAGATATGAGTAACAGCACGCGGATGAGCGATATACACAAAGCCATAATTAAATTCCTGCTGTTCAATCGACGTCGCATGAGTGTGATCCATACTCTTCGATGGAAATAGTACTGAAATTTGAAAAAGAATTACACAAGGGTAACTAATATATTTGAAGCCTTAACAATCACTTACAATATTTATTCTCGTACCAAACTTTAACAAGTCGATCACTTCGTCCAGATGTCGCAAATAGCGTTCCATCCGGACTAAATGCCATATGATGCACAGGAGTAGCCGTATGACATTTCCAAATACATTCCCATTCTGAATTTGAGTCTGTATCCTCAACGGCAGGTGTTTTCGGATCACCACCACCAATTTCAAATTTGACTTGGACCGGTTCATCCCCATCACCATTTTTAGTTAATTTCTCATGCCACATTTGAAGCAAAACGCCACCGGTTAAAAGTCGTGTCCCTTCCAAATTCCATGACAATGCACTTATATGTGAACCAGCCTGCAATGTACCAGTTTGCACCCACCTGTGACACACACACACACACACACAACCGCACCCACACAAAATATAAAACAAGTTTTTTATTTTTTATTAAGTAGTGATTTTACGTTTTATCGCGTAACAAACGTTCACGTGATTTATTAATGTGCGCCGCGATAACCAATACAAAACAATAATTGGAAGTACACGTTACCTGTATTCTAAACCATGATTTGGTGATTGTTCATGATGTATCAACGGTGTGGGTTCGAATATGCATACTTTATCTTCGTATGCGGCTGCAATTTTACCAGTATCGGTACTACAATCTAATGCTGATATTCGAATGTAATTATGGATGGCACCCGGTATTATTTGAACCCGTTCAAATGTACTGGCTAGGATAACAATATTACAGCCGGCTGCGTAGGCCTGAAAAAAAAATAAAAATAAAAAAATTCAAAGGTTTTTCAAGAAGTATAAATGTTTGCGCAATCTCAGTGATAAATAGTGTTATCAATCGCGATAAGAACGCGAAAGTAAATATATTTATTGTTTTTTGAGTCAAACTACAAAAGTTGAAATTTATACTCTCCAATTTGAGCAGTTCAAATGCCCAAGGTCTCAAAAAAATATTAAAAATTTTCTCCCGAATAAGCTCAAAATTTGATTCGTTTGATTTGAACTGAAGAACGGAAAATTTAAGTTAAAATTCACTGGAGCTGGTTTCGAGTCAACATAAATTTTACTAAAAAAAATATTTTCTGATCCCAAATATTTTAAACCATACCCATCTTTGTAATAACTTAGCGAGCTTTATTACGATTCGGAATACTTTCAAGAAATTTAAAAAGTATGACCTCCATTACGAGTAGGTTTGCGAGTCTGAATTGAAAATTGAAATGTTAAATTTAGTCATATGATATCAAAAGAATTAAAATTCAACCTCAGTCATAAGATCTGAGTGAATCGCCATTCTATTTTAATACATTATCAAGTTGACCTTCTAAATTAACTGGTTCAAATCAATGTATTGGAGTTTTAATTAAATTAGAAGGTTTCTACTAGCGGTCAACAATTCCAAAACAAAAACTTCACAGCGAAGGGCCATCCATCATAATTTGTTTTTGAAATAAAAGGGATCAATATACTGAACATATTTCTTACAAGCATTTGTATAGCAACCTGTTAGGAATATTCATATTTCTTCAATGACACAAAACCAGCTTAAACCAAATATTTGAGTTCAATTACATTTTATTCGTTGACAATTCATAGTTCTTTTTCATTAATATTTACATCAACCAACATTATTTATTCATTTGTGTAAATTAGTATATTAAGTTTAATGATGTGTTTCTTAAATATGAATAGATAGCGAACTTTAAGCAGAATATACTGCTAATTCAAGTATTTTTTCATTGCCACGAATTTATTTTATAAGCACGTACCGTGCCGTACATGTCAATCAGTCGATTTTGTACCACAGAATTGAATTAATTTTCTTTCAAATCAATACATACATATTTTCAAACAAATTATTTTGTGCTTTAATTTCAAACAATACAGTATACAAATTATTTTCAGAAAATCTTACTACATACAGTAAATCCAACGAAACAAATACGCGAATTCGTGATTTTGCCCTCTGTTTGCTTCACCCCACTGTAAAAAATAGGTAATTTTATACTAAATAATTGGATCAAAATAATTTTTGTAGTTGGTTTGGAAATCATACATTTTTGTTTGTTATCGAGCTATACTCAAAAAATTGAGTTCTATTGTTACACGTGAGTAAACTCAGTTCATTTTTTAGTTGAGGTGTAGTACTTACGAAATTCGAAATTTAAATTTATTAATTTTTTGCTTTTTTTTTGTGATAAGGAAAAAATAAAATAAAACTTTAAATACTGCGAAAAGGGAAAACTTGGCGCTTATCACAAACAAAGACATCCCAGTCGCTTCATAATTGAATAACTGCCCTACATGCTCGTCGTATTGCTGAATCGCTATGTTGCGAGAAAATATAATAAAGAAAGGCTAGTCATTAACTCGTGCTTCGACTGTTGAACTACAGACTTTATTGCTGTTTTTAATCCGTTTATCGTATTTTATTAACAATTACAATTTTGAATCATCGGATATAATTTAATAGGTTATGGGCATCTATTTAAATTAAAAATTTAATTTGCTGTACGATTAATAAAAGCGATTAAACGCATGTTTCATAATTAAACGTGAACATGTAAAATAAAATTTTAAAAAAACAATGCAATAAACCATCATTGTTGAAATATTTGTGTAGAAATAAATATTAGAAATACGAAAAATGTATTACATACTTTAAAACTAAAAAGGGGAATTAATGATAAATTTCAAATAAAGCTCGGGTTGATTGCATCAGGTATGTATGATGTGGTCACCGGTAGGAGCCAACGTTTGTAAAGGAGATGTAGGTTAAGTTAACCTTAAGTGTTTGAGCAAAAGTATGAGAAGAATTTTAATGTTTTAAAAGAGATTTTTCATATTTATGAAGGAGTCAACTGAAAACATAATAAGTTTTATGAGATCGGTACGCAATTCTGTTTTAAAAAATTTTGTTTTTACAAAATTCTGTATTTTTAAACATAATTTTTGTCACTAACTCATCCATCAATTATCGGAATGATATCAAAGGGCCGAATGTCGAAGGGCCGAATGTCGAAGGGCCGAATGTCGAAGGGCCGCAAGTCGAAGGGCCGAATGTCGAAGGGCCGAATGTCGAAGGGCCGAATGGGTCGAAGGGCCGAATGTCGAAGGGCCGAATGTCGAAGGGCCGAAAGGATGAAGGGCCGAATGGGTGGAAGGGCTGAATGGGTCGAAGCGCCGAATGGGTCGAAGCGCCGAATGGGTCGAAGGGCCGAATGTTTTTAGAAATATAATTTTTTAAATTTCTTGTTTTAAGGAATATTTTGTAAATGTATTGAATTTGATATTAAGAACTATAATTTTTATTTATTTATGAAAAATAATATTAATTTTCCAAATATCAATGCCAGGTTGAAATGTTGTTTGTCAAAATGACTCATATCAAAGTAGGTAATACATTTCAAGTTGAAACAATATTCAAAACAACACATGAGATAACAAGATACTTTAAAATAAACAGTTTCGTTTAATTTAAGTTGACATTTTGGAAATTTTGCTTTAAGGTTAGGTTAGGTTACAGCACTAAATCACAGAGAAATTATTTTATTCGTCCAAATAGAATTTTTCTTCACCCTAAAGAATAAAAAATGGCCTGATTTTTATGATATTTTATGACAAAATTCTTTTTTGGTTTTGGTGAAATACCTATTATGCACAAATATTTTTCCACTTGATAGTTACAAAAAGAACACAAAATATAAACAACAAAATTAATGCAATATTTTTGCCGATAGAATATCCAAAGACTAAACATAATAAAATATGTATAAACTCCCCATAACCCATTCGGCCCTTTGAAATTCGGCCCTTCGACATTCGGCCCTTCGACATTCGGCCCTTTGAAATTCGGCCCTTCGTCCTCATTCCCAATTATCTACTCATACAAAATATTTACTGTTCTGTGCTGAGTCCATTGTTATGAAATATTTTGTATAATGGTGTGCTTAGACGACTTCGCATATTTGAGTAAGCAAAAGCAGAGAGCGTTGCGGTTAAGTGGCCAAATTTAAGAGCGAAACAGAGAATACATTTAACGAGGCTATAGACTTTATCCAGCAGTAGTTATCTAAGATATGACTGGTGTTAGCCGAACATTAGACGGAGGCGGTATTAACCTCGAGCAATTAAAGTCGGGAAACTTGTGCCACCCACTAACACCAGGTATAGCAGGAATGTAAAAATGTGGATGCAGCATATCGATGATGTGTGCTAAGATTGATATTTGTATTTCGCTCGGTATCAGATGATGCGGCAAATGTAGTAGCGAGAATGCGACTAACTGATCTGAAGGCAAAGGAGCGAAACGAGCTACCCGTTAACATATCCCAAACAACGGCTAGAATGAACCGCAATCTGAATGGCAACAACGTTGGAGCGAATGAGATAAGGGATGATGGACATTCCACTTCATACCAATGATAGATACTTGGTTGATTTAATATTTTCGGTCACACCTGTATTGGTCCGGACTCGATAAATATGCCCGAGTGCCCAGACTCTAAGAGAGAGAGAGAGATAGAGAGAGAGAGAGAGAGAGAGAGAGAGAGAGAGAGAGAGAGAGAGACGAGAGACGAGAGAGAGAGAGACGAGAGAGAAAGACGAGAGAGAGAGACGAGAGAGAGAGACGAGAGAGAGAGAGACGAGAGAGAGAGAGAGACGAGAGAGAGACGAGAGAGAGAGATGAGAGAGAGAGACGAGAGAGAGAGAGACGAGAGAGAGACGAGAGAGAGACGAGAGAGAGACGAGAGAGAGAGACGAGAGAGAGAGACGAGAGAGAGAGAGACGAGAGAGAGAGACGAAAGAGAGAGAGAGAGACGAGAGAGAGAGACGAGAGAGACGAGAGAGAGACGAGAGAGAGACGAGAGAGAGAGACGAGAGAGAGAGACGAGAGAGAGACGAGAGAGAGAGAGACGAGAGAGAGAGAGACGAGAGAGAGAGAGACGAGATAGAGAGAGACGAGAGAGAGAGACGAGAGAGAGAGACGAGAGAGAGAGACGAGAGAGAGAGATGAGAGATACAAAACAAGTGTTTTTCTTCCGCCCTTGATTCGAGGAAGCTAGACAAAAACTCTCAAGTAGGCTTAGGAAGCGCCCGATTCCGGAGAGCATCATCTTACGTATGTTGGGCTCAAATGATTATTGGTCTGCTAATTGCAACTTCGCAGCAGGAACTTTGGTTAAGTTGCAGTGCCTTGAGCACGAGAGGAAAAACCAATAGTGGTTCATAATAATTGGATGAAGAATTGAATAAATAAATAAAATAAATTAAAGAAGGTCTGATCCAACCCCACCTTCCAAAGTAATACCAAACAGTGCTTTCGAGCAGCCAAATGGTTAATGAAAGAAAGGTGTTTATTAGCCGGTAAGAATCCGACACTACTATTTACACGGGCTGATAGTGTATTTCGAAGACTTCCACCCACCTACAGGTAAAGACACATCCACGCAAACACACACACACACATATACAGTAGCGGACATTGAAATCCGGACAGCAAGTATACACCCAGCGCCATAAAAATGTGCGAATTGGTTTATTTTCACTTTGCCTGTTTTGTTTATTCTAAGTTTTAATTTGTTTTCTTTTTGTTTTTTGCGCTCATTTATTTTGCTTTAATATTTCAATTGTTGTGAAATAATTTATAGTGGTAATCGAGGTAAATATTAGTAGTTCCAGTTGTCATCAAAGAATAAATTTTACAATGGGTCGTTGTCAACTAAATATTGACGAAAAAGCAAAAATTTTGCAATTTCATGCTAAAAATACACAAATGTATTGAATCGGAGTAAGACGTTTTTTAAAGCGATATTGTGAAAACCCAACAATTGTAAGAAAGACTGACCTACGATCGCTTAGATCGAGTATTAAACCGATTAACGGTAAGGCACAGATACAATATTGCTGCTGAGCTAAGAAGAGACCTTTTAACAACAACTAACGGCTTAATTTCGGTTCGTACTGTACATAGAAGATTAAACGAACTAGGTTTGAATGCTTGTCGAAAGTTTACAAATGAACGGAAAAATTCGAAGGATTTCCCAAGGTCTGACGGACAGAAGGATTTTCGAACGGGTCCAAATTTAATTCATTTGAGCCCGACGGAAGGATGACAGTTCGGCGACGAAAAGAAGAAAGGTATTCGACACAATGCTTTTTGCCGACTTTTCTAGAAGGTTCTGTAAATGGAATGAAATACAAAAAAAAATTTGAAACCTGCGTTGTGCCGACCATTAGGAATCTGACAGAAAATATTAGAAATTCAATATTTGAAGATTATTCGACTCCACTTCACAGATCACGCCTTGCAAGATACAGCCGTTGTTGGTAATATAAGAATGTTTATTTATAATGCCATTTTCCTTTAGGTAACAAAATTTAAACAAATTTTGGGGATCGAGTCACTACCATGGCCAGGAAATAGTCCAGACTTAACATTACAGAGAATTTATGGGCGTCCAAAGCATACAAGATTAGACAATATAAGCTGAAAACTATTAAAGAGCAGAAACAGAATATTTGCAGAAATTATATGATTCTATTCCGACTCGGATTAAGGATGTCATCAAAGCCAAGGGAAGGCCCACTAAATATTAATTTCATTGGTGAACGTTTTATTGAATTTTTATATGTTTGTTTTTTTTAAATATATTTTTTTAATCATGTGCTTAACTTTAATAAAAATAACCATTTTTATAAATAAATTGTTTTGTAGATTTTAATTTTTGTTCAAAAAAGCATTTGAACCATACGCAACATTTATACGATAAACCTAGGAATATTCGCTGCTTATAGTTTAGTAGGTTTAAAACATAGTACACAAATTTTGTTTTTAACCAGTATTTAAAATTCGTGTCCTTTATTCTTAAAGCAAATAACATCTTTTCAAATATTTTCCTTTAAATTTCAAATCTCACATTTTAATGGCGCTGGGTGTACATGCAATTAATCATAAAATGCAAAAACATAAAGTAGGCGGGGCAATAATTTGTATAAATACATGCGTTATGTGCATTTTAGCTGCATTTCTTGACGCATATTGAACCGGATCAGATCAAAGTTTACATTGCAAACAACAACAAAAATATAAATTGTTGTTGTTGTTTGCAACGTAAACTTTGATCTGATCCGGATCACTATGCGTCAAGAAATGCGGCTTTTGTGTCAGTATTTCTTTGTTTTTTTGTGATGAAATTGTAACAAAAATTAAATATGGCGAATTAAAAAAAAAAAATGAACGAGAATGACAAGATGAAAATTGTGGACGTAGCGCAAAGAGAAATTAAGCCTTTGGGAGATAAGTGCGAGAGTGAAATTTAGCAAGCCAGCGGTCGGAGATTTATTGAATAAATATGAAACGACCGGCAGTCTAAAGAGAAAAATCGGTTCAGGAGGAGTTAAAAAAACACTCCAAAAGAGGATCGACTTCTGAAGCACAAGAGTTTAAGAAACCGTTTTAAGCGCAATAAGCACAAGAACAGTTCGACGAAGGCTTAGGGAGGCTGCTTTAATTGCTACACGACCTTTAAAGAAGCCAATTTTAACAGTAAAGATGCGTCAAAAACGTCTGTAGTGGGCCAAACAACACATGAATTGGACCAGGGCTGATTGGAGAAAAGTAATTTTTCAGAAGAGTTGAAACTCAACCTGGTTGAATCCGACGGAATCATGTACGTAAGAAGAACCCGGTAAGCGCTTCAGAGACGATTGTGTCAGACGTACCGTCAGGCAGGGAGGGGACCGGATGGTCTGGGCTGCTTTTCCTACTATGGCGTTGGAAAGTTGGCCTTGATTGATGGAAATGTTAACGTCATTGCGTATCAGCGCATTCTTAAGGAAAACCTCATACCTTCAATGGAAGTGCATTTTTGGGAAATAAACGATCTTATATTTCAAGACGACTCTGCGCCTTGTTATCGTGCCAAATTGGTAGGTATTACATTTTTATGCGTGGTTGTAGAGCAGGCAAATTATTTAAGAAAATGGATGGACCTCACCTTTTCTTGTTTCTCGCAGGTAAAAACTTATTTGTCAAAAGTTGGGATTGTGACTATGGACTGGCCTGGTAATAGCCCCGATCTCAATCCAATTAAGAATTTATGGCACATCATGAAGATGCAGGTAATGAAAAAGAAACCTCGAACTTTACACGAGTTGGATTTAATTGTAAAAGAAATTTGGTATAACGGAATAGAGGGGCAAATTTAGTGGATTCAATGCTCGAGCGCATACAAGCCGTTATTAAAAACAAAGGAGGTTTAACTAAATATTAAAAGTTAAGCTTAAAGACTACGAAATCTTATTATTATTTAACAATGTAACCAACAATGAAAAAATAAAATTAAATAAGTACAAATCAATTGTTGTTTAGAATCGCAAAAAACACAAAATACACAGATTTCGACCTCTAACGCACAGTGTACAAAATATTTCTTTATAATGTTTCAGGTGGCTAATGCACGTACATTTTCATTTCCAAAAGTTATTTTTCCCTACGTTCGGAGGTACAAAATTAAAATAGTGAAAACTGTGATTTTTTATGTGTCCAGATTTCTATGTCCGGTATTGTACATACAAACACACGCACACATACATATATAAACAGACACACTCGTACACATACATTCAGCTACACACGTACACACACACGCATACACATCATGAAACCTAAGATTTTATAATTCTTCAAAATATAAAGGGCTGAAACCTCACGAGGTGATCAGAACTTCGGTCTTTGGTATCTTCAATAAAGTCATAAAGTTGGTGTGACAGTTTTGACATTATTGATTTCTATTTTAACCAAATTATATTTACTTATACAACAACAGACAAACAGGTCAAAAGCTTCAATAACATGGGTACAGGCATCCAATTTAAAACGAAAAATCGTATTCTAGAACTTTATACCGAAAATAGTATAACAAACTATACTGATACTTCTAACCGTTTAACTGACTCTATTCCAGGAACTTATCCAAAAACTCATTTTAGAATCCCATTTACAAATTGCATGTCAGATTTCATAACAAACGGGTAAGGAATAACTAAGTTCCATCCTACAAAGCCATATTCCAAAGCTTTATCCAAAAATCATTTTATAATCCCATTTCCAACACACATATCAAATTTCATCATAATCGGTTAAGAAATAGCAAAGTTCCATCATACTTGGCCATATTCCTGAACTTCGTCCAAAACTCATTTCAGATTCCCAATTTGAATACACATGTCGAATTTTATCATAATCGGTCGAGAAATGGGCAAGTTCCATCATATTTAGTGTTGTGTAGCAATATACTAATTTTAAGGATATTTACGTTTTAATATCGAATTTATACAACAAAAACAATAAAATTTAGCATATATAAACCCAAAATTGTTATTATCAGTTGGTCAGTTAAAATAAATAAATAATTCTAAAAAGTCTAATAAGACCTTGATAATTATTATGATATTAAAATAAATAAATAATTCTAAAAAAGTCTAATAAGACATTGTTAATATTAAAATAAATAACTTAAAAATTGTGAAATGCAATATGTAAAAATAACATTGTACATACATTTAATAAATAACTAAAAACTGATTTTATACGAACAATAATGTACAGAACATATGTAATTGGACTAATATGTTAAATAAAGGAAAAAACAGCAAATAAGTAGTGAAGTTTAATTCATTGAAACCGTTTCCTTCTTCCTATAATATTACAATGGTGACAGCGGAAACTATGCAAATTATATTTTTTTGCATTTTAATAAAATCGTGTCCTAACCGTAAGATAATTAGCGGTGTAACAATAACAGTGCAATAAAAATAACATACGTTAAGTGAATTAACAATACATCTAAGTGATAGTAACAGTACGTATAAGTGAATTTAAAAAAACATGCGATTTCGTAAAAAATTAATAAATAATTATAAATTTCAAACGGGATAAACTTTTAGCATGTGCAGCAAATTATAAATTATATACAAGTTTAAACACTAATTCATTGTCAAATTCAATTTCGGTGGAAAAAAAAAAGTGAAATTTATAAAGTCAATAAAATAAATTCTCACTTTGCAGTGATTATAGAAGTACAGTGTAATAAAATTATATGGATTACATTTAAAAAATAAAACACACAACAACCAATCATAAAGTGAAAATTAAAATTAGAAATGAATGAATGAAAATTAAAATAATAAAAAATGAATGAAAATTACAATAATATAAAAAAAAAAATAATAATTATGCGAATAAACGCAATAAAGTCATAAAATAAAAACCATTCGCAATAAAATCGTACAAAAAAAAAAGAAGAAAATTACAGCAGTAAAAGAATGATCAATCAAATGGTCATATAATACAGTAAGAACACATTATGGGATACATGAGGTCTAATGTGTCCAACCTTGCAGCGGCAGTGTAACAGCTTTAAAGGTACAGAACATTATTTTTGCAAATTATACACTTTTATTCATTATAAACTTTAACTAACAACTTTTTTTTACTATACATTCTTAATAACAATATCTACATATTATAATTAAGTATATTATATAACATTTTACTAACACACTTTAAATTAATTTTCAATACGAATATTTTTCATTTAAAAAAAATTTTGTGTAAACAATTTCATTCATTAAAACACATTTGGCATTATAAAATTAAACCGTATCGTTGGGTTTGTCCAGTAAAACGCGATATAAAACAATAGCATATTTATGTAAAATTTATGATTGAATTTTAAAATATCTAAATAATTTCATTAAATTTATATGTCGGTAAATCTCGGTATACAATTACGATGTGGTAAAATTACGGGTGAAAATTCTGGAAGCGATTCAGACTCTAATAATACAGAAAGTAAACCAAAACTTAAAAGGAATAAGATCAAAATGGCCCAATCAATAGAAAAATTGTGTAAAATAATTCCAACTTTTAACGGTAAAATGCTGGATTATCAAAAATTTAGTTTAGCCGGTAATTTAGTATGGAAAGCTCTCACAAATAAGGAAGAAAAACTTAAATTTATGCAACTCATTAAGCTTAAATTGGATGGACAAGCTTTTGAAATAGTTCGGTATAAAGATTTTGACGATTTCGAGCAGTTAAAATTAGCTTTAGAAGCGCAATTTTGCAAAAAAAGATCTGCCGGAACCGTTTCAAGTGAATTAGTTCGTATTAGTCAAGGTCGTTTCGAAAGTGCACAGTCATTCGCAAATAAAATAGAAAACTTAATGTTTGAACTTAATGAAATTTGCATTACCAAACAAGGCAAGGAATCTGCTACTATTATTCAGTCTCTAAACAATGAAATGGCTCTAAATTCATTCCAAAATGGACTAAAAGAACCGTTGAGAACAATAGTTAAAGCTCATCATTTCGAAACATTAACAGATGCAATAGCGCAAGCTATTGAAGAAGAACTGTCACATAAACCTTCAACTACTTTTCAACCAAAAATATTTTGTACCAACTGCAATAAACCAAATCATTCATATTATGAATGTTTTAAACATAAGTCTAATTCAAATAATCATGCTCCAGAATCAAGTTCAAATTTTCACAAATTTAATCCAAACACAAGCACTAATTATAGATCTAATTCTTATCAACAATCAAGTCGTGATTACAAACGGGGAAATGAAAATCCCAATCAACTGTTTTGCAGATATTGCAAAAAAAATGGTCATTCAATTGAAAATTGTTATAAGCGTCAACAAAATAATAATTCTCGAGTTGAATCGCAAGTGTATACAAATCGTGTTCACAATTCGGGAAACTTAGTGAAATCCGAGCAAGAACCGAACACATCTGCCCGGATTCAAAACCTCGAAACAAGTGTTCAACAACCTCAGATATAATTATTCATAATACCAATTCCAACAATTTATTTAATTTTTCTGAATTAAAAAGTTTAAATCTCTTTAAACTGGTTCAATTAAATATTGATGTTTTAACAACTGAAAAACCTCATTATTTTTTAATTGATACAGGCGCAGACATCAGCCTAATTAAAAGAAACGCAATCAAATATAACACTGAAGTCTTTCCAAACTTAAAAATTCAAATTCAAGGTATTACAAACGGGAATATAAGTACCTTAGCTTTAGTAAAAACAAGTGTTGTTCTAGACAATAACATTAAAATTCCGCAAAACTTTCATATAGTCCCGGATGATTTTCCAATAGATTGCTGTGGAATCTTAGGCAAAGATTTTTTTTGAGACTTTTCAATGTATTATCAATTATGAACAGAAAGCTTTATCAATTCAATTTCAAAATTCTATTCATAACTTACCATTAATTTCTGATATTAATCAAACAGTCATAAAGGACGTAGAAGTTCCTTCTAGAACAGAAACTTTTGTTAATTTGGCAACTTCTGGTATGAAAGACAATGTGAGTTACTATTGTCGTTCACAAGAATTAGTTCCAAAAGTTTTCCTAGCTAATTGCATAATTAAACCAAAGAATGGATTTGCAACGTTTAGTATATTAAACAATAACGAACATCCAATTATATTAAAAGACATTAATTTACATTTTCAAAAACTTGATCAATTCAACCTGTTTCATTTTAAATCATTATCCACTAACAACTCCAAACGATTAGAACTTCTGGAAACTGAAATAAACATATCTCATCTAAACGATGAAGAAAAATCTTCGATTTTGGAAATTTGTCGAGAGTTTAATGACGTATTTTTTTACCAGGAGATACTTTAAATGCAACCAATGAAATTTATCATGATATCGATACACTACCCAATAGTCAACCTATCAATAAAAAACCTTATCGGTTGCCGGAAGTAACAAAAAACGAAATTAATTCTCAAGTTAAAGAAATGCTTCAGGATTCTATTATTGAACCAAGTATTTCGCCATGGAATTCCCCATTATTAATCGTACCAAAAAAATCTGCCGACGGAGAAAAAAAATGGAGACTAGTAGTTGATTTCCGACAACTTAATAACATCACTGTAAATACTGTATTCCCATTACCAAATGTGTCCGAGATCCTAGACCAATTAGGGCAGGCAAATTATTTTTCCACCTTGGATTTAGCTGATGGATATCATCAAATTTTAATGAACCCTAAAGATAAAGAAAAAACGGCTTTTTCTACAACATATGGACATTACCATTTTCTAAGAATGCCATTTGGACTAAAAGGCGCACCTAATACATTTCAAAGATTAATGAATCATGTATTAAGCGGATTAAATGGTATAAAATGCTTCGTGTATCTTGACGATGTTGTTGTTTATGGTGTGAATCTAGACGATCATAACGAAAGGCTTACTAAAGTTTTATCTTGTTTTAGAAAATTTAATATGAAACTTCAACCGCGCAAATGTAACTTTCTTCGAACTGAAGTTAAATATTTGGGACATATAATCACACGTCACGGTACTAAACCCGATCCATCACTAATCGATGCAATTTTAAAATTCCCTATTCCATCCAATATCAAACAGACATCATCATTTCTTGGACTTTCCGGTTATTACCGACAGTTCATTCCTAATTATGCAAAGATAGCAGAGCCACTTAGTGCCTTAAAACGAAAAAATGCCAAATTCGAATGGAATGCATTTACCGAGGAAGCTTTCAATAAATTAAAGGAATGTCTTTGTAAACATCCAATTTTACAATACCCAAATTTTAATCAAACATTTATATTGACTACCGATGCCAGTGATAAAGCAGTAGGTGCTATTTTATCTCAAATGCACGATTCCAAAGATCTGCCAATAGCTTATGCTAGTAGAGTCTTGAATGTAGCAGAAAGAAATTACCCTACAATAAAAAAGGAATTACTCGCAATTATTTGGGCAGTACGTCGCTTTCGACCATACTTATACGGACAAGAATTTTTAATACAAACTGACCATAAACCACTAACTTATTTATATTCTGTTTCTAACCCTTCGTCAATATTATTAAGATGGCGATTGGAACTAGAGGATTACAATTTCACCATTAAATACAAACCTGGAAAAACTAATTATGGAGCCGATGCTTTATCGCGAGTTGAAATTTCTCCAAATGAAAATGACGAAAATTATTTAATTAACGTAGTCACTCGATCAAAATTTAAAAATCAAAATATTCCGTCATCCCCAACTCAAGCAGTATCAAATCAAACAATTTTAGACACTCCTATGCAAACCAATATACCTAGTTCTTATTCCAGTAAACCTCAAATAACTAAACTTATAAATTCAGAGGATATTGATCAAATAATTAAAGATTTCCATATTACGCCAGTTGGAGCTCACCAAGGCATTTGCCGAACGTTAAAACGTATAAAATATTATTATGATTTTCCCAATATGATCACAAAAATCAAAAACTTCATAAAAAGTTGCGATTTTTGTCAAAAAAATAAATATGGACGTACAACAAAAATTCCGATGAAAATTACGGATACAGCAAAATCACCATTTGAAAGAATTTTTATGGATATAGTTGGTCCAATAAATCCGCCGTCATATTCACAAAATCGATATATCCTGACAATCCAAGATGACTTAACGAAGTTCTCAAAAGCCATTCCAATCCAAGATCAGGAAGCTTCGACAATCGCAAAGGTTTTCTCAGAACATTTCGTTTGTCAATATGGTTTACCCGATATTATAGTGACCGACCAAGGGTCGAATTTTATGAGCAAAATTTTTAAAAATATGACTAAATTATTTAAGGTAAAACATATAAACTGTTCTGCCTATCATCCACAATCCAACGGAGCCCTTGAACGATCACATCGCACTTTAGGAGAATATCTTAGAACATTTACAACAAATGATAAGTTAAACTGGGATAATTGGTTAGTATATGCAATGTTCGCATACAACAGTACTCCACACACATCTACAGGTTTGATGCCATTTGAGTTACTCTATGGTAAAATACCAAATATTCCAGATTCTATTAGAAAAAAACCTGAAATTCTTTACAATTATAATGATTACATAAGTGAGTTAAAATACAGATTACAAAATTCATGGGAAGTAGCCAGAAATCAATTGATAGACGCGAAGAATAAATCCAAAGTATATTACGATAAAAATACTAACTTTACTAGTTTTAATATTGGTGATGAAATATTATTACGTGATGAAACTAATAATTCTAAAACCAAACCTCTATGGCTGGGACCATACAAAATTACCAAAATAATTTCAGAGGAAAACTCCGAAATCGACCTTAATAAATGCTTAAAAGTTGTGCATAATAATAGACTAAAATATTACAATTCCGACAAGGACTCGGATAAACTGAAATAATATATAAAAATAAAAAAAAAATAAAAAAAAATAAAAAAAAAAAAAAAAAAAGATGGAAATTAAATTCCAATTTCCTTTCCCTCATTAATTATTAGCGGCGTTTCATTTAAATTAATTCTTTATTATTATTACTATTATATGTATTATTATTACATATTATACAAATTATTTTAAGATTCTACATTAATTCAATTTGCTATTGTCCTATGAAATAAAAATCTTTAATGAATGAATTTGTAACTTATAGCTTGTAAGGATTAACATTTAATAGACTGAAATGAAACTAATTCCTACATGTAACTAAATTTATAAGAATAATATAAAATAAATATTCAATTTTATTTAAGAATCCAAAATTTGAATTTAGTTTCAATGTTTAAAAACTAAATTAATTTAATATTGTAACCAAATTTAAAAAAAAAAAAAGCAAAAAAAAAAAGAAAATTGCATTTTCTTTTTCTTTGGGATAAAGGTGTTGTGTAGCAATATACTAATTTTAAGGATATTTACGTTTTAATATCGAATTTATACAACAAAAACAATAAAATTTAGCATATATAAACCCAAAATTGTTATTATCAGTTGGTCAGTTAAAATAAATAAATAATTCTAAAAAGTCTAATAAGACCTTGATAATTATTATGATATTAAAATAAATAAATAATTCTAAAAAAGTCTAATAAGACATTGTTAATATTAAAATAAATAACTTAAAAATTGTGAAATGCAATATGTAAAAATAACATTGTACATACATTTAATAAATAACTAAAAACTGATTTTATACGAACAATAATGTACAGAACATATGTAATTGGACTAATATGTTAAATAAAGGAAAAAACAGCAAATAAGTAGTGAAGTTTAATTCATTGAAACCGTTTCCTTCTTCCTATAATATTACATTAGCCATATTCCAGAACCTGATACAAAACTAATTTTAGAATCCCATTTCCATTACACATGTCGAATTTCATCATAATCGGTTGAGAAATAGCCAAGTTCCAACATACTTGGCCATATTCCAGAACTTCATCCAAAACTCATTTTAGAATCCCATTTCTAACATACAAATTAAATTTCATAATAATCGGTTGTGAAATAGACAAGTTCCATCATACTTGGCCATATTCCAGAACTTCATCCAGAAATCGTTTTAAAATTCCAGAACTTCATCCAAAAAACATTTTAGAATCCCATTTCAAATACAAATGTCGAATTTCATCGTAATCGGTTGAGAAATGGGCAAGTTCCATCATACTTGGCCATATTCCAGAACTTCATCCAAAACTCATTTTGGAATCCCATTTGTAATATACACATTGAATTTCATAATAATCGGTTGATAAATAGGCAAGTTCCATCATATAAATAGTTTGTTAACTATTCACTACATCCAAATCCAACCCCAACTCAACTCCAACTCAACTCCAACTTAACTTCAACTCAACGCGCAAATTGACCCCTAATTTAACCTTCAAATCAATTCCCAATTCAATGCCCAATTCAATAATCAAATAAGCATGTATAAAAAAATCGTAAATATTTATAAAAGCAGGTATTTTGGGTCAATTCGTATGGCAGGTACCCCACCCCTTTGACGTACAGTCTCCAAAAGCTTTTCAAATCTCCGCCTTGACCATAGAAACAGATTGGCGTAAAAAAAATCCAAATCGGACAAGCCGTTCTCGAGATACCATGGGTCCAGACACACAGACACACAGACACACAGACAGACGGACGGACATTTTTTTTTTTTTTGCATTTTCAGACTCAGGGACTTTCAAAACGTCGAGAAAAGTGGTTTTGGACCAACCAAATTTTTCGTCATTTTTGACAGGATTTCAATACTTTGGTCTTTTTAGACCGAAGTAAAAATTAATTCTGGTGCGCTATGTAGTTAGAAAATAACTTTGCTGCTACTATTGCCCTAGTTATATCTGTAACTAACATCCCAAATCCTTACAAACCTTTTGTGTTGAGGATGCAGGCAAGGCCTGGGCCCGCATAATTCTGGAATATGGTGCTCCTAGGTATCTTTTCTTGATAATGGGTTAGGCATACTCCAGGAATGTGTTATGCATATTGTACCTAGGGTCACCATTATGGTTGCCTTGTAGATCTATATCATATTATACCATCTTGAAATAGTCTAAAATGAGCTGTGGATCCCTAACGATGCTGTCACAAAGTCCTTGGCGAGCGAATGTTTCTTACATGTTTCAATGGTTTTTCCGATGTTATACTACTACTCATCTTGAAAAATTCTAGCCAACTGCTAAATGCATCCACGATAACTAAGTATTCGAACCCATTCACGGGGCCAGCATAACCGATAGCGATGCGGGTTCATCTGCTCTTCGCCATCGGCCACGCTTTCAGCGGGCATTTTCTGGGTGCCTTCGAATTGGTTCCACAAATGCCGCATCTTCTGACGTGGGTCTCGATGTAATTGTTAATTCCGGACCAGTAAACCTTGCTTCGTGTTAACAGCTTCATTGTATATTTATGAGAATAAATTTCAAATATGCCTTATTTCGCATAAACGTAAAATACCGTCAACCACTATCTCAATGAGGACTCAGTCTAAAATTCTGCATCGGTTCATATATGTGGCCGAAATCGATCAGACTAGATTATTGACATTGTGCGGGTCAACAATAATATACAAATCCCGTTTATAATTATTACTTAACCAGAAATCCACTATACGTACAGCTGTATTTGACACAGCTACTACATCCATTATTCTTTCTTTTTTCTAAATTTTAAAACAATTAAATGTATTAAATTAAATAATATTAACATATGGAAAAATTGGTTGTGCAATTTAATTAACTATTATCATGGAAAATGTGTGCGACTCACTAAATATAAAATGTTGAATTAATACAAAACAATATTTTAATTAATTTTGTTTTTAGACTGTGTCCGAAACCCATGATAAATATTTTTTAGTACAAATTTTTGACATTTATTTGAAAATATTCCCCTACATTCACAAATTTTTATTATGCTGTCCGACTAGTGTAATAATTTGTTGGTATATTTCCCCACCTCACATTTTTGTTGCTTCATTTTAATTACTGTAATTTTCGAGAAATGGATAGATGTTAAGGTAAAAAATGTCATGGATGCTATAATTATTAAACCATAATTTCACTAATTAAGTAAAATCGGTGCATTACGTCAATTACAGCTAGTAAATCCAACAATGATTTTATTCTGTAGCTGTCAAAAATTATCATAGGAATTGACTATGATAATTTGGGTGTGTGCAGTTTCTTCAAATAAATGTCAAAAAATAGTACTAAAAATTATTTATCACAGGTTTCGGACACAGTCTTAGACTGCGTTTCGATAAATTTGAAATTATAAAAAAAAAGATTATTTAAGGAATTTTGTAAAATATTTAAATTTGCATTAAGAATGTATGTATGTTCAAATGAAATAAAAAAACTCTAATGACCAAATTACGTATAATAAATAAAAATTTTACTTATGCAGAACCGCTAAAATAACTCCAACAGACAATGTAATAAGTAAACCAAGCAAAATAAATAAAAATGATGTCATTATTACACAACATTCCTTGTTATACGAATGCCCGAAAACCTCAGTAAATGCCATTGTTGTAATATTTGATTTTAATGTAGCAAGAATTAAGGCTCGTTCGAATTCATTGTAACATAATGTGCCTGACACCGTTTTTTTTTAACTAAATCACCGACAAAACTAAATCACAGGTAAGGGATACACAGATAAACCATCACGAATGATTTTTGTGGTTATATGCATCTGTAATATTTAAGCAAGGACTCGAAATTATATACTTTATGAAATTCATTAAAAGATGACAACAAATATAGACACAAGTATGTAAGTATCTTTTAACAGAATTGTGTTTTCGATATTTGTATAATCAATCAATTAAAGTAGAACAAATATGGATATGAAAATGTGATCGTTTGACATTTTAATTTGTTTTATTTGCAATAAATAATTCTTAAGTTAAACGATCGCGGCAACTACTCAAGTAACCTCGCGATGAATATAAATGACAAAACCAGTTTGTTAATAGTATCCAGTCACCAATTTAGTTCAAAGGAGGATTTAGTCGAAAAAACCGCTATCAGACTAAACTAAATTAGTTCCAGTTCTTCTGCGAGAAGCAGCAGTTATACGCAAAAATCTACCTAGTATTATTCAACTATACTAAGAATAGGCGTAGAATTTCTTTTTAACATTTTAACATTTTTTTGTAGTTTTATAAATAAAAATATTGTAACTCCGTTAATCTTAAAATTATAATTATGTAAGATCTTTAATTAATTAATAATTTTTATTAACTTACCACCCAAAACGATATTTGCAACAGTTTTTTTTAAATTCTTACATGAAAAAAACGAAAATCGTTAGCATTTATTCTAACGTTTATTTTTTTAAATATTAAACGGCAACGCTTAGCAATAGCTTGCTTAATGTTCTCGAGCGTTCTCGACGAGTACACCACACTAACAAAAGGAAACTTAAAGGAAGGAGAGGAATATGTACACATAAAAATGTAATTTAAGAAATTAAAACGAGACTTCAGTCTTCGAATATTCCACTTTTAAAATTTAATTTAAATATCTGTAAATTACAAGCCAACTAGCGCCTTCTCTCAAATCAGATCCATAATCGAGTGGTTCATAAAAAACGAATTTTGTAACTCATTAGAGTCTTAGAATTTTTGAAGGCCATTCCACTATCCGGGCTTCATTGACATATTTAGTAAATGTGGTTCCCATGCGGCGACTAAAATTATAGTTAAAGAAAATGGACAAATTTTACGCTCTCGAAATTGATCTGCTGCAATCTTGTAATTTATAATTTTGACTGTTTTAAACAAAAAAAATTTATTTAGTTAAATAATAAAAAGGAGAAAATAATTGTTGGGTATACGACATAGCTAAATAATTATTGACTGCACAAACAACATATCTATGTTTAGTTTTAACTGCCACAAGATTTCCAAATTGACATGAAAACACAAGGAAAAAGATAGACACCAACGAATCTGATTCAATTCAAATAAGAATCCAATATTCCTCCAAGACTCGAATACATTCGGATCGAATTCACAAATAGGAAATTTTCGAGGAAAAAGATTGGTTAAAAAATTATCAGAACGAATACCGTCGAACGAACGAAGGCAACCATGAATCCGTCTTAATTAATTTCCTTTCATTTTTCCCTCTATACCGTATGAAGAAACTTAATATCTAATATCTCGAAAAATAAGCACCCCCTTCTTGTAGGTGGGGGCGAGGTAACTTTGTTAGTTTAGATGGGAACCCCTATTCTTGACACTGGATTCGAAAAGAGTGGGAAATTTTACGTTCGAATATGTATTTTCCATGCCCTCCGAAGGTCACCTGAATATACCTATTTTAGTTATAATACTTGTGATTATGGAGCTGGGAAATTGAATTTTTTTATTCATCTATAAATCACTGGTTATATTCACAGCCTTTATGCGGTGAGGTCTCGCATTGACATGTATCAGAACAAAATTACCAAATATGGAGCAACCGAGCAAGCGGGACTATATATGGTTCTAAGATACCTGCAATGAACCGCGAACTATTTAAAGAGTCACCAGTGAAACGTTTAGTCTTACAGCAATACCATGGTAGCTCCATCTCCCTTCAGCCAGAATAACCGCTATTACACATTCATCATGGCTTAAATTCCTGGCCGTTATTTCCATTATTATAAACTAAACAGTATGGTAAAATGAAATTGAGTAGAGCAGTCTATCAGAATACCAGTCAAAATAATTTTAGACTGAAATGCTTTTTCAGAAGGAAGTTTAATCAAAAAACTAAAAAGGCATTCAAGGTAAAATTTTTTTGCCTGGGATTCGTTTTTTGGATTTTTCACTAAAATTCTTTCTGAAAAACATTTGATTCAGTCAAACAATTAAAAAGGAACTTCAGGCAAAATTGCTGTAAAACGCCCGAAACGGTTTTAAAATACACTGGAATATGCAAATTTTCTTATATTAAGTCTCCATTTTCTAGAATATGTATGTTAAAAATTAAATGTTCCTTTTATAAAATTTCTGGAAATGGAAGCAAAACAATGAAAAGGTATTCAAGTTCAAAAATGTGTGACTGAAGTACCTTTAAAGAAGGTTGTTTAATCCAAATACACAAAAGGCATTTCAGCCAAACTGTTTTGTGTGCCCGAAACACCCATTGAGAACAATTTTGCCTGGAATTCCTTTTTAGTTGTTTGACTGAATCTCCTTTCCAAAAGATAATACAATTTTTTTGAGTTGAATATGCCGTCTTACTTTTCTGATTGAAACCTTCTGAAAAGGTATTTCAGCATAAAATTATTTTGACTGAGTTATTTTCCAAATTATTGATCGAAACTCCTTTATTTTTGACTGAACTGCTTTTGACTGGGGCCCCGGAGCTAACGTATAGATCTACAAAGGCATTTCAATCAAAAAACAAACAAACCAAACGGTGCTCCAGTCCAAAAATTTGTGACTAAAATACCATTCAAGAAAGTTGTTCAGTCCAAATACACAAACTGCATTTGAGTCAAATTGTTTCCTGACCGAAAAATCTCTTTGTTTGGACTGAAGTTCCTTTTTAAACGGACCTTTAGCCATAATGTTTCTATAGGAAATTTTTTGAATTTTTGACTGGAATTCCTTGAGCCATTACTAATCACGTGAGCGTATGTTTTTTATTTACCTATGTTGTGTTATTGAAAAACAAAAACTTTCAGAGACAAAAGGATGCTGCGATATAAAAATATTATAATCCTCTTGCTTCTACATATCTAATTAGAATTGAATAATCTTTTGTAATTTAAAAGTTACAAATTGTAACTTACAATGAAAACAGCTTTGGTACGTTAATTTTGGGGGGCCAGTTTACAGGCTGTTTCTATTAATGGTGCTATATCTTCGATTCCACTTCTTGCTATGGAGTACATTCTGTTCCTGAACCAATTTCAACCCCTCATTATTTTCTGGGCACAGCTTGTTCTAATACATTTTGATTGAGGTGCATTGTGGTGGAACTATCTCGAATTGATTGTGGAGCTGAATGGACATGATTAATAACAGACTGATACTTGAATGTGACATTGCATTGTCTTCCTCGATGGTTTATCCTTCAAGGGATTTATGATTTTTGCCGAACTTTTTTAGCCGAGCTTGGTCGTGTTTTAGGCGGAAATTAGTGCTCGCACATATTGTGTGATTGATACTTTAAAATTCCCTGACAAATTTAATAATATTATTCTGTGTATAGGTAGTACACCTGTGCTTAGCACGCTAAGAATCCTTTGGCTATTTCCAAATTCGTCAATTGTAAACATTACATATATCTACTTCGTTAGAACTATATAGAAGTTTCATATTACACAAAATCACTGTTCTTACTACTGGAAGTTAAGGAGGGCAGAATTTTGGGTTGTACTTCAGAAAATTTGATCTTGATATTACACTTGAAAATGACAAAATTTAATAAATATGTATAGTAATCATCTTGATTATAAAGCTAAAAATATTACTAAAAACAATAATTTTGAAGAATAGGGAATAACATGTCAATTAAGTGTGCAATCAACGATTATAGTATCGTGATTAAATACGCATTTCAAAATCGAACGTTTTCGAATATTAGACTCCAAAAACTACACTTCCTGCTAAAATAAATCCTCCTTTTCACCTGCTTCAAACTCTCTGCATTCCAAGCCTGTGTAGTGTAGTAACATGGAACATACCTCCTATAACTCCGTCACCAGTTTGTTCATCCCTGCTCTAATCAGCAAATAATTCGCGCGTTTTAAATTTACAAATTTCGAGGTTTAGCCCCCCAATATGTACGATATTCACGCTGACATGAAGTTTATCAATTGTTTACGCAAATTTTCGTTTTGTTTTTAATTGTTTATCAAGGATTGGTCGGGTATGCGTTGTATAAATGACACATACATATGATAATTTTAGATTTGTGAAATTAATATTTTTATAATTAAGTAGATAAGAAATATTAGAGGTGTCTTTATAAACCTAAATTATTACAATAAAATTGTGTTTGTGCTCGAGATAAAATTTGGTTTAAATTTTAGAATTGTTGATATATTAATATGCATTCATTATCATTTGGTTACAAATGTGCGGTAATTTAATGAATCAATAAAACAAAAAAATTATTTGTTGTTTAGTAAGACCAAGGTCGCAAGGTACTAGCTTTCATGCCAGCTTTTCTATTTATTTGTATGAGAGGCACGCACATAATGAACGTCGCGAAATGTTTTTCTATCACTAATTCATGTTTTCATTCATTATAAATGTGTTAACCATTTTTATATTTTTTTTTTTTTTTCTAAAATCAAATTATCGTTTGTTATTTTTTTTCTTTTATCTACATGTAGTATATATTGTGTTTAAAATAGAAAAAATATGTCTTTCTTGATATTATATTTGCTCGACTTTTTGAAGTAAAATAAAATAAACAAAAAATTTGTACAATACTTTATATGATGCATATTGCGGCCAACATATATTTGCGTCTCGTATCTTTGTGGCTTACAAAATCGGTACAACGACCGATGATCTCAACGATTGATTAAATAAAAAATGAAAATAATAAAATTTGATTATTCATTAACAGGAAATAGATATATTTTCCACCTTGGCACAATGCCGATATGTATTTAATACACCAGACGCTTTTTAATTTTTAAATAGTTCACACGCTTTTGATGTTATTTGTTCGAAAGGCAATTTATCGCCGAATTGGTTAACTCGAAATTTGTAATGTTAAAATCTCGTTTTCTTCCTTTCATATATAAATCAAGAAAAAAAAAAATCGAAATTAATCTTTAAACGGTACCGCATAGAAGCAATCGATTTTATTTTGTCGCCTTTTAGTCTATACAGTCTACTACATTTACTTAAAATAAATGTTTATCTCTTTTCTATTTTGGGGGAGATGAAAAAAGATTAAGTAATTCTGTTGCCACTTTTCGATCAAAAATCAATTGATGTACCAGCGACAAATAATTATTTAGTTAAAGGGCGTTTGACTTGAGCACGACAACATAAAGTGGGAATGTTATTTTATGACTTTTTTTTTTTTTTGTTCAATTTAAGTACATAATGTGCAAAAAGAATATTATGAGTATAAACATACATACTTGGTTACATTTTTACTATGCCTTGATTATTAAAATTTTATAGACTTTCTGTCTAGAATTATTTGGAGACTAGTTAACGTAATTCTTGTAATGATGGTCTTATAGTAATCTTCAATTCGCATAACTAACCTTATCTAGTTTTTTCTGCCAAATCATTAGACTTTATCTGCTTCGTTCTTATAACAATTTTAATTATTTTGCTTTGTAAAATAATTAGCACAGTTTCATAAAAAGTATTTAGAGAAATAAATTCTCGGAAATTGGGGAATTATTATTACATTATTTAAAAATAGGTTTTATAAAATTTTTAATTTATCGATACTATAAATTCTTCTTTTCTTATTTAGAAAATGTACTATTAAGGAATTAAATAATTTATCCAAGTTTGACTTTAAGAAATATTTAGAAATATAGCCTGTGACTTATGTTATTAATATAACTTAACAATTATTAAGGAATTAAGAGAAATTAATAAGTTGAATAATTAGAAAATAAAATAAAATATTGAAGAAATTCTAACTCTAATGCTGTTTTGGCAAAATTTTGACTTTTCTACATTGGTTGGTTCATATCGGTCATTCATAAATGATAATAGATTCAATAACTAATGATGTGCCTGACTTTTCATTTTTCTAAATTACGGCTCTTCGAACGTCAATCGAATGTTATTGCTACAGTACCTGGCCAAATTATTAGACCCACATCAATTCTGTTGGAAAATGTTGACTTCTGGTGACTTATGTATTTCACTAAACATTTTTATAGCCTAGCCATACGAAACTATTATGTGTTAAGGCGCATTCAAAATAAAAAGTTTTACTATGTACTAATTAATATTTGTACTAAAAGTAGAAATACATTTTTTATCTAAATTGGAAATATCTTAAAAAAAATATTTCTAGCCAAGCTAGCTCAAAACATTGAGTGGATGCATGTTCCGTATTATTGACTCTACATTTTTTCATTTGGCGTTTTGTGCTATCTACGCTAGAAATAGTTCTCAGGGCATTATAAATTTAGATAATATTATTTAAAATTAGTACTTGTTTTTATATGTACTAATTAGTACTTATCGTACTTAGTAGACGCACAAAAGTTATTTTTTTAATTGGAAAATGTAATTTTTATTTGTGTATTAAAAATTATATGGGCTAAAATTACTTGTTGTAAGAAGTACTAATTTTATTCATATTAATCTACATTTATTTAATGCCCTGAGAGCTATTTCTAGCCTAGGTATCACAAAACGCCAAATGAAAGAAATGTAGAGTCAATAATACGGAACATGCATCCAGTCAATATTTTGAGCTAGCACAGCTAGAAATATTTTTTTTTAAAGATATTTCTAATTAAGATAAAAAATGTATTTCTACTTTTAGTACAAATATTATTTAGTACAAAGTAAAACTTTGTATTTTGAATGCACCTTCACACATAATAGTTTCGCATGGCTAGGCTATAAAAATGTTTAGTGAAATACATAAGTCGCCAGAAGTCAACATTTCCCAACAAAATTGATGTGGGTCTAATAATTTGGCCAGGTACTGTATTTGAATAAAATAACAAAACATACTGCACGTAATTTAGTTTGTGTTTTTTTTTTTTTTGGTCTTGTGACTTTACCAGCAACTGGCTAAACATCATATAGGCTGCGTACCAATAGTCCGGTAAATCATTTAGTACAGTAAATTTCAATTTTAGTACATATTTACCTCAATTGGCGTACCAATTCTCTAGAAGTAAAAATGGTTTGATGGACACAAATTATGGTTCGAAGGGTTAAAATCGCTGGCTGCTAGGTGCAAAAGGAAACGTTAAATATTTTTTAATATTTTTATTTCATAAAATTAAAATAAAATTTATTTTATTAGCTTTGAGCATAGACAATCATAATAGATTTCTCATTTGACTAAAAACACAAAATAAAAATAAAAATTTTCCATTCAAATTTTATCGGTGTATTGCATATACGTATTATATTTGCAACGCATTCTAAAATCTTTGCCTTATAAAATATACAACACAACGATACATTGGAATTATCAGAAGTTTTGTTTTTTTCCTTTAGTTATAATGAAATGAGAAATCTAGTATGAATGTCTATGCTTTGAGTACGAATATTATTTATAATGAAAAACTCGGAAATTAAAACAAAAATCACTGAAACGTCAACAAATTAACAACAACGTCATTTATTTGTTTCTCCTATTTTACCCAACTTTTTAGTACATTATTTCAATTTACCCTGTACACTGTTAAAAAGTAGGTAAAAGTGCAATTTACCCGACTATTGGTACGCAGCCATAGTACCGAAGTTAGTTATTCAAGTACCGAATTAAAATTGGTTTATGTGATTGGTATACGGTGTGGTTGACTTCAGAAAATGTCAAAAATATGCCGTTTTATAACGTAATTAGAGAGCTTTGAGAAATCCGCTTCCAAATCTGCGGTTTTCGAAAATCTTAAATTCAATCAAATAACGTTAAATTTAAATATCGTCTCATTTTTATGAGCAAAGTGAATTGAAATTTTCCAAAATATGCTTTCGTTGTCCTGATTCCTTAAAATTAAAAAAATATTATTTCAAAGAAGAAAATTCAGGAATGTAATTTAAAATTGCTTGTATGTTTAGTGTTCATTTAATACCGCGTCTGTCCTATCAGGTTAATATACCGCTGTATATCAAATACAGTTTTACTATGGGAACTCCGTCTGAAAATTAAGCGCTCTTTTTGCAGTTAGCTTATTGAGACCATCGTTTAACTTTAAAATCTATCTAATTTTGTTTGAATGTGGATTATTTTAAGCAACTAACAAAACCTTATTAAACTTTTGAGAATGTAAAGTTTTATAAAGTAATAAATTAAATCCAAAATTCGATGATTTCCTGAATGATTTTCAAAGTCAAAACCGCGGTTTTTGGATCAAACTCAAATCGTTTATATTTCAAAAAATTAAATTTCTGAATACTTATCTCCTTAAACACCAGTTAAATCTTTTATCTAATTTGTTTTTTTTTAATTTTTTTTATTAAATAATTTTTCTTTATTATTTCCTTTTTAATTACAATCTAGTTTCAAGACTAATAAGCAAGGGTTCATTCATCGATGTACTCCTTAGTTTTTATTTTTATTATTTTACACTAGTTTACTCTTTTGAGCCTTCTAACTAAATCCGTATTATCCAGTAGCTGGATGGCCTCTATTACTACGTTTCCATGACAGAGTTAACCCGAATTAAGAGTTTCGTTGAGTTAATAACATGGCGGCGCTAATCCATGTCGTTTCCATGAAGTTATAATTTCTAGGGTAATTTGACATTTCACAACAATTAAAAGTCACTGCTGAAAATTTTATTTGTTTAGTGGAAATTTTTAAATTTATTATTTATTGTGATTTTTATGATTTATAAAGTATTACGGAGAGAAAGAATACTCTCGACACAATTTTGTAATGGTATAATTGTTTTTTCCCTTTTGGCAGATAGAATCCCTTCTTACCCTACTACTTTCGTTGAGTTAAGTTGGATTAAGAAACCTAACGAAAATCCTAAACTCGACATGTTTCCATGATGAGATAATCCACGTTAATCCTGGTTAACTCCATCATGGAAACGTAGTATATGTTAACATGGTGAAGTAACCGTTGTTCATGACTTCTAGCAAATTTCATAATTTCGGTTTTGATGGGTTCTATGCCCAGGTATCTGTGGATGTTGCTATTTCTGACCAACCATGGTGCGTTGACGATGTTTCTTAGCAATTTATTTTGGAATCGTCGGACAATATCCATGTTGCTCTGCTTGGTACATCCTCATAGCTGTATACCATAAGTCCAAACAGGCTTCAATATTTGCTTATAGAGCAGAAGCTTATTAGGGATTGATAGATGAGAGTTTCTTCCCAGTAACCAATACATTTTATTGTATTTTAATCCCAACTCGTCTCTTTTCTTTTTAACATGAGCTTTCCAGCGAAGCTTCGTGTCTAATGTCATACCAACATACTTGGCAGTGTTTGCATGTAGTATTTCTTGATTATTTAGATATACTGGTTTGTGTACTAATCTCTTGTTCGTAAAGTCGACATGTACAGATTTAGCCTCATTTAAATTGTATGCGCCATTTTTTTGTCCAGTTGTGTATTTGCTCTATGGCGGTTTGTAATTTCACTGTTGTATCTGAGTTATTGTCGCCTACTGCCATGATAGCTGTGTCATCGGCGAAAGTGGCTATCGTGTTGTTTTGTGGGGTTGGAACATCTTGGGTGTACAGTAAATACTGAAGTGGCCCAAGTACACTTCCTTGTGGAACTCTTGCTCTTATTTCCTTAAGCTCAGAATATTCATCTTCTTGCTTAAGCCTGAAATATCTTTCCATTATATATGATTCCAGTATTATGCTGTACTGTATAGGTAAGATTAATTTGAGTTTGTATATTAAACCTTCGTGCCAAACCTTGTCAAAGGCCTGCGCTACATCAAAGAATACTGTGGAACAAATTTTTTTCTCTTCTAATGTCTTCTCAATAATATTAGTTATTCTATGCATTTGATCAATAGTTGAGTGCTCACTGCGAAAACCAAATTGGTGATTGGGAATTAGGTGATTTTTTCAATTATTAGTTTGAGTCTTTTTAATGGTAACTTTTCAAAGAGTTTATACATTATCGGCAGCAAGCCTATATGATGTTATTAGATGTGGCGGTTTTCCTGGTATGGGAATCATGATAACATCAGCCACTTTCCAAAGTTTTGGCACATATTTTAACCTGAATGCAGCGTTTATAATATTAGTTAACTTTACCGTAGCTTTTCTCGGTAGCTGCTTTATTATTTCTCCGGGATTCAGATCATACCCTGGTACTTTCTTTAAGTTTAAATTGTTTTTAATTTCGTTTGCTACTTGAGTAGGCGATGTAGGTTTCTTGGAATTGACATTCATGAGGTTGAAATATATTTTCAAGCTGATTATCAAATCCTTCAGCTTTTTCTTTGTTTTTCCTTGCCCATGTTCCATCCATTTTCCTAATAGGATGAACGGCATTATTGGCCTTTTCAGAGTTTTAGTTGCTTTCCAGAGCGAATAATCCGTATTACTGTCATTCGTCAAATTACTTAAGTAGAAATTAACTGACTCATTTTTTAATTTCTGAATTTCTCTTGCTAATTGTTGAGTAAGATAGTTTAGTCTTTTTTCGTCTTGTGGAGCTCTAGTTAGGTGCCACTTTTTTCTGGATTTGCGTTTATCCCTAAGGAGATTTCTAATTTCTATTGATTAGTTATTTCCTTTTAGCCTTGATTTGATTTCTGGGGTACTTACCCATGCTGATTGTTGATTATCCGTAATGAAATTTTTTCTATGTCCAGTTGATCCAATAGTTTTTAAAGGAACTTTCAAAAGTATTCTTTGTTCAAGTGTACTTTGAAACTTTCCCAGTCCGTATATTTGTTGGTTAATACTGGATTATTTCCTTTTTGGATGATATACTCACTTAGAGTTAGGACTATTGGAGAATGATCTGAGCTCATATCTTGGCTCTCCTCGACTTTCATAAAATTATTAGAAATATTTTTGGTTATAAAAAAATCGATCAGGTCAGGTATTTTGCCTGGGTCAGTTGCATTGAAGTCACCACCTATTATGAACCTTTTTCCCAGACGATTGAAGAACTCTGAGTATTGTTTGTTTTTAATAGAATGTCTTGGTGGGCAGAACAATCCTGCCACTGCCACAACAATAGGAAAGTTGTTGGTTTTTATATAAACCACTGTGATCTGAATTTCTTCTTTTTTATAATTTGCTTCTTAAAAATGTTGGATATTTTTATCTAATTAATAATTAAAATTTCAAACCAGATTGAGTTCGAGTTAGACTTGTAACCATTGGAAATTTAGAAAACAAGACACCACGAATTTATTAACATTTATTTCAAATTATCCTAAATATTGGGCAAAATAGTTCACATTTTGTACATTTTGCTCTTCTTCAGTCCTGCTCACACTCACTACAAACGAATGGCTGGGGAAGCCCTGAAGACTACCCTGACACAATGACTTCTCCAATAAGGGAAACAACTGTAATTGTCTCCAGTCGCTTCATCACTATCAAAAAGCATTGGAGGAATAAGACTAACAATTTATTCTCGGTTGAAGATAGTGGATGTTCGTGTGAATCTGTGTGAATCACATTTTATGCGATTTGGTGTTTGGAAATGAAATGGAAATTTACGTTATAGATCTTTGAGTTTATATTAAAAATTCCAATCATAACAATAAATTATTAAATAAAACTTAAAATCTACTATAATAAAACAAAATATTTACAGTGGTGTGCATTAAAATAGGTAATTTAAAATTTTTTTTTTTATAGTCGAAAGTAAAACAAACTTAGGAATAAATCATAATAACATGTATTTATTTCAAGTGTACATTTCATAAGGAATTCAAATTTTAAAATTACAGTACTTCTTCTAATAATAGATGTTTTCAGTTACTACGAATTTAAGTTACTACCATTTTTAGCTGTGCACGAAAATAGGTAATTATTACATTATAAATTATAAAAACGCAATAAAAAAAAATTTAAATCAGCTGTATCTCAAAATTCAATATTTGGTTGTGAAACCTTTATTTGCGATTAGTGCGTTGCATCGCCGGCCCATAGAATTCACTAATTTTTGGCATTTCTCCGGTGGTATGGCCATCCAAACTCTTTTGACATTTTCCCATAGTTCGAGTTTATTTTTTGATTTCGGAAGTTTACCTAATGCACGTTTAACATCCGCCCAGAGATTTTCTATTGGATTTAAATCGGGTGATTGGGCTGGCCATTTCATAATTGTAATGTTGTTATCCTGGAACCATTTTTTTACCACCTTCGCTGTGTGTTTCGGATCGTTATCCTGTTGAAACACCCAGCGAAGGAGCATATTGTCCTCGGCAAACGGTAGCATTGTATTGCACAAAATGTTGTTTAAATAAATCTCTTTAGTCATAGTATCTTTAACCCAAACAATAGGGCCTACACCACTATATGAAAAACAACCCCATATCATGATATTACCTCCGCCATGTTTTACGGTTTTAACTGTGTATCGCGGGTCATATTGCTTTTTTTTCGGACGTCTAACATATTTTTGTGCACAATCCGATCCAAATAAATTAATTTTTGTTTCGTCGGACCATAATATATTTCGCCATTTGGTAATTGGCCAATGCACGTGGTCTCTAGCGAATTCCATTCTGCTGCGGATGTTTTTTTAGACAGCATGGGACACTTTTTGGGCAAACTAGCTTTCAGATTGTATTCTAATAGACGTCTACGTATTGTTGAACTATCAATTTCCAGGTTAAGTTCTTTTTTTATTTCACTAGATGTTGTAAATGGATTTTTCTTAACGAAGCGTACGATTCGAGCGTCAGTTTTAATTGAAGTTTTCCTTTTTCCACCCCGAGTTTCAGGTCCAGTTTTATTTTTCAGAACATTTGAGACCATGTTGATCGAACATCCTATTAAATCCGCAATTTTTTTTTAATGTTAGACCACTCTGTCTAAGTCTTTTGATATTCTCTCGTTGGTCTTCGGAGCAATGCGTACTTCGCCCCATTTTGATTAAAAAAAAATTTTTTTTCTAAAAAAAAATATTTCAGAATTTACTTACAATTGTGAAATATAACATCTAAAATAATAAATCACTATTTAAACGATAATAAATAATAATTAACAACAAAAATTTAATAATTACCTATTTTACTGCACACAAAAATTTATCAGAGGTAGCAATAATATTTATTTCATAACTAATTTACGCCGTAGTAATAGCAATACTGATTGTAAAAGTTAAAAACAATATACAAAAATCTGGTCATGACAGTAATTTGGGGAATTCCCTTTTTGTTTGGGTTCAACTGTGGAAAATTTTTTAAAACAATGTAATTACCTATTTTATTGCACACCACTGTATATGTGGTTGAAGGCGAGTTTATCTCGTTTCTGTGTCGTAAAACTCCGGAGTATTACTCCGCAGTTTGAAATGAAGTTAGCCGAATATCGTTGATTTTTTCTTTATTAAATTGGTATAAACTGAGCAACCATCTCCAAATAAACGTTCGCTCAATATATTTATGTCAAAGCGACACAAATAAATTCATTTCAGTAATATTTTAGTTTGCCTTTGCGCTTTGATGATTGAGTATGGAGTTTTAGTTTATAGATTTTAGGTTTTTAGGTGAAATACAATATTACGCCATTTTTTTTGTTATTGTGCATCATTTTTATTATTATTTTAGCAGAAATGTTTTTGTATCAATTTGATTGATGTTAAATGTTTCTCATGTGATGCTTGCAAAAAAAAAATCCTCCATTACATTTCGATCATAATTCGAAATATATTATGTATTTATTTCCAAATAAATTGTTTCTTAAATCCTGCCAAAATTTATTTGTATCTTACTTTTATTTTAAATAATTTACGAAAAAAAAAAATTATTAATAAAAATTATTACAACATTTTGTTGTTGTTGTAAAATGGCGGACAATCATAATTAGCAAAACACAATTGAGCGAAACATACATAATGAGCACACATAATTTGTAAATTTATTGTTTTGAGGTTGCAATCTTGGAGAGTATTACGACGCGAAATGAAAATTTTTCAATCCGCAGGGGAAATTTGTTTACCAAATGAATTTTTTTTATATGAAGTTTTTACTCTCTTTGATATTCTCAGTAGTAATACTGCGGAGTTTTACGACACAGAAACGAGATAAACTCGCCTTGAGATGAGATACCTAATAATTATTTCTACTTGGAGGCGAAGAATAAGATTTTGGCTGTTAAAATGTTAATTTTTTCCATTAAAAAACAAAAACTACAGAAATGGCAAGTCTTGATATTTCACAAATGTCAATCAAGATTCTTTGTTTTTCAAGAAATTATTATTTCATTGTTACCGCGCCTCAGACATATCAAAAGATTAAAATGTGTTCAGGGTATAAAATTAATTGGAATACATTTTAATTAGTTTAATAACATTATATTAGCTAGATACATATTAGTATTTCGGTATTATTCATTTCACTTATTTAGCTAACTCGATGTGGTGTATCAATCACGTGAAATGAGTAGGTGTGTAAAATGTATGAAAGTAGGTAGTAGGGTTTCTTTCAAACGATGATAAATTCTAAAAATTAAGGACAGTGAATACGCAGAAGTCACAGTCTATGCGGGTGGCATATCATCTTAGAGAATACCCTCGCTTATTCTGATGGTTTAGAATAAGAGGAAAAGCTGCTTTATATTCTAAAAAAAAAATGTACAAAAATTTAAAGACATTTTACTACAAAATTATTGCGGATCGCTAGTTCAAGCAATTTTTAGAGTAAATGAATTAACAAAAAATTAATTGAGACTACAATTCAGTGCATGCTTATAATAAACGAAATAAGTATGTATTAATAAAATAATCCGACAATTGCCAAGCCAGATATTTCTGGATGTGTAGTGTGTGTATTATCGTGCGAGCGATATGCAACACAAATATCTTTGAGTTTGAAAAGATGATGAAGACACCATATTCTGTGTAAATGTAAACGTAAAATAAAACCGATAAACCAAAGAACCAGTGAGGTATATTATTAATTAATTACTTTTTCACCTTGAGATTGCAGAGTACTCAAAAATATACACTAAATAAGAAAGCAAATTAAAACCAGCCAGGGGTTTTCCCCCAAAAAAAATCAAAAAATCTTCTATTATAGTTCAATGACTGTGTATTTTTGGTATTTATAAGTATGTAATATATTCTTGCAAAGATCATCCCATATTAGAGATGATTATATAATTCAGTACCAAAAAATAAAAATAAAATTAGCCCCCCCCCCCCCCTCCCAATCCAATATATAGGGTAGCTTTACTATATATGTAGTAGAATCAAAACCTGCACAGTAAATATTAAAAATATTTGCATGTAATTTGTATGTAAAATATTTAAATGTATAGCAAAGGTCCAAAGCTACCCTAAGGAATCTTGGAGAACATTCTTTAAAAACTTTTGTTCCATTTTTCGATCGAATTACATTTTTGGATTTTTTTTTTATTGAATAAATTCAAAAGCCCTGGGCCTGATTTGCGCTTTATTATTTATTTAGATTTCAAATTTCTAGTTCCAAATACTCCCAATATCTTTGCAACTCGGTCGAGAGCATATGCTTTTCGAATTGCTGTCCCAATCTTCAAGAATCAATTCACAGTTTCCGAGTTCAAGTGATACTATGCAGACTATTCGATTTGATAGGCAGGTTGTACAATTATACATAACATAGGCCGAATGAAATTGTATCAATTTATCAATTTACAACAAAATATTTTGAAACAAGCCGGATGGCTGCATCTGTTTGAACTTTAATGAAACCCAATTTTATCGCATTATCCGCAGGACCTAGGTTCATAAAGCACAAGAAATGATACGTGGGGCCTGATCGAACACTCACTTTGAAACTTTAATAATTCGTATTGGAAAAGTAAGCCAAAGTTTGCCAAAATCGGAGTTGTAGTATGGTAGGCTTCGAAATTTCTTAAACGCAATTCAGTTGTTTAAATTAATCGATTCAGTCGATTTTAATCTGATATTTTATTTGATAAAATAAAAAAAATAAAAAAATTCTCGTTTTAACATGGCTAACATGGCATATCCTGTAATAGAAACGCCTCTAGTCGGTTGTTGGCTCACATTGAACACAGATTTTAATGTGCTCCTATTTAATGTAAACGCTAAAAAACAACATCTCAATCAAAATGGTATGTACTTATGCGGCGGAATGATTTCGTTTCTAAAATTTAAATCTTTGTATTAATTTATAGATCGCTTGAAATGCCATTCATGGATTACAAAATTAAAAGAAATGAACGGCTCGGTTCAGGAGGCTCGTTTACGAAACGATTTAATCTTTTTCCTACATAAACAAATCGATGAGGATAGAAAATTAACGAGAGTATTTAATGAGTTTCCACCTCATGGTCCGCTCCGAAATTGTAAACATTTGTTGGGCCATTTTCGAGAACCGCATCATTTAAAATTCCACAGTTTTATTGATGAAGCTAATAAACATGGGGCAGAGACCAAACCCGCAGAATTATTCACAAAATCACCGGATAAAGGTGAATTTCTGCTTAACCAACCAGTGCCACGGGATGGTGCGTTTTGTTATTTAGCCGTAATAAGTCGACAACCGCCTTCAGATGCTGGTAACTAGAGCAGCACCAAGGAAAATATGCCATAAATTTTAAATTATTAATTTTATTTCAATTTTCGAAAATGATGTTTTTTCCAAGGGATAAACGAATAAATTTTTCTTAAAATTAACAATATTTTACATCGACTTTGATTGATCCACTTGCGGTAAACGGATTTACTCTTTATTGCAAGCATTGGGTAACTTATCCGCAATATTTTCCGCTTGAATTGCAAGTTTTGGAGCACTCGTTAAAGGGTTCAGTTTTATTTGCCGAACCCAACTAGCGTTTGTCGAAACCATTGCAAATTTTGTATGCTTTGTCAGAGCCATTTGGTAATAAATTAATTGCTCACGAGTAAACTTTGAAAAAGACTAAACGAAAAATATGAAATCAGTAAAAAACAAATTTCGCTTTCCGTTGGTTTCGTGAAAATATAAAACAAAAATTGGACGATTTAGAAGGTGATGTATTATAACACACAGTGATAATTACTACAAGAGCTGAGAAAATTTGAAATCTTGAAATTGAAAGGTTATGATAATTCAAGTTCCCAGCTCTTGTAGCTTACGAGTTGAGAAATGTCCATAGCTGGAGTCTTTGAGGACCCCTAACTTCCGACACGACTTTATTGTGGCCTGATCTTTACCGCTTTTGGCCGCACTTCGCTATCATAAGAGTTACAGAACTGCTCCTGAATTATGTTTATTATTCCATTTTGGGCGGATGTGTTTCCATGGCCCCCAGGATTGGGCCGCCACTCAATTGAATTTGTTTGAATATGCCTGTTTACCTAACAGTATGCAGCACTTTAAAAATAAACCAATTAAGTTATTATTGGTTGTTTTAACCACTCCGTTTTGCGATTCATCTCTCCATAACGAAATCGCTCATGTCAAATTTAATAAGAGCGGATAAGTAATATTATGAAATGGGCCCTATTATGAAATGGATCGCATTTCGCATTTTTTGCGATTTTGCGGATGCGATTCGCCTCGTAGGTCTGTATTATGAAAAGCGACATCGCATATCGCATTTCTTATGAGAAATTTTATTTTGGAAAATAAAAAAAAAATTATTTTGACAAATAAAAATTATGTTTTATTATTTTTAACAAAATAAATTAAATATTTCTTGAATAAAGGCATTTTAATTGTATGTATATTAAACATAAACAGAAAAAAATTATTTATTAACACAATCATTTCGCAAATGCGATATCCGACTGCTATAGAGTAGTCGCATTTGTCAATTTCAATTTCGCAAAAATGCGCTATCGCATTTTATAATAAGCCACCAAGAGCGCATTTTTTGCGAAAATGTCGTTTTATAATACCCAAATGCGATATCGCATGAAATTGCGAAATCGCATTTTTTCATAATAGGGCCCCTAATGGGCCAAATTTTGGAAATGTCTCTCGAAATAAAGTTGTGTACCAAATTTAAATATCTAGGAAGTAAGGATATAAAGGATGTAAAAATACAGGTGTTCTAAAAAATCCTTGATAGCTAATTTCAAGGTCATCAAAAATATTTTTGTCATTCCTTCCCGGGGAAACAGAAAATTCGTTCAGAATTCTAGAACCTTTTAGCCTAAAATGCTTATTTTCACAGATATTTAAGGCATGCTAATTGGCCAATGGTCAGTATATTACTTCATTTAGAGAATTTAACTTCTTTGCGAGTTTTAAATATTTGAAGTGAAATCACGTTTTATTGAATCACCACCAACTTTTTCATAACATAAGACGTTTTGATGAAAAATTTGTTATCTAGAATTTCATTCATTCGTACTTTATTGAAGATAATAAAGATTTTAAATCAGTTCACCGAATCGAATAAAAGCGTATGCCTAGAGTCAGGTTCTAAACTAAATTGGTGCCCGCTATTCAATAAAAAATTATTTTAGTCTGTAAGTATTCAGTTACGACTTGGAAAACACCATAAAAACACTTTCACACTAAATTGTACATAAGTCGTTGTATAATTAGACAAAATTATTTCCGACACAAGTAGTCCCCTGTGTAGAAGAATCTGCAATCTCTTGAAAACTAGTTAATATAAGGGTTGGGTACGAAATCTCTCATTACAAAATCTCTTTTACAAAATCTCTACTACAAAAATTCTTAATTACAAAATCTCCTAATTACGAAATCTCATAATTACAAAATCTCGTAATTACAAAATTTCCTAATTACAAAATCTCTATTTCAAAATCTCTTAATTACAAAATCTCGCATAAAATTTTCCCCGTAAATATATGAAATTGCGCGATTTCATATATTTACGGGGAAAATTTTATGCGAGATAAGGGTCTGGGAAAAAAATTCATTTACGAACCCCTGGATCCAAGGAGTGTGGGACTCCTCAATTTGACTACCCACTATAAATACCCCAGAACCTCGCCACTGTATCGCTTGTCCTCCTGGTACCATCGTCATGTATTTCATCAGTAGGGGTATTTAGCTTACGCTATTACTCCTGTATGTTTCAACGGTTCGACTCGAGCACCCATAGGCGCTTCATTACAGTGGCGGCGAAGTCTCTAACCGCGCTCCAATTACCTTCCGACTCCTGCATGAGCTTAACACAATTGTCCGGGCTTACTTGCACTTGCAGCTTTTCAAACATTTCTTGCCTATGATCGTCGAATCTGGGAGAATGGAAAAATACGTTCTCAACGTCTTCAGCCAACCCAACACAATAAGGGCATTAAGACCTGTTTAAATCTGCACAAATACGGTCGAAAGCATCCGTGGCCTGTAAATAACTGCATGAGATAAAAGTCGACCTCCCCGTGACTACGGTCCATCCCCATCGTTAAAACTGGTATTAGCCGATGCCACCAACGGCCTTGTGTTAGGTGTATGTGTGTGTGACAGAAAAAATACTGTATGTGCGTGTTCATATATGTCGCTGCCATCCCAAAACGCAACTATTCAAGGAGTTTGAGGAGATTTTGTAATTAGGAGATTTTATAATTTGGTAATTTTGTAATTAGGGGATTTTTAGTTAGGAGATTTTGTAATCAGAAGATTTTTAAAAAAATAGGAGATTTTGTAGTTGAGATTATGAAATGAGGAATTACGTACCGATCCCTTAATATAATTTTCAAATTTTAAATTCATTTGAAAGCTCATAAATAGGAATATGTATAACCATTTTTCTTCGTGGAGGAAGTTTCAAGAGCGAAATAATTTTATGAGCTTTCAAATGAATATAAGTAATATTTGAAAATTGTAATAGCTACTAGCAGTTTCTGAGACATTCTTTGCGAATTTTTTAAAACAGGGAACTACTTATGTTGGAAGGCTATTATTTAATAAACGCTTGTAACTCGATAGGGACGCCTCAAGGTATCCAATTTCGAGACACCCTATATTTGATACGGATGAATATAGTGGAATACATAAACAAATTTACACTTTTTGTTTTATTTGAAGTTAATATTTCCGAAAATTGTAAGAGAATTTAATCCAGTTTCGAACTGATGTGCTTATGATTATGAAAAAAATCAATCTTGTCATCAGGCCGCGGCGACTGGACTGATTGTACCACAATTTTCATTCTATATAATACAGAATAAACTGTGCAGGCTGTATTAGCGAATTATACTAACACAGCCAAATTCTCTTACAATTTTTTTTTCTTCGTCATATTCACACAGCGCTATTCCTGTGTAAGTATAAATTTAATATTTTTTAAACAATTAATTCAAATTAAAATAGAAAAAGAAAATTATTACATTTTTTATGTGCATCTAATGTCTCCAGTACCAACCAACCGGCAGAGTATCTGATTCGAATGTCAATAGGGATGGGATGCAAAAGGAATTTTCGTCGTCTGATTACGATGGCCGACTTATCGTTCACGTCAGTAATATCGGCTGACAAGGAACTATGCAAGTTGCAGGTGGTCTACATTAAAAGTGAACTTGAAATGATTTAAATAAGAAAAACAAATAATACCTCCAAGGATAGAGTCGGCCAATAGATTTTCCATCCAATATTGACGATACTGAAATTTTTTTTAAGAGCGTTTAGTATCAACAGGATAGTGCTAAGGCACACACCACGAGGGAAACTATTTACGTTTTGAGAGAGAATTGTTCCAAATGGGGCTAACTGAAGGGAAATTTTATGTAAGTAAATAAATCTGAAACTTTGGGAGAGCTCAAGGCAAACTTGACATACAATAAATCAATCTTTCTTTCTGTTTCTATTTAACTTTTGGTTCAAAAGTTTTATTTGAAACAAATGAGGAAACTTCTTTTGATGAACCCTAAAATACATTAACACCCTAGTAATCCATTGTTCTCATTTATTGTACCAACATTGAATAAGATATTCTGTAGCATGATTTAGCGGTTTGTGTTGTTTAGAAAATTTTAACGCTTCAATTGAATAAATGTATCATGGCTAAAATTTCGATTTGCAAACAATTTATTTTTGTCTGAATCATTTAATAGCCTTAATTTCAATCCAATTAATTGAATATTTACAGTCCAATAATATGCGTGAATTAAATCGCGCTTACCCCTGGAATTTGATTGATTGGCAATAACTAGTTTTATGGTTATTGCCCAAATTGAAAAATACATGTATATATATATTATGTACATACTTTCATTCATAATTATCAACAATTGTTTACTTGAAAAGTCTATACGTATTTAATTTACTTGATATCGACCAGTTATTGTTATCATAACCAAACATTGAACAGAATAAAAGGTGAATTTTCCTCATTAATCATTTCTGATGGTAGAAATTTTAATAGAAACGTGGAAAATTGAATTTCTATTTTCTATTACATATTTTAGTTAACAAATTTATAAAATATTAATAAGCTAATCAAATAACCATATGGGAAATAAATTTAACATCAAGGCTAAGATTTTTTTTTTTTTATAAATGCTGCCAATGGTTTTATTATTGAATCTTTCTACAAAAGAAACTAACAAGAAGTATTCAAATCTTAACCTAAAATTATTAAAATTTTAAATATTAACCAATGTTAATACCTATTATTTGTGATCACAATTTAATTAATTTAGATTATACATATGTATGTGTAACCTAAACATTAATAAATTTACAGGTACATCAGTCCGAGTGGATCTGTTCTTCTTAGTCGCCTAAATCGCGGTTGTTTTAGTATATCCCTGGCCAATTCGTTGGGATGTGCTTCTAGTTTTGAGTAATATTTCGAACTGAATTCTTTAATTGTTTCTTTAATGGTTTTAATTCCAAGGTCGGCGTGTATATTACTATTTTGAATGTACCATGGAGCATTGGTAATACTGCGAAGTATTTTCGCTTGGGTTCGTTGAAGGAGTTCTCTGTTTGACGCGCTGGTGGATCCCCATAACTGAATACCATATGTCTATATGGGTCTGATTATCACTTTATATAGTAAACTTTTGTTGTCTAATGACAGCTGAGATTTTCTTCCCATCAGCCAATACATTTTGGAAAACGTCATTTTTATTTGGTTGCGCTTTGCTTCAATATGTTGTTCCCATGTCAGCCGTCTATCCAGGTGCAAACCTAAGTATTTGACCTTGGTTTGTTGAGGAATATTAATATCGTTTAGTACCACTGGTGGGCAGGTGCGTTTGTTCAGCGTGAATGTGACATGTGTTGATTTTTTTTCATTCACTTTTATTCGCCATTTCTTAAGCCAGTCGTCGATTTTTTTCAAATGATTCTGTAATTCCTTTGAGGCAGTTTCGGGAGTTTTGTTTGACGCCAGGATGGCCGTATCATCGGCAAATGTTGATATCATTACTTTGTTGGTTACAGGCAAATCAGCTGTGTACATCAAGTATAATATTGGTCCTAGGACGCTGCCTTGTGGGACACCTGCGTTTATATCGTAAAAGCAAGTAGTTGCACTATTTTGTTTAACCATGTATTGCCTTTCAAGAAGGTACTTTTCCAGAATTGAGTGAAATTTCTTAGGTAAAAGTTCTTTAATTTTGTAAATTAGCCCATCATGCCAAACTTTATCAAATGCTTGAGCGATATCCAAGAACACAGCAGAACAATATTTCTTTTCCTCGAAGGTTCTTTTGATTACATTTAATTCTGTGTACTTGCTCTATGGTACTATGTTGATTTCGAAACCCAAATTGATGGTCTGGAATAATATGGCGCACTGTTAACACTGGTTTCAATTTCGTTAATAGCTTGGAAATTGTGGGCAGCATGCTTATTGGACGATATGATGGAATTTGCGTTTCATTTTTTCCTGACTTAAGAATCATTGTGATCACCGATACCTTCCATTTTTGAGGAATATAACCTACGCTAAGATTAACTTTTTTATTTTGAATTAACCATAGCTATAAATCCCAACACAATTATTTGTACTTCACAAAAATAAATTTCATAAGTACTTAAGTAATGATATGAAGTCAAAACTGAAAATTTTATATTTTTGTATTTTAAAAAATCGGTTTATTTTTTTAATTAAATGGGAGCTTATTGCAATTCCAAAATAATTTGCGTTACCTATTACCCCAAGACTATTAATTAGATTTAAGAAATTTGAAACTTATACTGAATTAACTTTTCCCATTTTGACCAAGGAGTTTAACAAACTGAAATAAAAAAACATTTCAAAATACGTAGGCAGTTTAGAAACAATCAGTTAGTTAAATCTTGTATTACACATTCTCTGAAAGTTCAAAAACGAATAAATTTCTCGAATTAAAAAAAGCTCTTCTTGGGTACAATTGTGTAATGGGTAATTGGGTAACCTGATCACAATTCGCAAGTATACGTGCTGCCTCCTCATGGCAACCACTGGTAACTGACATCACTAGGCAGAATGTGGCCTTTTGGCTCAGGCTAAAGTACGGCGCTAAAGGAGAAAACATTGACAAAAAACCTAATCTAAGGTGGAACAGCCTATGCCGAAGGATGAATGGCTGATAGGTTAATCAGTAAAAAGTATGCGGACTCTGGATACCAGGCACCCTCCAGTTTTATTTAGTCTTCCTGTAATAAAGCTGGGTGACCTACAGACGACTTTCCATTCCCAGCATCTCGTAAGAGTAAAATCAAAACGGAAGTCGGGGCAGGGCTAGGAATATACTGGAGTGGGACTGCTCCCTCGAAGTCCTTGGGAACCAATGCTACCGTCTTTCCACTAGAAGTACTTCCTACAGTAAACATCTAGGAGGGAGAGCAATGAGCCCAGATAGTATGTATCACGTACCGGCCGGCAGTATTATCAGGTTCATTAAGAGTCTGAATATTGACTGGACGGATAATTAAGCAGGGCTTGGAAGCACAAAAGATCTTTTAGGTCGCAGTGCGAGGTGGCTACACGCCCATATGGCCCTACAACAATAATAATAATAATACATAATAATAAAGTATTTAAGGTTTACAAATTAAACATTAGTTTAATTAAAGTACATTTTAAAATTAAAATTTAATCTAAGTATGTATTTCTATGTACTTGTCTATCTAACTTGTGCTATGTACTTGTATCTGTTCTATGTCTATCTAATTAGATTACTCGACAAATTGGAATTAGACATCTGGAAATTAAAATTTGTTGTAGATTTTATTTTCGAATAATACAATTTGTAGCTTTACTTAATTAAAAATTTAGATTTGATTAAATTTTGAAAATTGCAGTTTATAATCAGGGGTGCTATTATGAAATTTTTCGATTTCGAATTTTTATTAAATTTATCATTTACAAAAAATCGACTTTTCAACAAAAACACAAAATACATCAATCTTACTAAATCCGCCAACTAAATAGCATTCGAATTTTGCCATGTGCGTTCGAAAAAATTCGCAGTGAATTTCTTTTTTTGTTTTATAATAGGGCGGATTTTTTCGATATCGTAAAAATCCGAAATCGAAAAATTTCATAACAGGCCTACCCTAAAATTAACTTTGAAAGATGGATCCTTTCTTATATATATTTGTACATACATGCTTAATTACAAAAATAATTCAAGAAATTTAAATCTGAAATTGATCCTGAATCGGCCTTCATGGAGATTAGGATTTCATATTTAAGAGAAATTTTAGTTTAAATCTATCCAGAAAATTTAAATTTTTAACAAAAATCTTTTAACACTTCAATAGAATTAGTTTGAAAAATAGGATTTGAATTTCAGAGTCTATGTTTAGGTGTTTTTAACAACCTTGGAAAAGGTCCATAGCCAAACTAACAAAAATATGTAAAGAGCCAAGTAATAGACTGAAATACATAGTTAGATTCGTAAATTTTCAGAATTTGAATTAGGTACTTAAATATTACTTTCAAAAATTAAAATCGTAAGTATGTAAATTTCCATGGTGGTTTGGCGTCTATTGGAAGGGGCTCGGTATCCTTCCAGTAGGCGCAAGTGTACGTACTGCCTCCTCGTGGCAACCACCGGTAACTGTAACCATTAGGCTGAATATAGACTTTTGTGACAGGCTAAAGTACGGCGCTAAAGGAGAAAACCTTGACAAAAAATCCCTAATCAAAGGTGGGACAGCATATGCCGATGGATGAATGGCTGATAGGTTAATTAGTCTATATATGCGGACTCTGGATACCAGGCACCCTCCAGTTTTATTTAGCCTTCCTGCAGTAAACCTCGGTGACCTACAGGCGACTTTTTATTCCCAGCAACTCGCAAGAGTCAAATCAAAACGGTAGACGAGGCACTGGAAGGAATATACGGGAGTGGGTCTGCCCTCTCAAAGTCCTTGAGTCCCAATGCTACCGCTTTTCTAGCAGAAGTAAATGTTATTACATCTAGGAGGGAGAGTAATGAGCCCAGATAGTATGTAACGCGTGTAGAAGTATTTCCTACAGTAGACATCTAGGAGGGAGAGCAATGAGCCCAGATAGTATGTATCACGTGTAGAAGTACTTCCAACAGTAAACATCTAGGAGGGAGAGCAATGAGCCCAGATAGTATGTCCCAGCAACTCGCAAGAGTCAAATCAAAACGGTAGACAAGGCACGGATAGGAATATATGGGAGTGGGTCTGCCCTCTCGAAGTCCTTGAGTCCCAATGCTACCGCACTTCTAGCAGAAGTAAATGTTATTACATCTAGGAGGGAGAGCAATGAGCCCAGATAGTATGTATCACGTACCGGTCGGCAGTATTATCAGGTTCATTAAGAGCCTGAATATTGGCTGGACGGATAATTAAAACATCTAGGAGGGAGAGCAATGAGCCCAGATAGTATGTATCACGTACCGTTAGGCAGTATTATCAGGTTCATTAAGAGCCTGAATATTTACTGGACGGATAATTAAGTAGGGCTTATGCACAAAAGATCTTTTAGGTCGCAGTGCGGGGTGGCTTGAGCCCCCACATGGCCCTCAAGTAATAATAATAATAATAATAATGTAAATTTCCATTCCAAATTTGATAAAATTCGACCTTTCATTGATAAGTACTTATAATAATAATATTGATAATATGTATTGTTTTTGTAAAAGAACCGAAATGTTTAGTTAAGTACTTAGTTATAAAATTAAAAAAAAAAAATGAGGTGTGACCAAGAGGCAACTTTCTTTTACGAACGGGGCAGATATTTTTTGGGATTTAGAAATATGTACTAATTAATTTCGTTTTTTTTTTTTTTTTCGTTTTATTCTATGCAATCTTTTCTGGGGCTCAGGCACTCCCAACTCTTTCGCAGTTAACTTTTACCGTCCTACTTTACGCAGTGTTGCGAAATCGTGGACGTATAGACCCGTTTTGTATAAACCACCTGCACATTGCATTGCTTCATCCAAGCCTATAGTGCTGACATGAAAGGTGGGTCGGCCCATGGCTTCTGCACTCTCAGATGATGAAAAATCCCTTTTGCTGTAATCAGATGATGAAAAATCCCTTTTGCATCCCGCCCCTATCGGGATTCGAACCCGGTACCTCCCGATCCAAGCGCCTCAGCTTTAACCACTGAGCCGTTTGGTCGGTACTAATAAATTTTCTGGGTCACAAAGGTTGCCATCTCAGATTAGTCGATTTTAACTAACAATCACGGGGATCTCTCAATTTATGAGAAAACTAAAAATGAAATTTGAGTTCGATTGAGACTGGGGACTCTGAGAGGATCCCAAAACACATAATCCCCAAAAATATTAAGTTCGAAAATTGTCATGATTACATACTAAACTTAATTTTACTACAAGAAAAATCGAAATTTGCCAAAATTAATCAATTTGTTCACCTCTCATATTAGAGATCGAAATAATGTACACTCAATTCAATTGAGTGGAAAGAGTTGTATAAAACGCTGTACAATTATTCTCTAAAATTTTAGAAAAATTTTTAAATAAGCAACTAGCTATATTCTGTCAAAAAAGTACCGGGAATCGCTAAATAAAACACTAATTTTAAGTTCAATCATAAAAATTTATTTTGTCACCCTCAAAGTATTCCCCATTCGAGGGTGTACACATATACCAGCGATTTTTCCGATCATCGAAACATTTTTTATAGAAACTTTCCGGGAGGGCCTTCAGTTCGTGGAGCGAATTTTGTTTAATGGATTCAATGGAGTCAAACCGGGTTAGTCTGGAAAACAGGAAAAAGTCACTCGGTGCTAAATCTGACGAATATGGTGGTTGATTGATGGTATTTATTTAGGTTTTTGGCCTTATAAGTATTCATCCAAAATCGTAGCTCGGTGTGATGGCATTCCCGTAGCTTTTTTCGCGTCAGCACCAAAAATTTAATTTGCAACACAAAATTTAAGGCAAACTCTTTGTTCAATAATTTCGTTCATCGTAAAAATCGGCGTGCGCTAATGACGTAGACTGACTTAACCAACTGCTGTAAACAGACTGGTTCACAGATCGCGCTCAAAGTTGGCATCATAATGAAAGATAGTCCTACCAATCTAGGAAAATCATTTTTTTAAATCCGTTCAACGCGAGCATTTTAAATTAACATTCCCGGTACTTTTTTGACAGTAAGTAAACTTTAAACTAAAATTTTTAGACTTAACAAATTCTAACATATGTATTGACATTGTCCTAAGTAAATCTTGAATTTTGATAAGTATATTTTTTAAACAAACTTTTTAAATTCTTCCATCTTATTTTGAAGATGATAGAAGTTTCAGAAAAATTTTACCAATTAGTAACCTTTCTTGGAATTGTGTGTATTTTAAAATTGGCGAATTTCCACTTATAATATCTAGACTGGAGATGGTTGAATTTAATCGTTATTGACTATAATTTTATGTTATATTTTTCAACTTTTCAGAGTGCTTTCCATGTAAATGTAAATGTTAAGTATATTTGGAAAGATAAAAAAAAACTAAACTCAGTGCAAAAAAAACTAAACTCACCATAGTAAAAAATGTTCCGAGTTCAGTTTTTTTTGCACGGAGTTTAGTTTTTTTGGTCAATCGAAAACGACATAAAGAGTGGCGGTTAAGACGCTCCTGAGTTCTGTAGAGGCTTGGTAAGGGTTGATTTCGGCTTATAAACCCTAGATTGAAAATGACTTCAAAAATATAATAAGTGGTCGCATAATTTAGTAAAGCATGATTTATTACATTATGACTTCATATAGCGTAACACAACCTACAAATAATGTCCTTTTACACCTTACCCTAGTTACGTAACATAACAGGTCGCATGTATAATGTAGTAACAAGTTCACATAACTGAAAGTGCGCAATACAATAAACTTTTATTTCGCTACAACCGAAACTACAATTATTAAATATACGTAAATAAGCATTGTCAAATGCAAAAAATTAGGTACACAATAATTATTGCAACAAAATTGGGTCAAAATTTATCGGCATAATTTTTATTTATTTATTTTTTTTTTTTTTTTGCAAATTCGCAAATAACAACAAAACAAAACAACACAAAAAATAAACACAGCAGAGATCAGTGAAGTGAAGAACAGAAAAATAAAACGAAACGTAGAGGTCAGGTGAACAAGTCAGCTGACTACAAACACTACAACAGAATTACAGCCAGAGCCAGACAACGACGACATTTCATTTTGCAAATTTTGTGCCCGCTGTCAATTATTCAAGTAACAAAAAAAAAGTTCAGCCAAATTTAAAGAATATCGCGACTACGGCATCCAATTTCAATTCCCCGAAGCTCAAGAAATCAGTTTTATTTATGTATAAGATATAGTTGTAACGTAATATAATTTTTCATTTTTATTTTGAATTTTCCGAATTCCGACAACAATTTAATAACATAACATACTGTAAAAGGGATCCCTTCCACTGAGCCAACAGCAAAACAGCGATCACCAGCATTACACGCACCACTTAAAATTTGATGACAATTCATTTTAGTAACACTACTAAGCTATAAATTTATTTTTTAATTAAACTGTTGTTAACTACACAATTAGAATTACGACAATAACACATTAAAATTTATCCAAATTTTTTTACACACAACACATTTTTTTCTTTCATTTTTTTTTTTTTATGGAAAATATTGTTTTCCTTGGATTTCTCTTTGATTTGGTACTCGAATTACGGAAACTTTTATGGAATTAAATCACTATAAATTCACTACACTCTCGGGGATACTCTAAAATCACAAAAATTTGTAAAAATCCACTTTTTTCGCTCGAGACATTTTTCTGCGATTGAAATGGCGGACGTCAAACTTTTTGTCATTGAAAAATTATTGAATTGAAGTTTGCTACGATTTGGCGTTCAATACAAAACTGCGGTGAGGTCAACCTATTTGCGTAGTTGATTTTTATATTGCGTAAAATTGACGTCTTTGCTGATTGTGCATATTATTTTACGTAATAAAAAATAATAATTCTATTTGTCCAAAATCATAAACAAAATTTAAAAACAAATATGTATGTAATTTTAAGCCAAACAGCATGTTGAAGAATTTACACAAATAAAAATATATGTACATATTAACAAATAAAAATAAAAAACTTTATACATATTTTAATTATTTTTACTGAAATTTTATTATAATTCCTTATTGTGACAATATTATAATTTTAAAAAAAATTAATTTTAATTTTAAAAATCGATTTCGGAGATAACTCCTTCATCAGTTTATTGACGATTGGAGCATCACGGATTCCACCTAGTGGAACATTTTTAAACCGAGCTACCTGATAATTTGACGTTCGAAATTGTTGTAAATAATTCCAATTTTGATCTGTAAAAAATTTTTAATTGACGATTGGAGTATCACGGATTCCACCTAATGGAACATTTTTAAACTGAGCTACCTGATAATTTGACGTTCGAAATTGTTGTAAATAATTCCAATTTTGAACTGTAAACACAATTTTTACTTACCGGATTGCTAATAATTGTAAATAATTCCAATTTTGTACTATAAAAAGTTGTTTAATTACCGCATTGCTAAATTTTCTTTCGTCGCATTTGTGACAAATGTCATTTTATCAGGTGCATCATTTTAGCTATTGTCCTCGAGAGGCGCTTTCTTTACTTTTACAATCGTCAATTACGCATTGCTAAATTTTCTTTCGTCGCATTAGTGACATATGTCATTTTATCAGGTGCATCATTTTAACTATTGTCCTCGAGAGGCGCTTTCTTTAGTTTACAATCGTCAATAGGTAATAGTATTATGTATAAACTGATGAAGGAGTTATCTCCGAAATCGATTTTTATAACTAAAATTAAAATATTGTCACAATAAGGAATTATGTATAACACATAACATTTCAATAATAATAATTGAAATATATGCTGCGGTCGAATTCTCGGGTAAATCCGCAAAATTCGGTAAATGCATTTACCTTTTTTTGCTGGAGAGTAAGGGAAATAAAAAAAGGTAAATCTTTTACGTTTAGATACTTTATTCTTTATTGTTATAAGAATTGAACGAGTAAAAAATAGAAAAAAATGCGTAATTTAACAGAAAACCAACATTAAAAATGTAAATTTACCGCAGTAAATGATTTACCCGAGAATTCGACCGCAGCCTATAGTTTTTTATTTTTATTTGTTAATAAACCGGGTGATTTTTTTAACCTGATACACTCAAATATCTTCGTAAAATAAGCACTCTACAAAAAAAAATGGTGATCAAAATTTAATTATTCCGCGGGGGGGGGGGAATTAGTGTTAAAATTAGTATCCCACCCCCTCCTTGTAGGTGGGGCAGGGGACAACTTTGAAACTAAAATAGGAACCCCTATTTTTTATTGCAGATCGGATTCAGCGGCTAAAAACACGTAGGACATTTTTTTTTATTCATGCAGATAGATGGCGCTGTAATTTATATTGTATATACTGCGAGTCGAGTCGAGTTTAATCCTAGTTTAACTCTCACTATATACGGAGTCGAGTTAAACTCGACTCGACCTAATAATTTGTCGAGTCGAGTTAAACTCTACTCTAAAAATGTACTATATACGCAGAGTAGAGTAGAGTTAAAAAAACAACAACAAAATTAAAGAAAAATTCATAAACACCACTTCGTCATTTTTATTTTAGATTATGTTGTTGAATGAAAGCGATATATGTACTAAAAATATATTTAAATATACATATTAAACAATTTTGTTTATTAAGATTTTAATTAATTAATTTGCATAATTTTTTTTTTGAAAAAGATTATTCCGACGGTGGTCTATCCTTTAATTTTCAAGGATTTGAAAATTACAAGTTTTTAGACAAAATATCGCTAGAAAAATTAAAACAACACATATGGTGATCAACAAAAAGAATAATCAATCTGATAATCATCTGAAATGATATTTTGTTAAATTTTTTTTTGGATTATTTTAACTCGGTTTCAATCCTATTTGAACTCGGCATATTTTTAACTCTGCAGTATATACACCAAGAGTTGGTTAGAAAATAACTCGACTCTGTATATAGTGAGAGTTAAACTAGGATTAAACTCGACTCGACTCGCAGCATATACAATATAAATGACGATATTCCATTTTTTCGATTCCTCCTACTTAGAACATACGCAAACGATTCTGCAATATGTCTGAAATAAAAATACCATGGTTTCGTTGTAAATACTCGAAGTTAGCCTTAAACAATTTATTCATTTTGCAAATTTCGAATAACTGGGAAAAGGATGCTTGATTTACATGAGTCCCCTCGCCTCATCATCTTTCAATTAAATTAAGTGCTCAAAATGATGGCCTTCGACTTCAATGCACTTATTAATCCGCATTTCGAATAACTGTACACAACTGAGAAGTGTGTCTGCTTGAATTTCAGCCCAAGCATTTCTGATTTGCTCAATCATATTCTCACGTGTTGTTGGTTTTTGTTTGTAAACTTGGTCTTTGAGATAGCCCCACAAAAAGAAATCTGGCGAAGTAAATCAGGTGATCTGGCAGGCCAATTTACCGGACCAGCTCTCCCGATCCAGCATCGAGCTGGACCATTGAAATCACGATCAAGTACTACACGTGCTACCAACGAATGGTGTGCGGGACAACCATCATGTTGAAACCACATGTTCCGTCGCACTTCTAAGCTCGAGTCTTCAAATAATGTTGGCAGTTCATTTTCTAAAATATCTCGGTAAATTTGACCATTCAAGTTGCCTTCAATAATCTGGGGACCGATGAGTTTGTTGCCAATTATTCCACACCACACATTCACAGTCCAAGGACGCTGATGCTCAACTTGGCGAAGCCAGTGCGGATTTTCGACACTCCAGTAATGCATGTTGTGGCGATTAATCGTTCCATGGTTTGTAAAAGACGACTCGTCGAAGAACAATACATAACGAAAAAAAATTTGGTTTTGCTGTATTTGTTCACGTGCCTATTGACAAAAAGTTACCCGATTTTGGAAATCAACGCCATGAAGATCTTGGTGTAAAGACACATGATACGGATGATACTTATGACGTTTTAAAATTTTCCAAACACTGGTCTGGGACAATCCGGAATCGCTAGCTATTTCTCGTGTACTAATATGAGGATTATGAGCTACTGTAGCCAATACATCAATTTCATTATTTCCTTCGGTGACTGTTGCTAGACGAGTCCTTTTTTTCGGTTGAACACTTTCATCAGTAATAAATTATTTGGCAGTACGCTGAAATGACGCACGTAACCAAATCCTATCCGGAAAACGCGAAGGGTAGAGAGTGACAGCATTATCAAGACTCCGGCCAGCTTCCCTATAAACAAGAATCATTTCAATTTTCACTTGTACAGTTCAATACACCATTCTGAAGTAGTATTGATAGCTTTACACAGATATTGTTGTTCTCGAAATAATCTTCGGACTGAATCGGTATTTTTAGAACAAAATACAAACAATTTCATTAATTTGAAAGCCGATTTAATCGCATGTTCCTGGATTACGATAATGATAAGCCATTTTTCAGTAATTGCAAATTTAAGAAATACAAATTGTTTAAGACTAACTTCGAGTAGGTATTTACAACGAAACCATCGTTTGCGTAGATTCTCAGTAGAAGAAATCGAAAAAATTGAATATCGTCAATTAAATTTTAGAATCATTATTACCTCTGCCACCTTCCACTGGTAGGGAACGTATTTTAATCTGAACGCTGCATTGATTAGTTGCAGTAATTTTCGTAATCCTTTTTATGGTAGAGTTTTAACTATAAGTCCAGTGATTATAGGTCATAACCAGGGGATTTTTTTCAACTTAAGTTGCTATTAATTTCATATTTTAGCTCTTGTAGTGTTACAGGCCTTATGTTTAGGTCATCCACTTTATTTACTGGAATTATATTTTCTTCAGCTGTTTGCCTTGGAAGGGGTTGAAATGTGTCTTTAAGATAGTCTGCAAACAATGCAGCTTTTTCTTTGGCATTTCTAAATTCTAACCCAAGTTCCATCATCATTCTTGATAGGAGCTATTTGTACTTTAGGCCTTTTAAGACCTTTAGTTGCTTTCCAAAGGGAATAATTAGTGTCCTTGTTGCCAGAAAGGCCAGCTAGGCATTCACTAAAAGATTTATTCTTGATTTCTTTGATAAGCATTTTTAATTTGTTGGTTAAATAATTAAGTCGTGATTTGCTTTGTGGTGCTCGATTCCTCTGCCAGATTTTTCGCGTTTTCCGGTTTTCTCTAACCATATCTCTCACTTCTACTGGATAGTTGATGTGATTTTCTATTTGATTACAAGTAGGGCGTACTCTGCCATGCTGTTTGCAAAATACCGTTGTTCAGTAGCTCCAATTGAACATCAAGTTCTACTGGAGTTTTAATTGGTACTTGTAATTCAGTATTGTCTTCGACTATTTTCCGGAAGAGATCCCAGTTTGTTTTATTATTTGTTAACCTAGGCAAATTTTCTTTCTTGATAATGGTATCATCGAGTGTCATAATGACAGGCGTGTGGTCAGACGAAATTCCTTCACAAAAAAAAATACGACCGCAAAGGGTTAAGTTTATGCATAGGAATCATGCTGTTCGAAATTAATTTTCGTTACGAACAGTAAAACATAATATGCAAGATTATGAAGGAAAAACGAAATTTATTGTTATTCTTTTTTAAAACATTTTAAGAATCGAAAATGCCTAATTTCACTTAAACACAATGGTTGTTTAATACATTAATTTGCGAGCAAAACCGATGTCCAGTATGGTTCTTTGCTGTGGTGGCAGGGGGGCCTTTGAGTTACGTGTTTTTGATAAAATTTTGGCGTGAATATTGGTTTCTTTAGCCCGAAGAATTTTGTTCATACAACTCTTCGTAAACGTAACACTTTGGTGTTGCAATAATGAAGCAATTATGTCGTTCCCGTCCTATGATAATTAGACTTTTTACGAGGAGTTATCAATATGTTAGTAGTTCGTAAACAGTTCGCTTGAGGTGGTGCATTTACGTCACATGATTAGTGAAATAATAACGTAACATTTTTATCAATATGGATTTAATTGCATTTTTTGATTTGCAATTTTCCCTTTCTAAAAAACTTATAGTTTCTTAAGTAGTTTTAATATTAGGCCACAAATTATATTTTTCTAAATCAAATTGGGACATTAATTATTTGCTTAGTTATTTATTTATTAAAAAAATTGATGAACGCAAAAAATATGATACGTAATGGCGATCGAGAACTCCAAACTAAATGGTTATCGTTTCTTTATATTATTTCATAAATTTTCATAAAGGAATTTGGTGTTACGTTTGCGAAACATCAGCGAAGAATTTTGCTCATACAATTCTTCGTAAACGTTACGTTTAGTTGTAGCAAAAACGAAACATTTATGTCATTTCTATCTCATAATAATTAAATTTGTTTGCAAGGTATTTTTGTACTTATATATTTTATTTAAGTTTGAGCATATATAAGTGCAAAGCAAAAAGTGATACGTTAATAGTACGCTTATGCAACGTATTTTGCGTATTCGCTTAAATTTTTTAGTAAATTGTTTAGCGGGTAATAGCATACCAACATGGTGCACCTTGTCACTACGATAGAAATGTTAGGAATTGGTTAAACCGAAATTATCTAAATAATTGGATTGGAAGAAATGGTCCAATTTATTGGAAGCGATGAAGGCGCTTATATACTCCAAAGAAATTGAAACAAAAGAAGATTTAATTAGTACAACGAATACACAAAGCAGCTGCAGCACAACAGATAAGGGAAGAATTACCAAGAATTAAAATAACCAAAGGCATATACTTAAATGGATATTAGCCTATATTAGCACCTTTTATAACTCCTCGAGCCAAATTTTGTATTAGGGGATTGTAGGAGAGATCATGCCGAATCAAAATTAAATAAAAAAAAAATTATAACGGTTTTTGTTTAGAAAAACTCAATTTTATAAAAAAAAATATTTGGTTTTTACTTTAAAGCATCATAGCTTCCAAACGGATGCAGATGCAATATAACCACTTCAATCTTAATAATAGCCTATTGACGATTGTAAAAGTAAAAAAAGCGCCTCTCGAGGACAATAGTTAAATGATGCACCTGATAAAATGACATTTGTCACAAATGTGACGAAAGAAAATTTTAGCAATGCGGTAATTAAAAATTGTTTTTATAGTCCAAAATTGAAATTATTTATGTTGAATTCTTTTCACCCAAATTCGTCAAAAAAAATTGACGCACATCCAAAAACTGTGTTCTTTTCACCAAACTTCGTCAATTTTTTTGAAATGTGCATCAATTTTACGAGATGCGGATTTTTTCATGAATTTCATATCCGTAGCTACTAACACCAACAAAAATAGAAACGTCAATTTAGTTGTCAAAATTTTTCAATATTTAATAGCAGTGATTTTTTGTATCTCGATCATTTTTATTCTCGTTTTGTGTTTAGTTTAATGTGTTTAATATTTGTTGTGTTAATTATTTAATTTAATTAAATAGAATGAGCCGCCAAATTTCAATTTGACGTTTAGAAATGTCAATCAAGTAACCAATACAAGCACAAAACTTCGTCAATTTTGTTTCATGTACTTTTCACCCACAAAATTCGTGTTGACTTAAAAAAACGAAAAGAACACGACATTACAATACGCTTTATGGCGTTAAGCAAAAGTAGATGTCACTACCGCTGTGAATGTGGATTAAGCTCTCAAATAATTAAAAAATTATACGCCGAAAAAGCTTGTGAATTAAACTTTTGATAAATAAAATTATAATAAAACCATTAATTAATTTGGCCATAAAATGTTACACGCCTATTTCTTAGAAAAAAGTTTTGTTTTGACATTTAACCCACATTCACATTGCTAGTGTCACCATTTTAGTTACATAAATTAATAAAGCGTATTATTACCAATCCGATAAGTAAAAATTGAAATTATTTACAACAATTTCGAACGTCAAATTATCAGGTAGCTCAGTTTAAAAATTTTCCACTAGGTGGAATCCGTGATGCTCCAATCGTCAATACAATTACCAGTAAAAGTAAAGACTAAAAGTTGTTTGCTCTCCGAAAAATATTTTGGAAGTTACAGTTTAATATTTGGGTGTACTTTTTTCTGAACCAAATTTTTTCAACACTCTGAACCAAGGAATCTCCCCTTAACGGATTAGCATCCAAAACCCGGACATCCTGTATTGTCACGAAAATATCAGGCATTTAAATGTTTCTTATTACATATAACGTTTCTTCAAACATGACATGTATGTCAGTCAATTATAAAGGCATTTCTGCCATGGCCTTCCAACACCTACAGTCAATCTTCGTTTTGAATGGTCTGGAGGGTAACGACCGTGCTGCGACTACGGCGAATAATTTTACTACGTACATAAAAACTTGAAAATCCCTCAAAGTGTTTGACGTTTACAGTTCTTGCTCGGGAAAAACCAAATATGTAGTCGCGATCTTGATTGAAATTGATTTTGTGGGATTTTATTTGTAGTTCTTTCTTATACATAAATTTTTGCAATTATTATCATGGATTGTTTATGTCGTTTCTGTGCATTACATATAACCGATGAAACAAAATATTCAATTGTTACTAGTGAAGCGATATCAAAATTTTATCGCTCATTACCAAGCGAGGTATAAAATAAACAAACCGCTTGATATCAAAACGTTTAGTTAATTTGATAAGATGTGTATGTATCATTTCAGGTCCAAGCGGATGACACAGGGCTTCCAAAGAACTGTTGTAATAAATGCTATATAAAAATTTGTAATATAGTTGAGTTCTATGATTTTATTCTGGCCACCGATCGAAACTTAAAGAATATGTCAAAAATACAACGGACTAAGGTTAATAGTGAAGCATCCCCTCCAACAAAACGAGTTCGATTACGCAGACTAAGCGAATTGGTTAAATATAAAAATGAGCTAAAAAGCTTGAATAAACCTAACTTGGGATCAGTATCGGAAATTTATGATAAGTTGAAAGCCAAAAGTAATTTAACCATTTCAAAATTCGTTGAGTCTGAAGATGAAGAGGATGAGAAGGAAGATTCCGATAGCGACGGTGATTATTCGGTCCCGCCTGAAATGCCCGTGGACCTAACATCCGATAGTGATTGGTCAGATAATGAAAAGGGAGGTGTGACTAAACGTAAACGGAATGTGGTTAAAAATCCAAGAATTATATCGTTAGAACATATGCAGCCCAATTTCGTGTGTGCCCGTTGCAAGGGCAAATTTAAATCGCTGGAAGCATTACGCCATCATCTTGAAACCAATAACGAATGTAAAGATACTGATATACTTTGTGGTGAATGCAAAAAAATATTCAAAACCAGACGGGTCTATTCCAAGCATGTTCGTGATGTGCACGAGAAAAAAGAATCACCCATATTCAAGTGTACCAATTGTGAAGAGATTTTCCCGCGCGAATGTGAGCTCCAAAATCATCGAGTGATGTGTACCGGAGTATGTAACGAGGATTTTTCAGGGATTTTATTTAAATGCAAGGACTGCGACAAAAGTTTTGAGAAACGAATTGATTTAGTAAAACACATTGAAAACCATACGGTAAGTTAAGACTTGAGGACTATAATTTAGGCCTTATTCGAAATAAGAATTTAAATGTAGATACTTACATTTATATGATGTAGTTCTCGCATGTGTCTTCCCTATATGTGCGTTTAACAAAGCATGAGCATTTCGATTCGACCCCGTATAACATAATTTTTATATGAATTGCAGAAACAACTTCTTTGCGAAACGTGTGGCAAATCATGTAAAACCAAAAAGGCATACAGCCAGCACACTCGAGAACATTTAGGACTGAAACCATTTAAATGCACGTTGTGCGAAAAAAGCTTTCGAACAAATACTCTGCTTCAGGCCCACCAGCATGTACACACCGGAATTAAAACATACGTTTGCGATACATGTGGAAAAACATTTGCCAAACGAGCTTCTCTAATTCATCATGTTCGACTGCATACCGGTGAGAAACCGTATGCTTGTGATTTATGGATGTGTGAGGAGCGATTCTCGACTTCGGATCGTTTAAAAAATCATTTGCGGAAGCATCGCCAAAATTTTTATGTAGAATAGGTTGTGAGAAGATTTTAAATAAATTATTAGTAGCCTAAGCAAAACTTGAAACATTCGATTATTTTAAAAATCAGTTTCTATTGTACAATTCGTTCCATCAGTTTCTATTATAAAATTCGTCGCAATAAATTTCGAAAATGGCCCAAACCGATGAGGAATACGTTGAGATATTGAACACTACGTTCTATCAAAACGTATCTGAAATTAATCAATCGCTTACAGATCTAAGCGAACATGGTGAGTATGGGAAGCTTTCTTTTTATATGACGGCCGCATTGTTTCATCGTTGTTTTTTTCTGTAGACAAGCAAACTGTATCACGTTGGGTGACAAAAATCCGGGAGATGGATGATCGAAATATTGAAGATTGTCGATTGCGAAACGATTTCATCTTCTACCTTCATCTCCATGTTGATAATAAATTGATCGGGTATCCGTTTAATGAGACTCCGCCTAATGGGAAATTAAATGGGCAAAGATATTTGCTAGCTGGATTTAAATCGGCTTATAACGATGATCAAGTCGATGAATCTGCTGATCCGGATATTTGTCATCTGTATGCCCGGTCACCGGATAAGGGTAAATTTCTGAGTCAACAGCCTTTTCCAAAATGTGGTGCATTTTGTTATTTGGCCGTCGTTACCCAACCAACAGAAGAACCTTGAACAAATTTAAAATAAATTTTTTGTATTAAATAAAATTGGGAATTCGTTTAGAAAAGATTTTGCTTCTTATTATTCATTTAGATTTCAAATTTTTAGTTCCTAATATATCTTTGCACGAGAGCGCATGCTTTTCGAATCGTTGTCCTATTTGATTTGATTGGATAGGTTGTACATACAATCATACGATGTTGAAATTTCGTAGAACTATGTCGAATGAAGGCAGTCAGGCGTGAAGTTGCTCGGGGGATTCAAGTTAACACTTGCTGTCAGCTCCGTAACTTACAGCTTCCGCAAGTGCTCGTGTTACACCTACGTGGTGACTGCTGGTAACTAGATTGCTGATTTTTCGGCTTCTAGGCTAAAACACGGCGCTAAAGGAGTGAACCTTAAACAAATCTCTGGGCTGGGTTAAGGTGTTATTCGTACCGTGCCGATAAACGGTCAAACTGAGGGCCCAGTTTAAAAACTAGCTCAGTCGCTAACGGTGGATCCGAATACCTGACGCGGGAGACCAAAAAAAAACAACAAACAAGAGAGTCCGGTGCTCTCATGAAACCGGAAAATGTAGAGAAGGAGACTCGGGTCTTTAGGCCTACCTCTAAACCTACAAACAAATAACGAGACATAAGCTCAAATGAGGCTGGTCCCTCCACTCGGGTCAGCAAACCTGAGCAAAGAAATACAATGGGGAACCAAAGCACCAATAAAGCTGGTTCCTCAAAACCAACCTATAACACTAGGAGGAAGGTATGGAGGGCCCTGGATAAGATAAATAAGCGTAGGCGAAAAAAGTCACCGAACAGAAGTCGGAAGGTCCTTCAGCTGGCTTAAAGATCAAAAGAAACAGATCTCAGGAGGAAAGTCCTAAGATCGCAAAAAGAACGATGCTCCATGCTACCGAAATGAGGCCTTTTAACGAGGTACCAGGATCAGCTGGTTGTGGCAGTTGTTGACCAGTCCCAAGAGGATGGCAGTATCACGTCCGCCAATTGGAAAAAGGTGGAAAGGGCCTTAGCCACCACCTGCCTGAATGTCCTGGCAGGAAACCCAGGACCTGCTCCGACTTGTCGGGATGCGGGCTGGCACAGGAATCAGGTGAAACTGAGTGCATGTGCGGATCAGAGATCTCTTCTGTTTTACACAAAGGCAGTGGAAGGGCTTGGCGAGGTATGGCCCGGAGTCAGCCTTGCTGTTAAAGCTAGGGAATCCCTTCGGAGCCTAGCTATCCAAAGGTGATACTCCAGTCGCTGCAGGTTGGTAACTCAGATTTGCCAACGCACAACTGGAAAGTTGCTAAGCTTGAGGAGCAAAGGACCGACTACAGGTCAGCCGTCATAATTTTAAACAGAGAGTCACTGACTGCACTGGAAAACCCCTATGGTTTCAGTGCAGTCACACTCAAAATCTACAAGAAGGACGCGGACAAACCGGAGGCTCCAAAGTCTGAAGAAGCTGCTGAAAGCTCATCTGGGCGCCCTGAAGAAGGGGACAGCCAGGCGGAAACTATCTCCACTGATACGAAGATGACAATGTCCTTGGAGTCATTAAGGAGGATCTCAGAGGACTTCACATCAGGGGAAGACTCTGATAAAACGGTGGTAGAGAAGGAGGTCGAAGAATGGTGACATTCTTACAGATCAACCTACACCACTCAAAGGCAGCATCAGCTGCTCTCCTTTTAAAAATTGGAAGGGAAGGGACAGATATTGTCTTGATCCAAGAACCTTAGGTCGCTGATGACCGAGTACTTGGACTCAAGACACACAGTTATAGATTAATGCACACGAAAAGGAAGGTAGGGTTCGGTCGTGCATTCTCGTTAAAAATAATATAAGTTGTTTTCTGCTATCAAATTTCAGCAATGAACATGTGGCAGCGGTCAGCATTGAGGTCAATAAACGAAACCTCTGGCTAATATCAGCCTACCTAGCTTACGATGAAGTGAACATTCCACCAGTCATTCTAGGTAAGGCAATTTTGGAGGCTCAAAAGTGCAAGGTTGGAGTCATCCGGGGGGAGTGATGCAAATGATGGAAGTTTGGACACAAATGAACGAGGTAAGTTACTCCTTGATTACATTCTAAGTACCAACCTTTATATATGTAACAAAGGTAATAAGCCGACTTTTATAACTAGAAATAGACAAATGGACTTGGTTTCTCCAAACAGCCCTTTCTACAGGAACAGGAGGAAAACCGACTGAGATATCTTTCGAACTATTCTGGGTAATTCACTACCAGTGCAGGTGCTATACGTCCAGAAAACTACGGTAGAACTCGATAGCTTAGTGGACGAACTGTCCAGCGCTTTTAACGGAGCGGTACTGGACTCTTGTCCTCTTAGTAGGCCTAGGGGTAAATCTCTGCCACCTTGGTGGGTCAAGGAGATTCAACAAACACGTCAACGATGCAAAAGGCTCTTTAAAACAGCAAGGAAAACAAGAGCCGCTGTAGACTGGGACTCCAATAAGGAAGTCCTCAAAATTTACAAATATCAATTAAGAAGTGCAAAGAACAGATCTTGGAGACTATATTGTGGCAAAATTCAGGAGTATTCAGAGATGTCGAGGCTGCGTAAAGTACTATCCACTAGCCCTTCCATTCCAAGCTTTCTTCAAAGGCCGGACGGAGCATGGACTACAAATAGTGAGGAATCGCTGGAACTATTATTGGAGACTCACTTTTCTGGTTGTTCCGAATCTGCACCTACTATATCAGCAGGCAATAGAGCAAGCAGCCTCGTAGGCCAAATTATTAGCAGAAGAAAGATTCTATGGGCGATAAGCAGCTTTAAACCATACATATATGTCGCCAGGACCTGATGGTATTATCCCTGCGGATATTCAAAAAACTACGGATCTAACCATTTTCTGGTTAGAGGTAATTTTTAGAGGCAGCATAGAACTATGTCACATTCCCAGTAAATGGACGGAAGTGAAGGTTGTTTTCATACCTAAGGCGGGAAAACGCTCACACTGCAGTCCCAAAGACCTTAGACCGATCAGCTTGTCTTCTTTCCTTTTCGAAATACTGGAAAGACAAATTGAAGTTCATATTAGAGGCAAGATTGTGCCGGCAAAGCTGTCTCAACATGCCTATTGCAAGGGGAGATCTGTAGAAACTGCTCTTCATTCTCTTACATATTTTATTGAAAAATCTTTCGAATATGGATACTACGCGATGGTAACCTTTTTGGACATTGAGGGAGCCTTTAACAACGTGCTTACAGGGGCTATAACTCGGGCACTTTCGATTTCGAATCTAGGGGTGGATGAATCTCTCAAGGACTGGATAGATCAAATGCTAAGAGGCAGGATCATAAATGCCAGTCTGGGGAAATCCTCCGCCAGAAGATTTGCAAGCAGAGGCACGCCACAGAGTGGCGTACTGTCCCACCTGCTTTGGAACTTGGTCATAAATGATCTGTTCCTGAGACTGGAGGATAGTGGCTTCAAGGTGGTTGTCTATGCGGATGACGTCACTATTGGTGTCCGTGGAAAATATCCCGGCACACTTAGTGAGCTTATTCAAAATGCTCTGGGCATTCTTTCATTATGGGCCAATGGTTGCGGGTTGAATGTGAACCCACACAAAACCGAATTGGTTCTCTTCTCCAGGAAATATAAACTTCCTCATGTCGATCCTCCCACTTTAAATGGGTTCAACTTGGCTTTTATAGACGAAGCAAAGTTTTTGGGTCTCGTTTTGGACAGTAAATTAAACTGGAAACCTAATATTATGGAAAGAGTAAAGAAAGCTACGGTAGTGCTAAACTCTTGCAAAAATGCCATTGGGAAAGGATGAGGGCTGGAGCCCTATTCTTCTATATGGAGTAACAGTCTGGTGGCCTGCTCTGGACAAAACTGTCAACCTATGTTATGTCTCATATAGGCCGTTAAAAAACACATTTATTCACATGCACATTTGCACTTCTTTATATTAAAACAATCTATATTTATTTATTTATAAATTATATAGCATTACTAGCATTTTATTTCATTTCACTTCTCGTATACTTTCTCTATATGTATCCGTTATTTCCCTCCTTTCAATTATGGGTGCGTTCCCAAAACACCACAACTACTGTGTGTGTTCCAAAACACCACACTAAAGTTGTTAACAAAAATTCAGAGAACAATCTCTCTGTGGATCAGTGGTGCACTGAGGAGCACATCCACTCAGGCACTGGAGACTCTATTATTTCTGACTCCTCTAGATATATTGGGAAAACAGTGGGCAACTTACACTGCTATACGACTGAAATCCACGTTAATGTGCACCTGCAACAATACAGTTACAGGTCATCTATACTTTGTAACAAAGGGCTTCCCAAGACCACCGACTATTGACGATTGTAAAAGTAGAGAAAGAGCCTCTCGAGGACAATAGTTAAAATGACGCACCTGATAAAATGACATTTGTCACAAATGCGACGAAAGAAAATTTAGCAATGCGGTAATTAAAAATTGTTCTTATAGTCCGAACTTGGAATAATTTACAATTATTAGCAATCTGGTAAGTAAAAATTGTGTTTACAGTTCAAAATTGGAATTGTTTACAATAATTTCGAACGTCAAATTATCAGGTACCTCAGTTTAAAAATTTTCCACTAGGTGGAATCCGTGATGCTCCAATCGTCAATACTGTCCCGTCACTATCTTTTGATAGAAAGTTCCAGACTATTATCCCATCCAGAGAGAACTAGATGATGGATGCAGTTTTGGAACCAGGAGTTTTAAACTTCTTCACCGATGGTTCAAAACGGGATGGAAGAGTCGAGGCTGGGGTGTTCTGCGAGGAACTTATGTTAAACCTCTCCTTTTGTCTCCCTGACTACTGTAGCATTTTTCAAGCTGAGGTAACTGCGATAAAGGAAGTCGTGGACTGGTTGAGGTATAATGTAATGTCGACTGACTTGTGATATTCGCATATATAAGGCTGCCATTAAAGCGCTTCAATCACACCTCCTCACGTCGTAAGTAGTCCGGAACTATCTCTCATCTCTTAACTAGATCACAGATCAGTTCAACATTCAAATTATATGGGTGCCAGGACATTTCCTTAGCACAGGAAATATAAAAGCTGATGAACTGGCTCGACGTGGTACATCGGACCACATCTCAAATAGCAAAAAGGAAATTGAAATGGCTCTTGCGGTATGTAAACTGCTGCTTCAGGAGGAAGCTAGTAAATTGACGAATGACAGATGGCCAAATAGTACATCATGCGTAATAACTCGGCAGATCTGGCCAAAGTTGGCTTGGCGAGATCCAAACAGCTGATCTCACTTCAGCGGAGTCAGATCAGTATGGTTGTTGGAGTGATTACGGGGTACTGTCTCGGAGGGAGGATGAAGAGACAGTACTTTATATTCTTTGCACCTGTCCTCGTCTGGCACGAAACAGACTGAATTTTCTAGGGGCACCGCCTTTTCAACGACCTGACGGAACTGAGCAGGATGGACGTGAGAGCGCTTCGTAGCATGCTCAAAGTGGTTTCAATGAGTTGGAGGAAAATTTTTAAATTGTGGTACGGCTACGGATCTTTTTGTATCTATGCCTGGTCCTAGCGGGCCGCCACCCAAACCTATCCTAATGTCGAATGTAGTTGTTGAATATTTTTGAGACAAACCGGATGTTGCACCTGCTCAACTTTAAATGAAATCAGATTTAAACGCGTTATCTGTAGGACCTAAGCTCATAAAATAAAATACACAGACGTGCGGCACAGAAAAAAATAACATAATATGTTATTTTTTTCTGTGCGTGCGGTGTCTGATCGAACACCCATCTTGGAACTTCCATAATTAATATTTCGATTAGCACTGAGTCGTAGTACAGTAGGCTTAGAAATTTCTTAACCACAATTCATTTATTTCAATATATCTATTCAGTCGATTTTATTCCGATACCATTTTAATAAAATTAAAAATTCTCGTTTTAAAATGGCTAACATGGCATATCCTGTAATAGAAACGCCTCTAGTAGGTTGTTGGCTCGGGTTAAATACAGATTTCAATGTGCTCCTATTTAATGTAAACGCAAAAAAACAACATCTCAATCAACATGGTATGTATGCGGAATGAGTTCGTTCCTAAAACTTAAATCTTTGTATTCATTTATAGATCGCTTGAAATGCCATTCATGGATTACAAAACTAAAAGAAATGACCGGCTCGGTTCAGGAAGCCCGCCTACGAAACGACTTAATCTATTTCCTGCATAAACAAATCGATGAGGATAAAAAATTAACGAGAGTATTTAATGAGTTTCCACCTCATGGTCCGCTCCGAAATTGTAAACATTTGTTGGGCCATTTTCGAGAACCGCATCATTTAAAATTCCACAGTTTTATTGATGACGCAAATAAACACGGAGCAGATACGAAACCTGCAGAATTATTCACAAAATCACCGGATAAAGGTGAATTTCTGCTTAACCAGCCAGTGCCACGGGATGGTGCGTTTTGTTATTTAGCCGTGATTAGTAGGCAACCGCCTTCAGATACCACCTCCTAGAGCAGCACCAAGCAAAATATAATTTAAATTTTAAATATTTTAATTTTATTTCAATTTTCTATTTATATCTTTATAATGCTGTTTTTGTCGAGGGATAAACGAATAAATTTTTCTTAAATTTAACAATATTTTCAATCGACTTTGATGGGTCCTCTTGTGGTAAACGGATATACTCTATATTGCACGTATTGGGTAAATTATCCGCAATACTTTCCGGAACCACACCATTCGTCACATTTTCCCCAATCACTTGTACCGACAATTTTCGATTTGCATTCGAATCGCGTATAAGCTCTTCATAAAATGTGATAAATTCGCTTTGATTCAATGCTCTCAATGCGACTACTTGTTTTTCCCGTCGATCAAATATATATTCTTCAGTAGTAACCTCACCCCAATTTCGAACCACCTCATCTTTCAGCTTGTGATCAACTATTTGATTAAGCTTGATGAGCGATTCCTTTACGTGAACGAATTCATTTTCGGGCATACGTTTAAGTATTTTTAAAAAGTCTCCACGGAATTTTTCGATTCTCTTCTCAACTTTGTCGAAATTAAATTTATTCTCTTGTGAGTTTATTGTGATCGAATACCCTAGTATCGAGTAATTATCTCGTACACTACAAGCCACATCATAACCATATTGTTCTTTGGTGCGAATTTCGTCGAACAGCGGTTCCTCAATCAACATGATCAGAAGATCAAGCATACTAGTTAACTTTATAGTCGATGGCCCAATTTGATAGAAATTCGTAATCACCGTGTTCACATCCTGTGGCATTATAGATTTAATTCGTATGTATGAATCACCAACCGGTAATTGAACAGTGCGCCGATTTATTTTTGTCATCTGTAATATTATGCCAAACTGCATTAAAAAATAAATTCAAATCGAACAATTTCGATTTATTCATTCTAAAACTTACATCCGATATTTTTTTACACTCGATATTTTTTTGTAGATTACTGATCACATCTATAGCATGTTCCCGTGTTACATTTCCCTGTATAATTGAGATAACTTTTAACTCTTTCAAAAATATATTACCAAAACCTTTGAGATCCGCTAATGTAAGGCCGGGTAATAAATTGTATTTTTCACAATTTGTATAATGAATTTGTTCGATAATGCTCAACCGGATTTCCCTATAAAATTAATCAAAAATCGATTACGTTCATCCAAAACCAATAATCAACCCCTGTGTACTTACTTATTCAAAACCTTTGGTTTAATAATTGAATTATAGTAATTCTTGCCCAATTGGTTTTTATATGTCTCAAAAATTTCTGGCGTTACGTTACTTAAAAATGTATTCATCATTTTTGTGATAATATCAACGAGTAAATATAATTTTTCACTGTAGCCCTGCGTTTTAAGCACTAAACCATTTTCAGCCGCATACGTTTCATAACCCAAACCAGCAACTTCGGCTGCATACAAATCATCAACGAGCTGATATTTCAGTATTAGAGCATATAAATTAAATAGAGTCGCACTGTAAATAGTTAGAAGTATGTAGGCATTAGTTGATAGTAGGCAATTTTGATATGTTGTTTGTACTTACTTAGCTAAATTTTCGGCGGGCAATGGTGATATAAAATAGAAATACATAAAAGCTTTTGGTTGTAGGAATTTCTCATCTTGTTTATACCAAAGTTCACAGCAGTCATTGTGAAATATATTTTCTGGATAATGTTGCTGTAATTCAGAAAGCTCAAAAAAGTTAGGCATTCTACATTAGAAAACGAGAATAATCATTCTAATTTCATTTGAAGCAGATAATTTAAATTAAAATTCTTAGCATTTAAAAAAGCAAAACTAATTAACTTACCGTCGAATTTCCCGATACTGCCAACACATTAAAATTTGTTGATATGAATTTATTTGGTTCTGGCAAAAATAAATTCGATACCGGATCCTTAGCATTCCAAATATTTATCCACTCATTCGGAAAATCACGTCTAGTGTACTCTGTCCCAAACCATTTCTCCTTTCTATCAAATACTATCCCTGGAATATTTTGCTTCGATATCATCACATTAAAATCACGAGTGTTCAGTTTTTTAACCAAATCCGAAATTAATTTTTCATCGTACTCGTAGTACAAGTGTGGCCCAGTTAAAATATGCTTGGGTGGATAATATTTTATATTAACCACAAGTTCCTCGACATTATCGATCGGATCTTGTTCGGACTTAAATTTAAAAGTTGTTGCCTCTATGGTTTGTAACTCTTTAAAGCGTTCTTCTAAATTTTCTAATTGTAGTAGATGGATGTAGTAGAATGTGGCCTTGAGTACATCGTTAATGTGCTCATACCCTTGGTCAGTTAGATAAATGACTATCGAGAATAGAGAATACATGGAATTGTGTTCAAAACCTGAATCATCTATACCGGCAACCACTTCAAGAGCCCACAATTTTTTACGTAGATAACTACATAAACTGCCGCGCCCTTCATAGCCCAGAATGTAAGCGATAAAGTGATGCGGCTTACATTTGTATTCTTTCAAGAAAGATCTTAGTGGCCACGAAATCTCGAGTTTAATAACATCAGAGACTGGTTTAACATAAGTCACCTTTTCATAAAAATCCGATGAAAAGGCATTTAAATTCGAAAATGTTGAAAAATCTAGGCTCAAATGCTTATTATTTGGTACATCGGAAAAATGCACCACAACCATGTTTTCCATGTCATCGAGTGATTCTCGGGACTGCAATGCAACGTACATTCGATTGGCCGAGTAATATTTGCGACGAAATTCATTCACCTGCCGATAAAGTTGCTCATCATCTACGTTATCTCTTAGAGTTTTCATATTGCCCCAAGTAAAGATTCGAACTGGATGACCCATTTGTCCCATTTCGGCGAGTAGCTGGTCACGCCGAATATCATCACCTTGCATTTTCGAAACAAATTCAGATTCAACAGCTTCACGTTCGCGTGTCATTGCCTCCCGTAATAATAGTGGAGCGGTAAATAATTGAGCAAATCGTTCGAGGGCCCCATCCAGTTGCGGTTCTGGGATCTCAAAATAAAATGATGTTTCCTCACAATCAGTGTCGGCGTTATCTGAACCACCCGATTTCTATAATTTAAAATAAACGTAATTAATCATAAATACACAAAGTAGCTATGTAAGTATGTACAACAAAAAATTGGAAATGGGAAAATCGATACGAAAAAAAAATAAAAAAAAAAAAATTACCTTGACATACGAATCAAACTCGTTCTCAGTGGGGTATTTTTCACTCCCCATGAATATCATATGCTCCAAAAAGTGAGCCATACCTTGAATCTCAAGTGGATCACTAAACGAACTATAAATTAACAATTTCAATAATTTTATTTTCCGATTTTTTTTTTGTCGAACCCATCGAAATTTACCCAACGTCAATGGTGAGAGCACAGGCCGCCAATTGTTCAGATGCTTCATCGTCCTCGTCATCACTGTCACCAACATCATTACCGTTATCATTTTCGTCCTCAGTTGCTGATGCCGTTTCAGAGGCATCAGTGTTATCTCGACTCGTATCTGCATCAGATTGAGTCTTCCGTGATGGGTCTGATATTAAAAGTGCCTTGAGTCCATTAGGCAGCCTTATCAAGCTAAATAAATAAATTTGGTTAGCACTTATCAGTTTTGTTGGGTTGATGTTTTTGTAATTACCGATATTCCTTACGATCCGATTCTGATTTATCCGGCGATTCCAGCTTTTCGATCCGTTTCAAATTCTCGAGTAGATTATTTGAATTGGTAGTTTTGAGCTCTATGGAAGTGGTCGATGCAACTTGTAAACTCGTCATTCTTGAAGCGTCTGCCACTTTCAATTTTATATGTTCAGTAGTTTTAGAAATAAAATAATCACAATCACCGCCAAATTTATTTAATGAGAAATTTTGTTTTAATCGAAAATATTTTCTTATCAAACCAAGCATATAAAAAGCTGGTGAAAATTTTTTCTATTTGACGTATGTCATTTTGCATGAATGATTCATGATTGTGATTGGTGCAAAAAACAAGCACATGGAAAATGAAGTGAATGCGTTTTATGACAATAAAATGAAGTTTGTTTTGAGCTACTTTTGCTCTATATAAAAATATGTTCATTTTTCTGCTAAACACGTTTAAATTAAGTAATCAACCATTTCTTTAAAGTTAACTTACATTTATCACCAAATGAATACTGAATTAATAATAAAATAATAATTATAAAGCGTAAATTTAATTTATTTAAATAGCAAATGAACATGTTTAGTTTTACTACTAAACATGAGAGGCAGCACTATAAACACTTTCAAAAATACTGTTTTTTTTTAACTGTTACGGGATAGGCACACACGCTTCATGAATAACAAGGCATGAATGTGGAATAAACTTATCCGAACAAGTTATAGTTTTATTTGAGATGGTGTGAAAATGGTAAATCGATAATAATTATTGAATAAATAGTTTTATTCATGTACATTATTCATTAAATTTTCTTCTGCGCAGACGAAAGTTCTGGTGGACGGACAAGCTTATTATTTATTCACAAATCAAAATGAGGTAATTTTTTTGGGGTAAGCAGTTTTGAATTATTAATGTTTTTGGTGTGAGTGAATAAAATTTGGAATTTTCACATAAATAATTAAAAATTATACGTAGGACAAAAGAAAAATGGTTTGGCATTGGTCAGGTACAACTTCAGCGAGTCATTGTCCCTTCGTGGCGGTCACCACAAAAATGAGGATGACTCTCCTTTCTATAGAGAGTTCATTCTATACAGAGGTCGAATACGATTAAATCAAAGATGCCCATATACAGTCGCCTTGAATATCATTCTGGTTGGTTTATTCTTACGTTGGTTCTCAACGTACACAATTCCAGCATGATATAATACCGCTGCATGAGAGAATCAATTAGAGATGATTTCTATTTAAATAGTAGAATAGTTCTTAATGAATCCGGAGAGTTAAATATATGGACAACTTGACCAACCAATCTACAAGTCTAACTGAACTTAAAATTGTTTGTAAGATGTTTGATTCATTAACCGTTTTAATTTATTTTGAAAAGAAATTTAAGCAACTTTTCTTTTTGCTTACATTGCAAAGGTGGTGCAGTGATTTTATAAATTTGTAATATGGAATAGTATGATGATTTTATGATTTATGTTTATGGAAAGCTAATTTCATGTGTGATATCAAAGACTAGAAGGCGCTTTTTGCATTTTACCGTTTAACTGAAGTTAACTGAAGAATTTTGCAGTTAACTGAATTTTTGAATGTACCGGTTTCGCTCGAAACTCGATTATTTGGAAATGGATACGGAAGAATTATTGTTAGAGATGCGAAAATGGTTTGAGATATGGCCATTGAAATGCAACGAAAATTTGAGCCACGTCTTTCGAAGATTTTCAAACGTACGATAAAATTATCTGGCAAACCAAATTAATGTATCTAAAGATAAAGGAAAGTAATTCGACTCTACCATTAATAATAAGATGGAATACCTGACTAAATTTGATGAATTAAACTATTTACGATTTTTTCAAAATTAAATTTGAAAACAAACGAGTCGGGACATTTGTTCGCTCAGTGTACAAAACCAAAGCGCAAATTTGGTATACGTATGTTAAAACGAAAGATTCATCAGTTTGTGTGAGCAAAATTTGTATGACAACAAGTTTGTGGTGTAAGCGAAATTATTCTTCGGCGATTCCAGTGATTGGTTTGGAATAAACGAATGCGTATTGATTGATACGGATATCACTGGGTTCCTGGGAGGAATATATACAAAGTTTGAAATGTAAACGGGTATAAATAAGGTATAACTTGATATATTATGAGTTTGAATATTAATGATGATTTATTTAAGAAGAATTATGGATGCATTCCCAACCTAAAGAAGCCGGAAATCGATTACAGTTTAAAAATTATTTTGAAAAGGACCGAATATTTTACCATGGTATGGATTATTAATGCAAAACAACAATAAAAGGGAGTTCTACCAGACGTAGAGAGAGTTTACTCGCAGACAGAGAATTAAGCTTTGGCATTGGTGTGGACAATGGAGAGGTTTAAGATGTACTTTATTGGGAAGCAATTTGAACTCATAACCAATCACAAACCGTGGGACATTTTATTTAAGCCTTCATAGAAATTATGACCAAGAATTAAGAGGGGCCACAGACTGTATTGCTGTGTATATGAACAGAGCGATAAACAGAATACTAGCTTTACGTACCGTAACTGCATACGGTGCAAGGAAGTTCTCATACTGCCTCTTCGTATCGGTTGCTACTCAAACTGCTCTGTTAAAGAAGCAGGCTAAAGTATGAGGGCTGTGGTCCTTCTACAGAGAGTTAGCGTTTGTTTAATATCCCAACCTGTAAAACCTTATTGTTACGAAACTTCAACATGACCTTCGGATATTTTTGGATTCATAGCAAAGACCTCGGATACGATGTAAGGACAACGATTTTAAATTTAGAATTTCGAACGAACCCAGCCTAATCCGTCCGGAGAGCCTCCATCAACTCTTCGAACAAGCATTGACGTATACGCTCGACATCATAGCGCTGCAGGAAACAAGACTAATCGGAAATGACTCGCTTTCTACGACCAGCTGACTACATCAGGACCTGTTCGAAACCGTCCTGAGCAAAATTCCGTAACATGAAATTAAAATTGTTTTGGACGATTTCATTGCGCATTTGGCAGGGCGGGCAGTACATATCATAGCACCATCGGCTCAAACTCCTTTTACCCTACATCAAATAGCAACGGGACACGTACTATCGAACTAGATATACTTTACATTTTGATGGTTGACGTCTCATACTTCTCACATAAGCGTATTCCCAAAGCCGCATTTAAATTAAACGACGGGACAACGGTAAACCAGATCGACTACATCCTCTTGTCTGTTCAAAATACATTTTTTTAACCTCAAAGACATCAGAACTAAACGGGGAGCAAACACTGATTCAGACCACTTCCTGGTAGTGGCTGGATTAACATTTCGCCTATCCACCACACTCAATCATTGTTTCCATCGTATCACTCGTTGGAACACCGCGGTATTGAACAACCACGCGGCATTGAACGCCAACGAAATCTATTACAAAGAACAAGCCAATCTCATAACGTCTACATGACTTCGATGAAAATCTCCAATCGGCTGTACAGGTGGAAGAAACGAGAAAGGCATGAGCAATAGGCCCGCATCATCCAAAATAGATATCGCAGCATAAGGAAAACAGCTACGGACTTTCATTTACGTAGCAGCGCTATTCGCAACGAATCAGGTGAATTAAAAATGGACACTAAGACCGTCCTCGAAGTGATGACTGTGATTATCTGTTCACCCGCATGTTTGAGCTTTCATCAATAATTTGGTCTGGGAGAAATCCCAGAAGAACGGAAGACAGCTCTTATCTGTCCACATTATAAAAAGAGCGATCGGTTAAACTAAAACAATTAACGCGGTATAGCTTTGCTGAACAGCGGCTTCAAGGTTTTGGCCAACGTAGTAGCGAGAGGATTTTGGGTGATTATCAATGTGGTTTTTGTCCAAACAGATCAACAACTGATCCAACTTTTACTCTGAGGATGGTGCTGGAGAAGCGCTATAAAAAGGACATCCCTCTGCACGTTATATTTGTAATTTGTAGACTTCTAAAGGAGTACAACAACATTAAAAATTAAACTATCTTCATTTTCAACCAAGGAGTATGTCAGTCGTCAGCTCATCATCTCCCTGAAAGAAATCCTTCTTCCGTTGGAATTAACGCAGCCCACCAAATACATAATACGGAGATACATAATATGAGAAGGTGAATGATTTCAAATATCTAGGATCAATGATCACTGAGGAATAACATTTCATCGAAGATTGTAGCAGATTACCGAACATGTTACGCCAACATTGAAATATTCAAATCTTACAAAGCGCTGATAAAGCCAGTTATAAAACATCCAAAAATGGCTGTAACTGAGCGTAAGATCATCAGAATAATTCCAGGTCCCATTAAAGCCACGTACAGAATGCAACACGTCAAGCAACATTTTGCTATGGTTAATACAATTTTGGGCGACCACACGGGGACTAGTAATTGCAATCCCGAGATCCCGAATCCCTAAAACGCACATGATAATAAGGGTCGAATTGGATAAGATGGCGGATTTAATTAGTAGGAATTATTTCTCAGAGCGAGCCAAGGTTATAAAGTGCATAAAGTATATTTCAAATAGCCTAAAATGCACCATTCACCATTTGCCTATACTGGGAAAATTCAGGGATACATACATTTTATTCTTTATAAGGGTTACACACCGTTCGAAACAGTTCCACCCACAGTTCTCCCACTTTAAATGGGTTCAACTTGGCTTTTATAGATGAAGCAAAGTTTTTGGATCTCGTCTTGGGCAGTAAATTAAACTGGAAACCTAATATTATATGGAAAGAGTAAAGAAAGCTACGGTAGCGCTATACTCTTGCAAAAATGCCATTGGGAAAGGTTGGGGGCTGGAGCCCCACATGGTCTTTTGGCTATACACAGCAGTAGTTAGAACCATTCTTCTGTATGGAGTAACAGTCTGGTGGCCTACTCTGGACAAAACTGTCAACCTAAAGTTGTTGACAAAAGTTCAGAGAACAATCCCTTTGTTCTCACTCAGGCACTGGAGACTCTGCTATTTCTACTCCTCTAGATATCTTGGGAAAACAGTGGGCAGCTTGCACTGCCATACGACTGAAATCCACGTTAATGTGGACCTGCAATAATACAGGGCACTCATCTATACTTTGTAACAAAGGGCTTCCCAAGACCACCGACTATACTGTCCCGTCACTATCTTTTAATAGAAAGTTCCGGACTATTATCCCATCCAGAGAGGACTGGATGTTGGATGCAGTTTTGGAACCAGGAGTGTTCTGCGAGGAGTTCATGTTAAACCTCTCCTTCTGTCTACCTGACTACTGTAGCATTTTTCAAGCTGAAGTAACTGCGATAAAGGAAGTCGTGGACTGGTTGAGGTATAATGTAATATCGACTTGTGATATTCGCATATATACGGACAGTCAGGCTGCCATTAAAGCGCTTCAATCACACCTTCTCACGTCGAAAGTAGTCCAGAACTGTCTCTCATCTATTAATGAGATGACAGATCAGTTCAACATCCATATCATATGGGTGCCAGGACATTTCGTTAGTAAGGGGAATATAAAATCCGATGAACTGGCTCGAACAGCAAAAAGGATATTGAAATGCCTCTTGCGGTATGTAAACTGTTGCTTCAGGAAGAAGCTAGTAATTTGATGAATGACAGATGGTCAAATAGTACCTCATGCGAAATAACTCGGCAGGTCTGGCCAAAGTTGAACTCGGCGAGATCCAAACAGCTGATCTCACTTCAGCGGAGTCAGATCAGTGTGGTTGTTGGAGTGATTACGGGGCACTGTCTCATAGGCAGACATGCGAGTAGACTTGGTTTCTTCTCACATGACTACTGTCGTAGTTGCGAGGACGAAGAGGAGGAAGAGACAGTACTTCATCTTCTCACCTCTTTTCAACGACCTGATGGAGCTCAGCAGGATGGACGTGAGGAGTATCCAGCACTTCATAGTTAGAGGAGAGTTGGAGAGTTGGAGGAAAATTTTTAAATTGTGGTACGGCTACGGACCTTTCTGTGTCTATGCCAGGAGTGGGATTTTGCACAAAAGGCGAGAAGCGAGTTTGTGTCTCTTTTACTTACACTGAATATGAACACTATTTCGCTTAGCAGAAATATATTTGAAGCATGCGATCTCACCTAACTAGAATAAAATGATATTCTATTTCAACTTTCATTCAAGCGGAGAAAGCTCTTTTACATAATATGATAGACGGAGATCGCAATAGAAAAAGCGGCATCGACCGAATGAAATGGAATTAAAACTTATTCTTTTAAAAAAAGACATAAACTCGCTTCTCGCCTTTTGTGCAAAATCCCACTCCTGGTCCTGGTGGACCGCCAACCAAACCTAACCTAACCTAAGGCTTCTTAGCTTCTGTTAATTCTAATTTTTTAAATGCCATTGTTAAATTTGAAACCACCATTCGACGTTCTTTTCACCACCAAGGTCTGGCTCCCTCTTGTCGCGGACCAGATTGTGTTTATAATCATTGTTGAGAAAGGATGGAAGGAACGTAAGGTAATTTAGTGTGAGAAGATTTAATTAAAAAAATCTTTAAAATTGGTTTCAGATTACGAATAATTTAAAAAATTCAAAGTTTAGAATTTTTGTATTGCTTTAATGGTGATAGAGGCCTGAAATCTTTATATTAAATATTTTTTTCGACGCCAAATTAACGGATTACATAATATTTTATTGAGTTAAATTATTATTATTATTTAAATGTTGTTTTCGAAAATTTTGGTGACGTTAATGTTGACGTTTCAAAAACAATATTTACTATTTAATACAAATTTAATTCAATAAAATATACAAACCACCATTTTCACGAGTTGGTAGTTCTTTTGTTAAACTTTGATCTCTCGAAGAATCGTGATATCGTGCTTTCAGTGAGATTTTATAGAATTTCAGAAAAATATCGAATATTTTCAAAATCTACAAGATAAATGACTTAAGTGTTAAACCATCTTAAATTATATACAAAATTAATTTTTACTTTACGGTTAATTCAAATTTTAATTGTGGTAGCATTATGAGTTAACGGGAAAACAAATTTGAATTAGGGTTGCAAGATTCGATTTTAAAATTTTGTGAAGAACTTAACCAATTTTTGAAAAAAGTTGTGTCAGCCCAACACCAGGTTTACAAAAAACAATTTTCCCGTATAACAGTAATCCTTGTAAAGGATACCCAGCAAATTTTTTGTTTTTGGCAATAAGTCTTTTGCTTGTCTGGGATGGAGAAAATAATATGAAATTACACTAGTTAAAAAGAGACAAATTTCTTAGGCAACATGTCTTGCGGTTGTCTTCAGTATGTTACTAGAGACACAGACGTTATGTAATTTAAAGCGCTCCTATCGGTGGGAAATAGAAGGAATGGTAACAAGTCTTCTGGTTGTCTTGAAATTGTCTTCAAAAACCGCTTCGTTTTCGACACCAACGCACAAAAAGCATAATATTTCGCCATTTTTTGTAGTTTTTATTATTATTTTTGTGCGGATGTTGGGTGTTGTTGTGAAAAAAATAAAACAAAAAGTGTTATCAAACCAGCAAGCGTGTCTTAAGTAACACATATAAAACAAACTCAAGACTTGGTGTGATAACAAATCCAAGACATTCAAAAGACAACTCCATGTGTTTGTGACGAAGAGTCTTCAAAGAAATGTCTGGTGGTCGTTATTGGTAACATGTCTGGATGTTATCTTTTGTATTATGTTTGGTGGTCGTATTAAGTACGTTTCGTACCAAGCTTTTCATACAAAATGCATTTATAAAATAAATCAGACAAATTTTTAACTTCGTAGTTATTCGTGTGGGCTGCGTGGGCATAATACACCAGACACGAGACACCACACACAAATGAAATTTCTGCTTGGGTTTTTTTATTTTGATTTAGTGAATTTAATTCGCTAAGTCAATACACTCTGGTTATATTTACTTAATGTATTTAGCGAGGGTTAGATTTTTGTAGTTCGGTCGTAGCTATCTGAGGAGTAGACCTTACTTTTAAGTATGAAACCGAATTAGCGACACAAAAATCTCAAAGAGGTTCTCATTTTTGAGAGTCGAAACATTTTGTATTGACTCTAGGGTAAAGAAAGGGGGAGGGGAATAATATTTTTTACTTTTGCTGGGTAGATATATTTAGGAGTGTGGCTCCTTCAAACATGTTACCTAAGACTATCGTCATACTGTTGCCTAATACGACCACTAAACATGTTACAAAAGTCAACATCCATTCCAGACATGTTACCAATAACGACCACCAGACATATTACCTATGAAGACCTTGAGATATCTTACCCAAGACATATTGTATAGATGTTAACATTTACCAATAACGACCAAAAGACGTTTCTTTGAAGACTCTTCGCCCCAAATACATGGATTTGTCTTTTGACTGACTTGGGTTTGTTATCACACCAAGTCTTGAGTTTGTCTTGCATGTGTTACTTAAGACACGTTTACTGGGTAACTGCTATGAATTTAATGGAAACATTGTTGTTGTAAATGGCAAAAAACGTAAAGCATATGTGGTGTTGCGCTTACGTAACTTTCGCCAAAAATGGGTTAATAATGTACACAGCTATAGTTATTCTTTTTTAAGCATTTACAATATTAAACATTCAAATGAAAATAACTTACACACACGTGATGTCACTGCCATAAAAAAAAGGATACATAATATTCTACTTTCCGTTTTCCAATAATTGAATGTATACATTTGTAAACAAATCGTACAGTGCGTCTCTAAATTGTAATATCGAATAACAGATGACGAATTTGAAAATTGGCCAATTATAATTCACAAAAGTGTCGTCGTTCCAAAAACTACACACTTCAATTAATATCAACAATTTTAATTACACAGCCACATACAAATGTACAATACAATAACCACACTTTTGTTTATTAATCACAGAACATTTTATATTAAATTACTTTTAAAATCGTATCACGTTTTATTTTTAAAGATATTCCAATTCAATTTATAATTTTATAGTAAATTCAACACATCTATACTGAACAGCTTATTATTAACCAATTAGCCAGAACTTGTTTTTGTATGCAGATATATATAGGGAAATTTTGTTATTTAATAATGATTTTATAAATATTCATGAAATTTACTTTAGTTTAATCCGCTCACTCAAACGATTCTCTATACATATTTCATTTCCCATAAAAAATTCATTTAATTATTAAATTATTTACGAGGGGCTTCACCCCTTCCAATTAGAAATTTTATTAATACGATTTTTATAAGTTGCTTGTTAATCAGAGCTTTCTACCGATTTTTGTCTTCGCAAATGGAATTTTAAATAGCTAAATTGTGTTCACTACTTAGCTTCTTGAATGAATCAAACGAACTTCGAACAAAATAGTTAAATTATTCAATCACACCACACATGAAACAGCACTTTTAGCTGTAAATTTTGAAAAACCATTCTTCAAAAATGTATTATTGAGAGTGAAGAAACAACAAAAAAACAAAGTAGTTTCAAAATTCTGGCGATGGGGGGGAGGGGGGGGGGGGGGAGGAGGTAAGAATTCGGCATTGCTGATTTGCGGAAGAGATGGAAAGATACAATTTTTACCGTTGTGCTTTAAACAACATCTATTATACTGTGCAAAATAATTTATAAAACTAAATAAATTGATGTCAACCACTTTTCAACAGATAAGTCGGATAAGCTGATTTTACTCTTTAAAGCCACACAACAGAGAATAAAATAGAATTGATTGTCAGCAAGACATTTTTGATCTCCAAAATCTTTAACGCCATAAAAATGCCTATCAAAATCTTTTTATCAACACAAAAGTGCGGTTCTTCGAAAATTAAACCAAAATAGTGCTCTCACTCAACATTTAACAGATACAAATCATAAAATAATTTTGCATAATGTAAAAATTTTAGAACAACAAACATTTTTAGGAAAAGAGCGATTTTAGAAATTTTGCACATACAGTTGTAGCATAGATTATGCCTATATACGGTAACGCGTATGATTTATTTATCTAAAATTGTTTTTTTGTTATACACATAATTTTTATATATTTATTAAATTTGATTCTTATATAGGTCATTTCACGTCACCGGCCATCACCATGCCCAAAATTTAAAGCATCTAAAAAATATCTTAAGGGCACCAATATTTTCGTTCAAACGTTTACTTTTAAATACTGAGTGCCGCTTTTGAAAAAAAAAAAACAAGATGGCAGCTCAATATGGCGACATGTTGAGTTATTAAGTGTGAGAGAGTCTTTATTTTAAATGTGTTTTTAATGCTAGCCGCTTGTAACGCTCTCTTTCGTTTTTAGTTCAGTGTTTTCAATAAATACCTCGTGAATGGCCGCTTAACATTTTTTATTTGCGTTTTACTTCTTTTTATTTAAGTGTATAATCACATCAGGTTATGGGCCCAGACCCACTTAAATAATAAAAGGAAAAAGTTCAATTTGTTAAAATTCGTGGTTAACGAGTTTATTGTAATTTTTTTTTTTTGTGTAAAAAAAAAAATAATAAAAATAAAAAAATGGCGGCAACGTTTGCGTCCATAGAGAAATTGCGTGGAAGAGATAACTACAAGACATGGAAATTTGCTGCTCAAGCATATCTTCAAATGAATGACCTTTGGAGCCATGTGGAGGGCACATGTAAGCAAATTGATCCAGTAAAGTAAAACTGAAGATTCAAGAGCTAAGGCATCGATTATTTTATTAGTGGACAGTGTGAATTTTTCACACATTCAAAAAGCAAATACGGCGAAGGATGTTTGGGACAGTTTAAAAGTAGCGTTTGAAGATTCTGGTCTACTTCGTCGTGTAGCACTCTTGCGTGAACTTGTTTCAACTAGACTGGTGAATTGCGGTTCGATGGAATTTTTCGTCAACAAAATTATTATGACCGCTCACAAGTTGAAAGGTGCCGGCATGGAAATAGACGATGAGTGGATTGGCACATTGTTGTTGGCCGGATTAAGCGACGAATACAAACCCATGATTATGGCGATAGAGAGTTCTGGCACAACAATTTCGGCTGACTTAATAAAAACCAAGCTACTTCAAGAAGTTCGTTTGGATGATAGAGTTGAGGGCTCTGCCCCTGTATCAGCCATGTACGTAAAGCCAATGAAGTCAAACAATTATCAGAAGAAGAAGTAATAACTAAAGGACGGGAAATGTTTCGGATGTGGTGAAGTTCGTCATTCGTCAGTTTTTTCGTGTTTAACGCCATGCAATCTCAAATCGACTGAGTGGTATGTAGACTCTGGTGCCTCTGCACACATGACAAGTGAACGAGGTTGGATGGAAAATCTCAAACCAGTGTCAGAATCAGGAGAGGTCACGATTGCAAGTCAATCAAAATTGAAGGCCGAATTGATTGGCAATGTTCTACTTCAGCTACTAGTGAATAATCGTATAGTGGATACTACAGTTCATTACGTTCTATTCGTGCCAGGTCTTTGCACAAACTTATTGTCGGTCAGTCAGTTAGTTGGCAAAGGACTAATTGTCAAGTTTAGTGCAAATGATTGCAAAGTTTTCGACAACAACAACAAATTACTGGTTGAGGCAAAAGTAAATGCAGGGATGTTCAAAGTGACGCAGACTAGTGAAACATGTTTGAGGGTCAAAGTTGAGGATTCATGTGAATTGCTGCATCGTCGTCTAGGACATGTAGGTCACGATAGCTTTATGAGATTACGAAATGGTTTTGTGGACGGGATGAGTTTTGTCGGTGGTCAACAAGACAAATGTGAAACTTGTTTAAAGGGGAAACAGACTTGTCTTCCGTTCAAGGACAGCAAATCTTGGGCTACCAGAATACTAGAACTGGTGCACACTGACCTGTGTGGGCCAATGCCAGTTGATTCATTTGGCGGCTCGCGATATTTTATGACTTTCTTGGATGATTTTAGCCGCAAGATTTCCGTGTATTTCATCAAGAACAAATCAAACACGTAGAATCAAACGGGTCACAAACTCAGAACGTTTCGTTCAGATAATTTAACAGAGTACTGCAACAAGGAGTTTTCTAAATTCCCCCGAGATTCGGGAATACAGCATCAAACAACGGCACCGTATACGCCAGAGCAAAACGGCAATGCGGAACGGATGAATCGAACATTGATCGAGCGTGCGAGATGTATGCTTTTTGATGCAAAGCTTGACAACAGATTTTGGGGTGAAGCTGTTAACACAACGGCTTATCTTGTGAATCGTTCACCATATCGTTGGGCTATCGATAAAACGCCCGAAGAAATTTGCTCCAACAAAAAGCCTGGTTTGGAGACGTTCTCACCCGTAGTTCGCTATTCGTCGATACGTTTTTTGATTGCGGCAGCCGTGAGATACGATTTAGAGATCGATCAGATGGATACGATTACAGCGTTCTACATGATTAAACCTGAAAAGTTTAGTGATGGAAGTCAACGTGTTTGTTGTACGAAGAAGTCGTTATACGGACTCAAGCAATCCAGTCGTGTATGGAATCAGCGTTTGGACAAAGCTTTGAAGAATTTTGGCATGAAATGCTCAAATTACGATGCATGCATTTACTATCTTATAGATGGTAGTAAGATGTTCAACGGCAAAGTTTTGAAAGCTGATTTGAACTTGTGTCTACAGAAGCAAATTAAAATGAAGGACATTGGCGAGGCCAAATGTGTGTTGGGCATGCAGATTACGTGAGACCGCAAGTCGGGAATGATTTCGATAAATCAAAGGCAGTATATTCAAAAAATTCTAGAACGTTTCCAAATGGTCGATTGTAATAGTGTAAGTGTTCCAGCTGATCCAAATCAGAAACTTACTTTAGAAATGTCGCCGAAAAATGAGTCAGATCGCGAATCCATGAAGGATGTGCCATATCAAGAAGCAGTTGGGAGCTTGTTGTTTGCTGCCCAGGTATCACGACCAGATATACAGTTCGCGGTAGGTGCTGTCAGCAGATTGAATAACAATCCAGGCGTTGCTCATTGGTTGGTAGTAAAGCGGATCATGCGATATTTGAAAGGTACAATCGAGATGAAATTGACTTATTCAAAAAATTGAAATGAAGTAGTGCAAGGTTATTGCGATTCAGACGTAGATCGACGTTCGACAACAGGATATGTATTCAAACTGCAAGGTGGAGCAATTTCATGGGCGTCAAAGAAGCAACCAACAGTTGCTTTGTCTACAACAGAGTCCGAATACATGGCTATGTCTTTGGCAACGAAAGAGGCTATTTGGTGGCGGGGTAAATGTCAGGAGTTGCTAGGGGAAAATAAATGTTCAACCATCATACACTGCGACAACAAAAGAGCGATCCAACTAACGGAGAAGACTGCTTTTTCACCCAGAACAAAGCATATAGATGTTCGTCATCATTTTCTGCGCGAGAAGGTTAATGACAAGGTAGTTAAATTTGTTTACGTCAACACAAACGAAATGTTAGCAGTTGCCTTACCAAACCGGTGACAGCAGAAAACTACAGGTTCTGTTCGATGGGAGTCAATCTTGTGAAGAGTTGAGTGCTGGAAAATAATAGGCTCTAGTGGAGGTGTTGAGTTATTAAGTGTGAGAGAGTCTTTATTTATTTATACTTCTTTCTATTTAAGTGTATAATCACATCAGTTGCGCATCAGAAAAAGATGTATTGCCTAATTGCCTGCATTGAATCCACCACCCTTGGTGTTACTATACAGAATCAAAATATCAATGTCTGATGAAGACTCCAAATTTCCAAAAAAATATTTTATGGGCGATGGAGAAAACCAAGTAAATATTAGATGAAACTATAATCACATTGAAGAACATGAGCAAAAAGCAATAGTGGCATCTTTGAAAACATTTTTAAACGAAAAAAAAACAGTTAATAAAATTGTTTAAATGAGTGCCAAACAGATTACAAAATAACAATTCCATGGTCGTCATCAAAGCAGACAAAGTACTAGCTGGAGAACACGCCATAACTATAAATGAAGTCGCTAATGGTTGGCGATCAATTCGACAGTGAGACATCAAAATAATGTGTAGAGATAACATTGCAAACAATTCCAGATACTCATGGTTCATACAACGCTTTACAATATCCACATATATTTTGGGAGAGAGCAGGTGGATATATCAAATCAATATTAAACAACGAAGTTCATCAACAGTTATACAGAAAGAAACCAACAAAAATGTAAGCGAAATAAATTATTACTCATATCGATTAATGATCTGACGAAATGAAGGCAATCACATTTTAAAATTTAAAGTGCCGTAAATTATTTCATTAATCCATTGTGAATATGTATGCGAAAATAGAAAGCAAAAGATTGCGATACATTAGATTCAATCAAGCGAAACTGCATGCAGAAGAGTAATATAGACCGAAATTTGAATATTAATGATATCGGAAATGTGCTTTTATTTTGATTATAATATCTCATAGTTTTTTTTAATAATTGATATTAAATTCCTTTTTTTAAATGGACACAATAGCACAGACAAATAATGCTCGTATGTTGAAATCCAAACAGAAATGATGTTCATATGACAAAATCCAATTCTAAAAAAATAGGGCCATCTATCAGACTGCAGCATATACCAAAACAATTTCGTTTACCACGCGAACTTATTAATTAACTACTTGAACAAATTCTAAACCTTGAGGGTTTAAATCATGTTATGATGAAGAGAAAACACCAATATTAGAGACAAACTAACAATTTCGAATTTCGGTGTCCCTGACATTCCTTTAATAGAAAAGACTAGACCAATAAAATAATGTCGTTTGCCGCAACCGGTAAAAGAGGAAATAAATCAACAATGTTAACAAAATTCTCAATGATGGTTTAATCGAACCCAGTCGCAGCCCTTGGAACTTACCATTATTACTAGTCACCAAGAAATCTGATGATAAAACTGTAAAACGCTGGAGAATAGTTGTTGACTACAGGAAGCTTAACAATGTTACCATAGTCGATGTATTCCCTCTTCCCAACATAATTAAAATTCTTGATCAACTAGGTAACTTAAATTATCAACTCAAACCAGTTCATAGACCCAAAACTGCCTTCTTTACGCAATTTGGTCACTATACACCAATTTTCAAGAATGCCGTTTGAGCTGAAGGGAGTTTCCAGCGTATCATGAATGCTCTCTTATCTGGTCTAACTGGGATTAAGTGTTTCGTATAACTAGACGACGTCGTCGTACACTGGTACGATCTGTATGACCATAATAATAAATTAGTTGAAGTTATGCAAACTTTCCGTAATTTCAACTTCAAGCTTCAACCAAACAAATGCCAATTTTTGAAGAAAGAATAAGTTTATTTGGGCCCCAAAATCATTTGCGAGGGAGTTAAATTCGATCCAAAAAATATTTCAGCAGTCTTGGGCTCTGTAGCTACTACAGTCGTTTCATTTCTAATTTTTCTGACTTATTGTTAGCTGAGCTCCTTTCAAAATTGCTAGGAAAAAACATTCCTTTCTTTTGGGATGCTCTTCGTAAGGAATCCCTCGATAAACTTAAGCATAGTTTAACATCATTTCCTCTTCTTCAGCATCCTAATGAAATTAAAGAGCTTTTGATTTCAACTGATGCTAGCAACGTTGCTATAGTCAGTATTCTATCTCAACGAGTTAATTCTGCGGACCTGCCCATTGCTTTCGCAAGCAGTTGCAATTGTGCGGGCGTTTAAACGGTTCAGCCCATACTTATATGGTTGACAATTCACACCGATCACAGACCTCTTACTTGGCGGTTGGCGTCACATAACAATTACATAATTCTATTTCTATAGGCTAGTGCGATGAAGGTTTGAATTAGATGAGTACGACTTTGGTGTAGTTTTTAAACCGGGCAAACAAACCACGAATGCTGATGCACTAAGTCGTCGTAAATTCATCTGATTCTGAACAGAATAATGATACTACCTTACAAGTAATCACTAGAGCACAATCCAAAAACTTGCAAACTAGTAATGCTGATCATTTGTTGTAATGCTTTTGTATCAATCCCGCTTTGGGAAAAAAAAAACGGAATTCTTTGTGGAAAAAGGGTTAAAAAATTTATAATGAAATGATAAATGTGTTAGCTGATGCTGCTCCTTCAAAATCAATAGGATTCCGTTTTTTAACGTGGTCGTATAAGCCTTGAAAAATATTCCCGTTCTGGGCGGCCAAAAACTGCTATTATATCGTTTGAAATGATTGAATATGTACATGCTATGGTTATGGAAGACAGACGTCTGATTAATTAATTTTGAAATTGCCGAGACTATGGGCATCTCAACTGAACGGGAGTTTCATATTTTAACGAATGAATTAGGTATGAGAAAGCTGTTGATAAGATGGTTGCCGCATTTGTTAAATTTGATTTTCGACTTTCTCAGCAACATTTGGATCGTTTTCGATGCTTGTGATAATTTTTTCCATTTCAAAAATACACAAAACACGTCTACTTGAATCAGTTGCCTGAACATAGCTAAATTTCGTATGCGTTCTTATGAAGGGTGGATGTGTTCAATGTAGTTAGAGATGAATTTCTACTATAGTGGAATATAGACGGCGCTCCACGACCATTTTAAATCACCTAGTACAGTATTTACTGGCAAGTCTGATTGTACATGTTAACGATCCCGATTGCGAAACTATTAAGTAAACTCCCATCACCTTTGGTGATTTGGCGCCTATTGGAGGGAGAAGGACCAAAGTTGAGTAGATTAATCTACCAGCTTCGTAACCTTCCAGTAGGTTCGCATCACGTGAGTTGTTCTGGTCATGTATTAGGCAGCTGCGTGATTGGGTACAATGAGTAACCTGGTCATAATTCGCAAGTGTGTGTGCTGCCTCTTCGTGTCAACCACTGGTAACAAATTCCATTTGGCATTTGGCACATTGTAGTTATTTGGCACAGGCTAAAGCACGGCGCTAAACGAGAATTCCTTGACAAAAAACCCTAATCTAAGGTGGAACTGCATATACTGATGGATGAATGGCTGATAGGTTAATCAGTTCAAATATGTGGACTCTGGATACCAGGCACCCTCCAGTTTTATTTAGCCTTCCTGTAGTAAAGCTGGGTGACCTATAAGCTACTTTCCACTCCCAGCAACTCGTAAGAATAAACTCAAAATTGTAGGCCAGGCATAGGAGTAGGAATATACGGGAGTGGGACTGCCCTCTCGAAGTCCTTGGGTTCCAATTCTACCGTCTTTCTAGCAGAAGTAAATACATATTAGTAAACATCTAGGAGGGAGAGCAATGAACCCAGATAGCATGTATTGCCGGCCGGTTCACCAATTCATACCAACACCAGTACAGTTTATTGTGGCGGTGCAAACTCATTGATTACAATTTTCGACCAATATACTAAACGAGAATGTCTGCAACGCATTTAAATAGAAGGTTTTAATCACACCGATAATTTTAAATTGTAAAAAGATTTGGCAATATTTTACTTTAGCCAAGTCAACCCAGTTGTTTAGCCAAGTCAAGAGAGTATAGAAGATTGTGCGTCGCACCTAAAATTTTAGGGTCATCAAATTAGGTTTGTGATTACATTTTTTCTCGTAGAATGAGAATAGGTGTACTCCCCTGGGCACCCTATGTCAAAATGGGATTTTTGTTTTTGCCAATTTGTTATTTAACGTAGTATGATACAAAGATAATTGTCTAAACTATAATTAAAAATGTAATTATTGATTGTAAGAAATTTAAGTGTGCAATTTGCGCAAAATATATAATTAAATTAATAATTACTAAAGTAATTATATTTTACAAGTAGCGTTCTGTGCTCGTATCCCAAATGCAAAACAGAATAATTTGGTTTTAGTTAGAATTTCACTAATTTATTTGTTGTTATTACAAACTGATTGAACTAAACATGTTCATGCTTAAGTTAACACAATTAATTCTCGTAAATTAATAATCATACTTATAATACAGTGAACCAACAATAATGAACATTTATTTTTCCAAATAAACAGTTAAATTCTGTTACTACACCTATTAATGGTCTAGAACTCTAGAATGTAAGGTATCAACAGAAACTTCTTGATTAACTCAATTTGGTGTCTAATATAAGTAAATTCCAGTTTCGTGAGACGTAATGGAATGGAGTGAAATTTTCGTTGTACTTAGGACGGATCCGATTTCTGTGATAAATATTTCTGATGTAATAATTTTGACATTATTTTGTATGCAACCAAATTATTAAAGCGACTAAATTTTTAGATAAAGTTTTATTTTACTTTTCGGTACATTTTTTACCACTGAATTCGGACTCGTCCAAAATGATAGAAAAATATTCCACTTTTGACAAATTTTCCCCCGTATAACAAGATTAGTGGTTGTTATCGGCAACACGTTTAGTTGTTGTTATATGTCAAAAGTTTGCTGAGTTATCGAGTACAGCAGGCGGTTGAAAATGATGGCCCGTGGTGCTAACTGCGTTCTCGGACCACAAATCAGTTGCCACAAAAAGGCAATAGTCCAAGTAGCCTATAGGATGCGGCATGTCATGACGCTTGCAGCGGTCAGCAGGATGGAGATTCCTAGCATATCAAGGGTACGTGTCTGACTGCCATCCGAACCCGGTTAGCCCACAAGAGGTCCTGAGGTTTATTTGGCCAGCAATTAAAAAAATTCAACCAGAAACTGGAAGATTGACAAGAAAATGCTAAAACAGGCTTTAGATTATCTATTGCGGTGGTCAATAAGGAATACATATTTCCTACACATAAAACGAAGAGAGTTATTGACTTCGGTTTCGAATCGATTACTCTCAAACTTTATAAAAAAAGGATGGTGTTGATGCGCGCAGCACTCTAGGATTAACAAAAATAAGATCAGTGGCCTCAGGAAGCGGAACTAAAGCCTCGTTACTTGATTTCAAGTATACTTTAATTAAATTAACTTCAACCTACTTGACCGAACATGTTTTTTTTGCCTGAATTCAAGTTAATTTTACTTGACTTCAACTTTCAAGTAAAGTAGAGGACCTTTCAACTTTTTTATACAAATCGAGTCGTCTGAGATGAACCACATTATAAAATTTAGTAGCGTGAAAAGAATTTCACACCACTAAAGTACACACACTACAAAAGAACGTCTTTAAGGCACGGACACCAAAGAAGAAAGAGGTGGATAATTTTTGATCACTTGATATGTAACCTTTCAGTGTGCATTATTGGACGAAGACCCACATTTATTACTAGGCACATGCAGGAAGTTCTAGATATGATCTTTGCCTCAGACAATATTTTTCATATTGTGAAAGTATGCAGGGTGGGGAAGAAGCACTCCTTTTCTGACCGATATGTATCTATTTGCCTCCAGCGACAGAGAACTGGAGATCTATCGGAAAGATTTGTGGACAGCCTTTAATAGAGCTAAAAGCCCACGTGACACTCTGATTTGGTACTCCTTTAAAGAGAGAATAAGAATGTACGAAAGAGAGTTGAGGAAATCACAAAGGAGTCTTGGAGACCCTTCTGTGGTAAAATAGAGTAAGTCTTCGAGACTTCTCGCCTTAGGAAGTGTTAACGCATCAACATTAGAACGTTAAATTCCAAACTTATGGATATGAACAATGGTGTCTTATTTTATTTTACAATTTAACTATAGTGCTGATACTAAAGCATTCAATTATTTATAAAACGTGAATATTAATAAAATAGAATTCACTTAAAATTGATTAAACTATCTAACTAAGTGATGACAAATTTAAATTAATACAATAAATCAAAATCGTCTTCTTTTGGTCAATTTCGTCTTGTTTTGTTGTTGAATGAATTAAAATCAGCGTTTATTGGTCGTTACTTTCTTGATCGGTTTCGTTTGGCCCAGTAAAATCTCCTACCTTCTCTTTTAAATACCTTTCATTGCTGTTGACGTAGCCTTGTAAGGACCCAAATACTTCGAGAGGCTTTTAGCGCCAAATGCAAATTGAGTTCTCTTTATCGCTACCGCAGGTCGCCAACCCCATAGATGTTGGCCTTTTTATTTTTCGGTTGTACTGCTTCTTGTTCTTCTCCTAAACCTTAATATACTACTCCTGGGCCCGAATTCCGGTTCTATGATAAATGATAATGAGAAATAACTTGATTTTTTATTTCAACTAGTCGGTTGCATTTTTCACGGAAAAAAAACTGGTCATCAGCTAAGAAATCGGACTTTTAATTCAAGAAAATGTACTTTTTCTTGATTTAAAAGCTAATTTTCTTATTTCTTTCGAGTTTTTCTTCATTTCAAGAAACACAATTCTTACATGAAGAAAAACTCGAAAGAAATAAGAAAATTATCTTTTAAATTAAGAAAAAGAACATTTTCTTGAATTAAAAGTCCGTTTTCTTATCTGAGGACCAGTTTATTTTTTTCCGTGATAGGCGAAATAAAAAACCAAGTCATTTCTCATTTTCATTTATCATTGAACCGGAATTCGGGTGCTGGCCTCAGATCTTAGTTGGTCTCGTTCCTCAATAAAACAGCCCAAAAACTGCTTGGTGATAACTTCTGCTATTCTAACCTCTTCTTGATTTCGCATTCTAGTCCCAATCATTATTTCGAATGGGATGTTTTGAATGCTCTTCTGCAAAGTTCCGTTCAAAAATCGTTGGAGATTAAACGTGCTTATATATAAGTCTTAAGGCTTGTCAGCTTTGTGGGAGCAGGTATAATGATGCTGTTTATTAGCTCTACCTACTCCATTGCTTTATGGTACCCTTGTAGTGATATTTATATGTTGAATTTGGTGTTGTTGGCAGTATACAGCAAATGAAGTAGATTTAAACGATGTTCCCCTATCCGATATAATTCATCTTGTATCACCAATTGTTACTTTTTCAGCAAATGTTGTAAACTTACTAAACGTGTCCACTACAGCAAAAACATATTTAAAGCTATTTGCCATGCTTGTTAGAAGAACCAAATGGTAAATATGGTAAGTATAAAGTGGATGTTAATGTTTTGAAATCGGGTGTGGATATCCTTCCTGTTTTCCAGCTTTTCTATTTGCCAGGATGCAAGAGACAACACAATTTTGGTAAATACTGTCACATTTCTCCTTCAGTTTTGGAATGTAGTAGTCTCTGCCTTTATCACATCGTGTTGCATGGTTTTCGGTACGCATAAGACTCTTCTGCCATCGGATTGGTCTTTACATAAGACTGCTCTGATCAGCAAATAGTTGTCGTGTAACCCATGTTTTAGTAGTCGAGTGATCAGTTGTATCTTATCGTCCTTCTCTTACGCATTTCTTATTTGTGGTAGAATCTCGTCTTGAATTACCATTGCCATCTAGTTTCTGCTAAGGGCGTTGACGTGTTTCATCTTTGACGAGCGACGAGAAAACTTTGAAGCTGTGGAGTTGATCCACCAAATCCTCTATTAATTTTAGTGGAATGTGATCCATCACATATTCGTTTTCGTCCTTTTTTTTATTTGTCACCACTATCGGGCTTTCGAACTCGGAAGTGCCAGGTCGTATAAATTCCTTTGTAAACAAATCATTTAATTGTCTCCTAACTTCCAGCTTTTCGACTTGAGTAAACAATCTCGGGGGTTGCCAGACTGGAATTTCGTTCTTTAAAATTAGTTTTAGTTCAGCCGGTGAATCCTTTTGGAATATATTCGGCTACTACAAAGCTGCTATCTAGGTGTTTCTATAGCTTCCTACTTCTAGTGTTACTTCGTTATCGATAACATTGCACGACGGTAAATTTTCAGGAACAACATGAATATACCTGCTATTTTCTTCTCCGTCCAAGTCAATCTATGCCGGAAAATAACCAACGATTTCAATTGAATTATCGCTAAAGCCTTTGATTCGAATTTTTGTAGTTTATTTCTGTAGTATCGGTCAACGCGTATATCTGTTGTTGATTACCTTCAATAAGCTTGTTATTATGCCTTATTGGTGGACATTCTGTTTCACCTAGTTTTAATTCGGGTCTTATGCCCAAATTGTGAACATTGGAAACATTTAGGGTCCTACATTACACTTCCTATGCTCTTGCTTCCCACAATTGAAACATGGTTCTGACCTTATCGTTGATTTTAGTGGCTAATGTCCTTAGTGCCCTTGAATGTTGCTGGTTGAGGATTATCTTCTTTAAATTTCACATACAAGTTCAACATATTTCTAAATCGTGCCATATCTATAGCGCCATATAATAATATTTTGTTATATGGAGAATCGTCTATCCCGTCTATGATGTAGTCAATCACCGATACATCCTCGAGTTTGCCTACATAGTTTCCCGATTTCCTGCATTGCGAAAACATGTAACGACCACATAAATTTGGTTAGCCAACTGTATGAATTGTATCGTTGGTGCATCATAGTACCAATTATTTGTTACGGTTAAAGATTCATTAAATTGAACTGGCGTTATTGGCGAGAGTAAAAATAAAATAAAAGTAAAGATGCAAGTTTTCTGTCATTAGTGTGGGTGAGCGAAAAATATCTTGTACAAAAATAATCACCAAATTAGTAAATACGGCCTATTCATATTTTGGACTTGAAGGTAGGAGTACCATAGAATACGGACCAAAAGCCACATACGCATTTATTGATTATTTAATTAAAATATTAAACTTGGTGGCCATTGCGTACATTTTTTTTTATTGGAGAGGTGATATTTTTTACGTAAGTGGTGCTTGTATATTACCAAATTGTTTTTTTGTGATACCTTTGTTTAACAGTGTGTTATTTTTCTTATATTTTCTTAAATAGTGTCATTAGTTCCGTAATTTTTTTATTTGGTGTGGTATTTCTTTTGCAAATACATAGTGATAATATACTTTTACCAACATTATATACACTATCATTGCCAAATACTCAATCACCATACAGTTAAGTGAAATTACAACATATCGTCGGTTGATCACAAAGCCATCAAAGAGATCACTCAGCAAATATCTACATCGGTAAAATTTGTGACAAGTTTTCACTAAAGCGGTGAAAACAGCTTTCGTGATCAACCATCAACAGTAAGATATCGATAATTACGGAATCGTGATATCAGCACATCCATCCAACCAAAGGCCTATAGGATACCGTTTATTATGTATTTTTTTTTTACCGGAATACTAAATACAATTCAACGTTATCCGTGATTTAAGTGTTTCTACAAATATGTGTTCAGTTTAGTTAAGTTTAATTAAGTTTATTCATAAGAAAAAAAAAAAAAAGATATATATAGTAAAGTAAAATTTGTCTAACAAGGAAAGTTAATTATGGAAAAAAAAAAAATTAATTAGTGGCAAATCCTGTAATTAGTGTATGTGAACTGTGTGTATAACAGTTTAATATTTTGTTTAAATTTTGCAACTTTTTTATACAAGTTTATTTAGGCACTACAACCACCAGAGCGCTCTAGCGGGATGTAAGATATAACCTAAAACCGTAAGTTTTTCTTATTACCAAACTAAATATTGCCGCTGATATACACATATAAAACTAAATGATCTTTAAGACAAGATACAGTTGATTTTTTTTTACATACATGTTTTTTTGTTATAACTATAATTTATTTATTTATTGAATTTGGTAAATTTATGGCATCATAAAATTAATTTTAAATAACTTAATTTTCGGTATTTTGTGACAAATTTCCGTTACTTCTATAGTTATTCTTATTTATTGTAATAATTTTTGTTGATTTATAAACAAGTCAGTACTCATAAATTGATAATTCAGTTCAAATTATTATTGTCAATCAAATGCTTTATTTAGATTAATTAAAAATTCATTTTGGATCATTACTATTTGTAATGCTAAATTAATTTTATTATTTTTGATGTGAAGATGTGTGTTCGTTCGCCGTTGAAAAGTTTGCACGTAGCTGTATTTTGGACATGGTAATTAAATTTTATTTTAATGGAAGAATGAAGTCAAAGAACCCCCCAAGCCGACTGTCGTTACCCGCACAAACCCATGTCAGACTTCTAACCACCAATCCTTCCCTTACAAAATGGCGCCGAAACAGGGACCTAAAATTACTCTAGGTCATGAATAGCTATTATCGTTATCATTAATATTGCCGTAATTACAGTGCTGGAAATTATAAATTAATATATTGTGAAGTGATGGAATGTAGATAGATTATAATTAGATTGACTATTTGATGATTTCAATTTCTTTAATTTATTTCTGTCTGATGTCTCATGGAACATATAGATACAATTTATATTATTTTAATTAGAAGGTTAGCTTAGAGTTTGGTTGATATTCGGAGAATCCGTTTTCCCTGAAGCTATGCTAGCTAGATCAAACGTCTGTAAACAAATTTTTCAAATAAGAGATAGATTGCGTGATGACTTCATGTTTCTCTCACCGTTTCATAAATTTGTTTGACAGAAGTAAGATACTGTAATTATTTGGGGACAACGTGCAGGCTTCGGTGACGTTCAGCACACATATATCTTCACATCATTTATACTCACAACTTTATTAATAAATCGAAATATTATTTAATATTTATTTATATTTATTGGTTATTTTAAAAAAAATTAAATTATCCCTTTTCGATTTAACTTCACTTCAATATAGTTTAAATAAATTTTCAAAATTTGTGGTTAATAGTTAGAAAAGTTATTTTTGTTATTTTTCTACTCTAATTATCCGACATTATTAGACATGGATCACTTTAAGGATAAATTTGGTATGTTCCAAGGTCTTACAGAAATCGAGTTACAGGTAGAATGTAAATTGAGAAATATAGACCCTAGTAAGGATGAGAATTGGGCTCAGACCCTAAGCGATACTTACGAAAAAGAATGTTGTGATCAGTCATTAAAGCCAACGGAGACGCATGTAAGCAACTATGAGGAAGAACTTAAACAGTGTCGAGAACAGTGCAAAGTACTAAGCAAAACTAGCGAAGATATCAACATCATGAAAGATTTGGTTGGACTTAAACAACTTGAAAATAAAATACGTCATTGGAATAATCGTACGCTACGATTAAAAGGCAAATTTCACCAAGATAATGAGGTAGATAAGGTAATGCATAGCTGGCGACGTACGCGGTTATTGGTTGAAAAATCAATCGAGCATATTTTGGATTCAAACGTGTCCAAACTTTCAACTATTCACCCAAAGGTAATGCCGCCAGAAAGTATAAATTTATTCGAAGTTCCGACCGCACCTAAGTTATCACAAGTACCAATCAGTAAGGTTGAAGAATCTTTTACGGAAAAAACCATTCCAAATCACACCAAAGTGACTAACTTAGCTACCACTAGTGCACCAGCTCAAGTTTTTCGAAACTTACAGACAAATTATCCTGGTTATCAATTCATTAGTCAGGCGGTTTCGACAAGTTCTCAGACTTTTATAAAAGATTCGGGTCCTTATTATGTTCCATCTTATTCAAATCCGTCTAGTATACCGGTTAACAGTTATGTGCATCCACAGACCGGTATTCCTCAAAATATGCATTGTCTTCCACAGCAACCATATTATTTTCCTAATATAAGTGGGCCCTATTATTATCCACCCAAAAGGCATGACGTGAAGTGGAATTTAAAATTTACAGGCAAATCGAAAGATTTAGACATTAATGATTTTCTGTTTCGTCTTGAATCATACGCAAAGCGTGACAATATTCCCCTACATGAATTAGACGCGATACTACCACAATTGTTGTCTGAGGACGCTGAAAAATGGTTTTGGGTATTTTCTAGGAAATATCCAACTGCAGGATACTTCCAAATAAAGAATGCATTGTTGATGCGATTCAGTAGCAGTGAGTCTGAACGAGAAACGCGCCGGATTATTGAAACGCGGAAACAAAAACAAAATGATACATTTAATGATTATCTATTAGAAATCGAAACTTTGAACGGACGTTTAACCAATGGATTTTCAGAACCAGAGCTTTTGGAAATCATTCGGGAGAATATGGATCCAGCCCTACAAAGTGCTACCTTGACTATTCCAGTTAAGTCAACGGAAGAATTAAGAATCATTTGTCAACGTTATGAGCGTTTATGGTCCCGATCGGGCTATGACCCACGGGTGTTACATGATAATCGGCATCGGAGAAATGTCCCTATTAAAGATGTTAGTTGTATCGATCCAACCGTACAAGTTTCACATTTGTATGAACAGTATTCAGCTGCTCCGGCAGAAGAACAACCAAGTGTTTCCCATTTGGATGCAATGGTCAAACCAAATAGCAAGAATAGTTCAAAATCAATTTCCGATAGTGTACCTCTGATATGTTGGAACTGCCATGACATTGGTCACAGGTATCAGGATTGCCACCTAGCTCCGCAGGGAATTTTCTGTTACGGATGTGGAAAAGCAAATATAATTAAACCACAATGTAATAATTGTCTATCAAAATCCCAGGGAAACTCGAGACCGGTCGTGTTAAATCCGGGAATGACGCGTCCGGTGAAGATCCTTCAACGCCCGACCTTAACTTCGAATTCCCCGTCAACGAACAATCAAAATCACTCAGGTTCGTAGATAATCTGCACATTACATTGCCACATAATAGATCAGATTCAATTCAAATGTCCAATCCTAACAGAAACTTGAATAATAATAAACTTAAACGTGTTCTCAGAATAATTACCTACTGGAAAAACAAGAAAAATCACAACAAGTTATGCGAGTCCACAATTTTATCAGAAATTTCTGATCCAAGACCTTACCTAAAGCTTAACATGTTTAACATTTCCATTTCCGGACTCTTAGACAGTGGAGCTTCAATTAGTATTCTGGGTAAGGGTTGTGAGAATCTACTATCTAAAGCCGGTTTGTCATATCATAAAATAACTTCCTGCGTTAAGACTGCAGATGGCACAAAAAACAATATAATAGGATACATCGATTATCCCGTATATTATGATGAACAGACAAACGTAGTTAGATTTTATTTGGCTCCAACACTACAAGGAGAACTGTACCTGGGAATCAACTTTTGGAAAGCATTTAATCTTTTCCCCGCTATAATTTCGCAGATATCTCCCTCTGAATATCCAAATGAACAACACGACCTTAGTTCGGAACAAATTAGACAGCTCGAGGAAATAAAATCTTCATTTCCATCTTTTAATAAACAAGGATTAGGTAGAACTTCTCTTATAATGCATACAATCGACGTTGGGGATAGTGCACCTATCAAGCAACGCCATTACCCGGTATCACCGGCCGTGCAACATCTTATTTATGAAGAGTTAGACCGAATGTTGAGTATGGGCGTTATAGAGGAAAGCGATAGTTCATGGAGCTCACCGATAGTGTTGGTCCGTAAACCAAATGGTAAGGTGAGACTGTGTCTAGATTCTAGAAAGGTCAACGCCCTAACAAAAAAAGATGCGTACCCACTCCCGCTTATAGACGGTCTTATAGGTCGGTTGAGCAAAACGAATTATATCTCAGGAATAGACCTCAAGGATGCCTTTTGGCAAATACCGTTGGCGGAGGGTTCCAGAGACAAAACGGCATTTACTGTTCCAGGTAGACCATTATATCAGTTTTGCGTGATGCCGTTTGGTCTCTGTAACTCTCCTCAAACGATGTCTAGACTTATGAATAAGGTGGTCCCCCATACCTACCATGACCGCATATTCGTCTATTTAGACGATCTCCTAATAATATCTGAGACTTTGGATGAACACCTTTATTTACTCAAATTAGTTGCGCAATGGTTGAAAGAAGCTAATCTCACCATAAATCTCGAAAAGAGTAAATTCGTTATGAGGGAGTTGAAATATCTTGGATTTATAGTGGGTGAAGGAGGCTTGAGAACAAATCCAGACAAAGTGCAGGCTATAAAAGATTACCCACAACCAACTTCACTAAAACAGACTAGGAGACTACTGGGACTGTCCGGCTGGTATCATCGATTTATACCTAATTACGCTGATATTACTGCACCGATAACTGACACCCTGAAGAAAAATTCAAAATTTTGTTGGACACCTGAAGCAGATAAGGCATTTCAAAAATTAAAGCTTCTTTTAACAACAGCTCCCGTTTTAATTAACCCGGACTATACTAAGCCATTTTTTATAAGATGCGACGCAAGCACCTCCGGTGTCGGAGGTGTTCTGTTTCAAAAGACGGAAGACGATGTTGAACGCCCAATCGCGTACGTTTCCAAAAAATTAAATAAATGCCAAAAAGGATATAGTGTCTCAGAATTGGAATGCATGGCCGCTATTATAAGTATAAAGAAATTTAGGCCCTACATTGAAGGCTTTAGATTCACGGTTATAACGGACCATGCTAGCCTAAAGTGGCTAATGTCGCAGAAAGACTTACGTGGGCGCTTAGCTCGCTGGAGTTTAAAGCTGCAGATGTACGATTTTGAGATAGTCCACCAAAAAGGCACGAGCAATGTAGTACCAGACGCACTTTCTCGAGTGCACTGCGATTCACTTCTTGAGTTCAAGTCAAATCTTCCTATGGTTGTGTCCGCAATTAATCTCGAATCTGCCGATTTTATGGATGAAAGTTATATAAAATTTCGCACGAAAATCTTGAGTTCACCTATTTTGCATCCTAGATTTAAAGTACATAATGAACGCATCTTCATCAGAATCGAGCCGCCTAAAGATCAAGCTTTGAGTGATCTGCCCATTTGGAAAATCTGGATTCCGTGTGCCATGCGACTTCAACTAATCACTCAGGAACATGATGACGCTGTTTCGTCACACGGGGGTATCAGGAAAACACTGGAGCGTCTTCGTAGATTTTATTATTGGCCTGGGATGCGCAAGCAAGTTTATGATTATGTCACGAATTGTCCAACATGTAAGGTGTCGAAAAGCAGTAACCGAATAATGACACCAGTTCTTGGTAAAACTTCATTCTCAGAAAGACCATTCCAAAAACTATTTATAGACCTTATGGGACCTTACCCAAAATCAAAGGAGGGAAATATGTATATTCTGATAGTGCTGGATCAGTTAACAAAATTCGTATTATTAAAGCCCCTGACGAACAGTACAACTGCCAAAATTATTAATTACCTAAAAAATGAAGTGTTTCTTTTATTTGGTACACCTGAGTGTATACATTCGGATAATGGAGTCCAGTTCACCAGCAAACTATTCAGTGATCTCATGAAGGAGTTTGGCATCACACATACAAAAACAGCGATCTATTCTCCCCAATCCAACGCCTCGGAAAGAGTGAATAGATCAATACTAGCTGCTATAAGAGCTTACATCAAGGATGACCATCGAACTTGGGACAGTAAATTGTCAGAAGTAAGTTGCGCTTTGCGATCCGCAATACATCAGTCGACGAGTTACTCACCGTACTTTCTTCTCTTTGGTTATCACATGGTCACTAATGGTGAGACTTTCAAACTATTACGTGAAATAAATTCCGTTGGGGAATCAGAGGTTGAACCATTACCGGTGTCTGACCGCCTGTCCATAGTTCATGCTAAAGTAATTGAACATTTAAAGAATGCTTATGAGAAGTACGCAAGATACTACAACCTACGGACTAGACCGGTAGAATATCAACCAGGTCAAACTGTCTTTGTAAAACAGCATGTACAGAGTAATGCAGGGAAACGATTTTGTTCCAAGTTCTCTCCTCTATTTAGCAAAGCTATAATCCATAAAAGAGTTGGGAACGTTAATTACATTTGCAAGGATGAGGCGGGAAAGATCTTAGGAACCTTCCACGGCAAAGATATTAAACTTTAACTTATTAAGTATTTAACGATTACAGCCTTGGATTTTCCAATGAATTAAGAATTGAGAAAAAAAACTCAGTTTCGTTTCGTTAACATCTCTTAACAAACGCAACTGCCCTGTAACGACCACATAAATTTGGTTAGCCAACTGTATGAATTGTATCGTTGGTGCATCATAGTACCAATTATTTGTTACGGTTAAAGATTCATTAAATTGAACTGGCGTTATTGGCGAGAGTAAAAATAAAATAAAAGTAAAGATGCAAGTTTTCTGTCATTAGTGTGGGTGAGCGAAAAATATCTTGTACAAAAATAATCACCAAATTAGTAAATACGGCCTATTCATATTTTGGACTTGAAGGTAGGAGTACCATAGAATACGGACCAAAAGCCACATACGCATTTATTGATTATTTAATTAAAATATTAAACTTGGTGGCCATTGCGTACATTTTTTTTTATTGGAGAGGTGATATTTTTTACGTAAGTGGTGCTTGTATATTACCAAATTGTTTTTTTGTGATACCTTTGTTTAACAGTGTGTTATTTTTCTTATATTTTCTTAAATAGTGTCATTAGTTCCGTAATTTTTTTATTTGGTGTGGTATTTCTTTTGCAAATACATAGTGATAATATACTTTTACCAACATTATATACACTATCATTGCCAAATACTCAATCACCATACAGTTAAGTGAAATTACAACATATCGTCGGTTGATCACAAAGCCATCAAAGAGATCACTCAGCAAATATCTACATCGGTAAAATTTGTGACAAGTTTTCACTAAAGCGGTGAAAACAGCTTTCGTGATCAACCATCAACAGTAAGATATCGATAATTACGGAATCGTGATATCAGCACATCCATCCAACCAAAGGCCTATAGGATACCGTTTATTATGTATTTTTTTTTTACCGGAATACTAAATACAATTCAACGTTATCCGTGATTTAAGTGTTTCTACAAATATGTGTTCAGTTTAGTTAAGTTTAATTAAGTTTATTCATAAGAAAAAAAAAAAAAAGATATATATAGTAAAGTAAAATTTGTCTAACAAGGAAAGTTAATTATGGAAAAAAAAAAAATTAATTAGTGGCAAATCCTGTAATTAGTGTATGTGAACTGTGTGTATAACAGTTTAATATTTTGTTTAAATTTTGCAACTTTTTTATACAAGTTTATTTAGGCACTACAACCACCAGAGCGCTCTAGCGGGATGTAAGATATAACCTAAAACCGTAAGTTTTTCTTATTACCAAACTAAATATTGCCGCTGATATACACATATAAAACTAAATGATCTTTAAGACAAGATACAGTTGATTTTTTTTTACATACATGTTTTTTTGTTATAACTATAATTTATTTATTTATTGAATTTGGTAAATTTATGGCATCATAAAATTAATTTTAAATAACTTAATTTTCGGTATTTTGTGACAAATTTCCGTTACTTCTATAGTTATTCTTATTTATTGTAATAATTTTTGTTGATTTATAAACAAGTCAGTACTCATAAATTGATAATTCAGTTCAAATTATTATTGTCAATCAAATGCTTTATTTAGATTAATTAAAAATTCATTTTGGATCATTACTATTTGTAATGCTAAATTAATTTTATTATTTTTGATGTGAAGATGTGTGTTCGTTCGCCGTTGAAAAGTTTGCACGTAGCTGTATTTTGGACATGGTAATTAAATTTTATTTTAATGGAAGAATGAAGTCAAAGAACCCCCCAAGCCGACTGTCGTTACCCGCACAAACCCATGTCAGACTTCTAACCACCAATCCTTCCCTTACAAACATAATCCGTAAAGTTTCGCCTTTTCGCTTCTTGCGTGAAGCCAACTATTTATGAACGTCAACGCTCGACACCTGTTTAGAATATTCATCGACCAGAAATTACTTGAACCTTTTCTACGTGTTCAGTTTGCTACTGGTTACTATGCCCATTTTTGCCGACCCCGTAAATGCTTTCTTTGCATACACTAATTTTTACAAGGGTTAAGTTTAAGCAATCTGGCCATCGCTCCAAAGTCATCAAGCTAGTCCTCGAAGCGTCGTAAAAATTCCTCTTCAACAATTGACTTCTGATTGTCTGCTTTGCCTTGATGGCTTCTGCTTTTTCTGTACCTTTCATCCCATAGATATTCTAACACAAACTATTCGTTATTCGTATCATTTTACGGGTATATGTATAATAACTACTCGATCGCTTTAAAGAAAAAACAAAAATTGTGGTTACACCAGCAATTAATAACACTGTGCACGATCTTCAATTGATGATTATAATTTTCAGCTATTTGTTTTACTTCGTAGCATCTAGACACCCTGATGATTTGGTGTCAAATCTTATCTCATACAAAACTTCTTTTTACACCGTACAATTACCACATCTGTATTAACACTTCCACAACTGTTCAATTTAAAAACGTATCATACAATCACTTCTAAACGGGTATATGTGAGCACAAAATTAAATTTAGGCTAGTGGATTTCGGTATCCCGGTTGAGATCCCAAAAACTTATAGGAATATCCTCTAGTATCAAGGAAACAATTATTTTTTTCTCCGCAACCCAAAAGCACCACCGCAGTGAAGTTTCTAACGTTAATTTAAAGTGCAGTTTGACACTAAAAAAAGTGTAAGAAATAAGTGGGAGAAAAAGTGCTAAAAAAATTTATTAACATTAAAAAATGTAGCTACACAAAAAGCGTCAAATTAGAAATAACAAAAAATCGTTTTCTCGTATTTCAATTTGAAATTAATAATGCAAAATTGTTGAAACTTACCAAATTTGGAATTAATCGAAACGTTTTATTATGTTATTTCAATTAATTTAATAAACCAATAAAAAGTTTGAATGGTAAAATGAGGGCTAAAGCACCGCATTAAACCAAATAATACATCTCTCAGTGCTCATATGCTCATATACTCTTTAAATTCAACGGTTCGGGAATACAATAAGCTGGTTAGACGCGCATATGCTATTCTGTTATTATGTGTTGGGCTCAAATGACAATGTGGTTTGACCGCTTCTAAATCATTTTCGAAAAATTTATTACGATTTGAAGATTTGTCATTTGAGCCCAATCCATCATAGCAGAATGGCATATGCGCGTCTAACCAGCTTCAAGGAAAAAACCATGAAGAAAATGGATTTTTCAATAAAGTTTTGTTACCACGAAGAAAATGGATTTTTAATTGAAGAAAATGTACTTTTTCTCCATTTAAAAGCCAATTTTCTTATTTCTTTCGCGTTTTTCTTCATGTAAGATTTCTGTTTCTTGAAATCATAAAAAAATTCTTGAGTTAAAATTTGTTGCTTAATTGTACTCTGGGATTTAGTTTCTTGCATTTATAACTGCTCAAAATACTTGATTGAAGAAAAAAAAACAACGAATGGGGAAAAATATGATTGTTTTGTTTCCAATTTTTCTTGCAACTAGAAATTGACTCTTTTCTCAAACTATATTGTCCAATTTTCTTGGAATTGGTTATTTTGAAACTTAAAAATTTTCTTGATCAACACAAAAGCAATTTTTTGATTCAAGAAACTATTGAAATATTACTGATAAGATTGAATTTTTCTTAATTAGAAATGGAACCTTTTCACAAAATATAGGTATTATCCATGATTCAATAAATCCCAGGTTAGCTCGAAATATGTAAACAAATGGCCATCTTTTTTTTTTGACGTCACCCAATTCTTTTACGTATAAATTACAACAACAAATAAAAAAACGAAAAGTAAAAAGAGAATAACTTACATATTTATCGGAATTGCATGACGTCACGAACACGTGGTTTAAAAAATCGAGCTAACCGAGGTAATTTATTGAATCATGGGTATTATCCAATTTACTTGAAATCATCCAATTATAAAAATTTAATATATTGAAATAAATCAATGAATTTCGTGAAAACATTTTTATTTTTTTATTCAAATTTAATTATATGGTTTGCAAATATTTGTGGAGAGTACTGTATGCAATGAAAAATTATAATATTTTGGTACAAAATTCCGAATAATTTAGATTATTTATAATTTGGTGACACAAAAAGGAAAACTTTATTCTCTCTTCGAAACAACCAATTTTTATATGTTATTCTTGAACTAAGAAAAAATCTTCAATTGAAGAAACTATTCCTTAATAAATTCTCTTAACAAGAAAACTATTATTTTACGTCTCTCAGGACAAGAAAACATTTTCTTCTCTTAAACGATCTCATTAAAAAATCGAATTTTTCATTTGAACAAAAATTTCTTAATCTGAGAAAATGTTTTTAATTCAAGAAATTATTTCATAATATAAAAATCTTGTTTCTCATAACAATAGAATAAAGCATTTCAACTAAGTAAGCCTTTCTTGAGACGAGAAAATTATCGTTAAATTGTTATAATTGTACATATACCTTGGTGGTTTGGCGTCTATTGGAAGGGGCTCCGTAACCTTCCAGTAGGCGCAAGTGTACGTACTGCCTCCTCGCGGCACCACTAGTAACAGAAACCGTTAGGCAGAATATGGCCTTTTGGGACAGGTTAAAGTACGGCGCTAAAGGAGAAAACCTTGAAAAAAAAACCTAATCTAAGGTGGAACAGCATATACCGAAGGATGAATGGCTGATAGGTTAATTAGTTTATATATGCGGACTCTGAGTCTGGATCCCAGGCACCCTCCAGTTTTATTTAGCCTTCCTGTAGTAAAGCTGGGTGACCTACATGCGACTTTTTTATTCCCAGTAACTCGCAAGAGTTAAATCAAAACGGGAGTTGGTCTGCCCTCTCGAAGTCCTTGAGTCCCAATGCTAGCGCTTTTCTAGTAGAAGTAAATGTTATTACATCTAGGAGGGAGAGCAATGAGCCCAGATAGTATGTCCCAGCAACTCGCAAGAGTAAAATCAAAACAGTAGACGAGGCACGTTTTTTCTTCATATTAGAAATTATTTTTTTCTGTGTTATTGTAATTCCGAACCGTTGAATTTAAAGAGTAGATAAGCACATCTCTGAGATTGGTGGTAATTTACTTAGTGTTGTACCGCTACCAAATCATTTTTTCAAAATTTGTTAAAATTTGAAAATTTATTATTTGAGCCCAACCCATGATGACAGAATGGCATTTGAGCATCTAATAGCTTGTTTATTATCTTCCCAAACCGTTGAATATATTTAGTGCATGAGCACATCTCTGAAACTTTACTCCGGTTCAAGCACCCCTCTCATTTGAATCCATTATTTTAAAAATACATCTTTCAATGAAAATTTTTAGATACAATTGAAAATTATGAAGAACTAAAATTTTAACATAACCTGCTATATCTTATGAGTACATAATCCATATCCTCGACAGACTGCGGTTTAAAAAAATCTGATTTAGTGAATTTTTAGAGTTTAGTCGCAGTATGTCAACCTCAATTGTAGCTAACCGCTTTTTTCACAGGGTACTTGAAGGAGTATAGCTAAATCGCATTTATTAAATGACAGTCTGTCAGAGCTATGTATTAGATATCACAAAAAATTCCTGAAAAAATAGCAAATGTGTATACAGGCATTTGCATCGTCACAGACGATAATTGGTTTGCGCGATTCGCTGTTAGAGATTCTCCAAATTTACAATGGTGTTGACTTTGGTATTACAGATTTACAGGTAATCCCAGATTTATAAAATTTCGATTATGTACATATATACATATGTAGATAGTTGTGCAAAATTCAGGTACGCGTTTTCATATTGTACCTAATAAAAATTCAATGTAGCCTTCCTTTCAAATGGTACAATTTTTTTGGGATTTTAATTTTTAACATATTGTCTGGCTCGCAGGTCCCAGTGATTCGTAAAACATTTTGTAGGCAAAATAGCATAGAAGCAGTCGGCAGATAGATTATATAACGACGCTCTACATGTGTACGTAATACCTGCGTCCTCCACCTGCCGTTTTTTTTTTTTTACCGAAACTAACATAATATTTTGACTGTATGTACATATATACATCAGTTAAATTCTCCACATTCGTCCTTGTAAACAACAACTATTAATATGCTGAAATATTTTTGTGGATATTTTTTGGTGCATCGCCGTCTAAATAAACAATAACTGCTGGAATAAATATAAATAAACCAAAACTAAAAATACAAAATGCTGTTTCCACGATACCATGACTCATATAAAACCATTAATACAATGCATGCACATATCAAATAATTTGGAACAGATGTACAGACATAATAATAAAACTTAAACAAACACAAAATATAAAATTGTTGAATGAAAAACTATTAAAAATTAAAAGGGAAGCCAGCAGCATACACACACATACAAACATTATTTATTATGTGTTCGATTTTCGATTTAAATTTTCTACCTAATTAATACAACAGCCAACATTAATTATAATTTACCCTGCAACAAACTGTCCTGCGTAAAAACTATAACATGGTTATGCATATAAAAAACTACTTGTTGAGTGCGCCCGTATATTTACTTGCTATAGTCAGTTGTATAACATTCTTGATTGAATCTAAAATGTGTAATATCGGTTGATAACAGTATATGAATCCGATAACATAATATTACACAAATTATTTTGGGGGAGTTAAACTTTTTTTCTTCGTTAATTTGTGGAAATACATTTTTTTTTTTTGGTCAAACTCGGGTTTGTGTATAGTTAGGGCGATTTTAATTGAATAGTTAGACTCAATTTTATTTAATAAAAACCTAATATGTTTTAGTTTTATGAGATTGAATTAAAAGGTTTAAATATGTAATATGTTATTGTGTAGTGCAATAATATTGTTATAATTTAATTAAATGTTGATGAATAACAGTGTAAACTTATTTGATGATTCATAGTTTAAGGCTAACCAGGTGCGATTTTATGTTATTTATTGAATCAAAAAGTTGGTTAATAATAATCAAATTTTTAATCAAACAAATTAGTTTCATTGAAAATAAATTTTAGCTCAGTGCGCCAAACATCTGTTGCCATCATTAATTACATTATACAAGTACATACAAATAATTTATCGAATGTGCTAAGACAAATTAATTTAACTAAAATTATTATTATACCATAGTGTATAATATATTTAGAATAGTTCTGATCATCTCGTGAGGTTTCAACCCTTTATATTTTTTTTGTTTGCAAAACTTTGAGTGTATTTCATTTGGTAATATTTCGTGGTCGACATTTTTTAACTGCACGTAGTGTTTCAGTGTTTTCGATCTTTTCCGAACTTCTTGCCATGCTCCAAAGCCAGATTTGTAAATTTAGTTGGCAAGATGATTCTGAGAAAGTTTTTGAGCTGACTGCATATAAAGTTACATAGCATATATTACCAAAATATCATCACTAACGCGATTTTTAACTTTATTTAATATATCAATGCAATGTTTTGGTCGTAATAGTGATCATTAAAAAAATGCAATTGAATTAACATTTCTTCAAGTTGAAAAATGGGACATATTTCGCATGTAGCTTTCGAATCGAGTTGATTTCGGAATTAAATTGGCCGTTGAGAGTGGGTTTTTAATGGTGCAATAAATATCGCCCTGGTAAACAAATGTTAATATTGTTCCATAAAATAAATAAATTTTTGTTTGTTTTGGTGAAAGGGGGTGGAAGGGGCCCTCTTTGAGGGCCGTATCATATTGTAGTGCTTAAAGTAAATGTTTTATATTTTAGGCTATTCATTCTTTATTGTTCTACCAATTGAAGTTAAGACTGAGTTAAAAAAAAAATGCGATTTTTCATTCGCTAAGGCTGGTGCTGCAAACTTGAATACTCGTGGGGAATAAGTATCATTCCACGCTCATTGGATTTCCTAATACCGTACTTCCTAAAGAAGTTTCCGTTTCAGTTATAATAGTTCAACTCGTATGAATGAGGATGGATTTGTCTCATCAGATTTAACCGTTCCTGAATATTCTAATTTCGAAATATATACTGATACATCTCTTGCAGATTCTTCCTCACGTTTTGTGATTCCGTTTTTGTGTCAGAGACAGATAAACAGGGTTATCGTATATTTCTCTAGCCGCTTCCATGCTTGGGGTAGTTGTGCTTCTCTTGACCTTAATATGCCACTTCCACATAGAGATACATATTCGGTATTACCAATGTATTTTCAATTGAACTAACGAGTGGTCTTCTTCCTGGATTATTCCATGATATGGAATTGAATATTTTATGCAAATTGAATTTATTTAATGGTTAACCTTATGAAAAATTGCTGTTGATATGTATGATATTTTGTTTTGGGCACGCGCGAACCACTTCGGGTAATTACATCGAATGTTTCACTATTATCTTCGAAAACTTTAATTAAAATTTTCACCATTACAGATGTTATATCATATACACTTTCCCTAATTTATATTCCGTCCGTAGGCAGCAATATATTTTTTTGTGCTACTCAAATAATTAGTTAAATTATAGATAGATTAGAAAAGTAAAGTACAGGGCCAATTTCTGAATTTAATATACGTTCTGTAAATCAAATCAGAGGAGCAAACCTTCCCTTCCTTCGTCAATAGCTTTCTGCAGCTTCATATAGGTTTTCAACTGAGCACGTTGTTCTTTATTCTTTCTTTAAGCTCAAGCTCTGTATTTTTCGGAAGAACCTTCTCTTAGGTTTTTGAAACGTGATATCAAATTTTCTACAAACAATATGACGAAACAAGCTTTCTTTCATTTCATTGGCACTGGATCGTTTAGGTATTCCTTGTATGTTATACGTATTGGCCAACTTTGAACTATCAATAAGGATTTTTGAGCATTACAAAATAATAACAAATCATTTCAAAAAGGTAAGCGAGAATAACAAAGTTGCATGTACACATAAAAAAAATCACAAAGTGGTATCTACATGAAAAATATTTTTTATTGGGATTACAAAGTTGTAAGTGGTAGATACAATTTTGTTTACTCAATGAAAAAAGAAACGGCTCTAAAATTATGTACTTACAAGTATTTTTATTTTGTTATATTGAAAACGGAAAGAGATAGCAAAATTTGGAGTGCATATTTAGAAAGAGCGCACGTAATATAATTCGAAAAGTTAAAAAATGTTAGCCCTAATGTAATTCTAAGGTCACGAAATGTGGTTTAAGCGGAGTCTAGCGTGTTTCCACTAGTAACAAATATAAATATTACATGAAAAACGATATTTAACTTAGAATAACATAACACAATTTTTATTAAGTTTCGTAACACGTTGTATAACATTGTTATGTAGCATGCTATGTTATATGGTATGGTGAAAACTGACCTTAACAAAATCTCATGGATCACGGATATTTTTTTATAATTTAAAAAGCCTTGAAAAACGATTTCTATTGGTATTGGTCAAATATTGGAGTTTATTGATAAATCATTTTGAGTAACAACTAAGATTATTGAGATGATCATAGTACACCGGGAAATGAATCATTACGTCAGAGAACAAAGGTGTCCGGAAAACGAGCTATTACAGTAGAGTAGACTGTAAAACCAAAAAAAAAAAAAAAACTAGGGTAACTTGTTAATTTGAAAATCATTTGGATTGATTTTCTCTAAATTTCAAACTCATGTTTTTACTTTAAAATTTAATTTTAAATGAAAAAATCGAATTAATGTCTCATGTAGTATGAAATAAAACGTTGTACGTTACACGTACGTTAAATGATCGTTACAGTACTCGTTCAAAATTCTGGACTCGGCTCCTTTGTCGCCTCGTCCATAAACGTCGAACTCGTACTGTAACAACTCATTTACCGCCCTTGTGACGTAAATAACTATTGTAAGCGTTTTTTAAATCGCGAACAATAATTTATAATTCATTTTAATCGTTTGTTTGTTAAATAATAATTTCAAAAGAAACAGAAATTGTACATCAAATTTGTATGAAAAGTTTATTTTAGCTAGAACGAACAGCGTCAGAGCCTTCTACAGGCAGAGTATAGAGCAAAGCCTTCTAGAGTATAGAGCCATAATCATTATGACGTATTTTTTAGAAACTTTTTTAGTGGTATAACTTTTCACTGATTTTCATAGGAATCCATACTAAAATTGGTGTTTTTTAGCTTCAAGTTTTTCAATGAAAAAAGCAAAAATGTTACAAAGTGTTTATACAAAATTATTCTACATATATTTAGCAGCAATGTACACGAAGTTTATTTCTAAAATATATTTTTCGAACTTTCAATATGAAAAACACATCAAAGTTGGCTCTAACGAATTAAAATAATACTTGCTAAATTTATTTTTAGTTGTACTAGTGTACGTTAGATGTCTAAGATTTATACAGAAAAATACGAAAAAATTGTTTAGTCACAAAATTATCACACGTTCTTAATATTTTGCGAATTTATTTTGTTTTTCCTACAATTTTTGAATTTGAAATTTCTCCAGGTGGCAATTTTTGATACCTACGATTTTACAAAATTTTTACTGCCATCACTGACATCTATGTAATATATATTGACTTAATGCACACGATTTGTAGTAAGCTTTTCTTTTTAATTTGACCAGCATGCTGTTGTTATGAACTTTTGTTTTATATTTTGATTTAAATAAATCAATTATTACAAGAAAATGAAAAAGATTTACTTAAACGATATTCATATATGTTGAAATTCAAATATTTATGAAAATATTTCAGAAATCATGATAGAGAATTTGTAACGTTTTCATGTACAAATTTGTCTTAGGAAAAAAAGTGATTTCCCATTTGTTTTATGTGTTTCACTACGAATATTTTGGGTTTTTCCTCGTTTCTAATTCCCTTATAAAAGCTTCGTTTTTTACATTATGGCTTGTATAATCAAGATTGCTTTGACAGCATGTCGTTTTCGATTGAATCAAGAAAGCACTCTGAAGGAGAACATTTTGCTTTTTTTGCTTCTAGTGGGTTAAAATGATGTTCCGAAGGTTAAATATTTTTGCTTTGGAACACTTTTCAGAAATCTCGATTTTTCCGTAGATTTACCCCTTTTTTACATAAATATGTTTGTAGGTTTATTCTAGTTCTGTCATTTGGCTGATTGGCTGCCCTTTTCAGTTTGAAAATTTATTATGGCTATTAATTGCTTAGAAGTGTCATTAAATTAATCTCAACATTGCATCGAGAACGAATTTTTTAGATTTTAGATGTAATTTTCTAGTTTTTTGATATTTTGACAGTTAATCCACAAAAATAAAAGAGCAATGAGATGTTTTTGTTGGATTGACGCCGAAATTGAGATTGTTTTTCATAGAGGGGGAAAAAATCAATCGAAAACGACATAAGCTTTACTTTATAGTTTTTTAACCCAACAACGTTTAATTCTCGTTATTTCGAAGATAAAAAAAGTATTGTGAGAGCACGTCTTACTTTATTTTTTAATTTTTATTTTATTATTATCACCAACAGGATAAATCCTTTTTTGATTACAATTATATACAATTTTTATTTTAATTCTTAATTAGTTTTTTTAAAATACATTTAGACAAATGGAAATCAGTTACATTAAAATTGTAAATTAGCTTTATTGTAAGATTGTAAATTAGCAAATTTACATCGGTCGGTATATAGGATGGTAAATTATTTTTATTTAGCCACATTGCAATATTGGGATCAAACGGCCAATTCAGTTTATGAAGAAAATAAATAATGACTTGCTTCTGTACTCTTTCAATTCGATGAATATAATTGTTGTACGCTGGATGCCAAATAATCGACGCATATTCCAAATTAGACCGGACAACAGAACAGTACAAGCTTTTAATGGGATGAGGATTACGAAAATCTTTAGTGACACGACAAATGAATCCAAGTAGACCGTTAGCCTTAGCCACAATTAAATTAATATGGTCCCGGAAATTCAATTGATGATCCAAGACAGCTCCTAAATCCTTAAATGTCATTACTCGTTCAAGCTGATGATCACCAATATGATATGCATGAACAATAACATCCTTTTTCCTGAAGAAACTCATAGTCTTACACTTGTTCAAATTTAAGCGTAATTTATTTAAACTCGACCATTTGTATAGAAAATCAAGATCACTCTGCATTTCTAAACACTGTTGAAGAGTATCTACAGTTTTTGTAATCCTCAAATCGTCCGCATATAACTCACATTCACAGTTCTGGAACAAAGAAACAATATCATTAATAAATATATTAAACAACACAGGCCCTAGGTGAGAACCCTGAGGAACACCAGAATGTACTTCAATCGTCCTAGAAGTTACACCGGCAGTTTGAACCACCTGCTCACGATTTCGCAGATACGATTCAATCCAATTCAAAAATAATGTATTCACTCCAAATCTGTCCAATTTGGCAAGGATGAGCTCAAACTGCGGAGAGTCAAATGCCTTCGAAAAATCCGTGAAAATCACATCAAGCTGACTTTTGGAGTCAAAGGCCCCAAATACTCGAGATGATACACTTAACAGGTTTGGTGGAACGGTGTCTGATAAATCTATGTTGTTCGAGTGCTAATGGTGATTTGATATTAAAATAATATAAAAAAGTAGTCAGATATAATGAGCTCAAATAATTTTGAAATCGAAGACAATATTGATATGCCACGATAATTTCTAATGTCACTACGTTGTCCAGATTTCAAAATAGGAGGACGTCGCAACCTGAATTAAAAACATCAGAGTGTCTCTCCCGTTTTAACTAAATAACGGACACTAAAGCATATATTGCATACCTAAACTAAAATTTCACGCTACGCCACTGCTAAATGTTTCCTAAAATGTAGGCGTATTTGCTTAGAAAATTTGATATGTTTTTTTGCCGTTGTGAAGTATATACTAAATTTTCCCAAAAGCCACAAAAACAATATAATTCTATGCAGTTTATATAATGCAAAGATTTCTTAACTGAGAAATTTATTAAAAGTAATTCTGCCGGATGTCCTATTTTGGGTAGGGGTGTCTTATTTTGGAAAGAACGCATTTCCCTTTACTTAAAAGAGGCCCTTTCATTTCGTTTTTATATTTTAGTATTTAAAAGAGATTTTTTCATTCGAAATAATTTTCTTTTCCAAGTCCGTTAGAGGGAATAGTTTCTTAAATTATTTGAAGAGCTAGTACGTACAGTTAGTCACCCACAAACGCAGTGAATTACGAATATGACTTAAACGAAAGTTTTATTTGACTTTTCCAAGGGGTTTATCTCAATTTACCAAAAATTCAATTCAGTTTTATGAGCAATTGAAATAATTTTACCCATTAGACACGTTTTTACATGTTTTAGATTTTTGAATCCATAATTTTAACAACTTTGACAGACAGTTTGCTCACAATACTAAATGATATGATTTTTGTCTTTTCTTCTGTTTCGGCGAGGCAACAATGTGACGCCGAAGATATAATGAACCGTGTGACCGCGTGAACAAGCTGTAATGATGACAAGGGGAATTACATTACAATTCTGGTCCAGCGCAGAACTGAGTATTAAATGGTATACAGATTTGTTGTTAACTTTGAGAAATAAATATTCGAATCATTATAGCAAGATGCAAGATGACAATCTGGTTGTTTTTTGCATTGTCACACTAGCCAAGCGATTATGTTTATGACATGTGCTCATAAATATTTCTGTCATGTATAATAACTATACATATTGTCTATAGTACAAAATGCAAATTAAGCATCTTTCACCAATATTTAAAATTTCTTATTTTTAACACTTAAAAATTATTAAAAATAATTATTTTTAAAAAATATGAGATCATAAAAGTCGATCACCAAAAATATTAAGATATTTATGTACTTGTACCCATTTGACCTATCAACACAGTAAATTTGGTATGTGTGTAATAATTAAAATGCGCGTACACATCAGTAAAGCAGGGATTTTGTGTTTTGTTTCTTGTTTATATTTAAAAAACATCTTATAACATTTACAGTTTTTTTTTTTTTTGTGTGATCTAAAAATAAGTTCCCCTGACATGATAATTTTAATTTTTTGAAAAAATCAAATTTAGATTTTTTCGTCATAACATAAAAAAAGTATTTTCAAAAAAATAAATAAATCACAAAATTAAAAAAAAAATTTCTTTGACATTACAAAAATGAGTCAATTCCAAATTTATATTTGTCATATTACATAAAGCACAAAGTAAATTTGTTTCAGTCACCTGAGATTATGTATATGCGTACCTAATTTCCTAGTACTAATTAGGTAAACATGTTGTACATAAATGTACTTTAAAATTTATAAAAACAATGTTATGATGTCATTATACACTTGTACGTAAGGTGCATAATACAACAACGACACTTGACCTCAAAAAAATGTATCGCCTGCAGCAAAAACATGTAATAGAAATTACTAAAAGTTTATTTACATCTGTCATCGAACGCACACTAAAAACTATTTTAATTGTTAGCACTTACATAGGTTCGAGAATGAGTCATAAACTCACAACTAAATTCAATTATATTCAGACATTATGGCCCGGTTACAATAATTGTAACGATAACAAAATAAAAAAGCGTTTTCACTGTATACAAAAGATAGGGGGTGACAAATGCTATACATTATTATGTATGTACGTTGATTTGGGAATAAATTTCGTTGTATTCCAAAAAAAAAATATCAAGATGAACCATTATTATCAGGGATACATATTTCGAAATTATTTCGTCATCGTAAATGAGTCATTGGTTATTGAAAAAGAAAAGTGGAAACAATATGTTCAGTCGATCCGCGATAATGTTTACATAATCCGCTTTTAAGTGTATCATATTTTATCGAAACACGCACCTGCGTATTAACTTTTCAATTTATTTCACGACTACTTGGGTTAGAATATGATATTTATATTTTTTTATGTATGTTTTGATAGATAATCAAATCACATTTAATGCCGCATTACTTGTTAAACACATAAAGTAATTAAAGAAGCTTATCCTTGTCTATTTGTAAGTATTTGTAGGTCGCTGATGGTAAATTTAATACGTTTTTCACAGGTAGACAATATGATGAAGGTTGTAAATACTATTGTTCATCATCGATGGTTTGCTCGTGGCAAGTAGATGACTCATCTGATATTTGATAAGAAAATATTTTGTTACTACAAAGTTTACAAGGTGGCTTGCACTTAAATACAACAAAAAAAGCGTAAGATTTGTTTTTCTTAGTCTAAATTATCTTTAGCTTATTCTGAGTATTTGGTGACAGGTATATATATTTAGTACTATAGACTCATAAAATATAAATAAATACATTTTGCACGTAGAACTTTCTTTCTGTTAAACTTGACATTATATTTACAATATCTTAATCGTGATCCATGTCTTTAAACTTTACCTTTTGCCAAAAGTTAAGGCACCGACCGGCAAATTGGTTGAAACGAGTATCACTTAAACCTTTAAGAATGGTTATGGCCAAGTGCACGTGAAAAATCACATTGATCGAGATTACTTATTACAATTACACGAAAATGTGGAATATTGTGTCTGAAAGTTCAGGAGTTGTGATTAAATGGAAATAATGTACATAAATTAAAATTAATAGTTTTGAATTATTGTAGTTTGGTCCGTACCGGTCATTTCATTATGCCGTTCATTGGTCGTTTGATTATGGGTTTGAAATATAAAAATTATTCCGCTCAAGCACACGATTGGCAATCAAAATAAAATTTAGAGTAATAATAAGCTTTTATTTCCGCTAAGTTAACGGGAACAGTTTGCGATCTACACCGTTATAAAACATTTGCCGCGTGAAAAGCTGTTAAATATAAAATTGCTGAAATTTGTGCTTTAAAAAACATACAAACGGAACTTATTTCAATATACATACCAATTTTAAAATGAAGATGTACGAACGTTTGTTTCAAGGGTTGAATGGCTATTATCTCAATTAAACGAGTCTTATGTTGGATCGCAAGATGCCGAAGCTGCCGAATTAATTGAAAATCTCAACTCAAGAAATTTTGCGTAAACCAATTAAATTATTCGTGAAAAGGTGCAGATTGGTTAAGCTTCACGACGCAATTTCTAAACTATTCGAAGAAGAAATATCCACTACAAATAATAAACCAGCCTTACAGTCACGAATGCAGCAAACTAATTCATCACCAAGATGTTTAACTTGTGGTAGTTTGGGTCGTATTGTGCGAAATTGTCGTTTCTTCTGGTAAAATCAAATTATGGAAATTCACTTTCGAATCAAACGAGTCAAAATCACATGAAAAGTGACCAAAAATCTAAACAACTAAATCAGAAACTTACAATTCTTGCTTCAAGTGTTTCGGAAAATGAACAAGAATTCCATAATCAATTGCTCCGTTATGTCGAAAATTTAATGTCATATTTTAATTTTACCTATATCGTGCGGTCAAGAATTCAGGCGCTGCACAGTTTATGCAGCAAGTCGGTCATAAATTAGATTTGCTGCGAAATCCGCTACAAATATTTTAGCCCTACGACTAACGACAAGGCTGCAAGTCGTTTCAAATTGTAGTTGAAATTTTGTGCATACTAACTACCTGCTAATTCTTTTGTGCAACATAAAGTGTGCAGCGGTTAAATTCTTGACCGCACCCTTAGAAGGAAATATCTTACCTGTTACTAACATGGCTATTCATATACAATTTCATTAATATTCTCATTACCAAAAATCATATCGTATTCCTGAAACAATAAAGACAGAAATCCACAAGCAAGTTCAAGAAATGCTACAGAATGACATCATTGAAGAAAGTCCGTGGAACTTTCCATTATTGGCCGGTACCAAAAAAAAACCCAGGGTGGAACGAGAAGATGGCATGTTGTAACTGATTTGACCGTTGATCGTGTGTTTCCATTTTCCAATGTTAGTAACATTTTTGATCAGCTTATCAAATGGTTTCCACCAATTGATTCTTGATGAAAATGACAAAGATAAAACAGCGTTCAACACATTATATGGTCACTATCATTTTAAACGAATGCCATTTGGTTTGCAAGATGCACCAGCGACGTTCCAGTCGTAATAGAGAAGTTTTCTATTTCTAGTAATACAAAAATTTCTTACTTTTGATCAAAGTAGGCTAGTAGGTGGGGCTGATGGCATTTTAAATAATTTGGTTGGTCGTGTCACACTCCCTATCTTCCTATGTTCTTATGTCATAAACACAGCATCAGACTTGATGCTGATTGATGGTAAATTTTCATAAACAATCGTCCCAAAATCAAAGTACTTTTCGAAACGCGGAGAAAAACGTTGTTATATACGGCTAGTTCGCTAGTCACAATACAACAGCCTGTACTTGCGTTTTTAATATTTTTTCAGGAATTTGCCATAGCAGAAACGCTAAAATAAACTAACAAAATTGAATATCTTTTCATTTTTAAACATTTGCTGTCACAAATGTAATTTAAAAGACTAGGTAGCAAACACTAATTTTCTTAGCGGCAATTCAATAAAACAATTTTGAGGAACTTTGTAGATACACTTTTCCGATTTGTGTATTTTTTTCGTTTTCGAAGAACTAATCAAATCATGAATTTTATGTTGAAACAACGTTCTATAGTAATCAGCATTCTGGACCAAGGTCCAAAATTATTAAATTATTCAGATAAATCATCACCGTCGGAGATTGAATTGGTGTTATCAAATTTATACTGGAATTGTAACAACGAGAAATGAATTTGGAATGAACACCTTTTCCATTAAATACATTGTTTTTAACCGGGCTATATACGGTGCTACGTTGTTATTACGTACAAACAAAGTATCTTTTGGTAATTTTGAAAACTAAGAAGCCATACAACACTTATTTGACAAGCGTATTTTAGGGATGGTTAAAATGCATCTTTTAGGATTATTATATATACATTATTTCTTTCTTACAATTGAATAAAATTTTGCTGTCAGCCAAGACTTTTAATTTTCAAATTATTGGAGTGCTTTATTCCTTAAACTGACCACCAGAGATGGGCGACGTAGATTACGTGATGTAATCTACGCGGTTGTCGACGCGTAATCTATTACGTAGATTACCTCGCGATTTTTTGCGTTTTTGGCGTTGACAACGTAGACAACGTCGACAACCTACGAAATGATTAATTTCCTCATTTATTTAGCCGGTCTGATCATATTGCTGTCTGTTAGTAAATAAGTCATCGTCTAATTAACCTAGGGATCAAAAAGAGGTTACATTTTGATAATAAATCACATAAATTACTCATTGGTACATGAACTGACTAAGTGACTATCATAATTATTTTTCATTCGATTCTATACAACAATATAGAGTAAATTATGCACAATTACTAAAATACTTATACATATATTACCTCAACAATTTGACATAATTCAAATTTGTACATTCAATTTTTAAAATAAAAATATTGGGAATAAATTTAAAATACCTATTCAGCTAGTGACAATATATCTAAAAATAGAGACATCTATCTAAAAATAGAAGAAGCGGCTACTAAATATTTCGACTGCAGGCATAAAAAAGTTGTCGACGTTGTCTACGAATAATCGACGTTGTCGACGAGTTGTCGACGTTTTCTACGAGTTGTCGACGTTGTCGACGGTTGTCGACGCATTCGCGTAAAAATCAGTAGTCGCCGCGTAATCGCCCATCTCTGCTGACCACCTCCACAAAGTGATCAACATTTCTGCGACTCTTGAGTGGTCACTTTAGAGATGTTTCACTGTTTTCTAGTACCAGAAAAATTATAATTACATAAAATTAAGTTGAAACTACTTAAATTAGTGTGAGAAATAGAATTTCGATAATTCCGGAATTAAAGTTTTCAATTCGAATCGAAACTAAAATATGGGCCGGTATTCCGGAATTTTGAATTCCGGAATTGGATGCCCTACTTACACAATTCACGTGCTAAAAAGTCAATTTTTTGAGACACTTCAATGCGCTGGATCCGCAAAATAGTACATTTCTTGCTTATTATTATTTAACGATATAATTTTAAAGGTAAATCGAACAAACTACATACATCAATTATCAAGAATAAGATCCATTTCTATATATATAATCTTTTTAATTCTAAAGATTTTTGAAAGAAGCTATATTTTACAACAATTTTCTTGACCTTGTAAATAATTTTGGAAATTTTAAAGTGAACTTTGAAATGTATAAACTGCAAATTGAAAAATGTGAATTTACATTGATAAATATAAATTACAAATAGACAAATATAATTATAAAATTAGCTTTTATGTAATTAAAATTGAAAAATAGAAAACCAATATTGGAAAATTTAATTTTGATTTTGAAAAGCATAATTTTGGTCCAGAAAAGTATAATTTCAAAGTGGAAATGCATGAAATAAACCCGGAATTGCCACAATACTATCATACAATCACACCATAATATAATAATATCATCATACCATCACACCATCATACTATCATGTAATTATACCATCACACAATCGCACCGTCATACCATCATAACATCGTACCATCGTAATATTGTACCACCGTACTATCGTACCATCTTAATATTTACCATCATAGAATCATACCACTACATCATCATACTTTCATACCATCATACAATCGTACCAATATACAATCCTTCAACTTCCATCATACCATCATGTCATCATACCATCACCCCATCTTACCATCACGCCATAATCCCTATCACCATTTTAGTTTTCATCATCATCATTAACATTTTCAACACCATTTCCATCACCACCACCATCACGATTAAAAAAATAATAATACACTGGCCGATTTAGTTTTGATTTTCCACTAAATATTCAAAAATCAGCTCAATCCGTGAAATTTTAGAAATTCCTCCATGGAAACTTTGGACCTGGTTATCACCCCACAAGAAATGATCATCCTTAGGTCTTAAATATAATTGTGTGCAGTTTCGTTTAAATCGGTCAACACATGTGGATTTGTATAACAATCACATATACAAATACATTATATAGATATACATAGATAATTATATTATAAATAGAAAATAAATAGTTAATTAGGGCATAATACGCCTTGCCTTTTGGTCAACAAACGTCTTAATGGTATTGGGCCAGATACTCGATACTTTAGCAATTCGCAACTTTGCAAATATGGCGGATTTGCTAATTGAAAATTTGCTTGCGTAAACTACTCGATTATTTTAGCAAAGTAAAATATATTTTTGTATTTAGCACAAACGTTGAAGTGATTTAAAGTAGCCCATTTTCTGAAATTCAGAAACAAATTGGATTGCTAAATTATAGTGTATAACATTTCTAGCAAATTCGCAAAAAATAACTGCTTATCTGCTTATCTGAGTATCGAGTATCTAGCCCAATATCAAATGAAATTGTTTGCAAGATTTTTGCTTATATGTACATACACTATAGCCGCTGCATTTAATTTTTATTCTGAAATTGTCGACCGAAATAAAAACGATTTTTCGACCGAACCATTTTTTTGCTAGTAAACGCAAAAATACTCCTAACGCTATAGGTTTTGCACTCCAAATTCAACCTTTTACAAATCAGATTCATCAATTGGCAAATGAAATTCATCTTTATCCAAAACATATTCATTCTTTTCCAAATCAAATTCAAACTACCAAATTCATAAATTCATCAATTATGGGAATATCACATTGAAATTAAAAACATCAGATTGAAGTCCTTTGACTCACTGATAATTCTTATTTAGAATTTTTAAGAATCTTTATGGCCAATATTTTTGGGATTATTTCAAAATTATTGAAAATTTTCAAATTATTCCAAGTTTTTGATATTGGTCTGCGACGTAAAAATTGTTTTTCTCGATTCAATGATGAACCAGGAAAAAAAACAATTATTTGTACCGGAAGCGGGTGGAGAAACTAAACTTGCTTGGCACCCCGTTTTTCCTTAATCCGCGACTGAATGGGCGAGTTCATTGCAGTTTCTCGTGAAATGAGTAGCTGTTGGTTTCTAAATTTTTTCTTTTATACCAAAGAACCATAATATTATGTACATGTTGCTAAAATCAATAATGCCAAATAATACTCTATATTCTTGTATTTCTAAATTATTTAAATTTCCAAATTCCTAAAATGAATTGTATTGTATTTAGACCCCCCGATTATGATGTTAAGACTCCTGAGACTGTCTTAGCTAAGACATTTTTTGGGAAGACAATTTTTTAAGACTACAGATTATATTGGTATTCTGATCGTAGCAGTCTTAATTTTTTGGTTGCAAATTCTCCAAAACGTTTGTAGACCTGTCAAACACCAATGTTTTCCTTATTTTCATTAGTTTTTCAGCTTTAATTTATATTTTGAGATATTTTCACTATTGGAAAATAAATAAACAAGCATATTTATATGCTTTTATGTCGATACATACAATTTACGATGAAACTTTGTTGTAAAAGCGTCATCATTTTGTTACAATACAAAACTTCTAAATTTTCCTAAATTTCCTAATTTCTTTTCTTTCCGAACTACGTTACAAAATTTGTTAATTTCAAAATGATGAATTTGAATTTAACGATTTTATAAAATTTTTTAAATCCTAAATTAATATTTCCACTATTAAAATTTCCAAACTCCAGAATTCTTAAATTTGATAAAAATTCTTATTTAAGCTAGTAAGGGTTCTAGCTTTCTTAATTCCTGGCATTTAGAGTGAATTTTGGAGTGAAATTTAGGGTTAGTTTAAGAAAGGGGTTTCCAGTGAATTTTAGGATGATTTCTATAGGGTAGGTTGAATTAAAGAATTTTAAATAAAATTGTAGGGATAATATTAGAGTGACTTGTAGGTTGAATTTAAGAGTAAATTTTAGAATTTTGTCGTAATTTTAGGAAGAATTTTAAAGTAAATTTGGGGTAAATTTATGATGAATTTGATAAAGAATTTGGATTGATTTTGGGGTGAATTTTAGGATAAACTTTAATGCTGAGTTGTACGATGATGTTTCAGGTGAGTTTTAGGGTGCATTTTTAGCTAGGAAGCCATTATATGGTAAATTTGGGAATGAATTTTATATTGAATTTAGATCAATTTGGGATGAATTGTACAGTGAATTTTAGGATGACTAAGGTGAAGTTTATAATAATTTTAGGGCGAATTTTAAGGTGAATTTCATACCCCTATTATAGTAAAGGTTAATACGGTATAATAATAATAGGGTTAATCCGTGTGGGATTGATTTTATTCGTAATCGAAGAAATCCGAACTCGAAACAGTTTCATAATCGAATTTGATTTTGATTTAGTGAGTATAATTCACTAATCCAATACACTCTTGGTGTTATACTTAAGGTATTAAGCGAGAGTTAGATTTTTGTAGTTCGGTCGTAGCTACCTGAGAAGTAGACCTGACTTTACAGTGCGATACCGAATTACCAACACAAGAATCTCAAAAAGGTTTCTCATTTTTCATCCACATCAACCACATCCACATAAAATCATTTATATATAATATTTTTGCCTATTTATGATGTTTTTAATCAAATTAAATTTAATTAAATCTGAAAATTACTTCACTTTACCTATAAAACGAAAATAAAAATCGGATTTAGTTTTTTCTATATAACTCCAAAATTTTTGCTTTATTTTATCTAAAATCTTGTGGTTCTTGACCGAATGCACCAAACAATACTATTTTTAGTTTAAAATATTTAAAAACATATTTAATTGGCTTAAAAAATTATTTAAACCCGAAAAAATTTAATTTTAATTTTCTCACCCAATAAAAAATTTTTTAGAACTTTTTAAATTGAAAATGATATTGTAAGATACATCCTGTATGGTAGTGGGTAAATCGATTTTCAAAGGAATTTCATTTTTCTCTAACTTTGAAACAAGAACACTAAAATTACAATGAAAATGAAGATGGCAAAAAAGCTGCAATAACGCTTTGGTAATTTCATCTGGTAAATTTAAATTTAGTGGCCCAACGAAATATTATTCGATCTTCGAAAAGTGCTGCCTGACGTTTGCAGAAAAAATTGAATATAAAAATATTTTTCGAAAGGACTGAAATGTTGATCAAAAGTATCGAAGTACTTTTAAATTTCTAAACGACCGAGAAAAGTCCTATAGCACCAACTTTTTCGTCCCAGTTGTATATAACTATAGTAAATATTTTGTTTTTTAGAATGTGTGCGCCAAAATGTAAGCAGTCGTTAAGGAAGTTATTTTCGAAATAATCTTTGAAATGGCTTACAAATGACTTTCAAGGTTTTAAGATTTGATCTGTGTTTAACTTTAATAAGATGATAATAACAAAAATGATTTTATTCAATTCGAAGTAAGAAAAAACTTAGCCATTATATTAAATCGGAGAGTAGATTGTTATACATTAGTTATTTAGCCGCCTAAGTAGGTTTTCTGCTTAACTAATTGAGGTGGGAAGTAATAAAATTAATTCAGTGAGACTCCTCCTCATTTTTAAGCGCTAAAATTTTATGGGCCTTAGGCACATGCTTATGTGTTATAGAGTAAAAATGGCGCTATGGAGAAAGGTAAATGCATTTACCGAATTTACTATATTTACCGCGACAATTGGAGTGATACTAAACGCAAACTATTGTACTATATACATATTATCGCTAATACTTTAAATTAATTTAATTTTTTTTATTGCGTTGGCGCCCAAGTGTTTGACATTGTGCACGCCCGATATAGTCAAAAAGTCTGCTTAATCGTAATGAATACTCCATATATTTTTAAATCTTCAACCAAAAACAAATAAAATAATTTCATATTTGTACATATGTACGTAAGAGTTATTCATCAAATAAAATATCAACACCACACAAACACAAGCTCATATGATCAAGCAATATACGCAAAACCGCACAGCATTCAACCGTATGCATTGTTGTTGCTCTGCGATGATTAATAATCACAACAAAGTTATTCATATAAATAAAATAAAAAAAAAAAATTTTTTTTGTGTTGTTTACAAATTTTTCCAAGAAATTACTACAAATTGAAAATTTAAAAATAATCAGTATAATAAAAATACAATAACACTTTGATAAATAAATAATTGTAAAAAAAAAAAATGTATCTTCTTTTAATATTTCGGAAGGTGGCCGACTAATGGCGGACACGGAGATGAATATTCCCGTAAATTAATTTTAAGATTATTTTTATTACGCGCGAATATCATTTTATATTGCGCGTCTCTATATATTATATATGCCTACATAATTGTACATAATAATATGTTAATATTTGTTTATAGATTTTCCTTCCTCATGCCGAGATATCAACTTTGTGATATACTATATACTGTGCTCGTGCGCTAGATGACTTCATAGCACAATATAAATGTAACATGTATGTACATAAAATACGTGTATGCTTTCAAAATGATTAATCACTTTTAAAATACAATATCTTCATTATATATATATATATATATATATATATATATATATATATATATAGAGATAATAAATTTGGTGTATTATATACGAATTTATATATGTACGTAAGTCAATAACCATAAATGAAAACACCTTGAATTTATCGCTGGGTTGTATTTTAGGTATATAAGTACCAGTAGATAACTTCTACAGTTTGTCATTATTAGTACAAAAAAACCCAATCCATCTACAAAAAAACACTTTAGAATTATCACTGTATCTATTGGGGAATAGATTGTAACTCAATTAGTTGAATGTCACAAATTTGGTCGCGTTTGGTAGCTCGATTAGATAAGGGGGCCCGTTTTTGAATTAGGTTTTTATTGATATATTCGAAAGATAATAAATTTCATGATTGGATTTATAATCATATTTGTAGTATGTATTTCGTGCTGCAGTCAATTCTATAAATTCACGTGTTTATAAGCAAATATATATGTCACTTGTTATACTGAAAGAACGTTTGGTTTTTGTGAATAATTGGCTCTTTGATGTTCACTAAACCTTGTTTTTAGGCAACGCTTTGTTCTTCCAATGTATTTAGCAGTACCACAGTCAGGTCTATCACACATTATTTCATAAACTCCTGAATTGTGCAAACTCTCAATTTTTTCTTTGGTGGATGATGCTAAATTGCTATTTTGAATGTTGATTTTGAGATCATCTGATAATTGCATTTTTTGAAAACGTTTTACAATTTCTTCGATAGTCCGCAGGAATATACATATGTGACACTAACTCTGTTTGTTGATTGTTTGGTTTCTCTTTGATGAAGTTCATCCTTTGCAGTATCTGATTTACTCAAATTTTTCCATAGCTGTTTTTGTCAGCAAGTTCATAAATATTGACTAATTCGTTTTGATCCACTGTTAATATTATGTTTTAAAGGCGAAAAATCAAGTGATGTATTGGTCAGTCCTATAAAACCGGTTTACGAAATATATACATTAAATGTGACGCAGTTTTCTTTCATGATATAATTTTAGATCTAAGAATGGTAATTCACCATCCCACTCTTTTTTTAGTGTGAATTGGAAATTGGATTGACTTATGTTTTGAGCTAATAAAACCAAGAGTATCTTTAACTTTCCTGCGATTAACAACAACACATATGTCCTTGTCAAAATAGCACATAAACAAATATGATAGGAAACTCGAGATGGGATTTCCCATAACAACACCTTGACTTTGTGAGTAAAACTTTCCCTAAGTTTCTCAAAATTCTGGTCAATGCAAATTTTTGTTAATCGTAAATAAACGTTAGCTTCGTATCAGCTTGGGACTTTTTCTTTGTGGAGCAAACCTTCGAGATATATTAATGGTTGTTCCTTAGGAATACTCGGTAAAGCGATATTACATCAAAAGATATTAAAATTTCATTTCTAGTCGGTTTAACTTGGCTGAGATTTTTCGTTAACTTGATCGAATTTTTGACATCAAAACCAGCGGGGAGTGAAATTTTTCTAAATTTGCTCAACACCCATTTTGAGATTCTTGAAGTGTTGGTGTTGGTGTATTAATATTTGACGCTATTGGTCTCATTTTATTCTCACGTTTTTGCGTCTTAAGTAATGAATAGATGTATGTATAGACATCTTCGGATTGTTTACGTTGAAATAATATGGGATGCTTTTGCCGTTAATAATTCTTGAGGCATGGTTGCTTCTAACACTTTTTTGTACATAATATTTAGTGGTGACTTTTTACATCCCAAATATCCACCATCTGTAAGCGTTTTTTATACTCCATTATCGTAATCCATTCGGTCCATTATTAGTATAGCGTTGTTTTTGTCCGCTTTTGTGATTGTCCTTGTCATCGCTTAGTTGTTTTAGGATTATTCTTTCATCAGATTTTTGATCGTTGTTTTGTTATTTAACCTCCCTGTTTTATCACATTCTCAATGTCTGATCTTATTACATTCCAGACATTAATTCGTGCTGTTTTTATTCCCGATCTATGTCTGTCACAATATTTATTATTGGCCAATTTTCTCCCGAATAGGTATAATTTAATACATGAAACCGATTTTACTCCATAGTTTATGGCTTGGATGATGAATTTTGTACAAAATTTTCGATTTGTTTAACTGCGACGTACGGACTTTTTGTCGGTTTATTTTTCATTTGTAATTTTTGAAATTTTTGGTGTAATGTTTTGCTTTTAAATTTAAATTTATGATCTAAAATTTCTCCTGTTTTGTGTATTGAAACACCATGAAGCACTCATGTTCCAAAACTGTTTTTTAGCGCTTTTGTGTATGCCTTGCCCTTATTGTATCTTTATACATAGATTGGTGTGTGGTGTTTGCGTGTGGGGATGTTTTATATAATAAATTAAAATTGTTTGATGAGGACTGCAGTTGATTACTGTATCTGATATATATTATTGTAAGCCTTTCATTTGGTTTAAGTGGAATTCCATTAAGCGGTTCGTAAAGGGAAGAAGCATAAGAATGGATTTATGAGTCAACAATGGGTTTTCCGAGCTGTTTGGAATATTTTGTAAACACTTAAGCTATTTTTCAAACTATTTATGTCTAATTTAAAGCAGCTAAAAAAGAAAATTAAAACACAAAAATAAACATAATGCAAACAATTAAATCGATTTGACAGTACATATTTAAAATGTCATAAAATTTTTGGAAATTTAATTAAATTTATGGTGAGTCACATAAACACTTTGCATCATAAAATGTACTTTTGCATTAGGACATTTGTTCCTGTATGCACATATGTAAAAAATAAATTCGTATATTTATACGTTTTGGGTGGGGGGAATATTTTATAAGATGGCGCGAATTTTCTAGAATTAATAATTATAAATTGGTGATCAAATGGGTGAAATAAAAATTAAATTATATTTATTGTTTCATTTTATACAAAAAATTGGATACATTTTCTCAAGAAGAAAATATTAAATTTGTGCATCATCGTCTTGGACAATTGTATTTTTTTTTCAACACAAATATATTTCGCAACGGCTGGATTTTATTCAAGAGGTACATATGTATGTTAGGGAGACAGAAGCTTTCTGTACTATTACCATTATTATTACCATTCCATTAACATTACCATTACCATTACCATTACCATTACCATTACCATTACCATTACCATTACCATTACCATTACCATTACACAGTTAGAAATGAGGCGCCTATTTTAACCCCAAACACCATCTTAAAAAGGGACCGGGTCAAAATGTTTGTTAAATGGAACTCCTATTTAGGAAAAATCATTTTTTGATGAAATACTTCCAAAAAGAAGTCAAAATGTTAAACTATTACCCGAAATTAGTTAACCATATTGTGAGTTAATTCTGCCAACATATTTTCGCAAAATATGATAGTTTTGGGAGTTAAAATCATTAACATGCCGTTAATGATTTCATCTCTTATTTAGAGTTTGTATAACTACAATTTTGTAATAGGAACTTCCAATTGTCGTTGATTTTATCTCGTTCGAATAAATAGATTTAACAACGTAAAAATTTCATTTAAGTATATTTTGGAATTAGTAAATAATTTCACAGAGTAATATGTAACACCTTAAAATTGGTTTAATCAATTCTTAACGAAGCATGATGTTAACTCCAGAATAGGTATATATTTAGCTGCATAAAATAGAAGTTCTGGCTTACGTTTGAGTAGTTAACCTTAGGCATTTTTTTAGGAATAATAATAACAATATTTTCGTTCAATTTTTATCTTTATTTATTTAAAAAAAAAAATATAATTATTTTATAAAAATTAATGTATTGTTTATATAACGAACAAGTAAATTTAAATTTGTTCCAATTTTTATATTTGTTTAAATTTAATAATATTGTTTTAGTTAGTTAGTAGTCTATATGAAAATAAAAATAATTTTCAATTTTTGCTACAATAAATCCAAAATGGATCCTAAATTCAAAATTTAATAAAATATTTTAACATAATTTCACATACATCATGTTAGAATTTTTGTGCTTTATTTAATACAGATTTCATTTTGATCAAAATAGGCATCATGTTGAAATTTAAGAAAAAAATTTATATGAAATAAATTCATTAAAAATAAAATTTTTTATAAGTTGGAAAAAGTAAGATTATTGTATCAATATTAAACATTATAAAAATTGTTTAGATAAAATATACATTTTATTATTTAGTTCAATTTTTTCAAAAACACATTTATAAGGCAACTGTTCCAATTTTATCAATTTTTTACTATTATTTTCTTTATTAATTTTAAAACAGTTTAATCTAGAAATATGAGTTTCTGTACTCCAATTTTCAATTATTAAGAATATTTCACTATCTATTAATAATATATCACAAATTTCTCCGAATTCTGGTAGCCCGGAAATGACTGTTAAACTTATAAAAAAGCCTCTTTTATATTCAAATCCATATTTTATTGATTTGCAGAAAACTATATTTATGAATGTTAATTTTGCTTGGAAAATAGGAGATTTAAATTCGTAAGTATCTAACTTGATTTTGCTATCGATAATATACTCTGATTTTGTTTTAAACTTATTATTACTATAAATATTATATAGATTTAACTGATGTGAAACTGCTAATGTCTTACAAATATTTTTAAAATTTTTTTTTACATTACTAATACGTTTAAATGGTAAGTGAGCCCCTTCGAAACGCATGCTCCATATGTGAATCAATGGCCCCAACTTTTCAATAGTGCTGGCATAGTGTATCATAAAATGATGTTTTGGCTTTAAAGGATAATTAGGGTACAACTGTTTAAACAATATGTGGTATTTATCTACAAGCGTCTTAATTTTTAAAATCATTTCCTGGGAAAATCTTGTTGCGAAAATAAGACGCCAAATCTTTATTAAATAAATTATTAAATTGCAATGTTTTTTCACAATTGGAATTGGCGACTGGAATATGTCTCGTAAGATTACAGGAATATAGTGTAAGAGTGTCCACATTTGAGCAGCTTTCTGTCCTACATTGCAATTTTGGATATCGATAATGATATTACTAGGCTTATTTGAGCGATTAAGGTACCCAAAATTAAAGCTTCGGAATTTCGATTTTAACTCTGTCATCGATATCAACTTCTGATCATTGACAATGAAGTTAAGAAAAATTGCAGTTTCATAGGGGCCTACGCCCTCTAATTGATCATGCATTATGTCAACAACAGGAGAATCAAGAAAATGGAAATGTTTAAGTGTGTTTAATATGCAAGCACCTTTAATTCCGAAGTGATTGTTTACTTTACTTTTCAAATCTTTTTCAATGTATTTAAGGTGTAAATCATAATTATCTTTAGTCCGCAATTCAACATTTTCTTCTTTAAAAGTTGATTGGATTTCATCTTTTTTAATTAGACACATCCGACAAAAATAGTTTGCAGCAAATGATTCGACAAAATTATGAATTGCATTCATTCCCAGGTTACAAATAGCAACTAACCCAGCTTTTATGCATTTTTGGTTATTTAGAAAATCAACTTCTAAACCATCAATTTCTAGTATTTTAAGTTCCTCTACAAACCTTGACAAAATCGTATTCAACCCAACTGATTTAATATCTTCCGAATGACAGAGAGCTAGTAAATGTATATTATTTAACTGACTATAAGTACAAACTGGGAAATTTCTTATTTGAAAATAAAATGCACCTATTTTATGGATAGAAGTTTTTTTCCCAATTGGATTAACAACTTCAAATTCATCGAAGTAAAGTTGAATTTGAAGAGTATTTGGTGAATTCGTAAAAAGTTCATTTGAACATAAAAACTTCGCCTGATTTATATTTTCGATCACGTCATTAGAATCAACCGACGGACTTTGTATTACATATCCTTGAATATCTTTACATATTTGTAAAAAGAAATTTCAAAGTATCGATTAAACTAATATAACTAAACTTATTTGTAATAGGTACTTCAGTATACAGTTGGTTTTGTTTATTGTATCTTTGCTCGTAACGGGTATTCAAATCTATTTGTATAGGTTGAGGAACTATACTAAACGCCCTTTTCTTTCTTTTATAGCTTGAATTAGATTCATTGATCATTTCAATAACCGATTTGTGTAGAGAGGAAATTAAATTAGTCTGTTCTGGATTAATTAAAGTTGACGACTTTAAGAACAAAAATAATAATTTTGATATGTCCAACATAGCATTAACTATAACATCAATTGCACAATCAGCCAGAGAAAGCTTTAAAATTTGGTCCAAAGAATTATTCATTAAATCCAATAATTCAATAAATGGGTTTGTTTCCGGGGCAGTGGAACTTTTATCTACCGTTGGTATATCACTTAAGATTGGTTGGTCTATGCAAGTGTTTTTAATTTCAGTAATTTTAGTTTCAATTGCAACTTCTGATTTGTCGACATGAATTGCTTTAATATGTCGTCTTAAACGACTAAATGTCTGAAATTTTGATATGCAATGTAATTTAGTTAAACAGACAATTTTGTCTTCCCCATTTTCCTCTACATTATGCACATCTTTTTTTAAATGTTTTATCATTTCTTTGATGGTGGACCGAGTCTCACCACATATATAACAAACTAAATTCATGTTTATCAAAAAAAAAATAAAATCCAAATAATATAATTAAAAATTATAATACAAAGTTGGTAAAAGAAAATTAATTAATTAATCCTTGTTAATTGAATAATCTAAAATAAAAACAAACTATGTCGTTGAATTGTTAATCAAAGCATTACAGAGTCTCATGCACGTTGATATTTGCGAAAGCTTAATTAAATAAATGTAATGTTGGATATATCCCCACAAAATTCTAATATTTTCATCATATTCAATATTTAGAATATAGTGAATTTTGAAGCAAATATCGATGGCGTTTTTTAGCTCACTTCCGGAACTTATTATTTTTCCATCGACGGCGACATAATAGTTGTCAATACTTTTACAATTGCTGCCGGATGCTATTATGTAGGGCTGTTTATTTCTAACGGTAGTTTTTTCAAGAGATGTGTTTGGCTATGACAAAAAAGTTGTGTTAACTATTTATTTAATTAAAATGAAAATTTCAAAACAAACCTCATGCAAAACCACCAATTTTGCAAATGATTTTGCAACGCCGCATTTTGTTGTGCTTCCACGCCCCTTCACTGCTGGTGGGCATAATAGCTGTAAACAATATAATGCCTTTAAAGGTGCACATAAATCTGAATTAAAAAAAAAACATAGTTAAGTTACAATTTTGAATTAGTTTAATATTTAAACTATTTTGTGAACTTTTGTAATAATAATTTTTAAAATAAACTAATAATTGGGTTTTAGCTAAATATTACAAGTTTTTATTATTTTTTTAATGAAATGTGCGACGCATCGGCAGTATATCCCAACATTCTCAAGTTATGCTGTAGTTATTGAATATGTTATTGAGAATTGCTTGCTCCGTATCAAGTAGTTCAGCGTCATCTACAGATAATGAGTAGCCGCTACCCCGTGCATGACAAAATTGTCTATGTGACGGTTTAAACTCATAAGTGAACTCGTTTTTTAAAATTTTGTTTTGTTTGGCCAATATATTCCTCACCACACGAATATTTTAATTTATACAATAAATTTAATTGTAACTCTAACTGTGTCTTCATAGCATTGAGATCAAATCCCATAGAACTTATTTCCGAACTCTCTGCCAATCAAATCACTTCAAATTATATAAGCCCCCCCCCCCCCTTGTTTTTCCATATACGTCTAACTGGCGAGTTGAAAAATTCTTACTTTGAGCAAATGATACCATAGAATTACACTAACAAAAAATGAAAGCAATGACAAAACAACAAAAAAAAATGAAAGTTCTAAGGCATTTTTCTGGATGTTATGAACGCACAGTTCATTGTTCACTAAGTTAGAAGAGAAAAATCCTTTAGAGTTACAACCAAATTTAGCGGTTAAATAAAGTAAGATGTCCATTTGGTACTTAAAATATTGGCCAAACAAAGCAAAATTTAAAAAAGCGAGTTAACCAATCATTATTGATTCTTTTTATGAGTTTAAACCGTCCTATCATGGCCAATCAGTATCTAGAGGTGACGCTAAATTATTTGATACGAACCAAAATCTCAATAAAAGTTACAAATTGATTTAGAAGTAGCACTATTTCAGATAAGAGAAAGTTAGCTCTTAGAGGTTTTTTTTTCGAATATCGAAGATGTGTCACTATTACAGAAAACCGACGATATATATATATATATATATATATATATATATATATATATATATATATATATATATATATATATATATATATATCTATATATATATATATATATATATATATATATATATATATATATATATATATATATATATATATATATATATTATTTATATAAACATATGTTATATGTATATATCACGTATTATATTACGTTACCTAAATTTTCAATTGAACAATTTTTGCTCTTCTCTGTTGACAAGATAATTTTGTTTTCGGTCGTCTCGTTCCAAAATTCTATGAATTTATTGAATGTACCTGGGCGAATTATTTCAAATTCGAAATTAATCTATAATTATTATATAAAATAGAAAAAAATATTTAGAGTAAACCAATACAAAACACAAAATATTAATAATAATCTTCTTACCAATTCGACTGACTTCAATAAAATCGGATAAATTTCTGGGATTTTATCTGGCTCTTTCTCCGCTAATGTCTTTCTGTGCTGGATGGTTGCACTTAAGCTGCTTTTAATGTCATCAATTTCTGATTCGGTGCTCGCCGATTTTAAAAAATTTATATGGAACTCAAAGTCATTTGTTTCATCTTTATTTGAAACTAAATCTTTCCTTTCCGGAATAGTAAAAATGTTATTTTTTTTGTTAGAGATTTTGTTTAGGGTCTTCAAACGATTTCCCAGGAAACCTCCTCTTGTTTTTGGATCGTAAACAATTTCCTAAGAATAAAAATGCATTTAATTAATTTATTAACTACATAATATTTTCTATAATCTGAACAAGTTGAACAAACATTTAAGCCACCATCTACAACATTACAAATTATATATTAAATGCCTTGTTCTTAATATTACAATAACGTCAATATTAACCAAAAGACTTGAAGACGAAAACCTGGTTTTTGAAAATATGTGTTAAGGTAGTTAATAAATAATTTATAAAGTTGTTAATAACGGTAACAGTTTTTGTTCAGCAGTTTTGATCACGATACATTTATACAAGATATATCATTCCCGTGATTCAATTTGGTATAGCACTGCGCATTGCGCCACATGATAGTGAATACCAAGCAGTCTAAAAATAAAAATTAATTTATTCTATTGAATGAAGAATCATATTTACATTTAGGCAATCGACTACTACGATAACCAAAATGAATGCACAATGCCAAATCTTGTATATGTGATTTGTGAGTCTAGATTATACTCAAATTTAGGTACCTACTCAAAAAAAATTTTATGTAAATTTATGTAATTTTAAGCAGCTCTTCCGTATAAATTTCGCTTTCAGTAAGAAAATTATTTACATCCATTTCAGTTACAATTTTATATTTAAATTTACTTGCACGACAATTAGAATATAAACCCTAATAAATCTAAATACTATTTTTCCTATAAGAAAAATATACAACGTGAAAAAATATCCCGTTAAATTTTAGTGGTAATTGTAATGCTAACTATATGAGATTTTCACATTCGTTAATTGTAATTTTGATATTAAACGAGAACGGTATAAGTTTCGATTCATGTTTAATTCTTTTAAATCTTAAATAATTAGCAAAACTTATAAAAATCAATTAACCACTATTTAGATTTTTTTTTTATTACACGTGGTCGGCACTGTACTTACCCAATTTAATTACTCTTGAAAAAAGCACTTACTTTTATCGCTTACAAAATTAGATGTTAATAATCACTTTATTTTAATTGTATTTTAAAGACACAGGTTTAGTAAATGTAATGAAATAATTTTTATTTTATTTTTTTGTCACTTTGATTTTTACAGACACACGCTAACGCCACGAACCTTATGTATTGAAAGATAAAACCACAATGATTTGTGTATTGTGTTTTCGTTCGATCATCAACCATCGGCTACTTTTTCGGCACTTTATTTACGAAATAATATTAAAATTACTTCCGATTCCAAATATTATTTCTTTTCCGGAGGTAACAATATTTCTTAACACAACAAAGGAGTAAATTTTAGCTCTATTTAGTATATTTCATTTTATTATTTCCATTTAAGAGATAATATTAGCACCAAAAAATAAGTGTGAAATAGATCAAAAATACATATTTCGATATGACGCTTTGTAAATCAATTGAAATGCATTTTTTCATATCTCCTACTGCATTTATTATTTATAAAAGTATACACGTAACAGAAATCATTTGGTTCGCAGCGATGCCTAAACTTGATCTTACTAAGGCCAAAAAATTAAATTTACACAACTAGCTATGCGGTATTTTATTAAAAAAGTGTTCATTTGATAAACTTTTGGTGATCAAAATGTAAGGTTCCACCATCTTAAATCTCAGGAAATGTTTTTGTTTTGAATCTTATTAATCGTGTCGAGTCAACAATGTTAGGTCGTTGGCCAGCTGAACAGTTCGGTCTTCGTTTAATTAGTGTATAAATTCAACAGTTTGCCTAACAAATCATCGAATCAAAAATTATTAATTTCTGGAATTTTGGTTGGTTTTTCATTATGCAGGATGATTAAAACTCGTCTGCATATTATAAATCACTTAAATTAATTAACTTAACCATACTTGCATCTTTTGTAGAAAAACATTCGTTTTAGTTGATGTAAGTATAGTTATAGTTGATTAATTTAATTGTTGCTTGAATTTATCAATAAAAAACTCAGTTTTAGTTAGATGTTGCTAAATAATGTGCCGAGTAGTTTATATTCTTGTGTAGTATCATTACCGTTAATTTGACCGTTTAGATTTTTGAATTCAGTCAGTACAAAACAAAAACTATGTAAAATTGTCGCAATCTACATTATACTAGTTAAAAAAAAACATACAGACGTAGGGAACTTCTATAATGTCAAATTTATATTTTGAACAAAGAATTATAAATCTATACGTTTTAACGTTTATTTTTCGAATTTTCTCTAAAGCGAGAAAAATTTTGGCAAATACTGGTTCGATTTGTGGAAGGCACTGTACCGATAACAGTTTCTTGCAAATAATTTTTTTTATAAAATCATTATAAAAATGATTATGAAACTTCAGAATGAAGCGGCCAAATCCCTCTTATCAAATCACTCTTATATTCTCTTTCAATAAAATTACAATCAAAGCACACTAGCACAGATAATTGAGTTAGCGCTTGCATTTAAGAAATGTAGATATTTTTAATAAATAATATGTGATATGTTCTGGAATTAACTTCTCGAATAATTGAACGGAGTTATAACTACCATTAAAATGAAAATAATAAATTTTCCAGACTTTAAAAAAAAATATTGGAACAATATTTCGGAAGTAGATCGCTTCTAATAACAAACCGGTGTTGAATTTTAACTCCTGAGGGATTTAACTATACCTAACAATTTTTTGTAGTTAGTTGAATGCATTTTTTGGAGATATATTTTAACTACGAAGAACAATAATAAATTTCATTTTTAAATGGAGTTAATTTAAAATTAACTCCGGTTGATTTTAACTCACGGTTTGGGAAGAACGTCCCATTTTTTACTGTGTACCATTACCATTATCATTACCCATTACCATTACCATTACCATTACCATTACCATTACCATTACCATTATCATTACCATTACCATTACCATTACCATTACCATTACCATTACCATTACCATTACCATTACCATTACCATTACCATTACCATTACCATTACCATTACCATTACCATTACCATTACCTTTACCATAACGATTACCATTACTATTACGATTCTTCTTTCTCAAGAAGAAAATATTAAATTTGTGCATCAGCGTCTGGACAATTGCATTTTTTTTTTTAACACAAATATTTCGCAACGGCTTGATTTTATTCAAGAGGTATGTTCGGGAGACAGAAGCTTCCTGTCCCGGTCCATTCGGCTTACTTTCTTGACCATGAGCAATACTAATACCATTACCATTACACGTATAAAAAGTTAGCCCAGACTTCATTCCAGAAAAATCAAAATTATACATCAGGCAACACTAGCGCTGCTATCATGATATATTCAAGAAAATTTAAGTTTACATTTTTGTATAATTAAAAACACACCTAATATTATGTTAGAAATACATCTTCAAATATTTTGAAATTTAAATCATACAGAATATAACTAAAATTAAACGAGCAACAAGAGATTTAAATAATGATGATTGCAAATCTCAGAGAATTAATATCATTATAGAATATTGTGTCAGCCCAGAAAGTAACTATCACGATAGTAGATAGAAAAAATCAGCCCAGAAAAAATATATCGCAATATCATTATATCATGATAATGTCTACAATGTTTTTTTTATGTAATTAATAGAAATTAAATTTTCTTCATTTAATTGTACAAATGAAAATATATTAAACTAATTTAATTTTAAATTATAAAAATTTTCTAAAAAAACTTAAAAAAAAAACCATTTTATAATAAAGCGATTAAAACCTGAATCTCAGAAATCTCAGAGATGTCCTCTTATACTGACTATATACAATAGGAAGGGGTTGAATTAGGCTTTCTAAATATGTATCTCCCGTTCGATAATATTGAGTTGGGCTCGGTTGGCAATTGTTTTCAAACTTTCCTTAAACTCAATGACAGATCAAGAACGAAAAAGTTCTTTAATTAAAGCATTAACCAGCAATAGAAAGTTTAACGAAGAACCAAGTGGAACTAAATACTAACAAATTTAAGATCAAAGTTCATATCTATCTTATTTAAGAAATGGTTCGAGTAAAGGGGAGAATTACTTCAACACAATTGCTTTCGATTCATTTACAACCGGCATTTTGAATTTGTAGACATTAAACCATTTCCCACATGAAAATGACTTTCTTAATTTAATAAACAAACTAAAAGAAGATAATATACTCAAGGCAGAGCAATTCCGATTCTCAATTTTAGCACAAATATTTGGCATTGAATGGGGTTGCAATAGTAATATAACAAAAGTGTCAACATTTGTGCTGAAACTATTAAATTATTATAGTGCCCAATCGAGGGCTATTATTATTACTTGAGGGCCATGTGGGGGCTCAAGCCACCCCGCACTGCGACCTAAAAGATCTTTTGTGCATTAAGCCCTACTTAATTATCCGTCCAGTCAATATTCAAGCTCTTAATGAACCTGATAATACTGCCTAACGGTACGCGATACATACTATCTGGGCTCATTGCTCTCCCTCCTAGATGTTTTAATTATCCGTCCAGCCAATATTCAGGCTCTTAAAGAACCTGATAATACTGCCGACGGGTGTGTGATACATACTATCTGGGCTCATTGCTCTCTTTCCTAGATGTAATAACGTTTACTTCTGCTAGAAGAGCGGTAGCATTGGGACTCAAGGACATCGAGAGGGCAGACCCACTCCCGTATATTCCTACCCATGCCTCGTCTACCGTTTTGATTTTACTCTTGCGAGTTGCTGGGACATACTATCTGGGCTCATTGCTCTCCCTCCTAGATGTTTACTGTTGGAAGTACTTCTACACGCGATACATATTATCTGGGCTCATTGCTCTCCCTCCTAAATGTTTACTGTATGAAGTACTTCTACACGCGTTACATACTATCTGGGCTCATTGCTCTCCCTCCTAGATGTAACAACATTTACTTCTGCTAGAAAAGCGGTAGCATTGGGACTCAAGGACTTTGAAAGGGCAGACCCACTCCCGTGTATTCCTTCCCGTGCCTCGTCTACCGTTTTGATTTAACTCTTGCGAGTTGCTGGGAATAAAAAAGTCGCCTGTAGGTCACCAAGGTTTACTACAGGAAGGCTAAATAAAACTGGAGGGTGCCTGGTATCCAGAGTCCGCATATATAGACTGATTAACCTATCAGCCATTCATCCATCGGCATATGCTGTTCCACCTTAGATTAGGGATTTTTTGTCAAGGTTTTCTCCTTTAGCGTCGTACTTTAGCCTGTCACCAAAGGCCACATTCAGCCTAATGGTTACAGTTACCGGTGGTTGCCACGAGGAGGCAGTACGTACACCTGCGCCTACTGGAAGTTTACGGAGCCCCTTCCAATAGACGCCAAACCACCAATCGAGGGCTAAGAAATTTTGTTAACTGTTTGGAGGATACTAACTTGTCGATTTGCCCAATTTGTCATAATGAATATAACAGACAAATTTTTACGAATAACCTCGCTTATATTTATGTGGAACCCTCAATAAAACCGCGTGCAATTCCAATTACTGACATACCTCTTGAAATTAAAATGTTTACTGAAACGTTTAAAATTAATTTATTCTTGGATTCTATGCCAATCAGTTCTACTATCGTTGTTCCACATTACGAATCTTATTGCCGTCGGGAATGTCAATGGGAGATTTACAGAGCGCTACACACGATCCAATTTGGTTGGTTGGTTGGCCCGATTTGGTTGGATTGGATGTAAAATTGGATCGTGTGTACGCATGTGGGTCCGATAAAATTAAGTTGGATGCGTTGGATGGAAATTCCATCCAACCGACCAACCAACGAACCAAGTTGGATGGTGTGTATGGTTGTCGGACGATATTTCATCATTTGTTATGAATTTCATAGGATAAACAACAGAAAAGAAAGGAGAAAATGTATTTTTTATTTTTTTTTATAATATAAAAAAAGAAAAGGAATATTTATGACGTGTTCTTTTATGCGTAACAACTTAAAGTAGGCTGTGAAATAATTGGAAAAATTCGATTTTGCCTAAACAAAAATCAAAACATCGGATGGTAAATTGGATCGTCTGTAGATGACATCCAATTTGGTTGGACCGACCGTCGGACCAACAAGTTGGATCGTGTGTAGCGCTTACGATGACATGAAAGAACTTGTTTCTCAAGCAAGGCTTGCTACGTCTCAGAGAGTCCTTCCTCATTTATTTATATACGAGAAAGTAGAAAGCAGTTAGAATTTGTGTTTTAATAATTTTCAATTACTCGGAAAATATTAACGAAAATAATAAAAATTAAAAACAAATAAATTCATGAAATTCGACTTTGTATCACAGCACTTCGATATTCAAGTTTGAGCCTTAGGGTTCTTGCCATAAAAAAATTAGAAAATGAACAAATCGATGAATTTTGCATACAAGGACATTATTCTCTTTTATAAGAACTAGCAAGGACCCCAGAGGTTGGCTCAAAAAAGTGACTACAAAGGTTGCAAAAGGTATATGTACAATAAGGAATTCAAATCTCAGTGTAATTTTGATGTGAGCCGTATGACTCGCTTGCAAACATGTTTTGAAAAGGAAGTTTTAAATTGTTATTTATTAATTATTGATAATTAATTATTATATAATACATAATTATTAAATATTAATTTTAATACGATTTGAACTGCTACTCGAAAACCAGATGTTTCGTTTCTCTTGGAAATGAAAGAGGATCTCTATAAACGGGCTCTCTGTCGAGAGTGAAATGGATCCCATTGGTTTGGACCATCGTGAATGTTTGTATGAACGAGAACCCTTATAAAAGGGCTCTCATGCATGAATAATAGTGTGAAGGCTGGATGACGAAACGGAGAGTACACGGAAAGCTGTCCATGCAAAATTCGCCGATTTGTTAATTTTTCAAAATTTTTTGCAAGAGCCTTACAGCTCATATCAAAAATATAGTAAGTTATTTGAATTCCTAAGTTTATATGATCTTTTCAGCCATAATAGTCACTATATGAGCCAATCTTTGAGATTCGTACTATTTGGTTTAATAGGGTCGGCTTATAGGGAGAATTTTTTGTTGAAAAATCTCAGATATCTCAGTCGCTTAGGGTCGCGGTAAAATGATTGTTACCACAAATCTTCTTCTGAATACCAATCGCATACTCAGATTCACTTAATCATCTCTGCGATTTAATGTTACTGGCCATCAAATGACCCCTACACCTGATAAAAGAGAACTGTTTTGCTGAATACATTTTTGACGATTTTGTTAATTTTATAAAAAAAATTTCAATCGAGCCCAACTCATTATTATCGAACGGGAGGTACATATTTAGAAAGCCTAATTCAATCCCTTTCTGTATATAGACAGTATAAGAGAACATTTCCGGGATTTCTGAGATTCAGCTTTAAATCGCTTTATTATAAAATGTTTTTTTTTAAGTTTTTTTAAAGATTTTTATTATTTAAAATTAAATTAGTTTAATATATTTTCAATTGCTAAATTAAATGAAGAACAATGAAACATTGTAGACATTATCATGATATGTATAATGATATTGCGATATATTTTTCTGGACTGATTTTTTCTATCTACTGTCGTGATAGTTATTTTCTGGGCCTGACACAATATACTATAAGTTATGATTAGTGATTTCCTGGAGTGATAGTAATATCCTGGGATGACAGTTTGTGTCTCGATAGCTTTTGTGTTAGAATTTCTTTTTTCTGGGATAAATCCTGGGCTAACTTTATATACATTGCCATTACCATAACCATAACCATTACCATTACTATTACCATTACCATTACCATTACCATTACCATTACCATTACCATTACCATTACCATTACCATTACCATTACCATTACCATTACCATTACCATTACCATTACCATTACCATTACCATTACCATTACCATTACCATTACCATTACCATTACCATTACCATTACCATTACCATTACCATTACCATTACCATTACCATTACCATTACCATTACCATTACCATTACCATTACCATTACCATTACCATTACCATTACCATTACCATTACCATTACCATTACCATTACCATTACCATTACCATTACCATTACCATTACCATTACCATTACCATTACCATTACCATTACCATTACCATTACCATTACCATTACCATTACCATTACCATTACCATTACCATTACCATTACCATTACTATTACCATTACCATTAGTTACTTTTCCAGAAATACCTATAAATTGGTTAATACATGTATGTACTGATATTTTACGGTAATCTGGGACCAGAAACATTACTGTAACTAGAAGCTTTATTTTACATTTAATTATCTTTTAAAGGTCATCTTTTAAGTACTTCCTACAGTAAACATCTAGGAAGGAGAGCAATGAGCCCATATAGTATGTATCACGTACCGGCCGGCAGTTTTTCAGGTTCATTAAGAGCCTGAATATTGACTGGACGGATAATTAAACAGGGCTCGAAGCACAATAGATCTTTTAGGTCGCAGTGCTAGGTGGTTAAATGCCCGCATGGCCCTACAACACTAATTCTAAGGTCACCTTAAACCATAGAATTATCGTTAAGGCAATATTTGGCCTGTCTACACAGCGCCAAATTGAGTAATTTTGTTATTGGTTTGGCTGTAAATAACCGACACGGTCTCCGGTATTTTCTCGGGAATTTTGCTGGTCTAAAATTACTAAATTTCTGTCGGGATACAAACGCACACTTTTACATAATACACACTTTTACGTAATTGAAAATATGAATGTAGTATGTATGTATGTAGTTTAATAAAAGTATAAACAAATAGTAGGAAGACTAACCAATAGTGCCCTATTTTATTGTACACTGTATACAAGTATACAAACATGCCAGTATACTGCTGTTCTTCCAGAGGACATGACGGTTTTCCTTTTCAATAGGGATGAACTTTTGCAGAATATAGACAGAACGTAAGTTTGCAATAACAGGAAAATTGTGAATTTACAAAATTTATATTACTTCAAACTATGTATATAAATATCTTAATTACCTGTTACAAAAATAATAATCGAAGGTGTTTCAACAAAACAAAAAAAAAAATATAAAAATAGTAAATATATACACTAATCACCGGCTGTTGTTACTTTATCAAAGTAATAAAATGTCTACAAAATTCAAATATCAGCAAGTGACTCATACCCTAAAATGTTTGTCACTTTATTATTATTATCCACTATTATACATAATATTAAACGAACTACTATCATTATCAATTTTGATAGTTTGTTGTTGTCATTTTAAGTGATAGTTTCAAAAAATTAAAGCAAAAATGAGTCACTCACAACCATAATGCATTCGACTAATTTAAAGTTTATGCATACGAAACGAAATATGATGGTATATAATAAATCCAAACAAATAGTTTTATGTTTTGTATATATCGATAGTAATTTAATTTATAGCTAGTTTAATAACAACCCCCCTTTAGAATCACGAAACTTTAATAAACTACTAATCAACTAAATATCAGTAATTTAAAATTGTAACAACACTATACTAATTACCTAAGTCTACCGTATACTCGTATACCTTTAATTTTTTTTCTCTTGTATAGTTGTAATAATCGCGCATATGTCATGCGATAGTTTATTCATGAATCTATTTAGTCTAGTTATTGTTAACAACACACACATATACACAAAAAACGAAATTAGTGTTAACAACCTCATTGAAATCGATATTTCAACTATTTTATTTTAGTTGCCGATATAAAATGATATAGACAAGAAACACTAATAGTGTCTAAAAATAAACTTATATTTGTATATTGTAATGCAGTGTATTGTCATACAATTTGCGCATACACTAATTACTGTTCTATATTATGTAGATATGCTTCAAGAACATAAGTATTCCAATTAAATAAATAAAGTTATCATTTATTTATTTGACGTCAATAAATACAGAAAATAAAAACGTAAATACAAATAGAAAACTAATTAAAAAATAGATTTGAATTTTATTTTTAAACTTTAAGATTATGAATTTCATAACATACATAAGTATGTAAATAAAAATAAGAATTTAGATTAGCGCGGTTATCAGGTTTTTTTTGGACGTTAAAGAAGTGCTATAATGATACCGTATTATCTTTATACTATATGGTATATGACACATTCATTCAATGTTGAAGATTAGACAATGTTTCAGCATAATTCTTGTTTTTAAAAACGGGAATGATTATCTTTTAATTGTTACGTATATACATATAGTATACCAACACAAGTCGATGCCATATTGTCTGCTGCGGTTATAAGAATATTAAATGTGCATTGAGATAAAATGATATTAACAAACAATAGTCGAACGACTATATGTACTTAGCAATTAAAGATTAGTCCAAGTTATTTTAAATGAGATCCAAAGTATATCGGAGTGAATTTCTTTAAAGAAACTGTATAGAGCTACACACAAATTCATAAAAAGTGTAAATAATGTGATTCACATCTCCAGGAAGCTTTATTCACCAAAACAAGTTCTCATGAAACTTAAACCCGCTAATTGCGAATATTTTAAGGACCATCATGATCGACTTGCTATGTTGTCGGCGGTTTTTGGTAAACAATTTAAGATTAACCCTGTTTGTGGGCAACTAAATGTGCTAGATACAATTTATGTGATATCGATTTTAATTAGGCATTTTTTGGAACAGTTTTGAAAATTTTCTATTCCTGAATAAAATTGGGGTGTACTTAGATACAGGTGGATTATTATATTTTTTATATTCAACTAAACTTTAGTTAATTTATTGTCATTGTATTTTGTGAGCAAATATGTCTTTCACTTCCAGTGCAAAATTTGAAGCGGAAGTTCAAGTTTTGCCGAAAAACTAAAAACAAATAAGCTTTCTTGTCTGACTGGTAGCCTGACCGAATTAAAATGACATATACAATAAATAATTGCCAAAGTCAATGAGATGGGTAAACTGCGATCAGCAACTTAAACGATCGTCTGGAGAACTTTGAAATTGACAAAAAAACGATTTTAATTAGTATACCGGCTCATGATAATGATGAAGTTCTCAAAATCTACAAACTAACGAGAATTCTTGCTATAATTTTTAAATTTGGATCTAAATCAGCAAGATACAAATTTTGTTTGCTAAATACCGACTAAAGCAGGATGTAAGGCTCAAGGATTTTAATATTGATTCTAATTTCCGAATCTATACATTAACAATGAATTAATATCCAAGACGTCCACGACTACATTACCTGTTATATAGATTTCTCCTTTCAGCTAATGCTTCTTTATCTCCTCTGGTACATCGCTTGCTTTATTCTTGCAAGGCTCTTCTTCCGCTTAGGAGTTAGTGGACAAATAATTTTGCAGCTTTGTGCATGGCTTACACTAAAAATCGCGAATCATATGTGGATGTTAAGCCTTCCTTACTCTCTTTTCCAATTTTTTTTCTGATAGCCTCTTGAAAGTTTGTCAGGCACCCCATATATTTAAGCTGCTACAGATTCCAAGATCTTGTCGGCGTTATGTTCCTGGGTTTATGCGTATACTTGCTCTGCTAGCCATTTTATTTATGAAAACGTTTGATAACACGCCCTTTCCATTTGTCTTCTTAGCCGAGCATAGTATTATTTAATGGCCAGTTAAGGATGCCCATATATCTCTTATTGCTCCTATATTTAGTGTCGTTTATGCTCTTCTCTATATATGATCCAATTGCGAAACCAATCGTTCTGTTATCCCTACATGTTATTTGAGCAAATAGTTTGCCCCACCTAGTTCAGGCTGACATATAAAGTCATACATCAATTGGCCATATTGATTTGATTCGTCGTAGTTTATATTTGGTCCTAGTAATTCGTGTTGTCGTATGTTACTTTGGTCCTTTTCAATTGTCCAGTGACACTCCCCATAATTATTTTTAATTATATGCAATTATTGGCTCAATAATTATCTAAATTATTTCTCTATATTGACAAACGAGTGTAAAGTGCAAAGGCCCGATTGGCATTTAGGCCACCAAAGAATCGAGAAATTTTTACTTTTCCATTTATCCTTTCAATTAATGCAACTCCATTTTTAGTTAGTTTTCCATTTCTTAGTGCATCCTTATTTCCACTGAGAAAATATCTGTAGTTTTTGGTAGGAGTTTCCGAGGCTGACATATGTACATATATTTTTCATGGATCGCGAGTAAATCGAGTTCTTTTTGATTCCACAGGATATCGAGTTCTTCTCTCTTTGAAGCTTATGAACAAACTCTAACATTCATGGTTCCCATCTTTATTTTGTCACTATCGTTATTTGCTCGAGTAAGCATGTATTCTTGTGTACATATTTCTCCAGGATTAGATACATTTAGTTTGAGTTCACCTTTTTCTATATTCTTTGGACTACTGAATCAAAATGGTTATTATTACTATACCTAATACACTCTCACTATCCATTTAAAATTTGCTCCGTAAATAATTGTCTAGCAAATTTTCTCTCCTACCCAGGTGCCATCTTTAAAAAGGTGATCGATGTATGCCATCACCTGAGTCATTAAGGCTTAGACGATAGCACATATTATTTCGTTTTATGCTTAGGTGTTGCACTGCCTCATTATGCATTATAGTTGTAGTCTCTCTGCATTCTTCTGGTAATCGGTCCAATCCGTACATTTCAGTGTGTGGGGGGGGGGTGCAATAAACAAGATAGAAGAGACGCAACAACTTCAACAACGATGTCAAGTAATATTTGCTACGGTTAGTACAAATTTGGGTGACCGCTTGGAAACAAGATGATGGGACGAAATCTCGCCCCACCCACCGCCCAACCACCGATGGGAAAAATAGTGGAGACACAAATAATTAATTAAAATTAAGGCTTTTCAGATCATACGGTTAAAACACAGAGGCGCTGTATTACAAAAAATTGTGTTGTCTTGTAATTAACAAGCGTCAAAAAAAAAAATACTAACAAATTTACTTACTATCGACTACTTGTGTAAAGGGTGTACGGGGGACCTGTTGTCATCCGGGAGTCTTGCTTAGGCTTGGTCGTACATTCTGATTAATCAATCAATCTAAAAAATCAATTTTTGTGTAGTATTTCAGTTAGTGACTCTGGCCGACAGTTATTCTTAGAAATATTATCAGGGCAATTTTCATGTGGGGAGCCCGGGAAAATTTGTTTGAAAGAAAGGCCCATATAATATGTAAAAATTTGTATAAATTCGACCTTTACAAGTGCCATATCTGAAAAGTGGTTCATCGCCAACAGTTATCCCTAGAGTAAATTCCCCCTTTTCCAAAATATTTTTTTAGAATTTTCCTCCGTTTTTTGTAGAATGTGATCCGGCTCTTTTCCAGAATATATTACAAAAACGAGCAGTAAAGTCGGTCTCAATTTTCCAAAATATTTTTAAAGAGTTTTTCTCAATTTTTTTTTTTCTAGAATATGTCCCGGCTCTATTCCAGAATATATTATTATACTAGGGAGCAGTAAATTTCTATTTTCCAAAATATTCTTAAAGAAAGCCCCTCCCTCCATTTTCCCCTTTTTTCAGAATATTTTCCACTTTTCCTTATTATATGTAACTAGAAAAAAGCAGGTGAATAGCAGTTAAATATAAAATTGAACCCCCTTCGCTCTTTTCAGAATTTATCATTTTTTTTTATTTTAGGCCATTACGCGCTAGTAATATACAACGTACGTACATGTTTTTGATAACAATGGATTAAATACGCTTTTACGACAGTGGAAATGCTCGACCGATGCAGATGCCATCCCAAAAACAGATTCCCGGAGAAGGTAATGTACAGCGCACAACATTAAAAGTTTATTTTCTGAAGATTTTGGTGAAGTTTGCGGAGACACATTCTACGGTAATTTTCTGTTTCTAGTATTATATTCCGGAAAAGACCCGAAACATATTCTGGAAAAAATTGAGAGAAATTCTTTAAAATTATTTTGGAAAAGGGGGAAATTTTAGGGATAACTGTTGGCTAGGCACACTAGTTGAAATACTTTCCAGACATGACACTTTAAAGGTTGAATTTATACAAATTTTTAAATTTTATATGGGCCTTTCATTTAAACGAATTTTACCAGGCTCCTCACAAGAAACTTGACCTGCTAATTTTTCTAGTGATAACTCTTGACTAGACACTTTTATTGAACCACTCTTGAGACTTGAAGGGTTGAATTTATACAAATTTTTAAATTTTATATTATGCTCCTCTCATAAAACTTAACTTGTAATTAATTACCATCGCAAACTGTGCCAAATGAGCCCGTATCCAGCCATAAATTCATTATATGGAAATTCCAGTTTTTAGATTGTTTTGTCAACTTTTCATTTTATATGAAATATGTTGCGGCTGAAATATGTCGGCTGGTAACTTTCGGCTGAGATAGCCAAAACGCTATCTGCATTACCGACATTTTGTAACTTTCAGCTCAAAATTTTCGGCTAACTTTAACAAGGTTTGTTTACCAAAGTGGTTTCTACAAGTGTAACCAATTTAAACAAAACCCAAGTTGGTTTTATTACAAAGTTACCTATATTAGTCGGTTGACCTAAGCGAGTAAGCAAAAAGTACAATTAAATATCTTGTCTGTCGGTGTTCTGTAATACATATGCTTCTAAATTTAGAGAAATAAAATGCTCTACAATTTCTAACCAACATTGTAATTTGTAATATTTTATAAAATTTTTTAGTCGTTAAGATTGTTTCCTTTAAATTTATAGTTTAAATATGAGATGATATTTAAACTCACATGCCATTTTAATTATGAATATTGTTTAAAATGAAACTTTAACTAAATGTTTCACAATTTTGTAATTATTCTATGAGTTAAAGGTCGAAATCAAGCTTAAGTAGGGTAAGTTTTTTGAGCCCAACGAAAGATTTTACAATCAACCGTTTTAATATTTGTCAATGCATGACTGTAATTAAATTTTTGGTCAGAAAATTTTGGTTCTGTTTTTGAGAGAAAATTGGGCCTAGCCATAAAAAAACTGATCATTTATTTCTCATGTCAGAGAAAGAAAAAGGCAAAGAGCTTTGATTCAATGTTGCTATGAGCTAAATTTTAATGGCTTTCATGCCAAAACCACTACCTAACCAATTAAATGAGTAGTTTAATTGTGTGTAACCGTTTTTAATGACCGTTGAATTACTTATTAACTGAGTTTAACCACTAGTAGTTGCCACTTTATTCTTTAAAGTTTTTTCAGGAATTGTACTTAGCACTTGCATATGTATGTTTGTGGTAGTTATACCACTGGGTTTTCGAAAAGTGTCCGATTACTGAGCATTTCACGGTTTAGCGGGCACTGTCGTATTTTTATTTCTCAGATTTTGCAGTTCCCTTGCTATTTCACATCTTCCATAGTTAGCAGGATGCCGTCCGCTACAATATTAAAGGTGTATTTTTGTCAAATTACAGGCTTGGGTGAGATGTTTCCCTCGAACATTTCACACGTTTAGGCTCTCGTTTGCAATATTTCTGCGTATGATTAAATTTTTGGCATTTCTTACACTGCGGTATAATGCTGGAAACACATGAGCAGAATTTCTGCTAGCAGCACTGCCGGCAGAAATTTGGTTGAATTACATGAGCGTCATTTTTGGCAAGCAGAATTTTAATTTGTCGTATTTATTTGATACATATTTAATTTTAATGCACAATTTTTTTAAATGAATGATGCATTATTTTGTCACAAATTAATTAATTTGTATCCTCCATTCTGGCACTTGTCACACAAAACTTATTTTCTGTCAATAAATTAAAAAAATTGATTGAAAAAAATACAAAATATACAAATTGTACTAGATTTGTTATCTTTTACGTAATGTAGCCTACTGATTCGCAGCAAAATTAGAAATAGAGACATGAAGCAGAATTCTACATGACAAGCAGAATACATGTATATCAATTCATTTAAACTTGTGTATTCTAATTTTGCTGCTTACAGAATTCTGCTCATGTGTTTCCAGCATTAAGCCAGTGGATATTCTTAACGCGTCTATTCTAACTCTCATGTTAAGGAGTGCCTTAATATTGAAAATTTGTTCCCTTTTCTCTTTGATTTTTTGATCCTTTGATCACTAACGGTTTTTTTTGCTCTGATCCTTAAGGATGGAAATTATATTCTGCCTTGTACAGGTTCGGTGAAAACCTCTAGCCATCACTTTATCTGGGCGATCATTTTTTTCCCTCGTATGTATACCATTCCTTGCCTTTATCTGTAACTTTGCAGCCAACGCTCTACAAATTTCAATATATTCTGTTGTATGTATTTACAATATGTTATTATTCAGTGCTACAACTCTTTATTCTTTTGTAGTCACCGATTTCATTAATGATTGAATAGTACCATATTCGCAGTTATGCTAATAATGTTGATTTGTAGTGGTGGCTTTTCCTTAATTTTGGTATAGGTTGGTTTACCTGATCGCGTATATTTTATATCGTGTAAGATCATATAAATATTTTCTAAGTCAAACAACTTTTTATTTGGAATTTTTTTTAGAATGCTATATCTTTCCGATATTCAGACTTCATTCACATGAACTTTCGTTGAATGGAATTTCCATTTAAAATATTGCAGAAAGCAGATTTCTTGAGCTGAAATCTAAATTTGATAGTTATTTAAATAACATTTAATGCTTAATGATGAATTTGAATTTTAAAATTTTTAGTTTAGGAGAGGTAAGTAGGTACCTAAAAATTATTTATTTCACGCAAAAGTCTGATAAATGTTTTCGATGCATTCAAGTGTTTGCCCCTGAGATGATTAGTAAAGATATGAAGTCTGCTGCTCTCAATATTTTATTCAATTTGAAACTGGATTTATTTAGTTAATATAAATTAAAGGAGAATTCAAAATAAGATTGAAGGTATTCAAAATAGTTAAATGCGTTTTAGCTCATTAATGCACAACTAAACGATAACAAGATTAGATAGATAACCTGTCTTAATCGGTATATCTCAGAAATGATCTCATAAATGACAATCAGGCATAGTGTTGAAAATAAAAATAAGTTAAGTAGGAAATAAAGAAGAAACTACAATAATCTAGTTTCTGCATCTAACATTTTATTGAATTGAATGACAAATATAAATCTTCTAAAAAAGATCATGATTATCTATGGTGATCGTTATACTTGTTAAAAGTGATCATAAACTGAATAAAAGTATGTAACGGAGCAAAATTTACAAGTTTTAAATGGTTGGTAAAATTAAATTAATGAGCTGGTTCAGTCGAGTAGTGGCCGAAATTAATTGGCAATTAAAATGCATTGGGTTCTCTACCCTGACTTTCCATCATTCCGAACGACATAATTCCCTTCATATGATGATACGTATCGGCTGTTGTAAGGTTCGCGCGCATCGATTGATCGTGCAATTCTAAAATATATTGCACACCTACACAAACGCAAGAAAAAATTAATAAAAGGTGGTGCAAAGCAAAAACGGGTCTCTTTTCCATGCGGTCAGCCAAGCCGAAAAAAAAACAACTAAATAAAAACGGACGAGCACATTAAAAAAATAGAGAAAAAACAACAAAGGAACGAAAATGAATAATAAGATTAAAAGTGAGTTAAGGTTGCCGATTTAAAAATCGAGAATTTGTTAAAAAAAAAAAAAATCAGACGAACTACATATTAGATGGTACGTTGGTGTGAAACCGAGCATCACAGAAGTATTAAAAATAGTGCGTGTTGCTCTGAAAACAAAAATATATCATACGTCTGTAGTAGTCATTAATAGAAAATAGTGCGTTTGTCAAAAATTATTGAGAGACGGCAGTAGATACTGTATACAGTGCCGGTGACAAGACATCCTACTCAGGCGCAGATATTTCAGCCGCCACGGTGATTCCGGTGGTTTGTAATCTGTGATTTGATATTTCGTTGTGCGCTCCGTATTGTTCATAAAATTTGTGTGGTTATTGCGCATTAGTACTGATACACTCAGTGAAGGGCTGAACAAAAGGAACACAAGCAATTGATGGGCGCTTTCGTTAAACGAAGCGAGAATCGAGTTGAAATTAGCCAGTAAGGCTCCAGTGACGGGGAATAAAAACCAACCAGGAACAGTCGGATCAGCAAGACCGTATCGCCGGTGCGAGAAATATATAGAAGGAGAGGGTAACAGCGGTGAGTATCATCTAATCTCCCCACATTTTTTCCAGTTGAAAACCGAATTCCGTGCACACGTGGCATATTTCCCACTTAACCCGCGCCGAGTGGACTGCTCGACTGAGCAAAGCAGGGCTACCATAACGCGTTTGTACAGGCATCCTCTTTGAGGTGGCGCCCAATTTTACGGAATAACTCATTGCCTGTTGGGAAATCCACGAGCAAGCGGACAGAATCTTGTTCGGTTTTTCGAGCCTCAGTTGCCCGGTATTTATATTTTTCTTTTGTTTTTTTTTTTTATTTTTGCACAGCGCAATTTAGCGTCATCAGCTCAGACAAGTCAATCGAGGACCATCAAACCATTTCATCATATCACCAAATTGTAGTCTACGGTTTAAAATAAACAAATAAAATTGCAAATTTTGATTTCTAAATATTAAATTTCGGTTTTTATATTTATCATTTCTTGAGAAATTAAATGGCCAGCCCTAATCTTATATTCTCAAGGTAAGTAAGCGCGTTACAAGTATTAGGACTGTTATGCAGATGAGAAATGCTCCCTAGCACAAGCAAACACTTCAATATATAGAAGAAAGAAGTGGTTCACTAGGACTTACCCCGATGCACAGCAATGAAAACCCGATAGGCGGACAGAAAACTGTTTCAATAACTCAATGTCATCGGTATAGTTCATCGGTCCCTTCCAGAAAATTTGCCCCGTTGTTACAGTTGATTGTCTTTGGTTTACCGTGCCCCGGACAGCAGAATAAACTTTGATTTGGGCATGTTAGATCTATTTGTTGTGGTCAACTCTGCCGTTATCAAAACCATCAAATTAGGTCGGTGAAATGTTTTGTATTTCGACTAACTCTGTAATGATGTAACTGTCATTGTTGTGTTGGGTGTTGTTACACGAGGATGCTAAATCGGGCGGATTCTAGATCTATCAACATTTTCTCTGCTTCGTCAATATGTGCAAGAGTCGCTTTCCATTTCTGCTACTTAAATGTCCGTTCTTGTGTAGACTAACGGATTTTGTTTTTTTTACTTATTTGTTTTGTAAATCTTCCCATTTATATAAACTAGTAGTTTATTTTGTTCCTTTTTACGAGATGGTCTTGTCCTTGGCTTGTAGTTTACAGAGACTTAAATTAAATATTAAATTTTATAAAAATTTAGAAGCATCTAATTAATAAATCAAAATTAACGTTTTGTCAAGATATGATTCCTTAGCCAAGATTTAAGCGCCCTCATTCAGTTGTCTTGGCTAAAAAACTGGTTTGAATCTATGCTAAAACAGTTTATAAAAAGGCATTTATTTATGGATAATTTTTCTAAAAATATTCTGGAAAAGGGGGTAATCTCCGCTATATAAAAGAAAGGGCGCTGTAGTCGAGTGATTTGTGAATTGTGCAGCGGAGCAATCCCGAAAAACTCGAATAACCTCTATGAAACTCGAGCGTCTTGAATAGTCTACCCTGTTAAAGTTAGCCTAAAGTTTCCAGCCGAAAGTAAAAAGTCGATAATGCAGATTACATTATTAACATTCAAGCCGAAAATAAAAAAATTTGTGGTTATCAGCCGAAAGGTAAATACATGGATTCTAATAAACAATTTTGTAAATAGCCTTACGTGGAAAACTTTGTTTAACCTAATCGCGGAAAATATCGGAAAATCAGAAGAATTCACAAAATTGGAATAAAATCAACCTCTAGAGTGTTTATCTGAATCTGAATCTGAATCGTTTTTATTGGATTTGTCAATACCTACCGCAGAAAAAATTCAGTTGAAGTTTCCCTTGGGAAATCTCGGAAAACTCGATTTTCCAAAAATCATTGGAAAATTTGTATAAAATGAGTGTTATATCTGATGGACTTGTCAATAGCTATCGCAGGAAAACAATTCAGTTCAATTTTCGGGTGGGAAATCTCGGAAAATCGATTTTCCAAAAATCTTTAGAAATGTTAGCCTCTGGAGTGTTATATCTGGAGATCTATTTTATTGATGTGAATTGTCAATAGCTATCGCAGGAAAAAAAATCAGGAGGAACTGGAGCCAGGTTTTCCATATAAGAATATTAACTATATTAACTTCTTCATGCTTAGCCTGATAAGGTAAGACAAGTAATTTATAATCTATCATATAATGTCAAGATTAGAACGTTTGCGCGACCGTACAATCAAACAAATAGAACTTATATTAAACTTCGCGGAAATAATTACCGATGCGATGCCTCTTGAAGCAATTACGATACGTTTAGAAAATCTGGAAGGTCATTACAAAGCTTTTAATGAGTATGAAATCGAACTTTTTGAGTCTGAAGATTACATGCCGGTGACAGAAACGACCGATGAAATTTACTTCAAAGCTCGTACATTGCTTACTCAAGCAGTTGCGTTACGACGTAATGTAGCTGAGGATGCGCCGGATTTGAACACGACGCTTGAACAGTTTATTGGGCAACAAAACCGTTTTACGAAGGTATCAATGCATCAAATCAAGTGCGCCTTCCCAAGATAAACATAGACCCGTTTTCGGGGGATTATAAATACTGGCCCTCGTTTCGTGATTTATATATTTCGACTGTGCATAATAATGATAGTTTAAGTGATGTTCATAAACTTCAGATTTTACATAGCTTACTAAAGGAAGACGCAGCGTCATTAATTAGGCACATCGCTATTACTGAAGCGAATTATACTGAGGCATGGGATACACTTTGTAAACGTTACAACAAGTTAAATCCTATTGTAACGTCGTATATTCAGTCATTTTTTGACCAGAAGCCTTGTCTAAATGTAAATGGAAAGGAATTATGGCGCATTACCGAAAACTCTGATGAAGTCATAAAAGGACTTCGCGCTTTAGGCAATGATGCCGAGAGGCGAGATCCATGGCTCATACACATATTGCTTACGAAAATTGACGATGAATCAAAGCATTTATGGGCCAAGGAATCAGCAAATAATAATTTCCCAACTTTTGACGAATTTCTACAGTTTCTAAATGTAAGGTGTAATGCTTTGGAGATATGCGATGCCACTTCTAAAAAATCAACACATTCCGGAAGATCTATAACCAAAACAGTTGTTGCTAACACTAATTATTCGGGAACCGATTGCATTATCTGTACAAATCCACATTTCTTGTACAAATGTCCCACATTATGACTCAAGAGGCGCGAACGAATTCAGTTATTAAAAATGAGTTGTGTCATAACTGCCTAAGGAAAAGACATACATGCAATACTTGTTTTAGCAAATCATCTTGTGTTATCTATCACAAACGCGATCACACATTATTACATCCAACAAAACACAAGCCGAATTCAGCAAATCATCATGCATTTTCCAACGAATCAGCAAATACGGATATTAAAGAGATTACTCCAAACCAATCAGATTCCATCGTTCCATTAAGTGACAACCAAACGAACAACTTAAGTGATAATGAGCAAAAAACAAGTCTACATACGTTATACTCTGCACATGATACAATATTGCCAACTGCGTTAGTATATGTCAAATCATGCACCGGCAAGCTCCATCTTGCACGAATACTTCTTGACTCTGGTTCTCAAATGTCATTTATTACCGAGTCATGCATTCAGAACCTAGGCCTCAAAAGATCGCATGCTTGCATCTCTATTCATGGCTTAGCATCGACAAAAGCTGGATCCACAAGAGGAAAAACCGATATAACACTAGTATCGCGTGTAAACCAACAATTCACCATTAACATAACTAACAGCTCATATCATCAAACACATCACCAATTTAGTCCCAACCAAACAACATCACCTTGTACAAAATCGGATACTAATGAACTTAGAATTGGCAAAATTCCAAATTTGGCTGGTTAATCGCGGGCACATTGACTTCAAATACATCACAAAGTACAAATCTTCATGCAGTTAACGACACAACCGATATAACAAAAACTCAAGACGATGTCAATCAGCTGTTGAAACGCTTTTGGGAACTAGAAGAAATGCCAAATCAACAGCAAGTAACTATACATCCGAAAATTACTGTGAATCCTATTACGTATAGACAACAACAAGAGATGGAAATGGTCGCTTTACGGTGAGGCTTCCATTCTAACAACAGAGGTGACAATTGGGAAATTCGTGGAAAACTGCAATTTAAAGGCTTTACTAGCAATGGAAAGGAGATTCAAAACGTCGATTGAGTTTCTTGCGTTGTATAAGAAGTTTATACATGAGTACGCTAATCTTGGTCATATGACTTGCGTATCATGGTCAGATCTACCCAAAGATGATAATTCCAAGTATTTCATCCCACATCATGCGGTAATAAAAACAACGAGCAGCACCACGAAACTAAGAGTTGTGTTCGATGCTTCCTGTAAATCCAGTTCTACAATTTCATTAAATGATATTCTACACGTTAGACCAAACTTACAGCGAGATTTAGCGTGGCTGATATTGAAAAAATGTGCCGTCAAGTTAAGGTAAACCCATTGGATTCAAATTATCAGCTGATATTATGGCGCGATAATCCCAGCGATATTATACAAATATATAGACTCGAGACGGTGACATATATGGTACAGCATGCGCACCATATTTAGCAATTAAAACCCTCCAAAACTCAACTGGTGATTTCCAAAATTTATATCCAAAGGCATGCGAAATAATCCATAACGACTTTTACATGGATGATCTTTTAACTGGTTGTGACACATTAGAAGAAGCGCTCGAGCTTAAAGATCAGCTTTCTATAATTTTAGGTAGCAGTGGGTCTAACTTACGAAAATGAAAGTCAAATTCGTCTGACTTTGTGCAATCATTCTCTAAAGAAGAAATCAAAACAATACCAAAGCTAATTGAAGATGATGCTTCAATTAAAACATTAGGCATTATGTGGCACGCTGACCTAGATGTATTTGGGTATTTCATTGTGTTGGTGTATTTTATGTGGCAATGATTTTTAAATGCGTTGCGTATATAATACGAATATGCAATACAACGATAAGATGGGAAGTATCAGAAGTTTACTTTTTTTCATAGTTTTTAGAAAAATGAGAAATCTATGGTAAATATGTTGTCTCTGGTTACAGATTCAATGATTGTGTTACATTGGCTTTCGGATGTCCCAAGGAGGTGGAAAAGTTTTGAAGCCAACAGGACTTCACAAATTCTTGACATAGTTCCTAGAAGTAAATGGGCTCATATAGAATCCAAACAGAATCCAGCCGATCACATATCTAGGGGAGTTAGGCCTCAGACTATAACGACACTTCAGCATTGATGGCAAGGTCCAAAATGGCTGTCTGTAAATGAATGTAGTTGGCCAAATAAACAAAAGCCAATAGTCAATGTAGACGATGTGTGTCTAGAAGAACGACCCAATTTTGTTAATATATTGATGGAAACTTCCTTATCAGATGATGTAACTACCCAAATAATTGCAAAATATTCTTCTTGGTTTAAAATAAAACAAATTTTGGTTTATGTTCTGAGATTTGGAAAGGTAAATAAGGCGAGTCACATGAAACAACATAATAACACAATCAGTCCAACAGAATTAAAGGAAGCTGAAATAACAATACTTCGTAATGTGCAGAAAATCAGTTTTATAGAGGAATTACTAACCATCCAAAAGGGCTGCTGCTTATCAAACAAACATTTTCTTTCGTCACTGGATCCATTTAACGATACGAATGGCTTGTTACGAGTTGGAGGCCGACTAAGAAATTCTCCATTAAATTACGCTGCTAAACACCCTATAATTTTACCTAAGGATCATAGAGTTAATGAGTTAATAATCACAGACACACATATTACACAGACCTCTCAATAATTTTGACAGCCGAGCAATGCAAGATATTTTAGCCAGTAATGTTCATCTCTCCTGAAAACTACGAAAAACTGAGTTTAGCACTTTTAACTTCAAGAGATGCAAAAAAAAAATATTTTACCTGTTCCGCCCAAATATCTCGCGCCCTCTAGTTCACTATAGAATATTGATTCATAAAACTATCCCAATTGGGGAAACAAAGTTGCGAGAAATTTAACTTAAATATTTAACGCCACTTTAGTGGGAAGGGTAAGAAAATGGCTTATTTGGTTCTAAATAAACTATACATAAGCTATGTTATATTTCTGATTTGTTGCTGGTGCAAATTCGTTCGGGAACGATTACGATAATAATATACATTTACAACAAATTTCACAAGCACACATAACAGCTAATTGGGGATGATGTTGATGATTAATAATGAATGACTAAATACAAATGTTTATGAAGGGGATGAAAATCTATTATAGTTTTATGACGATGCGGCGGGAGGATAAATATTAAGATATTTCTGTGTGCACGTGGGTTGTACTTAATGGTAAATAAGAAAAAAAATTTCAACCCTCTTTTCTTTGTTAACGTACGGATGATTATTATGAGTCATTTTAAAAAATTTGAACATTATAAGGAATTAGTTACACGTATTACAAATACGCTTTTGCAATTGACATTTTCGATTGCATTAAAATATAAATCATTTTCTAAATCTTTATTATGTAACGGTTGTTAGTTTTAATATTCAATGAAATTATTTTACAGCTACAGTGGTTGACATATAACTGGACCATAAACTAAAAGTAAAAATCTGTCTACATATACAAATGATTCATGCAACATACACGCCCGTAACCTTTAACTAATTAATTTATTAATACGTCTTATTATAGACATTTTTATAAATTAATCTTGACGTCTAAATACTTTACACTTATAGCACTAATTATGCGATTGCACTGAATAATATCACATCACATATACAGACACACTTTTATAAGTTAATAAGGCGCGTGAATCATTTCAAAAATGTATTTATCTGATTAACGTTTTATTAAGTGCTAGAATTTATCAACTTTCTTTCGTTTCCTCTTCAATACAGATGCGCTGAATCATATAAGGATTTTAAATAACCGTTTAGAAATAAATACATTTAAAAATATTAAATTTTTCGATCGGGGTCTCGACCGGAACGACTGAAATCTATGAGTCATTTAGAAAAATATTAACAATATTTCGACATGCTGGTGATATGATACAATTTGTAAAAGGGCGGAAATTTCACTATTAAATTTGTAAATATAAAAAGGGTTATCGCGGATGTCTTTTATGGTTCATGAATCATATAGAATATTGTTTTACTATAGATGATGGGAGGGGAGGGGAAGAGGCTAGACAATGTCTAGCCAGCAAGATGTGTCGAATATTGAATCATATATACTCTATTTTAATCAAAAACAAAAATTACTTCCGGATGATCATTTCCAGAATCATTTTTAAACATATTTTCACAGGAATTACACCATGAACCAGTAGAAATTTCAATTCTCGTTAAAATTCAGTTATATTTATAAACTATATTCGTGGAAATTATTATACACAAATTTTATGTATGTATATAAATTATTTTTATTTATTTTCGGTTGGTTTGTAAGCATTTCTTTAGAAATTAGCATTGATAAATAGGTTGACTACATTAAAATATTTTATTTATTTAAAGAACAATAACAACAATAAAAATGGTTAAGTAAACATGTAAATACCGATTTCAGTAACATAATATACATAGGTACACGTGTTTAGCTCCTTATCTCATTATACAATTTTAGGGAAATTACATTTTCGGTATAAAGTCAAATCTACATTATATATGTAGATAAATAAGATATAACAAGAGTCTTGTTCTTATTTTGCTTTTATTCCGGCAGGAGCAGGACTATAAAGATTAAGCAAAATAAGCAATTGGTTAGGGCATCAATAAAGGGCACCAGAGATTTAGAAATTATTAAAAAAATAATTTTAATGTAAGAGATTCATATATGAAAAGTTACCGAGAATCTTCGTTAATTAAATTTTGGGTTTCCCAAAGATTATCAAAATTATTCTTATTATCGTTGGCCTTTCTAATATTATTACGTAAAAATATTTTTGGGATTACCGCTTTTTCCAAAACATTAGCTAATTTTTTTTAAATTTATAAATTTGTATAAATTGAAGGCTGATAAGCGCGATGTATAGTTAATCATAATAAAAACGAAATATTTGGAAAAAATCAATTTGCTCTTATCAGACAACAATACCTATAATAAAATTCGCAAAGTTTTCGGGAACGTTTAGGCAAATTAAATCGCCAGGCTGAAGATCGGTTTCGTCAGCCCTGACGGTACAAGGCGCTATTGTACCATTAAATTCCTTAAGGATTTCCAGATGACCCACCATAATGCCTAATTTGATTTTTCCTTCCTTGCTTTCTGCATGCTTTTTAACCTGTAGGTGCAACGGAGCCGACTACGGAGTAGGGCATGAACTTACTTAGCCCGTGACACCGACCCAGGCTATACGCTGAACCTACTGTGGTTGAAAAATAATTTTCTGCCAATTCAGGAACATACAACGCATTTTCTAAACGGCATAACTGTCACTGTCCGTCAACTCTGTAATTAATTAAAATTGTACCAACTTCTTCAATTGGTATATTTGTAACATTTGCAACTTTAACTAATCCACCTATAAATAGTGAAAAAAAAAACAGTTCCAATTGGGCATGCAATTGAGAATATAGGCATTCAAAAGCATGAATACTGCACAATGATCTTTTAACTTAATAAATCAACACTAATAAACTATCAAGTAAAGTCGACCAATTTTCAAATTTATAAATCTTGTAAATTTGAAATATTCGCGAAGAATCCAAAAACATGTTCAACAATTTTAAATAATCTGTAACATCAGCGAATCATCTTTAACAGTAATCTTGAAAGTATCGAATAATCTGGAAACGAAATAGCCTGCTTCAACATATCCCATAGCCGATACCACAATCTTACCGCACACATTCAACGCTCTTCCCTCTATTTCTTTCAAAGACTCGATAGTCTCCGGACGCCCGTTTAAATGTATGGATACGACGGCTCTTGTGCCGAATGGCATTCCGCCAATTTTCAAGTATCTAAAAATATCAAAAACAAGTAATAAGTAAATTAAATTAAATCATAACAACGATTTTGCATCGACTTTCGATATGTATTACCATGAATAGTCAATTTTACCTGTAATTTAGGGGGAAAAATCGAAAAAATGCCAAAATAATAAATACCTTATTTGGGATTTAAAGGCATGAAAGTATTGAAATAAAGTAAATATTTATTTTTGGGCTTTATTGGTTTACGCAACTCTTATCTTTAATATTAATATTTTGTTGTACCTCCTGTTGCTTTTATTACGGTGGTACATCCCGCAAGTGCTGAGCAAAAACATTGGTCAAACAGGTAGTTCACTTTTACGCCTACTGTCATATATACGTATTACATAAGAGGGGATCTTGAACGAGCAACGGGCAAACTATTTTTATCAAGCTTAGTGAGAAGAAGACTGGTTAAAGAGGAGACTGGTTCACATTACGAGCCAAACAAAAACAATTCGCTGTGTGCCCAGGATCTCGTTTCTTAAACTCCAAAGATGTAAAATAATATGATTTTCTCTGATGAATCCAAATTTAAGCTTCATGTTGGAGATTGTAGAACCCTCGCACGAAGAGAACCTCAAGAGAGGCTTACCAACGAATGCCTTTTAAGACTTCCACCGAAAACTGTTAATGTTGTGGTCTGAGGAGTTTTTCTGTAGAAGAAACCCGTCGAATGTTTCAATCGAATGCTTCATTAGTTCCAAACTCATAGCGTCTGTTTATTTGCAAGTCCTACATAACGAATTTAAGCAAAGCAACCTTGATTATACAAGCCATAATCTAAAAAACGAAGCTTTTATAAAGGAATTAGAAACGAGGAAAAAAGCAAAATTTTCATAGTAAAACCAGAGCCTTCTAGAGTATAGAGCCATAATCATTATGACGTATTTTTTCGAAGCTTTTTTAGTGGTATAACTTTTCTCTAATTTCCATAGGAATCCATAGTAAAAATGGTGTTTTTTAGCTTCAAGTTTTTCAATGAAAAAAGCAAAAATGTTACGAAATTTTTATACAAAAGTGTTCTACAAATATTTAGCAGCAATATACAAGAAGGTATATTGGTATTAAGTAAATATTAATTGCAGAAATATTAAAATTAAATTATTTCTAAAATATATTTTTCGAACTTTCATTTTGAAAAATACATTAAAGTTGGCTCTGACGAATTAAAATAATACTTGCTAAATTTATCTTTAGTTTTACTAGTATACGTTAGATGTCTCAGATTTATACAGAAAAATACGAAAAAGATTGTTTAATCACAAAATTATGACACGTTCTTAAATATTTTACGAATTTGTTTTGCTTTTCCTACAACTTTTGAACTCAAATTTCCCCAAGTGGCGATTTTTTGTACGATTTTTCAAAATGTTTACTGCCCACTGCCATCTATGTATATTGGCTTAATGCACACGATTTGTAGTAAGCTTTTCTTTTTAATTTGACCAGAAAGCTGTTGTTATGAACTTTTTTTTATATTTTGGTTTAAATAAATCAATTATTACAAGAAAATGAAAACGATTTACTTAAACGAGATTCATATATGTTGAAATTCAAACATTTATGAAAATATTTCAGAAATCATAATTAAGAATCTGCAACGTTTTCATTTACAAATTTGTCTGAGGAAAAAAAGTGATTTCCCATATGTTTTGTGTGTTTTACTATGGAAATTTTGATTTTTTCGTCGTTTCTAATTCCCTTATAAAAGCTTCGTTTTTTAGATTATGGCTTGTATAATCAAGGTTGCTTTGGTAAAACACATAAAACATATGGGAAATCACTTTTTTTCCGAGGACAAATTTGTAAATGAAAACGTTCCAAATTCTTAATTATGATTTCTGAAATATTTTCAAATGTTTGAATTTCAACATATATAAATCTCGTTTAAGTAAATCGTTTTCATTTTCTTGTAATAATTGGTTTATTTAAACCAAAATATAAAAAAAAAGTTCATAACAACAGCATTCTGGTCAAATTAAAAAGAAAAGCTTACTACAAATCGTGTGCATTAAGCCAATATACATAGATGGCAGTGGGCAGTAAACATTTTGAAAAACCGTACCAAAAATCGCCACTTGGGGAAATTTAAGTTCAAAAATTGTAGGAAAAGCAAAACAAATTCTCAAAATATAAGGAACGTGCCATAATTTTGTGATTAAACAATTTTTTTCGTATTTTTCTGTATAAATCTGAGACATCTAACGTACACTAGTAAAACTAAAGATAAATGTAGCAAGTGTTATTTTAATTCGTCAGAGCCAACTTTGATGTATTTTTCAAAATGAAAGTTCGAAAAATATATTTTAGAAAAATTTAATTTTAATATTTCTGCAATTAATATTTACTTAATACCAATATACCCTTCTTGTATTTTGCTGCTAAAGATATGTAGAACACTTTTGTATGAAAATTTTGTAACATTTTTGCTTTTTACATTGAAAAACTTGAAGCTAAAATACACCATTTTTACTATGAATTCCTATGGAAATCAGTGAAAAGTTATACCACTAAAAAAGCTTCTAAAAAATACGTCATAATGATTATGGCTCTATACTCTAGAAGGCTGTGATTTAAGCCCTCTATCTGTATTAGAGCTTTTCGAAGAGACTACTCAGAATTATTTTCCAACTTTATGCAATAATCCGAAAGTTGTGAGTAACTACCATATATTAATTTTGAATGGTAGATAATAAAATTGACTTTCATATAAATAACAATAATTTATTAAAACCATCAAAAATGTAAGTGAAATTATAAATTTTTTTGCCGTGCACCGTACTTAGTTTTTTTTAGTACTTAGTACAAAGAAATTTAACTTATTTTATATTTAACAGTTTTCAAAGATAAATGGTTATATCATTCGACAGGTCTAGTCATTGTATGGGTTTTCATAATATACTTTTATTGGGTTTGGATTAGTTTTTTACTATCAAATTCGGGTCGACTATATTTTATAGTTCAATTTTAATTTTTATAGTAACAATTGCTAAAAAAAAAGCCATAAACCCTTGCAAAATTTTGCATGTTTATATTGTCATTCTTGTCATTCAAACGAAAATTGTAATGTACTAATCTCTCTTTTTTTGCAAGGCAAACATTTTTCTACATTAAGGCCGATTTAGATAAAGAAAAATTTTTGCCCGACAAAATTTTTGCATGTCGGTTAGAACTGCACGCAATAGAAAAATAAACACTGGTTAAAAAGAGAAAGGATATGTAAACAAAAATGGCGATGCTATAATTTTTGGAGGCTGATAATTTGACGCCATATTTTTTACATTTATCGGTATTGGCATAAATTACATTAATTGGGGAATATTAATCAAAAAATAGGGTACACGGTTGTACCGTATCCAAATTTTGATAGTATTGAAACATCCATTATTAGAATAGGAGAGGGTATAGTAAACAATTATTGATAGTAGTTTATTTTAGACCGGATGATAAACAGTATAAATTAATTACAAAAGATATAAGTAAATTTATGAATATAAAGACAAAATATGGCTTAAATATGATTTTGGGAGGGGATTTAATTGCAAAATATATATGGGGGGAAATTCAGTAGTCAATAATAGTGGTATAGAACTATATAATGGGCTACAATTAAATTGCATATCTGATAAAGTCAAATTGATTGGATCGAATACTACAACATATCATATAGAAGTGGTATGGAATCATACTTGGCCATTTTCTTGTTATCCTCTTAATTATTGGGCAAGACATTTGAAAGTGGGTATGGAAGTTGAATTAGTTATGATAATTTAAAAAAATCAGTGAATGAGTGTGTGGAAGAATTTATAGATAATAATAGTTTACCATTAGTAGTCCCCTCTGAAATAAACAAAATCACGTCTGAAAAATATTGTAAAAAGTCTGATTTTGCAACGAGGTTTGCTAATATGCTAGACATAAAGGCGTATATAAAATCGCGTAATAGTAAAAAATCCTCTGGCTACGATAGAATACCTAATTATGCACTAAAAAAATTGTTAGTTAAATTCATAGATGTGCTAACTTTGATTATCAATCATAGCTTCAATATAGGATATTTTCCAGATATGTGGAAAATGGCTATTATAGCTCCAATTCATAAAAAGGTTAAACCGCCGGGTCACACCACTAGCTATAGACAGATCTCACTCCTATTAAACATAAGTAAAATCTATGAAAAATTCTTATCAGAAAAAATGATTAATCATTGTGAAGCTCATAGTCTAATTCCAGACAATCAGTTTGGGTTTCGTGCATCTCATTCCACAACACATGCTGCGGTTATACTTAAAAATGACGTATCAATGAAACTAAATTAGAAAATTCCGACGTTGGCATGCTTGATTGATGTGGAAAAGCCTTTCACAACACTTGGATTATTGGAGTTGTATATAAATTAATGCAGATGAAGTTTGATCCAGGTGTTGTGATTGTGAGGGTAATACACAGCTATCTCATAAATAGGAAGTTCCGAGTAAAAGTTGAAGATATGAGTTTTCGAGAATTTTTAATGTTCAATCAGGGGTGCCATAGGGTTCGCTTCTGGGGCCAATACTATACGTACTGTATACTGCTGACTTACCAATGTCTAGAGTCTGCCCTACACATATAAAAACTTTAACATATGCTGATGATATGATGATATACACTTCGCAAAGAAATATCACGAGAGCTGACAGGGATCTTAATAGTCACATTAAAACTCTTGACGAATACTTTAAGAAATGGAAAATAAAACTTAATGTGGAAAAATGCGAGGCAATATCTGGATCTAAAATATTAATAAAGCAACAAAGAAAGAACTACAAAAACATAAAACTAAAAATAAACAGTAAAGTAATAAAAAATAAATAAAGTGTTAAATATCTAGGTGTAACATCCACAGAAAATTTAAAACCATATCTGCACATTAAAATTACAATCTAAAAAGCATTAGAAGCGTACACCTACATTAAAGCACTACTATGGTTTAAAAGCCGGATCGAGAAAAGAATAAAATTAATTTGTTATAAGCAGCTGATTAGGCCGATCATTGGTTACGGATTCCCTGCATGGTCAGATTTGAAATATAAAGAGGATTCGTATGAGCTCATCAGTAATAGAACATAGAAAGAATAGACAAGGTATTAATAAAAAATGCCATAAAATTCTTCGAGAGGGCAGAAATATCTCAAAACCCGCTAGTAAAATATAGTGCAATTACTACAGAAAACACAATAGAAAAAAATTCTAGATATAATCCCCCTTGCAAAATAAGTTATCTAAATAACAATAAGCAATTATTTAACAGCAGTGGTCAACTAAGATACTACCATCATCATATGGACAAAACATCTCCACAATTGGTATACAACATAAATCAATAAAAAAATGTTTAGAATAATACTTAAGCAAGACAAATAATCTCTTTTTCCTCCTCCCCTGTAAATAACCCCAAATCAACTAAAACCAAGTAAATATTACCATGGTGACCATAAATGGTTATCATTCAGGCCATATTACCTTAAAAATCAATATATCTCAGACTATAAAAAAATATTGAATTAAAAGGATTACTTAGGTAAAGAAAAGAAAAACTTTTTCTGTTAAAGTAAATAATATATAAATAAAATAAAATGGCAATAAAAAATATACAATAACAAATTAATCAAAATAAAATAGCTCTTAATTAAATTTTTGTATTTAAAAATTTTCAAAGATAAATGGTCTGTTTTTTGAAAATTTTGTGATTTTTGCCTCCTATAAACTTTTGACGTCTAGACATTGTATGGGTTTTCATAATATACTTTTATTGTGTTTGAATTAGTTTGTTTACTATAAAAATATCAAAAAATATTGTCGGCTCGAGTATATTTTTATAGTTAAATTTTCATTTCTATAGTAAAGCGCTTTTGCCCATAGGAAAACGAAAAACGAAAACGAATTTCACTTTTTTACAAATAACTCCAAAATCTTCAGCATATTATAGCTTAAAAGACTCTCAAACTTGTTCATAAACACAACACAAAATTATTTTAATTTAAAAAAACAAATTAAAAATATTTAACATTCCCAAAAAAATTAAATTTTAATTTTTTCTGTCAGAAAATTTAAAATATTTTTTCAATTTTTCGTCAGAAAAAGTACACGAAAATATTTTTCGTCTTGTTTTTCTGTTATAATTTTGTAATGTCGGCTCCAAAAATGAATGAACTGCCAACTTCACACAGTAAACACAACAGCATTTTCTTTTCTATTTTAATATTATTATAATAAGTTAATTAAAAAAAATTAGCACACAGATATAAACATACAAGTTTTGATACTAGAATTTCAAACGAAAATAGTTTTTTCTACGATAGTGCAGTAACCTAAACTTTCGATGATGATTTTTGAATTTAAATTATATAAGAAAAGGAGCCTTTGCGCTGTATACTACAATCGTGTGGAAATATTCTCATTACACAACGATTTCTTAATATTGCTACACGATTTGTGAAAACCCAAATGTTTTAATGGTTTAATAAATTTGTGTTGATCCGTACAAGTTTTGTAATTTTTTATGTTTTCTACTTATTTATAAACGTTAAAGGGCTATTGTATCGTAGAAAAAATAGCGTGTGTAACTCGTGTGAAAATGAGTCATTGCAATACTCAAGTGATTGCAGCCCTCGCTATCGCTCAGGGCTGCAAATTTTACTTTCGTATTGCAATGACTCGTTTTCTTCACTTGTTATACAATATACTATTTCGGTTTAGTAATGGGCAAGGCAAAACGAAAACATGCTAAAAAGTGTCAAATTTTTCGTTTGTTATGTTTTTCGTTTTCCTATGGGCAAAGCGCTTAACAATTGCTCAGAAAAAAAGCCAAAAAACAGCCTTGCAAAATTTTGCATGTTTATATGTATTGTCGTTCTTGTCATCCAAACGAAAATTGTAATGTACTAATCTCTTCTTAGATAGTAATGTACTAATCTCTTAATAGATTATTCAGGATCCTATTTCTTCCAAATTAAATAGATTAAATTTAGAAATGGTTACTATAGCTTTTGATATATTTCACAATTCATTTGAGGGTGGAGAACGACTGCAATGCTAATAATTTAAATTTATTTATAGTTAACTGCCTAAAATTGAATGAAAATATGTATAGTTATGAATTCGTAATTTCAAGTAAAAACTAATAAACGATTTTAAAAAAGCTTTAATTGTTTTAAAGAAATTTAATACTAATTTTATGCGAGGGAATTCTACAATTATTTAATTAATTTTAAATTTTATTAAAAACAAAATTTTTTTATTTAAAAACTGTAGCTTTGCCAGTACGCAACTGGCAAAAAAATGTTATGATTTTTTAAATTTAAATTCTAGTATTAAGCTCTCATATTATTTCCGTATTAATGACAAACTTTACAATGGATGTATTAAAAATTTGGAAGTAATACATGAAATATTCTAATTAAAATATATTATATCCCTAATGAAAGTATACCCTAATATTTTATTTTATCTAAAACCGTTATATATTCAAATATATTTTTAAAATGTTGATTTATATACAGACTTTTGGATATTAATATTATATCTATTTCTCTATTAAACCAATCATCTTATTAATTGATTTAATATACATTTTTTAAATATTATTAATACAATGATAGTATTAAATTAATTATTATTTTACCATATATTAAATCGTTTAATAAGAAAATGCTTTTAATTTAATACTTCAAAAAGTTTCAATTCGGCTAATGCATTAAGCTCTCAATTTTATAATTTATATTTATATTTTAATACCTTAACATTATTATACTTTTAATAGGATCCCAATTATACAACCAATAGGCTTAAATATGAAGTTTATTAATAAATAGTGATTTAATAACATTTACGGTGTGTGGCTTGTATGAATACCTAAAATTGATCAATTTTACACCTTTTCTCAACCGTGTATCATTTTAAGATCCCTTTTTCCATCGAAATTATGTCGAATTTCATAATAATCGGTTAGGAAATAGCCAAGTTCCGTCTTAATTGATCATACTCTAGAATTTTATCTAAACACCATTTTAGAACCCTGTTTTCGTCGAATATGTAGAATTTTACCGTAATCGGTTAGAATTTTTTTTTTTTAAATTCTTATAAGCGAGTTCATATACTAGGGGTTCGAAAAAAAAAAATCATTACTAAAATAATAAAAAAATCCTTAAATAAAATGGCGATTAGCCAATTATGTACATATTGCTAAATTTTGATGTTGGTACAAAATTTGTTCCTTCATTAAAAATAATTTTACATGAATAAAAATAAACCTAAAGGACTAATATACATATTTTTACTTTTAAAATTAGATTTAATAAAAATTAAAATTTATAGATATTAAGCACTTCCCGATTATATCTTTATTACCAATAATTTTATTTCTATTGAAGAATAAATTTAATTTTCATTAAGTGCAGGAAAATTATATTAAGCGAGTTGGTTTTTTTTCAGTGATGAATAAAATCATTTTAAAATCCCATTTCTATCATACTTGTTGAATTTCATCATATTCGGCTAACAAATAGCCAAGTTCCACCATAATTCCCCATATCAGAGCTTCGTCTAAAATCCATTTTTAGTATTCCATTTGCATTATACTTGTCAAATTTGATCATAATCGGGTAAGAAATAGCCAAGTTTTAGAATATGCCATAGTGCAGCTTATGCCGTAATATATCATATGCGGTATTGAAATTTGCCATTTTGAAATATCCCATAGTGTACTTTATGCCGTAGTGTACCATATGCCGTTTTTGAAATATGACGTCTTGAAATATATCATAGTGTACCATACGCTGTAGTGTACCATACGTCGCTTTTAAATAAACAGTTTTAGAAATATGACATAAGTCGTATTTTATTTGACCAAGAATTGGAATTGAAATTGGAATTCAATTTTGGTCAAATAAAATGACCATGGAATTCAATGTTTGGAATTCGAGTGGTTTTCAAAGGTTGGTAGCATATTGAATTTTTTTTGTGGCGAAATTCATTTTCTTTTGCAAATAAAAATATTGGTATTTGTATTTGTTTACATTTAGCGTATTTAATAAATATTTTTTTTTACTTCTAATTGCCAAATAAACAGTCAAAATAATAAAAAAATGTACACAGCCAACCTTTAGAACTAAAAAAAAAATGTGTGGTCTAGCACACCCATCGTAAAGTAGGCAAACTACACGAGGAATTGAATTTTGAATTCCGTCAATGTAGCAGGAATTCGATGAATTCCTACTGCGGAATTCAATAGTGCAATTGTTGTTGTAAATTGTCAAATAAAATACGACTAAAGTGTACTTTAATGTTATATTTCCATATTCCATTTTGAAATACTTATGCGCCGTTTTGAAATATGTCATGTTGAACGGATCCCCCTCTAAATCTCATCCCAAGAAAAAGGTATATTTCTGTTAAAATAAAAATAAAAAAATAAGTTGAAGGAAGAAAAAAATAAGTATTACCTGGAAAAACTTAATGAACGGAAAGGGGACTCAAAAAGTCAATGGAAGCTCATTAAAGAAATCATTAGCACGAAGAGAGAAGATTTTGACCGATAATGCATCTATAGCTGATGAATTTAACCGATACTTTATCGAAATGGCTGCTCACTTAAGAAATAATATTCCAATCGCTCTATTTCCTGAGCTTGAAGATGTGAATACTGAATCTTGTATCAAACTGAATCTCCCAACTCCCATTTCACGGGACGAAATTCTATTTGTTATACGAATTATGAAAAATAATTGCAAACAAAATGCAACAAATCGAGCAATTGCAAGATGGTTTATCGTGCCATTAAAACCTAGAGTGATTATGGTTATTTCGATATCAGACTCAGAAAAGAACGAGTTCGAGAAACAATGGAAAAGGAAGAACATAGGAAAATTACATAGAAACGTCGGCTGTTTGAATCTGGCGAGCCAATTGTTTCCACAAATCTTTGTCGTTTTGGAAAAGTTGCCTGGAATGACGAAGTGAAGTATAATTTACTTGGGTCGGCCGGTAAAGTGTTCGGAGATGGAAACATATTCCTTCGAAAACATGCGGAATCGTAGCATAACGATTTTAAAACACACTGTAAAGTTAATGAACAGGCAGTAGTTAAGCGAGGATTAAAAAAGCAAAGTTCCAGGAGTTCAGACGAACTGTTCCAAAATATTGAACACATCTGGAAAAACATACCGGTGTCGCATTATCGGTAGTGGCCTGTCTTCCGAAACGTAGTTCGATGGTTTTGAAAAAAAAAAAAAAAAAAAAAAAAAAACGGCTACCCCAACACTGAAATACGAAACTTACGGGTCCTCAAAATTCACGGGCCCTAAGTAGGCACGTGTCTAGTGCGCTTAGGCGTTAATCTGCCAACATTTTGAAAAATGTTATTTAAATTAGTGTTACATCGAAATATTTATTAATTTTTGTGTTATGTTATACAACATTGTTATATAACATGTCATATTAGTTATATAGTGCAAACAGGAAAGTTTATATGTATAAAGGCTCGTTTGCTTTCTTGCTGTATAACATGTTGCAACAATTAATAACATTTTTTATGTAACACTATGTTAAACAACGTTCTTGATGTTATATGAGAATATTTTTATAAAACTTGTTGTAAAATATTGCTATTCGTGACATATTGGAAACGTATCTTGACAAATGGCGCTATGGTCATTAAAAATAACGTGACACGACTATGGGAATTGGAGTGTAAATGAAATTGTATCAAACTTAGTTGTCCTAACCAGTAACTTACAATATTCACCATCTTAATTAAACATCTTTTAAATAATTTAGACTTTTATTACCTATAAATAAAGCTCCTAATATCAAGATTTTCTACTTTTACACTAATGCATGCCCGCATAAAATGTTTTTTAGGCCAAATTTCACCATAGATAAGATATTATCCATTCGATTTCATAAATATCTATTGGGTCTGACAGAATTGATTTGGAGATTGCGTTGCATAAAAAGCTATTAGCATCTACTACTTCATATAGCTGGAAACTGGTATCTTTGAAAATATCAAAGGAAAGTTTCATGACTTTATAGCAGGTTTGGCAAGTTGTTCTGTTACTTTTGGAGATTAAAAATTGAGTTGCTTTGGTGCAACAATGATTTTGCAACTTATATAGTTTATCAGAGGATAAGGACGATGGCAAAATTAAATTAATAATAAATTCAAGCGCTAAGAAAAGTAAAACAACTGGTTCGCTTTTCTAATCATATATTTATTTTAAATTACATTTGAAACAGCCTAAATATTTGTAATTCACCAATGCATTTCGCTAATTTAATTTTTGATGTGACAACATCTTTAGCGGCAGGAGTAAGTAAAAAAATGTATAGAAATCGGGTTACGGAAACAAAATTACCGAACAAAAAATATTGCAGGTATGTGTGAATATCGACAGCAACAAAAAATAAATAAAACGTAAAATCAATGAAAAATTTACGCATACACATGCAATATACAACCTCATCCGGCATTTCAAAAACATCGTGAGCCGAATACAGAAAAAATCTAAAAAAAACTGCCTACTTTAATTTATTTTGTTGTGAAAATATCTGCTATATATGGCCGCAGCCGCAAGTGTTTTTGAAAATGAAAATTACTTACTAGCAAAAGGACCACAAATTATGCTTGTGTAGTGTAAGTGACTAAAAAAATTAAATGGAAATAGCGACCTGTGAAAATTGCACTGTACATTGATAATAAAATAATAAATAATAATAATATAATAATAAAATTGTTTAATCGGTATGCTTTCTTATTAGTATTGTTCATGCTGTTGGTGAGTTTGGTTATGGGGGGTTGCGCGCTATTCTCTTTCCAATTAAAATTATTTTTGGGCCAAAATAAAACCGCACTATTTAATTTATTTTAAACTGATCAGTGATAAAGCGATGCGATTTTGCTTTGTTCAGCGAGCTTGTCGTGACCATTTACTACTATGGAATCTTGAACTAGATTGCTGTGTATGCTGAGTAATGGTATATTTTAAAGCGTACATGGCAGGTTTAGGTGATTAACTTAACAGAACTGTGTTTTCCTCATGCTCAGTTAATGTCAGTAAGTTTCGTCTTCCAAATTCAAAATAGAATAACTTATTGACTTTTTGAACCAAAAATATAACTTTGTTTAAATACTGAGCGAACAACAGCCTTCTTAATGCAGGAGTTTCTCAGCCTCATCGAAATGGCTCCAAATGGTTTAATAGATATTTATACAAAAAAGTTTTCACATAAATGTTTTGCGAGTTGAGGGTGAACTCGCTCGTTGTTTTTTTTTTTTTGTAAATATTTAGACTTAATCATTGTTATCATGGTTTTTGCAAGTCAGTGAATTTGGCACCGATAAGAACGCTGTAAACGTGGACTTTGAGAAAAGGTGCGAGTCTTTCTGATAACAGACAATACAAACATAATTAATTTGTTAATTTGCCTGAGCTTATTGCTTACCCGAATCAACTTTAAGCAGAAAATTCGTGAGAGTTCTAAAGAACCTAAAATAAAAATGGTTGTTCCACTAATTATTGGATGTACGGTGATTTTGTCGATATTACATTCCACCAAACTATGGAACGATATACACAATTTTATTATTACACAACAGATGTAGAGAAAAATATTTTATTGTTACACCACATTGAACTAGCTATATACACATAACGATAATGTATATACTGAACAAAATAGTTTACAATTGATTTAAATTAAGAATTTCCTCTCATTGCTGTAGAAACATGTACAAGTACATTATGTACATGTCGTAAAAAAATAGTGTACAACAAAAAAATTACGTACATTTCCTAGTTTCCAAAAATAAAACAATTTATTTATAATTTTTATTATTTTGTATTTTTATTTTGTTTTTTTTTTTTAATTTAATTTAATTTTGTTTTTTAATTTGTTTATTTATATATATTTTCATTTTTTAAAATGCATTTTATATAATAATTTAATTTAATGTATAATTTCGATTTTTCTTTCGACCTAACCGCGATAAAATAAAATAATTATTAAAGTTAAAAAAAAAAAAAATAATTAATGGAGGAACATTTTTTCTGTGCTCTCTAGAGACAAATAATGACGAGACGACGATGAAATAAAATAATTTATTTATTTAAAATTTTTTATTGATGCACAACTTTCTTTTACTATTTTTTCAAATATAATATTTTTGGCTTTAAATTTGACTTAATTTTATTTCTATATAAGATTATATATTGTCTTAATTTAATTAATTTTTTTAGATACTTTTTTTTTTTTAAATTTTATTTTTTCACTCTCGCTTAGCAGAAATATTTTAATAAAAAATAAAAATTAAAAAAAAAAAAAAAAAAAACAAAACACCAAAAATAAGAATAATTTTTAAATTAATTTAATTTAAATATTTACATATTATATACGTACATATAAGTAAACGTATAATTACTTAAGAAAAATATAAGCAATCGTGTGTCTGTGTGTATATTTTTTTTTTATGAATTTTAATGAAGTTTTGTATTGATTTGATGATTTTTTTTGTTTTTATGATGATTTTGATAAATAAATAATATTATTATAATACAGCTATATATATCTTTATGTATAAGGATTTAAATAATCATTCAATTATATCGGGACTACTACTATAACTACTACTCGTACTACTACTAATAATTCTATTACTACTTCTATTCACACTTGTACTTTCGTTATCACTTTCACTGCTATTTGAATTTTCACTATTGTTACAATTCATGTCCAACATATGATCGTTTTCACTACTGTTACTACAACTACTGCTGCCACTACTGCTGCAACTGTTACTTAATCGAGATGTAAAATTAAAATTAAATGACTCAGGTTGTGCAATAATTTGCGATTGAATTTGTTGCTGGGTCAAGGTGCCCGATTCAAGTAAATTCTCTTCCAGCTCCAATAATTGGCCCATAAAATTGAGATTGGGCGAAATTATTGGCCTGGCAACTTTCACCATTTTGTATGCTTCTTTAAGCGATAATGATTTGTAACGCATTACGTATGCGATTGCTATTGTTGCGCTACGTGAAATTCCTGCCTGACAATGAAGCAGTACGGTTTGACCTTTTTTCCGTGCCTCTTCTGTAAATTAAACAAAAACAAAGGAACATTTTAATATTGATGAATTATTTTATATGATTCACATGCATATATAATATATGATCATCGCATATAATACGCGACGAGACATACATTAAAGTGAAATACCACAGGAAATTCCAAAATATGCTGACTAAGTAATAATAACACAAAATATATACAAAACTTACCAATAAAATCAAATGTTTCTTGAAAATATTGCTTTATATTCTGATGCAATGTATCACTAGCCGGGATCTGTTTATATTTAATACCACTTTGATGTTCTATACTTGATGGTTGGCACGTTATGTTTAATATAAAATTAGCACCAACTTTTGATGGATCGATAGCATCGCGACCATTACCAAGTAATAAATGTGGAAAAACAAGTGATGCAGGATGTGACTCAATGTCTGGAATTTCTATAACAAAAAAAAAAAAACAAATTTTATAAAAATAGATGAAATGGTTTTACAAAAATAATGTTTAAAAAAGGAAATAGAAAATACTTTTCTTCGCGCAGACAAACTAATTTCGAAATGACACCAATTAGTCATAATATAGCGAAAACTATACGATCAGAGTGTGTTTAGTACATTTTTTCCCCAATAGGATTCAAAACAAATATATATTTCTTTAATATAATTTGAATATGATTGAAATCCAAGGCCAAATTAAAACAAATATTTTAAGATCTGTAGAGAAGCTGTGAGTGCCAATAATAATAATAAAAAAGATTTTTTTCGTGTTTACTTTTCAATTTTAATTTTTTTTTGAACAAATATACACCCATTGACGCCGCCGGATTACATAATTCGTCGGACAAATTTATAATTTTTTTTGGTTTGGCAGCCAGCGATCGTGCCAAACAAATAAGATTGTAAATTAGGGTTGGCCCCATGGTGGGCGCCACGAAATGCATTTAAAAATAAATTGGTACACGTTTAGAGGAATCATCCCCGTGCGCTTTTCACCCCTGAATATTTATTATTATACAAAAAAAGGGATGTTATGAGTCATCATAAAAGCATCTGAACCATTGTTTGGGATATCCCTTCCTGTTTACAAATTAAATCTGTTTAACATAAAGCAACAAAAAAACGTAAGAGAAATTTAAATAAAAACAAACCAAACCACCACTTGTTTGTTTTTTTTTTTATGTTCAATGGCATGATGACGCATTATTTTAAACAGGGGATGGAATTTTATAATCTTTCAAGAACATATTGTCTCCTTGTGATTTATAAAGGGGGTGCGTATAAAGCGGGAATATGATTCATACAGAAGAAGGTATACAATTTAAATTTGCGATCGCGATCTTTATGAATACCTTCTATGTTATAAATCATTTTGTGAAAAAAGGGAAGATTTTTTCTGCATTTTATGGTTAAGTTTTTTATTATAGGGTTAAAACAAATCAGCATCACCCCTCGCTTATTTTAACAACAGAGAATATGACTCATATTAATATTATATTGCTTTTAACTTACCGTTTTCAAAAGGACTAGAGCAACTTCGGCATAATGGTATCCGCCTATTACTATCATTACAATTTAATAAATTATCACATATTGATGGTGATGAACATCCGCTATCATTAGATGTCTCCTTCTGCCTCTTATTAAATTGGTCTCTGTGATTACCTGTAAATATATCAAAAAAACGCAAATATTTAGTTACCGGCAGAAATGATCTACAAAAGTTAAGTTTAAACATTTTAGTTACTAACGTATTACAGTCGGTTCTTATTCTAAAAAAAATCATTTCTCATGGATTTATGACTAATTTTCTATCTAATCTAATAAAAAAAAAACTTTGTATTGATTTATTTAATTTAAAGGTATTTTGCCATACTTAATGCGCGCTCCACACACCACATAAGATAAAAATACAGTGAAACCGCTTGGACTAAAAGTCGGCTAAAGGTTATATACACCAGACCGTAATTTATATTTTATTTTAATTAACTGTATTATATTTAAAGAAACCTACACATGCATAAAAATGTCGTACATACAATCAAATCAAAAAATAATAATCAAAATACGTCATGGCCTTTAAGGCTGAATACGGGAGATGACTCACCTCTCTTATATAAAATAACTAAACCAACAATATATACACAATACATGAACAAAATTATAAAAAAAAAAAAGAAAACAAAAATATTTCTACAAATACACATGCCATAATAATAAAACAAAATATTTGTAATGTTATATATAAAAAATGAGTCATAATTTTTTTTCGCTGCTGCTTAAATAAAAATGAGAAATGGACGTAATGGAATGTCATCCGCATATATGAGATTTTTTTTTAAATTTTTTTTTTTTGTCATTTTAGGCTACCCAAAAAATCTCACTTAATCAATATTATGTTGTATTTTCAAAATATGAATTTTGACAGAAAACTCACCTATTTTATTGATAGGCATAAACCGTAGCACCAAGCAAGGTGATTCTCGTTTTATCCGCATATTTGTAGGTATTTTGTTGTAATATTAAAATATTGTTACAAACAAAATTTCACTTTATCCACTTTTTTTTGTTTGTTTTTGTAAGAACTCACACACTATATAATCACTGAACTTTTTTTATTTTTTTTAGACTTTATACTGACATTTTCTTCGTTTTTCACTTATAAATTTTTCAATTGTTTTTTTTAACTTAATTTTATGTTATGTTACAAAATTTTTTCACACAACTTCTCTTATAAAAACTCACAAACTTTTTTTTTTATTACACAATTATTTTATATATTGGCGATGATGATGATGATGATGGTGTGAAGTAAGGAGAGATGGCTGTGCTGTTATGATGTTGTTGTTTATATTAATTTATGTAATCCACTTAAGAAAGTAATCCAAAATCCTTCGTGAATGGTGTTCAAACAATTTTTTTGTATTTTATTAAATAATATTTTTTTTTTTTTGCACACAATTTAATTATTATTCACTTTATAATTCACAATAGGTATATATAACCAGTATCCACTGTGTATATTTTAGTGTTCTTGATTTATCAAATAAAAATTGAAAATACGTATACAACAATTTTATAATAATAAAGACGAATTAAAATACTATAAAGTAGCTTTAATTCAAAAACTTTTTGTTACTTGAAAATAAAAATTTAAAAATATTATGATGGTGCTTTCACCATGAACGATATATTAAATATGATTCGATTGTAGAAAAAAATTTATCTTGTTGAAAAACGAGAACAGAGTCAAGTTGACATATACATGGGCACATAGTATAAAAGTAAAAAAAAAAAAAATACTAAACTCATACTCGGACAGAAAAGTTTCCGAACGTAACCACGTAAACAAAAAAGCGAATACATACGAATTTAATAAAAAAAAAACAACAACAAAAATATAAAATGTACATTTGTATACACGTGTATTTTATAGGGTGTTTAGTAAATTTTTTTTTTTTTTTTTTGAAGTATTAATTTTAGAAAAAAAGAAAAAAATGTTGTTGGTTGGATGGAAAAATATTTTTGTTTTTAATTTAATTATATTTAATTGCGCTTTTACTTTTAAGTGACGTAACACTCTTGGGATGACACATTTTTATTCAAAGTACTATTTACTATTTTTACTTGTAACTAATCTATTAGTAAATTGTGTTGGTTTCTATCCGGGTTTGGGCGCCGATTTGTATTTTTATTTTTGTGCCAGACCTTTTGGAGGCAGATCAATTATAGTTTTTCTGAGAAGTTTATTTTAATTTGTAAGGTAGCTTTGTAGCAGAATGGGGCAAGGAAAAATTATATCGACTCATATCGACATAAGTTAATTTTTAACTCTGTCATATTGACTTTAAATTTCCAGCCAAACAATTTCCTAGGCAAGAAGTCCGATAATTATGATCTCTACATAGATAAATAAGTCTTACTTATCCGTTCAAATTAGACGAAATTGAGCAGGTGCAAACTACGGTGCAGAGAGAATAGGCAACGGACCATATTAGGGAAGTTAATAAAATATTTATAACTTTAAAAAAATATTTGTTTTATTTTAATTAAAAAAAAAAATTAAAAACATTAAACCAATTAAAGATAAATTAAAAAGTTTTTGAAATTTTTGCTAAATTTTTTGATTAAAAAAAAAAAAAAAAATGAATCATAAAATTTTTCCAACGTCTTTCCAGTAAATCTGAAATTATTTTCTGGGACAGGTTAAATAAATCATCACGAAAGATAAATTTTCTACCCTCATGTCGCCAAATCACAGACTGACAATTAATGTTATATTATTAAGAACTGACACGCATTATTATAAACGCGTTTAACAATTAGATCCAGTTATACATTTCTAGTAAGTATACTGTTAAAAATTCTTAACAATTTAAATTACTCCATTCAAGTATCCACAATGTTCAAAATTTATTTTCTGAAAATTTGTGTCGTTTGTTCAGATCACAATATTTTGTGAGCAACAGAATAAAACGTCACAGAAATGTCAATGTCACAGAAATGGAATTATCCTGCTATATTTAAAAGCTTACTAGATATAAATATTTTTAATTGTGGATAATATTATTTGCCACCAGCAAAGTATTTTAGGTAAATTTAGAAATTTAAATTCTATACTACACGGTAATCTATTCGTTGTGTCTTAAAGACACCTAGGTAACAATTGTTAGAATTTGAAAGGTGTATTAACTGTTAAAAAATATTTCTTCGAAAAGTTTGGCATTATCTCGGTAAACAAATCAACAAATTTATATTACTCCTTTTTCTTAAAATGACCCCCACGCATTGCTTCAATCGACTTCAAATTTTGTGAACAGGTAAATCATGAATTGTCAAATTTATTATCAACATAACAAAAAAATCGTCGGTCCCGTTTTTGGAGAAAATCTGTTTCGCAGTTTTCTCTTCCACTGCAACGAATCGAGCTAACGAGTTAACACAAACTGCTTAATACTGAAATCTATCTTTGTACCTAATTTCGACCAAAACTATCAATATTTCTGAGAATGGGAGGCAACACAAGAATAATAAAAATGTCTGACTGGAAGGACGGATATAGGGCTCGTATTACCCGGGTATCGGGTACCCGGGTACCCGGGTATTTCACCAACAATATGTAGAAACTGTATTATAAGTATGATTTATAAACGATAAAAAGGCAGAATATTTTTAATAATTTTATCTATTACCCGAAAATATTACCCGGGTATTCGAGTAAACAAAATTTTTTTTCAAATACCCGGGTACCCGGTACCCGATACCCGGGTAATACGAGGTCTAGACGGATACGACATTTTTCTAATCAATGTTTCGGGGTCCTGGAATTCGTCGAGAAATGTGAAAATCTGGAACACAATTTTTGTAGTGAGGGCCATGCTTACCCAATATAACTTCGTTATAGTGGGAAAAGTAATATTAAATTCAAATACAGTCCAAGAAATTAAAAGTAGTCTAAAATTTTGGGTAACAGTCATATTCCCGAAAATAAAAATCTTAAAAATAATCACCAAAAAAACAAAAACAAACACCATTAAAAAGGAAGCCCGCTTTAAATTTTGAAGCTACTTAATTTCATGCCATCCTTGCGTAGAACCCATCAGGGCTTTTTTATTTTAGTATGTGAATAATTATTAAACAACAAACATTTTTCAGAAGGAGCGGTAGGCCCATTCTCTAGGAAGGTATAAAATATGTAAATTAAAATAATATTTCAAAAATTTGTAGTATTTAAAAAATTTGAATTTTTGGGAGGTTTTTGTTTTTTGGGATTTTTTTATTTTGAATTTGGAACGAAAATTAACAGGCAACTCAGACAAAATAGTTTTAGTTTTTTTGTTAATTGTCATTTATCGTTTGCTAATTGGCTTGTTATACCATTACAATTACTGCTATACTCTCATCTATATTTTATAAAGTAATGGCTAAGGGAGTCAATGATTAGGTTTCTTTTTTTGAAGATTTTGAAAACCGAAAACATTTAATTTATTATGCTTTCACGCTTGAGAAGTAAATCCTACTCCAAAACCTACTCCAATGTGACGTTGAATGGTTATTATAATACGAGGTACACTGCTATTCTTTCACATTTTAAGAGGACGCTCATTTTCAAACTAAGAAACTCCAAGGGAATTAATTCAATGGATTTGCTGTTGAACTATCGCAAATCTACCAAATGTTCATTCCATATTTGTCAAGTTTAGATGAATTGTAGTGCTGGAAAGAAGTCTTTCTCGAAATGGTTACATCCGCATATCAATAGTACGGAAATTTCATGAATTTTTCTGACTGTTTAGTCTTTTAAATCGTCAAATCGTAAATATTTTAAATTTTTGATTTTGTTTTCTAACGGTTGGAAACATCCATGCAGAAATGATTTGATTTTTTATTTGGTCTTCCATTTGGCATCTAATTTGAAAGAATTCGACCACAGATAGGGAAATCACAAAAAATCAAATCGTTTGATCGATCCGGTAATGACCGATATCTGCCGAGAATAAAATGTGTTTTGAATTATTTATTAAATTTTATGAAACAAATAATTTCTGAAAAGAATTAGAATCAATAGGCAAATTGTTAGTTATTGTATTCCATCCACATTTAAATTTCACCTCCTCGGGTAACCTCCTTCGAGAACTCAATTTACAAAGAGGTAGGTAATTGTAAGAAAACGCAATTATTATGTACGCGTTATGAGAGGTGGAAATAGTCGAGTTTTGTTTCAATTTTGAAAAAAAAAATCTGTAAACTCGTTTAATATATACTCCGTGCAGCGATTTTGGTCGCAAAATGAGGATTGAGGATTGAGAATTTTGTATATGTACACAACGTATAATATACATTTTGCTATTGTGTGCCGTAAAATTTTGTTTATTGTATTAGTGTATTTTCTCATGCGTTTCCTCGTGGTAAGTATCAAAAATAAACGAATCGGGTGAATCGGTTCAAATTTTTGGTGCTTACGCTCGCCTTGAGTTATTTTTCCCTTTCTTCTGACATGGGGAATTCATAAATATTTTTGTGTCTATTGTTGTTTATTGTTCAAGCAGATTGTGATAATTGTGATATAATATAATTTATAGTTTTTCTTTTCATTAATTATTTATTGATTTTCATAAAAAAAAAAATTATAACTAATAACAATTTAGGTATAATTTAATTAAATTGGCCCCTTACATTAAGTTACCAACAATTAATTCTAACGACAAAAATTAATTAATTTCGCAAAATTTTTACCGTGAAATTAATTAATTTTTAATAAAGGATTAATTTTGCTACATCAATTTTTTTAAAATCAATTAATTAATTAAAATTTTAATTACGAATTAATTCATTTTTAAGAATTAATTGTGAAATATTTAATTATTATTGAAAAGTAATTAATTACGCCACATAAAAATTTTCGGTCCTCAATTTCGGTTAACAGTAATATAAATGATTTTTAATTTATAAATTCTTCTTATTGAATTTACATTACATCTCGCTTTTTTATTTGCTGTGTATATGCTACAATAAAATTTCTCCATCCTCGGACATAACATCGTATAGCATAGCAACCGAAACCGACCATCATGAGTTGCAACACAATACTAAACCAAATAAGCAAAATCATTTTGTTTTCTAACTTTTTTGTTTTTTTTTGGTTAATATTTTTTATTTTGAGTCTCGCTTCGTACTTCGTAGTCGTAAATATTTTTAATTTTTTTTTTATTTCGAAATTTGTTGTTCTATCTCAGTCCCCTCAATATTTAATACATCAATCGTTCTCTTTTGAGCTTATTCCTCTTATTTGTATCATGTTATCCCCATTCCTCGCGTCATTTTATCTCTCTTATTTGCATCATATTAAACGAAAAATTGAAAGAAAAAATGCACATTCAACACCAATACAATTTACCAATACTATTGCCTTCCGGTAATCCTCAAATGAATCCTCATTTTCGCTACTGCCTTTTGGCATAGAATAACCTATCTTCATAACCTTGTTTTAATTTGTTTTTTTTTTTTTGTGATTTTTATAATTTTGTATATAGTTTTTAAGGTTGTGAGTAATAATAAATAAATAAATAAATAAATAAATAAATAAAAATTTTGCGACCAAAATCGCTGTACTGACGTCCCAATTTTCGGATTTGGTGGTTTAACATTTTTTGCAATAAAGTTTAATTTAACCTACATTGGAATATGGGTGTGAAGTTTTTCCCATTTTTTTTCCCAGATATACGTATACAAGCCCTATTGGAATAAACAAAATTCTATTGGATTCACATTAAATTTCGCATGTGTTGGTGCTTATTGTACACTGTTAAGAATTCAAAATGTTTCTATATTAAATTAAATTTCGATTAAAATCAATGTACTAAACGGACATAATTTTAATTCAAACTTATATAAGAAAATTTGTAAAATGTGAACCACAAAGCTCATTTATTTTGAAACGGCAGAATAAAACAAATACATTTAGCGTGTTTTTAAAACAAAACAATTTTTAGTATAGCTTAGTCCGAACATTAAATTAGTTTAATTAAATTTATTAAATTAATTTTGCTTTGTTAGTACCTATCGTGCTATTTCGATCAAATATAAGTGTACTAAATTTAAAACCAAAGTTCCGAACCATTAAATAAACGTCAAACTGTTTTAGTACAAATTATGAATTTGTTCCAATAAGAATTCTATTTCCAATACAATTATTATGTACAATAGAAAAAATAAATTACACCCAAAAAAAAAATATTAGCAAACAAAGTTTATAAAATACTTTTCCATGAATAAACGTCAAAAGGTTGCGAATTTGTTCAGGCATTACGTGTAATATCAGAAATTAAGTTCAAATTTGTCACCAAAATGCCGTTATTGGCCCTTAATCAAATTCGGCAATTTGAAGTTTAAAATTAGAAGCACATTTCTCTTGTTAGGGAATACCTTCTTAGCTCTATGGATGGGGAATTTTATCAGATATTTCGTGAAGTATCACAGTTTGAGTCCAAATCTCTGGCAATGTCCATTAATGGCCCTTAATCAAATTCCTGCAAAACCGTGATTTGAAGTTTAAAATTAGAAGCACATTTATTTCTCTGGTTAGGGAATACCTTCTTAGCTCTATGGATGGGGAATTTTATCAGATATTTCGTGAAGTATCACAGTTTGAGTCCAAATCTCTGGCAATGTCCATTAATGGCCCTTAATCAAATTCCTGCAAAACCGCAATTGTTATACACACTGTGTGTATGTGATGCGATTTTTAATCTAATAAGAAAATAAAATTTATTATGAACATTTATTTTCAGAAATAATTTTCTATGTAAATCCAAGAAAAACAGGAAATCACGGCATTTGTTAATGATCTTGACTCTAATCGTAACGTAAAAGTTATAGTGTATTCCAATCAAGCTGATAAGCCATATCCCCAGAAGCAAATTTGCTTTGAATTTTAAACTTCAATTTGCGGTTATACAGAAATTTGATATAGGGCCATTAACGAAATAGCTGATAAAATTCCCCATCCATAGAGCTAAGGAGGTATTCTCTTACCAAAGAAATAAATGTGCTTAAAATTGTAAAGTTCAAATTGCGGTATCGCTATCTCTCGAAATAAATTTCTTTGAAATTTGAATCTTACAATCACAATTTTAGCAGTAATACTAAAGGATCATTTATTTAGTTAATTAATTATCTGACTAAATTTTTTGCATGCCGAACCTAAATAATATTCCCTTCCAGAAATAATTTTTATTCGAATGATCTTTTCGATTTTGTAATAAAATTACATTTTAGTACTAAATTTTTCAATAGGAGTCCAGATTTTTTCCAATTTGAAACAGTTTGAAACTAACACATATAAAAAATGGGATTTTTGGGAAAAACTTCACACCCTCCCATGATGGGAGTCTTTAAATTAATTATTCGAAATGTTACTGACTTACAGTTAGGTATATCGATATTTTCGATATTTTATGTGATTCTTCGAGGTTTATAAACTTATTCGAGATTTGTTTGGAGTGTTAAATATTTATACATATACATAATGTATAGTATATGAGGCATTAAGTGAAATTTTATATATTTTTGATATTGTTCGAATTTGGTTTGTGGATTGAATTAAGCGTAGCGTTGGGTTAGATTCTTAAAATTAGATATTTTCATTGAATTAATTTTCCGGGTTTGATTAGCTTTAAGTTGTTCAATATTCAATATTTCCGAGAATATTCGACACCCTCTAGCTATTATGAAGAGAAAGATGTTCTTGTTGCTTTTTATTTGCTTATAGCATTTATTCTAGATTGTTATATTGTTACTGATATTTTGAATTTTCTAGGTTATCTAGAATTCTAATTTTATTCGAGATTTTCAGAATATTCGAAATTCCTTGAAAATATTCCGATTATTCTAGCTTATTCGAGTTTGTTCGATTTTTATCGAGATTTTTGATATTTTATAGTATTTATAGGAGGTTTTTAGCTTATTTGACGTTTGTTTCGTACGGAGTGTTTTGTAGTAGATATTATTTAACATTTTAAAGATTTTTCGATTATTCGAGTTTAGTTTAAAATTAATGGATCATAATTCCATACATAAGCACCATGTGTGTCTTATTTAATTATTAAAGTAACAGCACTACGTATGCTCACCCGCCTTCGGGCCCGATCTGAAACTACTGCAACGTTTACATTCCGGTGCACCTCTAGGCTACGTCCGCCACGCCCAGAATGAAGAATTGAACAACTACAATTGTACGCCCTCCAGATTTCAATCCCAAGATTAACGCGTTTCCTCTTTTGGGTCTGTCCTCTATGGCGGAACGCAATCCAAGCAATGGAACTTGTATCCACTTTGGGCACCTCACATACCACGCAATTTCACTTCTTTATTAGTAAATATATATTTTTTTATAAAAATTAATAAATTCTCCAGGAAAACAAAACAAAACCGTTTGACTCGAAAGTCATGGCCAACCCCTGATGAATGTTGCGTCTATTTCATATTGAAAAATTAGGATTTCTTTATGCATGTAGGGAATGCGTTGCCGCCTCTGATGGAGGGTAATGCATAAAATGCATAAAATGATAGACACATCTTTGCATTGAATTTTAATTCTATTAATAATCTGTAAAATGACTAAAATGCTCGAGTTTTCCCGTACTAAGTTTATTTCCTTCATCACATATGTCTAAGAAAGAGACTCATCGCATGCTTTTATGTTTGTTTTTTGATAATGGACCGGTCAGGCCTATATTCGGTAAAAGTAAAAAAATTGTTTGTATGATTCTAGATCTTAAATAATTATTATTAGAATACATAAAGCTCAATTTTCATGAAAAAATATTTTTCGGTTATTTTTTAGCTAATGATAATTTTTTAGTTAAATAAACAACACTTTTCCTAAACTACGTTAAACCATATTATTTAGTTTTTAATTATTGTCACACATTATTGTGACACATTCATGCAACTTTTTTGAAAACGTTTTTGGTGCTTTTTGGGGCCAAGTTAAGTCGGTAATTATTTTTATTTAAATAATTTTAGATAAATTGAGGCGAATTGGTTAGATAAATTCATCTAAATATTTGGTTTTAGGTAAATTGTTTTAGATGTATGAATCCCCAAATCAATTCAGCATGTCGTGTTTTTCATTAACAATCTTACTTTTTACTTTAAATTAATTTGCCAATTTTTAATTTTGTAAGTTTTAAATTTATTTAATTAATATTCAAATATTTTTAAAATCATTCGGATCATTTAAATTTTTATGAAAATGGGTCAGTCAAAGAAAAAATCGCTTAATATTTGTTTATGAAAGTTGGGTGAATTATTTTAAAAACAACCTGAAAGAATACGCGACTTTGGCCAAACTGTAGCCGGCTCGCAATTCGATATAGCACAAGCAGTGCTGTCGCTCTGAAAATGAACGAAGTACGTTTCAAATTTTTAGGGGAGCTTTCTAGTCAGAACGGAGCACACACGAAATATAATAGTTAGACCTTAGACATAAATAATTGTCGGAGTTTTTTGTTAAAAAAAATCACAATCCAGCAAAATACAATAAAATTGTTTTTAGTTTTTGAGCCAAATTTGAATAAGAAAACTGTTTTATTTATTAGTTTAGATCTCTTTATCTATTTTACTATTAAAGCGTTAAACTCGGTATGCTGCTGGAGCTAAATAGTAATTTTAGATTATCGCTTTGAGGTTTTAAGTTTTTCTCGTAGAGAAAAATATCAGTGAAACTGTGAGCGAAATTTAAAAAATAAATATTTTTAACTAAATTTTACGTGGTACCTAAATGGCAATTTTGGCAGATATGCCAATGCAGACATGTAAACTATGCGAACATGTTCGTTATTATCCCAAAGCTATTTTTTGAGAATAGGAAGATATTTTGGTGCTATTTAAAGAAATGTCATTGCGAGACGATTAGATAGTAGGTACCTAGGGTGATCAGGTCCAGAATGACCAAAGCTGGACCAAGTCTGAAAAATCGCCTTAAAAACAGGACAATTATTAAGCCTCGGAGTATGTTATGTTGTTATGAATTTAAAAAAATTGCTATATAAAATTGGTTTGGTCGGGACGAATGGTCACAAAACATGCACGTGATGAAACCTCTTCTAGAAAAGTTTTTAATTCTCTGACTTGATCAACTTGACTTGAATTTCTGCATAATTACAGCAGTTCCTTTAAAGGAGTGGTTGGAGTTTCTTAAATAAAACATGGCAAGAATTCAACAAATATTGCAAAACACTATAATGATACTTTAGTTATTAGAAAAAAACTTGGGCAATTTAGATTTGCCAAAGAAAATACCCTTTTTTACTTTCATAACTACTACCAGGCCTTTACTACATTTCTAGGTTCCATTACCAAATGGAGCACGTTTTTCCATAGATTTTAGTATAAATTTTATATCTGAGTTATTAAGCCAATTCGATCGGTAGTTCCTAATATAAAACCGAATTATTCATGCTCTGAAAATTTCTTGGGTCACCTCATTGGGGGTCGGATTAGTTAAATAAAATTAGAACCAAATTGAAGAACTTTTGGGGAACATAACTGTTGATATTTTCGTTCATGTCATTTAACAGAAACATTGTTTCACCAATTTTTCTTTTTTCACATAAAATGAGATTTGAGATGTTAAGTCGATTTTTTAAGTAGGTCCTAATCTAAAATGTTTAATTCAGGCTCTGGAAAATTTCTTCGGCCATATCATCTGGGGTTGAATTTCTTAATTAAACAATGTTCAAATTCACGATATTTTTGGGTTGGAAATTTAAATCAAAAATTTATTATCTGCAATATTTTGTAAATTCTATATAAATAATTCCTATTACATAAACTATTATTTCATGGTCTGAAAAAATTATCTGCCATAAAGTATGGCTGGGATTTCGATTTTTGACATAATGGCCCATGGCACGAAATATTTTGGAACAGTACTCGTGTACTAATGGTATTGTGATCGATACCATAAACCAAAAATTACATTTGCCAATTTTGGTTTGCCACACACAGCCAACCCAGACAATTTTCTTCGCCTTCAGCATCGAATAAAATACACACATTTATCGTTGTAGTTTAGTGAAATTTTATTTCGAAGATGTTAAGCCGATTTTTTATAAATAGTTCCCAACCTTAAACATAATAAATTTTGGGCGTGATAAAAAGTTCGTTTTCCTGAAGTTCAAATTAATTTTTGCCCTCTAGAATTTTGCATAGTCGCTAATAAATTTAGGGATTTGAATAAATTAATCTAAAAATCAGGACAATATGAGACATTGGGGTAGATAGACGATTGATTAGCAAGCAAGCAACTATCATATGAAATAAACAAAATATTTGCGAACTAATTTCTATCGATATAGTATTCATTGTCTTGGTTGGTCATTTTATTTTGCGGATTTAAAAAAATATTAGCAATTATATCGTTTTTTTCTTGTTAAAACAAACAACAGTTAGAAAAAAAAAAATTTGGAATTAAAATCGGCTTGGTAAAACCGGTCTGGTTGTCATATTTTATGACTTGCTAACTGCGATTTGCGAAATTACCGAGTATTTACCCCATTTGCCTGGATGTTCCAGAAATTTGAAAATCCAGAACATAGTCCAGAGATACCAGGAAGTCTGACCATCCTATTTCTGCCTAGATCCTACCTAGATGAGCAGGAGAATGTCAAAATAAAATTGAAAGGCAATTTCTGCAGTCAGCATTTAACCTTTCCAGATAAGAAATATGCATGGGAGTCTGGATTTTTTAAAATGTAAACAAAGGATTTTAGAATATTGATGTCAAGGCATATTATACCAATAAAATTTCCCACATCATACTGCATAAACCCAGACTTCCAAACAACTTTCCAGTCTGGGAAGGTTAAATGACTGCAGAAATTATCATACAGTATTATTTTTATGTAGAGGTTCTAGTTTAAGCTTAAAGAAATATTTGAGAGTATTGTAAATTCAAACTTCCTAACATCGTTTTTGTGCGGTAACGCTATGAATGATCGCATTATTTGGCTTGCAGCATAATTTTTGTATTCAGGAGATCCTAATCTAAATATTTAGCCAAAGCAGATAAAAGTTTTTTGTTAAAATCAAGCAATCTCTGTCATGTTTGAGCTTATCTGGTGAGCCAAACAGAGTGCCTTGAGGTTTTATAAGTTGTAAAAAATTCAGAATTATCTTTTTATAAGTTTTACCGTAAATTTTCAGATTCTAAAAAAAAAAAGCTTTGTTGATGTTGAAGTAATTTATTTCGCCCGTTTTGATATATTTGAATATCAATTATCTGCTAAAATGGCTGTCGCATTATTACAAGAAAACCGTTTTATAGGGTGTTACCGGAGAAAGACGGAAGCCATTATCAATTAGCTTTGAAGAAATGATTTATGAAAAAGCCAACTATCTCCCACAATATTATAATTATTGCAAGTAAAAGCCAATAATTTAAAATATTGTAGAGTACTGAAGTACGGCACTAGGCGAAAGTAGTACAAATACTCCGATCGTACTCACTTCGACAGCACTGAGCGCAAGGCAGCCTCGAACCGATTGAAAATGGTCTGCACAACATTTAATTTTTGACAGAGGTGCATTTTAAATTTGAAGGGAGAAATGATAATTAATTTATCAAATTATTAAAAGAAAATAGGTAAAACCAAATTTTAATGATCAACATTTGATATAATTAATTAATTACATTGGTTTTAGTAATATATTGTAAAATATTTTTGTAATTCAATTTCAAAATTTTATTTTTCGAAATTAAATTTGTGCGAGTACAGCACTTTTTTGGAAATACGTTTTTAGAGCAAGAGGAATTTATAAAAAGACCAGTAAAACCATATAAAAAATTTGCTCCATTTCTTGTTGTTGTTTGCAATGTTATTTTCGGACGATATTATAATATATCCGCATGTTTATTTAAATCCGTAATTTTCCCAAACCGAAGCAGTTACATACAAAATTGTTAAAAAATTAATTCGATTTACCAAATGTGTGAAAATTTGGATCAGTGCCTGAGCCCACTGAAAACAAATTTCGCTAAATAAGTTATATGTCTAATGAAAAATGATCCCATCTTCGCAAAAACTATCTAAAAATGTCTACTGAAGACATTGTAATTTCATATTAGTCACGACTGAATTTTCAACTACGTTTGCTAATTTTTGGTTAGACCGATGATTTCGCTACATTTTCTAGAAAAACAAATACCTACATAAACTCAAAATTCCGAAAATCTAGATAAAAGAAACAGACACAAAAAAAATCTGAAAATAATCCAAAAAACGAAAATCTAGGAAAACAAATATCAAAGTGTGGCTGTGGGAGTTCTTAATATTCAAGATCGTAGAAATCGATTCGTCAATCGTGCAGTCACAAATCAAAGAAATTGTATGGCTCACATCACGCATAATTACACACAGCGCCACAGTGAAACGATCTATCATTTTTGGACTGTATCTATTGTTCGTATTGATATTGATTTTATGATCCAAGATGAATTCAAAACCGCTCACTTCGTAGTAGCAGGCTGCAACGATATAAATTGTTTACATTTTGTTTCCACTCACAGTTATTTAAAATTATACAGTTGATATTGTAATTATTATTTGGCATTATTCAGACGGCAATTGAAAACGCATAAATAAAGATATCTTTAAATGGTTGAAAAGGGTAAGGGTACCGCCTCGGTGGCACAGTTGTTAGCATGTTTGCTTTAAACTTCGGAGGTCCCGGGTTCGATTCCCGGCAGGTAATTAAAGAGCCACGGCTGGTTAATGTAGGATCAATGAATTAATCACTTATCGTCCGTTAAAATAAAAGAATTATTACGAAACTTCAGCATGAAGCGGCCAAATTTCAATAATGGTTTTAAAGACCATGAAAGTTAAAATAAACTTTAGCTATAATAGATAAAGATGGAAGGGAGTTATGAGTTTAGTTGCAATAACTTTCCAACTAAAGTTGTACAGAGTTTGATCAGATGCGTTGTCATATTTGGATGTGTGACATTTGGCTAGTAATGGATAATTTCGAAAAGTAGCCGAATAGACATACGTATCAAGAAACCAGCCAGAGTGTGAATTTGGGACTAAACAAGTATGATGGTAGTGAAATTAGGAATTTGATTCTAATGATGTATTACAAGAAATTTAAGAACATCCAATATGCTGGCTCGGAACTTGGCTTCCTGAGTCACCCTTTATTAGGTGCAGAGTTTACTGTCGATGATGGTTGCTGGTCATCTTCATTAAAGCAGCAATGACTTTTAGTAGACTACTCATCACAATTTATAATGACTAATACATAAATCGTAATGTATGTTTAAGATCCTTTAAAAACAAAATAGTTTTGGCAAACTAGGCTAGATTATGTATTGCCATTATTCTAGTATTTAGACTATTACAAACACCTGACACCTTAAACTCGGACATCGCATGATGGCCCCTACAATCTTCTATATTGAGAGCAGGGGCGAACCGTCCATATATTAAATGGAATGAGTTCTTCGTTAAAAACATTTAACCTGTTATTAATCTTGTTCTCATCAATTTCAACATTTACGAATCATTTTAAAATTAAATATCATAATTTATTTAATTATTCTTTCTTTTTCAAAAAAATATAAACTTTATGGATAATCTTACTTAAGTGGATTACTTAAAACTGTATAAATATTTATTGGTTAGTTAGTTGCGCTATAGATTCAAATAACCACACGAAAATGTATTAAGAAAGATTGCGCTACAAAAAATTCATTCCCAGTTTCATGCTAAATTGTATATTACTGTCGCGACACTGTCGCATGTTACATAGAAGTAATAAGGATTTTAGGTCCCTCATTATTATCAATTTTGCTTTGCTCTTCCTTTATTTCAGATTAAATTCCAATATGAATAGCGCAAATGAGACAGCCTGTACAGTGTATTTCAGTATAAAATGAAACATTTTCGTTTTAGTTTTGATAAAAACTTGTGTTGAACGGAGGGATAGATTTTCGCCTACAACGATGTTAAACTTCATCGGGCATGTCATTTTATTAGCATCTAGCGTGCAGCGTAACAATTTTTGTTGTATTTCTTGTTCTTTATGAAATAAATGATTTAATTAGAATTTTGACATATTTAATGAAAATAACCTGTTTAAAAGAAATAGTTATGAACATCTACAAAAGAAAATGTAATGCGTACGATACCAATTAGCTATTTGTATAAGTTGATGTGATTTCGTTTCTGAAAATGTCCTTGGTTGAGAGTTAAATTTGATATATTTTCGATAATTCAATTTTTCAATTCAAACTTGTTCACTTTTATTAGCAATATTTTCTGCAAAATACAAAAAAAAATGTCTACTGCCATTATCTGTCAGTATTAACATATCTTATCACTATATATCTGTGGCCACAAGTCATAGTAGCTTAAGTCGACTTAAGATAAAAATTATTTTCAATTTTCGACGTTTTCTATCGGTCCCCTAACTTCACTAAATTTGACATGAAGTGGTAATATCTTGTGGCCAAAGGCTATGGTCGCAAACCGTAGTAGCTTTAGTTGGCATAAGGACTTGTGGCCACAGAGTGCAAAATGTCAGGTATGATTAAGAAAACTATTTTGCTTCTTTTAACTTAGATACAGGGATCTCAGATGCCAAAACCTGCTTTGCGGGACAAACAAGGATTCAAATGCGCTTCGGTAATGGGTTCAAACCATAATGCATTATGTGGATTTAAAATAATTCTTTTATAGTCTAATCGCGATCGGTGAAATCTTGGCCTAATCATGAAACTGGCATAGAGTATCCAACGTGAAGACTGTCCGTCCATTATGATTTAAAAATTTAAATAAACTGCAACTCATCATTTCGTCGAAAGCAATATGACTATACAAATTTGTTTTGATACAAATCATGAAATCATCATTAGTAACGTCCTTAGTCGAGATACAGGAATATGACTTAGTGAATATTAATCATAGAAAAGTGCTCTTTCATGTATATACGGTTCAAGTTTGTATATTTTAGTGTTTCAAGATCGTATTCCACAAAAGATTTTCATAAAGTTATCCTGTTCCAAAAAACAATAAAAAATCTAAAATGTTTAATGGAAAATACTAAGTGGTAATATTTAATTGTTGTTAAGAAGAAAATAACACGTTATCAAGCAATTTCCCAAATTATTGTCGACTTGCGTACATTTTGCTATATTTGATTATTTCACTTTGTTATCACCAAATATTACGTATGCCTAATGACAAAATTTGAATATACAAGCATTTTGTCAACACATACAGAGTACAATCATTATTTATTATCAATATCATTCTAATGACTAAATGCAATGATAAGCGGAGGCGATATTTATGAATGAGTGTTTGGCGATCCAATGATCATATTAAATGAGTAATATTTGGAATTGTATATATGAGTCCAAGTCCATACATCATAAATTTTACAAAGCCACCTGAATCTGATATTCATCCGATTTATCATTTATAAGTGTCGCATGTTTGTTTAAAATATAAACAAAAATATATTTATATTATATTTAAACTCCACTTTGCCACATGAGTCACAAGTCCGAGCACAAATATTGCGTCTATCATCTGAATTGTGAACATTGGTTTGGTGGATATATTTAAATATAAACAAAAAGTTTATATTTAAAAATATTTTCAATGTAAAAATAAATAAATGGCCTATGACAAATCTCCATCCACAAAATGAAAAAATAAAAAATCCCGTCTCTGTCAAAAGTGGAAAAAAATAAAAGTATATTTGTTCATTCATCGTTCTATATGTAAGTAATTCAATTACTAATCAAAAAAATAGCTCATCTCACATCCCATTTGACCTATTTATAAAATAAAAAAAAAATTAAATTTATAATTTGTAATTAAATTAAATTAAATATATTTTTTGTTTTCTTTTTTGTGTCAGTCAATTTTTGCGCGCGGCGGTTGGGCTTTTTGTCTCAATTGATTCACTCACAAACAACACGAAAAAGTACAAGTATATACGAGTACATATGCATCTGTATAAAGAAAGATTAAAGTGTAACGTAATTGTAAAATTTTTGTTTCAAGTTTGAGAGGATTTGGTTGTTTTTCATCCCATGTTTATATATTCTATCATCACAGTGTGATTGATTTATGGCTATTGATTTCCGGCCCTCATTTGCTTTTCGATGTGAAATCATTACTTGAATAAATGCACGTAACATTTTTATGAAGTCGTATTTTTAGATAATTTAGTGTGATCCAGTACATTCTTAACGACGGTTTCCTTTATAAACAGAATTAAAATCTTAAAATTATTTTAATTTGTATGTCACACTGGGAAGTTTTGCAAGACTCGTTTCATTAGTGTTCGATTTTACAATTCATTAATTTTCTACTGAACATAATTTTTGAATTCTGAAATTTGATGAAAATATTTTTCTTTTTTAGAAAATTTGACAAATTCTAGATTTTCTTATCTTTTCTATTAATCATGAATCACGCTTAGTTGTAAGATTATTGTGTGAACAAAATGAAAAACACAAAATTTGCTTCATGTACCGCAACTCCTTGGCTAGGAGATCAGAAATTATTTTTATAAAGTGGACCAAATCATTTATTTAGGGGTTAAGAAGTCGGGCACCATAAGCTATCTCTGAAATCGAAGCAAGATACTTAGAAATTGAGATTTGTCCTCATAGTGCTTGTTCACCATAAATTGATATTTTGTCCACCGGAACACCAATAAATGTAATTACTCGTAGTTTACTAAAATTTTAACGAAAAAACTATGACGATCTTTTTTCTAAAAAAACTTTTTAACAAACTATACTTTGTAACATTTTAGCCGGGATACATATTTTGGAAAAAAGCCTTTTCGGGATTGTATCGAACCAAAATAACCATGTAAGAACACTATGCTTGGCATTCAACTTAACCATTTTCACGAACGTGCCATCCGTTGAAAATAAACCCGAATAGGGTTAGAAAGTTCATGTAATTATTATGAGAAAGATCAAAAATTTAATTAGGATTTTAAACAACATTCAAATTGAATGATTCAACTAAAATGTTTTCCGATTCAAAATCAATCAAATTTCACTCAAGTTAACATGAGCCTATTTGAAAAATTAGCAAATAAGCCAACATTTGTACGTATTAGAAATACTCTACAGAAAATTCTTATTGGAATAAACTGAATGGTTCTTTCTTGTGGTTTCTACACAAAATAAATAAGGATCGATGTATAATGATTCCTAACAAACAATAGGCCAAAATAAACCTTTCTGCGTATTTTGACTTGTTGTTCCCGTTAAAAATAGGTTGAATTTGACTGTTTATGAAGCACATTATTCAGAAAAAAATTTCTCAAAACGGAGGGGTTTGGAATATAGTCAAAGGCACTTCTCCGCTTATTACATAAATTGGGCGTTTTCTTCCGATGGCCCAATGAGAAGCACTCGCAGAAATTTAGGCAATGTTTGGATTTATAGCACAGAATATATATAAACAGAACAATATCTTATATAGCGCTTTAGTCCTAAGCTGGTGAACAAATATTTTCGTTATTGTTTTTTTTCGACTGATTTTGATTTAGAAAAGATAGAAAAATCATTTTATATGCAATCAATGAAACAAAAAAAAAATACATAAATGTTTGTACCCAAGCCCACCTCTTTTTATTGATAAGTAAAAACCAGTACAATTTTAAAACGAAAGAGAAATCTTTACACTTTATAATGTGCTTAAAAGAGATAGACATTCGTGAATAATTTTTGATTTTGGTCTAGTTAGCTTTGCGAAACTTTAAAATCATATCAAAGAAATAACAAAAAGAAACCTTGCAACTCCCATACGGTTGTGTATGAGTTTGTGTAGCATTTCTAATTTATTTGTATTGGTCTTTTGTTTATTTGTTGATTTGATTTTAAAGTTTCGCAAAGCTAACTAGACCAAAATCAAAAATTATTCACGAATGTCTATCTCTTTTACGCACATTATAAAGTGTAAAGGTTTCTCTTTCGTTTTAAAATTGTACTGAGTTTTATTTATCAATAGAAAGAGGTGGTCCAAACATTTTTGTATTTTTTTTTGTTTCATTGATTGCATATAAAATGATTTTTCTATCTTTTCTAAATCAAAATCAGTCGAAAAAAAAAAATATTTGTTCGCTTAGGACTAAAGCGCTATATAAGATATTGTTCTGTTTATATAATTCTGTGTTTATAGGTTAATTGAGTCTATGCATTGGCTACATAATCCAGAAAATGGTTTTCCAAATGGATGTTCGGGCAAGGAGGAGCTAAATAGATCGAATAAGTCTACGAATCTATTTGAGCTTTATTGCCAAACCTTGCCCAAATTTTTGAGTTTACTTATTATTTGGCCAAAGTGGAAAATTACTAATCGATTCATATTTTACTTGAAATCTTTTAGGATTTTGATGTTCTTATTTAAATCTTGTGCGAAGAAAATTCCCAAGCTTTTGAAAAACAAGAAATCGATAATTTTGGTTGCAATGGGTATAATTCAAATAATAAATCTTATTTGAAGCCATTATTTTAATAAGACAATCAGGTTCCTAAATTTTAATTCAAACTACGTCAAATTTTTAAAATTTATTAATTCAGTTCCTATTAACTAGTCTCAAATAAATTCCGCTATGAAACAAACAGCAATTTTTTAAACGATAAAAATCCAAAATACTAGAAACTAGTAAAGCTACACAGGTATGAATAATCGGAATTTTATCCCATTTCTATAGTCCCCAAAATTTTCAGTAATTTGTGGAAAATCTGGAAAAACTTAAAATATTGTGAAGTATTCATTCTTCAGCCATATATTTCGGTCGCATTTAGATCTCCCAATATGGTGACAGCCGAAATCTACTGATGGAACAAATTACATTTAAACTATCACATGGACCAAATTAACTGCTAACTCTAATGAAAGTATGATGAAAATTAATAAATCCTGCAGTAGCACTGATTTATACATTTTAATTAATTTTAGATACAAAAAAAGCGTTTGCTTTATTAATTTTACCTTTTTGTTCCCAGCAACTAATATCAAAGTAAAATCTAAAAAAATTTTTTTAGATTTTGTGGAGATACAAGAAAAGTTCGTGGCATATTTTAAGGTACATATGTTATAAAAATAATAATAAATAATATGATTTATTTTAATTGACAATTTATTTTCATAATTTAATGACATAAGGAGCTGATATCCAAGAACAGCAAACATTTTCTTCGCAAAGACAGAGTGATTTTCAACCAAGAATTGTGTTTGTTGTAGAAACTGGAAATTTTGCACCATATGTCAGTTTAATCGACAAGAAATATAATTTTGAAGTTCCTAAAGCTGTTAATAGGATTCATACTGTATTGGGCGCTTTGAATATAACAAATCCAGAGGAAATCACTATAGTTTGGAACTTTATACAAAAATATATTTTTAGAGTTTATACGGTTTGATGATAGAATTCCAAGGTCAGTAGCGATGCAAATATTTCGCGATTTATTTTCTATTTACGAGAAACATATCAAATGTACGTTAAACTCATTAAGTAATGATGTACAAAATCAAAACCCACAAAGTACATACATCACACAACATCATAAAACATCCACAAAGTATTTAGAAAACCTCGTAGAAACACATAATTTTTTCTTTGTGTGTTCATTTAACTAAAAGTTACTTGAAATTCACATTTCATTTTTTATTGGACTACGCCAGAATAATAAAAAAATTGGAGCTGTTGTTTTAATAAATTCTATGCGATCCGAAGTTAAGCACCAAAACCCTTTAAAAAAGTTGGGTACAATTGATTCCACCCTATCAATATATTGAAAACAGTACACATAAAAAATCAATTTCAAATTGCAAATATAATCTTGAACTACAAAGAAATTTATGATAGACCCGTCTACCATCCAATCGCAAATAAGAAGATAGCTAATAAAAGTTTGATAGAACTAAGCTTTCAACTTAATGACATCGAATAATCAATTTTTCGGAAATACCTTGGGTACATTTTTACGGTACTACACTAAAAAATGATATAGTTATATGTATTGCCTCAAATATTAATGATGAACCTATTTCGGCACTTATATTATCAATAATAATATGTAAAAAAAATCAACTCTATTTTTTAATAAACATTTCTGCTGTTAAAGTAGAAGTATCTGAACGGCCAGCTATGACCCCAAATTACCCGATCGTTACAATTGACAGTTAATAAATCAGATCAAATTAGTGATCATCACAATCTTTTTCAAGCTTGAGTTAACAGATTAATCGGTTGCTGTAACTTATTTATAGTTGCTGTTATTAATAAATGAGGTTGGCCCAATCTTTTATTGGTTGGTGTTATCAATTGATGAAGTTGCTACAACTTGATATTGTTTAGTCTTATTAGTTCATTAGGTTGTCAAAATCGAATTTAACAAATACAATGACAACCGAAAGATGACGGTAGGGTACTTTTAAAATTGTGGCAATCGAATTTATTCTCTCGGTGTAGCTTTATAGTTTCATACGAACAAAAAGATAAAAAAAAACCGAGGTTAGGATATGCTACTTCATATTTTCAGATCACTATGATAAAAGTAAAATCGACTAGGCTTACAAAAAAAAATAATCTCACTAAAGCTTAGAGCACCAAATTCTGAGTTTATTTTGGATAATTTATTAATGAAAATAACTTGCTAATTATTTAAAGTTTTAAAAGTTACTTTCAGTTTTAAGGCTTTCCTCCTTTTCTCTTGAAGTCTAAACATCAATGAATAATTACATTAATTACTATACTTAAAGCTACTGCGAGTTTTTATTTCAAAAGCTTTTCTAAATAGTTTACTCTATGTGGTGTTAAATTGTTGAAAAAAAACGCAGAATTAGTTAAATATGTAGATCTAATGAAATGAGGCGATTCTGAAATGTTTTCCGAACCAGTATAATTTTCAGGACCATTACTGGCCAGAAAACGAGCTCATATACTCAAGCGAAACAATTTAAAAACTTTTTGTTTGTTAATAATTTTCCCTAGATCTACTACATTGGGAAGCATATGTAGTTCTAACAGTATTCAGATTTTGTCCTTTCTAGAAACCGTGATGATCTCTATTTTATTATCTCTCTGTAGGTGTACCTTTGCCTCTTGAGAATGTACACAACCATGTCTCAGCTGCAGAGGCGGATTTTGCTATAGGCACATAAGGCACGTGCTTAGGCCTCGGATTTCAGAGGCATCAAAATCTCGAAATAATTGATAAATCATAGGTTTAAATTGAAAGAGCATAACAGTTGTATGTGTGTTTATGTATGACGAGGTAAAATTGATGCCAAAACCTTTTAGGAACTTTAGGTGCCACGATAATTTTCGGAAAGGAAATGTTTTCAGCTGCGTAGAATATCTAGCAGAATTTGATGACTTTTTGAAGATACACTTACAAAAATGTGGTAATTGTGGAAGCGGACATGTTAATTATTTATCTATAACTATGTGTGACGAATTCATTGAATTGATGACGGCTGATGTAAAAAATCCATTGTCGCTTAGTGTTTTGCACTTAATGTTGATTCCACACCTGATGCTAGCCACACTGACCAGCTAACATTTATTATTAGGTGTGTAGATCAAGATCAAAAAATTCGAGAAAATTTTCTAGGTTTTATTCACATCGAATATCATGAAGCAGAATATTTAGAAAAAATTGTATTGTATTTCATTTCTGATTTAAAATTGGATATTTCGAACTGCCGAGGACAAACTTATGATAATGCCGCAATTATGTCTAGTATTTATAACGGTCTGCAAGCTAAAATTAAACAGCACATAGCAAAAACTTCATTTTAATGCCTTGCGCGACACATTCTCTAAATCTAATGAGAAATTCAGTCGCATAATCTTGTTCTCAGGCGCTTAGATTTTATTCAAAATTTATTTGTTTTCTTTTCCTCTTCAACGAAGAGATGGGATCTGCTGAGCCATAAACTTAATCATACTCTAAAACGTATGTATATGCGATATTCGTTTGTCATCTAGAGCAGAAGCTGTTTTAACTGTCCGAAACAATTTTTGTTCCATCCGAGCTACTATATACTTGCTAAAATTTATGTTGATCCATCTGAAAAGCCTATCACACAAATTGAAGCTAACTATTACTATTACTTAGTAGTTTTGAAGATTTAGAGACAGTGCTCTTGTTGCTATTTTGGAATTCTTTATTGTACAGGATCAACGCCACCAACAAATCGTTTCAAAATAAAGACTGTTATTTACAAGAAGGGGCAGGGTATTGAAATCTTTATCACAATTTATTAAAACTATTCGAATCAAATCGAAGAGGAAGCGATTCAACTAACCACCAGCACAAAATACACAACAGGCAAAACTCGACAAATAAGGAAGAGTTCCGTTCGATGATAATTCTACTAATGAAATCCCTTTACGCGGCAAAAAATAGGTCCTGGTCGAAACTTTGTGTATGATTTTTGATCAGTTAAGTGTCGACTTAAACAGATTTAGATTTGTCTGAAAAGGAGTTTTCACAGTGTCTTTTAAATTTAATTGAAAAATATAAAGATGATATAGATCAACAAGCTTTCAAGGATGAAGTTGAGCAATTTATTCACTTCGTAAAATTAGAAAAAAATACCTATACTGCAAGTATTGTATGAAACTGTATAGTTGGTCTCCAGTGCCGGCTCTAGAACACTTTGCGCCCTACGCAAATTCTTCTTAGGCGCCCTTTTTAAATTAAATGGTAAATAAAAATGACTTAAATTACCAGAGAGACTTTAAAGCATTAATGGTGGGAGAAAAGTTATTAAATTTAAAAGAAAAAACAAACAAACAAAATAACTAAGCAAGTACCTAAATATTGTTCAACAATTCAATAATTTATTTAATTATAAATATCATACTCGTATAAGTCACGTACAAAAATTTAGCTTTCCTTGCTTTAAAGTAGCAAATTCATCAATCATTTGACTTAAATCGATTTTGTCACCAATTTCTTTTTCAATTGCTATACTCAATAATCCAACCAACCTTTCCAGAGTTATACTTGATCACAAGTAGTTTTGATTATTTTCAATTTTGAATATGATCGTTCACCACTTGCTCAGTGGCGTAATTAGGTACCCGCAGCACCCGCAGCCGCGGGGGGGGGGAGGGGGGGGCACGGCTGTTGGGGCCCACGAGATTTCCTTTATTTGTTCAAATTTAAGACTAGATAGCTCAGATTAAGCTTACCTTTTCAAATTTGCGGAACGTTATATGTATTTCTAGGAAATTTCTAATTTTTAGAAAAAGAAGAAATTGTTCCTGTTATTATTAAATGTTTTGTTAAAACCGGCTCAACAATTTCTTCTCGGTTCTGACTCCATAGAAGTAAAAATTCCTTTAGGTTCTGACCGTTATTTAGATTTAGAAGAAAATTAGCAAAACTAGTTTGAAATCAAAGCTTCTTACATCAAACGACAAAAATTTTAGTGTTTGCCGCGTTGATTTATTTGTGTTATATGTTTCACGTAACTCCAAGTTTACCTCTTTTGCATTTGAAATTCAAACTTTTACAAACTAAATTGAGCTAAAGGCTCAATAAATCTAAAGATCAAAACAATTCAACCTTTTACAAACAAGATTAGAAAATGTTGAATTTGATTTGAAAAAGGGAGCTTATATAGTAATCTACTGGTGTTAGCAGCTTGCTATGTATCATTATGATGTTCATAAAACTCAAGAAGAAACTATAAAAACACATAACCGCAACTGAAAATACATTTTTGTTTCCCTCACTTGAGCCAAACCAGTCAGTCTCGATAATCAATTAGCCTTCGTTCGAATTATAGTTTCTTATTTAGTGGATCTTTTGATTACCAGTAAATCGTAAATAAAAATTAAAATTACCGGTTTATTTTGAAAAACTATTTTAAATATAAGGAAAATGCAAACGCCAACTTAATTTTGCAACTAGCGATGATGGTGTTTTTTTGGCTGTTTTTGGTGGGGTTTTCCTGATTTTGGAAATTCTCGCTTCCCGATGCGTGATGTTTGAGACTTAATTGGTGATTCAGTGTTATAAAACAGTCAGGTTATTCGAGAATTTTGGAGTCTATTCGAAGTATCCGATTGTTCGATATTTAAAAAATCACCCGATAAGATCCGAGGGTTCTATTCTTATTACTATTCTTATTTTTCTGGGGTAATCGAAATTGTTCCGCGTTTTATTTTAGATTTCTTAAGTTTTTCGTCATTCATAGGACTATTCGAGATTTTTAAAGGCTTTCGAATTTATTCGAATTTTGTAAGGCAATGTTCTACGCTTAGGTTTGAGTTGTAAGAACCTGCAGTTGTATGTTACACATATAAATCTAAATAGTGATATTTAAAAGTTGTTTTGAAATTATGCCAAAATTTCGATATTTCTCCGATTTCCTGTAGGTTATTCGAAATTATTCAAGAATGTCGAGGTTATTGTAAGTTGTGTTGAGTAAAACGATTGAGTTGTAAAGCTTCGATAAGTGGAAGCTCTTAAACATTTTAATGAATGACAGAATTTATTGAAAGGTACAAAAAATACCGAGAAAGTATAAATAAATTATCAAGCTTAAAGATCATTGAAAACAAAAACTTTAAATTAATCCCAAAATAAACCTTCCTTTATAATATCAAATTTAAAAGTCAAATGGTTTGGTTTGAAAAGCTCTTAAAACTAAAAACTCTTAATAAATTATATTGAGCACAAATATACTAAATCATACCCAAAATGCCATCATCCCTTGTTTTATGAAATTTCGAAGTAAAATGGGTTGTTCAAAAAGATTCAATAAGTGAAAGCTCTTAAAACCAAAGCTCTTGACAATTTTTTCAAATTCATATATAATTTATGCTCATACAACATTTTATTAAAAACCAGAAATTATTAAAAAGCTCAAAAATGTTAAGTTCAAATCCAAAAAGGATAAATTAATTGTCAAGCTTAAAGCTTATTGAAAACAAATATTCTAAATTTATTCCAAAATCTCACCTTCTTTTAAACTATCAAATTTGAGAATAAAAAGAAAATGATTTGGGTTAAAAAGCTTCGATACGTAAAAGCTCCTAAAATTAAAAGTTCGACATTTTTTAGAAATACAAAATAAAACATTTTAGCAAAATCCTCAAATTTTGAAAAGTCTCAAAAATGTTAAGTTTAAACCCAGAAAGTATAAATTAATTATCAATCTTAAAGCTCATTGGAAACAAATATTCTAAATATATCCCAAAATTCTGTTGCAAAGTGTAAACTTGAGATAAATTGTTTAAAAAGTTTCGATCAGTGACAATTCGATCTTAAAACTAAAAGCTCTTGAAACCTTTTGTAAATACAAACTTTTTGCACGTAAAACCGTGTAACAAAAACCTGAAATTATTAAAAATCTGAGAAATGTTAAGTTTAAACCCAAATACTTAGAATTAATTTATATCTATCACGTCCAAAGCTCATTGTAACAAATATTGTAAATTTATCTCAAAATACCGTACTTCTTTTTAATACAAAATTTCTGAGTAAAATGATTTGATTCAAAAAGTTTCGACAAACGAAAGATTATAATAATACCAAGTTTCCTAGTGAAATGGTTTGGTTTGATTAAAAGCTCTTGAAAATTTACATTGAGAACAAATATACTAAATTTTCCCTAAATTCCGTTACTCTAGGTAAAATCAAATTTCTGAGTAAAATGGTTACGTTTAAAAGGCTTTTCTAATTGAAAGCTCTGAAAACTAATTGTGCTTGACATTTTGTACAAAACATAATTTTTGCTCATAACACATTTTAAGAAAAACCTTAAAATATGAAAATTCTCCAAAATGTTAAGTTCACATCAAAAAGGTATAAATTAATTGTCAAGCTTAAAAGCCCATTGAAAACAAATATTCTAAATTTATCTGAAAATACCACTTTCCTTTATAATATCAAGTTTCGTAGTGAAATGGTTTGGTTTGAAAATCTTTTAAAACTGAAAGCTTTTGATGATTGATTATTAATTTTAAGATCAAACATTCTAAATTTTAGCCAAAATTCTGCTACTAAAATCATACTTCTGAGTAAAATGTAATCAAAGTCGTAATCAAAAAACCTGTTTTTACGTCTTCGCAGAGCATTATCTTTAAATTGAGGATTAATTTCTAAATCAGTAGCTTAGTTTTATACTTTCTTGCATTCCAAAAAACTCTTAAAATTTTTAAAACATTTTTCATATCGAGTCTACTCTCTATCTATATCGCTTGAATAATTTCCAATTTTTTTTTGGTTTTAAACATTTCTGGTTAGCTTGCAGAAGAAAATTTTATGTTTCCAAAATTTTTAAATTTTTTTAAAATTTTAAGAATTTTTTACAAAATTTACCGGCGTTCTGTACAATTTTCGAGAATGACAAGGAAGAGAAAGTTTTTAGTAGGTATATTGAAAATTTGGAAATTTATTTTGGATTTTTATGTTAAGCATATATTTAGTAGGCTCTAAGCCTACAATTTTGCCCTACAGAAATTAAAAATTAAATAAAATTTCACCATATCCATCTCTAATTCCCCTTACTCGCTCATAATTCCATATATAATTCCCGATCCAGACGACATAAAGTCTATGTTTAAATTAGACATGAAATGTAATACATAATATAATTAAGAGTGTATTTCATATATTGTTTGTTATGTGTATATCTTAAAAATAATAAAAAAACATGTTCTTCGTAAAAAATATGTAAGAAGACCAAGCGTGGAAAAAAACGCAGAAAATTTAAAATTGGAAATTAAATTTTTTGGTTTTATTGTTAAAAATAAATTTTCTAAATTAAAACGGAAAATAAAAATAAAAAAATGGGAAAATTTTAATTTATATTTCCGTATTTAAGATTCACCCTATATTGTATATTATACATTTTTATCATTTACTACACACCACTACTTTTTCGCGATTGTATAACATCACTACTACAAATAATTTTACTTGCTTTTATTCATATACATATTACAGTATATTTATATAGTATGTGTATAAACACTGGCATGACTCATCACCAGAAAAGAAGACAGCAACAACAAATTTCAAATTACAACAACAACAAATAGCTCTTTGGTTGGTTTATAAATACCTCCTTGAAAAAAATTTTGTTTGCATTTTTGTACTCGATTTACAAAACTCAAATAAAAAGTTTTTTTTTTTTTTAATAACACATATTGATACATATGTATATGTACACATATGTATATAAAAATGTACGTACATAATATATGTTTTAACCATCTTTCCTCGTTAAGTTCATATATGTATAAACTACTCGTATATATTCTTTAAGAATGTTATAAGAAGTTTTAGAATGAAATACAAAAATAAAAAAAAAAAGTTCAGTTCATTGTAAATTTGCAAGCATCTGTTCGTCGATTCCAGTCAGATGCGAAGCATAGTGTGTAGTGTATAGAGAGAATGTTGACTAAAAATTTGAGGTCGTTTATACGGTATAAGTAGAAAATTTAAAATTTTTAAATAGATTTTTAGTTGAATTTCTTGGAAGGGAGGGATTGTTGTTTTAATGTTCGCGGCAATTATCAAATTTTACTTTTGTTGCTGGTTTATGCTGAAGAACGTTCAAAGATTCGTTTGTATGAATGCTAATTTTTTATTTTTTATTTTTTTGGTTAGAAAGGCTATTGTATGTATGTCTCTCGCGATGGACACGGTTATATTGTATATACGCATACATAGTTGTAATTATTAAATTACGTTGATTCGTGTACACTGCCTGAATCATTATAATATTATTGAGGAAGTGATTTTTTTCTATATATGAATCAGCATCTTTGATAAAGTCCGTATTGGTTTATATGCGGTGATATTTTGTGATTTTGGAGGCAGGATCAATGACAATTACATGATTATTGCAAATTTATTGCGATGCTAATTAATGAAACATCATACTTAATTCGTTTGAATTAGTTATAAACCGATTTTGTCTTGTCTCTGCGCGTAATTTGCTAAATCATGTAACGCTAATAATTGGTAGTCGGTAGTGTTATATACCATATACTTAGCATGATAGATCTCATCGACCTCATGCAGGTACCTATTAACAGCCACTGCTGAGTAAATTTCCTCTTCGTTGATTTGAACGAAATATTTTTAATAATTTCTTAACAACTCGAGATGAACTCGAATTTAAAGAAAATGTTATGTGCAGTAAAATAACACTGTACATGACTAGATAATAGTATTCACATAATTTATTCCAAACATATTTTATCTAAGCCGTTTTTCTTGGCAGAAATCTTCTCAATTTTGTAAATTAATTTTTTTTTGTTTTTATACCAAATTTGGAGGATAACAAGTAATTAATAGACTACCAAATACTTAAAATATTTCCGGCAATACCCAAAACACGTATGCAGTTATTTGCGGAATTTTTTTTTTAAATTTTTAATGAATTATTCTCTAGACTAAAGTTCAAATTAGTAATTGTTTAATTTCCTGCATGCAGACCGTAAAAGTTGTTTGACTTTTTTTGAAGTTTGATTTCTTTTACAAACTGTATTGGTAATTTGCAAATTGCTACCTATAGGAAATTTTAATTAAATCAATATCTGGCCTCAGTTCAAAAGTATTTACATTTAAAGTAAATTTTTGTAAAAAAAAAAATTCTGACTAGAGTTTTGTACAAAACTTTTCTAATTTTGTTGTCTGTAAATCAACCCCGTATACTTCTGCTTTGATTAATACCGTTGGCCTTTCAAATCGGTATTTTTTAAAGAATGGATTCATAATTCGTTGCTGTTACATTTATGTAGATATTGTCTAAGTTCCGAGTCAAAATGATTTCGATTGTCGAATTTTACAAAGTTATACACATTACTCATAAAAATATTTCTGTTCTTCTTATTTTCTTCAAAACGTTGGTCACAACATTTTAAATTGGTGGCAGAGCCCAACAGGTAGAAAATGATATTGAACCAAGTCTAATAAGCTGAATTCAACTAAGCAATTCAAATCTACACTCGTCAGACAGATTAGAGCAGTATTGTTCAAGACGACGACAATTAATTTGTATTCAATATTGGATTTTATGAAGAGCTAATTGATGATAGTGCAAAAAACCACATGATTGATAAACTTACGCGGGTATCGGTTAAAAAAAACGATCAGATTCAGAATATTTAACCAACAACAAAATTATACAGAGCATTCGCAAGTCATGAGCTACAGATGGTGAGGGCGGTGTTTTAAGTGGACATTTCAACTAATATTCACATACAGAGAAAGCATGGTATTCAATAAAGGAGTTCCGTTCGACTGGTGCAAGGTATAATCGGATAATAATCTCCTTTGGTATCCAGGATTATCTCCCGCCAATGATCAACAATGCTAAAGTACTTTTGAGGCTAGACATCCAAAACGCTTTTCATCAATTGGAACTGAACAAGTCTGTGCGATATATCAGAATATTGATTTCGCCAAAGAGAGTTTTTTGAAACCGCGAAGATCGAGGTTTGAAGTAAATTACGCGTCCGAAGTCTTTCAAAAAATTTTAAAATAAATTCAACCGTCTTGCATATCCCGCTTAATTACATTAATGATATTATCATCATTTTCGGGAAGAATTCAATTCAACACGACGTGAAAGGAATGTAACTTTCAATTAAACTCTTCTAAGTGTCTGTTTAAAGTAAATGAAATCACATTGCAAGGTCACCATCTTTCAGCTGTTGGCATGAAACCGCCGCTCGACAAAATCGATCCTCTTTAACGCTTCAAATCACCCGTGATAATATTTCATGCTTAAAATAATTTTATTTGGTCACGGTGAAAGTTATAGAATAAATAAAAATTTTTGTTTTCTCTTCCTGCATGTAAAGGTTCTCTTAACGTGGATGACAATTAATGCCCTTCAACCCACAAATGACAATATTTTATGAATTTTTCGTTCATTTATCGTAGAAGTAGAAGAGAGTTATAGAAAAAAAATTAAATTTGTATATTCTCTTCCTGCATGTAATTCATACCCTGTTATGACCAATTTTGCTTTTCTAATCAAAAATGATAATATTTTACGTCGTGAATTGTGTTAGGTGAAATCAATTGTTCCTACTTATTTCGAATAATTTTTATTGTTTCGCAATGAAAGTTATATACCATATTTAAATTTATATATGCTCTTCCTGCATGTAACTTTAACTTGGATGACAATTTCTGCTTTCCATCAAATGATAATATTTCATGCTTTGAATAATTTTGTTTGGTCGAAAAGAAAGTTATAGAATAAATTAAAATTTTTGTATTCTCTTCCTGCATGTAACTATTAACGTGGATGACCTATAATGCTTTTTAACCCACAAATGACAATATTTTATTAAATTTCCGTTCACTGATCGTAGTAGTAGAAGAAAGTTATAGTAAAAAAAATTAAATTTATATATTCTCTTCCTGCATGTAATTCATACCCTGTTATGACCAATTTTGCTTTTCTAATCAAAAATGAAAATATTTTACGTCGTGAATCGTGTTAGGTGAAATCAATTATTCCTACTTATTTCGAATAATTTTTATTGGATCGCAATGGAAGTTATATACCAAATTTAAATTTATATATGCTCTTCCTGCATGTAACTTTAACTTGGATAACATTTCTGCTTTTCTACGCTCAAATGATAATATTTCATGCATTTCAAGCATACTTGCTTTGAATAATTTTATTTGGTCACGGTGAAAGTTATAGAACAAATAAAAATTTTGGTTTTCTCTTCCTGCATGTAACTTCTTAACGTGGATGATCAATAATGCACTTCAATGCTCAAATGACAATATTTTGTGAAATTTTCGCTAACTAATCGTAAAAGTAGAAGGAAGTTATAGAAAAAAAATTAAATTTGTATATTCTCTTCCTGCTTGTAATTCATACCATGAATGACAAATTTTCTTTTTTTATCTAAAATGAAAATATTTTTTGTCGTGAATCGTGTTGGGCGCCATTAATTGTTCCTATACTTACTTCGAATAATGTTTATTGAGTTGCAATAGAAGTTAGATACCAACTTTAAATTTATGTATTCTTTTCCTGCATGTAACTTTAACTTGGATGACCAAATGATAATATTTCATGCATTCATCGCTATCTCAGATCGCGCCAGTTACCTTTTATTGTTCCTAATGGCTTTGAATAATTTTAGCTGATTCGCAGTGGAAGTTATGGAGTAAATTTAAATTGATATGTTGTCTCTTTGTGTGTAACTTTTAACCTGGATGACTATTGTGCTTGCTACGCTCAAATCAAAATATGTTGTGCATTTATCGTTATCATGAATCGTTTGAGGGATTTATTATTCCTAATTGCCGTAAAATTTTTATTGGATCGCAGTAGAAGTTGTAGTAGTAGTAGTAATAATTTTATTCAATAAGAGAAAATACAAAAATGTAGTACAATATTCCTGTGTGATCCAACAGTAACCTAATGGTTTTATGATTGGTATAATTATAGATAATAGTATGAAAAATTAATATATAAATGAATATAATTCAAGTAGCTCGAAGGCTGTAAGTAAGAGACTTAATCTCTGTTTTTTTTTTTTTTTTTTTTTTTTTTTTTTTTACTTAAAACTAGGATAACAAATTATAAATAGACAACAGGTGGTTGAGTAGACACTCCTATACTCAAATAAACATCACTAACGACTTAAAAATTTATGCGCTATGTCGTTCATTAGGTCGACGTTTGACATTTGTAATTTATTAATAACATTGTTTAGTAGTGTGTTATTAAAGTTAGAAATAGTGGGTAAATTTCATTCATGCCATTCATGTAATTTATTAATGGATGTATGCTTATACTCAGGTGGACGTGGCCAGGCATTGAACACGAATCTCAGCGCTTTATTTTGAATTTTCTGTATTGTACTTTGTTGTGGTATCGAAAGAAGGTCAAACCATGCTGGTCCAGCATAAATGATAATAGGCCTTATATACAGCTTATAGACCAAGAGTTTATTTCTCTGATCAAGGCTACTACCGCTACACAAGACAGGATACAAAATGCGAAAAGCTGCAAAGGCCTGACGGCGGATGTTATTGACATGGTGAGCAAAACTAAGATGCGTATTAATAGTGACACCCAAATACTTGGCATTATCCACAACCTGAATGATTAGGTTGTTAATGGTCACAGGGACAGCTTTGTTAAGTTTATTCTGATACTTCCTAGTTGGGTAGAAGTATACTATTTGGGATTTACTTTCATTTATTTTGATATTCCATGTTTGGCAATACTGAACAAAATTATCCAGGAATTTCTGAATACGAATTGAGCACTGGAAGGCACTAAAGCTAGAGCAATAAGCCGTAGTATCATCAGCATAGCATTGAATTTTGGTATCTAGAGTATTAGGTGTAGGAATATCATGGGTAAATAAGATGTATAAAAGTGGTCCCAAAACAGACCCCTGGGGTACACCGGAATAAATATTTCTTATACTTGAATTGCATCCTTCTATGTTAATAAAAAACTTTCTATTTGCAAGGTAAGATTTAATAAGCGAGATCAGGGAGGTTGATAGACCTGAGTCAATAAGTTTATACAGTAGACCATCATGCCAGACCGAGTCGAATGCCTTAGCAATATCTAGAAAAAGCACTGATGAAATCTTTTTCCTTCTTTTTGCATTCTTGACATGATTCAGAAATCTCATAATTGCTTCAGTGGATGATCTTTTATGTACGAAGCCAAACTGGAACTTCGGAATTAAGTGTTGGCAAGCATCCAATAGTCTAACCGATATGACCCTTTCAACTATTTTACTCAGTCCACTTAGCAGGCTGATCGGCCTTGTATGTTCAGGTAACTTTGGTTTACCAGGTTTAGGAAGAACTATTATTTTGGACAGTTTCCAGCTGTTTGGGAAGTAAGAAAGTTTAAGTATAGAGTTAATAATTATTACAATGTGTAGGTAGGCTGTAAAAGGTAAATTTTTTAAGGCTCTATTCGAAATTCCATCTGTACCAGGCGCTTTATTATTTTTTAATTTGCGAGTAATAGCAATGATTTCATCAGTGTTGGTACAAAAATTGTCACTTGTTACAGATGGTGAATGCGGGGATAGCGCTTGTTCAACAACGTCAGATATTTTGGCATCAGGGGAGTGATCAGCGCCACTAAAGACTTGTTCGTAGTGGTCCGCAACCTTATTCGTTATTACCTCAGGATCAATTATTGGACCATTGTTATCCTCTATAATCAGTTTGGTTTTAGCGAGGGGTTTTAAAAATTTAATACATCTGTATAGGTTAGTTTTATCAGGAGTAATCTTTGATAACTTGGAGTATGTGTTTTCCCTAAATTCCAAACTTATTCTGGAATGAATTTGCTTGGTTAACCGATTAACTAGGGTACGACTAAACAAAGACGGAAATTTTCTGTGCATATTCCTGGAAAAATTTCTAATTTTAATAAAGTGGATGATTATTGGCGAGATTTGTTTACTTTTGACATCTACTAACGGCACACATTTGACAAAAGCATTATTAATGATTTGAGTTAGTGAATTGACACTATGATCTATAGCACTTTCAGATTCCAGAACTTGATTGTTAAGATTGACCAATTTGTAATGTACCAGATGACGAAACATATCCCAGTCCGCATTCTTATAGTCCAGTGCTTTCGCTTTTTCAATTTTCTGGAATATACCGTTACAGACAGGTACAGAAAAGACAACAGGAAGGTGGTCTGAACAGAATTCATTGATGGCTATAACTTCATCGTCGATAGCAACATTTTTGGAGATTATTAAGTCTAGAACTGAATCCCCACGAGTGCCCGTAGCAGGGAAGAATATACCAGCATTGGCAAATTCACAGGCTTCAAATAGCTTTTTACCATTACCATTTGTACTGGGACAGTTCCAGGAAGTATGCCTGGCATTGAAGTCCCCACAGATAATGACTCTGTCCGAAATGTTAAGAAGCTCTAAGATATCACTAGTTACAATCTTCCAAAAGTATATAGAGATTAGTGTAAAAGAATTGCTGCCGAATCCCACCTTACAGATTGTGGCTGAATATCTATTGTTTAATATTGCTTTAGGTTTTGCATAGCGAACACTATTATGGACCAGTAATGCAGTACCACCCGATTTTTGAGACTTACAATCTGTTCTAAGAACCGAATAATTTGGAAAAAAGAGGCTATGCCTAGACGACAGTTTGGTTTCACACAGGCACGCTAACCAGGGTTTATGTTTGACTAGAAGAAGTTCAAGTTCCCTCCTTCTCGGGGAACTAACTATGCTATTACAATTTAAGGACAGGATTTTCATTCTTTGTAAAATTGACAAATGAAATTTAGGTATAACGATCTCTTTTCATTGATATCCTGTACAGAGTTTATTTTATTCATGAAACTTGATATTTGAGTTAGCAAAGCATTAAAATTTATGCCAAACAGACTATGGGAGAGATCCATAAACTCGTTAATAGGATCATTCTTTCTAGTATTATCCTTATTACTAACTGGGATAGAAAAACGCTGAGGTTCGCTAAATTGATTCATGTTAGGCTGCGTTAAATCACGTTTGAACTGGTCCGAGTAACGAACACCATCTTTAACAAAACTAGATACAAACTGATTTGGGACCCGTGTGTTGTTTATTTGAGTATTATTTTTATTTTGTCTACTCACCATACCTGAATATTTCTGCCTTTCTGGACATTCCGAGTAACTGGCAACGTGATTTCCGCCACAATTTGCGCATTTAATTAGTGAATCCCTTTGGTTATTATTGTTGTTGCTGGGATTCTTATTGATTGGACAATCCCCTGGAGTGTGTGAGGTAGCGCATTTGACACACTTAAATTTCATGTTACACGCTGATGCAACGTGTCCGAAGCCCTGGCACTTGTGACATTGGGTTATTGGTAACTTCCTTTTGATCTCCCATTGCACTCTATATCCACAACATCCAGTTATATTTTTAATATCGGAAATTCTTGTGTTGGCCTCAAATGCAACTGTGAAACAGGATAGCTTCACCGCGGTTATATTTCCGTCCAGGTCTCTCATCTTCTTAACCATTGGGTAGACTTTAATGACATTATGCACCAGTTGGGAAATGCCTTCTTTAATCTCCTTGATGTCGGTGTCGCAATGAATGCCACGCATTAGCATTAGTTTGGGTTTTTGACCCTTTATGGCATAGGTGTAGAACTGTATATTGTTTTTAATTAATAGTTCAGTTATCTTGCTGTGATCGTTGACACATGCTGGATAGATAATGACACTGTTGGGTGTCATCCTTAGTAGTGAATTTTTGAAGTTAGATGTTATGGCTTTTACCGAAGCGATTGCGTTTTTGTTAAAGCCTTTAAGAATTAGAGGCGGAGGCTTGATAACCTTGATTGAATCATTCCCTCTATTTACGTTGCCTGAGTGTTCTCCTAACGGAACGTCGACATTTAAACCATTAAATTTGCCCCCTATAATCGTGGGGAAGTCTTTTGTTATATTGTAATAATCTTCAACTGCATCCATTTCCGACTCCAATATGCACTCTTCAATTTGGTCCAGTGTCATTGCCGCTTGTGGTTGCCTCGTGGCAGCATTGTGTGAGCTGCTCGGGTTTTCATCTAAGCCGTCCTGTTTCAGGGCGGTTGTTAATTCCTTGCTTGTGCTGCAGTAATTTTCCGTGGTGGTACGGTCCTTCCTGAGATTTTCTGCATCGTCATCCATATCGGAATCACTAGAGTATACGTATTCCTCGGCGTCCAGGAGTTTCTTCACTTTATCACTTATTTCATTGTTTATTGATGATTCACTGGTTTTTTTCCTTTTTCTTGTAGCGTTTTCGCTGTCCACGTTGCTGTTTGACGGGCTTTCGCTGTTGTTGTTCATCTTTTTGTTGATTTCTGTTAGTTGTTTTGTTAGTTCCTTTGTTGACTTTGCAATTGATTTGGCAATCATGTTATTAATATAGCTGATGGTTTTATCGTCCAGGGGTAACCCGCCGCCCCCAGCCTTTTTGCGTGTCATTGCTGACTTGCGTGCAATCTCACGCGGCTTGAACTTTTGAGGCCCCAATAGTCCTATTGTGTTTATTTTTCCGATTTTTTTTATTTCTATTTATTTATTTATGCTTTTGTTGTTATTTTATTTGGTACTATCTTTGTTAATAGTCGCACTAATCCGCTCCACGAGCGTTAATTATTTATTTTTCTTGTGTTTAAAGATTTAATTTTTTTTTTTTTCGGGAAAGGAAAAAACAGCCGCACATCGACGTTGAAGTCTAAGGCGACTATGCAGTAGAAGTTGTTGAATATATTTAATTTTAAAGATTCTCTTCGTGCATGTAACTCATAACTTGCATGACCAACTGTGTTTTTCTAAGCTCAGCCCCATTTTGACTTATTTTAGAAGTGAATGGTACAACCTTTAAAAAAAGCTCAACTTTTAAAATTATTTGTGAGTCCTCGTGAATTTAGAATTAAAATCCGAAATTTTTGGAAATTAATATTTTTTTTGAAGAGACTACGATTTTATCATTATCGTGAATTGTGTTCGATACCATTTATTGTTTCTAACTGTTCCTAACTGTTTCGAATAATTTTATTTGGTCGCAGAGAAAATTATAGAACAAATTAAAATTTTTGGTTTCTCTTCCTGCATGTAACTATTTACGTGGATGACCAATAATGGCTTTCAACGCTCAAATGTCAATATTTTATGAATTTTTCGTTCACTTATCGTGGAAGTTATAGAAAAAAATTAAATTTGTATATTCTTGTCCTGCATGTAATTCATACCATGAATGACCAAGATTCTTTTTCTAATCTAAAATGAATATATTTTACATGCTGAATCGTGTTGGGTGCCTTTAACTGGGATAACAATTTCTGCTTTTCTACGTTCAAATGATAATAGTTCATGCTTTGAATAATTTTATTTGGTCGAAAATAAAGTTATAGAACAAATTAAAATTTTTGTATTCTCTTCCTGCATGTAACTCTTAACGTGGATGATCAATAATGCTTTTCAACCCACAAATGACAATATTTTATAAATTTTTCGTTCACTTATCGTAGAAGTAGAAGGAAGTTATAGAAAAAAAATTAAATTTATATATTCTCTTCCTGGATGTAATTCATACCATGAATGATCAATTTTGCTTTTCTAATCAGAAATGAAAATATTTTACTTCGTGAATCGTGTTAGGTGAAATCAATTGTTCCTACTTATTTCGAATATTTTTATTGTGTCGCATTGAAAGTTGTATGTATACCAAATTTAAATTTATATCTCTTCCTGCATGTAACTTTAACTTGGATGACCATTTCTGCTTTTCTACGCTCAATTGATAATATTTCATGCTTTGAATAATTTTATTTGGTCACGGTGAAAGTTATAGAATAAATAAAAATTTTTGTTTTCTCTTCCTGCATGTAACTCTTAAAATGGATTACCAATAATGCCTTTCAAAGCTCAAATGACAATATTTTATGAACTTTTCGTTTACTCACCGTACAAGTAGAAGGAAGTTATAGAACAAAAATTAAATTTATGTATTCTCTTCCTGCATGTAATTCATACCATGAATGACCAATTTTGCTTTTCTAATCTAAAATGAAAATATTTTACGCCGTGAATCGTGTTGGGTGCCATCAATCGCTCTTATACTTCTTTCGAATCAATTTTATTAAGCCGCAATCCAAAATTACATTTATTTATTCTCTTCCTGCATGTAACTTTTAACTTGGATGTCCAATTGTACACTATAAGTTCAAATGACAACATTTCTTGAATTTATCGTTATGGCGAATTGTGTCACGTGCTATTTATTGTTCATAATCACTTTATACGTTTTTATTGGGTCGTAGTGGAAGTTATAAAATAAATTTAAATTAATAAACGTATTCTCTTCCTGGGCGCTGATTCTCTAAAAAATAAGATAATGGGTAAACGTGTAAATTTGCAAAAAGCTAAGCCTACTTTAATGAATTCCAAATTTTTCGATTTGATTACTACTTCAAATAAAATCGAAAAATTGCAAATTAATAAAAGAAAGCTTTGCTTTTTACGTGTTTACACGTTTACCCATTATCTTAATTTTTAGAGAATCAGCACCCTGCACGTAACTCTTAACTTGGATGACCAATTTGCTTTATACGCGCAAATCACAATATTTTGTGCATTTGTCATTATCACGAATCGTTTGAGAGATTTATTATTCCTAGTTGCCGAATAAGTTTTATTGGATCGCCGTAGAAGTTTTTGAATAAATTTAAATTTATATTCTCTTCCTGCGTGTAACTCATAACTTGCTTGACCAACTGCGTTTTCTAAGCTCAGCCCCATTTTGTCTTATTTTAGAAGTGAATGGTACAATCTTTTAAAAAGCTCATCTTTTATAATTATAAATTTAAGGTTGTGAATTCTTTAATCGATATTTTAAATTTCATAAATTTAGAATTAAAATTCGAAAATTTTGGAAATTAATATTTTTTTTGAATATTTTAGGATTTTCGAGAAAAAACTAATACAGAGACTACCACCTAGTCCAGCGTTTTTATAAAATCAATCCACCAGTCCAATTAAAAGTTTGAATGTTGTATTAGAAACTCTGGGATCTGTCTTAAGGCGCAAAAATCATTGAATTTGGATCATTTTTGAATTTTCAGTAAAACAACTGGATAGTCTAATTTGAAGTTTTTAAAGTATTTCATGAATTAACAATTAAGAACTAGAAAGAACAAGAATTTTTGGAAATCAATAAATTTCTGTATTTTTAAGTCAACAAGAATTTTACAAATTTTGGAACTTCAAGATTTTCAAAAATTTTCAAAATTTAAAGAATATTTATAAAAGCACATCTAGAAACTTCAAATAATTTCAAGAATTTAAAGATATGTACATCTTTTGCCAAGGAAATGAAAATTTTGGGAATTACAAATTTTGGAATGCTAAAATTTATTTTTGTTTATTGTTTTTGCGAATTTAATAGGTTTTTGATGTGTTTATGAGTCTAAGAAAAAAAAAATACTTAAGAATTTTATAAAATTTACAGATCTATGATATATAATTTTAGGAATTTCAAAGGAGTGCTGAGCAGTTTCGAATATTTTTATCCATACTATGCGAATGACGAAGCTTATAAAAGTTGTAGCCCAATGAAAGATGTTCCATACAATCGTTTTTATGTATATGTTGATGGCTGTAAATAGGTAATTTTCTGAACGTTTGACGACGAAATAGTTTTAAAATTCTAAAAAATTAGAATAGTTTACATAATAAATAAATGGTGAACAGAACTGGAAGTTTTATAGTAATATAAAATACTAAATATCGCAATTTCAAATTAAATTAGTTTTATGTATTGCATTAATAACAATTTATTTGAACAAAAATTATTTTGCAAGTGAAAATAAAAATAAAGCGCCCTATACCAATAAAATAAATGTTTAAATACAGAGATGAGAAGTTCGAATGGAAGAGTATAGCTATAAGATAATATATATGGACCGGGTTTAAAAATAGGTTCTCATTCGCGTATTTTAGAAACAGCAGGAATATGGTACGCAAATTTAAAAATATTCAACCTAACTACCTGTTCTCATATAGATTACGGAAAATTAAATTATTTTAATAATGGGCTGCGCTATAGAGTTACCGATTTTTAAGAATAGCGGGAAACTTTAGAAAATTGAAATTTTCTCAGTTTTCGATTGTGGAGTTACTTGAAAAGCAAATCATTTACTCGACCGAAAACCATTAGTTCCGCCTAAAAAAAAAAAAATTGAATTTCACAAACTGACTAATAAAACTCAACAGGATGTCGACCATAAGTCTGAAACTTTCCAAGATATATACCAAAATCAATTTCTTCATATACACGGGCTACTTGATTATTCTCGAGTGTGGATTATAAAAATCACCACAAATATTAGTAATCGGCGGATAGCCTAAAATCAACAACAAGTACGTAAATGAACTATGGTGCGCGCATATATTAATGAAGAGAAACACAGATTTCTTTTTTTTTTTTTTTTTTTCAATAAACTTCGATGAACTTTTTGCGTACGATTTACGTCACTACATTTTATTAATCTCCTATCTATATTTAGCATCAAAAATTTTATTTTGTTTTACTTTGCATACAAAATAACGTCATCATTAGTGTATAACTGCATAATGTTATTATAATACAACGTAGATCTGTATATAGCTTGTATTTACTTATATACGCAGATGAATCATTAAAACTTACCTTGATCGCGATCAACAACTTTGAATATTTTTTTTCGTTTTATAGTGTATATACAGCCTTTAATGTCCATTACTAATCAAAACTTTATTTTAATTTTCGGTACTATAAATTAGCCACACTAAATTACTGTCAAGTGCGCCGCTTAAAAATTAAATCGCACCTAAAATTATTTTAGAAGAACAAACAAAACAAAACTAAAAAAAGTTTCTTAGAATATATTCTAAGCCTGATTATGCTACTCAACACCATATCATCAACATCACGATTAATTAGTATAGGCAAACATCTTTATTGTACACGCGTTTGTATATAACGTCAACAAGTTGGTATAATATAGAGAAAATATTTTTTTTTAGAAATAAACCAAAACATTTCTTTTTTTTTTTATACACAAACTATTCATACGGCATGACGTCTACCGTGCACACAGCAAACAACAAAAATTTCTTTTTGCGTTTACTTCTTTTACTATGCGCGCTCTATTCGGGGATGGCATGATTGCATGACATAATAAAGTAGAACAGGTAATAAACTCTTCTGGTCAAGCGATGACAACATTTTTTTTTAATTTCGTAGAAAGACTACTTCACTTTACTCTCTCGTGTGCGACAAGCGCGGATTATAATACAAAAAAAAAAAACGATTTAAGAAAATGAAGAAGATTTGAACATTAATATAGTTTTTGTTGTTTTATAATGTACATACGTAGGTATAACACAACCAAAAACACAAATTGTCTGAGGTCATTTATTGTCATTTAAAGGTCACAAAAACACAAATGTATTTTAGAAAGCTATTTTTATAAAAAGCGACGAGTGTATAAATTGTTTGATATGCAATCAAATAAAAAATTGTCAACGACACTTTATGCGGCAACCAAAATTAGAGGTGATATGAAAGGGGCGAGCCGATATTAATACTTGTCGAAAACCATAACACTAAAATTTTTTTATGAGATAATCTATTGGATATAAGCGCGCGATGATCTCATATGTGTAATGTTTGAATTTAATAAAATAAATGGCGTTTGCTGCTAAAATTGTTGTTTTATGGTGTTAGATTATATTTACATGCCGGGGACATAATCAATCGTGTATATAAGTATATTCACAATTAAGTAGCACTTTTAAAATAATCTGATGTATCTGTCATAGGTTTTGTTTGTTTTTTGTATTTTATTTTGGTAAACTGTTAGGTATCGCTTTTGGTAAATATGCGGGACATTTGTTGAATTCGAATTAGTAATTTGATTTTATGGAATTTTAATTGATGCCTCGCGATAATGAGTGATGATAAGCTAAATTTAGTATGATGAATACAGATATATACGAATACGTTCTATGAATATATCATCATTATAGAAGTAATTTACGTAATCCATGACGATTTGGCGTCTGCTGGTGGGGGGATCAGCTGATTAGATCAGCTCCGTAACCTTCAGTAGGGTGCTCTTCACGTGAGCTGTTCTGGTCATGTTTCAGGCAGCTGGCGGGATGAGTACGATTGTGGTAGGGGTAACCTTGCCACAATTCGCAGGTGTACGTACTGCCTCCACGTGGCAATCGTCGGTAACTGATGTCGTCTATTACAGTTTTGTTCTAGTTGACTCAGGCCAAAGTACGGCGCTAAAGGAGAAAACCTTAACAAAAAACCCTAATCTAAGGTGGAACAGCATATGCCGATGGATGAATGACTGATAGGTTAATCAGTCCCAAATATGCGGACTCTGGATACCAGGCGCCCTCCAGTTTTATTTAGCCTTCCTGTGGTAGCTGGGTGTCCCACAGGTGACCTTCATTTCCCAAATACTCGTGGGAATAAAATGCCTAAAAAAATAAAAAATTATGATAAGGATGGTAACGCTCCTAAAGCGTCACGGACCAGCGAGGATTCTGCGGTGGCTTTCGAGGGCTCAGGTCCTCTCTCCGCTGTGGAATCCTCAATGGTTGACACATCGGATGGGGAAATCCGTTCGGAGATTGAGAACTTAAATCTCAATTCCGATATGGTAACCTCAGGAGATGAGGAACTGGCCCCCGTAAGTGGGGGGATCTCCTCTGTGAAAACAGGGGAAAGTGCGGACGTCGGGGAGTGTCGGAAGGAGCAGGTTGACATCATCAAACCTGCTGCGGCTCCTCATGTGAAAAAAATGTGTGGGGCTGCGAAAAAGCGGTACAGGAAGCTTCTGGCTGAGGGCAAAGCGCCCGGTAGCGAGACAAGGCTTCTGGCGGTGCGGCCACGGAAGGAGACTTGCGCTCCTACGATGGACCAACCGCCAAAGAGGGACCGCTCGGAGGACGGCACTTCACCGGCACAAAAAAAGGCCAGGGGGGAAGAACATGTCCTGGTGGCCTCGGGTTCTGCGGTCCGGCCTGGAGTTACCTTCAGGCAGGCTGCGGAATCAGAGAGCATTGGGATCTTACCCTCTGGCTTTCCTGAGGTTGCCCTCACTGGAGAGCAGCTTAAAGCTGTCCAGGAGGGAATCTTGGATAAGGTGCTGGAGCAGGAGGCCAAGGAGCTTAAACCTAAGTTCCTTGGCAGTCAGCTTCGGCTTGGTTGGCTGGTAGTGACCTGTGCCGACCGGGCCACTGTACAGTGGCTCAGGGAGACCATAGGCACTATTAAGCCATGGGAAGGTGCAGAGCTGATTGTAGCTGAGGCGGGAAACCTGCCTCGAGCTAGGATCGTGTTTGGTACCTTCCCAAACAGTGCCGAATTGCCCACGGATAAGCTTCTGGGTTTTATCAGAAGCCAAAACGAGGGCATGCAGGCGATCAACTGGAGAGTGGTCAGGAGAGAGGCGAAAGGCACTTCAGCTTTTTGCACGTTCTCCATGGACCACTCATCGGTTGAGAAGCTCAAACAAATTGACTTCAAAATCAATTTTAAGTTTGGGATTGTCCAACTGCACCCCAAGGGGGGCCAGGGTGGTGGAAAGCTAGGTTCCAGGGGCGGGCCCCAAGTGGTCAAGCCTGTGGAGGACATCGTGGCTGCACCTGTGAAGGCGATCGAGGCCGCACCTGTGGCGGCTATCGGGGCCACACCTCTGGTTAAAACCACTGGTGTGGCGGCCCTTTCCAGGAGACAGGCGAGGAGAAGGAGGGAAAGGGAGAGGAAGGCGTCAGCGGTTGTATGGGGAATGGCCCCGCGAGGGGTCACCCCGCGCAAGCCACTGGTAAAGCCTGGTGGCTCTCAGTCAGCTGTGGACAGCAGCAGCAAGATGGAGGACATGGATTCGCCATCTGGCAATGGCGGTGCGAGCAAGGAGGCTAATGCAGGCCTTCAGCAGACGTCGCTGCAGTGATGGCACACTTAACCTGCCTACAGATAAACCTGCATCATGCAAAGGCGTCTTCGGACGTCCTTTGTCGTAGGTTTATCTGCCAGAAAATTGGCATGGCTCTAATACAGGAGCCATGGGTAATAGGTAACCAAATTAAAGGTATACCAAAACAAATGGGTAAGTTGATTTATTGTAATGGAACTGAGAGTCCAAGGGCGGCCATTTTGGCCAGCTCGCAAATTAATTTTATTCCCATTTCAGAGTTCATCTCCAGGGACTTAGTGGCGGTAATGGTGGAGGTTCTGGGTGAAAGAGGGAAACAGGAGGCTATAATGGCCTCCGCCTACTTTCCTGGAGACTCGGAAACGATACCTCCTCTTGAAGTTAGGCGGCTCATAGCTCATTGCCAGCGCAATGGGCTGGCTTACCTAATAGGATGCGATGCAAATGCGCACCACACGGTGTGGGGCAGCACAAACATCAATAATAGGGGTGAGTACCTTTTTGAGTATATAATTACTAATAATGTAGATATTGTCAATAGGGGAAGGAAACCTACTTTCATAAATGCGATTCGGCAGGAGGTCCTAGATTTGACCCTCGCTAGTCCGCATTTTAGTCATTTTGTTAAAAATTGGCATGTGTCTGAAGAGGCCTCCTTATCGGATCACTTGCACATCAGATTCGATTTGGCGGCCGAGGCCATGCAGCGGCAGGAGATAAGAATTCCAAAACTGACCGATTGGGACTCTTATAGAGTCTCACTCGAATCAGAAATGCCCTCGGTAATGGGGAACATAGAGTCTCCAGAGGGCTTGGAATTCTGTTCAAACCAGCTGCATAATTCTATACACTCGGCTTACGAAAACAGCTGCCCAGTTAAGCGAAGAGAGTCCATTAAGTTGGTCCCTTGGTGGAACGGGGCGCTGAGTAAGCTGAGGAAAAAATCTAGAAGGTTGTTCAATAAGGCTAAACGCACCGGGGAATGGGGCGAGTATAGGATGGCCTTAACGGAATACAATCTGGAATTAAGAAGATCCAAAAGGGCTACCTGGAGAAACTTCTGTGAGGGAATTATTGAATTACCCTCTGCAGCTCGTCTCCAGAAAGTCCTTGCTAGAGATCACTCAAATGGTTTGGGGCTTCTTCAGAAGCAAAACGGGATGTTCACTGAAAACCGGAAGGAAACCCTGGAGTTACTATTAGGTACCCACTTTCCGGACTCAATAGTGGTAGGTACCCAGGAGGACCCGCATGACCCTTCAAGTGAGGTAGACTATTCACCCCACAGTAGGATCTGGAGCCTCTCTGGAAAAATGTTCACACCCAGCAAGGTGAGATGGGCTATTGGCTCTTTCAAACCGTTCAAATCTGCTGGAGGGGATGGTATCTTTCCGGCTTTACTTCAAAGAGGTATTGAGGAAATACTCCCCAGCTTGGTCCAGTTGTTTCGGGCAAGTTATGCTTTTAACTATATTCCGAAACTATGGAGGAAAGTAAATGTGGTCTTTATACCAAAGGGAGGGGGTCGTCTGGACACCCAGCCCAAGGCTTATCGGCCAATTAGCCTAACATCGTTTCTATTGAAGACGATGGAAAAAATCCTGGATAATCAAATAAGAAATGAAATCCTTGTAAATAACCCACTGCATCGGAACCAGTTTGCTTATCAAGCTGGCAAATCCACTGTGATGGCTCTTAGTGGTCTAGTCACGAAGATTGAAAGAGCGGTGGCTTTTAAGGAAATTGCCCTGTGTGCCTTTGTGGACATTGAGGGGGCATTTGACAATACCTCCTATGGTTCAATAGAGAGGGCAGCTATGGAGAAGGGGGTTCCGCCGTCTACAACTAGGTGGATCCGCTCCATGCTGAAATATCGCGATATTACAGCCACACTAGGTGGCGAGTCAGTAACCATCAGGGCCGTAAAGGGCTGTCCCCAAGGAGGTGTACTGTCTCCTCTTTTATGGTCATTGGTTATTGATAGACTGCTGGTCCTCCTGAATAGCCATGGGTTTGATGTCCAGGGCTATGCGGATGACGTGGCTATCGTGATTAGAGGCAGGTTTGATGATATCATCTCTGATCTCATGCAAAATGCACTCAACTTGATATGGCAGTGGTGTAACAAGGAAGGACTTAGTGTCAATCCAAACAAAACTGTCATTGTCCCTTTTACGAGGAGGAGAAAGCTCTCGCTTGTAGCTCCCTCGTTAAACGGTACTATTGTTGCCTTTTCCAAAGAGGTTAAATATCTAGGGGTTATCCTGGATAATAAACTGAACTGGGAACAACATATACAAAAAATTCATAATAGAGCCACTAAGGCTTTTTGGGCCTGTCAGAGACTCTATGGACGTACTTGGGGACTACAACCAAAAATGATCTACTGGTCATTTCTAACAATTATTAGGCCTATGATCACTTACGCATCGTTAGTGTGGTGGCCTAAAACTCAACAAAGGACAGCGCAAACTTTATTGAATAAGGTTCAGCGTATGGCCTGCATTGGGGTTACGGGCTCAATGAAAACATGTCCGACCGCAGCAATGGAGACACTCCTAGGACTAACTCCATTGCATCTGCATGTAAAAAAGGATGCTGTTAATATGGCCCTTAAGATGCAGGCGGAGGGTAACATCAAACCAGGCAATATGGTGGGCCATCTGGAGATCCTTAAGGAGTTTCAGACAGATCCCACTATAGGAATGCCTTCCGACTGTATGCCAGCCAAACTGGATTTCCACAAACCCTTTTGTGTTAGATTACCTGACCGGGAGGAGTGGAGTACAGGGGGACCATCCTTTGAGCGAGGGTCATTGGTGTGGTATACAGATGGATCAAAAACGGAAGATGGGGCGGGGGTAGGAATACATGGGAGTGGAGTATCACTCTCGAAGTCCTTGGGTACCAATGCAACCGTCTTTCAAGCAGAAGTGCATGCTATAGAACTTTGTGCTAGGATAGGCATTTCTAAAGGCCTAAACGACGCAAAGGTTTATATCGTATCAGACAGCCAATCGGCCTTAAAGGCTCTTAGGTCTTTTACCATTGAGTCAAGGCTGGTATGGGATTGTCTGAAGGTTATTAAATCGCTGGCAAGCTCAAATAAGGTAACACTTGTTTGGGTGCCAGGGCACACTGGAATTGTGGGAAACGAGGCAGCTGATGTCCTCGCCCGCGAGGGATCTGCCTTTCCATTAATTGGACCAGAGCCCTTCTGCGGCGTCTCTAAGGGGCACCTTAGGGCAGCAGTTAAACGCTGGGAGGATGTGCAAAAGTCCTCTTACTGGCGCGGAATTCCAGGTTTGCGACAGGCGAAGGAATTTATTTCACCTTCGTCGGCCAGGGCCAAGGAATGTCTCGTACTTAGGAAACCTGAGTTGAGGCTGCTTACCGGCTTCCTCACAGGTCACATCCCCTTAAGGTATCACCTTAAGAAAATGGGCCTAAGTCCGACGGATAGATGTCGTTTCTGTGACATGGAAGCGGAATCAGCGGAACATGTTCTGTGCCATTGCCCAGCCATTTTCTGCAAAAGGTTACAACATCTAGGAGGGAGAGTAATGAGCCCGGATGGTATGCACCATATACCGGCCGGCAGTATTGTCAGGTTCATTAAGAGCCTGAATATTGACTGGACGGCTCATTAAGTAGGGTCCATGCACAAAAGATCTTTTAGGTCGCAGTGCGGGGTGGCTTGAACGCCCACATGGCCCTCAACTAATAATAATAATAATACGTAATCCATTTTGATTTATTATAAAGGGAAACAGTACATCTTTTATCGACGATGAGCAAACATTCGGAGATATATCAAATCATTAAACTATTTTCAAAATTTGATACTATTTGGTAATTCTCTTATCAAACATTTAAAAGAGCAAGTGGAGTATGTACATAATATACCTTTTATCATTTTAAGAAACATGAGATAGAAATATCACAAAATAATCTGGTATCAGCGTTGGATGTTCCAAAAACACTCTCAAATATTGGGACCGGTTATCATTTAATTACTTTACACCCATCTATGTTCAATATTGATCGTTTTGATCTCTATATAATATCTCATACTTTCATTCTGGACCGCAAACAAAAGTTTCAGCAATACAACGGTCACACTTTTAATTCAGGTTAGGTCCAATCTCAACAATCTAGGACAACCGGTGATTTCTAGATAAGAAATATTACCTATACTGATGAAATATTGTGGTCTGGAAGTTATAGTAACATCAAATTTGGCGCCTTTATAAAATAGAAGAATGATTATTAAGAAATTTGCTATAAATTCGTACAGAAATTAGGCATTTTGAATATAATTTTTCAGTGATTAAATCAATTTAATTTGCATGAAGCAATACGTGCCGACGAAGCCTCACAAATGTTTACTTTGAGAGGGAAATCATCAGGCAAATTATAAGTTTGTGGCCTAAACAAACATTTTGTTTAATTTTTGGATCCTTGCATAATTTCGAAATTTACAGTGGAGAAGAAATTAATTATAGGAACGAAAGTGAAGAAAATCTCGGGGCATCCTCAACCAATAAAGTTGTTCGGTTATGTAGACCTGTTCCTGAAAAAATAGATCATTTTGTGACAACTATTCTACTATAATACCCCTTGAACTGTTTCTTAAACAAAAACGAATTCTTTTCATAGGGATAAGGCGTAATCGGATCTCCAACTCTAAATTCAAAACTGATAGCGAGATTGGTAAACTTGTAAAGGTAAAGAGTATACTGCATCCTTTGAAGGTATTGCCTTAAGCTTAGTATAATGGAAAGGCAACAAGTAAGAAAACGCTAGTTTCGTCTTATATTGGAACAGACCCAGAATCACTGATAAATAGATGAAACTATACTGAAACACTGATAAAACAGCAAGAAAAAGGCCAACAGGCCATTACGCTTGTTAGTTATAGGAAATATTTATCGTCGTTAAAATATAAAATCGTCGAAATGGTATCACAGGATATTTTTCCGCACCATTGACGTTACTGTTAAAGCATTAATAAATTACTTCCGCAAGAAATCGGTTCAAAATATCCTCCATAAAGAATATTCGTCCGATAATACTAACTATTTTTCAGTTTGGGAATACTAACTAGATGTAAAATGCCTAAGTGTAAAAGTCAAATCTTTATAACGTTTAAAATGTAACGGCAGTTTATGCATCAATAAGACACGAAACTATTTTTTAGATTTCCACAATTAATTTGTTTGTTTAAAAAAAAATGAAGTCTAAAATCGGATCACTAACCAAGCCTTGGAATCGGCACCAACGAAAGTAGGACCTCGTGGGAGACCACCTAGCCAATAAATGGCTGACGTCGAAAAGGACCAAAATACTATCGGTCACTGTATCTAGCATTCTCTTGCGTTGAATTAAACTATTTGAAGGAACATCGCTGAGGCGGCCAAATCCCTTCATGGAATGCAGCGCCAGCGGAATAAGAAGGAAACAGAACAGGGGACAAAGTAAATGCCAAAGTTTGTGCAGAAGAAAGAAATGTTTTTGCTAAAAGGCAGACATACTTCCTAGAAATCATTCAAGTTATCAATTAACGAACACCGCTTGTTATAGGTTTTGCACTAAACAGATAAGCTTACCTATGTCCAAAGCAGGAAACGATTGTAACTGAAAGACAGATATAGCGTTTACAAGCTTCTATTGTTTAAATTGTATTAGCCAAAGTAGCGATTTAGTTCTTAGAAGCCAAAAAGGTATCAATAAAAAGAACACCACCTGCTACAAGTTTCGTAGGACATGGATATAGGGTGCCTATGGCCAAAGTAGAAAGGAATTGTATTTGGTAAAAGGCTGATATAGTTCATAAAAGTCATATATTATCTACCAAGCCCGGAGACAAAGGGGGTGCTCATAGCACCTCAGTCATATATTGCCCACCAATCCTGTACCAACACGTGCCTTTGGTCTAATATACATTTTAACATTGAAAATGTTTATAGCTTAGTAACTCTGTAAAAAATTGAGACAAAAAACCGAGACTTTGTGTGTAGTCGTCACAAAACCGACTTACTGACGATGACTTGGCAATTTTTAACCGATTTTAATTCAATTCGACATGTACCATGGAAATAGGATCTGCCATGTCTTTGAGAGAAAGTTCTGCAATATAACCAATTAAATCAATTAAACCTATACTATGAAATGCTCGTTAATTGTTATCTTATACAACTTCTAGGGATATATCTGCCTCTCGACTAACACAATTTTATTTAATTTTGGCAATAGGCAAGCTGTAATCATCTGCGCTGGTATTTGCATATTAATTACCATACCCATATGTACCCTTGACCAAGCGGCGCTCGTTAATTGATATCTTGTAAGACTTCTAATGACTATATTTACCGCCGAAAGCTGCTGTTTCCAACCATTGTTTTGTCAATAGTTTACCTAGTACTAGACATTTACAAGCAAAAAATTCATAGAAATTGCGAGCTTATTCATGATTATCGCTAACTATACTTCGTAAAATCTCGAACTATAGGAACTCCTTAATTTCCAGAAGAAACGAACTAAATCACAATAAACAAAACGTCACGCTAAATGCTAGGTCTACTACAAATGCACAAATAAACCGATATTAAATGCTTTTGATTGGAAAATTACAACTACTTAAAGTTAAAGGTCTCGAATAAAACAATACAATTTTAATGGTAAATTCTGGTCTGGTTGTATTGGAAATTTAGTAATCTACCTTGTGTATCGTCGGAACTTGAGTTTAAGCCTCAGGCAAAGAAGTGTTAATGGACAATTATCAATTTCAACCGAAATCGCAATATAAACTTTAAAATTTATATATTCCTTAGAATAGAGGGACATTTTTGGGCTTGGTTGATTAAGAATTTAGTCACCTACATCATATGTTAACGGAATCTGAGTCCAAATTTCCAACAACATTTAAAAAATTTTAGTCGAAAGCGCAATGTACTGGTCAAAATTAAAGTTATTCGTCAGGGCCCATTTATCAGTTTCAGTTAAAAATTCAATTGGCACCTGAAGTTTCCAGACTAATTTATTCCCCTAGATAGGGGGTATTTTTTGAGATCGATGGGCAAAGTAGTATGTGAGTTACTATGTATACTATCGGACAGTGAATTCAAATCTCTGGCAAAGAATACCAAGGCCCATTTATCCGTTTCAGTTCAAATTTCAATTGGTATAAAAAGTTTGCAGACTAAATTATTCCTCTGGATAGGGGTTAGCTTTTGGGCGCTATTGATGGAGTAGCAGGTCAGCTAGTACGTGTGCTATCGGCAAGTGAATTCAAATCTCTGGCATAGAATGCCAAGGCCTAAGTTTAAGGTAAAATTTCAATTGGTAAATAAAGTTTCCAGAATCATTTATTCCCCTGGATAGGGGATAGTTTTTGGGCTCGATAGGCGGAGTAGTTTGTCGGCTACTACGTGTGCTATCGGGAAGTGAATTCAAATCTCTGGCAAAGAGTGCCAAGGCCCATTTATCAGTTTCAGTTAAAATTTCAATTGGTATATAAAGTTTCCAGAATCATTTATTCCCCTGGATAAAGGGGTAGTTTATGGGATGGATAGTGATAAAATGGTGTCTTTTTCACCAGAGGAAACTGATAAATTTGCCTTAGCATTCCTTGCCAGACATTTGAATTCACATTCCAATAGTACACGTAGTAGCTGGCCTACTACTACGTCTATCGCGCCCTAAAACTACCCACTATCCAGGGAAATAAATGATTCTGGAAACTTTTGGTACCAATTGAAATTTTAACTGAAACTGATAAATGGGCCTTGGCACCCCTTGAAACTGGTAGAAACTTCTAAAATAGTTATCAAAATATAATTTGTGGCCTTTAGATTCTAATCTTGCTGCAAGGTGGAGAACAACAGAGGGCCCTCGAGTGGCGCTCGAGCAGATTTTCGGACATGCAAAATCGTCTTTCCACGTCTCTTGACTTCAACTCGTATGGCACCCAATTTCCCATCTTTTGGATGAATCCCAAGGCTTTCAAATGTCTGGAAATTGTTGCTTGATCAACTCCCAATGATTCTGCAAGTTCTTCTTGCGTTTGACATGAATCTTGATCGAATAATGCCTCCAATTCATCCTGCTCTTTGTCCTTGATGTCAAAATCACCACTTTTGAAGCGACTAAACCACTCAAAGCACTGTGTTTTTGCAAGAGCATGCTCACCATACAAATCCACGAGCAAACGATGACTTTCAGCTGCAGTTTTGTTTGCGAGAAAGTGACTCAACAAAACTTCCCGCAAATGCTGTTTTTTTCCCGCAAATTTGATAAATTTTCCGTCGTTGAAATCGGTTGGATGCGCACAATCAAAACAAAAACTTTTAGCTGATTTAGACAGGTATTGAATAAGGCTTTCAAATGACTATCACTATCATTCAAATGTACTATAACGCATAAACAAGTAATGACATCTAGTATCAAATTTCGGTTTTTAATGCATACACCTAGATATTTAAAAATGATAGTGACTGGAGAACCGCTTCACTGTTATATTGGATAAATGATGATGGAGTGTTGGGTGCCGGAAAAGTTACTTTCGATATTGAAAAGTGGTCCCAGTTCGGTTTTTTGCTATACGTGGATAATTTGTAAATGGCCGGATTAAAACACCAGGAGACCAAACGTCGGAGCGATTGAGTAAGTTGAAATGGGACTCCTTCAATCCAATTTTGAAGGAAATGAACGTCAGTCAACTGTTCATTACCCCATCTTTGAAGAGTAACAGTTTACAATTTAATTCCTCCGGTGAGCAATTTGGCAGTTTTTCACAGAATTTAACAATCAGGTCAGGTGACACGGATGGATTAATACGACTGATATATAAATATTTCTTATCAGGCAACGAAACAGTTTTAATCGAATGGAAGGGTGTGCCCGTCTACACGACAGCTTGCACTGGCCTCAGCGGATTGCTCTCATTGGAGTTGGAGCCAGACTGAACAACTCTTGTCAATGAAGGCTTAGTGTTGTCATCGTCATCAAACATATTTATTAAAGCATTGATTAATTTGCGATTTTCAGCAACCTCCGATTCAATATTTTTTAAGTCCAAATTTCCGGTGACCCTGTCCATATTCACGTTAATTTTCTTCAAAATATTGGACATGTTCTTATTCGCGACCAATGGTATACAGCAGTTGCCAAAATAGCGCATACTTGAATACTTTTTAATTTAATTGATCGCAGCACGATCAATCCCACTGCAATCATAACAAAATTGGTTATTGCACATGTGTGTTATGTAAATTGTTTAATGTATATCGAATATATTCTTAGGAACCATTGGGTTTTATTACAAGTTTGCGTGACAAAATGAGAAAGCTATTTGCTCCTGGTATAGAGCACCAAATCACAACATATACTGCAGAAGATTTGAATAGCTGTAAACCAACCTTCAATCGAGTTCATCGTACGAAAGGCAGTTTGGAAAATCCTTATGATAGACCTTACGAAATCTTTAGAAGGTTTCGAATCACTATCACAAGATTTTTCAAACAGTTATTGAAGTAAAACGGTTACTTTTGAAAAATTAATGCAGCGAAAGGTTGCATTAAAAAGGGGCTTATGCGGTCAACATTTTTAAGTGTATGGATGTGGAACCATCTTATGGCTACGTCTGTATTCCCTTTCAACCCAAAAGAGTTAGGTTTTCCCAAAATACTTTTTTTTTTAATGAGTAGTTGGAAATCCTCTTTTGATAAGTTCTATTTTTTGCTTTTTCCAAAATTGTATCACTCAGTTTTTGATTTTTTCGAATCAAAAACCCTTAAGTCTATGCGGAAAATTTTCTATCGAACTATAAGAACTGTTGGTTATGTATGGTTATTATTTTTCAACGCTAAACTAACCGTTCGAAATCTGCAAACAATAAAAATTAAATCTGATATTATTGTCACCAATTCCGAGTTCATTATCAATCCTTGGTCGGAAAATTTAGGTGGAACACACACTATAGTTGGATTATTACAACCTTAAAAAAAAGCCTAAAATGTCCACCAATTTGTAAAAAGTCATAAGCGGCCAGTTAGTGAAGAGTATGAGGAAAATACTCGGATTGAAGAAAATTTACAAGAAACAGAGAGTTTTCAGACTCGTCGTTATATTCTGACAATGGGAGCTCACAAAATCGGTAGCGTTTAGCCTAAAAATTACTTAGGATGCATGAATAGCATTAAGTAAATTTGTTAATATTCTTTTATGGCGAAACCTGGCTCCAGTTCCTCGTGGAAAATTGTGGAAAACTCGCGAAACCTAAAAAAATATATTTAAATGGAATAAAATCAGCCTCTAGATTGTTATGTCTGGAAATGGTTTACATTGGCTGGAAACCTTTTCAAATTTTGAGGGATTTCCCACGCGGGAAACTTGAACTGAATTTGTTTTCTGCAATAGCTATTGACAAACCCAATAAAAACGTTTCAACTTCAGATATTCATTCTAGAGGTTGATTTTATTCCAATTTTGTGATTTCTTTTGATTTTCCGATATTTTCTGCGATTAGGTTAAACAAAGTTTTCTAAGTGAGGCTATTGTTTTGTTACAATCCATGTATCTTACTTACTTTCGGATGATAACCACAAAATTTTCTATTTTCGGATTAGACGTTAACGTCTAATCTGGTATAAATAACATAATAGGTTATATTTCGCAGCAAGTGTACTAGATAATTCAACTTACCGCATATTTTAGATTTTTGAGTCAGAATTTGTGGCCAGCAAGATATCCTATAAATCATCTATAAATAATGGAGCCATCTAATTGCAAATTTATTTAGACAAGTAGATTTTAAGCAGATTGCAATAAATTCGCGAATCACAAGGACCCTACTTCACTTATAATTTACACAGTTAATTGTGTTATAGTCGAGACGAAGCCAAGACCAGCCTCTATTTTTATCTTACCTCCAAATTTTGAAAAATAAAACTACAAGTCATACTCATACAGCAAAATGATTTATACCTAAAATTTAAAGTTACCATGTCACAAGCTTAGTTAATTTACATAAGATTTAAACCTATATCTCCTTCTCTCGAGATAAGGCGAAATATGTACAGTAAGCATGATATTGTAATTAACACCTTACATAATTTTTATATCTACACTCATTTGTATATAAGATGAAAACCTTGAAGATTTATCACACTATGTACACATGTATATTAGAATGTATCTGGTGCAATTTTGTCATATACACTTTAAAGCTAATATTTAAATTAGATGAATTTAATCGATATAATACACAACTGTCATCAGACAAACAACTCTGTATAATTAATTCATATACAAACAATGAGGAGAGACAATTTTTCATTTTTTTTTTTTGCAAACAAAACAGCATCCCATAATATTTATACTACTGTGTATATCTTAAAATATTTATTCAACAATTAAATGTTTTATCAACTGAACGTCTTATTTATACTATATGTACATAAATATATAAGCTGGTTTGTTGCTATATACATACATATACATAAATTTAAAAACCAGAAGAAATCGCAGCGACTCAATTTGGGTTATGAAAAATGTATATCGATGCGACCTATTCGACTCGAAAATATCGCACACATCGATAGACGAGAAAACTAATTTTCCCTATATTTTATGAACACATACAAGTGTAACTTGTTCTTCATTCTAGAATCAATTTTTTCAGTTCTAATTTAAAATTATTGTTTCTATAGCAAAACAAGATTTGTTTGTGTTTACAAGAAAACGTTTAACCCATTAATGATTCATAAAAACTTTGCTATGGTACAATAAATTTAATTGAACCGTGAAAGGGTTAAACGACGGTCTGTACTTGTGTACACATATAAATGTGCTCGATTGACGTAGTATTCATGCATGTTATATAAGCATTTTAGTCTAATTTTTATAATATATATTGATGATGATAACCTCATAAATCAGCGTATTTTAATTTAGGGTGTACGATCAGCACAAGCCGCATAATTTAACAGCCGCATAATTTATATGAAATTAAAATTTATTTTACGAGTATTTTTAATGTTCAGTGGCATGAAAATACAGAATAAATAGAAAATTTATTTTATACATAGTGTTGCAATATATACACATACACGTACACTTTTAGAAGACGATGATACTATTTTTAGTACGAATAATTAAAATCAAAATATATTTCTTGTACAGTAGACAACATTTTTTCATGTTGAATCACATCAGTTAAACCAAACGCGCTAAATATGAAGAAGTCAGTTATTATTGATGTATATGGGACAAGGTGCTCATTCTGGTAAAATATTTGTATATATATGATTGACCGAGACGAAGATTGTTCTAGTTTATAATGAGCATGCGTCTAATAATATTTTCTTTCGTTGTATTCTATAAGTAATTATTATGTAAGGTATATACTGAGTTTCAAAGATCGTACAAAATAAAATAAACTAGTTGTAGTTACAACGAGTCTGCCTGACTATCGTCACGCAGAGCTAGATCGCAACTCATATAGGCTCATCCTTTTGCTAGGAGAGACGAAGATCGTTGACTTGAAGAACAAGAAGGCAACACATAGCGTCAGCGCATTGCAAATGACTAGCATATGACCAAATTGCAGTTAAAAACTTTCCTATGCTTACTTTGACATTAAATGTGCCTTACTTATCCCACCACATAACGATGAATACCAACTTTGTGTTCCAAAGCGATAAATGGTGAAAAAGTGCATCAAATCTGTGTCTGTCTATTGGATTGAAAATGCTGACATTATACTTGAAGTATTTGTGTTGATTGATCAAATTAGCAGAAACATCACTTTACCCAAAATATAGCGGCGAAGATGATAAAATTTGCCTTGCAGAAATACTACTTCACGAAGAAGAAGGAACTCGTCATGTTTCTGCTCAAGGAGAATTTCCTGTGTTCATTTTGTTTGAAAAAGATTCATTATCACTTTCAAATCCGGACATCTTTTGTGCACATCATAAGGCCAATGACTAAAAGTCCACTGCAAGAAGATCGAAGGCCTGCTAAAAAAGTTGAGTGCCCTTTTTATCTAGCGAACTCAAACGTATTACTTCAAACAGATTGTTTGAGAAAGAATAAACGGCGACATGACGGTTAGCTAGTGACACCCGGAAATATATGTAGTTGATCAAAATGCTGTTAATGGACTAGTTCGCAATGACTTGACCCCCTTAAAGTTATCCCAGACCTTATCCCAGGAAATTTTGAAATTACTTCCGACAAGACTAGCGTAAAAACCCATCCCAGACTTTTATTTCAACACTACATATTAAAGTGTACGAACTTTAAAATCCATCCCAGACATTTTACTCGAGAGAAAAATTTAACCGAGGATTTTTATTTATTATAAGATTTTTTATTTTGTATAGTTAAAAATAAAGAAAATAAAAATACAAAGAAAAACCTTCTGGTCAGGATTATCCCTACGTCATAGAATTTTCGCTATGTCAATAAATGAGTTGCCTTCCCATAGTAGAAAATGGATAAAAAAAAACTTGAAAAACATTCTTCTGATCAGGATTGTGGTGGGCCTGGAAATTTGTTATATCGGTTAAGCCCCTACTATAAAGACATAAACAATTTCCAGGCCCACCAATTTGCAATCCTGATCAGAAGAATTTTTGTAATGTTTTTTTTTTTATTCAATTTTTACTAAGGCAGCAAAAATTCTAAAAAGCGAACCGCGTTCAGAATTGGCCAAGAGCTAGTAAATGGAAGTCCCTACCTAACCGACCTAACAAATTTCCAGGCCCACCATAATCCTGATCAGAAGAATTTTTTTTAATTTTTTTTTTTTATTCAATTTATTCTATGACGTATAGGTGTAATCCTGATCAGAATTTTTACGTACATATACATACAAGTAAAAAGTTTGGGATGGATTTTAAAGTTCGTACACTTCAATAGTTTAGCAAAAAAGTCAGGAATTGGTTTTTAAGCGTGTGTTGTTGGAGGTTATTTCAAATTTCACTGGAATGCAAGTCTGGGAAAACTTCAAGGGGCATGACTCTGTATTTCCAGTACACTCAAGTCATCAATGGAAGTAAGAAGGCTATAAGATCCAAGCAATGGTGCGTCCATTCGGTCTTCCTAATCTTTTTGTAGCATTGTAATTCTTGAAAAATTTCTTGATGACTAAATTTTATCTTTTCAAACGCGATCCACTTACATGTGCACAGTATTTTGAAAATCATTTCAAACTATCGTTGAAAACTTTAAAAGTCTACGCAAGGACCATTTAGCAATAGGAAGATGAAACATGATTACTATCGGACAGTTGTATGCTTGATTGGTACATTCACAAAGATTTCTCCACCTTTACCGACGGAGCCATTGGCTCTTGAATTCAAACAGCACAAAGAAATTACCCTTACTCCACGATTTATTAATCTTAGACAACGAAATAATCACAGTTAATCAATTATTATCGTGTACAGAATCTCGTATTATCATGTACATATAATTTTCCACAGCGCGCAATCTTCGAATAAGCACGGGGCTCAGTATATTCAAGTGATAATGTATATTTATATTCAGATGTCATACTATTTGCTGAAACATGGACTATTTTTACCGATTGGTACCATATGGCCTATCTGACCATATCAACCCTTACAAGAATAACATTAACCCAAAAAAATATTGGGTTAAATTAAACCCAATTCTAATTTTTGGTTATGATACCTGCCTATTTCGAAAAGTTGGCTTTTGCAAATTAAATCAAATTGGCTATTTTCTTGGGAAACAAATAAACCCAAAATAGTTTGGATTCAATTTTGGTCAACAAAATGCGCTAAGCATAACATTTTAATTTTTCCTGATTCCATGATGTGGCTTTTCTCGAAACAATCACACGTTATGTTTGGGCTGACTTGTGAACATTTGGGCTGAAGTTCGATTTCTTAAATAAAATATTTACATTATAAATGCTTCATCATCATACGGGAGAGAATTAAAAAATTTGCACAGTATCTAAATCCACTTGAAACTGATTCCATTTTTTGCTCCACTGGGTCGATATACAGGAAAGTGATCGCTCTACATTCGTCTTTTGTTGGAAAGGCCTAGAAATGTATTAAGTTCAATAGAATGCTGAGGTCTGAAATATTTTTTTATGCGTTACAGTAAATTATCCCATTCCGTTTTATTGGAAGTGGTAAAGTCATTATTTTTCTATTAAAACTCTATTTATATAAAAACTAGGACAATGTAAGAAATTTTCCCGGAAGCCTGATCACCCTACAACAAATGTTCAGATTAAGAATAACTATTTTCTGCAAAACTGTTAACTATTTACTTTATAGATTATCAACACATTATCTTTATCAATACAAATTGAGATAGACTGAAATTGGCACCAGCTCACCAAGCGAGAATAGAACTAGAAGATTTTCGATACGTTTAGCTAAATAACGACTGATTTAGAAAACTAATATTTCCAACATTTTTGCATAATCAGATTCAGCATATAACGGCTAATTTCTGTGTAACGCTTGTTTTAACTAAACTACAGTGAAATTAATATAACCGAGTCCCATATACATACGTTACAGCTAAAATTAAATATAACTGCAAGACTATTCCAAATACAGTATTTTAGCACCATATACAAAAAAATAAACTCACTTCGAGAGATATGCAATGAACTTAAAATATGAATCTGATTCATTGGGAAAATTCAAATTCATACAGGCAAAGTCAAGAATTTAGAAATTTCATTGTTAATACGTTTTGACACCTTAAATAAACCGCGTTATGGCCAACAACATATGACTATTAACACTTTGAGAAATAGATTTTCCATATTTTGCTTATTTGCGAAAAAAAAATGTTACTGCACATATAGGGTAAGTAAAGTTATTTTTCAATATATTAAATGAATCTATAAAAATTATTTGGAAATTAATGAATATGTGTATAAGTCATGTTAAAAATATTTCATCATAATACGAATGTAAGCCAAATTCATTAAAATTATTTGTGACTAGAGGGCGCCAATTCTATTTACCGCACAGAATACTCGTGAATCAGAATACAAAAGCATAATCTATCTGAAAAGTTAGATTATAAAATGTTTGCCAAGCACATAACAGTTTACTCAAAGTAGGTATATATCAACAAACATTCCATAAGCGCCGCTTACATACATTGGAAAGGTCAACACATTATCGTTTAACGTCATTCGCGCATATGTATTATCTTCTTCTGACAACAACAACAAATAACAATCGCTAAATATCATGACAAATTTTCAATTTTTTTTTCTCTTCTCCGCTCGCTTCGCGTGATCTTAATTTTTAATTAGACGATTAGTGATAATAACATTTTAATCAAAAACATACATTATAAAATGTAAATAGTGTGTTGGTCATTACACTATAATATTGTACACAAATATGTGTTTATTAATTGACGTTCATAAATGTTGAGGTTTTTCATATATGCCAAATAAAGCAAACATGTATACGAATTGGCTTTGAGTTTGATTGAGTTATCAATATAGTATAAGGATTAAGCTAGTTACTGTAGCTTAGATACAATTGCTCAGCAAATCGTTTTTTGTTATTTATAAATGACTCAAAGTAACTGAATCATGCACAGCGTTCCCAATAACGACAGATGACAATGAGTCTCGCAGTTTTTTTTTTATTCTATTGTAGTAAAGTATGAGTTGTGAAATGTGAGCGAACTGTCAAAGCACGTTACTTAATGTATAGATCATTAAATTATGAGCAATATGTCACCATTTCAAAACACAATTATTATCGTATACAAGTAGATGACGAATAGCATATATGTACTCACTTTATGGTATATTACAATTTTTTGTTTTTGTTAAGTATGACTTAGCGCAAACAAATCAATCTACATAAACACATTAAGTGATAGCAATCAATCAAACTGTTTATCGCACAGCCTAAATATAATTTATAATTATAGAGTACACGATAAACCGTTTAATTTAATTATAAATAACGTCATCACTTCTAAAAATTGTTATTCTAATCATTTGTATGAGGGGTATCTGGCTGTAATTGCACGGTATTTCGGAAAAATTAAAATTAACCCATTGTTAATGTAAAAATAAATTTGCATTTAAAATTAAAGTTCCAAAATTAGAAATTTATTATTTGCATCATGAATCAGATGAAAAATTCCTATTTAGATACACATCTGACGCGCATGCCAAACAAGTTGTTGAACTGAATTTATTTTTAAATTTACTAATTGGGAAACTTATAGCGGAAATATTAAAGCCGACATTCATTATTCAGGATCATTTAAGATCGCACCGAATAAGTGCATCATCTACGGGTTAATTAAATTAGAAATTACCTAGTTTAGTTTGTTGGTCTGCACTTCGAAGATTGAATTTTTCAAAAATATTTCAATACTGTTCGAAGTTAATGCAGAACGGATAAATTAAAATTTGTCTGCGTTGGAAGAAGATTAGTTTTAGTCGTTCGTCGAATGGTAAGAACACCCAGAGAAAACGCCCTTGCACTCTCTCAGGCCACTGGTAGATATTTATTGTTGTTACATTTTTGGGTTATCTACATAATATCGTTGATCCTAATCAAAAAATGGATGAATCACTTAATACCAAAGCTATTCATGCTACACCAGATTTTAATCTGCCTACACTTTGTCAATACCAAGCTTTGTTGGCAACTTACAAGAGTGGCGGCCATTTTTTGATATTTACGATTCCACTATACACGAAAACGTTTATTTGACGCCCGCTCAGAAATTCAAGTACCTCAAGGGGTTACTGAAGGGCAATGCATACGATTTAATAAATCACTTTCGAGTACACGACGCAAGCTATATATAGAAGCCTACCAAATATTGGTCAAATGGTATAATAAAAGGAAGCCAATAGTTGAATCATATATCAAGTCTCTCATTAACCAACCGAAATTGTCAAAGAGCACTGCCTCAAGTCTAACCCAACTACATGACAATTTCGATGAGATCGTAAGAGTTCAAGACGCAGAATCGCGCGACTCATGCTTAACATAATATATCGTTCTCGAAAAACTAGATTAAGAATCTCGGTAAGTATGGAAATACGAAACTGCGGAAAGCGACTTTCCAACTTTTCAAGAATTTTTAGATTTTCTATTAAGAAGAAGGTGTGCCTTAACCGAAAAGTAATTCCAAATCTCAGTTGTCTATACCAAATCATTTTATATACCCGCACCCGTTTCATGTCCACTATGTCAGGAGGAAACCCACTGTCCCGAAATTCATTGCATTTACCGTTAGTCAGCGTCGTGATTTCTTAAAAGCAAAGTCGAGGTGTTTTAATTGTTTATCCGAAACCCACAATGTATATACTTATGTAAATGTAAAACCCAACGAAAATATCGAACCTGTAATAAAAAGCACAATACACTAGTACATTTGAATTCGCAACCAGTCAGCAACCCTACATCGTCTGAAACCAACGTTGTTTCAAAGGCTACCGCTGCACATGCCTGCTGTTCTGATGATACTAATAACGAAGTATAATACTAACGTCACGTGCCAGAAGTGAAAACGCCATATTACCTACCGTGGTGTTACAAATTAAAGATGGATTCAATAGTTGGCAAGAAATCCGAGGATTATTAGACCCGCGAATTTCGCGTGGGATAACCAATTTCAAAATAAGATCGAAATTAAATTTTAACTATGCGAGATTGACTTAGCAGCTTTGATTGTACCTAACATCACATCAAATTTACCATCCAACAATTAAGCGCGATAAAGCGCGTTTCTTTACTGAAGAACTACCGTTAGCGGATCCCATACCAAAGTGGACTAATAGATATTTTAACCGGATGTGATCATTTTTTGAACATAATAGAAAAGGGAAAGGTGAGTAACAACGTAAACAACTTGGTAGCCTTAAACGCAAAATCCGGATGGATAGTTGGTGGTATACCTGCAATTCATATAATGAATCACCGGAAATAGAGGAAGTCACATCAGAGTCAATGTTTACCGAGGACGAATTATTCTGTATTGAGAATTTCGAGAAAACAGTGGTGAGAGATGATACCGGGAAAATAATAGTAAAGCTGCCGTTCAAACATGAACCACCAAATCTAGGCCATTCTTTAAATCAGGCTGAGAGAGAGAGCAAGTCAAGAGAGAATCTAGTCAAGAGAGAATCGCTTACCGAACCATTGCAACATAACAGACTTTTAACTGTAGCTTATGACAGTTCAAGTTACTTCTCCGTTCCTCTCCACATTTGCATTGAGCTATTTAGCGATTCAATTCAAAACCAAATTTCCTAGAGCTGCGCTAAAATCATAGGAAATAAGTTCTATGTAGATGACCTTATGTCCGGTGCAAAAGTCTTGATGAAGCCTTGACCATTCAAAGAGAAGTTAGGGACATTTTGCATTCTGCTGGGTAAAAATTACAAAAATGATGGCCAACCATCAACTTTTATTAAGGCACTTGCGTGAAGACATCATTGAGATCATTGAGCTCACAATCAACTGCAGGAGTTGCAAGAGATGTTTAACTCAGAAGCAACAAAAAACAAAATGATGAATTGAAGTACCAACCAAGGCACCAAATGGTACTTTATGCCACCCGCTGCTCCGTCATTTGGTGGTTTATGGGAGGCGGCTGTGAAGTCAAGCAAGTTTCACATCCGCAAAGTAGTTGGCGAAACAATTTTTAATTATGATGAATTATTTACGTTATATTGAAGCAGATTGAAGCAATAATTAATTCGAATCCGTTATTTAAAGATGATAAAAGCGATATTCCTGTTACCTCTGCGCATTTTATGATTGGCCCCTCACTTACATTATCACCGGAACCTACTCTTCTGACACCCAACAATTAACAATTTGTCCAGGTGGCAAATGGTGCAATACAATCATGACACAACGAATTACCTCCAGCGAGTCAAAGGAGGCGGAATGTTAAGAATTATACTCAACATAAACGAAATCTGTTGTGCCATTTTATTTTGATTGTGATAGAGAAGTTATTGATGGTTCAATTTTCTAATAGCGATTTCCTTTATATAAAGTACATATTCCGTTTATGTATAACTTCTTTGCTATACATCTATGGTATACCATAAAACGTTGTTATTTGTATCAAATTCTAATATTTTTGCAAATCGTTTATTTTAAGCGTGCGACCAAACGTGTTCAGTTACAACTGCGTCAATTTGCTGCATGTATGTAATTTAATTTATTTTGTATGATTATTGAATTTGACATACACATGTCTTGCAAAATAATGCGCGTGCATAATAAATATATTATGTAGAGCTTATGTGGTATAAGCTACGCTGAACGATATATTTAAGCAAATTTTTTATTTTTCCAATTTTACAAAGTATCTAAATTTCAGACCAATTTATAATGTGGATAGTTTCAATAGCAGGACCTTGTCGAGAAATTAAGGCCAAATATTGAATAAAGACCATAGCAGTAAATGAAACTTATTTTAAAATTGTTAATCAGTGTTTTGTTTCATCGACACTGTACAATTTGTGACCTTAACGTAGCGCACTAATGTAATGTAATGAATCGAATATTTTCGGCATTTACTACCGGCTATCCATAGTCTTTGGTATATTGTAAACTCAATTCTGGATCATTGTTTAATTAGATCTGTCGCCGTAATTTGAACAAAAACCAAGAAGCGAGTTTATGTTTGTATCCCCCACGGATAAAATTTTACTATGCTTCACTCATTTGATCTCGCTTTTTGTTAATGTCTATCACCAACCGAAGTAAATGGTCGATACGGAGAAAAAGCGACATCCAACTAATGAAACAGAGCAAAAACTAATTCTTGAGGAAAAAGACAAAAACTCGCTTTTAGACTTTTATGCATATTACGGCCGACCCCTAATATACTTTTGAAATTTTAATATCAGCGTTCTTTTGGCAAAGCCTGACATTTAACAATCATCTTTTGACGTGTGATAACGTTTTACACCGCATGTTCAGAAAACTGACCCGAAATTTAGCCCTTGATCGGGGGCAATTACTATCCACAATAAGCATTACCGTTAATTTAAAGATATGATTGCTTAGATTGGTCGTTCGGGTTTATGTGTCATGCATAATATTTTCGCAGTGACGTCATCAATGATTTAAATGCTTGAACCAGTGTAGCGAGAGAATGGGCCATCCGATCGGAGATCAAATGGTGTCAATTTTTGCGTAAAAAACAGTGGTGGTTAATTATTTTTAAATTAAATTAATCTCCACATAAATTTTAATTACAAATTCAAACTACCAAATAGGGATTTATATAGATTGAGGGCACTATATCAAGAGAATGCCTCATCAGATCGGAGCAATTCGGTTATTAATTTGTGTTTAATAATACTGTGGTAGCTAATTCATTTTAAATTAAATTAATTAATCTCCACATTAATTTTAATTAAACTTACAAAGTACAAAACAGCGATTTACAACCAACCAAATGAATCATTTATCTGACCGGAGTAATTCTGGTGTCAAATTGTGCGGAAAGAAACTGTGGCAGATAACTTATTGTTAATTAAAATAATTAATTTCCACATACATTTTAATTAAAATTTAGATCTACAAAGTGGCTATTTACAATGCTAGAGAGCACTGTAAAGGTGGAATGTCTGATCAGATAGGTCATATGTCAGTGTGGACTCTGACATATATTTGACCTAGTCTGCGTGTCTATCACACTAGCCTCGGCGAATTTGGGAAGCCTTGTGTGGAACTCACATTCATCAGGCACATCTCCGCTGGGACCCTGCGCTTCATATCGTACTTCTCATACCATCGCCCAGTACTAATCGATTGCAAACAATCACTGTACTCTCATTTCATGATGCTAATAATAAAGAAATTTATTTTAACAAACCCATACATCGTACCATTTCTCGCACCTCTTATAAACGTTATCACGGAAAACACCTACGGCCGTGTAGAAGACACAGCCAACCCCGAATTTTTTTATTATATAAAACGCGATTTCTGTCTGTTTGCACGGGATAATCTTAAACACAACGAAAGCATTCTTGAAGAAACTTTCACCATTGGACAGAGTTTCACTTCCTGAACGTTTTAAGCTACAGTTTATCAAAATTGGTTGCAAAGTTATGGAGATTGGCGCATTTGTGAACTGATCGGTAATTTTTAGTTTAGTTGTTTTAAAGAGAAGCAAACCTCATCCGTTTTAAAATTGCTTACAGTATCCTTTCGATTTTCCAAAAATCATTCAGCTTCTAGGTCTAGAGTGTTAGTTGGAGATGTATTTTATTGATATGACTTGTCAATATAGCTATCGCAGGACAAAAAATCAGTTCAAGCTTCTCGTGGGATATCTCGATAAATTCGATTTTTCAAAAGCCATTACAAAACTTGTATAAAATCAGCCTCTAGAGCGGTGTTCGCAATTATGTAGTTGGTTATTACTTATTCTGCCGTGCTAAGCATGTTTTACATAACTGCATTTTTGACCAAATTGAGTTATTCATACCAATTGATAGCTAATAACAAACTTTATCATTAAAATTTAAAAAAATATTTAAAACTAAATTAACAAACAAGTACTAAGAAAAACAGTTTTCATTTTTGGTGCAAAATACACTAATTTCAAAACTTTAACATCAATTTTCTCAAAATGCGTTTTCTGTAGTTATGTAAAACATGTTTAGTACGGCAGTATTAGCGTGCCAATACAATTATTTCTTTAAAAATTGTTTCTTTGCATGCCAAGCTAATTCCGTCAAAAAATTTTTTTTTTTATAATATGTGAGTTACCTTTCTGCTAATCACATTTCTTTGGTATTTTGTTTAGAACTTTTGACATATGTGTGTTCGGCGTAATATCTCAAATATAAAATTTCACAAAAGCACATCGATAAATGTGTTTATTCCATTTGGTGCTGGAGGTGGCAAAAATTGGCCGCATTGGCCGTGTTTGGAAAACCAAAATTGGCAAAACTAATTTTTGATTTATGGTGTCGACCGTAACACCATTAGTACCAATAATGTTCAAAATATTTTTTACCGTTGGGCCATGTTTAAATTTATAAATTCTGATCTCAGCCCAATTTTAGGGCCGAAAAAATCCTTAAGGCTATGTAATAATAGGTTTTATAGGTATTTGGAACTATTATTAATAACAACAAAATATTTCAGACATAAAATTTCACTAAAATCCGTCAACAAATGAGCTTCTTCCATTTGAGGCTAGAGTTAAGAAGATAGTCTGAATTGGCTCAGTATGTAACAATAAATTTGGCGAATATAATTTGATTTAAGATATCGACTAAAGCATGATTATATGGCCGAAAGAATTCTTTAGAGCCGGAATTTTTTCAATTTTATATTAGGAACTACTTAAAGAATCGACTTTATATGTCAAATCTCAGATGTAAAATTTTATTAAAATACTTGCCACCTAGTTCGGTACTAGATTGGTTGTTCATGTATAAAAATATTGGTTAATTTTTTTTTGATTAATAGTACCATAATATCAGTAGAGGAGGTGTTCCGTAATATTTCTTGAATTTGGCTCTTAGTTTATCTAAAGAATCCGACCCCAAATGACATAACCCCAGAAATTTTTCAGAGCGTAAATATTTCGATTTTTTAGTAACATTGATATAAAATTTCACTAAAATTTATTGGCAAACGTGCGTATTTCATTTAGCCCTGGATTTTTTTTTTTGATTTTTATTTATGGCTTGTATTTATGTACAAAAGTGTTATTAGCAATGTGTTGGAATATTTGTTGAATTCTTGCCATGTTTCATTTAAGAAACTCCGTTCCTGTCCCAAACGGAACTTTTGAACTTGTGCACTAATTCCATTGTAATCTGGTATCTGACTTAGCCAACAAATTTGATGATAAATGAACTGGTTCCAGCACATCCAAATGATGAATCAAGGTGGCGGCTTTTGAAACTTTTCTCGAAGAGATTTAACTACAAATCTCTTTTCTGACCAGTGGATGGTCGTCGCCACCAAACCAATTTTTCCGTTTTTTTATGAAATACATAACAAAATTCGAGGCTTTAGCTCTGGCCTGGTTTTTTTAAGTCGAAATTTTCGCCTTTTTTAAATTTGTTCAGATTTCGTTCAAGTTTAGTTATTTTTGGCCTGGTCATGTTAGTGGCAGCTTTCATTGGCTATCCATTTAAACTACATAAGTCAATAAAGAAAATATTAATAAAAATGTATCGCAATAAAAATTTGCGATGATTTATTGTGGCTGCTCGGTTTGAAACATTTCGGTATCTAACAAAAATAATTTCAAATAGGTTTCAATATTGTTGAATTTCGACCAAACGCAGTGCCGAAGTGTAGAAGTTGCTGAATGAAAACCACGACGATCCAGAAGTGCTCAAACTGGGTCATAACTGATGATAAAACAGGAGTTTAGGAATATGATATCGAAAGTAAGGCTCAATCGTCCCACTGAAAGCTTCCTAAAGTCACAAGACCAAAATAAGCTCGTCAAGTAGTGAACATGTGGTTCTTAGGTCGTTCGATTAATAAGGAGTACTTCCAAGAAGTTATACGCTGTTTGCGTGAAGCGACCCGAACGAAACATTTGGATTTGTGGAGAAACACCTCATGGCCATTGTACCACGATAATACATATGCTCACACTTACTAAATTTTTGGCCAAAATCGACACCATGATGATATTGAGCACACCAGAACTGTGTAACCTAATGGCCAATATGACTCGCAATTCTAAGAAACATCAGTGAACGTGTACTACGAAATTGTAAAATTTGACGATTTTTTGATCAAGTGGTTATATCATGACCAAATTGCTTTGACGGGTTCCCATTTCCCAGCATTTCAATATGTATTTGGGCTTTGTCAAAATTCTAGAACCGTCTTGTTAGAGTAACTGCAAAAATATGTAGATCGATTTTTTAAAATTCAAAAATTTTTTGACGTGCCGGAAAAAAATTTGAAACGTGCAAAGTTTGGCACGCGCGCCACGTATTTGCGATTACTTACAGTTATGTCTGGAAATGTATTTTATTGATGTAACGTGTCAAAATTTCAGGAGAAAAATTCTGTTCAAATTTTCTAATGATTTTTCGAAAGTCGAGTTTTCCGTAACCAGTAACTGAATTTTTTTTTCTGCGATAGGCATTGGCAAGGTATATACATCAATAAAATACATCTCCAGACATAACACTCTAGAGCAGTAATCGCAAATACATGGCACGCGTACAGACTTAGCACGTTTAGGAATTTGTCCGGCACGCCAAAAAAAATTGGAGTTTTAGAAATTGGCCTTCTTTGCAGACAAAAAAATGGACAAGACGTTTTTAGAGTTTTGATAAGGTTCAAATATCGAAACGCTGGGAAATAGGAAATCATGAAATCAATTTAGACATAATACCAAAATGAATACCTACCAAATATTCATTCAGAAAACTGCTATAGGTGATAAAATAAATGGTTTGATAAAAAAATTGAGGAATTTTTGATATTCACGGGTTGCATGTCCAGTTGTTACCAGTTTTTTGTTGTACACTTGTCCCTGACGTATCACGACAATTATAGCTATATTGAATGCTTAGTTTATTGTTGGCTGTCGAAAAGGTACCCGGGAATTTTGTTTTTGAGAAGGAAACCACCACCAAGTTTACGAGTTTTGCGATATTTTATTTATTGTTACAAAGAACCGTTAGCCAATGAGAGTTGTCGTTACGGTGATCAGGACATGAATTTTGGTCGCCTCATGAGTCAGTGAGGCGAGAATTACCGGATCGTGATGGTATTGGTTATTGTGTGTGTGTTCGAATGCTCTTGCTTCATGCTCTTTATGCTCTTTTAGTTTTTCGTTTAGTTATTTTTTGATGTTTGTACAGATTAGTAGCGCTGTAAAAATTATTTTCTTCTGTTTTTTTTTCTGTCTTGTTCCGTATTGCTTATTACCAAAAATTGTTACTATTATTTTATAAGATGCACTTTATATACACTTTCTCATTGGTCTCATTGGATATTGCGAATTATCGTAACATTAATTTGCGTTAAATTATTTGCGTTGCATTCACAAAATAAAAAAATTCATTTCTTTAGTTTAACTTATTATGTATATGTACATATGTATATTAATTTTTTAATAATTTATAATAAAAAACCGATTTATTATAAATTAATAAACAAACAAAATATTAGTACACAAATTAGTAAACAAATTAGTAAAAGTAAAATATTTATACCATATTGCTGGAACAATGAACAACGCACAAATGTAAATTCTCTTGCTTCATAGCAAGTGAGATCTTCTCACACGCGAGCATAAGCACCAAAAATTTGAACCGATTCAACCGATTGGCTTATTTTTGATACTTACCGTCACAAAACGATACACTAATCCAATGAACGTATATCACAGCACACAATTACAAAATGTATATTATACGCCTTGTACGTATATAAAATTCTCATGAGGCAGTGAGGAATTTGCGACCAAAATTCATGTCCAGGTCAAAAAACAACCTAACCGGAACAATGTCTGAATTTTTTTGAAAAAATTGAACATTTCGATGTAATAACCCAACAGTTTTTAAGTCCCGAAATTTGTTGTGTTTATGATAATTTTTTTTTTTAAAATTGGTTTGGTGTTGACGATCAATTGTTAGAAAACGGATTTGTAGTGACATTTCTTCTAGGAAAATTTTAAAACCCGCCACCTCGATTCATCATTTGAATATGCCGCAACTATTTCATTTATCATCAAATATGTCGATTAAGTCAGATACTAAATTTCAATGGAATTGGTGCATAATCTGCAAAGTTCCGTGTTTGGAGCAGGGATTGAGTTTCCTACACTGCTAATTATATTTTTGTATACACAAATTTAAATCTATTTAAATTTAAATAAAAAAACATTAGATTTGCCAAAAAAAAATTTGCTTTTTAAGTACATAACCAATCCAGGCCTTTTCTACAGTTTCAGCCCAAATAAAATACACGCGTTTGCTAAAAGAGTTTAGTGAAATTTCATATCTAGATTATAAAGTCGATTCAGTTAGTAGTTCATAATATAAAATTGAATTATTCACGCTCTGAATAATTCCTTATGTGATATCATTTGGGGTCGGATTTTTGAAATAAAATAAGAGATTATTCAAGAAATATTGCGGAGCACTACTAATGATATTATGGTTGGTACCATTAATCGAAAATTGGCTTACGATTTTTTTTTTTTTTTTTTACAGGAACAATCCAAACTACGTACGTAGCACTTTTATGGATGGGTTTTAATAAAAATTTACTTCTGAGCTTTGAAATGTAAAATTAATTCCTTAATGTATTCATAGTATGTATAGAAAAATAATGAATTCCGGCTCTGAAGAATTTCTCCGGCCATTTCATCTGGAGTCGGATTGCTTATTTAAACCATGTCTGAAATTTAAGAAATATTGCGGAATACTAAGCAGCAAGAACACTCTAATGATGTCAAACGGAAATTATATGCGCCAAATTTATTTTGCATAGTGGCCAATCCAGACTTTCTTCTCAGTCTCAGAAATTTTATATCTGAAAAATATTGTAGATAGTATTATAAATAGTTCCTAATATAAAAAATGTTATTTCATCACCTGAATAATTTGTTTGGCCTTAAGGTTGAGCTGGGATCAGATTTTGTATATGTATGATTGTATTTTGGAACATTACTCATACTAGTGATATTATGGTCGATGTCATAAATCAAAAATTACATTTCCCAATTTTGGTTTTCGATACACCAATCGAATCAATTATTTTTTCCTCCAGCACCAAATGGAACACACACATTTGTCGATGTATTTTTATTTGTATGACTGTGGAGTTGTTAAGAAACGCAAAGAAAGGCGATTAGCAGATAGGGTTTTTTAAGATTTACAATTCAGTGTTATTAAAACTAAAAATCTGGCGTATTATTATGGCCCGATTCTGACTGATCTTTTATGTTACACATAAAATCTTTTTTATACAGAATTAGCTTGGCACGCAAAAAAATCAATTGTTTAAAGAAATCATTTTACTGGCACGCCAATAACCAACTATTTGCGAACACTGATCTAGAGGCTGATTTTATACAAATTTTCTACTGACTTTTGGAAAATCGAATTTTCCGAGACTTCCCACGGGAAACTTGAACTGAATTTTCTTTCTTCGATAGCTATTGACAAGTCACATCAATATAGTCCATCTCCAGACATAACAATTTAGAGCCTGATTTTATTTCAATTAAAATATTTTTTTACATTTCGCGAGTTTAACGGGGCAAACAAATCTGCGTTACCGATTTTGTTTTACTTTCGACTGGAGTGATACAATCTGCATTATCGACTTTGCCTTTCGGCTGGCAACTTTTCGCTAACTTTAACAGCATTATTTACAATAAGTTTAGATCACAACAAACGAAACAAGTAAAATTTGATTTAACAGATAGTGAATGATAAGTATGGTTTAGCAAAATACTCGGCTCTGACATTAAATCGCACATTTTAATTAAAAAAAGAAACAAGTGACCAAAGATCATGTAATGCTATGTATGTACTACAAAATATCACTCTATAAATTCAAAATACCATCGAACTATGGTTTCCCACTTACATACACACATTTTCTTGTAATAAAGCATTTTTCCATCTAGTCACCTCAAGGTCATATCTCTAGATACATATTTTTAATTAATACCGTTAAGATACGATATATAACATAGTATACCAATAACAATTTATACTTCTTACATTATTCTGCACAAAAAGTAATAAGAAGCATAAGAAAAATGCTATAAATAAAAGAAACTACAACGCGCGTATAATCTACTTACAAAACTATTAAAACCAAACCAAACCAAAAAAAAAATTGTGTGATGATTCATTCAGTTCTTCATTTATGTATATAAAACTCTTTAGGTATAGAGTGGTATATAAAAGTAGTATTTATATAAAAGAAAAGTATGAAGAAACCAATAAAATAGTTTTTGTGTATAGTTTTTGTAAAATTGGTATGCCAACCTCGTTGCCATTTTTTTTTTTTTTTTTTGCTTAATTTTATGTTACATCAAAGAAATATGTTGTTGTTTGTACTCGTATATGTATATAAGACAATATTTTGAGTACAGTTTTTTGATCTAAAATACCGTGACGACTATATACTGTTGTTTGTTACTCGTTAACTCGAATTTGGAATTCTTGATTGTACACATAAAATATGGACTCGCGTACAAGAAGTATGCTAAATGGTATTAGGAAATAACCTTCATTTCATTTTTCTTCTCAACATATTTATATACATACTTCATACCATAAACATAACATATTATTATTAACATGTAATCCTTTATATAGCTTTTTAAGGTCTTAATCTTTCAAGGTACAAATTCATGTTGTTATTTTATGAGTATATACAAAGGTAGTATGTTTGTTGCTTAAAACGAATATCGAATCCAATGAACCCGGAAAATTTCTCGGAAGTATTTTTTTCAATAGTTTATTTATGTAACGAGGCACTTGTGTACATAATAAATTTTGTTGTTGTTCTTGTCATTTTTATCTTAATATTATAGCGTGTGATTGTATTGCTTTATTTGGTTGTCATATTATACGTATATGTAAAGTGTTATAAGTATGATAAACGAGAGCGGTTTAAAAAATTAAGAAAAGATATAATTTGTTGTAAGGTCTTTTCCGGACTTTCATTTTCAATTTGAATATCGCGCTTAGTGTAAAATATTGAAATTAATTAAATAAATTAATATTTTTAAATATAGTGTTATATATACAACATTTATCTTTAACCTTGTCACATCTATAAGAGATTTACATCCGCGCAGATAACTTCCTAAATATTAAGGTAAATATAATCATTAAATACGTATATCGTACTAGGGAGATTCTTATGATCAATTATTGCAACTTCGCGTGATAAGATAGTCACAGAGCTAAGTCAATTATATAATTCGTTAAACAGTTTAATTTGAAATAACTAAAGGGGATTGATTAATCGTGACGAGAGGGCAGCGCCATCTATCGTGGGATCTGAAAATATAATATAAAACAAAACAAAACCATTTTCGGGCAAACAGTACAATACTTTTGAAAAAATAGGGAATTTTTGCATCATTTGACAACCACATTTTAAACAAAAAATACAATTTTCAGATTATCATTGTATGCATATGTCAGTTAAACTGATTTTTTCGACTAATCCTAAGTCGCAATATAGATCTTGAAGAGTGAACATCTTTATTGAGCTGGTGGTCCCGGGTACTGCGTAATATACGTAAAAGGCCCGTTATATCGTGTACAAAAGCGAGGGTATCACAAATAACAGCTCAATAAAATAGATAGTGGTACTGGGTACTGCATTTTTAATGTCTAAGGCCCATATATCCGTGCTAGTCGGTGGTATCACAAAGTGCGATTCAGTGTATGATATATAAGATTAAGGGCGTCCATTTCTTCTAGAAGTTTTGGATTAACCCGCTTGAAAGTAAAGTGTTGGGTCATATACAGCTATTATTGCTAGTCGACCTGAGCAAATGAAAAAAACAACAACAACAACAACAACAACGACTAATCCTGAAAAAAAAAACTCAAATATGTATTCCCCCTCATTACAATAATATAATAAATCTTGGCTGTTACTAATTTTTAATTAATTAACGATAACCGATATTTGATTAACCGATTATAGCCAATAAAACCGGATAACCGATTTACAGATCACCGATGATGGAATCGCTAATCCCAATTGAATAAATTCAAATTAATTTCGGGCTGCAAAAACAAAAGTTATTTAACACCTGCGAAAAATTACCAACAACAATTTTTATGTTCAAAACTAAGTTTTTCGAATCAAGCAACTTAAACACGTATTGACAGAACAAATAAATGAACCGCAATCGGAGTACAGGCAAATTTTAGATTTTAAGGGTCTATCACACGAAGCGCGGCGCGTCGGCGGCAAATTTAAATAAATTTAAATACACGTTTTTTTGCTTATGTAGTGATAGTAAATCATAGCTTGAACAAAAATAAAATTATTATTCATAAAAAAATTTACAAACTTTATATTTTTAATAGAAAAATTACAATTTTAAGTAAATGGTATAAAATGAAATTTCATCCGCCGCCCGCGAAACCCAGCGGCAAAAAAAAATCGCGTTTTACGCTAGTTTATATTTTTGCACAAGCTATGATTTCCTATCACTACATTAGCAAAAAAACGTGTATTTAAATTTGCCGCCGACGCGCCGCGCTTGATGTGATAGAACCTTAAGTGGCTCAGAATTTGCTGAAAGGTGATTTTCAAAATAATCGAATTTTCAATAAAATGTACGGAAATAATCCAGCAAGCTATGCTCATTGATACACAATTAAAGGTGCTGAAACCTTATTTTAGAATTGTCAAAAACCTCAATCGGAGCACAATTAAAAATTTTGAATTTTTGTGGCTTAGAATTTGCTGATTTTTAGTGAGGTGAATTTCAAAAAAATCAAATTTTCTATAAAATTTACGGAAATAATCGAACAATCTAAATGCGCATTGGTACAACAATTAAAGGGTCCTGAAACATTTGGATATTTTGGATTTTTTGTGGCTTAGAATTTGTTGATTTATAGTAAGGTGATTTTCAAAAAAATCGAACTTTCTATAAAATGTATACACAAATAATCGGGCAAGCTAAATGCGCATTCGTACAACAATTAAAGGTTCTGAAACATTTCTTTAGAAGTATCAAAAATCGCAATCGGAGCATAATTGCAGATTTTAAAATTTAATGGCTCAGAATTTGCTGATTTCTAGTTAGAATCGAAGATGTAGTTAAAATCGAATTTTCTATCAATTGATCGGTTATAAGCAAGCCTGTTGGCTCAACAATTAAATGTCTCTAAATACATTTTAGAGGCAACACGTTTCGTAATCGGAGCACAGTTACAGATTTTGAATTCTTGTGGCTCAGAATTTGCTGACTTTTAGTAAGGTAACTTTCAAAAAAACGAATTTTCTTTGAAATGAACGGAAATAATTGAGCAATCTAAATACGCATTGATACAACAATTAAAGGTTCTGAAGCCTATTTTTGAAAAAAATCAGAATTTGCTGATTTATAGTCAGGTGATTTTCAAACAATCGAATTGTATATGAAATGTTCGGAAATAAAGTAAGCGCCTTGGCTCAGCAATTGAAGGTCTCTAAACTTATCTTTAGAGGACTCTAGTTTTGTAATCGGATCACAGTTGTAAATTTTGGATTTTTGTAGCTCAGAATTTGCTGATTTATCGAAATAATCAACCAATCTAAATGCAAGTTTGCTCTACAATTAAAGTTCCCGAAATCTATCTTTAGAAATACTAAGAAGCGTAATCGGAGCACATTTACAGATTTTGGATTTTTGTGGCTCAGAATTGGCTGACAGTGATGTAATTTTCATAAAAAGCGAATTTTCTTTGAAATGTACGGAAATAATTGAGCAAGCTAAATGCGCATTGATACAACAATTAAAGGTTCTAAAACCTTATGTAGAAGTATCAAGAACCGCAAACGGAGCACAATTTGAAGATTTTGAATTTTTGTGGCTCAGAATTTGCTGATTTATAGTCAGGGGATATTTAAACAATCGAGCTTTCTATCAAATGTTCGAAAATAAGCATGCGCCTTGGCTCAACAATTGAAGGTCCCTAAACCTCAACTTTTGTAACCGGAGCACAGTTGCAGATTTTGAATTTTTGTGGCTCAGAATTTGCTGATTTATGGAAATAATCAACCAATTTAAATGCAAGTTGGCTCAACAATTAAAGTTTCGAAATCTATCTGTAGAGGTATAAGAAGCGCAATTGGAGCACAGTTGCAGATTTTGCATTTTTATGGCTCAGAATTTGCTGATTTATATTCATTTGATTTTCAAAAAATCGCATTTCTATAGATGTCTATTTCTTTAGATGTCTCAAGTTTTGTAATCGGAGCACAGTTGCAGATTTTGGATTTTTGTGGCTCAGAATTTGTTGATTTAAAGTAAAGTGATTTTCAAAAAAATCGAATTTTCTATCAAATGTACGGAAATAATCGAGCAATCTAAATGCGCATTAGTACAACAACTAAAATTCCTGAAACCTTTGTTTAGAGGTATCAAGAACCGAAATCGGAGCACAATTGGAGATTTTGGATTTTATTGGGTCAGAATTTGATGATTTATAGTTAGGTGATTTTCAAAAAAATCGCATTTCCTATAAAATGTATACGAAAATAATCGAGCAATCCTAAAACAGTAAATCATATCAAACGTAAAATTTGGATAATCTCTCCAATTGGAGAGTTTCAAGACGTTCAGGCACCTTAAGAATTACTTACGAAACACAATCGGTGGAAAGCGACTAAATGGATTGGCATCATTAAATATTCACAGAGATGTGGTTATATAAATAGACTTATTCCACGATGAATTGGCCTTAGTGTCACTTATAAAAAAATGATAACAAATTGAATTCAAATAAATTTGAATGCATCATTTCCTTATAGAAATTATTTTTTGTTTAAGAACCCTCCTCCCGACGAATTTCTGGCTACCCCACTGCCCCATTTCTCATCCGTCGGGAGGAATAGCAAACTTCAATTTTTTTGTTACGTCATATCACTCTTGCTCGGTTGAGTAATTTATTGTTCAAACTAATAACATGAATATCACAGGGATTGTCGCAAGATGCCACTAATGGCTAATAAGAGCGATTAAGAAATCAACGAATTTCTAATGGAACAAGAATGATGTTATATATTGTACTGAATAGCAAGAATATCACACCTTTCCGTCTACTCTCCGAAACGTTCCGTTCTCTAATCTTCACACAATCATTCATGGCTGTTTATGGGGATCCTCATTCATTCAACCATTCATATGGAGCGCCCAAGCCAATGGGATCCATTTCAATCACGATGGAGAACCCGTTTATATAGATCCTCTTTTATTTCCAAGAGAAACGAAACGTCTGGTTTGCCAGTAGTCAATTGGTTGACGGTTTTATCGCCCCTTCTTCTGGTATAATAATTAATAATTCAAAATTAACAGTTTAAATTAATGATTAATATTTAATAATTAATTAATTAATATTTGGTATAATAGAGTTCCTGTTCAATGCGAAATTCGTCGATTTGTTAATTTTCAAAATTTATGCATTGTGCTCAAAATTGCAAATTATGCAATGTAAATTACAATACTAAATGGGTACAAGACTCAGTCGTAATATTATAAATAACAAAAAATAAAAAAATAAAAAAAAATGTAATTCTTCTCCAGACATAAAACTCTAGAGCCGGATTTTATTCCAATTAAAATATTTTTTTGGTTTCGTGAGTCTTCCACAATTTTCCACAAGGAACTGGAGCCAGGCTTTGCCTTATACACACAAAAAAATATTGCGGTGTGAATGGTATTTTATCCGAAAAAAACTTTATTTTTTATCCAATAGTACCATATTAACTCCGCAAGATCGGATACAAATTTTAAAATATCCAAAAGGATCGAACAGAATACTTTTGCACCGTTCGGAGTAAACGCAAAAGTTGTCAACTGCGGATTTTTTAAAAAGTACTTCCCAGAGATTATTTTCGTTCTATCGGAGTAAATATTTACACCGTTTGGAGTTTTCGTGAAAAAGTAAAATTGTAAGAGATTTTGGCTGTATTAGTTAAATTCGCTAAAGCAACCTGCATATTCCTTCTGTATAATAGAATTTAAATTGTGATACAATCAGTCTAGTCGCAGCGGCCTGATGAGAAGGTTCAATTCTCTTACAATCTTCGGAACATATTAAAATCATATACATTAAAATAAAATACCAATGGATATAAACCATACACTCAAAAAATGTGCGGTGTTAATTGGTTTTTTATCCGAAAAAATATTTTATATTTCTCCAACTGAATATATTTTATAAAATTAAATACGCATCAACGGATAAATATTTTTATCTATCCGAAAAGATATATTTTTATAAAAACTCCCTTTGGATTTAATAAAATGCACCTCTAGGTGTTTTCCTAAAGATGAATGTTCCTGTTTGGGTTTTATGCGGTGTAAAAGTTTTTATCCAAATGTATTTTATGCCATTTTTATTATAATATCCGATTGGATTCAAATTATAAATATCCGATCGGTGGGACACTATGTAACACCGATTCGGTGTTGTGGTGACCTTTTATTTTTTTGTGTGTAAGAATTAACAAATTTTTTCATGCTATTCAAGCATCTTTAGTAATTTTTATGCTGAACACTATACGGATTTATATCGATTTCAATTTTTACTTTCGGGTGGGACACCACAATCCGCATTGCCATGGCGTGTTGAGATAACCAATCTGCATTATCGACTTTACAGTTTCGGCTGCCAACTTTCGGCTAATTTTAACAGTATCCAACAGATACGATTCACTCGCTCACTTATGTTCGGGCGTTTATGGCACCGTTATTTGATATATTACCCCACATTTATATAAAATGGCATCTAATTGCATGTAACAATACTCTGTTCAGTTATCTGTACAAACAACCATAATTTAATGATTTATTAATTTTCCACAAGATTTTTAAATTCAATAAACCTGTTCAATACAAACAAACAGTTTCTTGGAATAATCATCTTCAAAACCACCCTAAGGATTTTTCTTCTATATGGTCGCATAAATCCGAGTGTACCATCTCTAAAACACTTTAGTTCATGCAGTTGAATCTGGAAATGGCAATCGACTTTGTTTACCTTGAAAACAAATGGAACAGACCAACTTTGAAATCATCGTAAAATCAACACCTTCAGCAAAACCCGACCTCGTATAGTTTTAAAGATTATAACAATTCACTATAGAGGAAAATAATATCGACTTTCTCGGTACCAAACGGCCATACAGAATTCAAATCTGGCACCCTTAATACCTATACATACTTAGATTTTGCAAGTTTTATTAAAGTCTCAAAAGTAAATCCTTTGTAAATGCCAAATTCAAATTTTATCCCACTAATTTAATAAAATCGTAACATGGAAAAATAATCAAATAATTCTACAATAATCTCAAAGAATCATATTCCTGAAAAACGAAATATGAAATCTCAAAAATTAGCTCTAAGAGCGCTCTTAAGACTTAATGCATATTTATATCAAACTTGTTGCTTGAGTTAATTGCGAGGACCATATTAAATCGCATAATAGATCCTAAAATTTGAAATTAATTCGAACGGAAATCCTTTCCATATACTATCAAGCACGATCTTGCTTATTCATCATAACTTTCTTGGTAAAACTTTCAATAGAAATCGCAACCAAATAATTTATACCATTGTCTTTACACAATTATACGACGAAATAGTTCACGAACATAATTACAATTGTTTATATTGCCGAATCCAATTCACTTGAATAGATTATTTGTAATGACTCTTTTTTAATTAAGAGGAATTCGATAATTTAATTATGTAACCATTTCATAAAATTTAATTGCACAGAGAATTATTTTTGAGCGCGCAAATAACATTAACATTTTTTAACCACAGTTATTTCATAAAACGTGCTCTACAGTGATAAATTTAATTATTTTCACGTTTGTTGGAGGGGTTTTTCCATTTTTGGCACATACGCAAATGATTCATATGCCGACCGTTTGGCGTATATACAAATTTATTACTATTTAATTGGTTGTAAGCGCCAGTTTAGTTAATAAATGCAGGAAATTTATTTCTTTGGATTTTCTTTATGCAGGTCATCACAATTTGAAATATTTGTTTAGCAAACGCATAACAAATACTATTTAATATACGTATGCAGTATTACATTTCATCTTGACCTTGGTCGATTTATTAAATCGCACTGTACTGGGTTTTTATTTTAGTGTATGGTTACAACTACTAAGACGTTACATAAATCTGCCTCCAAAATGATTTTATGCCTGTTTATTATGGATCGCTACACTTTATGAATAATCATAACACAGAAACTATATAAATTCGGTTTGAATTTTTTTGTTTGTATATAGTCATTCAGTGTTTAATGTCAATGGAATAATTATCGCAATAATTACACACATTTTAATCTTAAGCAAAAAAATAACAGCAACAAAACGACAACAAAGTGTTTTTTTAACTATTTTTTTATTTTGTTGCTGAATTGTGAGATAATACTTCCGCCATATATTTTTCTAACATAATTTTCATGAATGAAATGTACTCGCGTATGTACGAATGTATGTATGAATAAAATATTAAAGCGATTTTTTTGTTCGCGTTATTTTATTCATCTCGAAGATGCCACATATGTAAGTATAAACTTAAAAATGTTTATCAACAAATTTTTTGTTTGGGTTTGATAATTTGTTCGTATATTATGACGTCGTCTTAGGTCATTGGGTTAAAATTTTAAAACTTCGTTTACATGGAAATTGTTATCTTGGCAAGGAAACGTTTCATCCATATATCGCATATACGTTGTGCTATATACATATAATGATCGCATAATTATTGCAATTTCGGAAGTATTGAATGGAATTATTTGATATTTTTGTGTTGTACGAGTTTTAGATCATCGCCATGCCATGAGCTCATCGGAATATATATATAAGGACGCATGAATACACAAAATGACTTAATAGTTTTGGTATATATACAGCTCATTTATTTTATAGCAAGCGCACGTTGTGTGGCATGCAATATTTTTGTAAGACAACGAAGTGGGTTAAAAGTTTTGTTTGCGCTTAGATAATAATATGAATGCGTAGTTTGTTTGCAAACAAAATTTACCATAAATCATTATGTACAATGCATCTGGCAAGCTGTTAAATTGATTCAGAGTCATAAATCAATAGTCTTAAAGATAATTAAATATTCAAAATGTTGACGAGGCAGCTTAAGAAATTTTACAACATTAACGATTCAGGTGATAAAAGACAAGTGGGACTGATAATTATTTGTAACGTTAACAGATTTTATGGTGGTTGTAGTATACCTTACTAATATTAACCATTAAAAATCTAACTAATCGTGGTTTATTTAAATTCAGGACCTGGTAGCATTTCGCTTTTTAATTCGATCTCAGTATGGGTTTACCACATAATTGAGTAACTTAATCCAAATAGTTAACAGTACGAGAATTTATCTGTTTGGACCATTTGTCGCTTATGTATGTTGTGATAATTACTTAATGCAGCGTTACATGTAATGATGATTCATTCCATTTGGCTCAATACCCGTTTGTTTAGCTTGATTTTTCCCATAATTACACAATAACACCTAATTAATTAAAAACAAATTGATTCTTATTATTAATTGGTTATTTGCTACTTAGCTGATGTCTTTTTCTTTAAGCTTTACGAACACGATTTTTTACACAAACACCAATACGGTTTTCCCCATATCTACGGTTTTCAATTCGCACTTTGCGAGAAATTTAAGATGCCGCAGCGGTGGTAACGGATCAATTTTTCTAAAGTGTTCTTTAATCGATGCAAATTATCAGTGGCACAAACAGGATAATTCGCTACAAAGATAAACATTGATTTAATGTTGATATCAGACTTCAGATTCGTAACGTGTTCAGTTCGAGTTCTTGTAAGAAACCGATACTCTAAACAATTCTTATACAGAAAAGCAACATTCATGGCGTCGCGGGACTAGGCTGTTTGAAACCAACGAAATTCCGTTTTGTTCGAATAAATTTTCAGAAACCAATACCGAGTTAACATCATTATAACTTTTCGGAAAATATTTTCCATTGGAATTTTTGAGAAAAAACTGCATTTTTCACAAACGTTTACGCAGAACAAAGCGATGCCAGAGGATATAAACCAACTAAGACTGATGAAATTGGGCTTCACATTTTTATGGGATACTTAAAATTTCCAAGTAGCAGATTGTATTGGAAAAGTGACATAGGAGGGGATTATGTTATTAATTGCATGACAAGTGATAGATTTCATCAACTGCGTAATAATTTACATTTTGTAAATAACATTAGATACTACCAACAACTGCAAGGACACTTTTCATAGGGTCAGACCCGTAATTGATATCGTAAGAAATCGATGCTTGGAACAACTCTTAGAAAAAAATGTATATCCTTAGACGAATAGATGATTCCATTCAGAGTAAAATGCATCACTTCAAACAATACGTCAAAGGCAAACCGTACTCATGGGGACTTAAACGATTTGTTGTTAAAAAAACATTGGCTTCGATGCTGCTATTATGCTTCCCCTGGCCACGTGCCCATCCCTTATATTTCGGTAACTATTTCTCGTCAAACCAAGTTTTTGAAATTTGTAACGAGCATCGACACCAGAGATGTCGATTGTTAACAGAAATTTGTTTACTTAGAGGCTTCGGGGCGGTCATCTCTGGCCGGCTAAAGCTCAGGGTATTGGGTGTGGGGTTTCCCGGAGCATAAGTAAACCGTGTCAGACCGCGATAAAGGAACAACGAGGAAGGGAAAGGAAGCAGGTAAAGGCTGGACCAACTCACCTCACTGCAACGATTACACTCACCAATTCATTCTCCTAATTAAGCTTTTAGCTACTCATGCCTGAAAAGCGAAAATTAACGGAATTCACAGAAGCAGAAAATAAAACCCGGTATCATAACTTTAAAATAAAATATTTCGATTAAGCGACTAATTATAAACAATTCAATTTATGATTTATTGAAAATAAAAACGAACAATATAAGAATAGTTAAATCTAAGGCAATGATGAAAATTCCAAAAGAAAAATAATAATGTGAACATTGTTACTTAACCTATGACGTCATTTTATTCTAAATTTTACAGTTTTTAAGAAGAAAAGCCAATATAAATAATTCCCAATAAGATAAAAAAATAATCATTAACTGTACAATATGTATAGATAAATTGGGAATTCAGAACCAAACAATAAAAAACTTAAATTTAATTGTAATAAAAATATAATGTAAATAGAAATCAAAAACCTGATGACCGATGCAGCATTCAATCCTTTGGTCGTACGATTTTATTGCTTTATTAATGAGACGGATCGTACCATTAACCGTTTTATTAATTATGAGCAATTATAGTATTTATTTGTATGATGATTGTCTATTCACTATAATTTGCACTATTAACTACCAACTATTTACGTTATTATTGTTTGCTTGATTTCCACTACACTTCAGTTTTTTAATCAGAAATCACACCACTTAACATAACATGAAATTTTTGTTACTGGTCGCATTTTGTTTGATTTTAAAACCACAGTTTATTTTTATGCGTTCAATGCGTCCAGATTTATTTATTTATTTTCAATGTTATTTTCACATATAGAATTAGGTACAGCAACTTAAGTTATATGTTTTTGGTTTTTGTTTCTTTAATTGTTTATAACGAAAAATGTTTAACTTAATTAATTTAACTGGAAATTACGTTAAATGCAACATATCCAATTATGTATGAAATAAACTAAAATCATAATGGTAATTTTCACCATATATACTTTAACTTAACACTATCTAGCGATTAATATTATTTTTTTTTGTATTCTTGGAGTTTGCCTCCATATAATATTAGGCGAAAATCATTCAATTTTATTTTAAAGTTATTACTAGCACAATTGGTAGCGATTCAAAATCCAAAATAATTCTTTAATTCTTTTTGAATTTCAACAACAAAAATCACTTTGTTTCGCTACATGATCGAGAACTCAAACAATATAATTAAATAAAAAGCAAAACTCAACTGATCCCTGATCATAAAATCGAGCGATATTTATAGCATTGAATACAATAGACTATCCCACCAAAGATTGGAACGGGACAATCCAACGTGATTTCCCCTATACAACAAGCTTTGTGCGCGATTTTTATTTTCTTCTTTATTTCAAATATTTACTCCACAATGAATGAATTCCGTATACCACAAAAATTACTATTCCAGGGCTGTAAAACCAAACAAACTTGGAACGCCGTTTGCAGCGCCGGTCGTTACAAATTTTAAGGAAGAAAAATATCAATGCTATTGGAACTATACACCTAAATCGATTCAAAAATCCATCTCTTATAGATCTTATAGAAAGAGGGTCTATAGCGATGAAGTACACAGTCGGAAGGACAACAAACCGGTAAGTGCATCATCAAATATTATTGGTATTGGAGCCACCCTCTTATTATTATTATTATTATTATTAGTTGAGGGCCATGTGGGCGTTCAAGCCACCCCGCACTGCGACCTAAAAGATCTTTTGTGCATGGCCCCTACTTAATGAGCCATCCAGTCAATATTCAGGCTCTTAATGAACCTGACAATACTGCCGGCCGGTATATGATGCATACCATCCGGGCTCATTACTCTCCCTCCTAGATGCTGTAACCTTTTGCAGAAAATGGCTGGGCAATGGCACAGAACATGTTCCGCTGATTCCGCTTCCATGTCACAGAAGCGACATCTATCCGTCGAACTTAGGCCCATTTTCTTTAGGTGATACCTTAATGGGATGTGACCTGTGAGGAAGCCGGTAAGCAGCCTCAACTCAGGTTTCCTAAGTACAAGACATTCCTTGGCCCGAGCCACCCTCTTAAAGTTAGCCAACAGTTTCCAGAAAGTAAAAAAATCGATAATGCAGATTACATTATTAACATTCCAGCCGAAAATAAAAAAAAATTGTTTATCAGCCAAAAGTAAATAGGATACATGGATTGTAATAAAACGTTTTGTAAATAGTCTTACGTGGAAAATTTTCTTTAACCTAATCGCAGAAATTATCGGAAAATCAGAAGAATTCACAAAATTGGAACAACATCAACTTCTAGAATGTATATATCGGAAGTTGAATCGTTTTAATTGGATTTGCCAATAGCTATCGCAAGCAAAAATTCAATTCAAGTTTCCCGTGGGAAATCTCGGAAAATTGGATTTTCCAAAAATCATTAGAAAATTTGGGAAACCGTTGGGAAACTTGAACTGAATCTTTTTCCTCCGTTAGCTATTGGGTCGTCGCATCAATATAATCCATCTCCAGACATAACACTCTAGAGGCTGATTTAATAAAAATTTTCTAATGATTTTTGGAAAATCGAATTTTCCGAGATTTCCCACGGGAAACTTGAACTGAATTCTTTTCCTGCGATAGCTATTGACAAGTCACATGAATATAATCCATTTCCGGGCATAACACTCTAGAGGCTGATTGTTTACATTCATTTCTTACTTTCGGTTGGAAACTTTTTCAAATTTTCCCAGATTTTCCACGGGGAACTTGAAAGAATTTTTTTTCTGCGACAGCAATTGACAAGTCACATCAATGTACTCCATCTCCAGACATAACACCCTAGAGGCTGATTTTATTCCAATTATAATGTTTTTTTGGGTTTCGCGTGTTTTCCACAATTTTCCACGAGAAACTGGAGCCAGGTTTTGCCATATAAGAATATTAATAAAGGTCTTCAATGCTATTCATGCATCCTTAGTAATTTTTCGGCTAAACATTACCAATTGTTATCGACTTTATTTTTTATTTTCGGCTGGGATAACACGATCTGCATTACCTAAAAAAATCGGTTCTGGTGGGATGGTACAATCTGCATTACCGTTTTTTGTTTACTTTGTGCTGGGATAACACGATCTGCATTACTGGTTTTTACTTTTGCCTGGAGTAATACAATCTGCATTGCCGACTTTTCACTTTCGGCTAACTTTAACAGTATTTCGAAGCCAAAGGGATTGGAAACCGCTCGGATAAATTGCCAAAAAATATATAATTATTAAACAACCAGTAATTATAAAGTTGTACTATACCAATATAGGAGGGGCGCCATTATTACAAATTTTATAGTGTTTGCGGTCTGTGTTACCTGGATTGAGTATCGTAGCTATCAAGAGACAATTGGCATTGTAAAGAAAAAGATTCCTGATTTATTGAATTTTCGTTTACAATTTGTAAACAGTTTGATGGTTACCAGTACGAATCCTATTCGAAAACGTGGGTGTTCAGCAATAAGGGAAATTGATGATTATCCTTCAAATACAAATGCCAAAAATCAAAATGTTGAAGTAAGGCTCTCTAGAGATTGGCAGTATGTCCAGGTATATCAATTACCTGAACATAATCAGAAACCACTACCACTTCGATGGAGCGAAATTATTTGGTGAAATTTCATAAAAAATGTTTTTGAATTTTAAAAGCTTCAGCAAATTTAAGTTCCTATATAATATTTTTGATTTTATTATATTTTTACGTGTTATTTGTATTATTTTATATTTTTATTCAAACATTAAGTTGTTCTCTTCAGTTTTGATCTATAAAAAATCATCTCAACAGGCTATAACGAATGAACAATAAAACTTGAAATTGTTAAAAGATTTTAAATAGAAATTGTAAAATTCGCTAATACTACAGGTGCTTAAAAATAAAATAATAAAACTTAACAACGTAAGAAAAATAATGTTTCAATGCTACCGCGTTCCAATACTAATGCTTTGTCCTATATAGTGGTAACAAAACCAAATGTGTCTGGCTATTTATGATTCTTAATTGTTGATTAACTTAATGTACCATAATTTAGTTTAGTCAACATAATCGACGTGAGGCATACAGCATTAATATTAAAGTATAGTTCGACATTTGCAACAAATTGGATTTAATTCAACCCATTACCCTATAGGCTTCTCGTTTACTAATTCTTCTGCTAAGCTTGTTAACGTTTAGTTTATTCTTAAAATAATTTTTTAGGATGTCCGGAAAAACTTTACAACTGAATGAGTTAAATTTTTTTTTGGGGCAAATACCCATAAGCAAACAAATTAAATTATTTGAAAATATTAAATAGCTGGCTTATGCTCGGTTGCACAAAGCCATGGCCCATCTCTAGTTAAATAATATTTCCACCCTTTTTTATCAAATTGCTTTTCATTATACCAATGTATACATATGCAAACAAGTTGATAATATTTTGTTTTTACATAGAAATATTTTAGCATTCAGCTATATCTAAACTCTTTGATTAATCAATCCGATGTTAACCTATCTCTATCGAGTATAATATTATCTATGAAATTTTGTGGTCAGCCGACTGCACTTCCATTGCATAGCAACTTTTAGTTACCCGTAATTCATCCGTATTTAAATTTCACCTGCTAGAGTTACCCTGCCTATCGATTATATACGTCTCGGATTTAGAGTTTCAGTTTCCAAATTTCGAGAACCTAAAATTCACATAGTTGCACATTTTGTGGCAAAAGTTGTAATCACATTTTGTCGCAATTTCGACAAAAAAATCTCGAAACTCGTATAAGGCGCTTAAATAAAACTGTATTAATTGGGATTTTTTTGATGACCTTAGTCGAGATCTGTTTAGCATTAAACATTTTGTTTCTCCGATAATATTCGAGTTTAGTTTGGATTGAAAAATGAAAGCGCTGACATTAACATTGAGTTATAGATGATATTGTCGAAATTCGGGATTTAAAGAATTTTGGAACTATCAAGTTAGATAATGTAAGTTTTAACAGAGTTATTCAATATTTTCGAGGTTTTCAATTTTCATTGTTACCCAGTAAATTTTCCAGAAAGAGTGTTTTCCCTTTGAGCTACTTAGCATTGAGATTTTCCAAGAAATTATAGCAGGTATTCTAAAACTCTAAGATTATTGAGCTTTTCGAAATTAATTGAGTCTAGAAAGAGTTTTTCGCCTATACTTGAAATTTGCAAAATGTTAGATTTGCGTGATATTGCAAAGAAAGTGATGTACCTATCTAAATTTTGGATATTTTCTAAGACTTTTCAAGGTTACAAAGTTTATTGCTTGATGTTGAATTATATGGGTAAGTATGGCACTCATTTCAGTTAGATTATCTTAATTGAGAGGAGACTTTCGAAATTAAGATTTTTCGATTCGCCTAGATTTTCGGACACAACGTTATTTATTGTGTAGCTTAACATCGAAATTATTCGAAATTATCGTAATTGATATGATTTCGAGATTATTTGAGGTTTTGCTAAGCTACAAGGTATGTTTCCAGATTATTTGAGATTCTTAGTGATTTATTGAATTTACATGGGTACCTATTCAAGGGCTTTAAGTTTATCCGTTTTTCTCTGGAATTTTCGAAATATTTGTTAATATCGAAATTATTAAAAAATTCTATTTTCAAAATTGCTCGTGTTTCTCGATATTCCACGTAATTTGCATGAGGTTTAGGACATAGATACATTTTGTTACAGAATTAGTTATTTATCAAACATTTTATTTTTAAGCTATCTAGGATTTGGATTCAGTTAAGATAAGTTTAGGGGATGTTACATTAAATAGATGAGATTTTTCGAAATCATCGAAGTAATTTTATTGCGAATTTGAACGTCATTCATTAGGCTTGTTTTCGAGATTTTCCGATAATTTCGAGATAACTGTTGAAGATTATTTAAGATTTTCGAGATTATGTAGGTATTCTGTCGATAGTCTCAAATTTAAGTTAGGAGACTACCAAAACACCTATAGGAAATGGCCTCTATGAGGATAAGCACCACCCACTGCGCATTATACATTTCATTTGGGTTTCATATGATGATCATCGCCTGAGCTTTCAGGAGCCATAAGGAATCTGCGCGGGATAACGCTTAGTCGCAACGCAAATAGGATATAAAACATTGGTTAGTAACGTCCACTTCTTAGTAGTCTCACGTATATGCTCTACTTTTAGTATTTGCTGAACAGTAAGTTCGCTATTCCTACTTTCCATCATCGTGATCATCCGACTCGCCGATGGTTCAAGAACTCAGATGGCACTAGTATTTGATCCAGTGTTCGAGCATATTCAAGGTTCTATATCACTGATGAGACATGAGCACATAGAATAATTGTTAGTTCATCCTGAATATCCTGGCAGTAGAATCCTTTAGTGCTCTGGACACTACCTATCCTCGATAGGTAGTCTCGATATCAATTTGAAATGCACCATCAGTAGATTTAATACATTGATATCACAATGCCTGAAGTCATTTGGAGTGAACCGGTCTTCTGGATTCATAGTACTCATGGTCACCATAATTAACCGCACACAGTTTCATCTAATATGATCCTATAAAGAATGGGACCCTTATAGAACCGATTTTTGGGAAACGGGTTGAATGACAGTTGACAATTGAACTGCTTCTTCTGAACAAATCGTTGCAAATGATTCTCAGTATAATTGTCTGTGATACAATGATAGTGTCGATTATGGATAGCAACAGCAATTTCGATATCATCAAGCAGGGACACCAACATTCCTCGGCAAGTATCGATTTCATTTGAGAGTCATGTTCACAACCTCAACATTCCATTGAGCTGCCGTGAACTCTCGTTGGGTATTAGCCTGTTTCATTGTTAGCTGAGACTGATTCATCTTCTTAAATGGTGGGGTTTTCATAACGAATCAATGAGTAGAAAGATTATCGAAAACCTCCCGGAATCTCTGGTCAACGATAAAGACATCACTTGGAAGGAATTGACCCAGACTTCGACAGTAGGACATTGGCTAAACCAAATTTTTGCTATGCCCCCATCCTGAGTAAAGTCTTGAAACGGAAATGGTCAACGAGTGTTATTTAATCTGGATTTTGGACAGATGGAGCGTCATCTTTTATTCTTTCGTCACGAATCGAGAAGAACACCAGGATTTACAATAAATTATGGTACTAGGTAAGGATCACTGCATCGATTTGCCATTCAATTGTTAGAAGGTTAGAACCACAAATTCTGGTAAATTTATTGATGGCTTTTTAAAAAACCGTATAAGAGTAATTCCAATAAATACCAAAGCCATTTAATGGGGTTTATCTCACATGTCGAACATACTACATAAAGAGGTATAATTGGGAAGTACGAAAATTCTAATCGATACCTATTCTCTACATTACGTATATTCACAACAAAAAACTGCTAAATATTTATCTTCCTTGTTGTAATTAGAAAATAGGAACTCAATTAAAAAAAAAATATGAATGACGCAAGTACAGACATTACTCATCATGAAAATCAAACATGTTGAGCCATTTAATTAACATGATTTGCACACTTTGTATTTATAGTGTATACAGTATGTACACATAAGCAAAATCCATTGAAGCAGACATTGTGTGTACTCTTAATCATTTTTATCAAAACAATGTAATCTGAGTTCGTATCAATATTTTTTATTTTTTCTGTTGATTTCTGATTTGTTTAGAGACACTTCACCGCGTTCGTTTGGACTGATAACGGCATAGAATAACTTTAGTTTTAGTCATAAAATATATATTTGCACAATATCGATTGCATTTTAATAAAAACGTATTGATTTTATGTTAAAAAACACTAATATTGATTTTATTTTGCAAAATCAAACAAATTAATATTGCATTACAAAATGGCTTGAAATGAATGAACAAAAATTCATTTGGCACCAATTTTTGATGCTCGCTTCACATATGAAATTCGTTTAAAATATGAATAGATGGAATTTTTATTACTATTTCTAGGTCATTGATAATGAAAAATGTCAAAGTGAAAGTAATGTATGCCACCGAATAAATTAACGCACAAATAAATCGATATTTGATTATAAAAATATCGATGATCCAATATTTTCTATGTACAATGTATATATACGAGACGTGTATATCATTGTTATTTATTTGTGGTGGGTGTGTTACCTTACATTTACTGATGTCAATGGTATAGTGGTAGTGGACAATCGTACCTAATATTTTTGTACGTGATAAGAAATCGCTTTAAATTAATACAGTAAAAACAGTTATAAGCGAGTATAAACATTAGATGCTAAAAATAGGAAAGCAACAAAATAAAAGAGATTGTGCCCCGTATCTGATTATTAATACTATAATCAAAAGTATCTATAGATACCAAATTTAGCAAAGGCAATTACTGTATACTTGATATGATAACGAAAAACTGATAAGTTACAAACAGTTTTCTAAAATTTTTTTAGTTTTGACGTCGAATTCTATCACTCTGAAGTACTTAACGCCGCTTTTAAATAATAATAAAACATTTTTTCTTACCTGTAAAATATGTCTTCAAACAATATTTTTTCCACAATAATGAAAAGATTTATGTAAGTCAATTTTTTAGGATTCGTTCCTGCATGACGAGGTAAAATTTGGCAAGTAATTCAATTAGGCTTAACTATTTTCCGTTGTTCTTGGTATATAACTTATTAGAAGAACCGCAAGATATATTGCGATACTCATCAGTCTATTGAAAACGACATAGAAGGATCACTCCTAAGAATTACATCTAGCACTCATGATGAGCTAAATCTAACAATATTCACCAAAAATTAGGTGCGCAGCACAAAGAGGTCGTCAGCCAATTAAACAACGAAATTTTTTAGTTTTTTACCTATGCAACTAAAAATATGAGACCCAAGATCATGTTAATCAGAGAAATGTATCAAGATACAAACATAACTGATATCAAAAATAACTCTATAAGCAAGGGATTAAAAGTAAAATAAATCTATCCCATGCACAAATTTAGAAAGCAAAACGGGGAAGACAGCCTAATAAAGCTGCTATGTTTTACAGTGTCTTTGGACCCGTCAACTAAAAACAGCGAAATTCAACTAATCAACGGCTGCTGTGGTTATAGAATTCTCTTGGGAGGCAAAACAGATATCACCAATCGTCCAAAGGAGGAGGAGTGCGCGGCGCGGTTGGATTTTGTCGATAAGCTTAAAACAACAGTAGGACATAGTAAAAATAATAACTCACGTAAGTTTAGCTCCAACTATATTAAGAAGGGAGTCTCGTTTGCATACAATTTTAAGCCTAATTCAACAAACTTCCCTAAAGATTTCCCAAATTTGCTACCAAAGGCAAAATATCAACCAACAAATAATGAAAATCCATTGTAAGATCTGTATCAGAAGTCACAAAACTTTTTCTTTTCAGTATGAGCTTTGATTCATTTACCCACACCATTTCAAACTTCCTAGGTAGGCTTAGGAACGTAAAAGGCATGACATCACAAAGAACTATGTATCTAAATTTCATATGTCAATTTCTGAAATGAAAATAGTTACATTAAATTGTAATAGCCTGGTCAGTCTTGGTCGTCGCCAAGAATTTGCTTATCTCCTTTCAAAAAATAATCCGGATATTATTTATTTAAATGAAACTAAATTACAAAACAAACACCGCTTATATTTTGACAATAACTCACGTGGCACGGCCATATTAGTTAGGGAGCTTATTGAATATTCTAATCCCAAAACAATCTTGTGGGATAAGTTCGTAGCCACTACTGTGATCATAGAATCCGGTAAACAATCATTTTTGCTTATCTTCATTTACTTTTCAAAACTTATAAAACCTTCACCATAAAATTCTAGTGTATGGGGATTTTAATGCAAGACACCCGCTCAAGAAGTTCTCTGCAAGAAATTAAGTAACCTTTCACCAGATAAATCTAATCTTTTCAAACACATCAAATTGATTAGATCCAATAAACTATGCATTATCATACTAGAAGATTCAGAGGATCCCATAATTGCCAATTGGTCGTTTCAGACAGATTGGCAAATCATTTTGTGAAAGTTTGCTCGGGTTGGAGAAATCCGTAATGCGGCAGTGGATAGTTTTGCTTCTCAGCAGAATATTCCATTCAATTCATTGAGGTTTTGACGAACGCTGATGAGATTAATAATCTGGCCTCTTAACTTAAAAATAATAAGGCAACTGGTTTTGATGGAGTCCCTAATAGGGCAGTAAAAAATTTACCGCACGTAGCATTTCTACAGTTAGCCATTATAATTAATGCCATATTAAATGTTGCCCATTTTCCGGATTGCTGGAAGATTTCGAAAGTAAACTATAATAACCAACTCAAAACTCGGGAAACCTTACATTCCGTAGAATATGAGACCGATAATTCTATTGAGTGTGTTGAATAAGGTAGCCGAGCGTGTTATTTATGATATATTGTGGGATGGTGTTCGGTATAAATGTTCGACTACGGATGCCTTGCTGAACTTTACCATTCTAAAATAAAAACATAAAAGGTATGGGAAAATTTCAGAAAGCTTTTGACACAGTCTGGCATGATGGTCTCGTCTGAAAACTAATGATAAAAAATGTCTCACCTAATTTAATTGCGGTGATAAAATCGTATCGGTCAATTTGAAAATTGTTTGTAAGCATTGAGATCCGTTTCAATTCTTCAATTAGAGATTGCAGGAGTGGCACAGGGCTCTGTCTTAGGACCTTTGCTCTATGTCTTCTTCACTCACTACATTCCAATACCGTCAAGTCCGGAGACGATCATTCAGATTTATGCAGATGACACCATAGTCATTACTTCCAGTTATAGCCGATATCAGTGCTCAATAAAAATACAGGAAGCTCTAAAATTACAATAAATAGTGAAAAACAAGCCTTATATATTTCCGTCCAACCAGAAATTACTGCAATAAATTTAATAAGGCTTTCCCAGTTACACTTAACGGAAACCAGATAGACGTAGTGAAATTAGTGAAATATCTCGGAATCTCCTTTTCAAGCGACTTAAATTTCTCAATTCATGTTGAAAACATCTGAAAATTGGCATCAATGGCATTTAATCTACTTTATCCAGTACTAAATTCCAAAAGTGATCTAGACAGCGGAACTAACTTACTAGTATATAAATTACACATCCGTCCACTTCTGGCTTAAGCTGCTCCGGCGTGAAGTAGGACCTAACTACAAAGGCTCATAAGAATTCATTACAAGTCTCACAAAATAAGGCGCTAGGATTCGTTTTCAACAAAGGACCTACTCCTCCAAACTTCCATCATACATCAATCAAGCTTTTACACACCATGGGCGGTATTTTACCAATTAGTTGCTTTAATAAAAAATTATTGGACAGCAGAATAAACACTCTGCGATTCCCATCTAACGAGTATCTCATTAATATCGCGCACACAATAGTTGATATTGTTGATATTACAGCCACACAAAAAAAAAATGTCAAGACCCAGAGGGTGGACTCCCTTCCCCTCCGTCTTTGGGGTCGCTGAAACCGAATATGACCTTAAAAAAAATTTAACTAGTCATTTCCCCGTTATCACCCCTGGGGTTTCGAAATTTCAATTTCCATACAAAATTGAGATGTGTACATTTCTATCGTTTTTGGGGCGCTGTAATTGAAAATGATAATTAAAAGTAAATTTGACCCCTCCCATCAGTCCTTAGCACACCCTTACTACTCCCAGAAAGGGGTTGAAATTTCAATTTACATGCAAAGTTGAGTTGGATGTAAGTATATGTATAAAATATACAGCCAACTCAACTTCGCAGGAAAATTGAAATTTCAACTCCTTTCTGTGGGTAGTAAAAAGCGCTAGGGGTGATGGAAGGCCGAATTTACTTTGCGTTGCCCGTTTTGGTGTATATATACATACAACTCAACTTCTCATGAAAATTGAAATTTCAACCCCTTCCTGGGGGTAGTAAATAGGTGCTAGAGGGTGACAGAAGGATTGAATTTATTTCTCGTTGTCATTTTCGGTTCCAGCGCCCCAAAAAACATAAAAATGCACATCCATCTCAATTTGGCATGAACATTGAAATTTCAACACCTTCCTGGGGGTAGTAAGGGGTTGCTAGGGGTGATGGAGGAGTCAAATTTACTTTTAATTACCATTTTCAATTCCAGCGCCCCAAAATCAAAGAAATGCACATCCATCTTAATTTTGTATGGAAATTGAAATTTCACCCCAAGGGGGGTGATAACGGGGAAATAATTTTTTTTATGGTCATATTCGGTTTCAGCGACCCCAAGAGCGTCGGCGAGAAATGCAAAGTGTGTAAGTCCAAAAACAATTTTGTTCCGGAGACCAAGAAAACTATTTCACTCTCCTTATTGTCTACATGCAAATTCTAATTTTCATTCCAATATTTCCCTCTTAACATAACTTTTATAATATTTTATAAATGGTGATCGATGCACAATGTTCCCCTCTCTCGTTTAATATGAAAAACAAAAAATTGGGAAAAATGGACTTACACATTCTGCATTTCTCGCCGACGCAGAGTAGTCTTGACCTTTTTTTTTTGGGCGCCTGTGTAATCTAATACTAGAATGCTGTGTACGGTGTGAATATAGCTTTTGCAAATTTAGTTTTAATTTAGTTTTATTTTAAGTTATCATAGTATTAAGTTGAGGATAAGTTTGTTACCGAGATAAACACTATAATTATTATTGTCAGCAGTTGCTGCAAAAAACTTTGAATGAAACAAATCTATTGAAAACATTTTTCCAACGCTCTGTTTTCTTTTAAATTCTACGTTGTTCCGCTCGACCAATTGTTGATCCTAATTTCAGTCTAAATTCCGTTTAAACCACGTTTGGCAACATATCATTTGATTTGGACTATTTTCATGTGACTTAATCACTTATATGGATTCAATTATTGTAACCAATATTTGCTAAACTAAATTTACGAATTCTTACGACCTTGACCAAAATATAAACAACAGAAATAAAATGCGCGGTCAGCAGTATCAGAATATAATATCAGTCGTCGCGGTACATATTCGTTAGTAGCAAGTATAAGGAAGAAATGATTATTGTCGAAATGACGATTGTTTGCATCTTGAGGATATCGTGTAAGTTGAACTTGCCAGGAACCTTGAACGACCAAGTAATCAGTAATTTTATTGTTAAGGGTGTTAGACCATCAAAGCCGGATTTGAAAAAATTATTAAGTCTAAGTCTGCGGAATTTTCAACATTTAATTGATCGGATACAGATGGAGAAATCTACTGATCTGCTATTGAATGGCTTTCAGTAGAATTTGTGTTCCAAAGAATTTTTTAAAAATTCCACAAACAACTATTAGTACATACTACTGCCAAACAAACCTAAGATTTTTGTTTTTTTTTCGTTTTGGAAAATACTAATATTGTCTGAGAAATGTAAGATGAGATGACGTGGTACAAATATGCTCCTACATATAGGAGATAACCGTTCGGAGAGGAAACTAATTTCTCTTCTCCAACTAAATAGCTCTAACACTACCATTATTAACTATGATCAAAAAACACACGGATATATAAAAAATGTTTGTGTACCTGACAAGAAGAATACAATATGTACAGGATGATAAAAAATTCTTATTTTATATTCAACATTTAGTATAAGTTCCATTTGAGTGTAAAATACATTTGCGCAGACAATTTTACGCCCCTTAAAAGTTTTGCGGCCTGGGCGATCGCACACCTTGATCACACCTGGCCCTGGACAAGGGTCAATAGAGATGCAGAGGGATCAAAGAATATCATTACAGGCACTGAGCATATAAAGCCATACTTCGAGGAGTGATCTGACTCCGAAACACATTCCGAAGAGTGCAATGAGTGAAGACGAAAATCAATCGTAACCAACTTCGCGTTGAACGAAAGAGAAAAATGTGTACAGTTATTTTACAAGCATATAAAATCATTCTTGTATACATATATCTGCCATCAAAAATAAAGCATCGAAAATAAATCCTCATTTTGCCTAGTCTACAACTAGGCAGTTTTTAATATTCCTACTGTTAGAGCTTTTTAGAGTATAGAACTGGGTAATCATACTTCATAATTTTTCCGAAATATTTTTGAGTGGTGATACTAAATCCATTTGTGGTACGAAACTCAGCTCCAGAAATTTCATATTTCCAAAGTTGACGAGATTGAATTGATCCTAGGATCGCACTCTGTAGAGCTCCGACCAAGTGATTTCAGCCTCTGGATAGTCTCATATTTTGTCGCTACAAAAATAGCCTTTCCTTATCATACATTTTTATGAGGCGTTTGAAAGCTTCGTGGCAAATTTGATTTTATATCTAGAACAAATAATTTTACAATAAAAATAAATTAAATCGATATTGGGAAAATTAAATTTTTTTAACTTTTAAAATTTGTTACACTCCTGTGCAGAATTTAAATTTACATATTTTAAAATTGTTCATACAAATTTAATTCAAATGCTTCAAACTTTAATTTATTTTCGAAAGCGTTTAATAAGTGATACTGGCTGATTAGTCATTTCAAACTTAAAACACTTATCAGCACTTGATAATCAATATTAAAATATTTATTTTTTGCAAATTAAACAACACGTTAAAATCATGTTAATTCAAATATTAAATCAATATTTGTGTTGCGAACGTATAAAACAGCCACCAACAAAAAGTGCCAAGCTTTAATTTTAAATGTAAACTTGAGCAATCAGATGTGAAATGATTCATATGTTTAATTAGTTCACACCGATATTTTCGACATTATATCGTGAAAACGTGGATTTTATATTAAAGGTGTACATAAAATATGTATTTTCACACGTATTGCAAGTATGACTGTGCATATGTACAAAGGTTAATCGTTTATCAATATATACAATACAAATATACCTGTATATTTCAAAAATGTGACTGTTATCAGGAAAAAATTCCATCAAAACTATTTAAATGAAAAACACACACACACACGATGGTGAATCATACCTTAACGACTCAACTTGATCTTGAAAATTATGATGCGGCTGGATAATAGTTTTGGTGAGCGCAGTGATGACGAATCAGGAAGAATATATCATATGGATTACTAATTCGGTAGAACATTTTTTGCTTATTTTAAATATCGTTTTGTATAAATCAAAAGCTTGTTTTAATTACGTGCGGAAACTTACGTTTAAATTTATGTTGTCTTTTGTTTGGCTTGCGTTTATATTTCGTAGGTAGACAGACAAAATAAAGCATATGCATCAATCAACCAACCCGAAATATTATAGATTCCATATTAATGTGTCATCAAAACGAGAACAACTACTGATGTCGGTTGGTCGCTGAAACCTCGAGCGCACGATTAGTCATTGATAAAGGCAACTGATAATGTGTGACTATTAAATGTGAGATATGTGCATAAATTGCGTGATCGATAATTTATGATCGACGATTTGGTTGCGTATATATGCACATCAGAGATTTTTTTTTTGTTGGTTGAGAAATTAATAAGATTTGCGCATATTTAATTAATGCTAATTAAGTTAATTATTATTATTACATTTTTGTATCTGGTTATATACTGTTTTGATTTTATTCAATGTAAGCACCGATAATACGTCATATTTCATTTACAAGGTGAACGACGGACAAGGTATAATTGTATAGTATGTATAAGTAAATATTATTGGTATGACTCAGAAGTAGGCACGGTATATGATAAATCGTCAGCAGCATTGAGTTTATTGTTATAGCCCGAAATTTTTTCGTCACGGTACTCATTGATAATTAATAAAATATACAAAAGCTTTCTTCTCTTTAATATGAATTTAAACTTAAAGTCGGATAGATCTTATGAAATAGATTAAAAGTTGGCTAGAATTAGATTCAATATCGCTCATGGATCTTTTCTTTGGAATAAGCAATTAATCGGCTTAACAGAAGATGAATAGAAAACCACAAATTTATCTGTGTTACCATATTATGAATCTGTTGGTGAATTCACCAATTTTTAACGTACGACTTTATTTTTCTCGGCTCTTCCTATATTTATATCTGCTATACTATTAATTATAGATCAGTAATATATACTGCATTAGATAGTTTATATATGGTCAACTGATAACAAAACAAATTGTATCTATCTTTCCCTTAACACTTTGGTACAACAGCGGGACGCCGATTTAGAATGGAAATTAACTTAAAATTTAATTTTGAAATATTTACAAAAATAAAATAAAACAAAAATGTAGATATATGTATGTGCGAAAAAATATTAAATTAGTAGAGATTTGCCGGAGAATGAGACGTTCAAAGCCAGGTTTTCCAATAAGACTGTGCATACATTTTACCGGTGCAGCAAGAGCAAATGAACACTAACGACCATGATTCATAATTTTCGGGTACTACATAACTTTCGGATATTAATTAACATATTAAAAATTCAATCCATCTTAAAATCTAAATATCTCGTAAGAAGCTAACCTCTTTTGTTGATCTTGATGATCTTCCAGAAACAAACGGTATAACGCGACTTTTTAAATTATTATTAACCGCACCATAAAAATCAGCATATTTCTCTAAAATTACATCTCGGTTGATCGTTGTTGTTTCGAAGCTTCCCTCTGTTGCCCTAATTCATGAAGAAAAATTGTGAAAAATTTGTTGATGCGTGTGGTGTTGATTGATAGTAGATTAAGAAAATGTTCCTTCCCCTAAAAAAATCGCTTTGACATTTGACATGCTTCCTTAATCTACTCGGATTTTATTGGCTGGACATGTGTGCAACAATCTTTCAATTCGTGCTGTTGGGTATGGGTTTCTACATAATGCTGATAATACTTTGTGGTATGTGCGCAGCCAAAATTTGACATCATTATATCGTTACTCTGTTGGTGTCAAACTTCTACTTGGATATGTAAGGATTGGATGTTATTTTCGACTGGTGAAAGAATTGCCGAAATACCCTTTACACTTCCATATAGGTACGTACTCATATGTATTTCTTTCTTTAGTGTTACCATATTTTCTTCAAAACTTTAACCTTTGCTGGATCTGGTTTAAAACTCGTCTCCCGTCCGAAGAATTTAATTTCCTTTTGATTTAATATACATTTCTTCTCATTATTGTTTTCTCTTAATTGCTGCAAAACGTTATAATGAATATAACTTTGTATGATGTCCTTATTGCGTTTTTCCAAATAATATTATTGGACAATTGGCTTTGAATGAATAAGAATTCGACGACAGTGAAACTTACGCTGATTCTAACAAAGCTAGATGTACCATGTACTCTTATGCCATAAGCAAACACATATTTTTACATTTAAAAGTCATGTCTCATATAATCTGCCGCGTTTTCCTCTTAATTCAAGTTCTCAATTCGTTTAAGTAAATTTTATAAAGTAAATACATTTGATAGCGTTTTTAAAATATTAAATTTTGATTTTTTACATTTTATACAGACATAATGTAATTTATACGTTTTTTACGTGTAAAAAACTGTGTAAATTACATAGTGTAGTTTACACGTTCAAATGTGCTCTGAACCTAGTAATTTAAATTCTTACTGATTTTCAACAGTATACTGATTTGCAACAGTAATGATTGCTGTTCAATGCGTTTTAGATCTAAATAATCTCTTTGCGGCTTCCGGAATGTGTTGGTATCGTTCCAAAATAAATTTTTTTTTCAAAAAACAAAAAAAAAATCCGGTTTTTTTAATACAACAAATTTTTAAAATATTCTTTTAACTAATTTTATGCCTAAAGTGGGGGGGGGGGGCTACCGCCCCCCACATTGATGATGTTTTGAAATTGTAACATTCATATAAATTGGAGCATTTTTGAAAAATTTGTGTTTTTTAGTAATTATTCACATACTAAAAAAATAACGCCACAAAACCGCTTGGCATTGGATTCTTTCCGCAAGGGTGACTTGAAATTATCTGGATTCCTTTTGTTTTTTTTTTTGGATATTTATTTTCGGGAATACGATGGTATCTCTTCCCGAATATAGGGGAAGCGATTTCCAAATTTTTTAAAATACCCGTGTCATCTTTTAAGGACTGTCTTGCATAAAATAGCGGAACATTTTTGTAAATTGTAAATAGTTAGTTTGGTAAAGTTTAACAAAAGCTTTGCGGGAAAAATGTCTTTCGAGAAGTTGGATAAACCTAATTTTTTTAATAAATTTTCTAAAACAAAAGCGGAAGTAAGCAAGTGTTTCAATCGATTTTCTGGTACAAAATGCAAGAATCATCCTCAATGCTATTGTAAATTCAGAGAGATTTAAGGAAACTCTACACGAGGTTTTCCTCGGGAACGAACTTTTTGGACTGGCAATTGAAGCCTTATGTGAGTTTAGTAGCAAAAGCCATGAGTGCTAATTTACATTGAACAGTGAAACACTTATAGATTTTATTGCGGCAATGATGTGGATTTGTACGGTGAATACTATCTGAGAGATCTGCTTGTAAATCATTTTAAACCATATTTGACAGCTTCTAACATATTTGGCAAAATAATATTTGTAATTTTTGATGACATGCTACCCATCGACTTGCTAATTTAAAACTGGGCCTCAAACAAATGCAATTCAATGGCTAATATTTTTGCTCAATCAAAATGTAATTCAAAGTAAATTTTTAATTTGAGTTGCCATCACAATTATATTCAATTGCAGTTTAAAATTCATATTCAAACAATTTTGAACAATTTTGTTGTTTCATTGAAATCATGTTTCGGAATATTGCAATTTTTACTAATTGCAATTAAAAGTTAGTTTGGAAATCAAACTTACACTTCTCGAATCATTTTAAATTGAAAGCTGAAATTCAACTGTAAATTTTGTATTTTAAATTTCACTCAAAATTATAACTCAATTCCACCTTCAATTTTGTCAAATTGAGTGTGGAACTTAGCCTATTTGTATTCAAAATTCGACAAAATATCTATCGTTCAAGATCCTGAAAAAAGTTGAGCTTGAATTCCAAAATTTTGCCCTCATTAAACATAAAATTTTGCTCAAATCTCTTTTATAATTCTGTGGCAATATCACATAAAGGAATAACTCTAAAATTCGCATTTTTGAGGAAAACGTTTTTAAAATTAAGAATCGTTTAAAATTATGGGTTTTTTGAATTCTTACTTTTTTAAATGAGTATTAAGGTTGTTTTTAGTTGTTGGATTATTACAAAAAATTGATATGAATTCTACCCTAAGACTCAGGCATTTCAAATAACACTTAAATTTTTCTGCACTTGCATCTTAAGCTGAAGTTGTACTCCAAATTTCTAATCAAGCACATTTAGACAAATCTAGATTGAAATTTGTACTTAATTTGTGAACAAAATATCACAAAATGTCTAGCCTAATTTCAACCATAAATTTGTGTTAATTAAGTTTGGAATTCAAACTCAATTTTTAAATATTTTTTAATTAAATTGCGTCCAAATTTATGCTGAATAAAATATAATAATAAAAATTTTACTCGAATAATTTTAACTAAATTATTAAAATTCACTCAAACTGTTATTAAGGCAGTCCGGATTCCAAACTCAAGTTTTAAGTTATAGGTATTGTATTTGCTTCTAATGTAAGTTCCTACTTAATGTTCTATTTAATTACGGTTTAAAATTGAAATGCTTCTATTATAAAACAGAAAGCATTTAGATTTTCGCTCGATTCCTGATTTTCTAGTTCAACAAAAAATTTGTTGCAATCGTGTTTAGAATTTAATCTCAGCCACATAAAGTGCATTAAATATTTTGTAAAAATTGTTTTGCAAAAATGCTTATATTGCGTTAAAATTTCGTTCTCTTAATCAATTTCCTTCTCTGTCGAATGTAGTTAACCAATTTAGACTAGATTTATGTTCAAAATTCCTCATTTATTAAAATTTTAATGTTTTACGAATTCATTTTGATTTTAAACTACTGTAGTCTGAATACTGCTCACATATGTATATTCAAAGGAAACTTACAATAATCAATTAGTAAAATATTTAAATATTTGTTGAATCTTTGTTAATATTTTAAATTTTACTCAAGTTATAATTTCAATTTAATCCAATGAGCGTAATCTAAATTACAATCACCATTCAAGTACAGTATGGAAGTTTAACTCAATTTCGGATTAAAATGTCACTCAAAGTTTATTCCAATCTAGATGGATTCTTCCACCTAATTTTCTCTCATATTTTTGTTTCCTTATTGAAAATCCACTCAGACCATCTAGTAAACTCAATATATTTATCTTAACATTTTGTGAAATTAAAATTCGAGTTGTAAATCAATTTCTAATACCTATATATAATTTCACCAAAGATTTTATTTGGTTTGGAATGCCAAAACCATTTTTGTAAATTTAAATTCCTAATTCAAATTTCACTCAAAATTTTCATTACAAATTTTTAAAGTAAATTCAAATGAAATTTGGTTGGTTGATTGAGATCAAATCTCGCATTGTAACCCAATTCTTACCTAATTGCAATTAAAATTATGTTTTAATCTAGTTTGGAACACCAAATTAACACTCAAATTTTTCACTGCACAAAAATTTGTACTATTTTAATTCCGTGCAAAATGTAGTTTAATTCAGAAACATTGTCTAATTTAAATTCCACTCAAAATGTTGTTGGCGTCGTGGTTCGAAATGTAACTCAATTAAAATTGGATCTGTTTAATTTCAAACTAAAAATTCATGGATTTAATAACGGAGGTTGTTTTTTTAAATCCACTCAATATTTAGTCAAGCCCTGGTTGAAATGTTTATTCAAAGGTTGGATAAATTCTATTTACATATAACAAAATTTCTGCTAAAAAATACGATTAGCTTTTGATTCATATTAAACACAAGATATTGTGCAAATCTAGTTTGTAATTCTAATTCAATTTTTAAATTGTTAAATCTAATTTAGGTACCTACTCAAGAATTTATTCAATTACATTTGGGAATTGTAATTCTCATTCAGATTTTTGCTCGAAATTCTGATTTTATATTCGATACGTAGAAATTCACAAACGTATGTTGACAAACATTATGTTGACTTTTCTCACATAAATGGCACTTAATATTTTAATAAAATTCATGTTTGAATTCTGTCCAATTCAAAATTGAAGAAATTTTGTTGCATTTAGATTTCCCTCTATAATTTTGGCCAAATCCATCGTTATAACTGCATTTCTAATCTACCATTTTGGTCAAATAGTGCAGTTTGTAATTCACACTTAATAATGAAATTTACATTCAACATTTCCCTCAAACATATGTATAATAACTTGGAACAAGCCCATTTTGAATATGGATAGCATTAAAACGGTTGCTCAAGAGAACAATTTCCAAAATTTCGAATTAGAAAATAATACATAAGTCGTGCGCTACTAAGGTACATAACGATACTAACTAAATATATTCTACAACTTTATGCACAATTTAATTCGGTATCGCATTTATCTGAACACACAAAACTGTTTCTTTACAACTCTGATTGCAGGGTTCGCTCAACACTTCGAAATGGAATATTTCCTAAAATACCATTATCAATTAGTTTTACAATCCTGAGCTATAAAACCAACAAATAAATTCTGTTTATAATTTTTAAAGTTTCTTCATAGCCTAAGAAATGATGTCATACCTACATGTCTTTTTTATTAACTGTAAAGCTAAAATATCTTTGATTTTAGGCTTCCATGCTTTATACTGTATATTCTGGATTTAAGGTTGATTTACGGGAACTTCAAATATGAGCATAACATTTTTTTCGCAGATGATATTAGGAACTCGATACATATTTTATACATAATATACATTGTCTTTCAATATGTTCCCCAATATCTCCGTATAAATCCGATAATTCTTCATTGTGACAGGAAATTTGCGCATCATTTATTGGAAACTTATTATTGAGTTAGCAGTGAGCTTAATAAGCTCAATGGAACATCATAGGTATCACCATGTAACGAAAATATTGAACAATAAAGCCAAATTTTCATTTTGTTCAATAATAAAATTTAGAGATAAAATTTTCCGAATTTATGGCAATAGACACAACCGTCAAAATTGCCAACTGTAGTAAGTTCATGTAGCTCTTCGTTCTTACAATAATCAATTTTTCTCTAAATTCTTGTCAAAAATGCTGAAAGTCGTATAAAGTAGTAAAATACTTTCAAATTCCAATCTGATAATTGATCGTACACTCAACAAACTTCTCTCTTTTCGGCTTTTCCACATTGTACCTTTCCTAGCGTTCTATATTTATATAATGATTGAAAAAGTGTCCGTGCTTGGCATCATTTAGATATTGTTCTGTAATATTTTTGAATTTTACCTTTAAGTGCAATGTTCGAATTTTTATGTTACAAGCATTTAGATACAATTTTGCATGCAATAAAATTTTCGAAAGTTGATTAAATTATAAAACGCTTAATTGCAATAATATCGAAATAACAGCACAACGTCAATAAAATGAAATCGTAAAACTACATTTATCATTTCAGTATAATCATCTGTATAAATCACACTTCACGTTTTTCTTCTCATTTCCACATTATACAAAAAAACTATACAAAACATAAACAAATCGATATTATTTATAGTGCCACAACAACAATAATATATTAGAAGACCTCGCATTATAAATAACAAAAATCATGACTCATAATTTGTGAAAATATCTATATACACGTTTATCATCAACAACATTTGTATACTCTCGCGTTCAATTTTCAAACTTGCGCTATCTAATCAATAACTAATTACTTATACAAAAACAAATGTTTTTATGACTGCATAGTACAAAAGATATTAGTAGCTATATATCTACATATATATACACTTTTTTGTTGATATTTCTTATATATAAATTTACGTCAATCGTGATGTCAACCTCAAACTACATACAAATTTCCATTTTTCATTAACAAAACTTTAAAGTTGAAAAGGTCACCACAATTCTCGATAAACAAAAAAAAAAACCGCGAGCGCGTATACTTCCATAATTATCGCAAATACTATAATCTAAGTAAATAAAATTTGAAATGTACTTACATAGAGCTTCGTATAAATTATATTTTTGTGTAATGATGCGCTCTGCCAGTGGAAATTCACGTGCAAGTATTTAATGTATACGTATACAGAAATAAAAAAATTTCCACAGAGCAATAAATTAATAAAAAATAAAAATTTCTGTTTATTGTGACTATTCTTGCACTCTTTTTGTATAAATATGAAGGTGATAATTGTCATAATTACTCATAATCAGTCATAATAATAGATAAATAGATCTTGTTGATAACTCTTCAGAATGACGCTTCTGTTCCGCCACAACAATGTCACTTTGCAAACTATGAGTTATTAATTAAACAGGTCACCGGAATATAATTTTTCAAATACGCTTTGTTGTGTTGTGGATTAGGAGATATTTGATAAACGCAGGGAACATTGAAATGAAAGACAATAAGCTGATCGATAAGACGCATAGTAAGCAATTCCATTCGATAACAGAGTTCATTGTAATTAGAGATATCTAAATTCTTTTGTTTCTATGAATAAATTGGTAAGTTGTGAAATTTTTATATACGATCCAGAAACGAGAGAGGATACCTTTTAAGGTAACATTTGTCTAGTTAGGTAAGAAAATAAAGCCTCCAGTCTATAATTTTGCTATTTCAATAAATTTAATGAGAACATCTCATCTTCAAATTTAAAAGTAAAAATTTCTGATAAAGTAACGACTTTACATTGATTGAATTTAGAATCATTGTTGGTCCAACATTAAAACGAAAACAACATTTTCCTCATATCAAGCGTTATCAAATAAAAAATATAAAGGGCTGAAACCTCACGAGGTGATCAGAACTTCGGTCTTTGGTATCTTCAATAATGTCATAAAGTTGGTGTGACAGTTTTGACATTATTGATTTATATTTTAACCAACATATATTTACTTATACAACAACAGCCAAACAGGTCAAAAGCTTCAGTAACATGCGTACAGGCATCCAATTTAAAACGAAAAATCGTATTCTAGAACTTTATACCGAAAGTAGTATAACAAATTATACTGATACTTCTAACCGTTTAACTGACCATATTCCAGAAATTTATCCAAAAACTCATTTTAGAATCCCATTTACAACGCACATGTCAAATTTCATAACAAACTGGTAAGGGATAACTAAGTTCCATCCTACTTAGCCATATTCCAGAGCTTTATCCAAAAATCATTTTAGAATCCCATTTCCATGTATGTACATATCAAATTTCATTATAATCGGTTAAGAAATAGCCAATGTTCTATCATACTTGGCCATATTCCTGAACTTCGTCCAAAAATCATTTTAGAACCCCATTTCCAATACAAATGTCGACTTTCATTATAATCGGTTGAGAAATGTCCAAGTTTCATCATACTTGGCCATATTCTAGAACTACATCCAAAAATTGTTTCAGATTCCCATACACATGTTGAATTTCATCATAATCGGTTGAGAAATGGGCAAGTTCCATCATACTTAGCCAAGTTCCAGAACCTCATCCAAAACTCATTTTAGAATCCCATTTCTAACACATATATTAAATTTCATAATAATCGGTTGAGAAATATACAAGTTCCATCATACTTGGCCATATTCCAGAACTTCATCCAGAAATCGTTTTAAAATCCCAGAACTTCATCCAAAAAACATTTTAGAATCCCATTTCCAATACAAATGTCGAATTTCATAGTAAACGGTTGAGAAATGGGCAAGTCATATCATATAAAAAATTTATTAACTATTCACTACATCCAAATCCAACCCCAACTCAACTCCAACTCAACTTCAACTCAACGCGCAAATTGACTCCTAATTTAACATTCAAATCAATTCCCAATTCAATGCCCAATTCAATAATCAAATAAGCATTTATAAAAAAATCGTAAATATTTATAAAAGCAGGTATTTTGGGTCAATTCGTATGGCAGGTACCCCACCCTCTTGACGTACAGTCTCCAAAAGCTTTTCAAATCTCCGCCTTGACCATAGAAACAGATTGGCGAAAAAAAAACTAAATCGGACAAGCAGTTCTCGAGATACCATGGGTCCAGACATCTAGACATCCAGACATCCAGACAGACGGACGGACTTTCAAAACGTCGAGAAAAGTGGTTTTGGACCAACCAAATTTTTCGTCATTTTTGACAGGATTTCAATACTTTGGTCTTTTTAGACCGAAGTAATCTATTTATAGGTCTCCAAGCCAACCAACTAGACTGTTAGGCTGTTGAACATCCTTAAGGATTTAAATTACTCCAATCAGAGATACTGTTAAAGTTAACCGAAAGTGAAAAATCGATAATGCACATTGTGTTACTCCAGCGGAAAGTAAAAAATGAAGTCGGTATCAATCGCTAGTGTATATCATAAAAATTACTAAGGATGCATGAAAACCATTGAAGACTTTTGTCAATATTTTTATATGCCAAAACCTGGCTCCAGTTCCTCATGGAAAATTGTGGAAAATTCGCGAAACCCAACAAAATAATTTAAATTTGTATAAAATCAGCCTCTAAGTGTTATGTCTGGAGATGTATTTTATTAATGTGGCTCTTTATAGCTATCGCAGGAAAAAAAATCAGTTAAAGTTTTCCGTTGGAAATCTGGGAAAATTTGAAGATTTGAAAATTGAAATTTTTTGGAAAATTGCATTTTCCGAGATTTCCCATGGGAAACTTGAATTGACATTTTTCCAGCGATATAACATTCAACTTCAGATATACACTCTAGAGGCTGATTTTATTCCAATTTTGTGGATTCTGTTGATTTTCCAATATTTTCCACCATTAGGGTAAACAAAGCTTTCCATGGAATACTATTTACAAATTTTTTTATTGCACTCCATGTATACTATTTACTTTCGGCTGATAACCACTTAATTTTTTATTTTCGGATGTTAATAACGTAATCTACATTACCGACATTATACTTTCAGCTGGAAACTTTAACAGGATCATTCAGATTACATCCACAATATTCAAAATTCCTGTTTTCAAGATTTGTGCTGTTTATTCAATCCTGTTAAACTTAGCCGAAAGCTTCCAGCCGAAAATAAAAAGCCGATAATGCAGATTGCATTATTAACATTCTAAATAAAAACAATTAAAGTAAATAGGATACATGGCTCGTAATAAACAATTTTGTAAAAAGTCTTACGTGGAAAACTTTGTTTAACCTAATCGTGAAAAAATTTTAATCGCGGAATGGAATTGTGTTTATTGGATTTTTCAATAGCCATCATAGGAAAAAAAATAAGTTCAAGTTTCCCGTGAGAAATCTCGGAAAATTCGATTTTTCAAAAATCATTAGAAAATTTGTATAAAATCAGCCTCTAGAGTATTATGTCTAGGGATGTATTTTATTGGTTATGACTTGTATCGCGTGAAAAAAATACAGTTCAAGTTTCCCGTGAGAAATCTCAATTTTCCGAGAATTTCCACAGGAAACCTGAACTGAATTTTTCCCTGTGATAGCTATTGACAAGTCACATCAATAAAATACATCTCTAGACATAACACTCTGGAGGCTGATTTTATACAAATTTTCTAAAGATTTTTGAAAAATCGAATTTTCCGAGTTTTCTCACAGAAAACTTGAACTGAATTTTTTTCCTGCGATAGCTATTGACAGGGCACATCAATGTAATCCATTTCCAGTTATAACACTCTAAAGGCGGTTTTTATTCCAATTAAAATATTTTTTTGGGTGCACCGAGTTTTCCACAATTTTACACGAGGAACAGCAACAAGGTTTTGCCATATATAAATATTAACAGAGGTATTCAATGATAATCACGCATCTTTATATTCCTTATTAGTTTTTAAATAGGATAAACACTACCGATCGATATTGGCTTCATTTTTTATATTCGGCTAGGATAACGCAATCTGCATTACCGATCCGGCTGGAGCAAAACACTCTGCATTATCGACTTTTCACTTTCTGCTGCCAACTTTCGGCTAACTTTAACAGTATGTTACTTTCTTTTACGTAAGTAAAATAAAGTATAGTAATCATGAAAATTTTCGACCTTGAGATTATTGAAGATTTATCTGTTTTGAGGTCCCCTGAGTCCGAAAAAGTGAGTTTCGAAATGATGTCTGTCTGTCCGTCTGTCCGTCTGTCAGTCTGTGTCCTCTCTACAGCCTAGATGGCTTAACCAATCCAGCTGAAACTTCAGATTTAAACTTTTTTGATAAATTGGGAGGTCCCAGTGAATTTTGCTCCAAATCGGTCAACCGGAAGTAGCCCGTGGGGCAGAAAATTTGTTTTGCAAATATCTGAAAAAGTATAAGGTTTACAAAAAACTACTAAAATAAAATGTTTCCAAAAACTAAAAGTAAAAAAAAATAAACAAAAAAAAATTAAAAATTAAAAAAAAAATTTAAAAATTAAAAAAAAAAAAAATTTAAAAAAAAAAAATTTAAAAAATTTTATAAAAAAAATAAAATTGATGTGTGGCCAACACATTTCTTCTACGAACAGGGAATTTTGAGACACCAATTACGCAAACTTCTTACAAATTTATTATTTTTTATTACTTTCTTTTACATAAGTAAAGCTTAAATCTAAAGTTTTTGTTAGATTGGTTAAGCCATCTGGGCTATAGAGAAGACACAGACAAACAGACGAGCAGACAAACGGACAGACTGACAGACAGACATCATTTCGAAACCCACTTTTTCGGACTCAAGGGGCCTCAAAACAGATATATCTTCATTAATCTCTTACATAATATTTCGGGTTCCAGGTCCCAGATTCCGTAAAACAGAAAATTTATTTTACAAATATTTCAAAAATATACAATTTACAGAAAACATGAAAAAATAAAAACAATCTTAATAAAGTTTGCAAGAAATTTGCATTATAAAAGTTTCTTAAAATTCGCTGTTCGTAAAAGAAAGTCGTGTGTTGGCCACACCTCCATTTTTTATTCATACAACAACATTACGTGAGAAATATGGGGATTGGCAGACACAATTATGTGCTCTTCACATGGTGCTTCAGTTTCAAGAATGGTTCTTTGTAAACAATTCAAACAATGCAAAATCAGAATCGAAAGAAATTTCACCTGGCAACACTTCTGAGGACCTCTCGTTTATTCCGAAGCTACCAGAAATCATGATGAGTTAATTGTAGAGGCTAACAAGTGGACGAAATTTAACAAATCATTCGATAACCAAAAGAATAATCATCCTAAATTAAACGATTTAACTAGGTCTAAATATCTAAAAAAAATCAGTTATAGATTTTGTAGTCAAATTGGGCATTTTGATAAACCCATAATCAAATTGCTAAATATATATAACTTCGTCCCAAAAATAGTTCAATTTTTCCATGATTTCAACTATGATGTTCATTCTCTAAAATTGTTGATGGCCAAGTAGAATATTGGGACGATCTTATAGTTTATAGTGTATCTTATTTCTTCTAAATTCGGCTCCGATACAAAGGCTGACTGCCACCATTCGATGATGTCTCATATTTAACTACGGAGTCGCAAAATTAATGAATACAAAATGAATGCGCCACCTCCAGTCGATAATACAGTTCGGATGTCTTAAATACAGTAGTCCCGCGATATTCGATGATTTATCAAAAAAACCTGATTTGTTGGCGACAGTTGTAGTTGAAGCAGGAGTATCTGGTTTGAGATTCTTGAAATACAATATTATTTCGGTTTGACGTTTTCATCTTTTCATTTCCTTCAAAATGATTAAACTTATTTTCTCTGTTAATTCATTCGGCTTTGTAACAATGGGGTCCTGAATCTCTTTCAGCTGCATGTCGCTGAATACTTCGCCACATGTCGTCCTTGAAACTAATCGTTTCAATATGCAGAGCATATCAGTCCACTATTGTACTGCGGCCGAAGATTCTTCCAGCATGCTTTTATTGTCTCTGGCTTGTCGCTTTATAAGCTTTTCCAACTTTGTTATGGTATCAGTAATTGTACATTTCTTCCACAATTTGATAATATTTTGGACATCGGCGTCTTCTTCCATTCTCTCAAGAATTTTCTGTACAGTGCACATTAAAAGTTCTTATTATCTCCTAATCTAAAGGTTGGATGAGCGAAGTAGTACTAGGTGTTATTTACTTAACTTCAACCTCGTTTGCATTTAAATAAAATGCTTCTGGATAACCAGATGCGTCTTCCAGTAAAAGTAGAACTTTAAAAGTTTTCCCGTTATTGCTAAGGTACTTTTTCACTTATGGAATAAAATCCGTTTGTTTTAGTCGTCCATACTTTTTGTTGTTCATCCTAAATACAAGAAATTGAGACTTGGCTTTGTATTTTAATGCTTGTGGGTTAGATTTATTGTCTAAGAGCTGGCTTAATCATGTGGAACACTGTATTTGCGCAAAAGATAATGGTATGTCGTTCTCGTCCTGCTTTCTTTCTCTTTATAATTTTCTTTTAAAGCCTTGTACAATGATTTTGCCTATTCACGTTTTAAGTAAGAGTTAACAGCGACCCCTTCCTTGAAACAGTTTTTTATCCATAAAAGTTGTAATGTTTTTGATCCCGCAGGTGTAGCTGCAACTGCAGCACTTCAGATTTCATTCTCTTTATGATAGTTAATTCATTTATGCCATACTGGCGAGCTACCTAACCTAATAATTTCACTGTACACTCCACTTTTTCTTTTGGCATAAATACTTTGGTAAACCACTTCGTTTTAAGTTTTCTGAGATCCATTCTGATTTACCATATTCTAGAACTTCTTCTAAAAATCATTTAAGAATCTCATTTCTATCGTGAATGCCGATTTTCACTAAAATCGGTTAAGAAATAACCAAGTTGCTTGTGAATTTGGTTTGAAATTTATGGAATTTGGTGTAACAACTGTTGAATTTGATTTGAAAATGCTATACAAAAATGTTTGCTGAATACGCACGAACTCCCGATATAGCTTGACTGGATATCTAGGGCCTTTTAATAGGCAAAACGAATGAATTCTGAAAATGATATAAAATGTAGAGCTTCAGTTTCCAAATCAATTGAGTTGGATGAGTTGTTAGAGCGATTATGGAATGTTAAGAAATACTATACATTGAGACTCAATCATTATTTAAGTTCAAGTGCGACAAACATTTTCAATAGAACTTTACTCGAGAAAATCGAAACCCGGTTCAATAATACTAATACCCCAGAACCTAAAAGAAACTACAAATCGGTAATGTCAAAGTATGTTAATATTTACCCCATGATTCGGTATTTGTAGTTAAATCCGATTCATCTATTGATATAATTCAATTATGAATGGACCCGTAGGTCAGAACGTTTCATAGGCTGTGCTGCTTGTTTTTCGTGCTCATATATATATGATACTTTTAGCGCTAAAATATGCAAATGCCTCGACAAGTTTTCTTCAATTTAAATAATCAAAATTTAAATTAATGACGGTTACTTATGGCACTAAGATTGAATTTCAAGGTAATCAGCCAACAGAAAGTGCAGTTATTCAAAATGACTCCATGTCGATATATATTGATTGGCCCCGACTGTATAGAAGAAGCAATACTTCTAAAATCAATCGTCACATCGATCCTGCCAAACGATAAAGTGGTTTTACGTAAATGGTGCTTCAACAATTAACAGCTTATTGCCGATGTCTGTAGGCAAAAAATCGGGATACTGGTTATCTAATCGGCGATAATGAGTTCTATGGGTACTTCCACTCTAACGTAAAGTGATTAATCCTATAGTAACAAATGCCTGCATAGAACCAACATTAAATCCAGCCGATTTGATTTCAAAATAAATTTTTCCTGAATAACTAACGATCTGATCTATGATGTTTCGAACCTAATTTTTTGCTTTAGCTTTTCATTGCAAATAAACACTCATCAATTGTGATCGATCAATTATCGATAGTTATGACTGCATGTTTGAAACCCATTATTAATCTCTCTTAGTGTTCTTCTTTCGTTTCATCAAAACTTACAATCCAAAACATACAATGATAACCGGACGTTTCAGTGTAGAAGAGGTGAAAAATTGGATTGGATTCGGTATTATCGAGGACTACACCAACCTGACTTTTTCGTTGTCGTTGTGTTTGAATGAGTAAAATATTATTAGAATGGGTAGTCGTCTAAAATTTTCATCAATTTCGTCTACAATTTGCCACTTAGCATCATGGTTTTTTACCACCACAACCACCTACAACAAGATTACTGACTGACAAACTAAAAACAACAGCCAAAAAGGGTATACAAATAATGTGTGCAATGTTATCGAGCAAGACCAAGGCTTTCAGGATAATTTATGTCCGATTTCCATCAGCAGCACCACCAATCTATAATTTTGGTATAGACTGTGCAGGGCCACTTTACATCCATTATCGCCAAAATGTCAAAATTCTGACCAAGACATACTAATCCATTTTAGTATGTCTAAGCTGCCCGTTTGGCAGTCGGACCTTGCAGCTACTTCATTCATTAGCACAGTTGGGAATATCCGTGTAAAAAACCATTTTTTACATTTTACAAGTAAAAAATGTAACATCTACGTAAATTACATTAAAATGTAAATTATCTGTAAACAAATTTACATTTTAAAAATAACGAATAAAAATAAGTAATTAACTGAATTACCAGAATTCGAATTATCATGTCAAAAACCGATAAATGATGTAAGAGTTAGATTTACAATACATATATGAAATTGTATTTATGATGTCAGAACTCGATATGTTATGTCTATGAATTTGATGTGCCATATCCGAATTTGAGTTTTTTTTTTGTTAGAATTCGGTACATCATGTCAGTATTCGATGTCATGCCAGAATTCAATATGAAATTTCAGGGTTTGAAATTGTGACATCAGAATTATGAAATAAAATAAATTATGTTAGAAATCTAAATATCATGTCAAAATTCAATATGTAACGCCAAAATTTGAATTTTTGATGCCAAACTTAGATACTTCATATTAGGATTCGAAAAATCATCTTGTCAAAATTTAAATCTTTGATGTCAAAATTCGATATCTCATATTAGAATTTGAATCTTAGATGTCAGATACTCATGTCAGAGTATTTAGATACTCGATATTTCGATACGTTATGTCATAAATTAAATATCAGATGTCAAAATTCGATATATCATGATATAAGCCAGAATTTGATGTGTCGTGTCAAATATATTGATATATGTAGGTATCAAGTCTGAATTTAATACATCATGCCAGAATTTACATTTTTGTTGTCGGAGTTTATGTATTAAATGTGTCAATCAAGCCATAGTTCAATAGAGAAGAATTCGATATATGTATCATGCTAAAACTTGGTAAATCATATCAGAATTCGATATGTAGTGTTCTGATGTAGTATGTACATCGTTCGGTATATCAACTTAGAATTTGGCATACCAAGGGAAATCTCAATAAATAATTTTAGAATTCGACATGTCATATCAGAATTCGCATTTATTTATGTTATTTCAGAATTCGATATATCAAGCCAAAATTCGATGTGTCATGTGAAAATTAGAGTTAATGCTGTCTAAATTCGATATGTCTGAAATCAGAATTTGAAGTTTTGGTCTCAGAATTCTACATACGACGTTACAATTTGATATGACATGTCAGAATATGAATTTATAATGTCAGAATTGTATATCTTATACCGTAGGCAGACACAAAATAAATAATTGAGAATTCTAGATTATTAAAGGGTTTTTTCAGAACGCGATTTTTGACAATCGGGATAATCGAAAATCGCGATCAATTTCGTGTCTGTCTAAGGTGGTAATGACAGAATTCGATATGTGAAGCCAGAATTTGAGTTATTTATATCCAAATTCAATACATCAGAATTCGGTATGTCATTTAAGAATTTTAAAGGTTGTCACAATTTGGTAAATCTGTCATAAAGCCTTCAGAATTTCGTAAATCATCTCAAAATTCGATATATTATTTCAGAATTCGATATATATATATATATATCAGAATTTCAATTTTTGGTTTTAGAATTCGATATCACACGTCAAATTTTATATGTTACGTCGATATTTTAACTTTTTCCGTATTGGACATATTCGGTCAAAATTCGACATGTTTTGTCAGAATTCGAAAGGTCTTATCAGAATTTGATATATCATCTCATGACTTCTGAATTCGATATATCATGTCATACTCTGACATATAGACAAGAATTCCATATCTCATATCAAAATTGGATAAATTTCTTCAGCGTTTGACTTTATGATGTCAGAATTCAATAATTCATGTAAGAGCTTGAGTATGGATGTCAAAATTCGAAATATCATGCCGGTATTCAATATTCATACCAGTATTCGATAAAACATATTAGAATTCGATAAATCGTGGCAGAAATTAATTTTGTGACATCAGAATTTGAGTTATCGATGTCAAAATTCGATATTTCGTGTCTGAATTCGATATTTCTATTCCAGAATTTGTATTTTTATGACAGAATATGTTCGATAAGTCATTAGATAAATCATATCCGAATTTGAACTTACGATGTAACAAAAAAAAAATGTTTCCGAATTTCAAATTTGAAAATATATGTGCCATATTACAACAAAAAATAAAGTTTATGTAAAGACGAGTGACTATACAAAAAATAAAAAATAAATATTTTGTATGTATTTCGTACGAAGTTATTGTATAGTTTTTTACGTTTCTTCATACATAATATGTATATAAAATGGCCTTATGTAAATTACACGTTTTTTACGTGTAAAAAACTGTGTTAATTACAGTGTAATTTACTCGCCCAACCGTGTTCATTAGTGCATTTTGTCGGTTCATCGCTACAAGGGCGCTGTGTTAAGCATATTCTAAGATAATGGGGACTCATTTCGGAACTGCCGACTCCGAATTACGATTTATATAAAATGCTTCATAATTCAGAACTTCAACAGCAGATCAATTCGCTCAATTTTGAAGAATAAATTAATTGAAGATTTTCACCACCAAGTTTATTTATTAGGGTAAACTGAGTATATTGGCGAAATAAATAAAAAAATAAACGGCGTCCCATAGTAATTTGCTATTAAGATTGATTTATATACGAGTTTTAATTAAAATTTAACATTATACAGGAAATTATAGAAGAAACCACCTCAGGGATATTTTTTTCCCGATAATGGCATATCCATTTGATTTGGCATTACGTTATCTAGCTCTATAATTAATATCAAGATGATTTGCATGTTGAGATTTGCGCTTTAATTATTTAAGTTTACCAAAACTTCATGAAACTTGGTGGGATTTGGCTCTGGAATGACCGGGATGTGTTTTTTTGCCAGAACCTATCGGTGTACCATTTTGCTTGGCATAAAGTTGGCGCTTTAATTATTTCAATTAGCATAGTACCAAAATTTCATACAAATGGAATCGATTTGGCCTTGGGATAACTGGGATATTTCTTTACTAGAAATAATAGCCCCAAATTAAATATGCAAATATTCCTAATATGATTAATGAAGTTAGATAACGTAACGCTAAGCCAAATGGCATACCAACAGTTTCCGGGAAAGAAACGTCCCGGTCATCCCTGGTACATGGTTTATAAAACATCTCGATAGTTTACCAATTTTTAATAAATCAAACACTTTTATACGGATAAAATCGAGCATACATATAACGGTCGAGGTCACCTCTTACAACTTTTCCTATTTTCTCTATATCGGTGGCCGCGATTTTCACAAATTGTAATATTTTTTTGCAAATAGCTGATTAAGCAACGTTTTTTGTTCCATGTAATTCGGTCAAGATGTTACCAAAGGGATACCATCAAAATAATGTCTTATACATTTTTGTTAACAATCATATGAAATCATAATATACATAATTTCATGTCATCCTTGCGCAGAAAAGACCAGTGCTAAGTGGCTTTGGGGAGTTCTCTATTTTAGTATGTGAGTATTAAAAAACACAAATTTTTTAAATATGTTCCAATTTCTATCAATGTTAGAATTTCAAAAAATCGTCAAAGCAGGTGTTTGATGGATACCAAACTTGATTTTTTGGGATTTTTTTATTTTGGATAACGATACCAACCCGTTACTTAAATATGAATAATAAACCGGGTTGGTATCGTTATCGACTGGTAAGACATTCTTTTTAATTTTACTTAAATTAAAAATTTCAGCCTAAAGCAACTTTTTCTTGCGCTAAACTATTAATATACCTATATAGGCTATTTGTGGCAAATATTAGAAAGGTAATAGAGCTACACCCTTTTGGGTATTATTTCAATTTCGAAATCCGTATTCGATTTCATATTATATACTTTTTTGTAATATTTCGGCAAGTCCACACAATCGTAATAAGACACAATCTCAATTTCACAATTTGAAATGTTCAATATCTTCTACACTTCCATATACAATTCACAATTTGCATTATCATTAAAACATTCTTATCAAGTTCCTTATCATTCAGTTTTATTCGTTCAATTTTCATAAAAAATAATTTAGACATTTGCTGCATTCGATTTCAAAGCCGAAGTCAGATTTGTTAAAGATTATATTGAATACCCCTAAAAGACGGTGATCCAGGAAATAATTGCTTGACAAAAGCATGAGATAAAGGCCATCATACTTCAATCACAACGTGATAACAAAAAAAGACCATTAATACAGAGAAACCTCAATACAACGGACATCGACGGGATGAAAAAGGTGTAGTGAGGTGTCCCTTGAACTGAGGATTTGTAATTTATGCTTATACAAATTTTGTTGGGATTCTATTTCTTATCCGATTTTGATGAAATTAAGCAATTCCAATGGAAACAGTATTCTCAAATGATTTTTAGACAAAGTTCAGCCAAATTTCATCATAATCGGTTGAGAAGTAGGCAAATTCTATTATACTTGGCCATATTCCAAAACTTCATCCAAAAATTATTTGAGAATCCTATTTCCATCGTACATAGGTACTTAGGAAGTTCCTTTTCCGGCTCTTTTTAAAATCCCTATAGCCGGGAGCGATAAAACCCAATTTCCCGGAATCCCGGGAAATTAACTAAAAATTCGGAAAATCAATAAAATATACGGAAAATATAATTTGGTTTTTAATTCAGCTTCTTTCATAAAATTCAATTTATTTTAATTATTTTTTAACGTTGTCGGAAATAGATGGTTTATAATTTACTTATGATGTTAATTGGTTTTCTGAACATGTACAGTGTTCTGGATCAGGATCTGAATCGCCATCAAGTTAAAATTCGCCTTCAAGTTACTGTGGGTTCCCAAGCCAAAGTTCGTCCGTCCGTTTTTTTCGGAGTTCATAGGATCGTTCAAAAAACCCCAATATTTTCCTTTAGCTTTTCTATCCCTTAAATTTGATTCACTTTGTTATATTATTACTTAGGTAAAATAATATGGAAGTCTGATCATTTTAAGGCAGTGCTCAATAGATTGATCTTGCGATTCCACAGAAAAATTAAGAAAGCAAGATATTTATCTTCAGGATAAAATTAAAATGGCTTAAAATTATTCTATTCCATTGACCAGCAAGACATTTTTCACTAAATGCAATGGAAGATAACTCAACGTTCAAAATGGTTTGTTATGTTTGGTGCTATTTTATATACCAATATCTAAATCAAAGCGCCTCTAGCAGTTGAATCCACAACTAAAGATTTACAACTTTCGAAATTAGCGTTACTGTAAGAAAAACATTACTGTGGATATTGGGAACCATTCTGCCCAGGCTGAATTGTAGAAAATATGTCAGAAAGTTGTGGAAGGCAGATATAACAAAATATAGGGTGGACCGATAATTAGCGCTCTTTTCTAAATAGTCATGCACCATCCTGTAACTGTAACTGGCATTATTTAGAGAAATTTTCAAAACTTTTTTTTTGTTTTTTTTTTTTGTTTTTGAAATTAGGGTGGGTGTTTACAGCCCAGAGCACTGCGACCATTGAGGCCTATTGTGCGTCCCTAGAGGTTCTTAGCTGAAATGTAGGTCTATATCCTTGATAAACGCCGCTACCTGTTGCATATCCAGTGGGTCGGCATTAGGCCACTGGATTGTGTGCGCATTGAGAAACTTGAATCTTTTTAGGATGATAGCATCGCATGTGAAGAGTACGTGTTCCGATGTCTCCTTACCGCAGTTACAAAATCTGCACTGGTCCGTAAGGAACTTTCCCATTTTATGTAGATGGCCATTAGAAGGGCCGTGCCCTGTTAAAAACCAGGTAAGGGATCTTAGGGACTGGCGATCCATTCTCGGTGCCTGTCCCACTCCCAGACGTATAATATTGTAACTGAGTAATTTCTTGGCCTGTCTCATCCCAATGGAGGACTCCCAGAGTAAATTCCTATAATTCAGCTCCCTGTCCCTTATACCTTCTGCCAAATGGGTTTTTGAAAAAGCGATACTAGGACTGGAATTCAGGAAATCCCGGCTTGCTCCCATTTTTGCACAACGGTCTGCTGCCTCATTTTCCCTAATGGTGGAGTGGCCAGGAGACCACAAAAGGGTGACTTTGTTTGCTTTGCCCAGTTTCAATATATTGCAGTAGCAGCTGAGCCAGATCAATTTCGAGTTGAACACTGAAGCTCCTAAGGCTAGCAGAGCTGCTTGGCTGTCCGAGATTATATAGATCTCGGTCTTCTTATATTTCTTTTTGTGACATTGAAGCACACACACCTTAATAGCAAGGGTCTCTGCCTTTAAAACTGTGGGGGTGCTGCCCAGCGGTATGCATAGTTCTAAGTAAGGCCCGACTATCCCTGCACCGGTACCCTCGTCTGTTTTTGACCCATCCGTATACCATACAGAAGCATGGCGGAGGAGGGAGGAGATAATATTCTCTACCAGTGCCCTAGCCGGCAACCTGATGGTAAAATTCCTCCGACCATCGATTGTCCTTACCATCAAACATGATAGTTGGATTAATTCCTCCTTCAGATTTAATTTATGTAGGATATTGTTGTGTCCTGGCCTCATGGTTTTAATTTTTTCAGTAATTTTCAGGTTCAGACCTCTTGAACCGGCTACTTTTTTTAATGTGTAAGTGCAGTGGTGAGAGTCACAGTATTCGCTCAAGAGCAGCTGTTGGACAAGTCCTCATTGCTCCAGTTGCCCCCACACAAATTAACCTCTGGATCTTGTCCAGTACAACACCCAGATATTTAACCTCCTTTGACAGTTGAAGAGTTACCCCCCCCCCCCCCCCCCCCCCCAACGGCTACCGGCGGGAGGACAGTTTTCCTCCGGTTAGTAAAGAGAGTGCAGCTGACCTATTTACCGTAAGGCCCACCTCCGTGCACCAATCAATTACTACCTCTAGGGCTGATTTCATTCTTTCCTCTACTGTATTTGCGAATCTGCCCTTATAACCATCAAGACTAGTTCGTCAGCATATGTAATGTTTGAGAAGTCTAGATTTCTCAGTCTGGTATAAGTAATTGATCCATCACAATCAGAGAGGATGCCTCCCTGGGGACAGCCCCTGGTGGCCGCTATGGTGATGGTTTTGTCTCCAAAGGAGGCCGTAATCCTCCCTGTATATCAATGAAGGAGCACAGCAATAATTCTTTATTCCGGAGCGTATCTTCGATTTCAAATGTCAGCTCGTGTAGAGCTGTTTCTGTTGATTTCCCTGCTTGGTAGGCATGCTGCCCAGAGTCCAGAGGATATCTTTGGAGGGTGTTGGATCCAGTACAAAGCCCCAGAATTTTTTCCATGGTTTTCAGTAGAAAAGATGTGAGGCTAATAGGTCTATTGGACCTAATCTCCTCTGAGGATCTTTCTCCCGCTTTTGAGATAAAAATCACGCGAACTTCTCTCCAGCGTTTTGGTATGTATTCCAAGCTGTAACTGGCTCTGAAGAGTATAGTAAGATAAGGCAGCAAAATCTGCAACCATGCTTTAAAAAGGCGGGATATATGCAGTCCCCTCCCGGCGATTTGAAAGGTCCAAAGGATTTGACTGCCCAGCTTATCCGTTCCGGCGTAAAAAAACTGCTCGATAACTTCTGAGCCCCCCTTGGAACCAGATACGGATGTACACTACTTGCGTTGGATTTCTCCTGATCCCTCAGAATAATACATTCTGGGAAGTGACCTTTCACTAGACATTCCAGAATCTCTTCCCTGGTTGTGGTTGTCCCTCCACCAGGTTTCCTTACATTCCTGTGATCCAAGGAGAGTGCCTTCTGTAGTCGATACGCCGTAGGTAGCTGGTCTATTTTCTCACAGAAGTCTCTCCAGCTTAAACTTTTGCTCTGCCTGAGGACTATATTATACTGGGTAAGGGAGTACTGATAGGTAGTCCAATCGTTCGTCCTCTTAGCCCTATTAAATAGTTTACGGACATTTCGTCTCACGTTTTCTAAGTTTTCATTCCTCCAAGGAACATCCCTTGTACCTCTGATACGCACAAGTGGTGAGCTTGAGTGGTAGGCATCAATTATTGCCTCTGTAACTTCCTTCGCTACTCTGTCGAGGTCTTCGACAGAGTTTATCGAGGTCTGCAGACCAGTTAAGTTATCCAAAAGTATATCGTTATAGACTGGCCAGTTGTTGCGTTTGGGTATCCTTACCACCAACTCATGACTCGAAGGGATATTGATGTCTAACCTGATATACATATGATCTGAGAGAGATGCTTCCTTAGATACATGCCAGTCGAGAATTGCACTGGAGGTACCCATGTCAGACAGGGTAAGATCCAGTACCTCTCTCCTAACTCCCTTCACAAAAGTCGCATCACTCCCTTTATTATTTACTGCTAAGTTGTTACTAAGACAGAATTCGGAAAGTTGCTCACCTCTTAAATTAGTGTTGCTGCTTCGCCAGACTACGAGGTGTGCATTAGCGTCGCAACCAATGATGAATTTTTGGTGATGAATCATGCAATAATTCACGAAGATCTGTATCAATGCTGGAAGTGGGTCATTTTCATCCCCTGGAAAATATGCGGAAGCGGTGTTATCCCTAGAAATAAATTGATTAATAGAGAAATTATGCTTTGAGCGACAGAGAATTGCTGTCCTCGGCCTATCTGCAGCCGTGTCGTAGGCTAGCTTACCTGTATTGACCGCAAAACCTTTTATCTTCCAATTGTTGGTCCAAGGCTCCTGTATGAGCGCTATATCCCAGTCATTGATCATACAAAGACGATTTAGGTTGTTTGTAGCCGTCTTCGATCGATGCAGATTAATCTGCACGAACCTCAGTTTTGTTGTTGTTATTGTTTTATTTTTGTGTATAGCCATGATGACTGCATCACAACTCCACGCTATCCTTCTTAGGCTCCGAAGAGCCTGGTATTAATACGGGTTGCTGAAGTACCACCCTTCCTCTGGGAGTCAGCCCATGGCTTTTCTCCCTCCTTCCTTACCCGGTTTGACTGATCTCCCTATTCCGGGGGTGACAGGTTTTTTGGCCTCCTCCGGCCCAGTGAACCCACCACTGCGGCCAGAGTTCTCAGCCAAAGCTGCCTTCGACGTGCCGGGCAGATTCGGCTCCGCCACCCTCCCGCTGGTTGCGTCCACCGCCCCCTCCTTCTTTGGGCGGAAATCTACAGAGCCAAACATCCAGTTTACTCTGTAGTTGGAGCCCTTGACTAACTCTGCCGTTTTGTGTGACACGGACATTGTAACTTGAAGGAGGTCACCTTCTCGCACCTTCCTTGAAATGATTCTCCAATATGCGTCTCTTAGGTCCTTATTCTGGACCGCCAGACGACGCAGTATCTTCTCATTTGTTTCCTTACCACCACGTGGCAGGTAAACAAACATGATTTTTGGGCGGGGCCACTCCTCCTCCCCAACTGTCTTCCGGGATGCCCCGTCCCATGGTTTGAGTGAGGGCACTGTGACCCTAAGCCACTCTGCCGTGTCTTCATCGGCACAGTTAACCGTGAGCCAACCGTTCCTGGTGCGACATCCCAGAAAATTTGGGCTGACACCATCTAACGGCAGCTCCGCCACTGTGTCCATGCCCAGCTTAATCTCTGGGCCAATGCCCAGTTTAATCTCTGGGAAGCCTTGGCCGGTAATCTCCATCTTGATGGCCTTCACCGCATTACTGTAAGTAGTGGCCGTGTCGGCCCTGTTCTCGGGGCAACTCTCCTTATTGCCGCCCTCTGTGACATCTATTGGGGCGGCTTCCAGTGCCTTTGGTGAAGGACTAGCAACTTTCCCTTTCTTTGCTACCATCCCTTGTGGGGTAAGGTCGTCATCCGACCTGGTTCTTTTAATTGCTGGGCCAGTTCTGTCCCTGATCTTATAAAAAATTATAAAAATTATAAATTAAAAATTCCCGGGATTTATTATGAAAATCTCGGGAGTCCCGGGAATTCCCGGGAACAACCCTCTATCTAATATACTGAATTTCATTAAAATCGGATAAAAAATGGCCAAGTTCATTCCTAACGAGCCATATTACAGAACTTCCTCTAAAAATCATTTAAGAATTCCATTTCCATTGGAAATGCTGCATTTCATCAAAATCATACTAGAAACGCGTTAGTTCCTTCCTAATTGGCCATATTCCAGAACTTCCTCTAAAAATCATCCCTTTACATAGGAAATGATGAAGTTCCTCAAAATCGGATAGGAAATTACCAAGTTCCTTCGTTATTGGCCATATTCCAGAAATTTATCTAAGAATCATTTTAGAATACCATTTCTATTGTACATGCTGAATTTCATTAGAATCTGATAAAAATTGGCTAAGTTATTTTCTAGAAAGCCATATTCCAGAACTAACTAATGCTAATATCATCATAAAAATATCTGTCACTGTCCGTTCTAATAAATTGTCTGCTTTACTAAGGGGATTTTTCATGGGAAAACTTCAATTTTGCAAGTGAAATAGATGTGTGTTCGTTAGTGAGATGTTCCTTTCACTGTAATACAAAAATTTCAAAGAAAACTATTTATTTTAGCAAAAATAAGGGTGCTCTTAACCCTGATTCGTCTGTTGGTTTTTCGCACTAAATATCGAAAGCGTAACAATATTCACTCGATCTATTTATGATCGAATTTTCGTACTCGAATATCATACTGGCTTATTGCTGGGAATCGTCAATTGAAAGATCCTTTTGAAAAAATTCCCCCTAGCAAAACTGATTACTATACACGCAAATCTATAAGTGGTCTTAGTGAAGTACGGCCGGCGGTAATGGGTTAAAGAAAAAATTCCCACTCAACCACTATACATGAATACGGATCTCACACTTCACAGTAGCTACATGACACTTTTGTATTCGATTACTTAAACGCGATCAAAATGTTAATTTATTTTATTCAAATACTTAAGACGAGACATTCAAATTATAATTCGCTGACTTAAGTTAACTATATTAAAACTATATACCGTCCAAGTAATGTGGTGTAATTTGCATTTATATAGCTTACTAATCCTGACGCACTCGCGCGTAATAAATGGCAACATTTAAATGCAGTATTATAAAACGAATAGGACAAATTGATCATCAGTCGCATACAAATCAAATTCCACATGAATTTCTCACCACAACAATTAGAATTTCCCATGGTAAAGTCGCGCATTAATCAGACTGATAATGACTTGGCTAAATTTTATTTCCGTTTATTGTGTATACAATTTAGATTCAAAATCACAATAGTGAGGATTTTTTTTCGTTTACCTATAGATAAAACGATAATGCGGTAAAATCAAATCGATTCAATCGTTGTGCTGTTGCATTGTATATGCGTTGCGCTACCGTAGTTTACCACTTGTGTTATCAATTTTATTTAATTTTTTTTTATTAAGTTGCTAACCAAAATGAAATGGTTTTGTACACTAAAACGCATATATACTACAGGAAATTGATAAGTCTAATCTAATGTGTTTATGTTCGTTTGTGTTTAAATACACACGATTTAATTTTTAAAATTTTGAAACAGGAAATGTTTATACTCTCCAAAAACCAAATCAACCAAAAGAAAAAAAAAAAAATTACGAAACCACCACCTATTCGCGTTACGTATGTGTATATACACGCCAAGATATTACGTTTGAATTAACGTAAACAATGTGCGGATCTCATCAATATTCACTTCTTAACTAAAATATTTGTTTATTATTGTACATAGTTACATACAAGCAAATACACTTGAGCATTGAAAATTTATCGATTGCACCAAAAGAAAAGCTACAGTTGCTAAAGAAATGAAATATTTCGAGAATATAGGTGTACCACGAATTGCGCCATTGGGAAAATAAGTTTTGCTTTCAATTTTGTTAGCGTTGAACAGAGTATCCCGTTATTATAGAAAATACTATACAGAATGTTTTTCTATATGACATCACCATTGACGTAAATGAAACCAATATAAATATTCTCTCGTATGAGTGACCTTCCCGAAGTACAAAAAGAAAACTTGTATAAATATATTTAGGGATACTACCTACGTCTATTAAAAATGCTTTCGTAGTAAGACTTGTGTCTTCTATTCCACCATCAATCAAACTTTACGTTTATGGACACCTGTATAAGTAATAATAAGTAATTCATTTAATTGTTTTTCTTCTTATGTACGTTAATCATTCATGTCATGCTGTGTATGTTTTTTTTTTTTTAATTAATTAATTTAATTTGCGTTTTTATTTCTTTTGGCTGTCATACGCGGAATATACGATTAAGTAATTTTCGATTACTGTTCGCGGCGGGACAATTTTGATTTCGTATTCCTTATTAAGCATCAATTGTCTTGTACATATGTATGTATGCTTATTGTGATGATGATTAAATATTTTGCATTTTTCACTCGTATAAGGAATCATGTAATTGTACATTGAAAATGTATGTAGTTCAAATTAAATTATTGTTGTTTTTACTATTATTTAGTGGCTTATATAGTGTTATGAGTCAGTTTCTAAATGTTGTATTATTGCATGTACGTTATTTTTTTAATGTTTGTTACAAATCGATACATTTTAATGTTAATTGACGCCTCGCTATTATTAAATTTGGATTAAAGTTTCAGTTTAATGAAAATGTTTATGGTTCACTAAAATTATGTAAATACGAGTAAGTAAATTTTAAAATACATTTCACGAGGAAAGGGTAACCAGCAGGATAATAACTTGGAACTTCCACCAACAAAACTAGTCATTGTTATGGAATTACCCAATTTGGAAGGAAAAATGGATTTTTTAAATCTCAGATTATATTAAATTTAAAGAAATTTGTTGTTAAACTTGACATTTGAAATTATGGTAACTGTTTCTCCCCTGTTGTAGCCAGTGAAATATATTTTGTCTGTTGTGTTAAAACCAGAGTTTAAATTTTTCGCTCTTTTTTTCGCTCTTTATAAAAAGTATCGCTCTTGCTCCCAATAATATATTTTTCACTATTCGTTTACGCTCTTGCTCTTTAATGATAAACACAAAAACAAAATTATTTCGCTCTTTCAAAGTGATTAAAATTTTTATTTTTAATATCGCTCTTAAAACAGGGAGCGTAAAAGTTAAAAATATCGCTCCCAATCAATACTACAGAGCGATTGAAGAAAATATATTAGGGAGCGATATATTAGGGAGCGATATTTTTTGTAATAAATGGGAGCGATATTTTTTGTAATAGACGATATTGCTCTTTCAAAGTTCAATAAATGGTATTTAGATAAAGTTCTGGAATATGGCCAATTAGGAAGGAACTTGGCCATTTATTATCCGATTTTGATGAAATTCAACATATACGATGGAAATGGGATTCTAAAATGATTTTTAGATGAAGTTCTAGAATATGACCAATTGAAAAGGAACTTGGCCATTTCTTATCCGATTTTGATAAAATTCAGCATGTTCGATGGAAATGGGATTCTTAAATGATTTTAAGATAAAGTTCTGGAATATGGCCAATTGGGAAGAAACTTGGCCATTTCTTATCCGATTTTGATGAAATGCAACATATACGATGGAAATGGGATTCTAAATTTATTTTTAGATAAAGTTCTGGAATATGCCCAATTACGAAGGAACTTGGCCATTTCTTATCCGATGTTGATGAAATTCAGCATGTTCGGTGGAAATGGGATTTCCTATGTTAAGTAAACTTGCAAAAATAGTACATGCAGTCCCGGCTACTCAATGTAGTGTCGAGAGGTGTTTTTCCTCATTAAAACTACTATTATCTGACCAGCGAAACCGATTATCAGCAAATTTGGTTAACGACATTTTAATAGTCAAGTGTAATTCACATTTTGAGTATGAGGAGGAGTACTGAAGATATTAAATGGTTAATGTGATAAATATAATTATGAAATTTACAGTTCTTTGTTTCAAATCACTTTCACATAATACTCACTACATCGATTTTATTATTTAATTTAAAATTATATATTGGATTCTTTTATTTGAATAGAAATTTCCTATTATTTTAAATAAATTGAAATAAAAATAAATCAAATTGAAGATTCTTTATTTAATGATATCAAAAGGCCAATTCGTGTGTTACAAAAAATATTGCTAGCATCACATTTCTTACGCGAATGTCAAATTTCACTAAAATCTGTCAAAAAATAGAAAAAACCCATCATCCTTGGCCATCAGGAATGGCCGCAAGTTCCTTCCTAGTTGACCATATTCCAGAACATTACCTAAACATCATTATAGAATCCCATTTCGATCGAACACGTCAAATTTCATTAAAATCGGTTAAGAAATAGCCAAGTTCCATTCTAATTGGGCTTGTTCCAAAATTTTACCTAGAAATCATTTAAGATTCCCATTTTCATCGAACTTGCTGAATTTCATCAAAATCGGATAAGAAATGGCCAAGTTCCTTCCCAATTGGCCATATTCCAGAACTTTATCTAAAAATCAATTTAGAATCCCATTTCCATCGTATATGTTGAATTTCATCAAAATCAGATAAGAAATGGCCAAGTTCCTTTCTAATTGGCCATATTCCAGAACTTTATCTAAAAATCATTTAAGAATCCCGTTTCCATCGAGCATGCTGAATTTCATCAGATTCTGATAAGAAATGGCCAAGTTCCTTCCTAATTGGCCATATTCCAGAACTTTATCTAAAAATCATTTAAGAATCCCATTTCCATCGAACATGCTGAATTTCATCAAAATTGGATAAGAAATGGCCAAGTTCCTTCCTAATTGGCCATATTCCAGAACTTTATCTAAAAATCATTTAAGAATCCCATTTCCATCGAATATGCTGAATTTCATCAAAATTGGATAAGAAATGGCCAAGTTCCTTCCCAATTGGCCATATTCCAGAACTTTATCTAAAAATCATTTAAGAATCCCATTTCCATCGAACATGCTGGATTTCATCAAAATCGGATAAGAAATGGCCAAGTTCCTTCCTAATTGGCCATATTCCAGAACTTTATCTAAAAATCATTTAAGAATCCCGTTTCCATCGAGCATGCTGAATTTCATCAGATTCTGATAAGAAATGGCCAAGTTCCTTCCTAATTGGCCATATTCCAGAACTTTATCTAAAAATCATTTAAGAATCCCATTTCCATCGAACATGCTGAATTTCATCAAAATTGGATAAGAAATGGCCAAGTTCCTTCCCAATTGGCCATATTCCAGAACTTTATCTAAAAATCATTTAAGAATCCCGTTTCCATCGAACATGCTGAATTTCATCAAAATCGGATAAGAAATGGCCAAGTTCCTTCCCAATTGGCCATAATCCAGAACTTTATCTAAAAATCATTTAAGAATCCCATTTCCATCGAACATGCTGAATTTCATCAAAATTGGATAAGAAATGGCCAAGTTCCTTCCTAATTGGCCATATTCCAGAATTTCATCCAAAAATCAATTTAGAATCCCATTTCGATCGCGCATGTCAAATTTCACTAAAATGGTTAACAAATAGTCAAGTTCCATACTAGTTGGCCATACTCCTGATTTATCCAATAATGATTTTAGAATCCCATTTCCAATCGCATATCAAATTGCATCATAATCGGTTAAGGAATAGCCTAGTTATATCCTAGTTGGCCTTATTTCAGAACAGTAGATATTTGTAAATGTGTATCAGTTCGCTAACAAATCTGGCTTTCTAAAGGGAGCATTTTAGAACGTTTTGAATACCGTTTGACGTAATAACAAGAGCAAGAGCGAAATAATTTTAATAACGATTTTATTCATCAGAACAGAGCGTATTTGTTTTTTCAATATAGCTCAATAACAAAGAGCGAAAATATGGTAATACAAGCGCAATAGTGGAAGAGCAAGAGCGTTATAATAAAAAATAATGCTCCTGCTCGTCAGAGCGATATTTTTTGTTTTACAATCCAATTTACGCTCCTTATGAAGAGCGTTTTAATATTTTTTATTTTCGCTCTTGAAAAAGAGCAAGAGCGAAAAGCGAAATGACATCCCTTTTTAAACTCTGGTTAAAACATACTGTTAAGGTTAGCCGAAAGTTGCCAGCCGAAAATGAAAAGTCGGTAATGCAGATTACATTACTCCATCCGAAAGTTTCGAGCCAAAAGTAAAACAGCGGTAATGCAGATTGCGTCATCCCTACCGAAAGTAAAAAAAAAATCGGTAATGCAGATTGTGTTATCCCAGCCGAAAATAAAAAGTGCAGTCGATATCGATCGGTTTACCCTAAAAACTACTAAGGAATATAATGATGCATGATTATCATTGAATACCTTTGTTTAATATTCTTATATGGCAAAACCTGGCTGCAATTCCTCGTGAAAAATTGTGGAAAACTCGAGAAATCCAAAAAAAAATTTTAATTGGAATAAAAACAGCCTCTAGAGTGTTATGTCTGGAGATGTATTTTATTGATGTGACTTGTCAATAGCTATCGCAGGAAAAAAATTCAGTTCAAGTTTCCCGTGGAAAATCTCGGAAAATTCAATGTTTTTTGCCGTAATCTTTAATTTTAATTTGACTAGAATCCTGTTTTTATAAAAATTTTACGATTATTGACTTAAATAAATTAATTATTACAAGAAAATGAAAATGATTTTTTTAAACAATGCTCTATGTTTGAATCCGAACAATTATGAAAATATCTCAAAGACCATAGTTAAGAATTTGTAATAATTTAATTTAAACATTTGTCTTAGGTCACATCAATGTAATCAATCCATTTTCAGACATAACACTTTAGAGGCTAACATTTATTTTTTACTTTCGGCTGGAACGTTTTTCAAATTTTCCGACATTTTCCACGGGAAACTTGAACTGAATTTTTTTCCTGCCACAGCTATTGAAAAGTTACATCAATGTAATCTATTTCCAGACATATGTGACACTCTAGAGCTGTGATCGCAAATACGTGGCACGCGTGCCAAACTTGACACATTTAAGATTTTTTCCGGCACATCAAAAAAATTTCGAATTTTAAAAAATCGACCTTTTTTCAGTTATTCTTACAAAAAATGGAAAAGACATTTCTAAAATTTTGAAAAAGCCCAAATACATATTGAAATGCTGGGAAATGGGAACCCGTGAAAGCAATTTGGTCATATAACCACCTTTGAAATGAATGTCAACTATTTTTGACATACACGGAAATCCCGAAAAAATTACTTGGTGATAAAATACATGGTTTGATCAAAAAATCGTCAAATTTTACATTTTCGCAGGTTGTTTAAGTCCAATTGCCACAATTGCATTTTGGTTGTGTTGGGATACTTTCCCTGACGTTTATTAGCATTTTGATTCATATTGGATGCTTAGTTTATTATTGGCTGTCGAAAAGGTTACACAGTTTTGGTGTGCTCTGTCTCATAGCGGTGTCGGTTTTGACCAAAAATTTACTATCAAGCAGAGAAGTGTGAGCAGGTGTATTATTATGGTACAATGGTCATGAGTTGTTTCCCCACAAATCCAGGCGTTTCGTTCGGATCGCTTCACGTAAACAGCGTATAACTTCCTGGAAGTATTCCTTATTAATCGGACGACCTAAGAACTCATGTTACACTACTTGACGAATTTTTTTTGGTCTTGCGTCTTTAGGAAGCTTTCAGTGGGATGATAGAGCCTTATTTTCTATTATTGAAACTCATTTTTTTAAAAAAATACTTTTCAATTGCTGTGGCTATTTCACTTTTATTATGTATTACATATATAAATATAATTAAAAGGCAACTTTTATATTATTTTTAATTTATATATTTTTTAAAATAAGTATATTCCTTATAGTGAAATTTTATTTTTAATTTTCGATTCAAAATCGATTTCGATGCCAACAAACATCATCTTCAGTTGAAGCAATACTTATTCATACTTATTTTCTAGGTCATATTCGTAAACTTCTGTTTTATTACCAGTTATGACCCGTTTGAGCAGTTTTGTATCGTCATTGAGTTCATTCAGCAACTTCTACACTTCGGCACTGCTTTTGGTCGAAATTCAACAATTTCGAAGGTTGTTTTACTGTTACACTTTTCATTCCTGAAACCCATTTAAAATAATTTTTGGTAGATACCGAAACGTTTCAAACCGAGCAGCCACAATAAATCATCGCAAATTTTTATTGCAATACAGTTTTATTAATATTTTCTTCATTGACTTATGTAGTTAAAAAGCTCAAATTTCTTTTTTGATTCATGCGGAAATTTATTGCATGCCAAATGAACTGCTTGCACAGCATTATTTCATTCATTAAATTCTTACATACATAAATATTTGTCGTATATAAAAATCTGTCCACACGGCTGAACATACTCCCGGGCAGAATGATCTTCTGCTTCCTTAAAATGTTATTGGGTTGTGGCTTATGCTGGTGCCCTTCAGGTTTTGGCTGCGTCGGATTCCTCAGGTCGTAGTCCTTGTGTGGTTTAATTTTAATTTGTACAGTTCCTGTGTCACTAATAGGAAGAGGGCTTATCTTCCTAATTGGTCGTTTGAATTCGGCGCCGCTGATGTTTCTGTTCGTTACCATTCTGGTTAAATTATATTTAATTATATAAATTATACCCGGATGTAATTCGATAATACGTCGAAGAGGCCATCTAGTTGGTTGACCATCGCCTCCAGAAGTCTTGAACAATCTTTTGAACCAACTTCCAACGCTGAACTGGAGTTATGTTTTCCTTCTGTAAGCTTGCTTCTGGAGCAGCGATTAACGAGTCTCCTATTAAAAAGGACCAGGCATGAGTATTATATAATTCGGATCTGCTGATATTGGTGTTAAAGGCCTTGAGTTGAGACATGCCTCGATTTAGGAGGTTACCGTGGTTAGCTCCTCGTAGTTTATTGTGGCGTCCTCATTTATTCGCTTTAGGTGGAATATTATGGATTTCACTGCCGCCTCCCAAAGCCCTCCGAAAGGTGGTGCTGAAGATGGTATACAATGCCATGCCGTAGCACTTTTGGCAAGCATTTTTTGGAGTTGTGGAATGGCTTGTTATGGCTCCGACGAACTTTGTTCCATTATCAGAGTAGATGTGCTGACACAGGTCTCTGCGAGCCAGTAACCTTTTGAATGGTGCTATAAAGGCGGATGAAGTCTGATCGATCACAATCTCTAAGTGTATTGCTTTGGTTTGGAAGAGCATACAAATGCTGCTATAAATCCTTTGTAAAATTTCATACCTCTACGATTTGACAATCTCCTTTGAATTGGGCCTGCGAAATCTACGCTCGTATGTGTGAACGGACGAGAAGGGACTATCTTTTCTTTTGGTAAATCTGCCATGTAGCCTTGAAACGATGACATTTTACGCATTTATTGATTTCTGAGCGAACTCTGTGTTTGCCATTTGTAAACCAATAAATCTTTCGTAAATAGGCCAGGGTTAGTTGGATTCCTCCATGAAATTTTCATAAATGTGCGTCTCCTTGGAATTCTTGATGGTATTTTGTGAATGATCGTCATGTGGCCTCTTTAAACATTTTCTAATGAAACGTTGGCAGTAGCTGATGATGCGGACTATTTCATTTGCATCAGGGATCTTGTCTATTAAGTGTTCAAAAAGGTGTATGTTTGCAGAGCGTGCGACTGATAATACCTGGTTCAATACAAGACCTACATATATTCAATAAGATTCTTTCGGCTTTTTATAGACACAATATATTAATAATAATGGCATTCACAACATTTTCGACTTGTCAATCAGAAAAATGAAGAGGCCAGTCATTTATAATATATCTACCAAAAAAAGTAGAAATATCAAAATCCCCCCCGTACTTTAACCCCAGAGTTAATACAAAATGTATTTTGACTCTAAAAAAGAAAACCTTTCCTTGCGTTTTCGTGGGTAGTTTGGTTTCGTACTGATAATCTCAAAACAAAAAGTTCGATCTACTCATCAGGTAGCTACGACCAAACTACAAAAATACAATTCCAACTCCTAGCGTATTTTGTTGACCAAAAATGTAATTCGAATTATTTTGGTTTTATTTTGTTCCCAAGAAAATAGCTAATTTGATTTAATTTTCAAAAGCCAACCTTTCGAAATAAAATATAAATTTAACATGTATTATAACATCTGGCGGCTTCTATCGCTAAGAACGAAAACTAAAAAATGGGATAAGATTTAAATAATCCCAAACAAAATTTGGGATTATTTAATCCCTCTCAGGGATTATATAGTGCAATTGTTGTTGTAAATGTCTCAAGTAAATACGCTATCCATACTTTAAGTATGAAGCAAGAGTGTAGTTGACTTAGCGAATTATAAATAAATTCACCAAATCAAAAAACACAAGGAAAACTTTTCATTTCTGTGTGTTTTATGGGGGGGATTTTGATATTTCTACTTTTTTTGGTAGATATATTATAAATGACTGGCCTCTTCATTTTTCTGATTGACAAGTCGAAAATGTTGTGAATGCCATTATTATTAATATATTGTGTCTATAAAAAGCCGAAAGAATCTTATTGATTTAATACAGACAACTAAACTTCTCTTTCTAAGGCCTATATTGTAATTGAACGAAGCTTGTTGTGGCCAGTTTTTACTACTCAATTTAAGCCATAAAGGACCAGTCCACCATAAACTGTGTTTTTTTAATTCGGTTGGATGAACCCCTCTAGAGGTGCAATCAGCAGGATTCTCTTAGAGCTGCCCTCGAACCCATAATAAAGTAATCATGGAGTCGGTCCAGAAGCTCACCTCTAAATTTGGAACTTGTAGTGCTTCACATAGTTCAAGTCGTGGTATTGACAAGATTGTGTTAATTGGTGCTACCTTAGTTTTAGACGACAGTAGTGTCACCTGGATTTTTCCATCTAAAGTCACATTCCTGGCATAGGCAACTGCTGCATAGGCCTTTTCAGTGGCATCACAAAATCCATGTAGACTGAGTGATGATGTTTTTTCAAAGTAGACCCACCTGGGTATGATTATCTCTTCTAAAGAGGGTGGATCATTTTTGAAATTCTCCCATTGAATTAATAGAGCTGGAATTAGTGATTGATCCCAGAAGAGTCCGACTACCCAGAGTTATTGCATCATAAGTTTAGCTACGATTGTAACTGATGCTATTCATTCTAGGGGCCAAAAGTTTTCCACTCTCCGAATCGGAGATGAAATTCAAAGTCCGATGCTGTCTGTCACTGGATTCCAATGCAAACCAAGTGTTTTGACTGTGTCATCAAGCTTAAATTCAAGAGTCCCATTATTTCTCAGTTCTTTTGGTACGGCTTGCCTTGCATCAAGGCATGGTGGTTGGCAGCCCATATGTAGGTTGAATCCAAGATTTTGTGTGTTGTTTCCAGAAATGAGGTCATCTACATAGAAATCATTCAGTGCCCTTTCTGATGCGAATGGGAAGGTGGAAGCTTCATACTCTGCCGTAAGTCACGGTGGTAAGTTTGTACTCCTTTATTTGTTGTTCAGGTGGTTTTCTCCACAAGATGCATTGTTATTCCTGGTCATCTTCACGCACTGTGATTTGACGAAACATTTTTTCAATATCGGTTGTATAAACGAATTTATGTTTTCGCCATCGAAGTATTTTGCTTAGAAGCTCTTATTTGAGCATGGGACCATTCAGCAGGATGAAGTACCTGTAGATGTCTTGGCTGATGCATCAAAGACGACACTTAGTTTTGTCGTTGAACTTACTTCTTTGAAAACATCATAGTGTGGTAAATAATGATGATCAGCTTCTCCACTTGTTGCCTCCGTTTCCTTGTTGTGACCTAAGAGTTCATATTCTCCATAAATTGTTGGAATTGTAATGCGAGTTTTGTATTTTTGATGAGACGTTTTTCGACTTGTACTAGTCGATCATTGGCCGTTTGTTTTGAATAACCTAAAGGGTTAGATGTCAATTACTCGATGTGGAATGGAATTCTTACTTTATATCTTCTATTTGCTTGGCGTGAATCCCATTTATTGTAGATTTCTTCATTTTCAGTTTCTTCTTTTGCGAATTACTTTTTATTATCCACTGTTTCCAGCTCCCAGGATTTATTTAGCTGCCAATCGATCTCTGCTGCTGTTACCATAGCATGAGTCATTATCATGTTTGCGTTGGTAGTTGTATTACAGGTGATGATCCATCCTAATTTGGTTTGTTGTGCAATTGTCTCATTTGGGGCACCGTTCAGCAGATTTGCCATAATTATTTGACCGTAGTAACCAGCTCCTACAAGTAAATCGATTGGACCAGGTTCATGAAAGGTCGGATCTGATCAGATAAGGTTCTTTGTGTGGCTCCAGGTGCTTGGTTCAAACTAGTGTTTCGGGTAAGCTTCCGGTTATTTCCTTGAAGACTATATAAGTTTTGATTTTTAGTTTGAAGTTTAATGAAAACCGTGGTCTGATGGTAAATTCTACAGTAAACTTCGCTGTACCGACTTCTGTTAGTCCCTGCCATCAATGTTGGCTTGGATCGGTGTTTTTGTTCAATTGAGCTTATTTGCCACGTCTTCGGTGATGAAAGTGGCTTCGGAGCCTTAATCAATCAGAAGAGATAGTTTCTCCAATGTGGGTAGTTATATTGACCATAGCGGTTGCCAATAAGATAAGACCCTTGTGTAGATTTAGAGGTTGTTTGTAAAGTTGTCTTGGTTGGATTTCAGGCTTCTTTACTGGCTTCTTTTGAATGTCGTGAAGTAGACTATGATGCGCTCCATCACATTTTTCCCATTTCTTGCGGCAGCATTGCTCGTGGTAGGCCCGGAGAGATTTTCTACATAATGCTTTTTTCTTTACAGACGCTGTCTTCTCTAAAACTGATAAAGCTTGGAATTCTTTGCAGCTTGTAATTTCATAGTCACCATTACATTGAGCACAGTTTGGAGATGCATCAGTCATTACAACATGTGTTGTCCTCTTTGAGTTGTATTGTGGTGGATCCTTTCTTTTTTGACCCTTTCTTTTGCGATTGTAGCCAGAGACTGGAACCTTGTTTCCAAAAATTCAAATAAACTTTCCATTGATTGGATTTCTTTTGGAATTTTGATTGTTGATATTCGTACATGCAATGTGTCTCAGCATCCAATTTCCTTGTTAAAATGCCTATCACCAAGGCACTCCAGTGTTTTGTCTGTATGCCTAAATTATTGAGTTGTCCTCGAGCCAACGAGATTTGGTAGTACATTATCTTTTCGTATAGCTTTTCGTTGCAATGTACAGTCTTGTTGTATAAACTGTAGAAGGCTATCCACTGCTTACAGTCGATGACTATCGTCACGTATACTCTGCCTGTATTTGTCGTAAATGTTCATGTTGAAGTATCCCTCCGCTTCGAACTCTTCTTCATTTGAATTCGCCATGATTTGTTCATGATTGCTGCAGAATGCAGCCCATGCGTCTGTGAGCTGTCTTAGTTTGAGCTCATAGTAAACCTTGTTGAACTTGTTAGTTTCTGTCAATTTTCGGCCTGAATTGTTTTTTCTTCAGAACTGCCTGGTGTTGCCTTACCTTTTGCTTCAATAAGAGTTGCTTTGATTTCTTCAAGAATTGCCTTGACTTGGCCAAAATAATTTTTTGCCTTGTAGAGGTGTTGCTAATCAATTTTGTGAATTAATTCTGCATCGAGAGTGCAAAATTTGTCGAAGAGCAGTTGAAGGTTTATGGGTCGTTCTTTACAGTATTTTTCTATTTTTCTGTGTGCTCCATCTTTCCTGATGTTAATTTTGATCTGGCTGATTAACTTTCCTGTAGCTGTTTGATCACGTAGAATTTTTGCCGTATCCATGATGTATGTGTATGGAATTATTTTATTTTTCCTTTAGAGTATGCTGTAATTGTAACGATCTTTATTTAAATATTAATGACGGTTTACCATGACGTGAGCATCCAGCGTATCATTTTTCATGTGAGAAACGTGGTGTTTTAAGATTTAATCCACATGCATGCAGCGATTGAACGTATGGTGTACAGGAAATTGGATGTGTTTAAATTGAAATGATGTAACGATTGGTATATGTGGAATTAATACGTTTTCACCTTTGTATTTGGCACACCAATTTTTAATTGTAGAATGTGAAGTGGAGTTTCCGGTACATCAATTGAATTTGAAAATTCAATTGGGTATATACAATTATTTGGGTATAGTTCTTCTACGTGCCTTTCTAAAATAAAATTTTAAACTATTTAAAATGGAGAAATCATTTTTCAAAACTTGTCTCAAAACAGAGAGCTCATTGTCAGTTTTTTTTCCGCTGGCGCTACATCCCATAGAGGGATTTGGCCGCTTCATTTTGAAGTTTCGTAATCATAATTGTTAACGGATAATGAGTAATTAATTCATTGATCCTACCCTTAACCAGCTGTGATTTTTTCATCACCCGCCGGGAATCGAACCCTGGACCTCCGGAGCGTAAAGCAAGCATGCTAACCACTGTGCCACCGGGGCGGCATAGTTGAACATGCATTGTATATAATATTTGGAGTCCACATATTTTCCTCAAGGATCTCTCTACCGAAACATTCGTGGTATATATTTTTAGTCGAGTCAGATATAGACTTCCGACATTTAGCTATTTCAAATTTACCACACGATCGTTGACTTTACCCATTAAATAATCAAAATAAAAGAAGCCGGAAGTCAAAAGCAACAAATAATAACTCCTCCTCAAGGGCCAAAAGCTTGCAACAACTTAGCCAGAGACGTAAAGTGTTTAAGAGCCGAAACGAATAAGCTTCAAGTTACATAACTAAAAGAGACATGAACACATCTGAAAGGTCAAAATTATTATTGGAATATGGAGGGGCGTCAAGTCACGCTTTTACGACCGTACTCTACTTAAAAAAGTTTAGATAATCATCTTATCTACCATGTTCTAATAAACTATTAACCGTTTTAATTTTAAAGTTCAGAAATTGAAATTCACTACTGAATCAAACACATGGGGGCCTATTATGAACTTGATGCGAAGCGGATCGCATTTCTCATTTTTTGCGATTCAACGAAAAAGCTTATTTTCAATTCAATTTTATTTTTGAAAAATCCGCCGTCTTTTTCCATATTTGGCGCATCATTCGACACTGAGCAGTTTAAATGCGAATAGGTTGTTTTATAATACGAAAATGCGTAATCGCATGAAAATGCGAAATGCGATCCGCTTCGCATCAAATTCATAATAGGCCCCCACTAAGCATAGTTACAATTCTTTCAAGGAAGCAACGAAATATCAATCCCATTCGAAATTCCTACCATTTGGGTTTAGTAAAAAATCAAACAAGTCACTGGTTTGGGTCACAAGCGAAACGATTTTGAATATTTCCCTTTGAAGTATAGCTAGCGAAATAAGTGTTATAACTTTAGAAATAGATGCCTCTTCTTTTTTCGTGTCTAGATGTTTTTTATAGCGCTTTTCTAATCAAAAACGATAAATTTTAAACGAATCACAACATCAAACAATCGTCTCGTCTAATTGAAGATATCCAAAATTTAAATTTTATTTTAACTGAATATTTTCGGAGAGCATTTTTGTCAATAGAACCGTAATTATATACGTCAAAATATTTTATAGCAAGCTATTCTTGGAGAGTAAAGCATAGTTTTTCATTTTCGATTACTGGAAGAATCCTGATTGTTCTTGGTTTAGATATATAAAAAGACGAATGAGGTCAAACTGTTTCAATAATTATTCCACAATTATTCACTAAATCACTCAAATTGGGTTAACACAATTTCACTATTCTTCTACAAGACGGTTTCTGACTTACAACATTTGAAAATTGTTGCTTTATCAATTAATTCATATTTATATCCGATTGTATAAACGTAATTAGGGGGTTAGCCCCTTAATATTGCATTACAAAATCTTGCATTACAAAATGTTTCATTACAAAATCTTGCAAGTACAAAATCTTGCATTTCAAAATCTTGAATTTCAAAATCTTGAATTACAAAATCTTGCATTACAAAATCTTGCATAATAATTTCCCGTACATTTATAGAATCGCGCGCGCGATTCTATAAAAGTACGGGAAATTGTTATGCAAGATAACAAGTTGCATTGACAAAATTCTACTGTAAAATGATAATTATACAGTAGAATTTTGCTTGAGATATCAAAAATCAAATGTCCAGGATTAAAGATTCTTAACCAGAATATTATGTTGAGATATGCTGGAAAATAAAGATTTCCATTTTAATTCTAATATTAGCCGTATTTCTTGATGCATAGTTATCCGGATCGCTATCTGCACAATTTTTTTAATTATATTGAACTTTTATGAATACGCAATAAATATTATGTTAGATACTAAAGATAGGTACAGATACTAAAACTGCAAAATTTTTTAAATGCAAGATATTTTATTTGCAAGATTTTGTACTTGCAAGATTATGTAATTGCAAGATTTTGGGTTGGCAAGATTTTGATTTACATGATTTTTAAAAAATGCAAGATTTTGTACTTGCAAGATTTTGCAATGCAAGATTTTGGGGCGCTCCCGTAATTAGGACGAACCCGGATTGATCCCAAATTGATAACACCAAAATAGTCTTCCAGAGCTACATTAGTTATATTAATTTCAGTTGTTACTCAAATCACCACAATGTTGAGAGGCAATTGTGATGTTTATCTGCTCAACACCGTCGGCTGCACGATTTTTTTCCAAACGCAAATCAATGCAGGAACATGGCAGAAGAAACGGAAAACTTAGTTTTAAATTCGAAAATAGTTTTAAGATAAATATTGATCTTCCATTCAAATCGGTCAATATAATCCGTTCTTAGTGACCAATTCCATATTCCGTCATCACATTTAGCTCCGCAATTTTTTTGTATGGTAAATTTCATAAAATCATTTTCCATTAATAATTTTGGATTTATTGTTATAACACTCCGCAATACCTCACTGGACATTGTTGGAAAACGTATTAAGTGAATCAAGTAAGCAAATATGTTGCAGCACTGGGTAAATTGTATTTTGATTTTCGTGCAATAATGATTCATCCAACGTAGCGATGCACCAAGAATATACCATTCTAAATTTTCTTCTAAGATGTCTGAATCTATCGATAAAAATGTATCTGAATCCAGATTTTTTTTGATTGCGCTAGCTAATACTAGCTTAATACTCGTCCTATTTAAATCAATTTTATTGTTTTCCGTTTTATAAAAATCTAACTCTTGTATAAACTGTGAATATTTCTATTCATCAATAGATTGACTAAACTTATCACGTTGTGATGTATCGCCAATTTCAACAAATCATAGCTATTGTTCATATTGACATCTATTTGATCACTGTATATAAATTGTATGAACTGATGGAACACGTCATATTTATAATCAATTATTGGTATGATTTTTGCTACGCTCAGTGTAGTTTCCAACTGATTTTGAAATACGTTGCTACGTACCATTAAAATCAAACGACGAGAAATGTGATATCCGGGAAGTTTTCCACCAAAGCTCCTGAAGAAATCACTTAAAATAGTCGAACAATGGGTTGAGTTTTTGACTTTCACAAAACTGCCTTTAACTAAACATAATATTTAGTTTAGACTATGTTGGTCAATGAGGCGTAATTATATTGAAATCTTTGATTTTGGACAAGACTATAATATATCGCTTAACTCTATAAGAATCAGAGACGTCCATTAACAAAACTAAAATTTACAATATCTCTATTTTAATGATCATTAATAGGTAATCGTAAAGATGTATCACCATACTTCAAAAATTATTATTTGTACCAAATTAAATTTGCTATAGGTACTAAAATTTTGGGTGGGTCGTTACGGCGTCTGGACAAATCTGAGTAGAGTATGATATTATACTGATTTGGGTTTCGCTAAACGAAATTCTGTATCGCCGTGATTTACAAAATATTCGTACAATCAAAAAGCAGTTTAATGAATTTTTGAGGAATATATTAACTAGTGCGAACTTAATCTATCCTAACATAAACGAACTCACATTATTTTGTCAGATTTTATCAATGGGTATTAAGTTGTTTGTGATTGTCCGAAGCTAATCGATTGTTGTGACACTATTTGGTTGGGGTGAGAGAAGATTTTCGATAACGATTTCACCATATAGCTTGTTATCTGTCCATAGACAAGTTCAACTGGTGAGCACTTTAAATCTTATTTCACTGTTGATCGGGTTCCGATAAAAACAATTGAAATTTCAGGATTGTTGTTGTTTTAAGCTGTCGGTGAAAACGTTCGATCTTGTGGGTTATAGGGAGTAAAAGTTGTTCATATTCGGTGTGAGACCAATAGGTTGCTAAGCTCTAAGCAGAGCTTAGACTGGTATTGACTTCCCTGATCGCTGCTATCTTTCGGATCGGAGCTATCTTTAATGCAGTAAGCTTTAGACCAACGAGTGAATCTGTCGACACATATTAAAATATAAGTGTATTCATTTGGTGGTAGCCGACCAGGCAAAATCGTCTATTAATTTACGTATTGCATGGATGCGGGGATGCGAAATATTATGTAGTGCATCAAAAACATTTTGACGTAAAGGCTCTAGTATGTAAGGGCGATTAACTCCTGTTGAAGTTTCATGTGGAACTGTAATAGAAGTTGAACCAGAATATGATGAGAATGTCGAACTCACTCTCGACAGCGGCAGTATCGTGATCTGATGTGCGGGATAGCCAATCAGCTATCACATTGTTTTTGCCGTGAATGTACTGAATTTAATGACGTGCTAGTTACGTGCGAGTAAGAGGTTTATGGTCGGTGTATAGTAAAATCCTTCGGCGTCAGAGAGTTTTTTTTAGAGAAGAATCCAAGTGGTCCCCAACAAATTCTCTTGTATTGTTGGATAACTGGACCTACGGCTGTGTTTATCGCATCCGTTGTGAGATTGAATTGTGTATCATTCAATCTATGCGCTAGAATACCTGTTTTTTTAGTGAATGTTTTAAATGAGTGCATGTGTTTTCATATTGTTCAGGCCGTTCGGGATGAACTGCTGTATATGTTGTATAGTATTTGTAGCTGGGAGTCCTATAACGGGCCCAATTTTTTCGTGTGAAGAGAATTTGCCGTGGTCCTGTGATTTTGTGACTGAGGAAATGAAGGCTTCGTGTTCTAAAAATACCACAAGTCTCGTGATGCCACCAATATAATAAGCATAGACTTGATTAAATCAATTTGACTTTAACGATTACCAAACAATATTTTATCCCTATTGGCTATTCATTTAGACTGTCTGATAAAAAGACTAATGGAGACAGCCGATAAAATTTGGGAAATAGGTGGCTCAAATATTTCAACTGTGGCGAATCATATAGCGTCTTACTGACTGAATAGTATTAATTCCGACCAGGGAAACTAATAAAACCCGATATAATGACGGCGAATGTTGGGTTCTTTCCGAGTCGCCTCAATATTAATTGTGGGAAAACAAATTTACGATTTTTAATTGACACTGTGGCTGCTGTTTCTGATGTTCCACATTCCAATTTTGGTATTTTCTAAAAAAATCCTTCTTCATTCTTAACAGCTGCTAATGGTTCTAACATTTCAACATATGGTTGAAAAATTGTTAAATATCGATTTAAGACTGCGTCGCGATAAAAGGCATTTATGGTTCTTTTGGAAATGGTGCTCTTCCTTACTGCAAACCAAGACGGTTAGATCCAAACAAATTTAGAATAGCAAAAAACGAATTCCAGTATATGATTCAACAAGGACTTTGTCGACCATCAAATTCATCGACGTGATCTCCACTTCACCACGTACCCAAAAAGGATTCAGACGATTGGCGTCCTTGCGGAGACTACAGGCAGCTTAATCTGGTTACAATTGGCGACAGTTATCCATTGCCGCATATAAATACAAGATTTTACGAATAATTTGCATGGATAAACAATTTTTAGTAAAGTTGATTTAGTTAGAGCTTTCCACCATATTCCAGTAGCGGCCCAATATTTTCAAAGATTTATGGATGAAGCGACACGAGGATTAGAATTTATATAAGTCTATGTAGATGATATTCTAGTAGTAAGTCGCAATCAGATCGAACATTAAAAGCATCTTCGTATATTAAGGCTAGTAAATATGTTTTTGGCGTAGATAAATTAGATTTTTTAAGTCATGAGATCACTAAAAATGGCATTTACCATTTAAAATCAGGATCTTGGCAATTCAAATTTATCCATCATCTATATCACTAAAAGCAACTCAACGTTTTGTGGCCATGGTAAATTATTATCACCGTTTTATTCCTAATTTAGCTGCTTTAATCGCACCATTACACACCTTAATTGCGGAAGAAATGAAGAAACCTAAGAAATCTAAATTTCATTGGCCTAGTGAGTGCGAAATTCCATTTACAAATATGTATTAAACAAGTAATTTGTGAAGTTGTTGTGTTGAATTTCCCATGTAGTAATGCTGATTTTGTTTTAAGTACCGACTCATCTAGTATAGCAATATAGGCGGTGTTTTGGAACAAATAATAAATAGTGAACGTCAACCACTCTTTTTTTTTCAAGAAAGCTCTCAAAATCTGAACAAAATTATTCAACGTTCGGTCATGAACTACTTGCCGTTTTTGCACCAATTAAACATTTTGGTGTATTTTCTTGAAGGTCGTGAATTTGAGATCCTCACGTAAACTAGTCGAAACACGTCAATTAGAATGTATAGCTAAATTTATATGCAAGATTGAACATATAACAGGTCAAATAATATAATCGCAGATGCCACATCTAGATCCGAATTGGAAGTAGTTGACGAAATTCAAGTATTACAAAATATTAATATTGATTTGGAACAATTTGTAAATTCTCAAATTAGCGATCAAGAATTAAAATTATTGTCAGATAGTACGAAACAAATTAACTCATCAAGAGTTGAACATATTCATGATATTATTTCAAAATTAGATATCTGGTGTGAAGTATCAACAACTATTCCTAGTAGTATATTCCAAACTCTATAGAGTTTAGAAAACAATTTTTTGTGACTCTCGTAATAGTGGGTCAAAGTCAACGAAGAAAAAATTACAAACTAGTAGCAGGCAAGTAACATTAACGAATGGACTAGGAACTGCTAATACGCCACACCACATCAGAATTTGAACAAATTGCTCCAGAAAACGAAAGATTTAAACACACTTGTATGGACTTAGTTGGCCCTTTACCTCCTTTAAAAGCATATACATATAGTACATTTACTTCGGTCTAAAAAGACCAAAGTATTGAAATCCTGTCAAAAATGACGAAAAATTTGGTTGGTCCAAAAGCACTTTTCTCGACGTTTTGAAAGTCCTTGAGTCTGAAAATGCAAAAAAAAAAAAAATGTCCGTCCGTTTGTCTGTATGTCTGGATGTCTGGATGTCTGTGTGTCTACCCATGGTATCTCGAGAACGGCTTGTCCGATTTTGAATTTTTTTTCGCCAATCTGTTTCTATGGTCAAGGCGGAGGTTTGAAAAGCTTTTGGAGACTGTACGTCAAGAGAGTGGGGTACCTGCCATACGAATTGACCCAAAATACCTGGTTTTATAAATATTTACGATTTTTTTATGTATGCTGGTTTGATTATTATTGAATTGGGCATTGAATTGGGAATTGATTTGAAGGTTGAGTTAGGGGTAAATTTGAGGGTTGAGTTGAAGTTGAGTTGGAGTTGAGTTGGGGTTGCATTAGGATGTAGTGAGTAGTTAACAAATTTTTTATATGATGGAACTTGCGCTTGCCTATTTATCAACCGATTATTATGAAATTTGACATGTGTGTCGGAAATGGGAATCTAAAATGATTTTTGGATAAAGTTCTGGAATATGGCCAAGTATGATGGAAGTTGCCTATTTTTCAACCGATTAAGATGAAATTCGATACGTGCGTTGGAAATTGTGATTCTAAAATGATTTTTGGATGAAGTTTAGGAATATGGCCAAGTATGATGGAACTTGACTATTTCTCATCACATGTGCGTTGAAAATGGGAATCTAAAATTGTTTTGGATAAAGTTCTGGAATATGGCCAAATATATGGAACTTGGCTATTTCTCAACCGATTACGATGAAATTCGACATGTGCATTGGAAATGGGATTCTAAATTGTTTTTTGGATGAAGTTCTGGAATATGGCCAAGTAGGTGGCACTTTTCCATTTCTCAACCGATTTTGATGAAATTTGACATATGTGTCAGAAATGGGATTCTGAAACGAATTTTGGATGAAGTTTCCAACAATGGGATTCTAAAATGTTGTTTGGATGAATTTCTGTAATATGGACAAGTAGGTGGCACTTGCCTATTTCTCAACCGATTTTGATGAAATTTGACATGTGTGTTGGAAATGTGATTCTGAAACGAGTTTTGGATGAAGTTCTGGAGTATGGCCAAGTATGATGGAACTTGCCCATTTCTCAACCGATTATGATAAAATTTGCGTTGAAAATGGGATTCTAAAATGTGGTTTGGATGAAGTGCTGGAATATGGCCAAGTAGGTGGCACTTGACCATTTGGAAATGGGATTCTAACATGTTTTTTGGATGAAGTTCTGGAATAAGGCCAAATATGATGAATGTTCGATATGTGTATTGGAAATGGGATTCTAAAATGAGTTTTGGATGAAATCCTGGAATATGGCCAAATAGGATGGTACTTGGTTATTCCTTACCCGATTATGATGAAATTTGACTTGTGCGTTGTAAATGGGATTCTAAAATGATTTTTGGTTAAAGTTCTAGAATATTGTCAGTTACACGGTTAGAAATATCAGTATAACTTTTTATATTACTTTCGGTATAAAGTTCTAAAATACGATTTTTCGTGTTATATTGGATGCCTGTACCCCTGCTACTAAAGCTTTTGACCTGTTTGGCTGTTGTTGTATGTATAAGTAAATATATGTTAGTTAAAATAGAAATCAGTACTGTAAAAACTGTCACACCAACTTTATGACACAGGTGACATGTGAATGCAATCCTCATTGAAAAAACCAAAGACCGAAGTTCTGATCACCTTGTGAGGTTTCAGCCCTTTATATTTTAACAACTGTAGATCGTTTTACTAGGTGGCCTAAGGCTATTCCAATACCAGATTTGAAAACAACCACTGTAATTAAAGTATTCATTGATAATTACATTTCTAGATTCGGCGTTCAATCAGTAATTACAACCGACCAAGGTCGGCAATTTGAAAGTGATTTATTTTCAGAAATCAATAAGCTAGTTGGAACTTTTCGCATACGTACCACTGCGTATCATCCAAAATCGAATGTAACGGTGGAGCGATTCCATCGGACACTGAAAGTAGTTTTGCTCGCACGTCAAAATGATACAAATTGGGTTGATGAGCTTCTGTTTATATTAGTAGAAATTTATTAGTTTATGGGCAGAATTTACGTATCCCTAAAGGATTAGTTAACGAAGAGTCTCAATCAAAATCTCACAGAGATCCTCTCTCATTTGTAAATAAATTACGTAATGCTTTGTCGAATGTTAAACCAGGGATGAATTAAACAGTCGAATGTTTCAAGGGTTAGAATTACAAAAAAATGTATTTGTCCCAAATTATCTAGATATGTACTTGTAAATTTGTGGTATTACGTAAGGATGCCGTAAGAGTGACTCATGAGGTTAGTAAAAGATTGAGGAAACAAATTGTAATAAATAAAGATGGAAAAAATATATCCATTTCAATCGATTGTGTTAAGCCATCATTCGTTTCAGACGTAAAATTTTTTTTTCTTTTTGACGGGGAGTGATTTGGTGTCTACATAATTTTCATTCACGGTATCGAATATAAGTTTTATCAATGGTTAATAAAAAATAGTAAACAACATTGACAAATATTGTCTGCATTTATATACGGATGATCTGTCAAATTTATTAGTATCAAAATTATACCAGTATTCGGACAGCAAATGAACTTATTACAAAATATGAAAGAGACAATTATTTCACTCACGTCAAAATGACTTCAAAAAAAATTATCACATAATTCGGACACGCCCTTTGAACGATTTACCAACTGTGATTAGAAACAAGTCAATCGTATATTGTTAGATTTTTATAAAACCACAGAGAATTATTCAGGTCCTACGGTGTTGACACCAATCTCACGATGATTTTCTGTTAGATCAATTGCCAGTACTCTGAAATTTTTTTCAGAATATTGTTATGTGGCATAACTTCTCTATTGTTGGTACCAATCTTATGAGGATTTTTTACCAATACTCTGAATATTTTCAAAATTTGTTCTTTCGATGGTTAAATATGGCCGAAAGCTCATGAATCGTATTTAATTTTATTTTAGCAATTCAACTGAGTATTTTCTGAAGTCCTGACTGTTAGCACTAATTTCGCGATGATTTTGTGTTAGAGCTATCAATTGCTAGTATTCTTGAATTTTTTCCGATTTTGGGCTTGGGGATGGTATAGTCAAATATGGCCGCAAAACGTCGTAAGTAATATTAAATTTGATTTTCGCAGTTCAACTGAGTATTTTTTCAATTCTTGTATTGTTGGCATCAATCCCTTGATGAATTTCTGTTAGATGTATGAATTGCCAGTAATTAGAATTTTTTCAGGACTTTGAGGGAGGCATGGTCAAATATGGCAGTAAAAGTCTTCTAAATCATATTTAATTTGAGTTTCACAATTCAACTCAGTATATTCTCAAATCCTGTATTGTTGGCACCATTCTTATCATGATTTTCTGTTACACCTATCAGTTACCAGTACTTTAGATATTTTTGTTTAGAATTTGGCACGGGGACAGCATAACCAAATATTGCCGCAAAGCTTCGTGACTCGTGAGTATTTGCTCAAGCCCAGTATTTTGGCACCAATCGAGACTCGTGTTTAATTTGGTTAAACAATTATGAACTAACCATTAAAAGATTAAAGATTTTAAGAATTTTCACTTTTCAGAATTTCTGGAAATTTACAAATTAACATAATTCTGACATACAAATATTTCACTATTTCTTTAACATTTTTAATCCAGTTGACAAAACATCTAAAGAGCTGTGACAAATTTCTTGAGTTTTGGCAAAATTTGGAAAATTAAGAATTTTAGAATTTAACGAATTTTGAGTATTTCAAAAATATAAATTTTTTTCAGTCTCTTCGAATTTGTAAATTTTGATTATACGAGAAGTTTTAAAATATTGAAGAATTCTTAAGTTTTTTAATTTCTAAAAATTTCAAGAATTTAAACTTGAAAGATAAGATAATACCAAGAAAATCGGAATTTAAAGAATTCTACAAATTAAAAGTTAAGCCATTTATGATTTCAGTTGAATACTGAGAAGCAGCGGTAGTTTATGTATTTTATTAGCGTAGAATGCAGCTGACAATATAATAGGTTAATACATATGCAAATTGGTCTATAATTTAAAATACTCTAAATCTCAGTAAACGAACAGATCATTTAATACATTGTAAGTATTGAATCACCCATAACAGGTTTAATGGCTGATGATTCGCTATTGGCAAGATTGAACCAAAGATCAGTGGTAAATTGACTCCAAATTTAAACGTATATTCAATAATTCCTTGTTAGTTTTCGATTAGTCCTAAAGCTAGAATTGTTTTAATGAAGCTTTCAAATTTTGCACTATCGTATCTCCACTGATCATGAGTAACACCTTCTTATATATTTGACCCTTTATGGAAAAATGCGGTCCGAGGTTCCAGATTATTTTAGAAATTAAACAAAGAGTTAACACAAATTGGACCAAAACTACAGCCTAAAACTAACACAGTAAATTTATTCGTAAAATGGTACCATCAAAATCAGTTAAATTAAGTTTCTGCGATTAGCACGAATCGACAAGCATTACACCTTACGTGAAGAAGAGAAAAAATATATTTCTGACTATCCATTTTCCATGAAATCACCGAAATATTGATTGAAAAATGGTCTAACGATTTTTCAACCCTTCTACAGACTACAGCTTCCCGCAACAAGCGCAGAATGTATAATAAACGTTAGCATCGTTATTGATTTGAGGGGTTACATAATTAAGAGTTTAAATTTTAAATTGAAAGCTTTTTTTCTACATCAAGACATTTTAGAATAGTTAGCTTTATTTATATAACATCATGTTCTCCTGATATGGAGACAGAACCTTGCCCAATCGTATGAATCATTTTTGGAAGATTACATCAATATTACTCCCACAATTTATAGGACCATCAATTGAAATATATATCAATATTTATTTTTATTGTCTGACACTTGTCACTTTTTTGTATATACGTTTTTATTTATTATTAATCCTTATGGGGGATCAACAACTTATTGAAACACAAAACCAATTATATCATTAATTTACATCATTGCGATTGCAAATAAAACAAATTATTTGTCATCGTACACACATTATTAAAGTATTTGCAATTTTTGCAACCAAAATTGGTTAAAAACCGTGAGATATATGTATTAATAAATTATATTATGCGATGTACGATATAACGATGATGTGCGCGTTTTTAATTTTTTTAAGTTAGTACTTAAGTGCACGATTTGTATGTTACTCTTGTTAAAAATTAATTGTTTGATTGATGAATACATGATTTTTAATACAAGTATCGTTTTCATGATTAATTGAATTAATTAATAAATTTAATTCTTGATTTATAAAGTTAGTCATAACATTTATTTTTTTGACATAATCTGGATCTGTATGACATTACCTTGCTATACTGAGCTACCATGTAAGTAATAGTGCTACTGTGCGCATCACTAAAATTTCGTTTCAATGAATGAATTTATAGATCGCATGTATACATAATATGATTTTCATTCATATACATACATAATACATAATCATTTATAATTGCGCGTTGCTTCCCGTCATAACAGACATAACGTACGAGCATATTAAATTACATATGAATGAACTCTGCGTTTGAAATGTTTAAAATTTAAATTAATTTGCTAAATTTTTTATTTTTTTTTAAAGTTTTCCCAATTTGACACGAATTCATTGTAAACAGATCTTTAGAATTGTTTTTAATTTTTAATTTTATTTTTTTGTTGGTTTAGGTATAAATGGAATACAAAACAATGAGAATATCGTAATTATTCCGTATATAGTAGCGTGGAAACTTTAATTTATGTTTTTTTTTATGACTGAATTGTTCGGGTAATCTGATTCATCTGAGTAATTATTGTAATTTTGAGACGATGTATGATTCAGAACCGATTACGGCATTGTATAGCGGTGTCCTTCTAAGCCGATTGTTGATTTCCATATAGGACAATATGCTGCCATTATCAAAAAATTGTCGAAAAAACTGGCTGAGAACGATTAGAAAGATAATTAAAAATTAATCTGGCAGCGGAAACAGAAAATCTAAGCTGAGATAAGAGTTTGTTAAAAAGAATTCTGTGACTAATAGAATAAAAGGCCTTAGAAAAATCTAACAAAGCTAAAGTAGTCAATTCCCTATTATTCATATTACGCCTAATATCATCACATACATTTACTAACGCAGTAGAAGTGCTACGAAATTTTCTAAACCCAGATTGGAAGAAACTAATTAAACTATTGCTATTTAGATGCGATTGAATTTGAGTTTTAACAACTATTTCGAAAGCTTTAGAGAGAGAACTTAAAATGATAATTGGCCGCAAATGGGATAGCTCTGAAGGATTATTGATCTTTGGGATGGGTATTATTTTACTTAGCTTCCACTGATCTGGATAGGAAGAGAATGTGAGAATAAAATTAAAAATATGTAACAAATATTTTGAGACAGAAGATTCCAATTTAACCTTTCAAATGGCAGACTGTAAATCCTCGAGAGAAATATTTGAAAACGAAAACGAATTAGAGGACGCATTAGAGAGCAAATCGACGGTACTACTGCCCGAGTTCAAACTAGAGCAAAAATAACTATTGATATCATTGGGCTTAAACACCCCACTAGAACTACTCTTGCATCTGCCTAGGCCTAAATTACGAACATTACTCCAAAAAACCTTGGGAGGAAGAGAGGAGTCTAACTTGTCCTGGAAATAATTACGTTTAGCAATCCGAATTAACCCTACAACTCTATTACGAGCCTGCTTATAATCTGAATGAGACTGACTATTAGGATACCTTTTCCATAAACGATATTTACTAACTCTAATACTTATGGCATTCGAAACTTTCTGTGACAACCAAGGCGGAGATTTCGCTTTGAAAGTAACCTTTTTAAGAGGAACGCAACTATCAAAGACCAAACTAATATACGAGTTGAAAATTTCTACTTGGGTAGTTGCTGAGCTAAGGCAAAAAATATCCTCCCAAGGAACCGAGTTACAAACTAAGTAAAGGCGGGAATTATCTATACTAACAAAATCTCTAAAGCTAAAACTATTAGGTTTAGGTGGAGAGTAACAATTAACAGAAAAACCTAAAAGATCATGATGGGATCCCATACCGAGAGACAACTGATTGAAAAAACAAATAGAGTTATCAGTAAAAGAGATGATATGGTCAATAAGGGAATAAGAGGCACCGCTAGCGGTTGGACAACAAAACGTCAGCGCCACAGTGTTGCGTGTACGGATAAATTAAGACTATTTAAAAGATTCAAATAATTACGAGGGAAGCCGGAATTTTGGAGTATATCGAAATTGAAGTCACCTGATATATATACATATTTCATCGAATCTACAAGAGAAATTCCTAAACAAACTTTCTAAGTCTACAAGAGATTTTTTAAATTGGGCATATGACCTCTTACTAGTTTTTGGAGGGAAAATTCAAATTAACGGTACTATTTTAAAATTTGTTTTATTCAGAAATTTTTCTTCAAATTGATATATGAATTCAAAAAATCAGCGGCTAATCCGAAAAAGATGATCCATTTCATCTTTTTTTCGGATTGGACGACCAATTTCGGAGTGCTGAATTAAAATATTAACAATTGGACGTCCAAATTTTTCTGTCAAAATGGTATTTTGTCTCCATGGCACTATTGGTGAATTTTTACCTTCTCTTTTTAGTGGAAACCATGCTTTACTCAGAAATAATACCTTTAAACGCGATTTTAATAAAGCAATTTACAAGTAATGTATCGATCAATATATCGTTGAAGTTTCAATCATTAAAATGTCACAAAAAGTCAATAAAACATCACAGAAATGAAAATGTCAGAAATGTCAATGCCATAGAAACGGGAATATCTTGCTACATTTAAAAGCTCACTAGATATAATTTATTTTTAAATATTGACGATTCAAATGACGTATTAAATCAAATTAGTTTCCGGCCACTTGGAAACTTTGAAGTCCTATAACTCGCAAACCTAAACATTTTTCGGCCTGATCTTTGCGACTATACATTTTTCTAGGACTGCAAAGGTTATACAGCATATAAATTCAAAAAATGTACACATATTTTACGTCATGAAAATAAATTTTTTTTGAACTTTTTTATTTTTATTTTATAGCTTTAAATCAATATGGCGTGCGGCATGTTTGATCAAGTTCATCACTATTTAGTTAAAATCGATACTAAAATACATATTAATTATGTTTTAATTTTTTTTCAATCCACAATTTTTTATTTAGCTCGGTTTGATTTTTACAGTTTTTAAAACATAACTGTTTGAATACCCTGAAAGATAAAACTATTATTATTAAAATGAAGTAAACAAGTTCACTGAAATAATATGATTGTAATTACTTACCTACATTGTTGTAACAGTACCGGTTGCAATCATCTGAAAAATAACAAATAATTATACATACAACATAACATAAAAATAATCAATATAGAATTGTAAACAAACTTATCTTAAATTCCGTTGTACAGTAGTAACCGTTCTTGCTGAAATCAATTTTATTATTATTATTAATTGTAATTTAATAATTTATCTTTAAAGAACCTACCTGAGATTATCGTTTCGTCACAATTATTGTTGTTTACCTAAAGTTGACATTTAAAAATTCATTCATTAAAATTATGCGATGTTTTCGATAATGATAAATTCATATGATCGTACCAAATTAACTGCCACCTATTGTAAATACAATTTAATTATATTGTACTAATCGGTAATAATTAAGTTCATGTAATTATAGAAAATTCGCAGCCATCTATTTAAATGTAAACGAATTTCATTGTACTAAACAACGATTTTATTGCACCAAATGATAATCGCGCCGTTTATTGTTTTTATAAGAAAATTAACCAGAAAATATTTAGAATAAAAAATACTCTCAGATCGATAAGATCAGTGCCATTAAATATAAAATAAAATCACAAGGATTAAATAAAACCATTTGTTAGTGTTGATTCAATGTTTATTGTAATAAATAATCAAAATAAAAAGGAAAATACAAGTTTTTTGAAACAATAACATTTATATTTATCAAGGGACATTACTTTAATCAAATAAATTTCGTAAATACGTCAATTCCGTGACGCGCGTCATCACATTAAAATTTTGGTTTACCCCCCATATATAATGAAAACAAAGACGTAGTCCTATGTCAAAAGTAAACAAAGGAACAATATTTAACCGTAAGCCGCAACTTATGCCCCAAAAATCGATTGAAAAAAGAAGCCTGAAGCAGTTTTTATACCAAAAGTTAGTAGTTTTGATACCAAAATCAATAAACAGATCGCAAGGACATCACGGGAAATTTTGGTGGTACAGGCCAGGCCTTTGGGCATATGGTAATGCGATGTCATATGGGCTAGAAATTCGTTAGGTGAGCTAACAAGTACAATTCACGATAATATCCAAGGAACACGGACAACATACCGGTTAAATGTGTAAATTGCGCAGGGGGGCACGTTGGGAGTTTATTTGGCAAAAACTATAGAAATAATATGAAGACTTCCTATGTCAAACAAACCAAATGTCCGCAGCTGGGGTACAGAAATAGTTTTATTATGTTTTACTATTTCGTTTTGTATACTACATATTACTATACCCCAGCTGTGGATATTTATTGTATAACATAGGCAGTCTTGTATTTTTCTATAATTTTTGATTTGGGTGTCCAGTAAGACAAGGACGATTAGGTACGTTAAAATGATCAGATTCTTATGGTCATAAAGCCCGACTGACAGTTAATAGATTAATTTGAAGTTTTGCTGGTAAGGGCGTATCTTTCGTGGAGATTTTGAAGAAAACAACTTCGGCTCAGTTACCAGCTCGCATTAATGCTTTACCAGCGGATCAATATTACCAATCCCTTTCGGGACCTCTTTGCGAACTCTCAGCAATTATTTGGAATATATTTCCTTTCATTGGCAAATCATATTTCCAATTCCATGGCTAAATTAAATTCAATACATGACCTAGCGACTTAAAAGGCGATGTATTTAAATTGAATAGCTAAATATCTAAACTGAAAATAACTGAATTAAATTGTAATAGTTTAGTCGGTCTGGCTCGACGCCAAAAACTTTCGGATTTCTTACAGAGGCATACACCGTGCATTCAGCATTGTCTACTGAAACGAGACCAATCTATCTGACAGATATTGAATACTATCTTATATACAGAACTAAACCTAAAACCAATCAATCGGGTGGCATACTGATACTTGGGCGAAGCCATTTCAAGCGCGATTCTACTAGGGCTTATGTACGTGTTAACTTTACTGCGACCATTGTCTGCGGGTATTGATAGGGTCTCGAACAGGGCCATAAAGAACCTCCTATTGCCCGGGATACAACAACTGGTTCTAATGATAAACACAATTTTTACTCCTCCTAATTTCAATATTATTTCAATATATAGCCGGGCATCCCCGAAAATACCAGAGCGATTAGCTTACTGAGCGAGCTTAGTAAACTTATCGAGAGGATTATTTTCCTTAGATTCTTTGAGGCCACTCACCATCTAATCACCATCTAAGTAGTGAGTTGGGAGTTCACTAGTGGTAGAATGAGAGGTACAGTTGGACATTTACTTGGGGTGAGTTTAAAGTTGAGTTGGAAGGTAGGCATTTGAGTTCATGTACCCATATAGTTATTCGAAGCAAGTAGATTTGATGATTGAGCTATAGGTGTTTAATTTTTAATATTCGATATTTGCCAAAGATGCATTTTTTCGAAGGTGTTTTGATCAAACGTATTTTTGTGAAATATAAGTTGCAAATTAAACGGATTGATAATAAGCTGTCCGGTCCATCAGGCCATAATTTCCATGTTTTTACTGAAAAACTATACTACGAATACTTCAAAATGTTAGTGACCTTTGAACAAGTTTATTGAGAACTTGCCTTCCTAAATGGTGAATTTTTCACCCCGGTGGTCGGCTATTTCGCTGCATCATGGTTGTTAGGGTTAATCGACACAGTGTACTAGAAACAGTTGGGAATGCATATTTTCGTTATCCGAATATCGTCAAGTAACAACTAACAACCCAACCAATCACACAAACACTCTTTGTTTTCAAATCGATACAGTGAGATTTTTGTTATTTGGACCATAAATTTCACACCACGATGATCACCTTTGCTAAGATTCACAAAAAAAATGTTAAAATGAAAATGTACAGTGCCAATTTTAAAACTGTGTAAATCTACATATTACAGTAAATTTCCAGAAGACAAAAAATTATGAATAATAAAATAAGCATGACTCAGCTAAATAAATCCTTGAAATAAAACTTCCCCGATCTATTTACAGATTATAAAAAATTAAAAATCACAAACATACATTATAAATTATCGTAATGTTAACCCCTCATCATTAAAACATGATCTCTCTCGCTGTCTTCTACTCATAATGATTTAATTAAATCACAAGCTTAAAATATTCTTACACAATGAATGAAAGAAAAATTGAAAAGCACAAGTACTCAAAAGTGTAAATGTAAACAATTTCAAAATCAAATTTTATTTGCTTGATGCACATTTCACAATCTGGCCGAAAACATTAAAAAAAAATTCTTCCTTTCGATGTCAAGGAATTTTGTGTTGTATTGTTATGTGTATTTCGTTTGTATATGACTCAACTAATTGTTGATTATACGACAAGAAAATAAAATCGCGTTGCTATTTATGTACTTTACGTTGTACAATGCGCTGTTAACAGTGAATTATCGTAATTTATTGCTAAAGCAGCTTTGTAATAATGATGTAATTAATTTAATTGGAATTTAGGTTTAAAGCGGGAAAAGGTAACAAGTTTTTTTTTTTTTTTGCTATATGCTTTCTATAAATATACTCAAAGGCGCCACACGTCCACATTTTGTGTTCAATATGCACATATTTGATTGTGATAAGGTGGATTATAACAAACATATGTTTATACTAAGGGTTTCCAAGAATATAACTCGAGCATAGTTTACTATAGTGCGAAATTAATCATATTATGGTATAACACGTTTCATTATTCGCCCAAGATTCGGTGCGTAGATACTTCCTGAAAATAATTAATTCCTGAGAGGTGGTTTGCGTGAACAAATTAATTTCCTTATTATTTCCGATATTATGCTAATTAATTAAAATGCACGCGTGCGCACTTAAAATCAATGGAAATGCATTGAATACTAATCGATTGTGACAAGGCCATAAAAGTATTATGAATTAGTGTATACTGTATGTAGTATAGAGAAAAAAAATATTTTTATTAAGATTAAGTCGCGTGTTATCAGAGCAATTAATAAATGGAAACAACGTTCGTTTATTTATGTATATAATTCATTGTTTATTCAAAATAACCTCCATTTATGTACGTATGGAGATGACTAACCAAGTCTAACAAAATAATTAATAGATCTTTTAATCAATAGGAAATAATCTCGTCGTCAAATTACTGTACAGTGCGCTGGATAATGTGATTAGATGTGTATAGGTATTTCGTAACTTTAGATATTTTCTTTCATTTGTGTTTTTTATTCTTACATATGCTCAGTACAGTATATTGAAAGTTTTTGCGGCCATGAACTTTTAAAACTTTTTTTTTATTGTTTTGTTGCTTGATGTCGATTTTTAATGTTAGTAACCTTAGATGTTAAATGGGTACTTTAATTTTGTTTTTGGCATTGTTATAAAAAATAGTAATATAACAACAGCAAATAAGCACAAGTGAATTTTGTGTAGGTAGAGGAGGTATGTTTGAATTTATAGAAAGGTCATTTTACAAAATGTGATATGGGTAGATGATTACCGAACTGAATAGCGATGAGTAATAACAAATCTAATACAGTTTTCTACCTTGGATGCGGAAAAACTATAAGTTGAGTTCATTTGTTGATTTAGTAATAAGTAAAATTTCTAGGTATATACTGACCCAATAACGTGCCCTGTTCCGCATTATACTGGAACCCCCAGTCTTATTACTTAGTAAATTACCGGGAATGGGTTCAACATCGATTTGAAATACTTGACCTAAACACAAATATGAAGTTATATAGAAGCTTGAATGCTAAAAGGAGAAATAGATCAGTTTAAGACTATTACATTGTAAGAAAAGTAGAAGGAAGAAGTGAAGAAAGAAATATTCTTAAAGTGATAAGAGGTCAAAAACCAGGTGGAATCAAAACCGCACATATGTAAATAAAGTAAGATAACCAAAATCGAAGAAGTACATGGACGTGAGGTAATTCGAAGAACGTTCTCATTTCGAGACATTGAAGAATTGAAAAGTCGCTGAACTCATTTAGTAAAATGTTCTTCGTGTATAAAGTCACATACTACATATGAAAAGGGTTCGCGAAAAAAAATGGATTTAAATGATTCAATTGCAACGAATTTGATCATCTCTCATCTGATTGATAAAGCAAACTGTGTAGTGATTATGTGCAAACAAATCATCAACAATGATTGTGTGACTTCGGCGCTAATCGATATCCGGCAGTTTTTTAAATTTAATACTTAGGAGGCAAATATCTAACAAAATGAGAAAATTATGAACATTTATTGATGTTATTGAGCTGACATAAAATTAAAACCAGATGAAAACAAATCAGCCGGAAATTCTATCAATTCAAATTGCCGATGACATTCCGAACTTCCGTATTGATGTTGAATTTACGATGACTCAGAGTGTGCGAGTTTAGTGATCGCAACGTAAAAAAAACCGTGTAATTGTACTGACTGATATGCTGGCCAAGAGGCAAACGTTTTCAGCACATTTGATTTTCGAAATGGGTTTCCAACTGTTTGCTCGATTAATTATCATCGCCTGATATAAGACTAAAGCAGTAAAAAATTTCCGAAGCGATACTCATACCGCTTGAGTACCTAATCAAATTTTGCAAAAACATGACCCATCTGTGAACGCTTTGCAATGGGTCATGATTTTAAATATTTTATCTTAATGATAAATTCGAAATTTTCATAGCGCCTTCACTATTGCCAGCACCTAACGTACAGTTATCATATTTTTATTTGGCGGTGTTAGCTGCTGATATTCGATGCTCCGTTGAAGTAACACTGCAGCGAAATCGTCTCGGTTCCCACGCACATTTCCTCGCGCACATTTTGAGCGTTTCAGTCTCGGTTTTTATTTCAAAATTAAGTTCCCAATTTTCCAGAATTTATAAAAAACGAAATTTTGTAGCACTGAGATTTTGGAACCTGAGATTTTGTAGCCAACTGTGTGACGAAGAAATTCGCGCGAGGAAATGTTCCCGCGAAAGTATGGAAGAGGAAATGTCCTGGAATCCGCTTAATGGTTTTGATTAAGCAGATTGAAAGTTTTACGAAAACCATACGATTTCGTTTTCGACTTGGAAGGACGAAGAGCATTCATATATTGAAAACGATTGATAGAAACACCTGTACTCAGACTTTACTAGAAAACTGCGAGACCCGAGACAGTTTCGATGCAGTTTTGCTTCAACGGAGCAACGACTATAAACAGCTTTCGCCACCGAAGAGAAATACGGTAGACAGACAGCTAGAGGTACTGACAATAGTAATAAGACTGTTTAATATTATATTAAAGTAAAAGTCGATAATGCAGATTACGTTATTGACGTTCCTGCCGAAAATAAACAATATAATCGTAAACAGCAGAATTTTCACAGTATAACATAGAGTGTACTTCAGCGGAGGGGGATTGATTTTATGTGATTTGTCAATGGCTATCGCTGGAAAAATTTCAGCTCAAGTTTCCTGTGCGAAATCTGGGAAAATTCGATTTTCTAAAAATCATAGGAAACTTTGAATACAATCAGCCTCTAGAGTGTTATATCAAGAGATGGATATAGCTCATACCGGGCTTGGTGTGAGTTCCTAATATTGACCGCGAAGTAATGGAGAGTTCGAGAATGCTGGCTCTGGTTCATCCTGCATGCTGATCCGGAACAAATAGTGAAGCGCTCTTCGATAGATTAGCCTACATGTAGGCTCAGAGCTCGACGGTAAAGAAAAAAGCATTCTTCTAGGATAACGATTAAAGCTCGGGATCGGTGGAGTCAGATTATATTGATAAGGTGTGGGCCCAGCTTAAATTTGACGTTGAATTTGTTTTTTTTTTCGCTTTACGAGTTTGCAGTTACTGCTATTAATACAAAACAAAATTTATCTTCAATTAGTATATCAACTTACTTACTCTGATTGGCATTATGAACGGTCCATAAAAAAATCCAAAATAGTAAACATTTTTATTTAGTATTGGCCATCTTAAATTTCTGTATAGGTTAAGAAAATTCATCAGAATTTTAACTCATGAAAATGGCAAACCTCCAAAATTTCTGAATTTTCAACATTATTTTGTAGAATGTTTTTAGAATTTCCTTTGAAAATAAATCATAATGGAAAATGAATCGAAATTCTACGAAACTAAGTAGGTAAATTATCTAAAGAAACGAAAGTTTCTTGAGAAAATCTTTAGAAATTTTGACTACACAGAATTTTCAGAATAATTTATGTTTCTCAAAATCAGTTGATTTACTTTTGCTGTCATTTTTGTAAGTGTGGTGTTTTTATTTTTAAATTAAACCACGCAAAATTTTAATTTTCAGTAATATAGTGCTCGAATGTATCACTGCATAATGTTAAAAATATTTTAATTAATTTTCGAAATATTTTTAACACTGTGCATAGTGATACGTTCGAGCACTATATTACTTAAACAAATAAATAATTCACCAAGATGATAGAACGGCCTTCTGCATAGTCAGTAGCAAACATGTTGAACTGTTGACAATATTTAGTCTGCGAATTTTGAACGGAAATTTTAATGGCAAGGTTCCAATATTTCTAAAAATTGAAGGAAACAATTGTTACAATACAGAATTATGTATATATACTACATATATAAATGTTATTACTGTGGTAAATGGCAGAAAAATTCACGGAAATAATTTGGATAAACAGAAAATGAAAACATTAAAAATTAACTTGAAACGAAGAGATTTATTCTTAATCATGATTTTATATAGTCATGGTCAAAATTGTTTAAAGCATTCTGTAAATGTTTAAATTTGGGCCTAACACTTAACTAAATAATTTAACCTTCATCCGTCCCTCGCGTCATTTTTGACCAAAATCGAATATTATTTTTCAAATATCTTATTAAATTACTGTGTTATCTTTCGATTTAATAAATAAAATTAAAAAATAAAAGTTAATTTTGTATTTGCTTAGCGTAAATTTACTGATGAATTTATTTTGGTATTTTCTGCTCAAAGAAGCTTTAGTGTTAGTTTTTTAAGGGATGGATGAAGGCAAAGCAACCTTGATTATACAAGCCATAATCTAAAAAACGAAGCTTTTATAAGGGAATTAGAAACGACGAAAAAATCAAAATTTCCATAGTAAAACACACAAAACATATGGGAAATCACTTTTTTTCCTAAGACAAATTTGTAAATGAAAACGTTGCAAATTCTTAATTATGATTTCTGAAATATTTTCATAAATGTTTAAATTTTATCATATATAAATCTCGTTTAAGTAAATCGTTTTCATTTTCTTGTAATAATTGATTTATTTAAACCAAAATATAAAAAAAAGTTCATAACAACAGCTTTCTGGTCAAATTAAAAAGAAATGTTTACTACAAATCGTGTACATTAAGTCGATATACATAGATGGCAGTGGGTAGTAACATTTTGAAAAATCGTACCAAAAATTACCACCTAGGAAAATTTAAAGTTCAAAAATTGTAGGAAAAGCAAAACAAATTCTCAAAATATTAAGAACGTGTCATAATTGTGTGATTAAATAAATTTTTTTCGTATTTCTCTGCCAGCAATTATAGACATCTAACGTACACTAGTAAAACTCAAAATAAATTTAGCAGGTATTATTTTAATTTGTCAGAGCCAACTTTGATGTATTTTTCAAAATGAAAGTTCGAAAAATATATTTTAGAAATAATTTAATTTTAATATTTCTGCAATTAATATTTACTTAATACCAATATACCCTTCTTGTATATTGCTGCTAAATATATGTAGAACACTTTTGTATAAAAATTTTGTAACATTTTCGCTTTTTTCATTGAAAAACTTGAAGCTAAAAAACACCATTTTTACTATGGATTCCTATGGAAATTAGTGAAAAGTTATACCACTAAAAAAGCTTCGAAAAAATACATCATAATGATTATGGCTCTATACTCTAGAAGGCTCTGATGAAGGTGAAGTTTCTTTTGTATATTTACGTGTGTATCCACAAAAATTCGGTGATATACCAAATTTGGAAAGCAGATACCCAAAATTACCCAACAAATATTAAAGGAAGTGGCTAGACAGAAGGATGATAACGCCTGGCAAAGAAACTGTCTGAATACAATATAAACTGTTCAGGGACGGCTTCATAAAGCAAATGTAAAAGCTTATTTGGTCCAAAAGAAGTCACTTGTAAGCAAGAATAGAAAATAAAATGTAAACTTTGCTCTTACCTATTACATTTAGCGATAAGATATTATTGACAGACGGATTGTGTTCTCTAAAGGAGCAAGCTACAATAAGGGACATTTTTATTCGAAACCCCCAAAAAATTCGTAACATAAAAATGCCAACTCGGCACAGTGGAAGGGGCAAAGTAATGACTTAGGGGTGTATCTGCTACAATGGCGTAGGAAATCTGACAATGCTGCCAGGAAAACTGGAAAAGTTACCTAAAGCAAATATTTTTGGGTTTTTAATGAATGTGCAGTGGTTTCCGGGTATGAATGAATAAGAACAGACTTCAAATCAGGGTTTCACAAACTGGTCCCATCTATTTATTTTAGGTACTCTTATAGTTCAAAACCGAATAGGAAATTTATGGGTTTCAAGCGGAATTCTGGGATTCCGTTTTCTGTAATTCAATTACCGCATAGTAATAATATATTACAAAAAGAGACTAATTGGGGATTGACCTGTCTGTCTCTTATTTCTGAATGTATAGAAAATTTGAATATATCATACAGAAGTTTATTCATAAATAGCATTATAAAGACAAATTCAGTCCAATTCGGAAAGAACTTTGATTTTTTTGAAATGAAAATGGTATTCTAAAATAAATTTTACATGAATTTCTGGAATAGAGCCAAACAGGAAGGTATTTCGCTGTTTCTTTAAACCAATGAAATTCGATAAATACCTAATTGACCTTATTTCAGAATTCATATAAACGTTGTTTTGGAATACCATTTCCCTCAAACATTCGAATTTCTTCATACTCGGTTAAGAATCTGCCATGTTCCAAATTGCCATATTCTAGAACCAAAATAATTGGCTAAGCAACGGCCAAGACCTTCAAATAGGTGTTTCAGAGTATCATAAATCCATCTTAGAACCCCACTTTCATCGTGCATTCTGAATTTCATCATATTCGCCTAAAAAAACCACCTCCGTTCCATCCTAATTGGCCCGCTTCCATAACATCACATATAACTCATTTTAGAATCCCATTTCTGGGTCGTAACGATATCACGCATTTCAAAATCCCGCTTTATCAAAATCCCGCTCAAGGAAAAATTCCGCTTTTTAAAATTCCATTTTTCAAAATCCCGCTTTTCGAAAACCCGATTCTGCAAAAATAAAAATTCCGGGATTTCCACTTCATACTTTTGAGACAAAAACGGTGTACCGGAAACCCGTTTTGAGGAACAATAGCACTAATCCATAAATGTAGTAAATTTATATATAACTATTTTTTTTAACTTTAGCAAAGACCTGGGCCCTATTGCACCAACTACTTGAGTTGTGATCAGCACTCACTTATCAAAATTAAGTTGCACCAATTCGCGAAATGATAAATGATAAGTAATATTTGGACAAGTGATAAGTTTGAGGTTTTTAACAAGTTTTTCGTAGTTCTGTTGCACCAAAAGTTTTAACTTAGCAATAATCGAATACTTTAATGATAATTATCCAAAGTATCCATAAGAAGAATTTCACTACTCAAATAAATTGATAAGAGCTACAAATTGTAGTGGCATGACGGAAGTCTGTTAAAAACGTTTCATTCCCCTGATATATGACCAATTAGGAAGGAACTTGCCCATTTCTTATCCGATTTGGATGTAATTGAGCATGTACGATGGAAATGGGATTCTAAGGTGATTTTTTGATGAAATTCTAGAATATGGTCTTGTATGACGGAACTTGGTTATTTATCAACCGATTAGGATGAAACTCGACAAGTACAGTGAAAATGGGATTCTAAAATGATTTTTAGATGCAGCTCTGGAATATGGTCAAGTTAGATCATAATTGGCCATATTCCAGATCTAAAAATTATTTAAGAATCCCATTTTCATCTCGTGCATGCTCAATTTCATCAAAATCGAATAAAAAATGACCAAGTTCCTTTCTAATTAGCCATATTCCAGAACTTCATCTAAAAATCATTTAAGAATCCCATTTCCATCGTATACATGCTTAATTTCATCAATATCGGATAGGAAACGGCCAAGTTCCTTCCTAATTGGCCATATTGAAGAACTTCATCTAAAATTCATTTAAGCATCCCATCGTTAGACTGAGTTTCTTTAAGTTGAGATCATACACACGTGTAACTTTTAAATTGAATTAATTTCAGAACTGAATGAAGCAGAGTTGCAGAGTTGAGTAAGCAGAAGAGTAGATAGTTAAGCTTTTGTTCGAGCTAAGTTGAGTTGAAGTTTAGTTGGGATCGTGAGATTTAAGTGAGACTTCGGTTGGGAAATTATTTATTGTTTGTTTGAGGGTATTGAGTTTGGAGTTAGGCGAAGAAGTTATTTGGAAGTTCATTTAGGGCTGAATTGGTGATTGTCGTGAAGGATTAAATTGGCGGTTGATTTGGTGATTGTGTTGCACTTGAGTTGGAAGTAGTGTTGTACATTTAGTTGGAGCTGCATATTGAGTTTAAAGGTTCTGTTTGGGATGGATTTGGGACTCGATTTAATTTGGAGGACCGAAATTCTGACCACCACGTAGAGTTTTAGCTCTTTATAATTTTGTTATTATTCTGTCAACTTTGTGATGAGTCTGTATTTATGATAAACTTATCTACTATTTAATTACTCTCTAACTTTCTTTTCTGATAGTTTTCCTCGAATACGCTGTCCCTACGTGTGGGCTACGTATAACCTAACCTATACATTAGTCGTATAGTAGAAAACGTAGAAACTATTAGCGTAAACAAGATGCCTCTTTGATTGGATACGTACCGCTTCGGCTAATTTACTCACCTGATATCTCCAGACGCACTCGTCAGAGGATGGGAAAACATTTTACTCTTACCATGAAAACACTCAATCAGTAAATTGGAAAATCTACAAAATCAAACTATCTTTCTCATCAGTATTCATTACTGGGGCTGTGACAGGTGCTGTTGATACTGTAAGTTCGGATGATGATATTATGCTGATTGTGATACTGCTTGTGTAATAAGTTCGGTAGGATATGCCCGTCGGTTTAATTTTATTCCTGTAGCTATTGTTGGGAGTCACGTCTGGGAAGTCAATAAAAGGTTTAGTTTGAGCTCACAGTTGTCCGCTAGTTGTTTCGTCCGTGAAATGGATAACATACATAATTTATCTATATATGGATTGATACTAATCTTTATCCGATTTTTTATACCTTTTGTGAAAACGAAATTTTGTGGGTTAAAGCAACTGTTCTCATTTCTTTATTCATAATTTGATCGTTAGTATCGTTACCCCGTTATTATCAAGTAGCATATAATATATTATACTACTGAAGAAATAACTCCTCGAAACGTAACAAGATTGTTAGTAAAGATAAAACCTAATTAGATCAATTTTATTATTAATTTTAAAATTAATTTGACGTTAGATTTTTATAAAGAAAATGCATTCACATAAATTGTATTATTCATTTCTCAGATATACTTTGAGCAGAGATGGGTAGTGTCGAAAAGTATAGTATTTATGACACAGTTTTCGACACTTTTTGACACGAGTTCTTGACAGTCTTTCTTTTCGACACTTTTTGACAGCGGAAAAAATTGAAAAATGTAAAATTTTAACTTTATTTACGTTCCGAGCTATTTCAACAGTTTAAACATTTTCAAAATTTACCAGAGTATTTCAAAAACTTGCTCGTGGAACAATAAGAATATTTTGTTTCCTTTTTTCTCAATATCAATCGCACAGCTTTTAACATTTCTAATAGTTTTGACACATTTCGACAATTTTTAACACTTTTCGACAGTTTTTGACCATAATTTAGGGTTTTTGACCTATTTTTGACAAAATTGTCGAAAAGTCTGATTTTTTAACGTTTTACCCATCTCTGACTTTGAGTTTGATTTGAAAATCTGCAGACTTTCTAGTAAACTGGCCAAAAATCAAAAGAAATATATATTTGAAATTGGTCAAGAATCGAATGTAAATATTTATGATGGGTTTGCAACTGTAGGTAGATTCCGGTTGTGTGGAATTATTTTGTGGAACGGAATTTTGTTCTAAACGAGATTTTCGCATTCCGGTTCAGTGAAATGGGAAAATAAATCCCGCTTTTGTGGAATGAAACGTCAAAATTTCTCGTCGTGGAATTTGACGGTGAAATAGAATTATTAGTGCCGTGGAATTTATCCTTAAGTTGTTTAGAGCAATGTGTAGATTTAGCTCGAAGGTAGATGATGATTTATATATTTTTGCACACATTTTACAGCACATAAAGCACATACGGAAAGTTTGGTCATACACACGAAAAGTGAAATTATAGTACATAGTACTATGTACAATAAACGAATAAAAATATTTATTAGCAAAAAAATTTTTTTTCATTTAATAAAATGTAATAAATAATTATTCTAAGATGATACTATGGGTATGGAAGGAATTTTAGTCCGCCAACCCTTCATTGATTCTTCTTTGTTCATCGAAATGAAATTCAGTGCGCTATTTATTATGCAACACGAAACTTTGATGAACGCCATCCTGTCCAAGATAAACTCGTCTATTCTACAAAGCGCAAAATTATCGCTGCAAATGCATGAAAACATGAGCATCGTAAAAAAATTTAAATAAAATGACAAATTATTTCCATTTTTGACATGTTTACTAGATTTAGAACTACGTACTAAATATAAATCCCGCAAAGAGAACTAGAATACAAATTTGTGGAACGAAATTATTCAGCGAGAAAACGAAGTGTGAGAAAAATAAAAATTCCGTTCCAATCCAATTTATTTCACAAAACCGGAATCTACACACTGAAGGCGAGAAAATTCACAGAATAATCCAACAACCATCCTGATTGCCTTTAGAAAGGTATATCAATGGAAAATATTAAATAACTTCCATTTTTCTTTTCTGCAGCTATATAAGCATCTAGTACTTCTAGTAACGGGAACGACCAAATGTTGTATTCACTCGTATCGGGTGTTGAAGTATTTATTGCTTTTTCAAGAGTTTTTATATATTTTGTTGTTTATATTCATCAATATTTTATTCATTTTTCATTTTATGCAAGAAGCATTTTTAAAATTAAATTCAAAGAAACTGAAACCAAGACCTAAAGCTTGCTTTTTATAGAAAGCGAAATCTAAGAATATAATTTTAAAATGCTTCAATGTAAAATAACAAATTGCAAAAATAATTTTCAACAAAACAAAATATATATTAGACACCTCAGATTAATACAATCTCTCAGCGATTCAACAAATAAGGTTTTGCGATGTGTTTTAAAGCTTTACCTTTAAGAAAGCTATAGTAGTTTAGCAAAACATTAAGATACGACATTAGGGAGCAAGCTTACTGAAAATGTAAATATCGACCAATTTAATTATTTAACTTCAGAAGATTTAATTTTTCCAAATAATATTAATCAACTTATGCTCAGTAATGAATTGCAAGAAAAATTTTGTGAACACCTTTTCAAATTAAATCCTACGTATCGAAACTATAATGCAATTTTAGAAGAAGAGACACAATTGAGGTTCAGTTTTCGCACGATAATCTAAGCGCAAATTCTGTTTGTGGTTTTAATGAATCCCTTAAGTCTAACTATTTTTGTCGCTTCTGTGAAGTTCACTCAAATTTAATTCAAACCAACTTTATTGTGAATGAAATTCTTTTGAGGAAAAAAGAAACCCATTTAGTTAACTTTCAGAATAATGGGCACGGAGCTCGAAATGTATTTTATTTAATAACCTAAGTTTTTTCAATACATTTGAAAAATTATATGTTGACATCATGCACGATATACTAGAAGGCATTGCCCAAAAAGAAATAAAATTCGTTTTAATTTATTTAACGAAAGAGAGAAAGTTATTGTCTATAAATGAATTCAATACAAGACATCCAATCATACAATTTTTTTTTTCAATTGACAAATTAGATTGCACGATGAATGGTACAACGATCATTGAAGTTTTAACATGAAGTAGTTAGAAATTCATCCTGCCGATATATTTCAGAATACTGAAATGGAAAATCAATGTTTTAGGCCAGGGATTTTGAAGAATTTATGTTTTAAGATATTCCGACAAGCAGCACTAGTCTATTTTGTACAATAAAAATTTTAAATATTGCAGAGTTGATAATTTTAAATATATCTATATTAAACTAATTTACTTGATTGTACACAATAACTATAGCAAAACTATATAACAAAATTATTTCAAATAATCCCATTACTTGTATCAATTTTTGACTTGGAAAGTTATGCTGATCTCCCCATCTATATACTACGATATAACATAATATATAAAATCAATAATGAGGTCAACTGACTCCCAATTCTACTCACCACAATAGAAACATAAACTATTCAAAATAATCTATACATTAATAGCTTCCCCATACTTACGCAACTATATATAAGGCGTATACACAAAAGAAAAATTGGAAAAACTTGTCTATATATACGAGTACATTATATACTCTCATATATGTAGTTAAAAATAAACTATTGATTTTCCACGTGCGCAGCGCTATGGTATAAAATGTATTCCTTTTCAGTACAACATTAGCGTTTGGTTATATTTACATGTATATTTATGTAAACAAAAAATCAATTGTGTGGAGTTTTTTTTTCGTGGGTATGATGAGGAACAAACAAATCAATTCCCATCAAATTACTTGCTAACATGCGATATTACAATTAAGATCCCGCATATTAAGTATACAACATTTATTAAATCGTTGAACATATGCTCGTACATAAAATCAGTGCATTACTGGGAAATTGCCATAAATCATTCTGCATCCACAATTACACAATTGCATACTCATCATCACGTATTTGATTCATCCGTGCGCAATTTTATGCTCGAATAAAAATTTACAAACGCAATTTGGATGTTATTTACCACCTAATGAATGTCATACCTGCAAAATATTCTTTCAGTTCCTTTATAAACCTACATATATACTATATATGTATGTATTTAGAGTCGTCTTAAAAAATTCGATTTCTTTGGCATTTTAATTTTGTATTTTTTTTTCTTTTCTTGGGGTTTGGAAATCTGCCAAAAAATCATTAAATATTTTTTCGAAACGCGAACATCAAAAATGAGTCACAGCAGTTATTTTTTGTCGATTGTATTTATCTTTATAAATAAAATAAAAAAATAAAAATAAAAATGTCTGTTTGTTGTTTTTGGTATGGTTTTAATTTTTTTTTTTTTTTTTTTTTTTGGTGGATGATACAGAAATTATTTAAGTTATATTAACCTTGCAAGGTCGGTCGTGTGGCATTACAATAATAATAATATGTACCGCGAAATGGTATGAGAATTGAATTTATATAGTCGCCCAAGTAGAAAATCGATTTGCTTTTGGTTTTATGTTTTTTATATAAATAGTAGTTAAGCAAGCGCGACAGCGCCAAAGCATTCAAAGGCTTTATTGCTTTTTTCAAAACTAATTTTATGTATATTGATTATTTTCTGATGTATTAATATACCAACATCAGAAAATATTTTATTTAAAAAGAGTCTTCCATCTTGTGATGGGAGGATGTCTACCAAAGAGCCCTAAGGGTAATTAGGTAAACATATATGAATATATGCAGTTCAACCCTTCTATAGTGATTTATCTATCAACAAATTAGAATAATCCATTGGAAGGTGGTATTGTTGATCTGGTCTGAATACTAGGACAAATGCAGGCACGTTCCCTGCTAAAGGCCAGATTTTTTTTTTTTTTTCAAAATGATTTAAAGAAAAAAGAAGAAATGTTGCCGCTGTTTTTATGGAGAGAGTGGGTTCATGTCGCATAAGGGACAGCCAATCTGGCAATCACTATTTTCCGGTTCATATAGATTTCGAGCTTATTAAAATGTCCATGCATGCAATAAATCGAATTAATTATTTTTTGTAAACTACTAAGCGAATTCACACATACGCATTGGAAGGAAAGAAATGAGGACGCCATGCTTTTTCATTCATTTGGTTGTTAGCCTTTATGCTGGGTGAAGAAAAACAAGAAGAAAAAAAGGAAAAAACGATACGAGGCTGATAAGCGCAATCTGACGATTTTACAACTTCAGATGTGGAGTCAGAGCAAATATTGAAACTATAAACGACGAATAGCGAAATATTTTTGTTCTTGTGGAAAACGAAAACGAACTAAACCGGCATGGTTTTGGAGAGATTACTGACACGCCGTGTGCAACGATTAACACCAGATTTGATGATGGAAGTGTTGAACGAAAATGAGGTGGAACATTCATCGCGCGCATCGCGCGCCGATTTATTGCAATTATGTCGAGGTTTATCAGTGGAAATACGACGACAATTTGACGTGCTGAACGGCGTAGAGGATGACGAAGAAAATATTATTGATGCAGTGAAACATGTGGAAACTAAGGCTATCGGAAAAAATGTGGTTGAGGTCACTGGGGAAAATGAGGTCAACGAAGGCGATGCACGTATAGAGAACTGTAATGCGGACGACGATGAGGACAACGAGGAAGATGGTACAGTAAGTAGCATGCAAGGAAAATACCACCATTCGTTACAACAACAAGAGTAACAAGAGGAACAACCAATTCGCATAGGTTTACGGTGAAGCTCCCAAAACCTCGAACTGAAGAAATCAAGCGCGAATTTATATACCGAACATCAAAAAAGTGGAATTCGCTATTACGACGCAGAAATTGCATTATTACGAAAACAAGAGGAAATTTTGACTTTGCGTGAGCGAATCCGCGGAATGCGGGAACGAGAAGAAGTCGATAAAATTGAGGTACAAAGACGTTCAGAGGCCAGATTGGCAGAAACTATTGCGTCGGCTGAGGCTGTTTTGGCTTGTGCTGATTCACGGGGGAGTGCTACCTCTCGCAGACGGAATATTTCGTACCATGAACTTGAGGCAAATCCGATATTGCTGTCTGAGGATCTAGGCACTGTGCCGTATCCTACTCGTTCCAGTCCTGTGTCGCTACGCAATGGAGTATACATGACACCATCACGTGCAGTGGCCGTACCAAATTATTCGCCTCGTCCACAATTTCGTGATGTTGAACGAGCAATAATCAAGTTTTCGGGCGAGGATCCCACGTATGACGTTCGCATGTTTTTCCAAAATTTTTAGGACATTATTGGAACAATGGAGCATGACGATCGTGTAAAAATATTGTACTTGAGACAATTGCTCACTGGCGCGGCGAAAACGTTGTTGACTCACAAGGATGTGGGAATATACGAATCGAGGAATTTGGCGACAAAAACACAAGTGCAGACATAGAAGCGGCCATGCGTAGTCGTAAATGGCGACGTTCAGGTGAAAAGAAGGAGACATTGCACCATTTTGCATTGGAAATGGAAAGTTTCCATCGCCAAATGGGCGAAGGGCGGCTAATAGATGCTCAAATTGTCGACATCGTCATCGATAATATGAATCTACCGATGCGAGAGGAGACAATATTGCGAGGCATTCCAAATATGAGCGAGTTAAAGGGACAAATATTTCGCTATGGAACCAAAATTGAGGACGCAGCATGCAAGGAGGCTGCAGATAAAGAGGCTGAGGCTGCGGCACGACGAAACGCACGGGCAGTGGCGGCAAACGTGCCAGCATCGAGAGCAGGTCATGCGACTATACAACGTAATGTGGCACCATGGGGGGCGCAATCACAAGCGTTCACAACACCAAACAAACTGAGGAACCCGAACAGGTGTTACAATTGCGATCAAATGGGACATCATTCTAAACAGTGTAAAATGGAACTTCGTCCGAACAGCGTGTGCCAGAAATGCTGGCAGCAGATGACGCGAGAACCATTGCACAATGCGGAAAATTGTACCAACAGACGATATATCCAGAAGGTGAAACCAAAATTCCAACACTTGGTAGCTGCTGTGACACTGGACATTGAGGATTCTGATGCGGGGGCACAAGAATTGGCGAACATAAATTTGGTAAGTGTCGCATTTTTGAAGAATTTATATCAGTACACGGGGTACAACGAATACGTTTCTCTTGCCGACACTGGCAGTCCGAGTAGTTTCGTGCGGAGAGCAGCAATTGTAAAATTAAATTTGACAATAGAGTTCATTTGATTAATTTGATAATTTTACCCGACGAGGCAACCAGCATTAACGTTATTTTAGGAAGAGATTTTCTGAAAATTTTTAATATCAAGCTGATCCAGTCGAAGATAATAATGTATGACCGATTGAAACTTTTGCTTTTAAATAAAAAGAATGTTGTCCCAAATGGAACGTATCCCCGTGTACCTGATTTAATTTTGAATAAGCTTACACAAATGAATATTTTGAGGCCAATTAAGCCGGTGATGGAAAAGGCCACACCGCAAAGCAATCCCGGGGACAACGTAAGTCTTTCTTTTATTGAGGAGGGTCTAAGCCCTGAATTCGATTTACCACAAATATTTGCCATTGATATTGTTAGAGTTGAGCCAATCTTAGAAATAAACAAGAGTTTAGAGGCGACTGATTGCGATGAAGTCAAGGAAATAATCGAGGAGAATTCTATGGCACCAAAGAACATTGAGATAGAACCGTTCGACTATGAGATGGATATTCATTTGACTTCGGATGTACCGTTTCACCACGCACCACGACGTTTAGCTTATGTGGAAAAGATTGAGGTTCAGAAGAACATTTGCGATATGATCAAAGAAGGGATAATTACGCCAAGCGATTCACCATATGCGTCAGCAATTGTGCTTGTTAAAAAGAAGGATGGAAGCACCAGAATGTGCGTAGATTATCGCGATCTTAACAAATTAACGATAAGGGACAATTATCCGCTGCCTTTGATTGATGACTGCGTCGAATATTTAGGGGAAAAAAAATATTTTACGCGATCGCGTAAGTTCACCGCTTTTGTAACACCGCATGGGCAATACGAATATCGTTGCATGCCGTTTGGATTGAAGAATGCGCCAGCGGTCTTTCAACGATTTATAAATATAATTTTCAACGATTTTCTGGAAAAGGGTGAAATTATAATTTATATGGACGATATATTATTGGCAACGGAAACTCTGGCCGAACACAAGAAATTAATGAGGAAACTACTGCGACGATTGGCACCACGAGGCTTACTACTTAACTTGTTGTACGAAAATCATTTACTTGGGGTACTCTGTCACTTCGTAAGGAATAAGACCAATTGAGACACACATTGAGGCAATTAAAAAATATCCGATGCCGGAAAATGCGAAGGAAGTACATTCATGTTTAGGGCTATTTTCGTATTTCCGTCGGTTTGTCCCGGAATTCTCGAGAATCGCGCGCCCGATGCATAATCTGTTGAAAGAAAACGTTCCCTTTTATTTTTGACGAAAAATGCCGAGAAGCATTCGAAAAGTTGAAGAAATTACTGGTGACTGGCCCAGAGCGAGAAACTGAATTGCATTGCGACGCCAGTTCACATGAATCCGAGGATTGCCAGATGGGCATTAGAATTTTCAAAATTCACATTTGAGACGAGACATAGACCAGGAATAAATATGGCACATGTAGACGCACTAAGCCGATGCCACACAAAAAATGAGGAGGGAATCGTGGTCCACGTGGACGTGGAAACAAAAAAAGGGGTAGAGGGGACAAAAGCGGTCACGAAATGTATGGTAGCGGCAGTGGATCCAATCAGCGTTGAGATCCAATTACAATTGGCCCAAAACCGGGACACTAACGCTTTGGGGTTGCGGCAAAAATTAGAGAATGAGGCAATGGACAACTACGAACTAGTGGATGGTTTGGTGTACTGGAAAAACGTTAAGGGACATCGTATGCTGTACATGCCGGCAGAAATGGAGGATAACATTATTCGAATTAATCATGAAAAGCTTGCACACCAGGGGGTGGATAAATGTTACGAAAAGATTAGCGAACACTACTGGTTTCCGTAGATGAAAACTAAATTGCAGTCATTTATCGACAAATGTATCAAATGCATTATGTACGCGGCACCGGTGCGTATGTCTGAAAAGAGTTTGTATTGCATACCAAAGGCACCGATTCCATTCGATACATTGCACGTGGATCACTTTACATGCCTATTGCTCGTTGTGGATGCTTTTACGAAGTTCGTTAATTATTTGCGGTAAATTCAACGAGCACGAAAGAGGTTATGTCGTCTCTGGACAAATATTTCACATATTATAGTCGACCACGGTGGTTTGGCGTCTATTGGAAGGGGCTCCGTAACTTTCCAGTAGGCGCAAGTGTACGTACTGCCTCCTCGTGGCAACCACCGGTAACTGTAACCATTAGGCTGAATATAGACTTTTGTGACAGGCTAAAGTACGGCGCTAAAGGAGAAAACCTTGACAAAAAATCCCTAATCTAAGGTGGAACAGCATATGCCGATGGATGAATGGCTGATAGGTTAATCAGTCTGTATATGCGGACTCTGGATACCAGGCACCCTCCAGTTTTATTTAGCCTTCCTGTAGTAAACCTGGGTAACCTACAGGCGACTTTTTTATTCCCAGCAACTCGCAAGAGTCAAATCAAAACGGTAGACGAGGCACGGGAAGGAATACACGGGAGTGGGTCTGCCCTCTCAAAGTCCTTGAGTCCCAATGCTACCGCTTTTCTAGCAGAAGTAAATGTTATTACATCTAGGAGGGAGAGCAATGAGCCCAGATAGTATGTAACGCGTGTAGAAGTATTTCCTACAGTAGACATCTAGGAGGGAGAGCAATCAGCCCAGATAGTATGTATCACGTGTAGCAGTACTTCCAACAGTAAACATCTAGGAGGGAGAGCAATGAGCCCAGATAGTATGTCCCAGCAACTCGCAAGAGTAAAATCAAAACGGTAGACGAGGCACGGATAGGAATATACGGGAGTGGGTCTGCCCTCTCGAAGTCCTTGAGTTCCAATGCTACCGCTCTTCTAGCAGAAGTAAATGTTATTACATCTAGGAGGGAGAGCAATGAGCCCAGATAGTATGTATCATGTACCGGTCGGCAGTATTATCAGGTTCATTAAGAGCCTGAATATTGGCTGGACGGATAATTAAAACATCTAGGAGGGAGAGCAATGAGCCCAGATAGTATGTATCACGTACCGTTAGGCAGTATTATCAGGTTCATTAAGCGCCTGAATGTTGACTGGACGGATAATTAAGTAGGGCTTATGCACAAAAGATCTTTTAGGTCGCAGTGCGGGGTGGCTTGAGCCCCCAGATGGCCCTCAAGTAATAATAATAATAATAATAGTCGACCACGTAGAATCATTTCGGATCGAGGCACCTGTTTTACATCCTTGGAATTCGCGGAATTTTTGACGAGAAATAATATGGAACATGTGAAGGTGGCCACCGTATCGGCCCAGGCCAATGGCCAGGCCGAAAGTGTTAATCGGATTTTGAAGGCCGCCCTGGGAAAATTAAGTAACCCCATCAATCACGCGGACTGGTGACATAAATTACAACAGATCGAATACGCAATTAATAATTCGAAGCATGCTACTACGAAAGAAACACCAAGCAAATTATTATTCGGTGCAGAACAACGAGGAAAAATAGTGGACGAACTGTCAGAATATTTAGCTAATAAGGAGGCACCTGAGGCACCAACAGATTTGGCGGAGCTGCGAGCAAACGCTCACAACAAAATCACCAAGAGGCAAGAATACGAGAAGAATCGCCACGAGGATCATCAAAAACCAACGAAACACGATTCAATGTTGAAGATTATGTCGTAATTCGAAACGTGGATACAGTCGTAGGATCCAATAAGAAGCTCATTCCAAAATATCGTGGTCCATATGTGGTTCATAAAATTTTAGGCAATGATAGATAAGTTATCCGAGACATTGAGGGTTGTCAGCAGGCACAACTTCCATACGATGGAGTTGTAGAAGCGAATAAAATGCGTAGGTGGATACCACCGTGCGCGGCTGAAAGTTCAATTGATCAGTCAAGCGAATGCGATCCGGACAACGACGAAGGCGATTTCCACGGATTTAATTCCGAGGGAGAAGATGAGGCTGAACTTCTCGGTTACCCCCCCCCCCCCCCCCCCTCGGTGATCGGGGTCGATCACTGAGTCAGATTGGCCGAGCTGTAAACTACTAAGCGAATTAACACATACGCATTGGAAGGAAAGAAATGAGGACGCCATGCTTTTTCATTCATTCGGTTGTTAGCCTTTATGGAACGTAAAAGAACCACAGCATACAACCCCAAATGTAACGGTTTCTTAGAAAGATGGCACAGGACACTGAAGGCGGCTATCGTGTGCAAAGGCGGGGAATCGTGGACACGAACACTGCCGCTAATTCTACTCGGGCTACGAACAGCGTACCGAGAGGAGTTCAAAACATCAGCGGCCGAGTTAGTTTACGGCGAAAAGATCCGCATACCGAGCCAGCTGATCGAGCAAAAAGAAGGACACAAACACCAATCAGAGTTCGCAAAAGAGCTACTCGAACACTTCGAACAAGTCCGACCGGCGCCTCCATCCCGACATGCGAATCCCAAAATATTCGTAGCAACGGCATTAAACACCTGCACCCACGTATTTATCAGAACCGACCTCTGCAAGAGAGCATTACAACTACCGTACGAAGGGCCGTTCCAAGTGATAGAGAAAAAGGAAAAAGCTTTCCTAATCAGCGTGCGCGGCAAACCATGCAGGATCTCGACAGACAGGCTAAAACCGTGTTATCTGATAGACGAACAAGACACGTCGGAGATACCAGCAAAACCCATAGAAACAATCAAACCACCAGCGGCACAGGACGAACCAGGAACACGCCAACCAACAGTAAGATTCAACCTCCAAGAACAGGAAACGCAAAACAGCAAACGGAACCACCTCAACGAAAGCAGCAAGAAGTCTTGCCTAAAAACACAGAGCGCAACCGACACCACACCAATATCATCAACAACGAGAGTCGGGAGACAAACAAAAACGCCAGCACGCTACGCGAATATCGTATCGTTCATAGGTAAATTCACTGGCAAGGGGGTGTGTGGTGGTACCAACCAACCTGTAATCAAAGATAATAATAAACAAGGTTTATAAAGCAAGAAATACGAGGTATTTGACTAACCACCCTATTCATTTTTCCAAATCCATAAGCAAACAGTAAATCACTTTTGCGGCGGTCGCCGAGTTTCATGACACTTGGAACGACTGATAAGTACTTGCCAAGACAGAACAAGATGTCATGACATTCCGTATACCGGCACAAATAACTAAATTCACCGGAGTGACACCTAGGTTATAGTAGATCAAACGTTTCCCGGCACTCGTTCGCACGGCGTGGCGCATAGGCTCCGCCAAAACAAAACGGCGCACATAAGAAAAGTTGGTGAATAGAAAAAACAATAACTTTGCAACCGTTACAAGCGAAGCACGAAATTTAGCTCTCGCCCGCATAAATAAAAATTGTAACGTAATTAATAAAAATAAGTATCGAAGGCCATCAAAGCCAAGAGTATCATACCCGCTGCTATATTACGGTGCGGATTAAATTATCAAATAATAAAAAAACAGTATAAGAATACAAATACATGTGTACAACTTTATTGTGAATCTTATCAGTGAATATAGTAAAACCTAGTCCACCGGCAAGCGTCCATTGCCTCGGCCAGTACTAGAATTATGGGTGTACGCCGAGCGTGTCCACCATCTCATACACGTGCAAACCACCCATAAAGTGGTGACCCCGACGTGATCGGCACCACGATATTATCGTGCCGGATCACGGAAACAGAAGCGGCACAGGCCGCGCAAGACGCTACAAACGGAACGTGGACACCCCATAACCGGTGAAGGCTTAGAAATAAACAAAGCCACACGTGGAATACTAACACCACACAGTTGCTCACCGCGTATACGGCCGCGACAATGCGGGAGCAGTAAAAAAGTGCCCACGAAAAGGCAGTCAAAGAAAACCAATAAAAATAAAGAAGAAACAGTAACGGAGGAATTCCAGCCTAATAATCATATTTCAAAAGAACCTTACAAAAATGCTCGTTAAGTCCACCTTCTAAGAATTACATCGCAATATGCCTTTAACGTACAACTGCAAAGTCTCATCAAATAAATATGAAGTGTATCACCCACTGATGAGTAAAATAAATATACTTTATTAAAGTCCGCCTTTACTATCTACTCGTATAAATTAAGCGCCACATCATATGTTTGTGACACCAAAATAATTTAACTAACCGAATACCATACTAAAAGAAGAAGAACATAATAGTGTTTGCGTTTGTACTACTTGACCCAAAATGTCCCCTATAGTAGCAACTAACCAGAATTATCCAGTCATCTATTATCAACAGTGTATATAGGTATATGTAAACGTACTTATTTAATTATCAGGCAGGTGAAAACAAAATAATAACAAAACAAATTTTAATCTATCAAACAACTGACTCATCAATTTGATATCAATTCAAATTTGTATATAACCGATATGTTCTTATCATACTCGGCGATATAAAATAGGTTTTGTATTCAATTTGAGTCATTATACTAATATCGTTATGATTATATGTAGACATATTACATATATTTATTTGTTATCAAAACAAATAAAATATGTTATCAAATTCGGTCTGTATCACATTAATTGTTGCCACATCGATTTTATACGGGATTCATACTATATATACATGGTATAACTAAATCGAACTTGTTCACTTGTGTAAAAACATAACAACATTTATAAGCTGCAATCAAGTCACTGGTCTAGGCTTCTTGGTCATTGAATGACCTTCCCATTAGCAACATACAAATAACAAAAAAATCTTTTCGTTATATACACACGGTATATACATAAATAACAAACGTCTTACAACTTTAAGTTTGGATAATGTATAAGACAAAACAAAAACATGTTGTTGCTTTTACACAATCCGCACATACACCCCTCCGCGTAATAACAATAATAACAATCAATTGTTGTTGTTACAATTTTAGTTTTTATATGTCTCTGGCAAAATAAAATAAAAATGTAAATCTTATAAGAAAATATCGTAATGTATCTTTAGAAAGACGATGATGACTCACATTTTGGCTTAATAATGTTACGGTTTGTTGTCTTATGTACACACTATTATTATGTATATAAACATAACATAAAATACATATGTGTACTTTGTCTTTCTTATTTGTGGTTTTCTGTGGTTTAATTATACAAGACAAAATTTTTTTTATAGCCTCAATTGTAATTAGCAATAGTGTAATGGGAATAATTATTTTATATAGCTTTTGATAGTTTATTTATAGCATTTATGTAAAAATAAAAAGCTGCACCGTACTTGTGCAATGCAATTAAGAGATTGAACACGGAAATTGCATTGGCGATTGGTTGGATCTTTATACTTGTTTATGGTTTTATGTATTTTATGATGAATGCTGTCGGTCTGTAGGCACATTCATCTTAATTTAATGGTAAGATAAATTTTATGTGAAGAATTAATTTTATGTATTTGAGGTTGTTTAATACTTCTTGGATTTTTGATACAAGGAAATATGATTTGCGCAGGTATTACCAGAGCCTTCTAGAGTATAGAGCCATAATCATTAGACGTATTTTTTAGAAGCTTTTTTAGTGGTATAACTTTTCACTGATTTCCATAGGAATCCATAGTGAAAATGGTGTTTTTTAGCTTCAAATTTTTCAATGAAAAAAGCAAAAATGTTACAAAATTTTTATACAAAAGTGTTCTACATATCTTTAGCAGCAATATACATGAATGGTATATTGGTATTAAATAAATATTAATTGCAGAAATATTAAAATTAAATTATTTCTAAAATATATTTTTCGAACTTTCATTTTGAAAAATACATCAAAGTTGGCTCTGACAAGTTAAAATAATACTTGCTAAATTTATCTTTAGTTTTACTAGTGTACGTTAGATGTCTATAATTGTTGGCAAAGAAATACGAAAAAAAATTATTTAATCATACAATTATGACACGTTCTTAATATTTTGTGAATTTGTTTTGCTTTTCCTACAATTTTTGAACTCAAATTTTACCAGGTGGCAACTTTTGGTACGATTTTTCAAAATGTTCACTGCCCACTGCCATCTATGTATACTGACTTAATGCACACGATTTGTAGTAAGCTTTTCATTTTAATTTGACCAGAATGCTGTTGTTATGAACTTTTTTTTATATTTTGGTTTAAATAAATCAATTATTACAAGAAAATGAAAACGATTTACTTAAACGAGATTTATATATGTTGAAATTTAAACATTTATGAAAATATTTCAGAAATCATAATTAAGAATTTGCAACGTTTTCATTTACAAATTTGTCTTCGGAAAAAAAAGTGATTTCCCATATGTTTTATGTGTTTTACTATGGAAATTTTGGTTTTTTCCTCGTTTCTAATTCCCTTATAAAAGCTTCGTTTTTTAGATTATGGCTTGTATAATCAAGGTTGCTTTGATTTTATTCTGACACTGTTTACAACAATACAATCATTTTTTATCTGCTAATTAATCTAAAATTTGGAGAAATTTAATCGATATTGTCACTCGTATAGATTTTGGGAATATTTAGAGTCAAACACTTGTTAAAATTAAAGGAGACTGTAAGCTGAAAATTCACATATAGTAAAAGAACCACCTTCAATGACTGTTAAAAAAACCGGCTGGTGTTACATGATAGATGAGTACCACAACAGCATCTCTTATGTTCAGCCTTTTTGAACCTTATTGTAGTGGCTGGCGATAATCAGTTTTACTATAAGAAGGTACCCAGATTTACTTCTAACCTTTCACTTCAGGTTACTTAATGTTGGATGTTTGTTTATGTGTCTCAAATCCAATTAGATGTACGCAGTGTCAGCGCTTTGGGCTCAGCAAAAAACGATATTCAAACAATCCTTTATGCGGAATGTGCTCAGTAATATTAGATCAAAATCATAAAACACCGCATGTTATGTGAAATGTGTTGATTGTAGCGGTGAACACACAAGCTACAATAACTCATGTCCAGTATTTGTAAGAGAAAAAGAAATCACCAAAATAAAAACCGTTGATCGAATCTCATATTATATCGAGGCTACATTATCATGATCCAGATGTTGATGACAAAAGTATATTTGACGAGATAATCAAAATAGTATTATTATTCTCTATTCCAGTATCATCTAATCGCTTCCATAAATACCAGTACCATAATGGACAGCCGAAATATCCGAAAGCTCAGAGGGATGCAATGAATCACCCAACTTCGATTAATCTACAACAGTTCAAGAGATGTAGAGCTCTTGCTCGGAAACATATACGGATCTCAAAAAGAGTATCTTGGTAAACATTCGTAAAATTCATCGGTCAAAACGAAGATTCACAAAAGGTCTGGCAGAAAATTAATCTATTCATGCAGTCAGCAGTATTAAAGAAATTTCCACGCAAATCTGAAAATATTGGATACTGTTTATAATCAAGAACTAAGACTGTCAATTGGTGCTTTTAGGAATAGTCCAGTTGAGAGTATCATCTGTGACTCCGGGTCAACTCCTCTCTCGTATCGGAGAGCTAAATCGGAACTGGGTTACATATCAAAAATAGCTGTCAATATGGAACATCCGATACATAATCAAGCATACATATAATACTCTTCAACGATCAGTGGCAGTGTTGGTACTTTTTGCAATCGATGAATTTTAGTACTTAATGTTATCTGTTCTAAAAATTTTTTTGACATATGTATGAAAAGTCAACAACACAACATCGCATTTTGATAGTCAAAATTTATTATGAAAATAATCGTTCAAAAACAACAACACCCTCCAACAACACCGTCCTACTGAGCGTGTAATTGTCAAAATTATTGATCATTTTGAAGAAAGTGGTTCAGTGGATGGTCGTAGATCGTACCAACATGTTCATCCAGTTCGTACTCCTGATACAGTGGCAGCTATGTTAGTGAAAGTGTTCGTAATGAACCAAGCACATCAACCAGGCATCGTTCACAAAAACTAAACATTTCACGAACCACATTATGACGCATTTTGCATGTTGAACTTCATTTGCATCCATACAAAATTCAACTAACTCAAAAATTGAGGCCTCCAGATTATTTAAATCGTCACCGTTTTGTTAATTGGAATCTTGAACGAAATTAAGGTTTTGCATCAAAAATCGTCATTAGCGATGAAGCTAATTTTCATCTTAATAGTTACGTCAATAAGCAAAATTTGGGGAGCGGAAAATCCTCATATTATGCACGAAGCAGAACTTCATCCTCCAAGAGTCACTGTTTGTTGTGGTTTTTTGCGTGTTAACGACTTTTGGTTTCAACAAGACGAAGGGACATGCCACGCAAATCGTGCAACAATTCGTTTATTGTTAACAAAATTTGCTGATCGCATAAATCCAAGAAATTGTGAAGTTTTTTGGCCACCAAGAAGCCCAGATTTAACACCATACTTTATTAGTTTTTGTGAGGTTATTTGAAAGGTAAGGTTTATGCTAATCATCCACAAACAATTCAACAACTTAAAAACAATATTCGACCTGAAATTTAGGTCATTGATCCGCTTTCATTGGAAAAAATCATCGAAAATTTTGATGATCGGATGCAGGCCTGTAGACAAAGCCGTGGTGGGCATATGAGCGATATTGGTTTTCATACAAAAATGGGATAGGACCACCTTTCATTATCAATCAAACATTTTGACTTTTCATCCCAAAATGTGTGTTTTATTTACAAATAGAAAAAAGACCAACAGATGTTAGCCTGTAGTTTTTTCAAATCAAGTGGATTTCGGGATTTAGTTGGCCGTTGAGTTAGGAGTTGAGTAAATGGATAGGATGTGGTTAGAGCTAGAGTTGAGTTTAAGCCACTTGGGTTTGAGTTAGACGGAGTGAGATGTTCAGTTGAGGGAAATAGTGGTTGAGTAAGGGAAGCAGATTTTGGTCGAGTTAAGGTGGAAGTTAGGCTGATTGCGTTGAGTCAGAAGTTTAGTGACGGATTTATGCCATAGATTTGAATCTATTGATTCGCATGTAATTATTCGGAGCATGTTAATTTAGGGATTGAGTTAGGCCTTGGCCTTTAGTCATGGGTTGAGGTTTAAGCTGGGGTCGTTCAAGTTTGCGGTTTGAGTTGAGTGAAAGGTCCAGTTTCGGATTTATTTTATTACTTTTACGTATGTTGTTTTTCGGACCGTATTGATTTGGGGGTTGGGTTAGTCCTTTAGTTTGTGGTTGAGTTAAGGGTTTAATTGCAATAGGTTAATAATTGGTTATTGAAATGGGTTTGGTTTGGAATTTGATTTGGTGATTCCATTGGCGATTACGTTGGGATAGACTTGGAGGTTGATTTGAAGGTTAGATTGAGTTAACAAGAGGCATGTTCCCGTAAAAAGGTAACATGTGGCAGTAAATTCCCACATACAAATTTTATTATGGACATTAAGCTGAATAGATAGTCACAAAGCTATCAACTGATCACATAGCAGTTCAAAATTAGGCCAGCCATCTTAAGATTTCATCGGAGGAAGCTCAATATGAACAGATCGAGAAATAGTTGTTTACGTTTTACGAATGATCGAAAGGACCAGCAAAGATATATTAAAAATTGGTAAACCATTAACCTATGCTATATGGAAGCACAAAAATAAGTAGAGCATTAGAGCAAATTAAATAAAAAAATACAGAAGAACAGATGACAGAAAATCCATTGCAATCATTCTCAAGATTTTCAAAAATCTGGTATTTAAAACGTCTGATGAAGTGTACATCTGGTGAAGTATAAACATGCGAAGCACAATTAGAACAATTACTGTAATATTTTGATAACGAAGAACTTCCAAAAGATACACTGTAAACAATTGAGAATCCTTCCAGCGGGAGAGCGGGAAATTAGAATATCAAAGCTATAACAAACTTGCAAGCTGCAAAGATACGCCATCTGAAATATTCAATGGCCGTGTGTCTATCACTGTTTGCGGAATCCTTATATAACACCTCGAGCAGCAGAAATATGAGCTACTGGCGGAATTTTGCAAAAATAGAATTGGGCTAGGAATCTACCACCTCACCTGCCCAATAAATATAATAAAAAGATCTTTGAACAAATATCCCCTATGTAAGTCAAATCCAATCGTACGTTAATTGAACAGTTTAGCGCTTGAAACTCACTACTGCACTGTAACTGATTGAAACACTATCTATGAAAAGTACTTGAGTAACTGAAGTTCAATACAAACGAAAATATCGGAAAAGTACTATAGGCATAATAAAGAGAAGTAAGACATTGGTTTTGTATTATTACCGTTATTTCGAACATCGAACTCGCACAGGAAGGTTACTCGAACACTTCAAACATTAAGAAGAATTAAAGTGCCATAAATGAAGATTCTGAAACACTTCTGGCCAAATAAGCATTTATAAAAAACAAATGAAGGATAAAATATATTCTGATCGCAAAGTACACAACAAGGAATGCCCAAGTCCTGAGGATGGTATTAGAGCAGAATTCTAATGAACTGATAGAAAATGCAGTTCTATCCAAAGCGAAACATCTTGTTATCTTGATAAGTTACGTTGTCTAGGCTATACATATTAAAAAAAATCCTGGAACATGGTTTTTACTGTAAGCGGACTATTTTTTTATGATTTATGGTACACCCAAAACATGTACTTAAATCCATGATAATCCAGAACGACGAAAATTTTAAGTAATTGACCTCTTCGTTTAAATCGCACATACAATATACCGTTATCAAAAAATTACGATTGTTATTATTGTTTTATGGTCATAATCAGTGTACACAATCTCTAATGATAAAGTGTTTAATTCATTGTTTGACCTGCTAAAAGCTATTTATAGTATCTAATCAAACCATACGAAATTGTTCGAAAATTTTGCCCATGTTTGGTAATGTTTTGAAGCCAAAATTATACTTAGGGCTTTCCCAAAAATCTTATCGTATATGGTTCAAGATACAATAAAGCGATAAACTGTACAGAAAGAAATCCATATCAAACAAGTGAAGTGGCTTTATATCATAAAACTTAAGTATGTATACCTTTATCTAATGAACAAATAATTTTAAAGATATACTCGATTGGCTTATCAATTGGTCGCACACTCATAATTTTGATGCAATTCCGTTTCTATTTGCGTTTTAGTCGTCTATAGGCGGAATCTATGTTTTTGTGTGTAATATTTTAAAACGATGATATCATCAACATTGTTGGAAGACTTTAGAGTTTTTTTTTTCATTTTCAGATATTTGTAAAGTGACAATGATTTTGTGTGTATTTATTGTATTGTACAATCAATATTTATATGTTGGTTTAATAACAATAATAAATATTAAATATGAAACACTTAAAATCAACGTTTAATGTTTATGATTATTCATAAGAAAACGTATGTATGTTCGAATGTACTTATATGTATGTATCTACAGCAATATCATTATTCAAATGAAATTCGGTCATCGACAATAAGTGGAAATTTGTTGCATGTACTCGTACACATTATGAACAAGGGAAATGGTTGATTGATGGGAATGGAATTTAAATGGATTTCTAATATAACCTTGCCCTATACAGATAATTGGTAATTTTTTTGTTTGTTGTATTAATCATACGCTTAGTATTTGGTAAAGAATTCTTGTATTTTAATTGCTTTGACATGATATTTGTTTTCAATCATTTTCAATACTCTGTTCGAGAAATTACTTTTCGGCTAGCACTGCATTCTATATTTTAACCATCGTGCGGCTATATTATTCAAAAATTTCTCTCCGAACACAATCAAAGAGAGCCCAACGGAATAACACTTTGCCTAAATCTTTCCTTCATCCTTTAATTATTCATTCGCTGGCCGTTACACTTATCATAACACCGTTTCACGCCAAGATCACGCACGGACAATCACACAATATTGATCAAAGCAATATTAAAACAAAGAATTGGGAAGCTATGTACTTAGGTCATAGCGGCAAACGCTTAAGTCAATCTTATAGTCTTTCACGATAAGCTTTTTTCTGTCCAGCAGCAAGTTTGAGGAACTTTCATTAACCGTTTTGTAGGAACCCATATTTTTACATTTTTGACAGACTTACTAAATAAATTTCAATCAAATTTGCAACTTAATAACTTTTGATGGGATTAACCATTAGAGATTAATAACAAATTGTTGCTGAATGTAAGTAAATGTAGGATTTTGTTGATTTTTTCGATGTGTTCCATTGGTATGCTGAAGATTGAGATGAATATTAAAGCGCGAGATACGAAATTGATCACCAGCTGTGATGATATAACAAAGCAAGATAAAGTACTGAGAGCAAATAATAAAATATGAACTCGATATAACTCATGCAGAATTCATTTAAAGTACGATTTGGAATGGGAATTTGGTGATTATAATTAGTAGATTCCTATAATTTCCTATATCATTCATTCACAATAAAATAAGCAAATGGGGCGAGTAGACAAGAAAGAAGAGACGCAACAACTTCTACAACGATGTCAAGGTAGGTAGACCTTTTTAGCGTAGCCATCAATGAAATTCTTGCACCGCGCTACATACAATTTCCGCAAAATGAACATTCAATGAATGAAATCAAGAGAACGTAGGTTTCTAGCTTAAAAGGTGCCAATAGTCTGTTAACTAATTTATAAATTTTATTTTCAGGTTTTACGATAAATTTGGGTTTCCAGGAATAGCTGGAGCAATTGATTGCACCTAAAAGCCTAGCTCTGATGTGGAACATGCTTATTACAATGGACGAAAGGCGCATAGGCGTCTTAAAAAATAGGTTCAGTTCAGAATATTCGGCCGAAACTGGATCCTTCGATATTCACCTCAAAAATCGAGCACTAATATAAATGCCTGTGCCGTGTTAAATAACATTGTGGTTATGCATAACGTACCGGATTATACGGAATTGACGGATGAATCGGATGATTCTGAAAATATAGATGATTATGAAACGACAAATTCTCCTAGTATGACGCTGCAAAGAGGAATCGTTGCGCGGAATAACTTAGTGCAAGAATATTTTAATTAAGGAAGAAAAATTTTGAAAAAATATGTCCCTACATAAGAATTAAAAAAACACTAAGAAGCGTATTTAAATAAACATCAGTTTTTTTTATTAGGTTTATAATACGTGCATTAAGGACCAAGACCTCTTATGACCTCTTAATATATTAATAACTTTTGAAATATTGCATTAGATGAAAACATTTTGAAACATACTAATTTTGACTAAAGTTTCAAAAAAATATTTGATCAAAACATCGTTAAAATATTGTTAAAAACTACAAGTAACAGCTATCTCAATTCAATTTCGAAAATAGATGCTAGAAGTTATTTGTCCTTAATGAACGAAAAGAAATAACAATTAATTTGAACGAAGTATTTTTGCAAGCAACTCTAAAGCAGCTGTATTTCTCTCCCTCTAGAAATTGAGCTTATTTTCTTCAGGAGCGAGAAGTTTGTCAATCGATTCGCCCATAGGTTTAACAACCTCGGTCGCCTAAGAACCCTTTTGCATGGTGCAGTTTTATTTTTGTTTACGCTACTAATTCCGGGGCGTCGATAAATTCTACCGATACTTCATCCATGTGGTATTTGCCCTGCATTGGAGGATCCTTATCGATCACTTCAGAGTAACTCAAAGTCTCTAATGTTTTGTTACATTATTAGTTATTTCTAATAACGTAAAGGAAACTTACGCGTGTATCCCCGAAACCCTTTGTTGGCTCTCACCATCGCTATCAATGACTGACAGAGAAATAATGGTGATAACTCACATCTCATAATCATCGAGCGTCTTAATTTTTTTGAATCCATTTACTCCCGATGCTTCTTGGAGCCGTTTTTCAGCGTTTGCTTACACTTTCGTATTTCCTCTGAAATTTGGTAAATGTAGGGGAAATCTCCGGTTGTGGGCACCCCTGCATACCTTTTCACAGAATGCAAATATTGTTGATCTGACTGTTGTCGTACTTGTATTTTGACAGTACGCAGTTTTGTATAGTAAATATCGAAGTGAATGAACGAACTTGTTCATTTGCTGCGATCACATTAAAGAAAACGTCCGTAAAAATTAACGCAATTGTAATTTTCCAGTATTTTAAAAGTGCGATAAATCAAAGTGAATAATCTCAAACAGGTGAGTGTTATCGATATTTCTACAGTATTTTCGTTGTGATTCGGGATGCCATGGAAAGTAAAGTTCAACTGTTAAAGTCACAACTCTTTAGACCGAATTAATTTTAAATTTAATTTTATTTATTTAACGAGCATACCAAAAACGCACATAACAAATACTTTTCCGAAGATAAAAAATTGGGATAAACTTTTGACGGAAATTTCACTTGAATATTTACAACTTATGCTGCATGCCTCCTGTCGATTTTTTCGACTAAATCATTTACTTTTCCAAAATGTTGACTAGTTCATGCCAGTTACTCATAGATGGCAGAAGGGTCATTAAGGCAAGCTGTGCCTGGCTCTCCATTATTCTAAACAGTGACTTTTGGAACATCAACCGAAAGTTATTATTCTTTGATGGAAATAACCTGGGGCCTTACTATGGAATTCGATGACTATTTTCGACGGTGAGCGTTTTATATTAGCAGATACAAGAAGCAAAATAAAAACAAAAACTATTGTTTTCTTTTTTCTTCCTGCACCTTCTAATATAAAACGCTCGCCGTCGAATTCCAGCAAATTTTTTGTCTTTGGTAACAAGTCTTTTTCTTGTCTGGGATAGAGAAAATAATATGAATAATATTTCTTAGGCAACACGTCTTGCGGTTATTTTCAGTATGTTACTGGAGACACAATCATTATGTAATTTAAAGCGCTCCTATCGGTGAGAAATAGAAGGAATAGTAACACGTCTTCTGGTTGTCTTGAAAATGTCTCCAAAAACCGCTTCGTTATATCGACACCAACGCACATAAAGTATATATTTCGCCATTTTTTGTAGTTTTTATTATTATATTTTGTGGGGATGGTGGTGTGTTCAATTTTTTTTTGTGGGTATAAACGATATTATTTAATTTAAATATAAAAAATATTTTTCTTATACAATATTTTAAATTCAATACAATATTTATTTGTGATTAAAATAAAACAGAAAGCGTTAAGAAACCAGCAAGCGTGTCTTAGTAACACATGTAAGACAAACTCAAGACTTGATGTGGTAGGTAACAAACCCAAGACAGTCAAAAGGCAACTCCATGTATTTGGAACAAAGAGTCTTCAAAGAAATGTCTTGTGGTCGTTATTGGTAACATGTCCGGATGTTGTCTTACGTAATATGTTTGGTGGTCGTATAAATTACTTTTCATACTAGGCTTTTCATACATTTATAGAATAATAAATAGTATGTTGTCGAAAACATTTTTTGTGGGCATGATACACATACAAATGAAATTTCTTCTTGAGTTTTTTGTTTTTGATTTTGAGTTAGTGAATATAATTCGCTAAGTTAATACTCTCTGGTTATTTACTTAATGTATTTAGCGAGAGTTGGATTTTTGTTGTTACCGGTTGTAGCTAGGGATTGCAAAACTACCGAGATTTTACATTAACGGTTTTCGGTATTTTTTAGCTAAATTACCGGTTTACCGGTAATTACCGGTAAATTTCGTTATTGGGAATATATTAACAAAACGCCATTATAATTTTTTTAAATTTATTTGAAGATTATGCATATTTCAGTATTACTTAACCATTGCAATATTTAATTTAAGAAAGTTAAACATTTTACGTATCATACAATACTCATCAGTCTTATATTAGGCTGCCCATTCGTGGCACGTTTTGAATGAACGTTCCAAATTTTATACCATAAGAGGATCTATTGTACCAAACGTGTGCCGATAATCATACATAAAATTTCCATAAAATTATATTAACTTAGTATGTATATGTAAATATGTGTATATTATGTAGTAATGGAAACAAATTATAGTATATAGGAGTTGGCTAGTCCGCTGGTGAGCTAAAATTGAGCTGAGTTGAGTTCAGTAAGCATGTAGTTTTTAGAATCGAGTTGATTTCGGGATTGAGCTGGCTGTCGAGTTTGGAGTTATTTAGAGGGTTTAAATTTGGCTTGAGCCAGGGTTGAGTTGAAGCTTAGTTTTGGTTAAATTACCTTGAGTTGCCGTATTACGCACAATACAAACATGACTTGAACGTCTTCCGGTTGATTCGAAATCAATATAAGTAGATTTATATGGCTACTCTTAAAGATTTAACATTTGAGTACCTGTACTTAAAGAATTTCTTGATACAACTGGTCAAATGAATATCAACTAGTTTTAGATTTCTTCAAAATAGTTGGCTATCGCCAATGCGCCTGGTTGATGGAACCTTGAAACTTTAGCAAACATTGAAATTGAAAATCAAGTTTTTTTCGTTACAAGTATTTTCAAAATTAATCCATTTTTTTAACGATACCTCATCCGAATTAACGTTGAAGTAGACTGTGAAACAACGAATTAAATTTTGAGCTGTTTATAGTAGGACCAGTGTATGAAAACACATAAACTTATATTGTAATTGTCTACCCTGCTAAATGCGGCCTTGCTAGCTATCATCAAATGGATCGACAAAGACAATATTATGCATGCATCATAAATTCATAATATAAACTATAGTCGTATTTGTTTACTAAAGGGTTATCCAATTGAGACTCAGGAAAATAAACGCAAACTAAAATTACAAATATTTATTTTTAAATCAAATTGGATACTTTATTTCGAAGGATTATCGGTGCTATTTATGTATGAAAAATGATATCACTCAAATGTTCACCGCGGCTGGAACTTCAAACGAAGACGACTCCATAGCGATAAATGTTAAACATACAACCCGACAAAATGACATGAAATGACAGAAAACAAACATGGCGTCTTTATTATTAAAAAAAATTATTTTTTATTTTTCTGCGTCTCATTTGGACCTTTATTATAAAAAACTCTGAAAATCGTATAATAATCCATACAGAAAGAGCAACTTGAATTTTTTTGCGATACGAAAAAAAAATTACCGAAATTATTTCGGTAAAAATTATCAATAATTACCGGTTATTTTAAAATCAAAATTGTTCGGTAAAACTGGTTTACCGGTTTATCGAAAACCGGGATTGCAATCCCTAGCTTGTAGCTACGTGAGGAGTAGACGTACCTTACTTTTCATTACGAAACCGAATTACGAATACAAAAATTTCAAAGAGGTTTCACATTTTTGAGAGTCGATACATTTTGTATTGACTCTGGGGTAAAGAAAGAAGAGGGGAGTAATACTTTTGCTGCGCAGATATATTAGGAGTATGACTGCTTCAAACATGTTACCTAAAACAGTCGTTATACATCTTGCTAAAGACCCCAAATCAAAGTTATCAATAAAGAACGCAAGACATGTTGTCTTATACGACCACCAAGCATATTACAAAAGACAACATGTTACCAATAACAACCACCAGAGATGTTACCTATTAAGACCTTGAGATATGTTACCCAAGACATCTTATATATATATACATGTTACCAATAACGAATACAAGAGATTTCTTTGAAGACTCTTCGTCCCAAATACATGGGGTTGTCTTTTGACTGTCTTGGGTTTGTTACCATTCCAAGTCTTGAGTTTGTCTTGCACGTGTTACTTAAGGCACGTTTGCTGGGATTCCATATATAGTTAGGCCCCAGGCTTACTGTTTGAAATTTCGTGTAAATACTTTTCGTTTTGGCTTGCGTGCTAGTTAATTTACAATGCTAAGTTGTGTATTTTGGAATTTCTTAATATTTCGTACATAAAATTGTCTTTTCGTACACAAAATAATTTGGTTTGAGGTGTAACTTTTTCAAATTAAATGAAACCTTTTTAGAAATATATAAAACCAAATTAAATAAATTTAAAACCAATAAATGCACTGTGAAATAAAACACGCATAATTGATTCTCCTATAACATCAGCGGCGAGTATCATGGTGTCTTAGATGAAATTTGATCAATCTGTAGCTGTGACTATTTCAAATTTCAATTCTATATTTGGTTATGCCTCCTAGGCCCGATTTTCTTAATAAATTGCATGTCCTTCGATGTAATTGAGGAAAACCATGTTCTATCGAATTTATAGCTTTTCCAATTTAAATTAAACTATTGACGATCGTAAATTAAACTTTGTTCAATTAGCATTAAACGAAAACTGACCTGCCTTTAGGAAAATAGTTAAAATCTATTGGACAAAGTTTAATTATGACTTAAACAAGTTTAATTTTTGATCGTAAATTTGTATAGTTTTATTGTGTGCACGTACTGTTTACTTGCACCAAAAATTAGTTTTAGAAAATAAAAACACGTTTCGTTTTTATAAAGATTATAATTCACAAATTTTATTATTTATATAAATTAGATAAATGTATTACACTTCTGATATTATATTTCACCACCGTATATGACGCGTAAGAGGAATTTATTTTAAATCAAAATTAATGTTAATTTTATTATTATTATTATCCCACTGAATTAAGATGCGTGCGTATATGAAAACGAACCGACTGAATGTGTATGTACACGAGTAAAAAGAAATTTGGACAGGATGAATGAAAATGAATTTGTTAGCGTTACGTCTGTCTTTTGTTGCACCGCATTTTTGTACCGCATGATTTGGATGAATTGTGTTTGCTGGTTGAGCGGTTGCGGTAATGTTGCGAGGGTATGCAAGGCATATGAGAGCGCTGACATATGTGTGTGAATATGTCTCGGGAATGAATGAGTAAATGCGTTGCTTGATAAATTGTGGTGGTGAACGAATGAATGTATTTATGTATTTTGAATGCGTGAGCCGCTACAGTTTAATTTAAATTGGCAAAGGATTATTTTAATTTATTTGTCGGAAAAAGTTAAACAGTAAAGGCTCTCATTGGAAAAATTAATTTAATTAAAGTCGAAGAGAGCATTTATAGTGTTATGGTTCGGGTATAATCCGTTATACAATTTTTTATTAGCTGCGTATATTCAGAATACTCATTCAGAAGATGTGATCTAAGCTGGCAAAACCGTGTAATGTTTCTTCTTCCGTATTAACTGATATTATGTAAGATTGAAAAGACCTTCTCACAGAATAAATGAAATTAATTTATTAAGTACTATGAGAGAATTTAATTTAGAAGGCATCATCAAAAGTAGGGCTGGGAAAACCACAGCTACATGGACTACTCCAACTTCACCTTAGTTTTAATTAATTTAAATTAGTGCTTTGTTTAACAAATAAAAAATAAACATTTTTAGTGATTTAGGTATTTATTGACTTTAAATTTATTTATTTTGGAAAAGGTTTCTTTCATTCCGGACAAGTTTTTATTTAATTTGGGAAATGTATCTTTTAGTTCGGAAAAACTTAGTAGTTTCGGAAATAGTTTCGCTTAATTCGGAAACGGGTTCGTATAGTTCGAAAACTCTATAAATAATGTTCGATTTGGAATGATCATAGTCACAATAATGAATTATTTTTGACGAATTGTGTTGAGGGCACGGATTTCCAAATCTAAAGCTAAAAACGGGCGATGTAATTTAACTACACATTATAGGTTAATCATCAGCTTGTTTTCCTGATTCAGAGCGCAATCCCAAGAGCCCAACGGGATTATTTGCATAAATTTGGTACGTTCTGTCACTTTATAATTGTTAATTTGCTGCTCGTTATGCCCTTGTCCGGCAAGATCACGCACTGAAAATTTGACAATATTAATCACATCACTATCAACTAAAACAGAAACTTTGTTTACAACAATGATTTCAATTCAAAAACGAAAAATACTCGTATAATCATTATAGCATCAGGATTTTGCTACAAACTAGTGGAAAAAAATAAATTTTGCTGTAATAAACTAATCCAAGCACTCTCAATAAAAAATCACAACTAAAACAAAAAGCATCATCGCGAGGAGACTTTTCGTTAGCCGTCTGGTGATTAATAGCATAATGCAGCATCATTTGGTTACACAGCATTAGCATTTTCAAATTTTAGAGAATCGGAAAATTGTGTGATAATGTGTAAACGGTCGCTTCACCCATTTACAAATTATCCTATTTTTGAGAGAATCGGGCGGCAGTAATACACAGTAACTCTTTGGTGATTTACTAAACGACTTCTACCCTAATCAACCGCCAAACTTAAAAGACACCCCCAAGGGTTGTAAAAAGTTGGCAAAGGTGGCAAGTCTATTTGAGCCAGCAATTGCCTATAAAAACTATTTATTATAGTTATTATTATTACAAATTTTATTAAGTAGACAAGGTAAATTTTAATTATTTCTCTGTCGCTTCCGTTACATCAAAGCCACAGTCATTTACAAAAAAAAAAAAAAAAAACCGAAAGGATGTTGGACTCTAGGAGAAAAATGTTAGTCCTGTTAGTTTATTCTTCAAAGGTTATGCTTGTAGCATTTTTAATTACCACCATATACGTATCAGATAATCTGGTCAGATTGACCAACCATTTGGAAATTTTGAATAACCTACTATTATTACAAATTTACCTTGAAATTAAGATAAATACTCAATCAAACCCAATTTTCAAATGAAATTCACAAAATTCGAATCGCCTGAGTGGATTTTCCATTTAAATTTGCTAAACCGACAAAAAACCACTGAAGTTCTACACTATTCAAATGAATCATGATTCTTATTATTTTCGAGCCTCACAACTAAAATAAAATCCCTAAAAATACACATGTTAACTAAATTTCTTACACTTGGATCGTCATTTAATATTTGACATAAATATGAAGTAGCACTTTTTTTGCTGTTGTATTTATTTAAATTAATGAAGAAGACGTCAGGTGAATATATATATGTACATTTCCAACAGCGCTTTTAAATTTCATATGAAATTTGCATCTTCATGATTACTTTACCGAAAAAAAAAAAAAAAAAGCTGTAACCTTCAATTAAACAAACAACAACAATACTATATAGCTACACAACAAAATTTGTAAAACTTCAAAACCGTAATTCTATAGAATACGTGAAAAACAAACCAAAAAATCTCAACATATTTGTGGTTTTTATCTTCATCTCGCGCACAGCAGTGTTACACAAAACCCAAGCTGTATTGAACAAAACAAAAATGATTCATTACAATACACAATATCCAGACCACCAAATAAAAAAAAAAAAAAATAAAAAATTGTGTGGTGTCGTTGTTGTTGTCAGCATAAATATACACAGACGATGGATATATTTGTTCAAAGCAAAATGACTCAAGAATATCGCGCGAGTCTAGGTAATTTGCAGCTTTATTATATTTATAAATCTTTCTCCTGCCTCACAAACATAATCCATAAAATTTTTGAACAAATTTTTACAAAACATAAATAAAATATTTTTCTTTGCTCAAAATAACATTAACAATTTATAAATAAATATAATTATTGTTGTTATTAGCTCTATGTAGTTCCGATATAATATGTATAAGCGAGTTTTTTGATCTTTAAAAAAAATAAAAATGCGAGGCAAGGATTCGTGATGAATTTATGGTATACTCGTATTTCGAGTAACTTGTGAACCATACCCAAAATTAAAAAAAAAAAAATAATTGTAGACAATAGTACATACACAATAATTATAAATAATTTATATGTTGTATAAATTTAAATAATTATTTCAAACTAATAATTTAGTTACATTCCAATCAAGGGCGTTAACAAGTATGTATTTCGTTTTGGATTTTTTTTTTGTGCCGTTTCGGTTTTAAGCGAGAGACTTGTATTTATTTATTTTTAGTTTTTATTTGTTTTGTTATTGTTGGTTTCTATTTTAGCACACACAACACAAACTACAAGAAATAGTTTTTTTAATATTCATGGTAGGTGAAACATGCAGAGTATTTATTGTGTATATATGTTGTTATAATATGTATCTAGTTTCTTTTATACAATATAGTTATAATGCATACTTTAATAACAGTAAACGACCTTAAGAGTACAAATAATACATATGTAGCTTTTTATTATGTATACAACTATCATTGTACACTATGTATCGATTTTGTAATATTATGGTAATTTTAATAATGCTACATCTAATACGAATTGTATGTAAGCACATTCAGTTTATGTTGTTATATAGGAGTATGATACCCCTACGTGCATGAAATTCCATTGTAAGATTTTTCGGTGGAATTTAAGAAAAAAGCAAGTTAAAGACACACCTGGTATCTCTTGGTGGTTTATTTGGTAAACTTCCGGTTTGATTGGCATGTTTAATGAGATCGTAAGTATTCCAGTAACTAAAACCATATGTATATAGGAGGGACACGGTATTTAAGTTTAATAGTCTATTGCTAAAAATTTTTTCCCAAACTTATGGTCCTAAAAAACCTTCAGTTTATGACGTGCAGCTATTCAATCATATTCGTTTTAAAAAATGACTAATATGGATTTGTAATTGTTAAATGCATATTTCTCGTGAAATGGGAGTACGTAATACAGAAGAATAAAGTTCGAGAACGACAACATAATTTACAGTAGTGATGAATTCATTGAAAAATATTTGTAATAGAAGTAGGTCAGTGTTTTGCCGGAATATAATCCACAATATTTATAAGTCTTACAAATCCAAGAAGTTAACTAGGGAAGGCAAAAATATCGATTTTTATATATCGGTAATCGGTAATTTGTTGTGGTTTGCAGTAATTTATCGATAAATTTAATGTTCAAGATAAATTATTACTACCCAAGTACAAATAATAGATAATTGTCACCTTTACTTTTCGCCGAATGACGCAATCGCGGAGTTTCGCTCTAAGTTGAACGAACTTGAGGACGCAATTCGAGATACAGCGGGGGAGTTGGTGGTAGCCGGCGACTTCAATGCGCGCGCTCTGGAATGGGGTATGCCGCAGCAGGACACCAGGGGCAAGCTAGTGATCGAGATGGCATCGAGACTAGACCTGATCGTATTGAACAGAGGTTCAGTTCCGACATATCGAAGGCCTGGCTTCGGAAATTCCATTCCCGACATATCACTGGTGTCGTCAAGGCTGGCATCCAAGGTGGTGGACTGGAGGGTTATGGAGGACTACACGGGTAGTGATCATAATTACATCACCTTTATGGTGCTCGATGATAGGTCGGCGCAGCGAACGAGAATTCAGGATCCACGTGGTTGGAATACGAGTAGGCTGGATGGAGGAGCACTGGTGGCATTTTTGGAGGCAAATCTTGGAAATGGTCTACCGATTCTGCAGGGCAATATAACCAGGAGTAGTGATGTAAAATTACCGATATTTTTTAATTTGGTAAAATTATCGGTAATATTACCGGTAACATGCGTAAAATAGGTAACATGATTTTTATTCTATATTTTGATTCCCTTTTCTTCCAAGAAAGAGTTTTACAAATTTGACATATGGACAAAAGAGGGACACTTACTTGGTCTGAATTTAACCATATTAAAATGTTTCAGTTCAAAAATAAAAATAAGGAATATTTTATTTCAGTGTAAAACATTAATCAGTAAATAATACATTTTCTAAAATTATGAATTATCAGTTTAGGAATCAATTAAACCATTATGTAAGCCATCGCCGCCGACGCGTTTATCATCCTCAGCATCAACCTCAATCATAATCGAATTATTCATAGTTTCCTCTCTAGGTTACCTTCTTCTACTTCTTCAAACGAATATACAGCTTCATCAATTACTAACTACTCGGTATTTGATTCCGCAGGAAAAGCTTCATCTTTATTATCCCAAGTTCCGGTGTCCAATTTTGATAGGTTGGATTTGTGCAAAATATATTTTAGTTTTCCCGCACGCTCTACAGCAAAGCAACCTTGATTATACAAGCCATAATCTAAAAATCGAAGCTTTTATAAGGGAATTAGAAACGAGGAAAAAATCAAAATTTCCGTAGTAAAACACATAAAACATATGGGAAATCACTTTTTTTCCGAAGACAAATTTGTAAATGAAAACGTTGCAAATTCTTAATTATGATTTCTGAAATATTTTCATAAATGTTTGAATTTCAATATATATAAATCTCGTTTAAGTAAATCATTTTCATTTTCTTGTAATAATTGATTTATTTAAACTAAAATATAAAAAAAAGTTCATAACAACAGCATTCTGGTCAAATTAAAAATAAAAGCTTACTACAAATCGTGTGCATTAAGTCAATATACATAGATGGCAGTGAGCAGTAAACATTTTGAAAAACCGTACCAAAAATCGCCACTTGGAGAAATTTAAGTTCAAAAATTGTAGGAAAAGCAAAAGAAATTCTCAAAATATTAAGAACGTGTCATAATTTTGTGATTAAACAGTTTTTTTCGTATTTTTCTGTATAAATCTGAGACATCTAACATACACTAGTAAAACTACAGATAAATTTAGCAAGTATTATTTTAATTCGTCAGAGCCAACTTTGATGTATATTTCAAAATGAAAGTTCGAAAAATATGTTTTAGAAATAATTTAATTTTAATATTTCTGCAATTAATATTTACTTAATACCAATATACCCTTCTTGTATATTGCTGCTAAATATATGTAGAACACTTTTGTATAAACATTTTGTAACATTTTTGTTTTTTTCATTGTAAAACTTGAAGCTAAAAAACACCATTTTTACTATAGATTCCTATGGAAATCAGTGAAAAGTTATACCACTAAAAAAGCTTCTAAAAAATACGTCATAATCATTATGGCTCTATACTCTAGAAGGCTCTGTCTACAGTCAATCGATTGCGTTTTTGGCTGTGAATAAAATCGTAGGTACTAAACGTCCTTTTCGTAGCAGCTGTCGATGCGGTCATGTTCAATATATCAACCGCCAATGCACTTTAAGGTGATGTAGAACATACTCCGGCCCACCAAATCTCACCAGAAAGCTGCCCACTTGCAACTACAAACGGTCGTGAAAAAATTTCACTTCGAACATTAGTAATGTGCCAACGACTCAATTATTTTGGTGCCTTCATTATATTTTGGGTGGAATTCTGCGATATTAAAAATAAACTCAGTTCTTTCAAGTTTTTGTGATTCCGAAAGATTATTTCCTCGACTACCTGGCTCAAGCAAATTTGCCACATAATGAGGCAGTTGCAAGCATTTATCGCGAGAATGCTTATAAGTTTTTCGTAATTGGCGCATTTAGTTTGTTCAAAAGATTGTTTTATATTAAAAAAACAGTCCAGGACTTTGGACAAAACTGCTTTCTTGTCGTTTTCAAAAAAAGATGTCCATTTAGCAATCGGACTATCGGAGAGAGCAAACAATGAACAATTTCGACTTTTTTCCAAAACGTTTCGATTAGGATGGAGGATATCGTAGATGCCTTCATAACCGACTGCACTTCTTCAGGGCATCAGACCATATCTTGTTTCAATCAAACTTGAGAGAGAGATTACAAAAGAGTTCCATCGCCTTTGTGCAGGCAGCTTAAGTGCAATAAACTATGATTTCCGGTCGCTTGTATGCGCTCGAAGGTAGCATCTTCATTCATACGGATGGTTTCGGAAATAAAAAACTCACATATTTTGCGTGTGAGTTGTTTTTTATTTCCGAAAAAAACATCCGTATGATTGAAGATTTCAATGTGTTGATAGATTGAATCTTGAAGATATCGGCAATGAGCAGGTTGAGTCCATGGCGCACCCATACTCAGTAATATGAGAATAGTTTGTGTTAACCATTTCTCGGGCAGCTTTTATATTTGCTCTATTGTCAGTAATAATCCCAATAAATTTATAAACCCCAACGTCTTTCAACACCGCTTCAATTTCCTCGAAAAGAATCTTAGCCGTATGTCGATTCTCTTTAGTGTGAGTAGATTTGTAGAAAACGGGCTTGGGTGTACTGATGACATAATTTGTCATGGAGTCCCTACGTATGTTCGACCAAGCATCCGTCTGCCACGTGTAGTAGATTATTATACTATGTATACAGCCAAGTAAAGGATGGTGTAGTAGATTAATATTGTACATGAAGAAGTGAGTATAGTCCAGTGGTGTTACAACTCTTATTGCAATTAGATTAGTTGAGTAGCTTCGAAAGGATGTTTTTAATTTATGTTACCGATATTACCACGGTAACAACACTTTCGGTAATATTACCCAAATTACCTATTTTACCGGTAATATTACCCATGAGAATATTACCATTTACATCACTAACCAGGAGTGATGTCGAGGCTAAGGTTGATGAAATCGTGCAGCTTATCCAGCGAGCCTGTGACGCAGTAATGCCGCGGAGAAAACAGTGGAGTGGAAGACAGCAGGCCTATTGGTGGACGGACGAAATTGCAGAGCTTAGGAGGAGCGCCCTAAAACTAAGGCGAAGGGCTCAACGAGCACGAAATAGGAGTGATGCAGTAAGCAGATCAGACCAGTATAGGGTGGCAAAGAAAGAGCTCAGTATTGCCAGGTTCGATGTTGGTAGAATATTTGCTATGAGGTGGATGTTGACCCATGGGGTAAGGGTTACAAGTTGGTCACGGGCAGACTGGGTTCCATGAACTTATGCAACTCGATGGATGCAGTGGTGATGCGAAACATCGTCGATACACTGTTCCCAACTCATGCCTTGAGGACAGAAGAGGATACTCCAGAGCAGGTTAATATTGTCCCTGTATTCACGGAGGAGGAGCTAACTGATGCGGTAGCATCCTTAATAAACAAGAAGGCAGGACTCGGTGGCATTCCCGGAGAGGTATTGAAGGTTGTGAACGGGGGTTGCCCACAGCTACTGCTCAAATTATATAATATTTGCCTTGTAGCGGGAGTATTCCCTGCACGCTGGAAGGTGGCCAGGCTCGCGTTGGTCGAGAAAGGTAAAGGAGGGAATCCTGACTTTCCGTCGAATTATAGGCCTCTTTGTATGCTTGACATGATGGGGAAATTGTTGGAGAAACTGGTGAAGATAAGGCTGGACTCAGCCATAAGAGCTGCGGGTGGCCTTTCTCCAAGGCAGCATGGCTTTCGGAAAGGTCACTCATCCATCAATGCCATTATGGAGGTAACCAGCGGAGTTGCTCGGGCAGAGAGATCGAGCCACCGGACGAGACCATTGGTGTTCCTCGTTACTCTTGACGTTAGGAACGCCTTTAACTCAGCGAGATGGGAGGATATACTAGGGGCGCTGCGGCGGTCATTTAAGGTTCCGAATTACCTATTGAGGGTGATGTATGACTACCTGAGGGACAGGAGGTTATTGTATGAGACGGCAAGTGGGGTTGAAAGAAAAGAGATTACTGCCGGGGTGGCACAGGGTTCGATTCTTGGCCCAGACCTATTGAACGTACTGTACGACGGCTTGCTCCGGCTTGAAATGCCGGACGATGTATCCTTGGTGGGTTATGCGGACGACATCGCCGTGGTAATAACGGCTAGAGGTGCTGAGCTGGCCCAGTTTAAGATCAACCAGGTGATGAGGAGAATAAACGCCTGGATGGAAGGTCACGAGCTGAAGTTGGCAATCCCCAAGACGATTGTCATGCTTATCAAGAGCAGGGTACCTGTTATTATTCCCATGACGATGGGTGCGGAGGTGATTCACACGAGCGGAGCAGCAAGATACCTGGGGGTCACACTGGACAGTCGTCTAAGCTATGGGGAGCACATCTGAAAGGTGTGTGAGCGGGCGGCGGTAGTTACTGGGTCTTTGGGGAGACTGATGGCCAATGTGGGGGGACCACGTTCTAGTAGGCGAAAGGTCCTTATGTCAGTGGTGCAGTCGATCCTCTTAGAGAGATTTGGGCTGGCGCTATGACCCATCAGAAGTATAGGACGCGAATGCTATCGACTCAGAGCAAAGGGGCACTGAGAATGGCGTGTGCCTATAGTACGATATCCGATGTTGCCGCTTTAGCTGTTGCTGGATTAATGCCGATCGATTTGTTGGCACAGGAGCGGCGGGAGATATATCTGCGGAGCGCGGACATAGGGAGGAAGGAGGCTGCAACCAGAGCTAGGGTCGAAACCATGGAGGCGTGGCAGCGTAGATGGGAGACGACGGATAAGGGCCGATGGACAGCCAGACTGATCAGGGTCCTTCGTCGATGGATTAACAGAGGGCATGGTGAGGTAAATTTTTTCTTGTGCCAGTTTTTGACGGGGCATGGGTACTTCAGGGCCTACCTCCACAGGATGGGAAAGCTGAGGTCCCCTCAGGGTTTGTACTGCCCGGAGGAGCGGGACGACGTATGCCACACTTTCTTTTGGTGCAATGGATTCTTGATAGAACGGAGGCTACTCACTTCAATAGTGGGGGAGGTAACGCCGGACACAGTGGTGGATGTAATGCTTCAATCGGAAGAGGCATGAAGGGCAGTAGCCTTTTATGTAGAGACGATATTGCTACGGAAGAGGGAGGAGGGTTGTTTAGCGGATCCATAGGAGGCAATAGGAGGACGAGGGATATCAGCAGTGCGGGCCAGACCGAAGTAATGCGGAAGCGGTTCCGGTTTGGGTCTTCCGTGGTATGTAGGTGATTTTTTTAGTGAGTCAAGTCTCACACTGTTGGGTGGAGTGTAGCTCCGCTCTTCGCCTTTTGAAGGTTTTTTTCATCTACAAAAAAAAAAAAAAAAAAAAAAAATTGTCACCTATATAGATAAACAGAGTGTTCTACGAAAAAGTATACGAGTAGTATAAATGCAAAACTCGACATGTGCGTTATAATGATATTTTGTAAAATGTGAAAAACCTTCTACAGAAAATATAAATGCCGTTGATAATATTGTTTTACTGTAGCTTTTTCGGTTAAGCTGAAGTGACCGTTTAGGTAGGGTTTAGGTATTACAGCTCTTTTAAAATTGTAAATCTCTTCTCACATAAATCACACATTTAGCCTTCGTGCTAAACTTGAGTCTCACATATTTCGTCTTGTGATTTATTTTTTTATTTATTTATTTAACATGGGAAAATCAATCTGTGGATCACAAGATCCAGTGGCGATTGCCGTAAATACATGGGAGATGGGACGTTTCACGTCAACCGGGCCACCTTTATGCCCAAATTTAAAGCATCCGAAAAATGTGTTAACGGCACTAATATTTTTGTTGAAATGTCTACTTTCGAATGCCGAGCGCCGTTTCTGAAAAAAAAACCAAGATGGCGGCTCAATATGGTGGCTAAAATATGTAGGGACAATTTAAACGGCCATACAAGAAAAAAAATTTTGACGACAAACATTAGCATCAAAAATAATAAATTGGCAACAAATATAATATTTTGGAACACAAAAAAATAATTTTTAATAGTAAAAAAAAAAATTTATTTAATATTTGGGAGGGGGGGGATCGATATAAAATATTGCAATGTCATTAATAGATTCTAAAGCCCCTCGAAGGGCTAAGCGGGGAGCAGCGAAGCGCCCTCCCGTGTGCCCGTGAGAGTTACCGAAGCCGTTAGCCTCTACAATTCTAAGTTAAATTAAGGATCACCATTTTCCAGAATATTTTAAAACTAATTTCAATTTTTAAACTTTTAATTTATTTATTTATAAATTTGTTGCCAGTTAATTATTTTTGTCGCCCAAAATGTTTATTTCGATGCCAAAAAATAATTTTTTATGTGCCCTTCCAATAGTTCCAAAAAATTATATTTGTTGCCAAATTATTATATTTTGTTCCAAAAAATTAATGTTATGATGCCAAGAAATTTTTGTTTGTTGCTCATTAATTTGTGCCGTTTTGTTATATTTTTGTGTCTCAAATATTAATTTTCTGTGTGCCGATTTATATAAACCGGGTGTGCCGGTTAAATAAATTATCAAGCTTAAAGTTCATTGAAAACAAAAACTCTAAATTAATCCCAAAATACAACCTTCCTTTATAATATCAAATTTAAAAGTCAAATGGTTTGGTTTGAAAAGCTCTTAAAACTAAAAGCTCTTAATGAGCACAAATACACTAAATCATCCCTTGTTTTATGAAATTTCGAAGTAAAATATGATTTGTTTACAAAGATTCAATAAGTGAAAGCTCTTAAAACTAAAGCTTTGACAATTTTTTCAAATACATAATTTTTCCTTATAAAACATTTTATTAAAAACCCGAATTTATTAAAAAGCTCAAAAATGTTTGGTTTAAACCCAAAAATATGAATTAATTGTCAAGCTTAAAGCTTATTGAAAACAAATATTCTAAATTTATTCTAAAATCCCACCTGCTTTTAAACTTTTGAATTTCAGAATAAAAAGTAAATGATTTGGGTTAAAAGCTTCGATACGTGAAAGCTCCAAAAACATTTCAACAAAATCTTCAAATTATGAAAAGGCTCAAAAATGTTTAAGTTCAAACTTAAAAGTATAAATTAATTATCAATCTTAAAGGTAATTGGAAACAAACATTCTAAATATATCCCAAAATTCCGTTACAAAGGGTAATTTTGAGATAAATTGTTTAAAAGTTCGATCAGTGAGAGCTCTTAAAATTAAAAGCTTTTGAAACTTTTTGCAAATACATATTTTTGGCACATAAAACAGTGTAACAAAAACCAGAAATTATTAAAAATCTGAAAAATGTTAAGTTTAAGCTTTAATACCAAGTTTCATAGTGAAATGGTTTTGTTTGATTAAAAGCTCTTGAAAATTTACATTGGGAACAAATATACTAAATTATCCCTAAATTTCGTTACCCTATGTAAAATCAAATTTCCGAGTAAAATGGTTTCTTTTAAAAAGCTTTTCTAATTGAAAGCTTTCAAAACTAATAGTGCTTGATAATTTTTACAATACATAATTTTGCTCATACAAAATTTTAACACAAACCTTAAATTACGAAAATTGTCCAAAATGTTAAGTTCAAACCCAAAAGGTATAAATTAATTATCAAGTTTAAAGCTCATTGAAAACAAATATTCTAAATTTATCTGAAAATACCGCTTTCCTTTATAATATTAAGTCTCGTAGTAAACTAGTTTGGTTTGAAAACCTTTTAAAAATGAAAGCTTTTGATGATTGATGATTAACTTTAAGATCAAATATTCTAAATTTTAGCTAAAATTCTGCTACTAAAATCATACTTCTGTGTAAAGCTTATAAATTAAAAGTTCTTAATTTTTTGCATATAAATACATAAAAGATTTGAGCAAAAACCTAAAAGTATGAAAGAGGCTCAACATTAAAAGTTAAGTTAAAAACTAAATGATAACTTTTGCAGATACATATTTTATGCTTATTTCATTTATTAACAAAACTTACGGATAATCGATATTTCAGAATTTTCAAGAATATCCAAGATTATTTCAAAATTCTTGATATTTTTCAAATTATATTCGAAATTTGTGATGCTTTAACGATATATTTAGAAATCGTCAGAGCATTGAGTTGCAAGATGTTTCGTGTCATCTGCTCTCGAAATCAGATACTTTTAATTAATGCGAGACTAGACAATAGGAAGAAATAAGTTTTTAACGTAAAGCTTTACTTGTTCATAGGTACGATAAGCATTATTAAGGGCCCAAAAACCTTTTGTGGTGGGGGGGGGGGGGCCTAAAATTTGTATAGTTACGCCACTGATAGCGAGAAATGCGAAATTCTAAATGCGGAACTTTCTAAATTTTCAAATATTTACTTTAATAAATTATTGATATTTAAAATTTATAAATGCCTTTATGACTGAATTGGTAAATTTCATGAATTAAAAAGTTGATTCCAGAAGTAAATACCAAGTTTTATTACTAATGATGTGTACCTAACGTGGAATTTTTGACTAAATTGTTGAGTTTTCTAAATAGTCGACTAGTTCTTACCTGTCGGTCATAGATGGCATAACGGTCAATACGACAAGCTGCGTGCCTGACATTTGATTATTCTAAATTCCGACTTTTGTAAGTCAACCGAATGTTATTATTATTTGACGGAAATAACTAGGAATACTGGTTGAATTTTCGTTCTTTTTTATTTTGGCTCGCGCTCAAGTTGATTTACCATGTTAATTTGTGATTTTTGTTCGAATTTCTCAATGTGTGCCAAAATATAAGCAAATGCTTGGGGCAATCATTTAAAGAGCTTTGTTGCTAATGTTGTCTATTCCAGAGAGATTGGTGTGAAGAAAAAACTTCCCGAAATATTTTTATGCCATATCATTTTAAGGCAAGTATTATGGACATGAGAATGGCAGCTATTCTGCTGCTTAAAATTTAGAGACACTTCAATAAAAAAATTATTGAAAGCGTTCGTTAAGTCATGTCGATCACTTACCCAACACCCATCTATATTAATGATTTCTGTGTGTAATTGTTGTAGTATTGTAACCTTTACCGATAATGTCATCCATTAAACGCCATTGATTTTTCAGATATTTCTTGGACTAGCTTTCCTTGGTTGTCTTAATGTCTTAATGTGCTTGAATTTTAACCTGAATTCTTCGTACTCGATTACGCAGCTTTACATTATTGGGTTGATTGCACAAATAATTTAATAACTTATTCTTCAACTTAATCACTTTAAGTAGTTTGTTCGACATCCAAGGTTTAATTTTTTTTGCGGAGGAAAAAATTGGCACAACAAATGAAGCTTGGTTAATTTTCCTCGTTAGATAATTTAAAAATTAATCCATAGCACTGTTAGGGTCGCTTAATGACATAACTTTCTCCTGATCATGTAGTAACAAAAAATTTAAAAGATCAAAATCAATTTTTTTAATTGACTTTGGAACCCAGATCACTTGAAAGCCAGATCTCTGAAAAAAATAACAAATCGGGTAATACATCATAAGCAGCAAAGTGAGCAAATATGGAATCACTATTTGTTCGGAGACTACGGTCATTTTGATGAATGATCCAAAATTTACAGATTTTATTTAAATCAGGTGGAGGTGGTTTGGCGTCTATTGGAAGGGGCTCCGTAAACTTCCAGTAGGCGCAGGTGTACGTACTGCCTCCTCGTGGCAACCACCGGTAACTGTAACCATTAGGCTGAATGTGGCCTTTGGTGACAGGCTAAAGTACGACGCTAAAGGAGAAAACCTTGACAAAAAATCCCTAATCTAAGGTGGAACAGCATATGCCGATGGATGAATGGCTGATAGGTTAATCAGTCTATATATGCGGACTCTGGATACCAGGCACCCTGCAGTTTTATTTAGCCTTCCTGTAGTAAACCTGGGTGACCTACAGGCGACTTTTTTATTCCCAGCAACTCGCAAGAGTTAAATCAAAACGGTAGACGAGGCACGGGAAGGAATACACGGGAGTGGGTCTGCCCTCTCAAAGTCCTTGAGTCCCAATGCTACCGCTTTTCTAGCAGAAGTAAATGTTATTACATCTAGGAAGGAGAGCAATGAGCCCAGATAGGTAGTATGTAACGCGTGTTACAACTAATTGGACGGAAATTACAAATACTCTTTTTATCACCCCTATAATCGGAAAGATTCCAGAAGTTTAACTGATATTTGCAATAAATGAAAACACGTCAGCAATATCACTAAAAAATTACTAACTTTATCATTGCCGGTCGAATTAGACGGTTTCAATGAAGATATTATTTCCAAAATCTGAAGAGGAAATGTTTCATAGAAGACAAACGATTTCGGTTCCGAGTTGTTGTAGATTAAATCTTCACAGAACTCAATGTCATTAACTATGGTAGATTTTAGCTCAAGAACAGTATCAACACATGCTGATCGCCAGTAATAATTTCATCAATGGCATTATGCTTCCTATCCTTTCCCAGTAATTCATCAAGCAATTTCCAGTTTTTTTGTGTTACCCTTACCATAACTAAATTTCTTTTTATAAAATTCCATTTTTGCTATTTTCGTTTCTTTCTGAATAGTTTTTTATAGTAAGCTAACCTATTTTTTAAGATATGGATTGCTCGGGTGTTTAATAGTTTTTTTGGATTATTTTTAAATCGAATTTTGTAACATAACTCAAAAGAAATCCACGGTTTGATTATGCTTTCTTTGATTTTCCGATTATCAAAAAAAATATTGTTATCTTTAGCTTCATTTAGTAACCAATAACAACAGGTACTAATCATGATTGAGTTCTTGTTCTGGCCACCGCATCCGTTCACGATTAACCGTACCATCTTCATATTGGCCAGATCAAGATTGTTAAATCGGTGGTATACAGCAGATGCTATTTGTATCGACTCCGTTTGAAACATGTCTTCGGCCCAAGTATTCAAGAAGACATTTTCCTTAGACAATGTCACTTTTGATGATCCAACGACGATACCGAAACTATATATACAAATTTGGCGACTGTCAGCTACTTTTGGTAGCATTATATTTTTTTGACAGCCAAATGATATCGTAACCAAATCGGCGTTCTGCTGCAGTAGGTTTAACTAACTCTGCAAACAAGAACCCTGCTTTATCTTGCATATGTTTCAAATTTAATTCGTTCATTCAGCAATATGCACAAAAAACATATGTATATCGGTGGATGGCATTTTAAACCCAATACTAAAGCAACTGTTAAATATGTTTCGGAAGTAAGACCTTCCATTCGGAAGTGTTCTAAACATTTTATTAATGTTTAATTTACTCGGCAGATATTGCCTTCGGATATTTCTGCGTTAATCGAATTTTATTATTCATTTTATTTATTTATTTATTTAGGTAGGTAAATCAGCAGTTTTACTAAACAATTTTTAGTTAATACTGTTGCCCGTGGAAATACGAGTCAAACGACATATGTAGCACAAAAATTTGGATAAATGCATATAGCGAATTTTGCATTTCTATGACTCATATTATAATTTAGCATAGATATAATTACTTTAGATATAATTGAGCAATTTTTGGTACCTGCACTTGTTGATCTGGAATTGGTCAATATTTGGTTTCAGCAAGATGGTGTATCTGTGATGGTGTATTCAGTGACACATAGTGTACTAGTGTGAGTACATGATGGTACAAGCAGGTCTGGGCATAGGGTGCATACTGGAAGATCAAAACCAAATACCGTATATCGACCGACTTAATTAAGTCACCCTGTTAAAGTTAGCAGAAAGTTTGCAGCCGAAAGTAAAAAGTCGATAATGCAGATTACCTTATTACCATTCCAACCGAAAATAAAAATGTTTGTGGTTATCAGCTGAAAGTAAATAGGATACGCTTGTAATAAACAATTTTGTAAATAGTCTTACGTGGAAAACTTCGTTTAATATAATCGCGGAAAACATTTGAAAATCAGAAGGAATCACAAAATTTATATAAAATCAGCCTCTAGAGTGTTATGTCTGGAGATGTATTTTATTGATGTAACTTGTCAATAGCTATCGCAGGGAATAAATTCAGTTCAAGTTTTCCGTCAGAAATCGCGGAAAATTCGATTTTCCAAAAATCATTGGAAAATTTATATAAAATCAGCCTCTAGAGTGTTATGTCTGGAGATGTATTTCATTGATGTGACTTGTCAATAGCAATCGCAGAGAAAAAATTCAGTTCAAGTTTCTCGTCAGAAATCGCGGAAAATTGGAAAAACGTTCCACCTGAAAGTAAAAAATAAATGTCAGCCTCTAGAGTGTTATGTCTGGAGATGTATTTCATTGATGTGACTTGTCAATAGCTATCGCAGGGAAAAAATTCAGTTCAAGTTTTCCGTCAGAAATCGCGTAAAATTCGATTTTCCAAAAATCATTAGAAAATTTATATAAAATCAGCCTCTAGAGTGTTATGTCTGGAGATGTATTTCATTGATGTGACTTGTCAATAGCAATCGCAGAGAAAAAATTCAGTTCAAGTTTCCCGTCAGAAATCGCGGAAAATTGGAAAAACGTTCCAGCCGAAAGTAAAAAATAAATGTCAGCCTCTAGAGTGTTATGTCTGGAGATGTATTTCATTGATGTGACTTGTCAATAGCTATCGCAGGGAAAAATTCAGTTCAAGTTTCCCGTCAGAAATCGCGGAAAATTCGATTTTCCAAAAATCATTAGAAAATTTATATAAAATCGGCCTCTAGAGTGTTATGTCTGGAGATGTATTTCATTGATGTGACTTGTCAATAGCAATCGCAGAGAAAAAATTCAGTTCAAGTTTCCCGTCAGAAATCGCGGAAAATTGGAAAAACGTTCCAGCCGAAAGTAAAAAATAAATGTCAGTCTCTAGAGTGTTATGTCTGGAGATGTATTTCATTGATGTGACTTGTCAATAGCTATCGCAGGGAAAAAATTCAGTTCAAGTTTCCCGTCAGAAATCGCGGAAAATTGGAAAAACATTCCAGCCGAAAGTAAAAAATAAATGTCAGCCTCTAGAGTGTTATGTCTGGAGATTTATTTTATTGATGTGACTTGTCAATAGCTATCGCAGGGAATAAATTCAGTTCAAGTTTTCCGTCAGAAATCGCGGAAAATTCGATTTTCCAAAAATAATTAGAAAATTTATATAAAATCAGCCTCTAGAGTGTTATGTCTGGAGATGTATTTCATTGATGTGACTTGTCAATAGCAATCGCAGAGAAAAAATTCAGTTCAAGTTTCCCGTCAGAAATCGCGGAAAATTGGAAAAACGTTCCAGCCGAAAGTAAAAAATAAATGTCAGCCTCTAGAGTGTTATGTCTGGAGATGTATTTTATTGATGTGACTTGTCAATAGCTATCGCAGGGAAAAATTCAGTTCAAGTTTCCCGTCAGAAATCGCGGAAAATTGGAAAAACGTTCCAGCCGAAAGTAAAAAATAAATGTCAGCCTCTAGAGTGTTATGTCTGGAGATGTATTTCATTGATGTGACTTGTCAATAGCTATCGCAGGGAAAAAATTCAGTTCAAGTTTCCCGTCAGAAATCGCGGAAAATTGGAAAAACGTTCCAGCCGAAAGTAAAAAATAAATGTCAGTCTCTAGAGTGTTATGTCTGGAGATGTATTTCATTGATGTGACTTGTCAATAGCTATCGCAGGGAAAAAATTCAGTTCAAGTTTCCCGTCAGAAATCGCGGAAAATTGGAAAAACGTTCCAGCCGAAAGTAAAAAATAAATGTCAGTCTCTAGAGTGTTATGTCTGGAGATGTATTTCATTGATGTGACTTGTCAATAGCTATCGCAGGGAAAAAATTCAGTTCAAGTTTCCCGTCAGAAATCGCGTAAAATTCGATTTTCCAAAAATCATTAGAAAATTTATATAAATGTCAGCCTCTAGAGTGTTATGTCTGGAGATGTATTTCGTTGATGTGACTTGTCAATAGCTATCGCAGGGAAAAAATTCAGTTCAAGTTTCCCGTCAGAAATCGCGGAAAATTCGATTTTCCAAAAATCATTAGAAAATTTATATAAATGTCAGCCTCTAGAGTGTTATGTCTGGAGATTTATTTTATTGATGTGACTTGTCCATAGCTATCGCAGGGAAAAATTCAGTTCAAGTTTCCCGTCAGAAATCGCGGAAAATTCGATTTTCCAAAAATCATTAGAAAATTTATATAAAATCGGCCTCTAGAGTGTTATGTCTGGAGATGTATTTCATTGATGTGACCAGTCAATAGCTATCGCAGGGAAAAAATTCAGTTCAAGTTTCCCGTCAGAAATCGCGGAAAATTCGATTTTCCAAAAATCATTGGAAAATTTATATAAAATCAACCTCTAGAGTGTTATGTCTGGAGATGTATTTCATTGATGTGACTTGTCAATAGCTATCGCAGGGAAAAAATTCAGTTCAAGTTTCCCGTCAGAAATCGCGGAAAATTGGAAAAACGTTCCAGCCGAAAGTAAAAAATAAATTTCAGTCTCTAGAGTGTTATGTCTGGAGATGTATTTCATTGATGTGACTTGTCAATAGCTATCGCAGGGAAAAAATTCAGTTCAAGTTTCCAGCCGAAAGTAAAAAATAAATGTCAGTCTCTAGAGCAGGGGTTCCCAAACTTTTACCACTCGCGACCCACTAATTAAAACCCTAAGGTTTTCGCGACCCACCTGTAAAAAATAATTAATTAATGAGATGAATGGGCCTGTTTTCTATTTTTGCTAATACCATCTTCGACATCTGCTTTTGTATTAGGTATTTTCAGGCGAAGTGAGTTTGATAATTGTAATTTATTGCGTTATTTGTTTTTAAATGTTAACATTCCTGATTTCACATATATAAGGCGTTGTGAATGGAACTTTTAAAGCTGCTGTGTAAAAATTGGATATGAATTTTGTACTGACAACCAAAACTGTATCAATTTTTTTCGGTCAAAATTAATTTTGAGATCACTATCCTCACACAACTCTATCAATCCTTCATCCGCTTTTGTCGATATATCAGTAGCTGAACCATTTTGAAACGGATTTATAACCTATGTATATTTATCGAGAATTTTCATTTTGTCGTGGAAATAAAAATCTAAATTTTCCATAAGTTTGTCCAAATGTTCAATTATTACAAAAATAAAATCATTATTTGGTGTTATTTCATTTTCAATGATAAAAGTTTGTAATGTATCAAAGCGCAGTCATAGTTACAACTTTTAATATTATTTTTCCACAACCATAGTTTTTTTGAAAAAGCTTTTATTTTATCATGAACCGAAAATATGTATATCAATTCCATTATTCCTTGAAATTGCAAATTTAATTCATTTAATTTCGAAAATATAGCTGCGTTTTTCTATTAGATTGCTGCTCGAGATCACGATAAATATAGGGAAAACTACTGGGAAATTTTTTCTGTTTTTTAGTACAGAATTTTATACCTCAATAATTATGAATATTGAAAACCATTTTTTGTTTTTGTTAGGATGTAAACATTACATTTTTAACAATATTTACTTTATCAATTAAAGAGGCAGAAGTCTGCCACACACCACACTCAATGCGTGCTGGAATGAACTACAAGGTCAAATTTTATAGAAATTACACATTCAATCGATGAAGAATGATTCACTGATTTGGATGAACTGCTTTTGAACTAACAGAATTGACGGTAACTCACAACGGTAACGGAAATGACTGATTGTGAGCATAAGATTTTAGTTAGCCAACCAAAAAATTATTTTGAAAACCTTACAAAAACGATTAGAATTTGAGAGAAGTTTTAATCGGCTATCATTGATAATGACTCTTTAATGACTATTTGCTCCATGTCAAAAAATTTTCAAAAGCTTGCAAAAGGAATGCCGTCAATCACTTATAATATTCTTGTTGAGGAAGTTTCTAGTGGCAACGATGTACATCTATCCAGCCTGTGGTTATCGACATGATAGAATTTTATCAGAATGATTTTTATTTTTATTATTATCAGTTTTATGAATAAACTTCTCTTTTACTGCCTTTAAAAAATGACTTTTTGTGAAGATTTTTTGACATTTGGAAAATAAATAGAAATGAACTACTAGATGTGTACTAAAAAAATTTCCCTCTTTGGTCAGTTCATAATTTATTTTCAAATTTCAGGAACTCTGTTGTGTTCTACATAAAACCATAGAATTGTTGCGAACTCGTAAATAAACATTTTATTAAAAATTATCATTTAAGTCAATGAATTACTTTATGTAGTTTAAAATTAAATCTATCACATTTAATGATTAAATATTCAAATAATTTCAACTGGACTGAAAAAATTGAAAAAAAGTTTATCGCGATCTCAAACAGCAATCTATAGAAAAACTCAGCTTATATCAGCTAATGCCCGATTTCAGAACAAAACAGCAATTCGTCAGTTAAATAATATTTTCTCTCTTCCTTCTTATATGAAATTGCAATTTATTTCATAATTCAAAATCAATGCCTACCTGATTATATTTCTTTTTTATATGAACATTTTAACAGTAGAATTAAATATTTAACTTTTCAATATCGCTTAAATAAATATTTAATTCTCCCTTTAAAATGCTCATGTAAAAAAGAATTATAATCCAGACAGCATTGATTTTGAATTATGAAACAAATTGCAATTTCATAAAAGAAGAAAGAGAGGAAATATTATTTAACTGACGAATTGCTATTTTGTTCTGAAATCGGACATAAGTAAGTTAGTAAGAATACATAATTCTCATCACACAAAACAGTTGTATACACATCTTTTTTGTTTTCATTTAAATACAATTGCAACTTCTTCACGAAGTTCAACAAGTCTTGTCAGGACTTTGCCCATCAATAGCCAAGGGACTTCTGTGTGCAGAAGTAGAGATTTATGGAGACTTCGCATATCTTCGCATAGATTTTGAAACAAACGTGACTGTAATGGTCTGCTTTAGATAAAATTTAAAATTTACAGTTTTAAAATAATCCATTGGCTTATATTTAAATCAGGATGTTTCGTTTCAAAATGCTGCAATAATTTACTAGTGCCCGATTTCAGAACACAACAGCAATTCGTCAGTTAAATAATATTTTCTCTCTTCCTTCTTATATGAAATTGCAGTTTGTTTCATAATTCAAAATCAATGCCTACCTGATTATATTTCGTTTTTACATGAGCATTTTAAAGGGAGAATTAAATATTTATTTAAGCGATATTGAAAAGTCAAATATTTAATTCTACTGTTAAAATGTTCATATAAAAAAGAAATATAATCAGGTAGGCATTGATTTTGAATTATGAAATAAATTGCAATTTCATATAAGAAGGAAGAGAGAAAATATTATTTAACTGTCGAATTGCTGTTTTGTTCTGAAATCGGGCATAGGTCGCATACTCTCATTAGCTAGCATTTCTTGGCAAATAACACACAGCGGACGAGGATCATCTTCCATGTAAATCCAAATTTTAAATCATCACAATCATATTTAAGTAAATTAATACAAACAACTAAATAATATAATTTTTGGCGACCCACCTTGAGTCAGCTCGCGACCCACCAGTGGGTCGCGACCCACACTTTGGGAACCACTGCTCTAGAGTGTTATGTCTGGAGATGTATTTCATTGATGTGACTTGTCAATAGCTATCGCATGGAAAAAATTCAGTTCAAGTTTCCCGTCAGAAATCGCGGAAAATTCGATTTTCCAAAAATCATTAGAAAATTTATATAAAATCGGCCTCTAGAGTGTTATGTCTGGAGATGTATTTCATTGATGTGACTTGTCAATAGCAATCGCAGAGGAAAAATTCAGTTCAAGTTTCCAGCCGAAAGTAATAAATAAATGTAAACGTTCCGGCCGAAAGTAAAAAATAAATGTCAGTCTCTAGAGTGTTATGTCTGGAGATGTATTTCATTGATGTGACTTGTCAATAGCTATCGCAGGGAAAAAATTCAGTTCTAGTTTCCCGTCAGAAATCGCGGAAAATTGGAAAAACGTTCCAGCCGAAAGTAAAAAATAAATGTCAGCCTCTAGAGTGTTATGTCTGGAGATGTATTTTATTGATGTGACTTGTCAATAGCTATCGCAGGGAAAAAATTCAGTTCAAGTTTCCCGTCAGAAATCGTGGAAAATTCGATTTTCCAAAAATCATTAGAAAATTTATATAAAATCGGCCTCTAGAGTGTTATGTCTGGAGATGTATTTCATTGATGTGACTTGTCAATAGCTATCGCAGGGAAAAAATTCAGTTCAAGTTTCCCGTCAGAAATCGCGGAAAATTCGATTTTCCAAAAATCATTAGAAAATTTATATAAAATCGGCCTCTAGAGTGTTATGTCTGGAGATGTATTTCATTGATGTGACTTGTCAATAGCAATCGCAGAGAAAAAATTCAGTTCAAGTTTCCCGTCAGAAATTGTGGAAAATTGGAAAAACTTTCCAGCCGAAAGTAAAAAATAAATGTCAGTCTCTAGAGTGTTATGTCTGGAGATGTATTTCATTAATGTGACTTGGCCCGACATTTATTTTTTACTTTCGGCTGGAACGTTTTTCCAATTTTCCGCGATTTCTGACGGGAAACTTGAACTGAATTTTTTCCCTGCTGTAGCTATTGACAAGTCACATCAATGAAATACATCTCCAGACATAACATTCTAGAGGCGGTTTGTATTCCAATTAAAATATTTTTTTGGGTTTCTCGAATTTTCCATAATTTTCGTCGAGGAACTGCAGCCAGGTTTTGCCATATAATAATAATAACACAGGTATTTAATGATAATCATGCATCCTTACATTCCTTAGTAGGTTTTAGGCTAAACATTACCGATCGATATTAACTTAATTTTTTATTTTCGGCTGGGATGGCGCAATCGGCAATACCGATTATTTTTTACTTTCGGCTGGGATAACGATCTGCATTACCGTTTTTTACTTTCGGCTGGAATAATGCAATCTGCATTATCGACTTTTCACTTTCGGCTGGCAACTTTCGGCTAACTTTAACAGTATATTAAGTCAACATATTTTATTTTGTAGCAAATAAGTGTATAACAATGCGGTTGATTACCGATATTCCAGTTAAACTAAATTCGCTTTACTTAACATTTACAAAATTTGACAAACGGAAATTAGCTACCAATTTAAAATTATCTGACGGTATCCCATAACGACAAAAACAAACTAAAAATTAACGAAAAATTGTAAATATGATACATCCGGATATCTATAGCCGCAGGTTTACCTGTCAAAACATAGAGATGTCCCTGATTCAGGAGCCATGAACTATAGGTAATCAAGTTAACTGATTACCTATACAAATGAGTAAAGCACGGAATCTTGACAAGCTCGCAAATAAATTTTATTTCCATTTCCTAGACTGGAGATTCTGGTGCAAACGGCAAATAGGGAGCTGTAATGGCTTCCGCCTACTTTCCTGATAACACATAAGTAACTCCACTGAATGATACTGTTAAAGTTAGCCGAAAGCGCGAAAGTCGATAATGTAGGTTGTATTACTCCAGCCGAAAGTAAAAAATGAAGTCGATATCAATCAGTAGTGTTTAGCCTAAAACTTGTGGAAACTTATGGAAAACTCGTGAAATCCAAAAAAATATTTTAATTGGAATAAAATCGGCCTATAGAGTGTTATGTGTGGAGATGTATTTTATTGATGTGACTTGTCAATAACTATCGCAGGAAAAATTTCAATTCAATTTTCCCGTGGAAAATCTCGGAAAATTCAATTTTTCAAAATCATTAGAAAATTTGAACTGAATTTTTCGCCTAAAATAGCTTTTGACAAATCACATCAATAATATACATCTCCAAGCATAACACTCTAGGGGCTGCTTTTATACAAAATTTCTAATGATTTGTGGAACATCGAATTTTCCAAGGTTTCCCACGAGAATTTTGAACTGAATTTTTTTCCTTCGATAGTTATTGTCAAATCCAATAAATACGATTCAACTTCAGATACACACTCTAGAGGCTGATTTTATTCCAATTTTGTGAATTCTCATGATTTTTCGATATTTTCCGCGATTAGATTAAACAAAGTTTTCAACGTAACACTATTTACTACATTTCTTATTACAATCCATATATCCTATTTACTTTCGGCTGATAACCACAAACAATTTTTATTTTCGGCTGGAATGTTAATAACGTAATCTGCATTATCGACCTTTTACTTTCGGCTATCTTTAACAGGGTATCCGAATGAGATTAGGCGGATCATATAGTCAACTGCAAGCAGAGATGGTTGGATTGATAGGATGTGAGGCGAATGCGCCTAGTTTTAATAGGCTGGTACAATATTTAAGAAATTTCAAAAAAATTCTAAAGTTCAAGCCAAATGATTTGAACATTTATAAATAATAAGTAATATTGGAAAGAAGAGTAAGGTTCGTGGACTGTTATCTACTTTATCTATGTGCTGTAGATTTCTGTCAAAACCACGAATGTTGTGAAATAATCATTATAGATTATCTTTAATCATTGTAGTAATTTATCAAGTAACTCCTTTCAGTAAAATCCTGAATAATCTGGCAAATTTGCTATTATCTCGAATATCGTTAACAATTTTGAATAAACAGTTACATTATTCGGGTAACATCAAGCTATTTCGAACATCTTCAATAATCTCATATTCGCAATATCTGGATTAATTCAAAATTATTTCAAGGACCTTTGAAAGTCTCAAATATTCTCGAAAAATGTCATTCAATATACTCAAAAATTATTTAACGAGACCCTAAACAAATATCGAAAAGCTGAAACATGAAAGTCTCGATAAATCACTAATTCTGTAATAAGACACCAGTTGAACCCATGACAAATTTCGAGAAACAAGGATATAACTCGAATAACTTAGAAAAATTCGAAAAGTCTTAGAATTCGAAAAAATCCTCAGTATCCACCAAAAATTTCGAATATTCCCGAAATTTTCAAGAATCTGGAATAAAATCTGAAAATTATCATGGGCATCGCAAAACCACTTATAATAATCTTCGTTGTCAAATAATTAAACGCTATTCAACTTCGAATATCTACATAAATCTAAAAATCTTGAATTTCGATAATCTCATCTCTGTCGGATTATGTATCAGTAGTGCTGTTTTTAATTCAGCTCCACGCTAAACTCGAATAATTACGAAAAAATCACAAGACAAAATCAGATTTTGGTGATTTTTTCTTGGATCACGGTGTAAGTTCTCGGATTAATTAAGATTTATACATTCCCTCCCTGCATCTAATACACTAAACGAAACAACAAATTGTGCTTTTCTAAGCTCAAATTTTTATATTTGTGCATTCATCCCAGATAATAATTTTATTCGCTACTAAAACTTTGGTAATTGCTGATTGTTTCGCAATGTTGCATGTCGGTTTTTCAGTCGTTTGAAAGTTTAACGGCAATTGCAACGCTGAATGAACCGTTCGGCATCCTTCCAGAAACGTGGCCGTATCCCAGAAGAAGCAACTGCTACAGCAATTTCGGATCTCGCGCGAATAGTGGCCAAAAAGACATCAAAGACATGCGGAATGTCTTCCCAGTTCCACCGGGCGCATCGATGTAAAATAAGCCACCATTTCCATCATCAATTGCCTTCATTAACGTATCGTACACTTCCTTTTGTTGGGGACAGTGATACATTCGTTCTTTGAAATCGTCGTTCATTCCACGATATTATAGCGTTGGCATTCCTAACTTGACTAACAAACTGCCGCACATGAGGTAACACATGCCATCAATCAAAAGCAAAGCCTGGTTATGTATTTCATCCTCACTCACCTCGAGATCGGGATTTCCTGAACTGACACGAATTCGATGTATAATGTCTTCTGACATGTCATCCTTGTACTTGTTCCTCAGTTCAGGGATTCGATGGGAAGCATGTCGAAATAGTGATAGAAAATATTGTCCGTATCTGACTTGGAGATATAGAAACAATTGCTTCAGCGATTGTCATGTTTAAATGAGTATCATTTTCAAGCAAATTGAGCATGCAGCAGGAAATGTTGGGCACAGTTCGAAGTGATTCAAATGATGTCAACCCACGAACATTCACCAGCAACAACCACAAGTAGAAGTATTCGTCATTCTTTGGATGAACTGTATAAATGCGACTAAGAGTATCAGTAAAACGCCCATACGGATTGTTAACGCCAAAATCGTTTACCATCGGTCCTACAATTAAAAGAAAATTAATTTCATAAAATTCAGAATCCAAGATGCATCTAAGAAATCCATAACACAGTATTATTATTAATTATACATAATTATTATAATAATTCTCGGTCCCATTAAAGAAGGAGTCACGTACAGAATGCGAATGAATCACGAGATCAGAAATGATCTCGATAAAGTAGACATCATTGGATTCATAAAATCGTCAAGGCTAAGATGGCTGGGGCACGTACTTCGTTCACAAAATCGGACCACCAAACAGGCCTTGGAGTCGGCACCAACGAAAGTAGGACCTCGTGGGAGACCACCTACCCGATGGATGGACGACGTTGAAAGGGACCTATACACACTCGGTCACCGTGTCTGGCGTTCTCTTGTGGCGGATCGAATTATTTGGAGGAGCATCGTTGAGGCGGCCAAATCCCTTCATGGGATGTAGCGCCAGCGGAAGAAGAAGAAGAATAATTATTACCTAATCTTGTAACTCATAATGTAATTTTATTAGTTGCTAAATAGTTAGTAAATTCTATTTTCTATCTTATATTCAAATGTATAAGCTGAAAATTTTGTAATCAACAAAAATGGACTAATTTATCAGTTGACAGCTACCAACATTAAAATTGAAAATTGTAAACCATGAAGTTGGTAGCCGTCTTTAAGTTAACACCTGAGGATATAGACGAGTACTGTATTCCTTCAACTCGTTATCGTTTCTTTATTAACTGAATATTTAAAATAAATTTAGCTCTTCCATCTTCGACGTTTGTGAGGAACACATCGTTCCTATTTTTTAATAATAAAATGTAAATTAATATATTATAAATATAATATATAAATTTATCTATTTAACAATAAAATGTTAATTTAAACAAAATTCAAATAAATATATTGGACGATCAGCTACGGATGAACCGCATCGCCTTGCTGCCGACGTTAAAATTTTTTTGATGAAGCATTCCAAGCATAATAACGTGGCATCTCAGAGTAGAGCAACGTTCGTGCATACAGATCACTTTGACAAATCAAAAAGAAACTGGTCAATATTGTCGCTGGAGGTGTTTCAGTATATCGACGCATATCGACCAACTTCATCAAGAACTTGATAGTGCGTGATTTCATCGTTGGTATTGGAAATTTGAAGGCCAAAAACGGTCATATCGCTGCCTTTCGTGACACATTTGCAGACGAATTTGATGAACTTTACTGATTTGCAATACTCCACGTTGCAATGCGCCTTGAATGTTTTGGAAAGTAGTGGCGAATACGGAACAATCGAAGTGTTGTCGACTACGCCAATACAGAGGATAACTATCGTTGCCAGTGATAGTGTCCGCCGTCAAATTTCGTGGATAACGCTTGGAACACTTGCCGTCGATCAGGCACGGTGATTGGGGGTTGATAGCGCCACACGGACCGTGAATCATGTTCGTAGTTACAACATCATGCAAGGCTGGATCGGTTTCGGCATCGGGAATCTCGGCACATATATACATTCTCTCGCTAAAGTCTACATACACCTCCAAAACTTTTCATAATCATATCGTATATGTAAATCGGACCAAATGGTATCAACGGATCCAATGGAAGAAACTCGAAAATCGACGTTTCAATATTTTATGCAATGTTTGCTTTTCCAATCGATTTCTAAGGCCATTCTATGGATATGTAAGAAGTTTCAACTAAATCGGACATGTAATGTCGATTTTAGCATTTTTCATGGTGTATCCTTGGGCAACTGTAATGAACTTCAATAATTTATTACATCCGAACCGGGAAGTCGATTGTCCTGAAACGTCCTCAACGTACTTTGTTATCGTTCTACCTATCCAGAACAGGTACTGGCTTACTGATGACGTGTAAAGTTTTTTATTTATACACGTTCTTAGAACATGCTGTATAGCATGTATAGCATGCTGTATAGTATGCTGTATAGCAAGTTCTCGGATTTCGATACTATTGAGTTTTTTTTTCATTTTGGAAGGTAAAATTCAAAAATCATTATTAATTGCTCGATTGGGATGAAATTTGGTACACAGGTAGCAGATGGTATGCTGAGACTATACACAGAAAAAAATTTCTTTCGAAATGCTCCCCAACAATTTTGGAGCGTTTTTGGTGTTAACTTCAACAACAATCGAAGTGTTGTCGACTACGCCAATACAGAGGATAACTATCGTTGCCAGTGATAGTGTCCGCCGTCAAATTTCGTGGATAACGCTTGGAACACTTGCCGTCGATCAGGCACGGTGATTGGGGGTTGATAGCGCCACACGGACCGTGAATCATGTTCGTAGTTACAACATCATGCAAGGCTGGATCGGTTTCGGCATCGGGAATCTCGGCACATATATACATTCTCTCGCTAAAGTCTACATACACCTCCAAAACTTTTCATAATCATATCGTATATGTAAATCGGACCAAATGGTATCAACGGATCCAATGGAAGAAACTCGAAAATCGACGTTTCAATATTTTATGCAATGTTTGCTTTTCCAATCGATTTCTAAGGCCATTCTATGGATATGTAAGAAGTTTCAACTAAATCGGACATGTAATGTCGATTTTAGCATTTTTCATGGTGTATCCTTGGGCAACTGTAATGAACTTCAATAATTTATTACATCCGAACCGGGAAGTCGATTGTCCTGAAACGTCCTCAACGTACTTTGTTATCGTTCTACCTATCCAGAACAGGTACTGGCTTACTGATGACGTGTAAAGTTTTTTATTTATACACGTTCTTAGAACATGCTGTATAGCATGTATAGCATGCTGTATAGTATGCTGTATAGCAAGTTCTCGGATTTCGATACTATTGAGTTTTTTTTTCATTTTGGAAGGTAAAATTCAAAAATCATTATTAATTGCTCGATTGGGATGAAATTTGGTACACAGGTAGCAGATGGTATGCTGAGACTATACACAGAAAAAAATTTCTTTCGAAATGCTCCCCAACAATTTTGGAGCGTTTTTGGTGTTAAAAACGCTCCAAAATTGTTGGGGAGCATTTCGGAAGAATTTTTTTCTGTGTATAGTCTCAGCATTCCATCTGCTACCTGTGTACCAAATTTCATCTCAATCGAGCAATTAATAATGATTTTTGATCGATTTTGCCTTCCAAAATGAAAAAAAAAACTCAACAGTATCGAAATCCGAAAACTTTTGAAAAATCCGTTGGAAAATCCTTTGATTTTCTAATAAAATCAGTATTAATTGCTCGATTGGGATGAAATTTGGTATTTTACAAAGAAGCGTGAAGTTGAGATTCCGGATAGGTCGAGACAGCATGTTCTAAGAACGTGTATAAATAAAAAACTATACACGTCATCAGTTATCAGTAAGCCAGTACCTGTTCTGGATAGGTAGAACGATAACAAAGTACGTTGAGGACGTTTCAGGACAATCGACTTCCCGGTTCGGATGCAATAAATTATTGAAGTTCATTACAGTTGCCCAAGGATACACCATGAAAAATGCTAAAATCGACATTACAGGTCCGATTTAGTTGAAACTTCTTACATATCCATAAAATGGCCTTAGAAATTGATTGGAAAAGCAAGAATTGCATTCTGGTAAAATTAAAAAGAAAAGCTTACTACAAATCATGTGCATTAATTCAATATACATAGATGGCGCAGTGGGCAGCAAAATTTTGAAAAATCGTACCAAAAATTGACACCTGGGGAAATTTGAATTCAAAAATTGTGGACAAAGCAAAACAAAAACTTACAAAATATTAAAAACGTGTCATAATTGTGTGATTAAATAATTTGTTTTCGTATTTCTCTGCCAACAATTATAGACATCTAACGTACACTAGTAAAACTGAAGATAAATTTAGCAATTAATATTTTAATTCGTCAGAGCAAACTTTGATGGATTTTTCAAAATGAAAGTTCGAGAAATATATTTTATAAATAATTTAATTTTAAAATTTCCGCAATTAATATTTAACAATATACCCTTCTTGTATATTTCTGCTAAAGGTATGTAGAATACTTTTGTATAAACATTTTGTAGCACTTTTCCTATTTTAATTGAAAAACTTGAAGCTAAAAAACACCATTTTTACTATGGATTCCTATGGAAATCAGTAAAAAGTTATACCACTAAAAAAGCTTCTGAAAAATACGTCATAACGATTATGGCTCTATATTCTAGAAGGCTCTGGCTATACTCTATGAAATATTATATTTTTGCATGCTATTAAAACTACATTCCATCAAACTGCAAATATTTAATATATATGAGCATTCATCTGGTTTATATTGGAATGTATCAAAAATCACTACGACTCAAACACTAATATAACTCAAAAAGTCAATCAAAATAATTATTCAACAATAAACCGGTATTTCTTTAAATTATACCGGCAATGTTGATAATTCGAACCGATACATTGTTATAGTTTCGTCTGCGTTTATTCGTCTCGCGATTATTTTAAAACCCGTTTTAACACTATCAAATAATTTTATCAATCAATTCTAGTTCCTTCCTCATTAAAAACTAACAAATAACTCTAATTTTTATAGTCTTCTAAGCAAAACAAAAACATTAACCAAAGTCAATGCTCCACGCGCGGCCAAAACTGGTATATCCGTTTATAAGTTAAGTCACATAATGTACATGCGATTATTATATTGCTAACCCATTTATACAAATCGCTAAACTTGTTTTAATGTCAATAGGTTATTTCTGATTGATGCTAGTAATATTTGCTTTACGCTATAGCGGCTATTGTGATCGCGTATAATAATATAGCGGTCGACCATGGAAGTCGTCTATACAGTTCGCGATACGCCTTTCACTAGAATGTGTATAGAAAAAAAAAATAAACGAAATCACAAAACCTTGGCCCATACCTAGCCTTGATCGAACATTAGAGATAGGTAGAAAATTCTTTAATAACCAAAAACAATAATAAAAAGACTTTCGATTAAATTAGCATTAATTTGTTGTTCACATGTAAATTAATATAAATCAGAATCAAAACTTTGACATTACACGCAAAACATATTAGAAGCAATTTTGTTTGACTGCGGGTTAAATAATTTGTTTGGCGCGGAAATAATTTGGATTTGAAAATGAACACCAATTACCTATTATTAATTTATTATTCCAATTGGAATGTATAGTTGGTAAATCAGAAGATGTCAAATAAATAATAGCCAAGCCCAATACGACATTTCGTTTAGAGCAGTTTTAGTATCTGTCTACGACATTTGCTTTTGTATCCACTCATGTAGGTTTAAGTTCAAATAATTCTTTATTAGTGAATCAGAATTTATTCTATGTATAATATTAGGAGCAGCACTAACCGAATTAGACGTTTAAGATTAACCTTTGGTGTGATATTTCGGTTTATTGAAATTTTCTTTGTCTTGATATCTGTAAATTTTTGACCATACGCTGCTTGCTTAGTTTTTTAGTTAGCTGCTGACCAGTTTTCCCACTGAAGTTCATTAATTTTGTTTGCTTTAACTTTGAAAAAATATAATCCACCACGGGCAAAGTAAAAAATGTTTGGTTTTTTTCAGAGTGGGTTGAGTTTTTCTTTATTTTGTCGCGTTTTTATAAATAATTTGTACAAACTGATTCAGTTATTTAAAAAAATTAGCCAACCAAAATAAGTTTTTTTCTCACGTAAATAAAAGCCCGTACTAACTGCACCTGCACCAACTACATAGTAACACAGCTTATTTTTTTCAATACATATTTAAATTCTCTTTGGTTTTTCGGAGGGGCTACACTGTTTAAAGGTCGTACTTTCCAACTGGTCAGTGTTTTGTTTCCGTCTTTTGAAAAACTTGGCGAATATTTTCAACTGAAATTAAAGAGTCGATAAAGCAGATTATATACTATGTATTTATACATTATCTCCCCCTAAAAACTCTTCCAAGTTCCATTTGGGAAATCTAGTAAAATTCTAGTTTTAAAAATCATTAAAAACTTTTTATAAAATTAGGCTCTAGAGCAGTGGTTTCCAAGCCAACTAAGTATTTTCGGGAAATATTCATTCAAAATAAGTAAAGCAATAAAATTACGAAAAACAAAATTCGGGTGGGCTGTGTCGTCTACACGGCCGTAGATGTTTTGTGTCACAACGTCTGTACACAGTGAGGAAAATGATAGACTGTTTAGGTTTTTTAAAATCAATTTATTTATTTTTATAGATTAATGGAATTGGGGTACAATGGCAGTGTGCGAGAATTTAGTTCGTTATTAGAATTTTGTAGTATAACGTATGTGGAGATTAATTATTTTAACTTAAGATTAAATAACCATCACACTATCATTAAGGAAATGTTCGCAGCTGAATTACTCCGATCATATTGTAGTAGGCGTTCCCCCGCCACAGTGGGTTCAAACATTGCCAATTGCTATATTTTGTAGTTTGTAATATTAATTAAAATTTACGTTTTTTTCATTTAAAATAAATTATCTAGTATTTCTACAATGAGATGGGGCGTGCTCCCGCTTCAGTGCTCTTAAGGTTTATGGGAGGAAGCTCCTCCAGATATTAATTTTTTTGCATTTTGTTTTATTCCTAAATGTTTATAGGAAGTCACCGAAGTGTCCACTCTAAAACATACTTTTCAAGAGAGAGAACTTCAATCGATTCTCAAAACGTGTTTTTTACGAACGTAACTCAAAAGTAATGAACCAATCAACTTGAAATTATGTACAGATATTCTTTAACTTATCGGCTTTTGCACAAACCTAAAATTTTGTATAAATTGTTATAATAAATATTGCTTTTAACGATTTTGGTTCATGCACAGCGGAATGACCTTTTTTAATGAAAAAAATTTGTTTCGTTGTATTTAATTAACTACAAGGACATGGGCGTTCCACTCCGCAAATTCTAGGAGCCAAGTTCGAGAATCTCTAGCGCTTCCATCTTGTTTTTTTTTAACTCATAAAAATTTTTTTTTTTATTCATTTGAAAGTCAATATTGTAATGAAATTTGATTCACTGCAATAAATTCTCTCAATATTTTTGGAAAATTTTTTGAAAATCATGAAAAACAGAATTGCTCTGATCAGATATGCCGTTAAGCTTCAGTGGTTCAAGCATTTTAAATCGCTCGAAATCAGTAGGTAGGGGCGCGGCTTTCTTCGCCGCTTGATGACATCATTACAGTAATGTTATTCGTGAGGCATGACGGGCCAACTTATGCAATCATATATTTAAAGTAAACGTAATGCTTATTGTTGATGAGTGATTGTCCACGGCCATCGGTCAAATTTCGTTTCGCTCACTTTCCGAACATGGAAGTCTGAGTTGTACTACGTTATCATGTCAAAAAATCAATTGAACAACGCGGGAATTATTTATGTTTATCAGGAAACTCGATTCGAATAATTTTTGGAAAATCGGATTTTTCCAGATTTGCCACATAAAATATCAACGGAATGTTTTTTCATCAATGCCATCCACCTTCAGGCGTTACATTAAACACACTGATTTTATTTGCTCACTTAGAGTGTATAGTGGGGCTAATTTAAAAATAATACTGAAAAACTAGCCGTAGATACTATAGAGAACTCTTTCTTATTTACATTTTGACTCTTCTTATTATTTTAGTAGTAGTGTCGGCGACGACATATCGTTATCATGTCGTCTAATGGAAAAGTGCTCTAAAAAATACGGAAATAAAACATCAGAGTCGAAATTAAACTAATATTTGGAATTTTTTGTTATTTTCCTATCATTTTATTTTATCTTTGAAATTTCAATAAGATTCTTTCGGCTTTTTATAGACAAAATATATTCATGCCGATTATACAACTCGCCGGATTTAGTGCGGCGGGAGAACATCCGATTCGCATTCGATCCGCATTTGAAAATATTTGCATTATAGAATCCGACAGAAATCTGCGTTATCGATCCGCAATGCAAATGCAATTTCATCACCAGCTGTCAAATTTTCCACATTGGATAAAGTATTTATTTAATAACCTATAAATATTTATGTGAATTCTAAGAAAAATAAATATTTAAGTTTAAAAAATTAAGTGATTTTAGTACGTAATTATGAATACAATTGGGTTTTATTTAAATTTGGACGAGGGAACGAATAACAGGAAAGAAACACGGAAAACGATACGAAATATGTGCCAAGACATTTTTCAGTTGTCAAACGCCCAGTGAGTAAAAATTTTCTGAAATTTGGTTTCGTTTGTGTTGATTATTCCTAACGGTCATTTAATTTTCAGATTTATAAAAAACTTCAGATTAAGCAAAGCGACTTTTAGTTATGTTTTAAAAGAACTAAAAACTAAATTACCATAGGTAGTAAAATCTTCCTTACTAACCCCAGAGTTTAAATTGGCAGCGTGTCTAAGATTTTTCAGTAGAAGGCAGATACCAAAACGGTGTCGGTCAGGATCATTTTGTTGGCATGGCACAACCAACAGTTTCGGTTGTATTATCGGAAGTGCTTGATATTTTGGAAACCACTTTATGTCCTAAATGAATATCGCTAAAAATGACCGAAGATGAAAAAAACTGAAGGGTATATTTTTTGTCAAAGTGCAGAATACTTGATGATAATATGATAGTGAGATCTTAGAGGCATCCGAATATTTCAAAACATATACAATAATGGGGATAGAAACCAAAAATTACTCGGTATGGCTTTTCATCTAATACCCTTGACAGACTAGGCATTAGCTACGCGCGATTAGTGAAACAAGATTAGCTAATCCACCACAAATCCATTTGCTGTGACAGACTAGGGATTAGTTTCCTAGGCAAAGTAGTAAAATACAATGATGGTGATTTGCTAAAATATAACTAGTAAATCAGATTGACTCATTTTTTAATTCAATATTTTTAACACTAGAGATTTTCTTTTTATTAACATAACCTCAACATTTCTTCAGCACAAATTGTTTAACATGTCATTGATTTTATAACTTCTATCGTAAACTCACGCCGCTTGCACTTTCAGCAATGTTGAAATAATTATTTCGCAATGTAGTGCCACTTCGGTCATCATTAAACCCAATACAACGAGAAAGGCTTCCAAATTTTCAAAGAATAGTGCACTAATCTCAATTGGTTACTAATCCTCAAATAAAACGAGATTAGCTAATCTTCAACTTGACAAACTATGTACACCTAATCTCGAAAAAATCACTAATTTGCGCTTAGCTAATCCCTAGTCTGTCAAGGGTATTACAAATTGTTTATTGTGTTAATCTTTCAATAATTTTTTTTTTAAGCTGACGCTGTATAACCCCTCTTGCCATGGCTTATTACCCCATTCGAAAGTGCTGAGGCTAATACTTCCAAAAGCCAGTTCAATAAAAGCCACAGTTCCGGCCGTATGATGGCTAGATGCCTGCTTGGAGTAACCAGACATTTACACTACACACCTGACAAACCAATGAAAATAATTAATATGGCAGCTGCTATACATAATATTAAAATCCATTTTAATGTTCCAGAATATGATGAGCCAACTGAACCACAATTTCACGAGAACGATGAAATTACCAACCATGAAATTGAATCCCAAGGAGGTCAAAGGTATTCTACAGATGCGAGTGAATTTCTGTTTGGGCCCTTTATTTTGAACAACTTCTGTAATTGTTTCCATACCAATGCTATGATATATTTGGATTTCGACCTTTTCTTCAGGTAACAGCGATTCCTCTAGTCTATAACATTAGTTGTTACTGTTAGTAGACTATTTTCAGATGTCGTACTTTGACATTTGGCATCGTCGGAATTATAAGGTCGCTTTCGATGAACCCCGAACTTATTGGCTTTTGCCACACCTTCTACACAATCTCTAAGGCATATCAGTTCAATCACTTCTTCCTCCAAAGGGCTGAATGATATTTATGAGTAATCCCTGCCGCCAGTACCTCGAATCTTACGATTATTGTGGGCTAATTTCTTCCTTAAGAAGCATTTAAAATCATCCAAACCAAATCTGAAATTAAAAATTGAAACATCTATTAGACCTGAGCAAATCTCCTTACCTTTTTTCAGTCCGCAATTTCTTATTTTGTTACCTTCTTAATATTATTTAAATTAATTCAGATTTGCAATTCACATATGCATAAACGATGATTTCAATTTTCAAATTTTCAAAAATTACTCAATCCACTATTTTAGTCATTTAGAACGAGGTATATATGTACATATAAATCCGATTATAGATTTTTATCTCTATCCTGTTATGAGTAGATATTATTCGACATTTTATAGATTTTAAGAGATTTCCCGTATCAAGATCGGATTGAATAATTTAGCATTAGGTTAGGTGAGATTCTCGAAATTCGATATACATACATATTTAGATTAATTAGATTTTCAGGCTTTGATTAGCGTTAGGTTGGTTGCATCTCACGCAAAGTTATTTTTTTATAAATTTTACTTTTGAATAGCTTAACATTAAGACTTTCCAAAATTTTCCAGGATTTTAATTTTGTTTGAGATTTTCGGGAATTGATCGGATTTTGTCGAGTTTAGCGTGGAGTTGAATTAAAAACTGCACTACTGATTTACATAATCCGACAGAGATGAGATTATCGAAATTCAAGATTTTTAAATTTATGTAGATATTCGAAGTTGAATAGCGTTTAATTATTTGATTATGATAATTTTCCGGCTTTTACTCCAGATTCTTCAGAATTTCGGGAATATTCGAAATTTTTGGTGAATATTGACGTTTTTTTCCGAATTCTAAGACTTTATTCGAGTTGTATACTTGTTTCTCGAAATTTGCCATAGGTTCAACTGTGTCTTATTACAGGATTAGTGATTTATCGAGTATTTTATTTTTCAGCTTTCCGAGATTTGTTTAGGGTTCAGTTAAATAAATTTGTAGTATGATATTTGCTCAAAATTGTTAACGATATTCGAGATAGTAGCAAGTTTTCTAGATTATTCTGTATTTTACTGAAAGGAGTTACTTTAATGATCATTTCACAACATTCGCGGTTTTGCCAGAAATGTATAAATATGTATTTATATAATATAGATAAAGTAGATAAAAGATCGCATTACCTTACTTTTCGCTCCAATATTACACTATTTAATCTAAGTACAATGCTAATAAATATTCAAATCACTTGAAAACTTTAGAATTCTTTAAGTTTTCTTAAATATTATACCAGTCTATTAAAACTGGTGCACATTTGCATCATATCCTATCAGGTAATACAACCATTTCTGCTTGCAGTGACTTACGCATATCCTTAATTCGGGTGTGTGCTTTCTGTTGTTTTTTAAAAATATTTATTGAGTATTTTCCGGGATTTCCTATGTTTAAATTTTTTAAGCGAAACAATATTACAAAAAAGTAATATTCTAAATTAAAAAAAAACAATTATTTCAACACATAATTTCACATAGGACAATAATTGCTAAGATAAAGGTTCAATCTATAAGATTTGTTAACACATTTTATGCGAGTTTACATTTGTTTAACAGTGTAACTCAATAAAAAATTAATTTGTGAGGAACAAGATCCAGAATGTAACGAAGGCATACGGTGCTCTCTCATAAATTATGAAATACCGACCCTGAGTTATGGAACAACGTGGGTCCTGAAAACGTGAGTCTCTTTACATTTTATATAGTGCCGATTCTGGTTAGGGTTGCAAAAAACGCTACTTTTACATAAACCGTAAAACTGGATTTTGGAATACTCAAAACCGGTTAACCGTTTGAAATTCGGTTTTTCTGAATACTTTTAGTAAATGAAATTAATGATTCTCAAAGAACAAAAGGTTAATTCCGTTAGGTATTTCAGAGTTTGTATTAATTCGCTGCGATTATTAGAGTTTCTTGAAAGGGGATCGTTGTTCTCATCTCCGTGCGTTATTGGCTTTATGCTATTGCATTGGAGTGAAAAATGATTCCTTGAGTGGTTTCGTTTATTCGTTCCAAACAGTTTAAATTTTCAGAAATTTTAATAAATCATATTTGCAGATATTCATTTCTTAGTCCGTTCTTTTATTTATTTGGAATTTTCGGAATGAAGCTATGAAATTTTATTGTTGTAGAAATTCTAAAATTCGTGCTATTTACCATAGGAATGATTTTTGTCCTTGATTGATTCTTTAATTTCAAATAAAACGTTGTTAAAATGCTTTAAAAATTTCACACGAGTCCTTTAACAGTGGAAGACAAAATTGATAAAATTTACTAAATAAAATGACCATGTGGTGTTTATGATACGAATTTTCCACTGGTCGGATTTATAATTGACGAAAAACATTACCGTCCAGGGGCAGTATTATCGAATTCCACATCTATTTTCCACATGTGGACATCTGTCAAAATTCCCTTAATAATTCCCTTGGTATTTTCCCTATGTATATTCCACATGCAACCAAATACCCTATTCTTGAATCATTCGGAATTTTTTATTCACCACTCAGTGCGTTGAATTTATTTTTGATAATTAATGTTTTGGTTTATTTTATACAACGCAATTTTGTAATTTTACCAAAGCAGCAATTGTCAATAAAGTCAACTAAATAATGTTTGCAATGTTTTTTTTGCTATACATATGTCAGTCCATTTTTATAACGTTTTTCTTAACTTGCTTTATTGTCTATCTGTCTGTATGTTTGGGTCAAAATTTGAGGTCGATTTTAAACCAACTTCCTTCCATGACCTAGGGACTTGAAATTTTGAACATAGCTCAGAACTAGATGACAATGCAATATTCAATAGTTTGCGATATATTTCGACTCCAGCAGCTGTATTCTGAAAAAAACGTAACTTTGTGATTTTGTGAACTTTGTGTGTCATTTTTTGTCAATCTGTCTTTTGCCAATGTGAATAGATTCGATGGTTTACCCACCCGTGACCTGCATGAGAGAAACATGCATAATTGGCCATGGGAGAAACATGAATTTTCTAAGTCCAGTTCACAAATGGACTGCCCATTGTTTGCCCTTGAGACTTGTTGATTGTCATTGCGAATGCCAAACGAATTGAAAATTGAAGCCGTTTGAATAGGATTGTCGTATCCGAGGGTATTATTGGGATACGTGGCAACAGAACAATTTCTTCCTTAAACTTTCTTAACACAAACGTGTGCCGTTGCATAATTTGGGTGAGTTTAAATTACGAAGCAGAATTATCGGCGAACCAATCTTCAATCTAAGATTGTGTGGTGGCATTTCTGGCATATCTAGTAAATTTAAAAATTCATTTGGATAACTTACTGCATCGTTTTCGTCAACGACGATTGATTTGAGAGACATCAGTTCACCTGGCAACGATTCTTCTATCTGAAAGTTAATTTCGTTAACATCAAAATTTTTCGCTGCCCAAATAGCACGTTCACTGAGCCAATTATGGTTCAAGTAATTATTCAATATGTCCGGGAAGACATTCTCAATTAATTCATGTTTTGAATTAACGATAAGGCATAGATTGTCTGGCAATTTGATGCATTGTGTGTTTGAATGCAGTTCGATATTACCGTTGCCAATATTCAGCAATTGTTCAGAAAATATTTGTGGCGACGGATCATTTTGCAACTGTACTCGTATGTTGATGATCAATCGAACTGTCTATACGCTTCGCCATAGAAATTATTATTTTAAACATGCGTTAATCTCATCGGCATAAGTAGAGCGTGGAATGACTGGCAATATTTGTCGCACCACCGAATAGTTTGTTGTTGCAATTTAAATCTTGCATAGTTCCATCATGCATAATGCTTCGAGTAAATATTTAAGAGCCATAGTACATTAATCCCAGATAATGATCGAACTCTTTTTCAACACTGCAGCCATTCCGCTTTTTTTTTTAATGCTACACATTGCGTTCGGTTTGTTATGGACGTCTAATGGCAGTTTGAGCACTGAATCTGCCATTCGTCCATCATCTAACAAAGTGGCAGCAATGCCTGACGATGCAATTGCCAAAGCAATTTGCTAACTACAATCTACAATGCTCTCTTTCTCGCGCAAAACAACTACGAATTATTTACGGATCGCTTTTTAAAATTTTTGAATGTTTTGAATCAGTCAGTAAAATTTAATTTTTTGTTAAAAAAATTAAAAGAATTTTTTTAAATCTCGACAAAAGTGCCCTTTATCGGATGCAAAACTATCCTATCTTTTAAGAAATCCTATCTTTACGATATACATTCACAAAATTTCATTGAAATCGGTTGGGCATTTTCGGAGATTAGCGTGTACGAACATCGTGACATCTGATTTTTATTAAATTCTTTTATTTAACTTACACTGATGTGATCAAATCTTGCATTGCAAAATTTTAATGCTTAGACTTTATCAATCTTGACGAAAATTGGCACGCGTGTGTAACTTAGGTGACAATACAAGTTGGTGGTGTTCGGTGACAAAACAAGTTGGTGGAGTGAGCTACCCCCGCACCCCTTATGTTCCACCCACGCATCGCTCAAATCATTTATTTTCAAGTTTTTCTTAATTTTAACATATTTGTCAGCTATAACTAAACAATTTGGTTGTTTTTCAAAGAGGGCAACCCGTGCATTTCCTATTTCCACCCATGCATCGCTTCAACCAGTGTATTTATTAATTTTTTTTTACTTATATATATTTCTGTTAATTACAACACATTTACTGGCCTTAATAATAAAATTCAAGTTTTTTTTTGAGAAAATCCACCCAATAATTATCAAACACGAATTATGAAGATCAGTCTAATTAATTATTATATGAATTATATTCAACATTAAAAATATTATTAAAAATATGTTTTGATGAAAGTTGAATTTAGTTTTGACCACAAAATTGTTTTGATTATCAAGTCAAGATGATAAAATTCGAATTTCAAATTTCAAAACAAATGTCAATGAACGTGGTTATGTTTATATAAATGATGAGTTAAAACAACAAATAGGTATGTGAATTCAATATTTATAATAATAATTAATAATTCGAAATGATTAAGTCTTTAAACATCGACCGATTCCCGTCAATAAAAGTAATGACATCTAATTATTTCATTTAATGTTGACGCAACAAGGAACATAGAGAAGATAGCCACGGATAAAATCATACCAACTGTTATAAACAAAACTGGGGGACTTAAGGCAAGAAGGTTAGAGAAAGCTAAGAAGCGATACAGAGAAAAAATAGATAATGAAAGACTCGAGACTCTCGCCTCGAAATGACAAGAAACAATCAAAGACGTTATCTCCAAAAACAAAGATCACTCAACCGCGAAGAAAGATTGATTCAAATAAGAATGGAGAAAGCGACGAATGAAAGTAGCTTGACAACTTTTAGAAATTCAATCAATGTTTACGCAGAAAAAGTTTGTGATGTGTGTACCAAGAAGTGCTACCCTAAGCAAGTAAAAAATTTGAGTGTGCAAAGAAAACTTCCTGCTTATCTACCTCTGGAATTAATCAGAAAAGGAGTTCTTACTTTGTGTCATCGATGCAAGGCACACATTTTAAGCAAAAAAAGTAATCCACCTGCAAAGTCATATTGGAATAACTTTGATCCAGGATCCATTCCTCCAGAGCTGAGTGTTTTATCGCAATCAGAACAGCGATTACTTGCAAGAATTAATCCTTTTTTAAAAATTATAAAATTTTCGGGGTCATTTGGACAGTTTGAGTTCGCAGTCGACATTTTTGAAGTTGTCAAAAAATTGCCAACATTCTTACCAATATCAACATCCGACTCTGATATTATTGTTGTAACCGAATATTTGGAAAACCTCAGCAAAACCAGAGACTATTCCGTTTCGAAAGAAAAATTGATCACTGCTTTAAGATGGCTGAAAGAAAACAATCCATTATATCAAGATGTTATCATTGATGAAAACGTACATCTGGATGAACGAGACATAATTCGACTGTCAAATGTGCAGAGTGATACAACCATGAATCACGAGGAGATAGAAGTTGAGTCAGAATGGAAGCCAATAGGGAACCAGTCTTTTATCATTCGTGCTTCGTGGCATCGAGGAAATTTGGTAAGAAGTAATGATTGAATTCTTTCACATTAAATTGAATTATTTATTTTATGTAAAGATTAATGACGTTATTAAAAAAAATATCAATTTTTATATTAACGTTGAGCATTCCGTTGCAGAGAATATTCAATCCCGAATATGCTGGTGTTCAGTGCTGTGCCTTTGTTGTGAGATCTTCAATCAAAGACAATGGAACACGAACATTTTGAATGAAAATATGATTGAAGCAGACAAGTTGTATTCTTTCATCAGGACTTCCTTGGATCAGAATAACAACAGAGAAGAGATAGATGAAAATGGATACCTAAATAATAGGGGCTTTGATGTCATAAAGAATGATCTTTATATGTTCTGTAAGAATTTTAAAATTGTATACGAAATCGACACAGATATTTTTGGCAATTTGAACAATCGTGGAAATGACGGGAACATAGGCTACAAATTAATGGATGGAATAATAAAACTGTTCGAACACCATGAAGCAGGAATTTTGATCGCAAACGGCAAATCATTTGCTCTAATCAAATCTGAAGATCACTATTATTTTGTCGATTCTCATTCCTGTGGACCAAAAGAATAAACAGCAAGAGATGGAAAAGCTTGTGCCATAAAATGTGACAATATCACTGAATTTCATCGGATATGTAAAAGAAGTACTGGATCAACAAATATTGATTACATAATCAATTACATAGAAGTGCAAGATCTTCAGGTAAATTGTATTGTTCAGTAAAAAATATACATAAAAAAAAATTTACAGGTATATGAAAATTATCAAATTAGCATTCATTTATCGGTACAAGCATCGCTAATGGGTTCAGTAGATTGCATTCAACTGGATGTTGGAGATGAACTTGATGTTTCGTCGAATTTGAACAAGATAGTACGGAAAACTAAGGATAATATTGTTAATGAAACCCACGAATTAAAAGCGGAAGAATTCGCTTGGTACTGTTTGTTTTCATATGGAATCAACGGTTTGAAAGACGAAAGATTGGTGAAGATATCTCCTCTGGATTATTACCAGTTTAGGATTCGCGGCAATGATCCAAGATTCCAAATAAACGATTAACTTTTCTATGCCCTGTCGCTGTTTGAGTATTATCACGTAAAATCAACCATCGCTGCATGTGGAAAAAAAATTCAAGGAAGAGACGGTATGATAAGTGACCTACATCTTTATGTGAACAATTTGAGAGGATCAGCTGCATATTGGAATACAGTAATGACTGAACTGCTTGCGCAAATGTCTAGGACCACCTCATTTCTTCTTGACATTAAGCACCAATGATCTTTATTGGATTGATATGCGCAAAGCATTATTGATTGCAGATGGACAACATGAAGTAGATCCAGAATCTCTGAATATTCAAGAAACTCAACTTTTAATGGAGCAACATCCAACAGTAGTCAGCCGTCAATTCATGATTCGAGTTAGTATCAACTTTAATGACGCTTTTTAAACATAATGAAGAGATTTTCGAATCAAAAGTTAAAGACTTTTGGTGGAGAATTGAATTCCAAAATCGTGGCCGTCCCTATGGTTAGAAGAGTGTCCTGCATTTGTTTCCCCAGAAGGATTACTGTTAATAGATCGAACTTGCTCGTGTGAATTACCATCTGAAGAAGAAAATTCTGAACTTAGAAATTTAGTAAAGAAATGTCAGACCCACAGACACACAGCAACTTGCCAAAAAAATTCGACGGCATACTGTCGGATTGGATTTCCTCGTGAAGAATGTCAAGAAACTAAGATAGTAGCCCATACTTCAGAAGAATTCGTTCGCAGTGGAGGACGTATCGTTCTTTTAAAACGAAACAAACAAGAGCAGTGGATAAATAATTACAATCCAACGATTTTGAAAGCGCATACAACCTTGCAAAAATTGTGATAATAGCTTACTATGTAGCCAAATACATATCAAAATCAGAACCTATACAGGAATAAATAGGCCTCTTATAGAGTATGCTATGCTATTCGAAGCGTATTATTCGAAAAAATTAGAAAACAGCGTAGTGAATGTGGAAGCATCATCGGAGCTTGAATTATTTCACACTTTAAACGGTGACAACTAATCAACACCGATCGTATAGTATCGTAGTTTTTATAGTATTGTTTATCCGGGTATGCAAGTTTAAAATTGTACATCAAAAGCTAAGCTTCTAATTTTATGAAATTGCGATTTGTTTCATAATTCATTGCAAACTAATTTGACATTTTTTTAAAGAACATTGCATCAGGATACCCCGTTACAATGTCCATATAAAAAGGAGATCAGCTCGCATTGAGTTTAATTTTCGAAACAAACCGCAATTTCATAAAATTATTGAGAATTCCGGTAATGCAATTACATCTTACAACCGCTTATCCCATTTTATCTATATATTAATACGTGAAGAGAAAACTTTGTACCCCTTTTACGACGAAACTACCCAACGGATTTTCATAAAAATTACATCATTCGAAAGGTATTCTTTTGTAGGTGTGCGCAAAATATGTTAGACGAAAATCGGTTGGATAGTTCAGGAAAAATCGCCTGAGGTAGTTTCCTTTACAATCCATACACGTAAAACCCAAACGATCAAAGTAGTACAATAATACTTTAATTTTATTCTGTGAATGAATGAATGAAAATTATTTTGTTTGTATGTATGTAAATAAAATAGATTTTTTTTAATTACACTCCTCAACGAAAATGTTATATACATACATGTAACCCCAATTATTACGTAACATAAAAATTTTCTCTATACAGAGAAACCTATCACTACAAAGGTCTTCGACGGAACCAAAAATGGTGTCCGTTGTAGTAAGGTTCCTTGAACTGAGGGTTTGTGATTTTTTTTTTATAAGAATTTTATTGGGATTCTATTTCTTATCCGATTTTCATGAAATTCAGCTTGTACGAGGGAAATAGGATTCTAAAACGGTTTTTAGATAAAGTTCTGGAATATGGCTAATTAGGAAGGAATTTGGCCATTTCTGATCTGATTTTGAGAAATTCAGGTACTTGGCAATTCTTATCCGATTTAGATGAAATTTAGGATGTACGATGGAAATGCGATTCTAAAACGATTTTTAGATAAAGTTCTGAAATATGGCCAATTAGGAAGAAACTTCGCCATTTCTTATCCGATTTTGATAAAATTCAGCATGTCCGATGGAAATGTGATTCTAAAATGATTTTAGATAAAGTTCTGGAATATGGCCAATAATGAAGAAAGAACTTGGCCATATTTATCCAATTTAATGAAATTCTGCATGGGAATCTACACTGAATTTTAGATAAAGTTCTGGAATATCGCCAATTAGGAAGGAACTTGGAAATTTCTTATTCGATTTTGATGAAATTCAGCATCACGATGAATGATGAAATCATTTTAGAGTCCATTTTCCATCGTATATACTGAATTTCATCATAATCGGATAAAAAATGGTCAAGTTCCTTCCTAATTGGACATATTCCAGAATTTCATCTAAGAATCATTTTAGAATCCTATTTGCAACAAACAAGTCAAATTTCATCATAATCGGTTGAGAACTAGGCAAGTTTCATCATACTTGCCCATATTACAGAACTTCATCCAATAATAATTTGAGAATCCCATTTCCATCGTGCATGCTAAATTTTATCAAAATCGGATAATTTTAATCGGATTTATATATAATATGTGTTGCAAATACATTAAATAAAATAAAATAAAACATTCATTGTTTACGTTTATGTCAAACACATAATAGTCCGTCGTTTGCTTACATTCATACTGCCAATGTCAAACACATAATAGTCTGTGGCCAAACAGTCGCACAGGGTAGAGATTGTCATTAAAAAATGTTAAAATGTTGTCTAACAAATAATTACTGACAGATTAACTGAATGAGCTGTGTATTTTGTGTGATTTCAAATATTCCTTTTTTCAATAGCCTGTGGAGTGTATGTCAAGTGAAAAAGGCGTTTGTTTTATATTTTGAACATACATCTGTTGCAAAAGGAAATTGTGAGCAGCAATTTGAATTGACTAACTGTCGACTAAATATTATAATACCTTTTAGTGTTTTCAACAAAGTGAGTAAATAAGTACATTTTATTACTTACCGTATTTGCCGGACCATAAGACGCACCTTTTTACTCTGAAAATTTAACCGAAAATTGGGGTGCGACTTATGGAACGAAGTGCGTCTTATAGTCCGATCGAGAAATCCCACGAAAATAAATTAGGGATTTACATAAAATTAATCGGGGACTCACGTAAATTTTAGCAACCATGAAAATGAATCGGGGATCCCCACGGGAATGTCAATAGTTAGTGTAGTAGCGTATGTGATTTCGTACGGTTTAATAAAGTATTTTTATAATTTGAATTTATTCTTTAAATGTTATAAAACCAGAAAATGAGTTTAAAACAAAAGAGACTTTCTTATAATGTGAATTTTAAATTAGAAGTGATAAAATATGCCAAAGAACATGGAAACCGCGCAGCAGAAAGACATTTTGGTCCACCACCTACAGAAAAAATGATTCGTGAATGGAAAAAACAAGAAGAGCAATTGAAACTGCTCAGTAAACATAAGAAAACATTTCGTTCACACTTACCAAAATGGCCGGAATTTGAAATACAAATAAAAAATTGGATAACAGATCACCGAAGCAATGGAATATCGGTTTCTACGAAAATGATAATTTGCGTCTGCGAATGGTATTGGTGATTTCACAGGATCAACTTCTTGGTGCTTCAGATTTATGAAGAGACACGGGGCTATCCATGCGTACGAAAACCAGTCTAGCCCACAAAATGCCGGTTGACTATGAAGCTAAAATTATAGAATTTCATAGATTTATCATATCAGCTAGACGGAATTTTAACTTTGATCTTAGCCAAATTGCTAATATGGATGAAGTGCCTCTAACATTTGATGTTCCTTCAAATCGTACTGTAGATTCTAAAGGCACCAGATCAGTAACAATAAAGACAACAGGTCACGAAAAAAACGCACTACACTGTAGTTTTAGTATGTTGTGCGGATGGTAAAAAGCTACCCCCTATGTTAATCTTTAAAAGAAAAACATTACTAAAAGATGAAATCCCCCGTGGAATTATAATCCACGTTCAAGATAAAGGTTGGATGGATGAAATGGGGATTAAATTATGGCTAGAAAGGATTTGGGAAAAACGTCCAGGTGCGATGTCAAAAAAGCGCGCGTTGTTAGTGTGGGATCAATTTAGAGCACATACAACAGATTCAACTAAAATGCTTTTAAGAAAAATGAACACAGAAATAGCGGTCATTCCTGGAGGCCTTACAAGCCAATTACAACCTCTTGATGTGTCAATTAACAAGCCATTTAAAGATTTGATGCGGGAGGAGTGGAACAAATGGATGACAAAACCAAATCACGATAGGACCGCAACAGGAAGAATAAAACGACCTACAATTATTGAAGTGTGTACTTGGGTGAAAAATTCTTTGGAAAAAATAAAACAAGAAACAATTGTAGTCTTTCAAAAAATGTGGGATTAGTAACGCGATGGACGGAACAGAAGATGATTTTGTATTCGAAGAATGCGAAGAAGCCGACAGCAGTTCAGAAAACATTTTAATAAGCGACAGTAGCGAGTCGAGTGAAGATGAGTTGAATAATGCAGGAAAATGAATGTTTAATATTTGTAAACACCAATTATGAAGTAAAATATATTAATTTTTTTGTTTTTGTAAAAATTGTGTCTTTGTGCGTCTTATCGTCCAAAATATATTTTTTTCGAAAAATTGATAGATACATTTTGGGGTGCGTCTCATAATCCGATGCGTCTTATCGTCCGGCAAATACGGTAAATTAAACCTTGTGTAATCTTAGCTTCAGTAATTTCATTACATGTTTTTTTTACATTTAGATATTCGCACCTACTTCCATTATGCCACGACATAGAACATTGACTGGCCGGAGTGAGAGACAAAGAAGAAGGAATATATATTCGCGTGTAAGCCTAAATCATAATAGACCAAATTTAAATTTAAATAGTGTAAATATTGTACAAAATGATGATATTACTTTGGGGGATACATTTAAATGTGCACTGAATGTCGTTCAAATAAATTTTAATAGTTTTGATTGCGGATTAATGCATTTGCAATGCAGGTTTTGCAATGCAAAACATTTCGAATCTGAAGTCACTTTAGGTGAAAGGACTGCATTCACTTCATGTTGTCATAAGGGTAAAGCATTATTACCGGCATTAAGTCAAAATGATTATTTTAAATCATTATATGATGGATTTGCTTCAAACGAACCTTCAATAAAAAGAAAGTCAAAAAATTATTTTGAAAATATTCGTAAGTACAATTCATCATTTGCTATGGTTAGCTCAGAAGCTAAAATATCGGATACAGTTACGCGTGGAGTGTACCATTTCAAAATACATGATGTTTTTTATCACAGATCAGGACCAATGACTGCTGGATATGGCCGCTCGCCATGCTATGCGCAATTATATTTCTATGATGTTGACACTGCTGTCAATTATAGATTAAATGAACACTTTAATCAAACATGCAATAACAATATAATGCGCGAAATTTCTTTTGAATTGGGACTCATTAATCCTTTGGTTCAGTCATTCATTGCAATGAAAGATCATTGCCAGAGGGTTGAAAATCAAAATAAAGAAATTTGTATGCTCATTAAAGTAAATCGTGATTTAGACCTACGACGTTATAACGATGCAATTCAAACTGACGTAGCAGTAATATTTAGTACAGTTGATGGTGAGCCACCCTTTGAACGAAATATGGTTTCGTTTTCAAAAGTTAATGGTACCATCAAAAATATCTCTGTTTTGGATTCATCATTAGACCCTTTAGCGTATCCATTACTTTTTCCAAATGGTGATACTGGGTGGCACATCAATATTTCTCATAATGTACCAACTACATCTAATTCAAGAGCGCCCAGAAATAAACTAACAATGCTTCAGTATGCAGCCTATAGACTTGCAATTAGAGAAAATTTTAGCATGTTGCACAATTCACAAAAATTATTTTTACAGTGGATAGTTGATATGTATGTAAGAATAGAGGGCACAAGGTTACATTTCATTCGACAAAATCAAACAATTCTTAGGTCTGAAGTTTATAACAATTTAACAGATCATTTAGAATTAAACCCCAATGCCAATAATGTTGGCCGTAGAGTAATTTTACCATCTTCATTCAATGAATCTCCAAGAAATATGTACCAGAATTATTTAGATGCAATGTCAATTGTACAACATTTCGGAAAGCCTTCTTTGTTTATTACAATGACTTGCAATCAAAGTTGGCCTGAAATAGTTAGAAATATTGGTGTAGGGGAGTCTGCTAATTTTCGACCTGAAATTGTTGTGCGTGTATTCAAGTCAAAACTGAAAGCATTAATTGAGGGCATTACAATAAACAAAATCTTCGGTAAAGTTGAAGCACTCATTTATACAATCGAGTTTCAAAAGAGAGGATTGCCTCATGCTCACATTTTACTCTCTTTAAATGGACAAGATAAAATCATTACACGCATATATGTAGTATCACCAAAAGACATCGAACTTTTCCATTTACGATTGCTTTTATTACATGTCTGTGGTCCAAAATCATTTGAGGATGTTAGAACATACAATGGAATTATACACACTTCTTTTGTTGAAGCGTGCCATGCTCGCGGCATTGCTTCAAATGATAGTGAATGGCGTGAATGTTTAAATGAAGCAAAAGAATTACATTCACCAAAACAAATGCGATATTTATTTGGTTACATTTGTGCATTAAATGTGCCAGCCAATGCATTCGCGCTATGGAACGAATTTAAAGTATATCTTAGTGAAGATTTTTTGAGAGCTAACAACGAACAAGTATCCTTTAATAGAGCTCTGTTAGAAATTGAAGATATTTTGAATGTTCATAATTTGTCATGTCAAGAACTTGGTTTACCAGTTCCCACATATTCGCAGAGAACAGACGAAGCAAATGCTATTGATCCAATAGAAGAAGAGTTTCTGTTTTGTGAACTTTATGAAACTGCAAATATTGAACAGCGTAATTTAATTGATCGTGTGATTCGTGAAGTTTTGCATCATGATACTGGATCTAATGTTTTTTGTTTAACCGCTCATGCAGGTTTTGGAAAAACATTCACACAAACAGCAATCATTCACAAATTAAAATCGCTTAATCTTCATTGCATTTCAACAGCGTTCAGTGGCATAGCTTCAACTCTATTACTTGGAGGTAGGACTTTACACAATGTATTTAAATTGCCTATTCCCATTCTGGAAAATTCTGTAGCGAATATTACCGCAAATAGTAGCTATGGACGTTACATAAATTCATCAACATTGATAATTATTGATGAAATTTCTATGTGCCCACTGCAAGTGTTGAAAATCATAGAGAGATTACTGCAGGATCTATGCGATGAAAATAATAAACATAAACCATTTGGAGGGAAAACGATACTTCTGTGCGGTGATTTTCGGCAAATCTTACCAGTTGTCCCACATGGATCACGTGCAACTTTAATTGAAAATTGTGTCACGAGTTGGCATAAATTTATGTATTTTCATAAAGTAACGTTTACTCAAAATATTAGAGCCTTGCCAAGTGAAATAGAATTTGTCGAATTCTTGAAAAAAATTGGTAATGATGAAGCCCCACAATTCCCTCAGTTTGGTGAAAATATTATTGAAATACCGCAGCAATTAATAGGAGAAGAAAATAATATTATTAATGAGGTGTATGGAAATATTTCCGAAAACCTACTCTCAGATAACATATTGAAGTCAGTTATTTTAGCACCTAAAAATGATGATTGTACTTTTATTAATACTGAAATACTTAATCGAATACCGGGTGAACAGAAAACTTATCATAGCTACGATAAAATAATTTGTGATGATGACAATGAAATCAATAATTATCCAGTAGAGTTTATGAATTCTTTGACGATTAGTGGTTTGCCACCACATAAGTTAGTATTGAAAGTTAATTGCATCGTTTTACTGATCAGAAACTTAAATACAAAGGAAGCATTAGTCAATGGAACAAGAATGCGCATCAAGTGTATGCATCGTAATGCCATTGATTGCGAAGTCTTAACAGGAACCGCACGCTGGTACTGTTTTACCATTTAACTTTCAAAGAACTCAATTTCCAATTATACCTGCATTTGCGATGACAATAAATAAATCTCAAGGACAAACATTCGAAAAAATTGGAATTTTATTGAGGCAGCCAGTTTTTACACATGGTCAATTGTACGTCGCAGCAAGTAGAGTTCGATCATTCAATGGTTTGAGATTTTATATTTCCGAATATAATGGCAAAGGGCATTTAGCAAATGATGAAAGAGTTTTTACAAAAAACATCGTTTACACAGAAGTTCTGAATCATTAAATTCATTTTTAAACTATTTTATTTTCAATAAACAATATATGAAAATCTATGAGAAATGCATTTTTTATTTCATTTTTCATTTTGTATTAAGTTTTTATTTAAATTTTATATAATCGAAAAAGATGGGCAAAATAACTGTGTATCTTTGGCGAGACCTGATCAGTTTGGCAATAAAAAAAACGCAAGGAAAAACCCAAGGATGTTAGCGTTTATTTGATTCTATAATAACACAAAAAAAAATTAAAACTGAAAATGATATGTAGCTATATAAAAAAATAAATACGATTACAAGCTGTATTTTGTTTTTTTTTCAATTGTTACTAACATTATATTTTAAATTTCATAGGTATTGCAGGAAATTAAGGCAAACCAATACACGCTAATGACGTATTTGTACTGCGAGCGTGTTGACGCAATAGGGCAAAATGCAAAAAAAATGATATGCAATGATTATAGAGGTATACTCTTTGACAAAAGAACCTCAATAACTCTCAAACTTAAAAATTTTATGAATAACGGTCGAATTTCGACCCACTGGGCGACCACTAGTTTACATAAATAGCTATACCTAAATAATGTTGTCATCAACGTAGGTTAGGTTAGGTTAGGTTGAAGTGGCTGCTATCGCACACTTAGGCCAGCAATGGCCCGTTGTGATACCACAGGATCCCATCTCCCCATTACTCCCGTTGAAACCAACCAGAGCTATTTATATAGCGTAATAAATCTCGCACTTCACAGTCCGCGAGTTCCGAAAGGCTGTCCATACCGTACACACCCAAATACTTATGCCTACTGTATGATAGCGCCGGACATGAGCATAGGAAGTGTTCCAAAGTCTCCTCCTCCTCTTCGTCCATGCAACTTCTACAAAAGTCATTCGTCTGTATCCCCAGCCTTCTCGCATGCTCCCCAAAAAGGCAGTGACCTGTCATTATCCCTACGACCAATCCTATTTCTTGTCTTCCCAGGGATATTAGTACCTTGGAGCGCCGCAAGTCCAGTTTTGGCCAAACTTGCTTTGCTACCCTGCACGTGAGAGTGTTGATCCACCTCTCATTTGTCAAGGCGATTGCCTTTTTACTGAGCGCCCATTTTAGCACTGTCATCAACGTAAACGGAAAAAACTTTCCACACTACAAAATTTTGTCAAAAAGTCAATATTCCAATAATTTCAAAGTAGCAAATTCCTCAAACAACAAATATGGCAATAAATTATAAATATAAATTACATACTTAAAGAGAAACAAGTCTTCTCCTGTCTTTATAAAACGCAAGCTAAGAAACATTTAAATGAAAGCTGAAAATCTTGAATTTTTAACTCTATAACCCAGTGACAACTTTAATTCACAATAAATTTGAGGAATTTATAAAAACTTGTCCCAATGTCAAGAATACAATCAAAAAGCTCACTCGTCTTAATAGGACAGCTTTCATATTTATGTAAATACCGCAAATACATAAATTGAAATCGCAATAGCGCCCACATTGACACGTTCAAGGATTATTTACTTTAGAGCATATCGCACTTAACTCAAGCTATTTTCATTTTAAGAATAACACTTTGTTTACAACTCGCGCTGTGTTTCCAATTATAAAAAAAAAAAAAACAAAAAATTATTGGAAAATTATTATATTCTCGTGATTACTTAACCAAAAAAATTTACGTCGAAATACTAAAAAAATAAAAAAATAAAAACTCGTGAAAATTGTTATAAAAATAGCCCCCAAAATGAAAACAATTAGAAAAATTTACGTTAACATTTTTTAAGTTATGATATCATAAATTAATCATTAAGATAATAATAATAAAAAAAAAAAATTCCATTTTTAAAATTAGAAAATTTATTACTATTTGGGGGTGTGTTAATCGCTTTCTGTGTGTAATTATTATTGGCAATTTTTTTTTGTTTGTCTGAGAATTTTTTATTTGCGACGCTGTTGTTATGTACCATTTTATTTTCCATGGATTATGACCAATAAATAGGATTCGTCTAATTTTGGATTTTCGTCTCGAGATATTCGTTTTCTTTTTTTTTTTTTAGAAAATATTTTGAATCACAAGTTTTTTTTTTTTTTAAGAAAAATCGTTGGTTTAATTTCCAACAACAAGTGTTTGCTATTATGTGTGTACTTTGTTGGCTGCGCGACGAGAATATACATCTGACTAATAACGAAAGGAATTTACTATTTGGTCGCTATTTTGTGTATAATATTAATGGGAAATTTATCTGTATAATAAAGGAAATACTTGTTAAATGTCTTGTTTTATTGTTATCAACAAAATATTTAACTTTTTATGATGAATTGTTTGTGATTCATTTCGGAACTACGTATACATAAATCATAGTTAGACTGTGAAATTTGATGAGTATACTTAAGCAGGCGACAACAATAAGTTTGCAATTTTATCGGAAGTTCATTTTGAATTTTTGAAAGACAAACAGTTGTTTTCTTAATTTCTAAGAAATCATTAATATATGCCTGCAGCATTCTTGGTTAAATGGTAATATGTAAGTAATCCTTATTGGTTCGATTCTCATGAGCAATTTCATTATAAAAACTTGGAACATAATATCGGAACTAAAACATATACTTACCCCAAAAATCAGAAGATTATAATAATTTGATATCCCTTTCAAAATTGATAGTGAATTTACGGCCGCCTCATTGAGCACTGGATATCATACAAGAAATATATTCAGCGGTTTACAAATTTATTTGTGTGGTCACAGTTCCAAATTCCAAATGTTAACGGCCAATCAACAAAACCACTGGATGGTCAATCCCAGCCTTAATTATGTGGAATTGACCAACTAAAACTGAAGCTCATTTAGGCAACTACTTTTAGTTGGGGCTTAGAGGTATATTTAAAAACAAAATTGTTTTGGTATTTTCTCTTCCTGCATGTAGAAATCATATTACCTGGACTACACTAGCTTCATATAACGAATACAAGGGAATGTATTGCGCAGCCAATTATTTAGGCATGATAGTTTTATATATTTTCTTTTTCTTCTTTCATAATGGGTCAAATCGAGGAACTCATATCGTTGCTACTTTACTGAACTACATATTTCCAACATATCTTACAATATGATATTAATAAAAGCTTTATGCGAGTTGTATCGAGATATTTAATGGCATCTACATCCAGAAAATATTTTTCATATTTTAATGACTGTAGGAAATCAAAAGGAAGAACTGATTGAGCGTAAATAAGAGCAAAGTCTCAATTATAACAAATAAATATTGAAGAGTTATGTGTAGCTATAGTAAAATAAAAAAAGTACCAGTGTGGAAACTGTAAAAGAGTCCTTTCATACGATACATCGCTTGACCGCGGATGAAAGAAACAGTTGTTTTTAGTTCTAAATCTTTGGCCTCTGGATATTCCATCAAATTTTTTATAATAGGTAAAGTTTGGTTTAATTCTAATGCATATAACATTGAGGGTAAAAACTTATAAATTAAAACATATAAATCCCGGGATCCGTTTCAACATGACATTTTTCAAAACGGCATATAGTACACTACGGCATAAAGTACACTATGCCATATTTCAATACGGCATAAGGTATATTATGGCATAAGGTACACGGCGGCATGTTTCAATATACGGCATATGGTACAATATGGAATATTTTAAAACTTGGCTATTTCTTAGCCGATTATTATGAAATTTGACAAGTGCAATAAAAATGGAGTACTAAAATTTATTTTAGACGAAGTTCTGAAGTATGGCTAATTTGGGTGAAACTGGGTTATTTATTAACCGATTATGATAAAGTTCGACTTACATATATGTACGATGGAAATTAGATGAAGTTCTGGTATATGGTCAATTTTGATGGAACTTAGTTACTTCTTAACCAATTATGATGAAATTGGACAATAATGTAATCAAAATGGGATTCTAAAATGGTTTTAGTCATCAACTGAAAAAAAATCAACTCGCTTAATACAATTTGCTTTCATCTAATGAAATTAAATTTAATCTTACAACGGAAATAAAATTATTCGTAATGAAGATATAATCGGGAAGTGCTTAATAAATTTTTAATTTTTATTTCAGGTTTATTTTTAATCATTGCAACAATTTTTACAGAAAGAACCAATTTTGTACTAACATCAAAATTTAGCAACATAATTGGCTAATCGCTGTTTATTCAAGGATTTTTTATTTTTTTTAGATTTTTTTTTGATTCACCAATATGAACTCCTTTAGAAGTATATTTAAAAAAATTGCTTAACCGACTACTGTGAAATTCACCACATTCAACGAAATTATGGTTCTAAAATGGTTTTTATATAAAATTCTAGAATATGGTCGATTAGGATTATTATGAAATTCTGACCAGAGCGTTGGAATGAGATCTTAAAATGATTTGTAGATGAAATTTTGGAATAAGTTAAATTAACCTGGAACTTAGCTATTTCTTAACCGATTGTGCCGAAATCCATTCTCTTAATAGAATTTGCTTTCACTTAACGGAGTTCCTTCAAACCTTCACCTATCATAATTTTCCTTCAATTAATCAATTAGTAGAATTATCCTTTATTTACTTAAATTTTCCTTCAAGTATGGAAATTTTTCTTAAGTGATCAGAATTTTATTTCGCTTAACAGAATTTCCCTTCACTTAATAAAATTAAATTTATTCTTCGAATGAAAATAAATTTGTATATAAATCTAATTTTACTTAAATCTAATTTTAAAATTAAAAATAAGTGAATTAACCCTTATGGAACAAATTTTTTACGAATATCAACAATTAGGAACAACATCAATAATTATACTAAAGGCAGTAACGGCTCAAGGTACCGGTAACCCGGGCAATTGTCCGGGGCGCAATTCTGCTTAGAGCGCCATCAAGATTCCTCGAAAATAATAATAATGAGGCATATCTTCATTTATATTTAGTAACAAACATTCATTCATATATCCCTGTTCCTGTATTTCTTGTACTAATAATTGATAACTGACCTATCTTTTGTAAAAATATTCGACAATACAACACTCGGCCGGTAACTTTAGAATACAGCAATTTAAATTTTTAATTAAAATGACATATTTAACTACAAAGTTACCGATGGATTTTTCATGTGAATTTCAAGAATGCGGGTCCTAGGGTGTTTTTCTTGATTTTTCCAAATGACAGAACAACTTGTCTGAATTCCTGAGACTTCCTTTTTATTCCTTTATTTCGATTAAAAATTGGCCCAATGCCGCGCCAGGAAAATAGTCCCAAGCCATAATATTACCACTTCCGTGATTTGTGGTGTTAATAATGATTTTCATGCTTTGGAAAACCCCACCCCATTTCCCCTGAGTTTTAGTTAGCTTAACATGACCTTACCAGAACCTCTGAATCTGTATTTTTTTCTGATAACACCCAATAACAATATTGGCAATGTTACAGCATCTTGCCATCTGACTCAAACAAACTAACCTTCGATTCGTCGCTCCAAAGCTTATTCAAATCTCCAATGGCTTGAACAGGTGTTGTTTTTCAAAATGTATCTTTCATTTTAAATTGTGTTTGCAAACGATTCGCTTTTTATATCTAATGCACCCACGCAACCCAGATTCAATCAGCCAACGTCTAATTGACCCGCCCGACTAACTCTTTGTAATTTGAGGTGATATGGCTCCATTTATTTTCCTGACGATCAAAAATTGGCACTATAAGGCTGTTTTCGAAACCGATACTTATTTGATACTTATTGACTTATTTGATGCCATCTTAAATAAGTATGAAAACCCGTTCGAATTGATTTCACGTACTTTTGACAGCGGTAACAAAAAATTGTTTGTTGTCATAATTTTTTTCAATGAAACATATTGATATTCGCAATATAATAACCCAATTCGCTTTCACTTAGGTATATTTAGTGGGTACTCTTGAAAATAATGTGTCTAATGAATTTTGATGACCTAAATTATATTTGAATGAAATATTAAAATCTAAAGGAATACAGTTGGGTACTTTTTCCAACAGCAAATTTTCATTTTGTATATATCACACTACCTTAGATACATTTTCATACACAAATTCAAAAACAATTTAGATTTTTTTGTAAGAAAGGGATATAAAATAAGTCACCTCGCAAGGATACTTATATGAATAAGTTAGGTTCCACAAATAAGTATCGGTTTCGAAAACAGCCTTAATCATACATTATTGAGGTTAAAATTGCAGTTGCATCTTTGTTGCTATTTTTGCCTTATGAAGCAAAACAATTATGTTCTATTCAGTTTTCATACAAGCCAAAGGAGTTAAATATTTATTTCTAATCTAAACTGCACAGAAACTGGTTATATTAACTACAGTCAAACCTGTTTTTGTGCGGTCTGTTTTTATGCGATTTTTTTTTTACCCGATTATTTTCTATGCGATTTTTTTTGTGCGATTTCTTTTATGCGGCATAATTCATATACCGCTTAAAAAAAATCGCACAAAAAATATCGCATAAACAAAAAATCGCATAAAAAACGACCGCACAAAAACAGGTTTGACTGTATAATTAGAGATTGCAATAGTTATTTACGTCACAAGGGCAGTAAATGAGGTGTTACAGTACGAGTTCGACGTTTATCCAGAATTTTGAACGAGTACTGTAACGATCATTTAACGTACGTGTAACGTACAACGTTTTGTTTCATACCATATGGGACATTAATTCGATTTTTTCATTTAAAATTAAATTTTAAAGTAAAAACATGAGTTTGAAATTTAGAGAAACTCAATCCAAATGATTTTCAAATTATCAAGTTACCCTAGTTATTTTTTTTTTTGCTTGGTTTTACAGTCTACTCTACTGTAATAGCTCGTTTTCCGGACACTTTTGTTCTCTGACGTAATGATTCATTTTCTGGACTGAAATCAATCACGTAAACATTGATTTTCGGTATAGTATGAAATAAAAGAAGTTTTTAAATCTTGTTTCTCGAGAAATATTATTTCATTAATTCATTAAGGGAATTTTTGTTTCTCGAAGAAATGTTTTTAATTTAATTCCATTAAAATATTTAAACTTTACACCCCGTATAACATTCCACACTGAAGGAGTAAGGGTAAGAGGTTATATAGGACAAGATTCTAAGTTAAAAATAATAAGCATCGTTACGTATAAATCACGGCCTGACTTCATTGAATAAAGAAATCATTTTTCTTTTAAATTCATATTTAGTCGTTACTAAATTTGACCAAAAAACTTATTCAAATCAAAGTCGAAATAATAAAAATATGAAGTTGATTTAGGTGTTGATTTTTTCACAAACCCTATAGAAAATACAAGACGGGCCTTCTTCATCAAGAGGCGTAGGTGCAAATAGTTTAATTTTTTGGGTTATAGATCTATGATAAAACAAATGGAATCATTCATTTTCAAACTAGAATATTAAATTACTACCTTAGTAAAAATCTCTTCGTTGTTTCTTATTATTGGCGATGCTATATTGCTAAATAGCTGCGGATGTCTAGTTTCTTTGTACAATTTTGTAGACCAAAAAATTCAGCCACGGTTTTTCTTTGCTTGCCAAATTATTTTGACACCCCCTTGTGGCCGGTCTGGAGAGCATAGATATAATTTTGACTACTAAACATTAGAGAATCGTAATTTTGTAATTTTTGAGAATTCCAATTTCCTCTTTTTACTCCCACGAACCATACGAAAACTCAAAATGAAAGAAACGTTTCCTCTTCAGGAAACATGTAATAAATTAATGGTAATAAAAGTAGATATAGGTACTTGAGAAAAAATTTGAAAACCTCAAATTCTCGAGAAAGGAAATTCGTCTTAAAACGAAATGCTCGGTGTCTTAGGAAATTACATTTCTAGGGAAATCGAAATCTCTGACCGTAATGTTAGAATTTTTGATAAATAATGTTCATTACATTATAATTTAATAGCCATAACCTAAAATTTAAAATGTTTTATGCTAAAGGCCATTGGGTTAAATTATCACAATATCTGATGCCATTCTAACCTGCTATGGGACTCCTTTTATACTGCAAATATCCTAAAGACGCGTTTCTTTAACCCTATAAATCTACATATAAGCGGCTACGCGGGTGGGTAGCCATTTGATATTTATGCTCATGAAATTAATTTTTGGAATACTATAGGTTCTAACCCGTGGGCATCCTGAAACCTATTATTTTTTGCCGATTTTCAAATAGATGCCAGACACTAGGTTTGTTTAAGTTGAGATTTGTTTGTTTTAATATATAACTCTCTTTTACTTTCACCTGATCGGGTACTATATAGGAGCCAAATACTTGATGTAATTAAGGTTTTGTAAAAAGTTGTATTGTATAATTTACTAAGTGCACTTTAGGCATCTTACACTTATGGTTGTGTTCGGATCACTGAATAATATTGATTTTACTAGTTTTGATGTTAGGTTAGTTTAAGTAAGAGATCGCCGTTAAATTCTCCTCTTGGTTCTAAAATAGGTTAAGGCAACAAACAAATAAAGGAAGACATATGACTATACGTCAGCCTCATAGTGAAATTATATATCGTCGGCGAAACTCGCAGAATTCGTAAATCGAAAAACATTTTTTTTCAGGAGGCAACTACTTCTTGTTACAGGCAAACACTAATTTACTTTCCAAGCTTTTCCACTTAACATTACTTTTTATGATATTTTAGAAACAGCAATCGAATCACAATTTTCTTTTCTTTCTTTTGATATGAAAAACGCAAAATTGGCAGCAATAGACTTACGTATTCTGCGAGTTTTGCCGACGATATGCAATTTTATTCTTTGAAAATCAATTTCGACAGGTTTAACTATCAGGATGATGACTTCTTTAAATATTTTTAAATTATGTAATAAATGGTTAATTTGAAAAAGTTTTTAAATTGTTATTTTTAAAAATAGGAGAAAAAGCCTACTTTTTACGCATTTTTGTAAGAGAACGAAATTTTGCATCCGGAAACAAAAGTTTGCTTAGGGCTTGGATTTTCCTATTGTTTCGAAGAAACGCGGAAACGAAAGCTTGCATAGGGCCCGAATTTTCCTTAATCCATCACTGCTTGCCCCGGGGCGCTAAAAACCAAAGGGCCCTGACTAAAGGTTCGATTCTGAACTTTATTCAATTTTGAATGAAGGATGAAAAATTACTGAAATAAAATAAAAAACATTCTTAATAAAGTTTCAAAAATCCCATTTTTTGTAACTTAAATATTAAAACAATCATCTATATGGTAATCTTTGGTGCCATTTAAGTTAGTTACTTATTTTAAATGGCAATTATAGGCAAACCAGTTTAGTTTCTATACGATTCGCGAAAACAATCCGACTAGAGGGTAAATTTTATGCCAATCTGTTATTGAAAAATCAGTCCATTTTATTAATTTCAGTTATTTATTTTAACCAGTAAAGTACCGTGCGGATAGAGGGTTGTTCCCGGGAATTCCCGGCACAAATTTTCCGGGCAAATAGGTAAATTTATTAAACCAGACTCCCGGGATTTTCATCATAAATCCCGGGAATTTTTAATTTAAAATCTTCTTTGTTTTTTTCTCAAAATTTTGTGTTTTGCTGGGTAATTCAATCTATAAATTTTTCCAAAATGTTTTATTCTATTTGATTCAATTATTTCATGATTTTATTAATTTCTTTCTGATGTACTTTAATCTCAAAATTCATCTTTGTCAAATGTGATGCTACTTACGAACAAAACACGCTTGTATCAAAAGCGCAATAAGGAACGTCCTAATAAAATAATTTAAATAAATTATTTAAAATTCGGTTTCGAAACTGGCTCTAAATAATATCAGTAACAGTTTAATTGGATGGATAATATTAGAAAAACTGAAGTAGACCCTAAAGACCGGGCCACTCCGAGGTAAGACTGTGCTGAATGTTCTCAATATATACAGTAATATTTTTCTAACAGTACTGTTAATTTCTTAGCTTTAAATCCGTAGATGTGGCTTCAGCTGCTAAATAACTTATTGATCAAGACCTTGGTGTACATGCGGAGCTCCAAACCTTTTTCATTGAGTTTTCTTTCATTGCATTTAGTGAAATATTTCACTAGCTAACAGAATAGGTAAACTTGCAAGCCTTAGTTTACTTTTAAGCCCTTTTAGATTTCTCCTGAAAATACATTTCTTAAGTTCTTAATTTATCAATGGATTGGTATTGTATTTTTTGGCGTTTACTGAGGTGACTGAAGCTGCTAACGCCATTAAGCACTACCTTTCGGTGATAATTTGTTCTTATTATTTTACCTAGGTCATAATATAATAAAGGGAAGCAAGTTTAAGGGATGGTTACATCTAAAGGACATTGTTGGGTTTTGGGATCATTCTATGACTCCACCTCAAAAAACTATACTGAAATTAGCGAAAAACCTGTTCGAACCAACTTTTGTTTGTGAACTCACAGTAATTCCTGGAATTGAAACTTAAAGGCGAATTCCGGGAATCAGATCCTGGTCCAGAACACTGTACAATTAACTTGCTCAAAAAATTAACATCATGTGTAAATTATAAACCACCTTTAGCGTGTTCGTTTCGCTAGCTTATCGGACCTTGACTTACACCATATATGTGTTAGAATTATTGGGCGATTTTTAAAGCAGTAAAACGCACTTCACCAATAATTCAATATATCCTTTTTAATAATTAATAATTTGAATAAAATTCATTAATAGACCACGCTTCATATGTTTCCTTTTTTATAGACTAGTAGAGAAAACATATAACTATGAAGACCATGTTATACTAACAACTTAATTATATAAAATAAAGAATAATAATTTAGATTAATATTCCAACACTCCGCCTTAATCTAAAATTATCCTACTTCTTAATTTCCGAAACTGATCTTTAGCCAGTCCCTTAGTCAATAGATCAGCAACCATGTCCTCTGTTGGGCAAAAACGGCAAACGACTTCCTTTCTATCGTATAACATACTCTTTGACGAAATGAATCTTGATATCAATATGCTTAGTGCGGCTAGTGAACCTTTCCGTCTCAATCCATTTCAGTACACTTTGATTGTCCTCATATATTATTGTGCAATTATCACCATTCCAGTTCAAATCATTTAACAATCGTTGGAGCCACTTGGATTCTTTACAAGCTTCTGCTAAAGAAATAAATTCCGCTTCTGTACTCGATAAAGTCACACAGTCCTGTCGTTTACATGACCAACTGATTGGCCCATCAAGCAAAAAATATAACCCGAATTTGGTTTACGACTCTCACGGCATTCGGCCCAATCTGCATCAGCATATCCGACCAAATTATTTTCTTCATTTAGACTACCAAGCTTTAGTTTCAAATTTATTGTGCCCTTCAAATATGTAATCACTGTCTTTACTTGATTCCAATCTTTTGTCGTTGGTTTGGCCAATTTCTGTGATAAAATTGTAACAGCAGCTGCGATATCAGGTCTGGTATTAGTACAAATATAGAGCAAACATCCAATAGCAGCCCGATATTTGTCGATGTCAATAAATATCTCATCACATGGATCTTTATGATATGTTAGACTAAGTGGAATATCTGATTCCTTTGCTTCATTCAATGCAAATTTTGAAACAACATTAAATATTACTCTCATCCCTAGATAATTATTAATTTCGCCCAATTTTTCAATCTCAAAGTGTTTTCTTAGTTTATCCTCAACTGCTTTTGAAAACACTTTCGAATTACTGACGATTAAAATATCATCAACATAAACCAATACATATACTGCTTCCTTTGATGACGAATTTTGATATGTATACAAGCAATTGTCTGAAGTGCTTTGTTTTAAATTAATTACATTTAATAAGAACGTTGTGTAGAGTTTCATTCCATACGCGAGCGGATTGCTTTAAACCGTAGAGGCTTTTCTTGAGTAAACATACTTTGTCATCTTCACCTTGTTTTACGAAACCAGTTGGTTGACGCATATATATTTCTTCTTTTAATTCTCCATTCAAGAAAGCGGTTTTTGCATCATAATGATACACATTCATTTTTCGACTAGCAGCAACTGACAATAATGTACGAAAAGTAGTGTGACGTGCGACTTGTGCGAACACCTGATCATAGTCAGTTCCAAATTTCTGACTAAAACCCTGAGCAACCAACCTTGCTTTGTACCTTTTTAAATTTCCATCAGAATCTGTTTTCAGCTTATACACCCATTTACATCCAATAGTATTTTTACCTATGGGTAAATCAGTTAGAGACCAGGTATCATTGTCAATTAAAGAACTTATCTCCTCCTCCAAAGCCTAAATCCATTTATCCCGTTCATGACTTATAAATTTCCTGGTAATTTCCTGGTTCACCATTCATGACTACATTTACTTCCTTAATAAGATATTTAGGAGGAACACCTTTATTTGGTCGATTTGAACGTCTTACTGTACTACTTATCAATGCCATTATTATTATTTAATTTACAAGAGAAACCATTAACATCATTCATAAATTTAATATCTCTTGAAATCAAAACTTTGTTCGCTGATGGCACATAACAAGATTGCTTCTTTTGCCTTAACATCGAGCTTTCTTCGTTGTTCGTCAGGAACTTTAATGAAGCACTTGGAACCAAAACGTCTTAGATTCATATAAATAGGTTTTCTCTTACACCAATATTCATACGGAGTTTTGTCTACATGTTTCCACGGAACCCGGTTTTGTAAAAAAATCGCTGTCATAACTGCTTCACCCCAGAAATATTTTTCCATTTTTGCATCTAACAAAATACACCTAGTCATTTCGATCAATGTGCGATTCTTCCTCTCCGCTACCCCATTTTGTTCAGGTGAATATGGAGCAGTACGTTGAATTATAATACCTTCTTTATTTAAATAATCAATTACAGCAGTACTCATGTATTCGCCACCTCTGTCGCTTCTGATCGCTTTTATCTTTTTACCAAACTGATTTTGAACTGACTGATGAAACTGCTTGAATTTGTCAAATGCTTCAGACTTTTCCAATAACAGGTAAATGGTTGTATATCTTGAAAAATCATCTATGAATGTAAGTATATATCGCTTACCCGCAGGTGTGGACGATTGCATAGGTCCACATATGTCGGTATGAATGAGATCAAGAATATCATTTGATCTTGAATTTGATTCCTTAGGTAATGATACACGTGCCAATTTACCCTCAATACACACTTCACACTCATGAATGCATTCTGGATTACATTGTGAAATTGACATACCTTCAACAAGTCCACTTGTTGGAATATTCTTTACCACCTCAATGTCTCGATGTCCTAATACACGATGCCATTGATGTACACACAATTTTTGCTTATTCTCAATAAAATTTATCATATTGTTCAGCGTTTTCATAATATACAAATTGTTCTTAATATCACCAACTCCAATCTGATGTGTTTTATTTGGTGACCATATTTCACAACTACTCCCATAGAAATCAACTTTAAAGCCTTTTTCCGTTAACCGTTTTACAGAGATTAAATTGCTTTCAAATGATGGAACATACAAAACGTTTTCGATTATAACCTTCGTTGTTTTATTATTGTTATTTATAAAATTAACAGAAATTTTTCCTTTACCAGTTGCTTGCACTTCATCTCCATTTGCAACAAATATTTATTCTTTGTGTGAATTATCAAAATCAATAAGAATTTTACGATTACAGCCAAATATGGCAAGCAGCACCGGAATCTAGAATCCACCCATCACTTTTACCAACCAAAAACAAGAAATCGTTGCATTCATCTTTGTTTTCCACTACATTTGCATTATGTTCATTTTTATTCGATTTATCATCCTTTTATGATTGAAGAAACTTTCTACAATTTCGTTTGAAATGTCCAACACCACCACAATAATAACATTTCAATTCCACACTGCCTCTATTTGTATTTAAAAATTGTGGTCGTTGAACATAATTATGTGTTGAAACTTTTAATGCAGAACCTTTTTCACTCGTACCACTATCACTTGCTTATGATTATGAAAAAATCACTCCTCTCACCAAACCGTGGCGACTGGACTGATTGTACCACAATTTTCATTCTATATATACAGATTGCATTGTGCAGGTTGTGTTAGCGAATTATACTAATACAAGCAAATTCTCTTACAATTTTTTGTTTCTTCGTCACATTCACAAAGCGCTATTCCTGTGTAGGCAAATTTTAACAATTTTCTTTTTCTATGAATTAAATAATTTATTCAAGTTAGAGTGGAGTAGAAATAGAAAATTATTTTTCAATTAGTTTGAATAATTTTGTCTTCCAAATTGGATTATAAAACTTTATGGATCTCGAATCCAATACGAATACATTTTTTTAAATGTTGTTTATTTCTTTTATTTCCTATTATACAGGTTGCTAAGTCGCACATAAGGGGAAATCAAACACCAGAATTATTTGTTTTACAGCTATGTACATATCTACAAGAGCAACGAATTGCAGTCGCGTTAGCCGTAGTTAATAGTAAGTGAAAATGGGGTTAAACTAATTAAATTTAGTTTGATTTTTCAAACTAAATTTAATTTTTTTTTTTTTTTAAATCAGTTTTTTAATTGGGTGCAGAGCGGACTTATTAACGGTCCTAGCTCCTTGTAACTGTCAGAGCTTCTGCACCCAATGCGCGATCCTGCAAGTAAAGATTAATAGCTACTGTTCAGCACCTTCAGTCATGACCATATAATAAAACATCAAGTTTGCTATTCATAATTTTGCTGTATTAGAAATCTTTTGTTGCTACACTATATACACTATAATTTGTTTATTTTCTCAAAATGATTGGTTTAGGTACCGGCTGAGTTCCAATTACATCGCGAATGAGAATCCAGTTAAGATAACAAAGAGGAGCTGCTCCTGAAAAGGAAATAACCAAAACGTTAATTATAGAAAATATACCTTGTCGTATAAACTTATATATGTACTTATCTTTTAGTAGTAAATAATTTAAATCCAACTTATCGTTTCTAAACAATTTAATTTATATAAAATCACTATCAATTTAATTTAGATAAGCTATTTTATTCAAATCAAAACAATGTACACTGACTGTCAAATTTATTAGAAATGTATTGAATTATTGTACATTCGCATCAATGTAAACAAATCTGAACGAGCATAGTATTTTTACATCATTATTGCAGACTGTAGTTCGATAATTAGAAAGAGAAATTCAAATCATATGAAAAAGATAGAATGTACACTCAAATAAAAAATGTTGACTTGTATAAAGATAAAAGAAATAAATGTCACTCGTACAAAAGTCTTCCTATGGAACAGCCACACTGTGAAACAAAAAATTGTGAAAAAATAAAAATATATAAATTAATAAAGTTTAAATAATAAAAGTAATATTATAAATTAATAAAAGTTTAAATATTCTACAAATTGTTTTTATTTTAAATACGAGTCTCACCAGCGGTCAAGGAAATTGTGTGTGTGCTGTACATAGAAAAAGTGGTCCTTCGAGCCGGATTGGAAAATTATCCTAATTTTCCATTGAGAAACACGTGATTGTGATAGATAGACAGCGAATAATTATTAAATCTGTGAATGTGAAACTGCGAATCGTGTTAAAAGTGAAACGTGCGAGGGTCAATTGAATTGGGTGCGAGATTAAATCATCAATTGAAGCCTCATAAAATCAAATCGTGAATTATCTAAATCGTATTTTTATTTTGTTTCGCGAAATTTGCAATTGAATTAATTGCTACACAGCAATATTCCACGTGAACGAACGTGAGACGCCATGTTTATTTGATCAGCAAAGACATTTGTAGTTAATTTCGGTCTTGCTGTAATCAATCAAAGCTTACATATATACGAACCGTGATTACATCATATAAAATAAATATTATTTCTGGAGCGTGAACAATTGGACATCAAAGTTGTAAGGGCAACTATTTTTCGAGCGTTGTTTATTTCTGCGGTGTCATTGGGCGTGGTGTCATACATATTATAATAAATAATTATTTTCGAAAACTTCGAGAAGATTTCATCCGCCATATTGAGAAAATAAAAATTCAAAATTTGTCAATTGAAAAATATCAATCCAGCATAGTGAAGTCGTGTTGTACGTTTGGACGTGGCTCCATACATATTATAATAAATATTTCTTGGCGAAACCTTCGAGAAGATTTTCATTAGCCATTTTGAGAAAGTTTCAGCGATTACGGTGCATCTACACGTGGCTTATATAACTGTATCTACTAGAATATTGTAGATAATTGGGAAGATTACCAGTGCCATTTGAAGGTCAACGGGAACGAGAATTCAAAAATCAGTTTAGATTCTGAGGGCAACTTCAGAATCTATCTGCAACGAGGGAGTGACAAGTGTGAGGGCGGTGCCTTACCAAGAATCAGTTTAGATTCTGAGGGCAACTTCAGAATCTATCTGCAACGGGGGAGTGACACAGAGAAGCGATCAAGTGGTAAGCAAATTTTAGTTGTATAGTGTAGCAAAAATATAATCTTAAAACTACTCTTTTGGTAATTAACTCGTCTAAATTTCGTTGTTGTTTGTCAACCGTGGTAAAATAACTAATTCTGTGCGTGTGGTGAATCGTTGTTGAATCAAGAGAAATTAAAGGGACATCTCTTTTATTAAAATATTTAAAACATGGCTGATCCAGAGAAGGAATTCACAGCAAGAAGACGTCTAGCACAGGGCTCTATCATGAGAATGGTCAATTTTGCAGATGGCATGACGGATAAAACTACAGTGATCGAAATTTCAAATCGATTAGAACTATTGGAAAGGGCATTCACCGAAGTTGTGACTTGTGAAGCCCAATTAGGAAAATTTGACACACCTTCTGAACTAGCTGACAACGAACTAAAATATCTTAATGTGAAGGCCAAGCTAAAAGAAAAACTGGTGGTTCCAAATCAAAGTGAGGAGGCTGGCAATATGGAAAAAATTATGTCTCGCATGTTACGAAGCCAAAACGAATTTCTTATCAATTTATCGGAAAATTTTACGAGTTCAATGAACCAAACTATTGCTCATTCGTCAGACGAACCTCACATTTTTGCGCGCCTTCCTAAATTGAATGTACCCATTTTTTCCGGTGACTATAAGGAGTTTCCAAGTTTTAAGGACATATATTCGGCATCAGTGCATAGTAAAGTAGGACTAAATAATGTGGAAAAATTCCAGTATCTAAAAGGTTATCTTCGCGGTGAGGCGGCAGATTTGGTCAGGCATATAACCGTATCCGAAACAAATTACAAATTAGCATGGGAAAAGATTTGTGAGCGATACGACAAGAAGAGGCACGTATTAAACGACTTTATTAAAACATTTTTGGATCAACCAGTAGCAAAAAGTGAACCTGTCAACTCATTAAGGAAGCTGCACAACACATCGGACGAGGTGATGCGAGGTATCACAGCATTAGGAGGTGAAGCAGCCGGGAAGGATCCATGGTTAATTTACTTGCTACTAGAAAAATTTGATCAGGAAACGAAGCAGGCGTGGGCGCATCGATCAGTGGGAAAGGATTTCCCAACCTTTGAAGAACTACTCAAATTCCTCAGTGAACGCTGTGATGCATTAGAAACCTGTGAGCCAAGGAAGTTTGCCCCAGCCAAACCTATCGCTGTCAAAACACATCAGCTAAAGGTAGAAGAAATGCCAACCGCTCCGGATTGTTGTACATATTGTCAGGGAAGTCATCGAACTTATACGTGCGAATCGTTCAAGGCTTTAAATTCAGAACAAAGACGTATTCAAGCAGCAAATCTAAAATTATGTTTTAATTGCTTAGCGAGTAATCATATAGCTAGTCGATGCTACAGTAAGCGATACTGTATGAAATGTAAGCGTAGACATCACACACTCTTACATACCGACGTGAATACAAACATCAGCATTCTACAAGAGGGAAAGGAATTAAATACCACAACTTGTACGAACAATCCTAGTATATCAAGTGAATCAACAGGCGTTGTTAGTAGCAATATTTGTGGGATCGGCGCTGCATTGCTACCTACAGCAGTAGTAATGGCCAAAACTAAAGATGGCCACTATCGTCCATGTAATTTATTATTAGACTCAGGTTCACAACTTTCGTTCATCTCCGAAAAGTGTATCAATCGATTGGGACTACATCGAAGTGAAGGAAGGGTACGTGTTGAGGGGCTTGCAACTTCAAACGTGTCCACAAGTGGGAAGGCAAGTTTTGCGATTTGTTCACGGTTTGATACATCTAAGATGTTAACAATCAAAGCACATGTGTTGCCAAGGATAACGTCCTTAACAACAAGTGGCGAGATACTCACGGATGAAATTGAGAAGCTAAAATTGCCGTTGGCAAATCCGAACTTCAAACAGAAGAAAGAAATAGATATTTTGTTAGGCGCAGATTATTTCTTTTATGTTTTAGGTAGCACACATCACATTTTGCCGACTATTGTGGCTCAAGAAACATTATTCGGTTACGTTATTTCAAAGAAACCACCATCCGATTCAAGTGATGATGAGGAGAAGTTAATGCCTTATAAAAGCTTTAATGCGAGGATATTACATGACGATAGTTTGGAAACGCAAGAAGAGGTTTTTCAACCTGTTCCTTGGTCGAAGAAGGATCAAATATGTGAAAATCATTTTGTGTCAAATCATAAAAAAATCAATGGTCAATTCATCGTGCAGCTACCCATCAAGCCTAACCCAGCATCATATAAAACAGCATTGCAACGTTTGGTGTCCATGGAACGCAAGAGAAGTCGAAATGTGGAATTCAACAAAATGTATATTGATGCTCATACCAAAAGAACTATTTTGTCCATCGCATCACAAATATTTGATCCACTGGGATGGTTAAGCCCATTCACTGTCAACTCAAAAACTGTTCTTCAAAATTTATGGCTTACCAAACTTTCATGGGATGATCCATTGCCGGTTGAGCTACATCGTGCTTGGCAGCAAATTCATAATCAGTTTGGGCATTTGAAGGATATTCACATATCTCGATTTACAAGCAAATTAAAAGATGAGGTTCAATTTCATGGATTTAGCGACGCCAGTGAACTAGCGTATTCTGCAGCTGTCTACATCCGTATTCGAATAAGCGACACGATTAAGGTGAAGTTATTAACAGCAAAAAGTAAAGTAGCTCCAATGAAGCAAGTGAGTTTACCGAAGTTGGGGCTCTATGGAGCACATTTACTATCAAATTTATTAAGAAAGATTATCGATGCGTATCAACTTAAAAATGCTTCCATTCACCAATGGATAGATTCAACAGTAATTTTGTCCTGGTTATCAACATATCTACGCAAATGGAAAACGTATGTAGCGAATGGAGTAGCAGCTATACATCAATTGGTACCAGAAGCGATTTGGAGACATGTAAAAGGCATTGATAATCCAGCAGATTTAGCTACTCGCGGAACTAGCGCGAATAAATTATTTGAGATCAAGTTATGGTGGAACGTACCAGAGTGGTTAACTGAAAACGAACAATACTGGCCACCAAATAACAAGGTGCTCGAAACATTACAAGAAACGCGAGCGATCGAATTTCAAACAGTTAGCGCCGTAGTGAAAAAATCTAATCAAAATCGGTTCGTAGCACGGAGGGGAGCACCAACAGAAATCCATTCTGCCAATGGTACAAATTTAAACGGAGCGAATCGGAAACTTCATGTATATTACCAGTTATTATCGTCACAAAAATGTGAATCCAAATTAAATACATTCACAACCATAAAACTAATTCAATGGGAATTTTTCATACCAATATATCCGCATTTTGGGGGAATCTGGGAGCGAGCTGTGAGATCAGTAAATTATTCAAATAACCATTGGATAATGAGAATTAAAAATTTATTAATTTTTGGAGGGGAGTATGTTCAGCACCTTCAGTCATGACCATATAATAAAACATCAAGTTTGCTATTCATAATTTTGCTGTATTAGAAATCTTTTGTTGCTACACTATATACACTATAATTTGTTTATTTTCTCAAAATGATTGGTTTAGGTACCGGCTGAGTTCCAATTACATAGCGAATGAGAATCCAGTTAAGATAACAAAGAGGAGCTGCTCCTGAAAAGAAAATAACCAAAACGTTAATTATAGAAAATATAGCTTGTCGTATAAACTTATGTACATGTACTTATCTTTTAGTAGTAAATAATTTAAATCCAACTTATCGTTTCTAAACAATTTAATTTATATAAAATCACTATCAATTTAATTTAGATAAGCTATTTTTTTCAAATCAAAACAATGTACACTGACTGTCAAATTTATTAGAAATGTATTGAATTATTGTACATTCGCATCAATGTAAACAAATCTGAACGAGCATAGTATTCTTACATCATTATTGCAGTTCGATAATTAGAAAGAGAAATTCAAATCATATGAAAAAGATAGAATGTACACTCAAATAAAAAATGTTGACTTGTATAAAGATAAAAGAAATAAATGTCACTCGTACAAAAGTCTTCCTATGGAACAGCCACACTGTGAAACAAAAAATTGTGAAAAAATAAAAATATATAAATTAATAAAAGTTTAAATATTCTACAAATTGTTTTTATTTTAAATACGAGTCTCACCAGCGGTCAAGGAAATTGTGTGTGTGCTGTACAGCTACCTTAAATTTATTCATTTTCACGCTTGATTTCTTCAGTTCGAGGATTCGGGAGTTTCACCGTAAACCTATGTGCATTGGTTGCTCTTCTTGTTACTCTTGTTGTTGTAACGAATGGTGGTATTTTCTCCGATAGTTCTGCAGAACATTTACCATGTAAGCAATTAAGCATCTGTAGAAGACGCAGAGTTCTGCAACATCTCTGCGATGCTGTAAGCTATCTAGTTCTTGAGTAAGTCTGGGATTCCGTATAAATAAGAAAAATCAGGGGTTAATTAGTTTACCCCTGATTTTTCTTATTTATTTTTAGGATTTATTGGTTAATGAACAATAATTAACAAAATTCATACAAATCCAGCTTCTTATAAAACTTAACGTAAATTCTCTTTTTGGTTTTGTTGGTAGTTTGAATGCATTTTATTTTTACCAGATATGCGAGATTCATAAAAATCATTTATAAACATTATTTCATGAAGATCAATCTAAATTAAGAACTCTAAGATCAACGAAAAAATATCTGCAGCTAAACGATACTAATTTCAATTTTAATGGTGGAGTTAAAAATATTTGTGTGCTCAATGAATTGCGAAATTACAACTTATTTCAAAATGGTATTGTGGATGTGATGCACGATTTTTTAGATGGAATTTTACCATATGCAGTATGTTTTTTTTCTCAATATTATGATTAAATTATGAACAAATTAATGACAGAATACACTCTTCTATGTATTTCTGTTTATAAATATTATTCCAACAGAGCCTTTTAGTAAAGATACATTTAGTTTATCTGCTTCATATTATTGGTGCCTAAATATACATTTCCATTTCCACCGATGCAATGCGGCATAAGTCAAAGCATATCAATACTTTAAAAGTTTGTCTAAAAATTTGAAATTTTTTAAAAATATTAGCCAATCGGTATCAACAAAAATTTAGTAGTTAATAGGAAACTTTAAATTTGAAAAGAGATATTAAATCAGGTTTGCACAAACTAGCTTTGTTCATTTGTTAGAAAAATTAAGGCTATGTGAAAACATTTTCGAGGTAACAGAAAATAGTCAAATTATGGAAATATCATGAATCGAGTATTTTGCATACTATCGCCCTCTGGCCAATCTCTCTTGATGATGAATTATCAATGAGCTTTTTTCAAGTTGAGTTTATCTTTTGTTACGCAAATAGTCATCATTTTATTGTAAGAAAATTACAAATTATTTCTTTCAGTATTTTTCATAATGCTTATAAAATAAACGATTTTGAAAATCGAAATAATTTTTTAATTTAAAGTTTAATTAATTATAAACGTGTAACTTAATTTGATGCTTAATTTGAACTGTAAGTTAATGTAGTACTAATTAATACTTTAAGATGAATAAACAATTGTGTTAAATTTAATAAAATGAATGTTTAGTTGATACCTAATGAATATTTTTAATCGAAGTAAACATCATCCGTTTCAGCAAATTCGGTCCTCTTCTTGTGGTCAATGCAAGCCCTAGTTTTGAAACTAGCGCATCGTGTCTAACTCGTTACAGTACATCTTGTGGTGGACAAAACTGCCTAATAGTCCACAAAATGGGAGAGAGACAAAATCTCGAAAATCAAAATCCCGAGTGTAGAAAATCCTGATGGTTTGAAAAAATCACGAGAGTACAAAATCCCGTGGATATCCCGCGGATGCAAAATCCCGAGGATACAAATCCCGAAGATACAAAATCCCTATGGTACAAAATCCGGAAAGAGTATGCAAATTCTAAAATTTAGTTGTTGCACAATTAGTGCAATTTTTCCTTTATTTAAAGGAAAATGGGGTCGTATCGCGCATTTCAAAATCTCATTTTTCATAATCCTGCTTTTTAAAATCCCGGTTCTGCAAAAATAAAAATCCTATGGTTTACAGAAAATCCCGGTTTTGATTTTTATGGAATAGCCCTAAAAACTCGCCAATCGAAATATCGAATGAACAAAAGTTCGAAAGAAAAAATTAACTCGAATTCTAGAATATCGAATTTCAAAACAGTTTATTTTGAAAATCTCGAAAATTAAAAAGATGTGCTAAATAAGGGAAGGTTAAAAATGGTATTTTGGAAACCGGGATTTTGAAAGCGGGATTTTGAAAAGCGCACAAGTTAAAACCCTCTCCGATTTAAAGATGTATACACACATGCAAAATCGAACATCGGGATCAATCGGGATCCTCGGGATTTTTTCGGGATTACGGTATTTTGTACCCTCGGAAGTTTTTTCCTCGGGATTTTGTACCCTTGGGATGTCATATATATTGGAGGCGTCAATTAATTTGTGATCCTATACCAAATTCCACCACCAGTGTTCTATAATAATTATTATGGAAGCTATAAATCGTGTTAGTAAATTTTATTATATGAACCGTATAACAATTCAAGTTTTATTATTATTTTTTTTCGCTGGCGCTACATCCCATAGAGGGATTTGGCCGCTTCATGTGAAGTTTCGTAATCATTTTGTGAACGGATAATGAGTGATTAATTCATTGATCCCACATTAACCAGCCGTGATTTTTTCATCACCCGCAAATTATCTGATTATCGAAGACATGACTGAAACTGGTTAATTCACAATTAATATTGACCGTAAAATGGCTTAAATCTCGAATGTACAGTGTACGGCAACATTACTATAAAAGAAAACTGATGTGATGTCGCTAATTTAGTGCATATTGATAATTAATTAATTTCGCCAAACAAACATTTTCGGCGGATTTACCTCGGTAACATTACAATAAAATCCTTTAGACGGAAATGCAATGGGCAATTTATAAATACCCTTTTTTCAATAAATTTCCTGAATAAGTGGTGGTTTTGTTCTGTTTTTTTTAATTTAATTTAGACTTAATTTTACGCAAACCTTTAATTTGTCTGACATTTTATAATTACTACCCTAAAGCTCATATTTCTCAGAAGATGTTACCAAAATTCTTTAAAGTTTTTAAATATTAAAACTACCTCGGAATATACAACTAAAACTTTAGATAGAGTTAGAAATTTAATAAAAACTAAAAGACTAATATTTATGGTCGTTTGTCACAGCTGATCAAAAAAATGTGAATTTCATGCTGCTATAGCTAATTAACCCAAACGAACAAATACCGCAAGGCCTAAAAACATTAATTTCAATAATTTACTATTATTCTGATTTATGTTAACTGGGGCTTGCATCAAATCATCATAAATTTAGCATAATATCGTACCGAATGTTGATGTCACCGGAGGGGATTTTTAACCAAACGCAAAGAGTTCATTCAACTTTTTTTTTTCTTTGCTATGCAAATTCAAATCCAATAAATTCAAATAGTATATTATAAAAACCAAACAGTAATTACAAAGCACAAATTAAATAAAAAAAAAAAAAAAGTTGGAATTTTATTACTTTTTAGATTTTGTATTTTTTGTTTATGTATTTTGATCTATTTGAATATAAAATATTCAACCAACAAAAACAACATCACCGAGAGCAAAAACTATACATTACATGCATTATATTATGTTGCAAATCAAATTCATAGTTGGGTAAATTATTATGTTTTTTTTTTCTACTTTCACAAACCAGCAACACTTTGTATAAACAGCACACCACCACCATACCAGTAAGTAGATAGTTGGTTAATAGCCGAGCCGAGAGAAAGTAGAAATTCATAAAACATTAATCGAACCAAACACAACACAAAAGCTGTTAAGTTAAATAAATTTTCATGTTGTGATTTTGATGGGTACCATTAAATCATTCTTATATTGTCCACGTGATTCATAACGTATGGATTTATAAATAATAACATTTTCTATAATGCCTAATGTTTAGTTCAAATACCACTTATAGTGTTATACTTTTTAAATACTAGGTGTTTGTAAAAATTTTAACTGCAATATCGAACCTCGTAAATGTATGAAACCGTTAATTCTTTTGCATACAACACAACACTGCTTTTTGCATATAAGGAAGACTTTTACTTTTTGTACCTCTCAGGCGCGCGCCAATTTGGTTTCTGTATATAAATGACAAATCTGAAATGAAATGAATTGCATAATGTATTAAATGGCTCGTTAATCTTAATTTTTGTCATAAACTATTAATTTTAATCGTTATGAGCTGCAATAAACTTATTTATTTTGACTCAATTAAAATCGTTTTTGGACTGATGCAAGCGCAACTAAGAGGAATGTATATTGGTAAATAAAACATTCTTAAATTATTTATAGCCAAAACGTTATTGCATTTTTTTTTGTGTTCATTTTAATTTGTATATCGTTTTGGTTAATAATTATAATAAAAAAACTGATTTGGTATTAAAAAAAAATTAACTACTTCTCCAATAGTGCAGTAAATAACTTTAAAGAACTTCGTTAAAACGTTTCAGATAATAAAGAATTTAAGTAAGCACGCTAATTCGGAATCACCTTTTCACAATGCCAAATTAAATTATTCTCATTCAGATTTAATAAAAAAATGTCGTCAGATCAAAAGAGCGACGTTATATGTATATTGATTGATATAATAGGGGCTAAGCCGAGAGCTATACGCCATTCAAATTAACACAAATCTTCGCGAAGAAACGGAATCAACAATTTCTACTTCCAATTTTTTAATTTACTTGCTTACAATATAAATATGATATCGTTTTATCTCAGTCCAGAATACTCAAACGATGTATTTTTACTCCTGCCTTCTTTATCCGCTCCAAAATTTAATTGAAACTAATGCAAGAAAATTAGTAACAAACGGCACCCGCAAATCACCCCATAAGAATCTTACTAAATTTTGGACAACTGACCGTTGTCAAATTCAGTGAAACCGCATTTCAACGGACACTCACTTCATGGGACTCACAACAACGGACACACATTTAAGTCGCTTCCAAAACTGATGTTTTTCCATTAAAACGGCCCTTATTTAAGCAGACATTTTATTAGAATGGACACGGATAGAGAACTATTGATAGAAGTATCAATCATCGCAATCGGAGCATAATTGCATATTTTCGATTGTTAAAGCTCTGAATTTGCGGGCTATAGTTCAGTTGATTTTCAATAAAATTAAATTTTCCACAAAATGTGTAGAAATATACGTGCGATCTAAATACCCGCTGGCATCACAATTACGGGTCTCAACACCTATTGATAGAGGTATCAATCATCAAAATCGGAGCATAATTGCATATTTTCGATTTTTAAAGCTCTGAATTTGTGGGCTATAGTTCAGTTGATTTTCAATAAAATTAAATTTTCCACAAAATGTGTAGAAATATACGTGCGATCTAAATACCCGTTGGCATCACAATTACGGGTCTCAACACCTATTGATAGAGGTATCAATCATCGCAATCGGAGCATAATTGCAGATTTTCGATTTTTAAAGCTCTGAATTTGTGGGCTATAGTTCAGTTGATTTTCAATAAAATTAAATTTTCCACAAAATGTGTAGAAATATACGTGCGATCTAAATACCCGTTGGCATCACAATTACAGGTCTCAACACCTATTGATAGAGGTATCAATCATCGCAATCGGAGCATAATTGCAGATTTTCGATTTTTAAAGCTCTGAATTTGTGGGCTATAGTTCAGTTGATTTTCAATAAAATTAAATTTTCCACAAAATGTGTAGAAATATACGTGTGATCTAAATACCCGCTGGCATCACAATTACGGGTCTCAACACCTATTGATAGAGGTATCAATCATCAAAATCGGAGCATAATTGCATATTTTCGATTTTTAAAGCTCTGAATTTGTGGGCTATTGTTCAGTTGATTTTCAATAAAATTAAATTTTCCACAAAATGTGTAGAAATATACGTGCGATCTAAATATCCTTTGGCATCACATTTACAGGTCTCAACACCTATTGATAGAGGTATCAATCATCGCAATCGGAGCATAATTGCAGATTTTCGATTTTTAAAGCTCTGAATTTGTGGGCTATAGTTCAGTTGATTTTCAATAAAATTAAATTTTCCACAAAATGTGTAGAAATATACGTGCGATCTAAAAACCCGTTGGCATCACATTTACAGGTCTCAACACCTATTGATAGAGGTATCAATCATCGAAATCGGAGCATAATTGCAGATTTTCGATTTTTAAAGCTCTGAATTTGTGGGTTATTGTTCAGTTGATTTTCAATAAAATTAAATTTTCCACAAAATATGTAGAAATATTCGAGCGATCTAAATACCCGTTGGCATCACAATTACAGGTCTCAACACCTATTGATAGAGGTATCAATCATCGCAATCGGAGCATAATTGCAGATTTTCGATTTTTAAAGCTCTGAATTTGTGGGCTATAGTTCAGTTGATTTTCAATAAAATTAAATTTTCCACAAAATGTGTAGAAATATACGTGCGATCTAAATACCCGTTGGCATCACAATTACGGGTCTCAACACCTATTGATAGAGGTATCAATCATCGCAATCGGAGCATAATTGCAGATTTTCGATTTTTAAAGCTCTGAATTTGTGGGCTATAGTTCAGTTGATTTTCAATAAAATTAAATTTTCCACAAAATGTGTAGAAATATACGTGCGATCTAAATACCCGCTGGCATCACAATTACGGGTCTCAACACCTATTGATAGAGGTATCAATCATCAAAATCGGAGCATAATTGCATATTTTCGATTTTTAAAGCTCTGAATTTGTGGGCTATTGTTCAGTTGATTTTCAATAAAATTAAATTTTCCACAAAATGTGTAGAAATATACGTGCGATCTAAATATCCTTTGGCATCACATTTACAGGTCTCAACACCTATTGATAGAGGTATCAATCATCGCAATCGGAGCATAATTGCAGATTTTCGATTTTTAAAGCTCTGAATTTGTGGGCTATAGTTCAGTTGATTTTCAATAAAATTAAATTTTCCACAAAATGTGTAGAAATATTCGTGCGATCTAAAAACCCGTTGGCATCACATTTACAGGTCTCAACACCTATTGATAGAGGTATCAATCATCGAAATCGGAGCATAATTGCAGATTTTCGATTTTTAAAGCTCTGAATTTGTGGGTTATTGTTCAGTTGATTTTCAATAAAATTAAATTTTCCACAAAATGTGTAGAAATATACGTGCGATCTAAATACCCGTTGGCATCACAATTACGGGTCTCAACACCTATTGATAGAGGTATCAATCATCGCAATCGGAGCATAATTGCAGATTTTCGATTTTTAAAGCTCTGAATTTGTGGGCTATAGTTCAGTTGATTTTCAATAAAATTAAATTTTCCACAAAATGTGTAGAAATATACGTGCGATCTAAATACCCGCTGGCATCACAATTACGGGTCTCAACACCTATTGATAGAGGTATCAATCATCGCAATCGGAGCATAATTGCATATTTTCGATTTTTAAAGCTCTGAATTTGTGGGCTATTGTTCAGTTGATTTTCAATAAAATTAAATTTTCCACAAAATGTGTAGAAATATACGTGCGATCTAAATATCCTTTGGCATCACATTTACAGGTCTCAACACCTATTGATAGAGGTATCAATCATCGCAATCGGAGCATAATTGCAGATTTTCGATTTTTAAAGCTCTGAATTTGTGGGCTATAGTTCAGTTGATTTTCAATAAAATTAAATTTTCCACAAAATGTGTAGAAATATTCGTGCGATCTAAAAACCCGTTGGCATCACATTTACAGGTCTCAACACCTATTGATAGAGGTATCAATCATCAAAATCGGAGCATAATTGCAGATTTTCGATTTTTAAAGCTCTGAATTTGTGGGTTATTGTTCAGTTGATTTTCAATAAAATTAAATTTTCCACAAAATGTGTAGAAATATACGTGCGATCTAAATACCCGTTGGCATCACAATTACGGGTCTCAACACCTATTGATAGAGGTATCAATCATCGCAATCGGAGCATAATTGCAGATTTTCGATTTTTAAAGCTCTGAATTTGTGGGCTATAGTTCAGTTGATTTTCAATAAAATTAAATTTTCCACAAAATGTGTAGAAATATACGTGCGATCTAAATACCCGCTGGCATCACAATTACGGGTCTCAACACCTATTGATAGAGGTATCAATCATCAAAATCGGAGCATAATTGCATATTTTCGATTTTTAAAGCTCTGAATTTGTGGGCTATAGTTCAGTTGATTTTCAATAAAATTAAATTTTCCACAAAATGTGTAGAAATATACGTGCGATCTAAATACCCGTTGGCATCACAATTACAGGTCTCAACACCTATTGATAGAGGTATCAATCATCGCAATCGGAGCATAATTGAAGATTTTCGATTTTTAAAGCTCTGAATTTGTGGGCTATAGTTCAGTTGATTTTCAATAAAATTAAATTTTCCACAAAATGTGTAGAAATATACGTGCGATCTAAATACCCGCTGGCATCACAATTACGGGTCTCAACACCTATTGATAGAGGTATCAATCATCAAAATCGGAGCATAATTGCATATTTTCGATTTTTAAAGCTCTGAATTTGTGGGCTATTGTTCAGTTGATTTTCAATAAAATTAAATTTTCCACAAAATGTGTAGAAATATACGTGCGATCTAAATATCCTTTGGCATCACATTTACAGGTCTCAACACCTATTGATAGAGGTATCAATCATCGCAATCGGAGCATAATTGCAGATTTTCGATTTTTAAAGCTCTGAATTTGTGGGCTATTGTTCAGTTGATTTTCAATAAAATTAAATTTTCCACAAAATGTGTAGAAATATTCGTGCGATCTCAATACCCGTTAGCATCACAATTACAGTTTACACACCTATTGATAGAGGTATCAATCATCGAAATCGGAGCATAATTGCAGATTTTCGATTTTTAAAGCTCTGAATTTGTGGGCTATTGTTCAGTTGATTTTCAATAAAATTGAATTTTCCACAAAATGTGTAGAAATATTCGTGCGATCTAAAAACCCGTTGGCATCACATTTACAGGTCTCAACACCTATTGATAGAGGTATCAATCATCGAAATCGGAGCATAATTGCAGATTTTCGATTTTTAAAGCTCTGAATTTGTGGGCTATTGTTCAGTTGATTTTCAATAAAATTAAATTTTCCACAAAATATGTAGAAATATTCGAGCGATCTAAATACCCGTTAGCATCACATTTACAGGTCTCAACACCTATTGATAGAGGTATCAATCATCAAAATCGGAGCATAATTGCATATTTTCGATTTTTAAAGCTCTGAATTTGTGGGCTATTGTTCAGTTGATTTTCAATAAAATTAAATTTTCCACAAAATGTGTAGAAATATACGTGCGATCTAAATATCCTTTGGCATCACATTTACAGGTCTCAACACCTATTGATAGAGGTATCAATCATCGCAATCGGAGCATAATTGCAGATTTTCGATTTTTAAAGCTCTGAATTTGTGGGCTATAGTTCAGTTGATTTTCAATAAAATTAAATTTTCCACAAAATGTGTAGAAATATTCGTGCGATCTAAAAACCCGTTGGCATCACATTTACAGGTCTCAACACCTATTGATAGAGGTATCAATCATTGAAATCGGAGCATAATTGCAGATTTTCGATTTTTAAAGCTCTGAATTTGTGGGTTATTGTTCAGTTGATTTTCAATAAAATTAAATTTTCCACAAAATGTGTAGAAATATACGTGCGATCTAAATACCCGTTGGCATCACAATTACGGGTCTCAACACCTATTGATAGAGGTATCAATCATCGCAATCGGAGCATAATTGCAGATTTTCGATTTTTAAAGCTCTGAATTTGTGGGCTATAGTTCAGTTGATTTTCAATAAAATTAAATTTTCCACAAAATGTGTAGAAATATACGTGCGATCTAAATACCCGCTGGCATCACAATTACGGGTCTCAACACCTATTGATAGAGGTATCAATCATCAAAATCGGAGCATAATTGCATATTTTCGATTTTTAAAGCTCTGAATTTGTGGGCTATAGTTCAGTTGATTTTCAATAAAATTAAATTTTCCACAAAATGTGTAGAAATATACGTGCGATCTAAATACCCGTTGGCATCACAATTACAGGTCTCAACACCTATTGATAGAGGTATCAATCATCGCAATCGGAGCATAATTGCAGATTTTCGATTTTTAAAGCTCTGAATTTGTGGGCTATAGTTCAGTTGATTTTCAATAAAATTAAATTTTCCACAAAATGTGTAGAAATATACGTGCGATCTAAATACCCGCTGGCATCACAATTACGGGTCTCAACACCTATTGATAGAGGTATCAATCATCAAAATCGGAGCATAATTGCATATTTTCGATTTTTAAAGCTCTGAATTTGTGGGCTATTGTTCAGTTGATTTTCAATAAAATTAAATTTTCCACAAAATGTGTAGAAATATACGTGCGATCTAAATATCCTTTGGCATCACATTTACAGGTCTCAACACCTATTGATAGAGGTATCAATCATCGCAATCGGAGCATAATTGCAGATTTTCGATTTTTAAAGCTCTGAATTTGTGGGCTATAGTTCAGTTGATTTTCAATAAAATTAAATTTTCCACAAAATGTGTAGAAATATTCGTGCGATCTAAAAACCCGTTGGCATCACATTTACAGGTCTCAACACCTATTGATAGAGGTATCAATCATCGAAATCGGAGCATAATTGCAGATTTTCGATTTTTAAAGCTCTGAATTTGTGGGCTATTGTTCAGTTGATTTTCAATAAAATTAAATTTTCCACAAAATGTGTAGAAATATTCGTGCGATCTCAATACCCGTTAGCATCACAATTACAGTTTACACACCTATTGATAGAGGTATCAATCATCGAAATCGGAGCATAATTGCAGATTTTCGATTTTTAAAGCTCTGAATTTGTGGGCTATTGTTCAGTTGATTTTCAATAAAATTGAATTTTCCACAAAATGTATAGAAATATTCGTGCGATCTAAAAACCCGTTGGCATCACATTTACAGGTCTCAACACCTATTGATAGAGGTATCAATCATCGAAATCGGAGCATAATTGCAGATTTTCGATTTTTAAAGCTCTGAATTTGTGGGCTATTGTTCAGTTGATTTTCAATAAAATTAAATTTTCCACAAAATATGTAGAAATATTCGAGCGATCTAAATACCCGTTAGCATCACATTTACAGGTCTCAACACCTATTGATAGAGGTATCAATCATCGAAATCGGAGCATAATTGCAGATTTTCGATTTTTAAAGCTCTGAATTTGTGGGCTATTGTTCAGTTGATTTTCAATAAAATTAAATTTTCCACAAAATGTGTAGAAATATTCGTGCGATCTAAATATCCTTTGGCATCACATTTACAGGTCTCAACACCTATTGATCTAGGTATCAATCATCGAAATCGGAGCATAATTGCAGATTTTCGATTTTTAAAGCTCTGAATTTGTGGGCTATAGTTCAGTTGATTTTCAATAAAATTGAATTTTCCACAAAATATGTAGAAATATTCGAGCGATCTAAATACCCGTTAGCATCACATTTACAGGTCTCAACACCTATTGATAGAGGTATCAATCATCGAAATCGGAGCATAATTGCAGATTTTCGATTTTTAAAGCTCTGAATTTGTGGGCTATAGTTCAGTTGATTTTCAATAAAATTAAATTTTCCACAAAATGTGTAGAAATATACGTGCGATCTAAATACCCGTTGGCATCACTATTACGGGTCTCAACACCTATTGATAGAGGTATCAATCATCGCAATCGGAGCATAATTGCAGATTTTCGATTTTTAAAGCTCTGAATTTGTGGGCTATAGTTCAGTTGATTTTCAATAAAATTAAATTTTCCACAAAATGTGTAGAAATATACGTGCGATCTAAATACCCGCTGGCATCACAATTACGGGTCTCAACACCTATTGATAGAGGCAGGGCCAATCAGAGGGTGGGCCAGCCGGGCCATAAGGCACGGGCCCCCGATTTTTAGGGGCCCCCAAATTTTTTGTTACTATAGATTTCTCATTTGCTCTTGATCTTCGATAGTATTTTGTCTTTATAACAAGAACAAGATGTGTGACAATTTAAAATTTGACATTGAAGAGCATTTTATTTGCTTCGATTCATTCTCTGGAAAAACCGGAGAAGAAATTGCTGCCAGAATTCTTGAAATTTTGTCGGATATGGAATTAAATTATAATTTATGTATTGCTCGAGCATATGATAATGGTGCAAATTTGGCTGGCAAGCTAAACGGTGTGCAAGCCATTCTTACGAAGCGTAATCCTAATTGTATTTTTTCCAGCTGTGGGAACCACACATTAAATCTTGTTGGAGTTGATTTAGCTGAATCGTGTAAAGAAGCTGTACAATTTTTTGGAGTTATACCACAGAAAAGAATGAACAGATATGGAAGTTCCATGTCAAGTATTTACATAGAAATATTCAATCTAAAAAATGTATTCCTGCTCTAATCAAACCAGTTAAGACAGGGAAAATATAATACAATAATATGTTTCGCTTCTCTTCTTTTGTGTTTTTTATACAAAGATGAGAAGCGAAATATGTAATATTGAATTATATTGTCTCTGTCTTAACTGGTTAGATTAGAGCAGGAATACATTTTTTAGATTGAATATTTCTATGTAAATACTTGACATGGAACTTCCATATCTGTTCATTCTTTTCTGTGGTTATACAACAAATGTATAATTTTTTTAGCAGTAGTCCGCGGAGATGGGAGGTTTTAAAGAAACATATCCGTATGTCTCTTCATTCGATTTCCAAAACTAGATGGTCTGCTAGAATAGATGCAGTAAAACCAATAGCCAAAAATCAATTATCTATTCGAGATGCTTTAAATGAAATGCATTCCTTTAATTTACCGCTACACGCAATCGTTGAATTACACTCAATTGAGAAATATTTAAATAAATTTGAATGTGTTTTGCTTTCTATCATATGGCTCGAAATTTTGACAGATTTGCATCATACAAATTTGGTAATTGAAGCTCAAAATGCTACACTTGATATTGAGCAAAATAATATTGAAAGTCTAAGCGGAATGTGGAATGAAATATTTGCGAAAGCAAAAGCTAAAGCACGTGAATATGGAGTTACATGTGATTTTGCCATTATTAGAACGATACGGACACAATCGGATGCTGAAAAATACTACAGGATAAATGTGTTTAACGTAATAGTTAATTCCGTAATAGCTGGCTTACAAAGACAATTTCAATCTTTACAAAATATCTGCAATCTTTTCGGTTTTCTTTGGTCATTTCCAAATTTGACTGATGAAAAAATTGAAGCTGCAGTAAACCGTTTGCATTCAAAATACACGAGTGAGTTATCAAACTAGATACTAGATGAGGTAAAATTCCTTAAAAAAATGTATGCAGCTAATTTCAATGCAGATCCGACACCAACAAATTTATTAGAAAATATTCTCAGTAAAACTTAGCTGGTTTATTTCCGAATCTTATCATTGTCTTAAGAATATTTTTAAGTATTCCAGCATCTGTGTCTTCAGCCGAGAGGAGTTTCAGTGTTCTTAAAAGAATAAAAAATTTTCATCGCTCAACAATGGCAGAACAACGGTTAAATGGATTGGCAATGTTAAACATTAACCACGACATGGCAAGAAAAATTAATTTTGAGCAAATCATTAGAGAATTTTCTAATAATAAAGCGAGAAAAGCTTCAATCTAATAATTTCTAATAAATTCTAATAAATACTAAAATGAATTCATGTGATATAAACTTATGATTGTTTTATTTTATTTTTATGGGGTCCCATTTTAATAATTTGGCCCAGGCCCCCTGCTAGCTCTGAAAGGCCCTGGATAGAGGTATCAATCATCAAAATCGGAGCATAATTGCATATTTTCGATTTTTAATGCTCTGAATTTGTGGGCTATAGTTCAGTTGATTTTCAATAAAATTAAATTTTCCACAAAATGTGTAGAAATATACGTGCGATCTAAATACCCGTTGGCATCACAATTACAGGTCTCAACACCTATTGATAGAGGTATCAATCATCGCAATCGGAGCATAATTGCAGATTTTCGATTTTTAAAGCTCTGAATTTGTGGGCTATAGTTCAGTTGATTTTCAATAAAATTAAATTTTCCACAAAATGTGTAGAAATATACGTGCGATCTAAATACCCGCTGGCATCACAATTACGGGTCTCAACACCTATTGATAGAGGTATCAATCATCAAAATCGGAGCATAATTGCATATTTTCGATTTTTAAAGCTCTGAATTTGTGGGCTATTGTTCAGTTGATTTTCAATAAAATTAAATTTTCCACAAAATGTGTAGAAATATACGTGCGATCTAAATATCCTTTGGCATCACATTTACAGGTCTCAACACCTATTGATAGAGGTATCAATCATCGCAATCGGAGCATAATTGCAGATTTTCGATTTTTAAAGCTCTGAATTTGTGGGCTATAGTTCAGTTGATTTTCAATAAAATTAAATTTTCCACAAAATGTGTAGAAATATTCGTGCGATCTAAAAACCCGTTGGCATCACATTTACAGGTCTCAACACCTATTGATAGAGGTATCAATCATCGAAATCGGAGCATAATTGCAGATTTTCGATTTTTAAAGCTCTGAATTTGTGGGTTATTGCTCAGTTGATTTTCAATAAAATTAAATTTTCCACAAAATGTGTAGAAATATACGTGCGATCTAAATACCCGTTGGCATCACAATTACGGGTCTCAACACCTATTGATAGAGGTATCAATCATCGCAATCGGAGCATAATTGCAGATTTTCGATTTTTAAAGCTCTGAATTTGTGGGCTATAGTTCAGTTGATTTTCAATAAAATTAAATTTTCCACAAAATGTGTAGAAATATACGTGCGATCTTAATACCCGCTGGCATCACAATTACGGGTCTCAACACCTATTGATAGAGGTATCAATCATCAAAATCGGAGCATAATTGCATATTTTCGATTTTTAAAGCTCTGAATTTGTGGGCTATAGTTCAGTTGATTTTCAATAAAATTAAATTTTCCACAAAATGTGTAGAAATATACGTGCGATCTAAATACCCGTTGGCATCACAATTACAGGTCTCAACACCTATTGATAGAGGTATCAATCATCGCAATCGGAGCATAATTGCAGATTTTCGATTTTTAAAGCTCTGAATTTGTGGGCTATAGTTCAGTTGATTTTCAATAAAATTAAATTTTCCACAAAATGTGTAGAAATATACGTGCGATCTAAATACCCGCTGGCATCACAATTACGGGTCTCAACACCTATTGATAGAGGTATCAATCATCAAAATCGGAGCATAATTGCATATTTTCGATTTTTAAAGCTCTGAATTTGTGGGCTATTGTTCAGTTGATTTTCAATAAAATTAAATTTTCCACAAAATGTGTAGAAATATACGTGCGATCTAAATATCCTTTGGCATCACATTTACAGGTCTCAACACCTATTGATAGAGGTATCAATCATCGCAATCGGAGCATAATTGCAGATTTTCGATTTTTAAAGCTCTGAATTTGTGGGCTATAGTTCAGTTGATTTTCAATAAAATTAAATTTTCCACAAAATGTGTAGAAATATTCGTGCGATCTAAAAACCCGTTGGCATCACATTTACAGGTCTCAACACCTATTGATAGAGGTATCAATCATCGAAATCGGAGCATAATTGCAGATTTTCGAGTTTTAAAGCTCTGAATTTGTGGGTTATTGTTCAGTTGATTTTCAATAAAATTAAATTTTCCACAAAATGTGTAGAAATATACGTGCGATCTAAATACCCGTTGGCATCACAATTACGGGTCTCAACACCTATTGATAGAGGTATCAATCAACGCAATCGGAGCATAATTGCAGATTTTCGATTTTTAAAGCTCTGAATTTGTGGGCTATAGTTCAGTTGATTTTCAATAAAATTAAATTTTCCACAAAATGTGTAGAAATATACGTGCGATCTTAATACCCGCTGGCATCACAATTACGGGTCTCAACACCTATTGATAGAGGTATCAATCATCAAAATCGGAGCATAATTGCATATTTTCGATTTTTAAAGCTCTGAATTTGTGGGCTATAGTTCAGTTGATTTTCAATAAAATTAAATTTTCCACAAAATGTGTAGAAATATACGTGCGATCTAAATACCCGTTGGCATCACAATTACAGGTCTCAACACCTATTGATAGAGGTATCAATCATCGCAATCGGAGCATAATTGCAGATTTTCGATTTTTAAAGCTCTGAATTTGTGGGCTATAGTTCAGTTGATTTTCAATAAAATTAAATTTTCCACAAAATGTGTAGAAATATACGTGCGATCTAAATACCCGCTGGCATCACAATTACGGGTCTCAACACCTATTGATAGAGGTATCAATCATCAAAATCGGAGCATAATTGCATATTTTCGATTTTTAAAGCTCTGAATTTGTGGGCTATTGTTCAGTTGATTTTCAATAAAATTAAATTTTCCACAAAATATGTAGAAATATACGTGCGATCTAAATATCCTTTGGCATCACATTTACAGGTCTCAACACCTATTGATAGAGGTATCAATCATCGAAATCGGAGCATAATTGCAGATTTTCGATTTTTAAAGCTCTGAATTTATGGGCTATAGTTCAGTTGATTTTCAATAAAATTGAATTTTCCACAAAATGTGTAGAAATATTCGTGCGATCTAAAAACCCGTTGGCATCACATTTACAGGTCTCAACACCTATTGATAGAGGTATCAATCATCGCAATCGGAGCATAATTGCAGATTTTCGATTTTTAAAGCTCTGAATTTGTGGGCTATTGTTCAGTTGATTTTCAATAAAATTAAATTTTCCACAAAATGTGTAGAAATATACGTGTCATCTAAATATCCTTTGGCATCACATTTACAGGTCTCAACACCTATTGATAGAGGTATCAATCATCGAAATCGGAGCATAATTGCAGATTTTCGATTTTTAAAGCTCTGAATTTGTGGGCTATTGTTCAGTTGATTTTCAATAAAATTGAATTTTCCACAAAATGTGTAGAAATATTCGTGCGATCTAAAAACCCGTTGGTATCATATTTACAGGTCTCAACACCTATTGATAGAGGTATCAATCATCGAAATCGGAGCATAATTGCAGATTTTCGATTTTTAAAGCTCTGAATTTGTGGGCTATTGTTCAGTTGATTTTCAATAAAATTAAATTTTCCACAAAATACGTAGAAATATTCGTGCGATCTAAATACCCGTTAGCATCACATTTACAGTTTACACACCTATTGATAGAGGTATCAATAATCGAAATCGGAGCATAATTGCAGATTTTCGATTTTTAAAGCTCTGAATTTGTGGGCTATTGTTCAGTTGATTTTCAATAAAATTGAATTTTCCACAAAATGTGTAGAAATATTCGTGCGATCTAAAAACCCGTTGGCATCACATTTACAGGTCTCAACACCTATTGATAGAGGTATCAATCATCGAAATCGGAGCATAATTGCATATTTTCGATTTTTAAAGCTCTGAATTTGTGGGCTATTGTTCAGTTGATTTTCAATAAAATTAAATTTTCCACAAAATGTGTAGAAATATTCGAGCGATCTAAATACCCGTTAGCATCACATTTACAGGTCTCAACACCTATTGATAGAGGTATCAATCATCGCAATCGGAGCATAATTGCAGATTTTCGATTTTTAAAGCTCTGAATTTGTGGGCTATTGTTCAGTTGATTTTCAATAAAATTAAATTTTCCACAAAATGTGTAGAAATATACGTGCGATCTAAATACCCGTTATCATCACAATTACAGGTCTCAACACCTATTGATAGAGGTATCCATCATCGAAATCGGAGCATAATTGCAGATTTTCGATTTTTAAAGCTCTGAATTTGTGGGCTATAGTTCAGTTGATTTTCAATAAAATTAAATTTTCCACAAAATGTGTAGAAATATACGTGCGATCTAAATACCCGTTGGCATCACAATTACAGGTCTCAACACCTATTGATAGAGGTATCAATCATCGCAATCGGAGCATAATTGCATATTTTCGATTTTTAAAGCTCTGAATTTGTGGGCTTAAGTTCAGTTGATTTTCAATAAAATTAAATTTTCCACAAAATGTGTAGAAATATTTGAGCAATCTAAATACCCGTTGCTATCACAATCACGGGTCTTAGCACCTATTGATGGAGGTATCAATCATCGAAATCGGAGCATAATTGCAGATTTTCGATTTTTAAAGCTCTGAATTTGTGGGCTTAAGTTCAGTTGATTTTCAATAAAATTAAATTTTCCACAAAATGTGTAGAAATATACGTGCGATCTAAATACCCGTTGGCATCACAATTACAGGTCTCAACACCTATTGATAGAGGTATAAATCATTGAAATCGGAGCATAATTGCAGATTTTCGATTTTTAAAGCTCTGAATTTGTGGGCTATTGTTCAGTTGATTTTCAACAAAATCAAATTTTTCACAAAATTTGTAGAAATATTCGTGCGATCTAAATACCCGTTGGCATCACAATTACGGGTCTCAACACCTATTGATAGAGGTATCAATCATCGAAATCGGAGCATAATTGCAGATTTTCGGTTTTGAAAGCTCTGAATTTGTGGGCTATAGTTCAGTTGATTTTCAATAAAATTAAATTTTCCACAAAATGTGTAGAAATATTCGTGCGATCTAAATACCCGTTGGCATCACAATTACAGGTCTCAACACCTATTGATAGAGCTATCAATCATCGCAATCGGAGCATAATTGCAGATTTTCGATTTTTAAAGCTCTGAATTTGTGGGCTATAGTTCAGTTGATTTTCAATAAAATTAAATTTTCCACAAAATGTGTAGAAATATTCGTGCGATCTAAATACCCGTTTGCATCACAATTACGGGTCTCAACACCTATTGATAGAGGTATCAATCATCGCAATCGGAGCATAATTGCATATTTTCGATTTTTAAAGCTCTGAATTTGTGGGCTATAGTTCAGTTGATTTTCAATAAAATTAAATTTTCCACAAAATGTGTAGAAATATTCGTGCGATCTAAATACCCGTTGGCATCACAATTACAGGTCTCAACACCTATTGATAGAGGTATCAATCATCGCAATCGGAGCATAATTGCAGATTTTCGGTTTGTAAAGCTCTGAATTTGTGGGCTATAGTTCAGTTGATTTTCAATAAAATTAAATTTTCCACAAAATGTGTAGAAATATTCGTGCGATCTAAATACCCGTTGGCATCACAATTACAGGTCTCAACACCTATTGATAGAGGTATAAATCATCGCAATCGGAGCATAATTGCAGATTTTCGATTTTTAAAGCTCTGAATTTGTGGGCTATAGTTCAGTTGATTTTCAATAAAATTAAATTTTCCACAAAATGTGTAGAAATATACGTGCGATCTAAATACCCGTTGGCATCACAATTACAGGTCTCAACACCTATTGATAGAGGTATCAATCATCGCAATCGGAGCATAATTGCAGATTTTCGATTTTTAAAGCTCTGAATTTGTGGGCTATAGTTCAGTTGATTTTCAATAAAATTGAATTTTCCACAAAATGTGTAGAAATATTCGTGCGATCTAAATATCCGTTGGCATCACAATTACAGGTCTCAACACCTATTGATAGAGGTATCAATCATCGTAATCGGAGCATAATTGCAGATTTTCGATTTTTAAAGCTCTGAATTTGTGGGCTATAGTTCAGTTGATTTTCAATAAAATTAAATTTTCCACAAAATGTGTAGAAATATTCGTGCGATCTAAATACCCGTTGGCATCACAATTACGGGTCTCAGCACCTATTGATAGAGGTATCAATCATCGAAATCGGAGCATAATTGCAGATTTTCGGTTTTGAAAGCTCTGAATTTGTGGGCTATAGTTCAGTTGATTTTCAATAAAATTAAATTTTCCACAAAATGTGTAGAAATATTCGAGCGATCTAAGTACCAGTTGCTATCACAATTACGGGTCTCAGCACCTATTGATGGAGGTATCAATCATCGAAATCGGAGCATAATTGCAGATTTTCGATTTTTAAAGCTCTGAATTTGTGGGCTATAGTTCAGTTGATTTTCAATAAAATTAAATTTTCCACAAAATGTGTAGAAATATTCGTGCGATCTAAATACCCGTTGGCATCACAATTACAGGTCTCAACACCTATTGATAGAGGTATCAATCATCGCAATCGGAGCATAATTGCAGATTTTCTATTTTTAAAGCTCTGAATTTGTGGGCTATTGTTCAGTTGATTTTTAATAAAATTAAATTTTTCACAAAATTTGTAGAAATATTCGTGCGATCTAAATACCCGTTGGCATCACAATTACGGGTCTCAGCACCTATTGATAGAGGTATCAATCATCGAAATCGGAGCATAATTGCAGATTTTCGGTTTTGAAAGCTCTGAATTTGTGGGCTATAGTTCAGTTGATTTTCAATAAAATTAAATTTTCCACAAAATGTGTAGAAATATTCGAGCGATCTAAGTACCAGTTTCTATCACAATTACGGGTCTCAGCACCTATTGATGGAGGTATCAATCATCGAAATCGGAGCATAATTGCAGATTTTCGATTTTTAAAGCTCTGAATTTGTGGGCTATAGTTCAGTTGATTTTCAATAAAATTAAATTTTCCACAAAATGTGTAGAAATATTCGTGCGATCTAAATACCCGTTGGCATCACAATTACAGGTCTCAACACCTATTGATAGAGGTATCAATCATCGCAATCGGAGCATAATTGCATATTTTCGATTTTTAAAGCTCTGAATTTGTGGGCTATAGTTCAGTTGATTTTCAATAAAATTAAATTTTCCACAAAATGTGTAGAAATATTCGTGCGATCTAAATACCCGTTTGCATTACAATTACGGGTCTCAACACCTATTGATAGAGGTATCAATCATCGCAATCGGAGCATAATTGCATATTTTCGATTTTTAAAGGTCTGAATTTGTGGGCTATAGTTCAGTTGATTTTCAATAAAATTAAATTTTCCACAAAATGTGTAGAAATATTCGTGCGATCTAAATACCCGTTTGCATCACAATTACGGGTCTCAACACCTATTGATAGAGGTATCAATCATCGAAATCGGAGCATAATTGCAGATTTTCGATTTTTAAAGCTCTGAATTTGTGGGCTATAGTTCAGTTGATTTTAAATAAAATTAAATTTTCCACAAAATGTGTAGAAATATTCGTGCGATCTAAATACCCGTTTGCATTACAATTACGGGTCTCAACACCTATTGATAGAGGTATCAATCATCGCAATCGGAGCATAATTGCATATTTTCGATTTTTAAAGCTCTGAATTTGTGGGCTATAGTTCAGTTGATTTTCAATAAAATTAAATTTTCCACAAAATGTGTAGAAATATTCGTGCGATCTAAATACCCGTTTGCATCACAATTACGGGTCTCAACACCTATTGATAGAGGTATCAATCATCGAAATCGGAGCATAATTGCATATTTTCGATTTTTAAAGCTCTGAATTTGTGGGCTATAGTTCAGTTGATTTTCAATAAAATTAAATTTTCCACAAAATGTATAGAAATATTTGAGCAATCTAAATACCCGTTGCTATCACAATCACGGGTCTTAGCACCTATTGATGGAGGTATCAATCATCGAAATCGGAGCATAATTGCAGATTTTCGATTTTTAAAGCTCTGAATTTGTGGGCTTAAGTTCAGTTGATTTTCAATAAAATTAAATTTTCCACAAAATGTGTAGAAATATACGTGCGATCTAAATACCCGTTGGCATCACAATTACAGGTCTCAACACCTATTGATAGAGGTATATATCATTGAAATCGGAGCATAATTGCAGATTTTCGATTTTTAAAGCTCTGAATTTGTGGGCTATTGTTCAGTTGATTTTCAACAAAATCAAATTTTTCACAAAATTTGTAGAAATATTCGTGCGATCTAAATACCCGTTGGCATCACAATTACGGGTCTCAACACCTATTGATAGAGGTATCAATCATCGAAATCGGAGCATAATTGCAGATTTTCGGTTTTGAAAGCTCTGAATTTGTGGGCTATAGTTCAGTTGATTTTCAATAAAATTAAATTTTCCACAAAATGTGTAGAAATATTCGAGCGATCTAAATACCCGTTGGCATCACAATTACAGGTCTCAACACCTATTGATAGAGCTATCAATCATCGCAATCGGAGCATAATTGCAGATTTTCGATTTTTAAAGCTCTGAATTTGTGGGCTATAGTTCAGTTGATTTTCAATAAAATTAAATTTTCCACAAAATGTGTAGAAATATTCGTGCGATCTAAATACCCGTTTGCATCACAATTACGGGTCTCAACACCTATTGATAGAGGTATCAATCATCGCAATCGGAGCATAATTGCATATTTTCGATTTTTAAAGCTCTGAATTTGTGGGCTATAGTTCAGTTGATTTTCAATAAAATTAAATTTTCCACAAAATGTGTAGAAATATTCGTGCGATCTAAATACCCGTTGGCATCACAATTACAGGTCTCAACACCTATTGATAGAGGTATCAATCATCGCAATCGGAGCATAATTGCAGATTTTCGGTTTGTAAAGCTCTGAATTTGTGGGCTATAGTTCAGTTGATTTTCAATAAAATTAAATTTTCCACAAAATGTGTAGAAATATTCGTGCGATCTAAATACCCGTTGGCATCACAATTACAGGTCTCAACACCTATTGATAGAGGTATAAATCATCGCAATCGGAGCATAATTGCAGATTTTCGATTTTTAAAGCTCTGAATTTGTGGGCTATAGTTCAGTTGATTTTCAATAAAATTAAATTTTCCACAAAATGTGTAGAAATATACGTGCGATCTAAATACCCGTTGGCATCACAATTACAGGTCTCAACACCTATTGATAGAGGTATCAATCATCGCAATCGGAGCATAATTGCAGATTTTCGATTTTTAAAGCTCTGAATTTGTGGGCTATAGTTCAGTTGATTTCCAATAAAATTGAATTTTCCACAAAATGTGTAGAAATATTCGTGCGATCTAAATATCCGTTGGCATCACAATTACAGGTCTCAACACCTATTGATAGAGGTATCAATCATCGTAATCGGAGCATAATTGCAGATTTTCGATTTTTAAAGCTCTGAATTTGTGGGCTATAGTTCAGTTGATTTTCAATAAAATTAAATTTTCCACAAAATGTGTAGAAATATTCGTGCGATCTAAATACCCGTTGGCATCACAATTACGGGTCTCAGCACCTATTGATAGAGGTATCAATCATCGAAATCGGAGCATAATTGCAGATTTTCGGTTTTGAAAGCTCTGAATTTGTGGGCTATAGTTCAGTTGATTTTCAATAAAATTAAATTTTCCACAAAATGTGTAGAAATATTCGAGCGATCTAAGTACCAGTTGCTATCACAATTACGGGTCTCAGCACCTATTGATGGAGGTATCAATCATCGAAATCGGAGCATAATTGCAGATTTTCGATTTTTAAAGCTCTGAATTTGTGGGCTATAGTTCAGTTGATTTTCAATAAAATTAAATTTTCCACAAAATGTGTAGAAATATTCGTGCGATCTAAATACCCGTTGGCATCACAATTACAGGTCTCAACACCTATTGATAGAGGTATCAATCATCGCAATCGGAGCATAATTGCAGATTTTCTATTTTTAAAGCTCTGAATTTGTGGGCTATTGTTCAGTTGATTTTTAATAAAATTAAATTTTTCACAAAATTTGTAGAAATATTCGTGCGATCTAAATACCCGTTGGCATCACAATTACGGGTCTCAGCACCTATTGATAGAGGTATCAATCATCGAAATCGGAGCATAATTGCAGATTTTCGGTTTTGAAAGCTCTGAATTTGTGGGCTATAGTTCAGTTGATTTTCAATAAAATTAAATTTTCCACAAAATGTGTAGAAATATTCGAGCGATCTAAGTACCAGTTGCTATCACAATTACGGGTCTCAGCACCTATTGATGGAGGTATCAATCATCGAAATCGGAGCATAATTGCAGATTTTCGATTTTTAAAGCTCTGAATTTGTGGGCTATAGTTCAGTTGATTTTCAATAAAATTAAATTTTCCACAAAATGTGTAGAAATATTCGTGCGATCTAAATACCCGTTGGCATCACAATTACAGGTCTCAACACCTATTGATAGAGGTATCAATCATCGCAATCGGAGCATAATTGCATATTTTCGATTTTTAAAGCTCTGAATTTGTGGGCTATAGTTCAGTTGATTTTCAATAAAATTAAATTTTCCACAAAATGTGTAGAAATATTCGTGCGATCTAAATACCCGTTTGCATCACAATTACGGGTCTCAACACCTATTGATAGAGGTATCAATCATCGAAATCGGAGCATAATTGCAGATTTTCGATTTTTAAAGCTCTGAATTTGTGGGCTATAGTTCAGTTGATTTTAAATAAAATTAAATTTTCCACAAAATGTGTAGAAATATTCGTGCGATCTAAATACCCGTTTGCATTACAATTACGGGTCTCAACACCTATTGATAGAGGTATCAATCATCGCAATCGGAGCATAATTGCATATTTTCGATTTTTAAAGCTCTGAATTTGTGGGCTATAGTTCAGTTGATTTTCAATAAAATTAAATTTTCCACAAAATGTGTAGAAATATTCGTGCGATCTAAATACCCGTTTGCATCACAATTACGGGTCTCAACACCTATTGATAGAGGTATCAATCATCGAAATCGGAGCATAATTGCATATTTTCGATTTTTAAAGCTCTGAATTTGTGGGCTATAGTTCAGTTGATTTTCAATAAAATTAAATTTTCCACAAAATGTATAGAAATATTCGTGCGATCTAAATACCCGTTTGCATTACAATTACGGGTCTCAACACCTATTGATAGAGGTATCAATCATCGCAATCGGAGCATAATTGCATATTTTCGATTTTTAAAGCTCTGAATTTGTGGGCTATAGTTCAGTTGATTTTCAATAAAATTAAATTTTCCACAAAATGTGTAGAAATATTCGTGCGATCTAAATACCCGTTTGCATCACAATTACGGGTCTCAACACCTATTGATAGAGGTATCAATCATCGAAATCGGAGCATAATTGCATATTTTCGATTTTTAAAGCTCTGAATTTGTGGGCTATAGTTCAGTTGATTTTCAATAAAATTAAATTTTCCACAAAATGTGTAGAAATATTCGTGCGATCTAAATACCCGTTTGCATCACAATTACGGGTCTCAACACCTATTGATAGAGGTATCAATCATCGAAATCGGAGCATAATTGCATATTTTCGATTTTTAAAGCTCTGAATTTGTGGGCTATTGTTCAGTTGATTTTCAATAAAATTAAATTTTCCACAAAATGTGTAGAAATATTCGTGCGATCTAAATACCCGTTTGAATTACAATTACGGGTCTCAACACCTATTGATAGAGGTATCAATCATCGCAATCGGAGCATAATTGCATATTTTCGATTTTTAAAGCTCTGAATTTGTGGGCTATAGTTCAGTTGATTTTCAATAAAATTAAATTTTCCACAAAATGTGTAGAAATATTCGTGCGATCTAAATACCCGTTTGCATCACAATTACAGGTCTCAACACCTATTGATAGAGGTATCAATCATCGCAATCGGAGCATAATTGCATATTTTCGATTTTTAAAGCTCTGAATTTGTGGGCTATAGTTCAGTTGATTTTCAATAAAATTAAATTTTCCACAAAATGTGTAGAAATATTCGTGCGATCTAAATACCCGTTTGCATCACAATTACAGGTCTCAACACCTATTGATAGAGGTATCAATCATCGAAATCGGAGCATAATTGCATATTTTCGATTTTTAAAGCTCTGAATTTGTGGGCTATAGTTCAGTTGATTTTCAATAAAATTAAATTTTCCACAAAATGTGTAGAAATATTCGTGCGATCTAAATACCCGTTTGCATCACAATTACGGGTCTCAACACCTATTGATAGAGGTATCAATCATCGAAATCGGAGCATAATTGCATATTTTCGATTTTTAAAGCTCTGAATTTGTGGGCTATAGTTCAGTTGATTTTAAATAAAATTAAATTTTCCACAAAATGTGTAGAAATATTCGTGCGATCTAAATACCCGTTTGCATTACAATTACGGGTCTCAACACCTATTGATAGAGGTATCAATCATCGCAATCGGAGCATAATTGCATATTTTCGATTTTTAAAGCTCTGAATTTGTGGGCTATAGTTCAGTTGATTTTCAATAAAATTAAATTTTCCACAAAATGTGTAGAAATATTCGTGCGATCTAAATACCCGTTTGCATCACAATTACGGGTCTCAACACCTATTGATAGAGGTATCAATCATCGAAATCGGAGCATAATTGCATATTTTCGATTTTTAAAGCTCTGAATTTGTGGGCTATAGTTCAGTTGATTTTCAATAAAATTAAATTTTCCACAAAATGTATAGAAATATTCGTGCGATCTAAATACCCGTTTGCATTACAATTACGGGTCTCAACACCTATTGATAGAGGTATCAATCATCGCAATCGGAGCATAATTGCATATTTTCGATTTTTAAAGCTCTGAATTTGTGGGCTATAGTTCAGTTGATTTTCAATAAAATTAAATTTTCCACAAAATGTGTAGAAATATTCGTGCGATCTAAATACTCGTTTGCATCACAATTACGGGTCTCAACACCTATTGATAGAGGTATCAATCATCGAAATCGGAGCATAATTGCATATTTTCGATTTTTAAAGCTCTGAATTTGTGGGCTATTGTTCAGTTGATTTTCAATAAAATTAAATTTTCCACAAAATGTGTAGAAATATTCGTGCGATCTAAATACCCGTTTGCATTACAATTACGGGTCTCAACACCTATTGATAGAGGTATCAATCATCGCAATCGGAGCATAATTGCATATTTTCGATTTTAAAGCTCTGAATTTGTGGGCTATAGTTCAGTTGATTTTAAATAAAATTAAATTTTCCACAAAATGTGTAGAAATATTCGTGCGATCTAAATACCCGTTTGCATTACAATTACGGGTCTCAACACCTATTGATAGAGGTATCAATCATCGCAATCGGAGCATAATTGCATATTTTCGATTTTTAAAGCTCTGAATTTGTGGGCTATAGTTCAGTTGATTTTCAATAAAATTAAATTTTCCACAAAATGTGTAGAAATATTCGTGCGATCTAAATACCCGTTTGCATCACAATTACGGGTCTCAACACCTATTGATAGAGGTATCAATCATCGAAATCGGAGCATAATTGCATATTTTCGATTTTTAAAGCTCTGAATTTGTGGGCTATAGTTCAGTTGATTTTCAATAAAATTAAATTTTCCACAAAATGTATAGAAATATTCGTGCGATCTAAATACCCGTTTGCATTACAATTACGGGTCTCAACACCTATTGATAGAGGTATCAATCATCGCAATCGGAGCATAATTGCATATTTTCGATTTTTAAAGCTCTGAATTTGTGGGCTATAGTTCAGTTGATTTTAAATAAAATTAAATTTTCCACAAAATGTGTAGAAATATTCGTGCGATCTAAATACCCGTTTGTATCACAATTACGGGTCTCAACACGTATTGATAGAGGTATCAATCATCGAAATCGGAGCATAATTGCATATTTTCGATTTTTAAAGCTCTGAATTTGTGGGCTATAGTTCAGTTGATTTTAAATAAAATTAAATTTTCCACAAAATGTGTAGAAATATTCGTGCGATCTAAATACCCGTTTGCATTACAATTACGGGTCTCAACACCTATTGATAGAGGTATCAATCATCGCAATCGGAGCATAATTGCATATTTTCGATTTTTAAAGCTCTGAATTTGTGGGCTATAGTTCAGTTGATTTTCAATAAAATTAAATTTTCCACAAAATGTGTAGAAATATTCGTGCGATCTAAATACCCGTTTGCATCACAATTACGGGTCTCAACACCTATTGATAGAGGTATCAATCATCGAAATCGGAGCATAATTGCATATTTTCGATTTTTAAAGCTCTGAATTTGTGGGCTATAGTTCAGTTGATTTTCAATAAAATTAAATTTTCCACAAAATGTGTAGAAATATTCGTGCGATCTAAATACCCGTTTGCATTACAATTACGGGTCTCAACACCTATTGATAGAGGTATCAATCATCGCAATCGGAGCATAATTGCATATTTTCGATTTTAAAGCTCTGAATTTGTGGGCTATAGTTCAGTTGATTTTCAATAAAATTAAATTTTCCACAAAATGTGTAGAAATATTCGTGCGATCTAAATACCCGTTTGCATCACAATTACGGGTCTCAACACCTATTGATAGAGGTATCAATCATCGAAATCGGAGCATAATTGCATATTTTCGATTTTTAAAGCTCTGAATTTGTGGGCTATAGTTCAGTTGATTTTCAATAAAATTAAATTTTCCACAAAATGTATAGAAATATTCGTGCGATCTAAATACCCGTTTGCATTACAATTACGGGTCTCAACACCTATTGATAGAGGTATCAATCATCGCAATCGGAGCATAATTGCATATTTTCGATTTTTAAAGCTCTGAATTTGTGGGCTATAGTTCAGTTGATTTTCAATAAAATTAAATTTTCCACAAAATGTGTAGAAATATTCGTGCGATCTAAATACTCGTTTGCATCACAATTACGGGTCTCAACACCTATTGATAGAGGTATCAATCATCGAAATCGGAGCATAATTGCATATTTTCGATTTTTAAAGCTCTGAATTTGTGGGCTATTGTTCAGTTGATTTTCAATAAAATTAAATTTTCCACAAAATGTGTAGAAATATTCGTGCGATCTAAATACCCGTTTGCATTACAATTACGGGTCTCAACACCTATTGATAGAGGTATCAATCATCGCAATCGGAGCATAATTGCATATTTTCGATTTTTAAAGCTCTGAATTTGTGGGCTATAGTTCAGTTGATTTTAAATAAAATTAAATTTTCCACAAAATGTGTAGAAATATTCGTGCGATCTAAATACCCGTTTGCATTACAATTACGGGTCTCAACACCTATTGATAGAGGTATCAATCATCGCAATCGGAGCATAATTGCATATTTTCGATTTTTAAAGCTCTGAATTTGTGGGCTATAGTTCAGTTGATTTTCAATAAAATTAAATTTTCCACAAAATGTGTAGAAATATTCGTGCGATCTAAATACCCGTTTGCATCACAATTACGGGTCTCAACACCTATTGATAGAGGTATCAATCATCGAAATCGGAGCATAATTGCATATTTTCGATTTTTAAAGCTCTGAATTTGTGGGCTATAGTTCAGTTGATTTTCAATAAAATTAAATTTTCCACAAAATGTATAGAAATATTCGTGCGATCTAAATACCCGTTTGCATTACAATTACGGGTCTCAACACCTATTGATAGAGGTATCAATCATCGCAATCGGAGCATAATTGCATATTTTCGATTTTTAAAGCTCTGAATTTGTGGGCTATAGTTCAGTTGATTTTAAATAAAATTAAATTTTCCACAAAATGTGTAGAAATATTCGTGCGATCTAAATACCCGTTTGTATCACAATTACGGGTCTCAACACGTATTGATAGAGGTATCAATCATCGAAATCGGAGCATAATTGCATATTTTCGATTTTTAAAGCTCTGAATTTGTGGGCTATAGTTCAGTTGATTTTAAATAAAATTAAATTTTCCACAAAATGTGTAGAAATATTCGTGCGATCTAAATACCCGTTTGCATTACAATTACGGGTCTCAACACCTATTGATAGAGGTATCAATCATCGCAATCGGAGCATAATTGCATATTTTCGATTTTTAAAGCTCTGAATTTGTGGGCTATAGTTCAGTTGATTTTCAATAAAATTAAATTTTCCACAAAATGTGTAGAAATATTCGTGCGATCTAAATACCCGTTTGCATCACAATTACGGGTCTCAACACCTATTGATAGAGGTATCAATCATCGAAATCGGAGCATAATTGCATATTTTCGATTTTTAAAGCTCTGAATTTGTGGGCTATAGTTCAGTTGATTTTCAATAAAATTAAATTTTCCACAAAATGTGTAGAAATATTCGTGCGATCTAAATACCCGTTTGCATTACAATTACGGGTCTCAACACCTATTGATAGAGGTATCAATCATCGCAATCGGAGCATAATTGCATATTTTCGATTTTTAAAGCTCTGAATTTGTGGGCTATAGTTCAGTTGATTTTCAATAAAATTAAATTTTCCACAAAATGTGTAGAAATATTCGTGCGATCTAAATACCCGTTTGCATCACAATTACGGGTCTCAACACCTATTGATAGAGGTATCAATCATCGAAATCGGAGCATAATTGCATATTTTCGATTTTTAAAGCTCTGAATTTGTGGGCTATAGTTCAGTTGATTTTAAATAAAATTAAATTTTCCACAAAATGTGTAGAAATATTCGTGCGATCTAAATACCCGTTTGCATTACAATTACGGGTCTCAACACCTATTGATAGAGGTATCAATCATCGCAATCGGAGCATAATTGCATATTTTCGATTTTTAAAGCTCTGAATTTGTGGGCTATAGTTCAGTTGATTTTCAATAAAATTAAATTTTCCACAAAATGTGTAGAAATATTCGTGCGATCTAAATACCCGTTTGCATCACAATTACGGGTCTCAACACCTATTGATAGAGGTATCAATCATCGAAATCGGAGCATAATTGCATATTTTCGATTTTTAAAGCTCTGAATTTGTGGGCTATTGTTCAGTTGATTTTCAATAAAATTAAATTTTCCACAAAATGTGTAGAAATATTCGTGCGATCTAAATACCCGTTTGCATTACAATTACGGGTCTCAACACCTATTGATAGAGGTATCAATCATCGCAATCGGAGCATAATTGCATATTTTCGATTTTTAAAGCTCTGAATTTGTGGGCTATAGTTCAGTTGATTTTAAATAAAATTAAATTTTCCACAAAATGTGTAGAAATATTTGTGCGATCTAAATACCCGTTTGCATTACAATTACGGGTCTCAACACCTATTGATAGAGGTATCAATCATCGCAATCGGAGCATAATTGCATATTTTCGATTTTTAAAGCTCTGAATTTGTGGGCTATAGTTCAGTTGATTTTCAATAAAATTAAATTTTCCACAAAATGTGTAGAAATATTCGTGCGATCTAAATACCCGTTTGCATCACAATTACGGGTCTCAACACCTATTGATAGAGGTATCAATCATCGAAATCGGAGCATAATTGCATATTTTCGATTTTTAAAGCTCTGAATTTGTGGGCTATAGTTCAGTTGATTTTAAATAAAATTAAATTTTCCACAAAATGTATAGAAATATTCGTGCGATCTAAATACCCGTTTGCATTACAATTACGGGTCTCAACACCTATTGATAGAGGTATCAATCATCGCAATCGGAGCATAATTGCATATTTTCGATTTTTAAAGCTCTGAATTTGTGGGCTATAGTTCAGTTGATTTTCAATAAAATTAAATTTTCCACAAAATGTGTAGAAATATTCGTGCGATCTAAATACCCGTTTGTATCACAATTACGGGTCTCAACACGTATTGATAGAGGTATCAATCATCGAAATCGGAGCATAATTGCAGATTTTCGATTTTTAAAGCTCTGAATTTGTGGGCTATAGTTCAGTTGATTTTCAATAAAATTAAATTTTCCACAAAATGTATAGAAATATTCGTGCGATCTAAATACCCGTTTGCATTACAATTACGGGTCTCAACACCTATTGATAGAGGTATCAATCATCGCAATCGGAGCATAATTGCATATTTTCGATTTTTAAAGCTCTGAATTTGTGGGCTATAGTTCAGTTGATTTTCAATAAAATTAAATTTTCCACAAAATGTGTAGAAATATTCGTGCGATCTAAATACCCGTTTGCATCACAATTACGGGTCTCAACACCTATTGATAGAGGTATCAATCATCGCAATCGGAGCATAATTGCATATTTTCGATTTTTAAAGCTCTGAATTTGTGGGCTATAGTTCAGTTGATTTTCAATAAAATTAAATTTTCCACAAAATGTATAGAAATATTCGTGCGATCTAAATACCCGTTTGCATTACAATTACGGGTCTCAACACCTATTGATAGAGGTATCAATCATCGCAATCGGAGCATAATTGCATATTTTCGATTTTTAAAGCTCTGAATTTGTGGGCTATAGTTCAGTTGATTTTCAATAAAATTAAATTTTCCACAAAATGTGTAGAAATATTCGTGCGATCTAAATACCCGTTTGTATCACAATTACGGGTCTCAACACGTATTGATAGAGGTATCAATCATCGAAATCGGAGCATAATTGCAGATTTTCGATTTTTAAAGCTCTGAATTTGTGGGCTATAGTTCAGTTGATTTTCAATAAAATTAAATTTTCCACAAAATGTATAGAAATATTCGTGCGATCTAAATACCCGTTTGCATTACAATTACGGGTCTCAACACCTATTGATAGAGGTATCAATCATCGCAATCGGAGCATAATTGCATATTTTCGATTTTTAAAGCTCTGAATTTGTGGGCTATAGTTCAGTTGATTTTCAATAAAATTAAATTTTCCACAAAATGTGTAGAAATATTCGTGCGATCTAAATACCCGTTTGCATTACAATTACGGGTCTCAACACCTATTGATAGAGGTATCAATCATCGCAATCGGAGCATAATTGCATATTTTCGATTTTTAAAGCTCTGAATTTGTGGGCTATAGTTCAGTTGATTTTCAATAAAATTAAATTTTCCACAAAATGTGTAGAAATATTCGTGCGATCTATATACCCGTTTGCATCACAATTACGGGTCTCAACACCTATTGATAGAGGTATCAATCATCGCAATCGGAGCATAATTGCATATTTTCGATTTTTAAAGCTCTGAATTTGTGGGCTATAGTTCAGTTGATTTTCAATAAAATTAAATTTTCCACAAAATGTGTAGAAATATTCGTGCGATCTAAATACCCGTTTGCATTACAATTACGGGTCTCAACACCTATTGATAGAGGTATCAATCATCGCAATCGGAGCATAATTGCAGATTTTCGATTTTTAAAGCTCTGAATTGTGGGCTATTGTTCAGTTGATTTTCAATAAAATTAAATTTTCCACAAAATGTGTAGAAATATTCGTGCGATCTAAATACCCGTTTGCATTACAATTACGGGTCTCAACACCTATTGATAGAGGTATCAATCATCGCAATCGGAGCATAATTGCATATTTTCGATTTTTAAAGCTCTGAATTTGTGGGCTATAGTTCAGTTGATTTTCAATAAAATTAAATTTTCCACAAAATGTGTAGAAATATTCGTGCGATCTAAATACCCGTTTGCATTACAATTACGGGTCTCAACACCTATTGATAGAGGTATCAATCATCGCAATCGGAGCATAATTGCATATTTTCGATTTTTAAAGCTCTGAATTTGTGGGCTATAGTTCAGTTGATTTTCAATAAAATTAAATTTTCCACAAACTGTGTAGAAATATTCGTGCGATCTAAATACCCGTTTGCATCACAATTACGGGTCTCAACACCTATTGATAGAGGTATCAATCATCGCAATCGGAGCATAATTGCATATTTTCGATTTTTAAAGCTCTGAATTTGTGGGCTATAGTTCAGTTGATTTTCAATAAAATTAAATTTTCCACAAAATGTATAGAAATATTCGTGCGATCTAAATACCCGTTTGCATTACAATTACGGGTCTCAACACCTATTGATAGAGGTATCAATCATCGCAATCGGAGCATAATTGCATATTTTCGATTTTTAAAGCTCTGAATTTGTGGGCTATAGTTCAGTTGATTTTCAATAAAATTAAATTTTCCACAAAATGTGTAGAAATATTCGTGCGATCTAAATACCCGTTTGCATCACAATTACGGGTCTCAACACCTATTGATAGAGGTATCAATCATCGCAATCGGAGCATAATTGCATATTTTCGATTTTTAAAGCTCTGAATTTGTGGGCTATAGTTCAGTTGATTTTCAATAAAATTAAATTTTCCACAAAATGTGTAGAAATATTCGTGCGATCTAAATACCCGTTTGCATCACAATTACGGGTCTCAACACCTATTGATAGAGGTATCAATCATCGCAATCGGAGCATAATTGCAGATTTTCGATTTTTAAAGCTCTGAATTGTGGCCTATTGTTCAGTTGATTTTCAATAAAATTAAATTTTCCACAAAATGTGTAGAAATATTCGTGCGATCTAAATACCCGTTTGCATTACAATTACGGGTCTCAACACCTATTGATAGAGGTATCAATCATCGCAATCGGAGCATAATTGCATATTTTCGATTTTTAAAGCTCTGAATTTGTGGGCTATAGTTCAGTTGATTTTCAATAAAATTAAATTTTCCACAAAATGTGTAGAAATATTCGAGCGATCTAAGTACCAGTTGCTATCACAATTACGGGTCTCAGCACCTATTGATGGAGGTATCAATCATCGAAATCGGAGCATAATTGCAGATTTTCGATTTTTAAAGCTCTGAATTTGTGGGCTATAGTTCAGTTGATTTTCAATAAAATTAAATTTTCCACAAAATGTGTAGAAATATTCGTGCGATCTAAATACCCGTTTGCATTACAATTACAGGTCTCAACACCTATTGATAGAGGTATCAATCATCGCAATCGGAGCATAATTGCATATTTTCGATTTTTAAAGCTCTGAATTTGTGGGCTATAGTTCAGTTGATTTTCAATAAAATTAAATTTTCCACAAAATGTGTAGAAATATTCGTGCGATCTAAATACCCGTTTGCATTACAATTACGGGTCTCAACACCTATTGATAGAGGTATCAATCATCGCAATCGGAGCATAATTGCATATTTTCGATTTTTAAAGCTCTGAATTTGTGGGCTATAGTTCAGTTGATTTTCAATAAAATTAAATTTTCCACAAAATGTGTAGAAATATTCGTGCGATCTAAATACCCGTTTGCATCACAATTACGGGTCTCAACACCTATTGATAGAGGTATCAATCATCGAAATCGGAGCATAATTGCATATTTTCGATTTTTAAAGCTCTGAATTTGTGGGCTATAGTTCAGTTGATTTTAAATAAAATTAAATTTTCCACAAAATGTGTAGAAATATTCGTGCGATCTAAATACCCGTTTGCATTACAATTACGGGTCTCAACACCTATTGATAGAGGTATCAATCATCGCAATCGGAGCATAATTGCATATTTTCGATTTTTAAAGCTCTGAATTTGTGGGCTATAGTTCAGTTGATTTTCAATAAAATTAAATTTTCCACAAAATGTGTAGAAATATTCGTGCGATCTAAATACCCGTTTGCATCACAATTACGGGTCTCAACGCCTATTGATAGAGGTATCAATCATCGAAATCGGAGCATAATTGCATATTTTCGATTTTTAAAGCTCTGAATTTGTGGGCTATAGTTCAGTTGATTTTCAATAAAATTAAATTTTCCACAAAATGTGTAGAAATATTCGTGCGATCTAAATACCCGTTTGCATCACAATTACGGGTCTCAACACCTATTGATAGAGGTATCAATCATCGAAATCGGAGCATAATTGCATATTTTCGATTTTTAAAGCTCTGAATTTGTGGGCTATAGTTCAGTTGATTTTCAATAAAATTAAATTTTCCACAAAATGTGTAGAAATATTCGTGCGATCTAAATACCCGTTTGCATCACAATTACGGGTCTCAACACCTATTGATAGAGGTATCAATCATCGAAATCGGAGCATAATTGCATATTTTCGATTTTTAAAGCTCTGAATTTGTGGGCTATAGTTCAGTTGATTTTCAATAAAATTAAATTTTCCACAAAATGTGTAGAAATATTCGTGCGATCTAAATACCCGTTTGCATCACAATTACGGGTCTCAACACCTATTGATAGAGGTATCAATCATCGAAATCGGAGCATAATTGCATATTTTCGATTTTTAAAGCTCTGAATTTGTGGGCTATAGTTCAGTTGATTTTCAATAAAATTAAATTTTCCACAAAATGTGTAGAAATATACGTGCGATCTAAATACCCGTTTGCATTACAATTACGGGTCTCAACACCTATTGATAGAGGTATCAATCATCGCAATCGGAGCATAATTGCATATTTTCGATTTTTAAAGCTCTGAATTTGTGGGCTATAGTTCAGTTGATTTTCAATAAAATTAAATTTTCCACAAAATGTGTAGAAATATTCGTGCGATCTAAATACCCGTTTGCATTACAATTACGGGTCTCAACACCTATTGATAGAGGTATCAATCATCGCAATCGGAGCATAATTGCATATTTTCGATTTTTAAAGCTCTGAATTTGTGGGCTATAGTTCAGTTGATTTTCAATAAAATTAAATTTTCCACAAAATGTATAGAAATATTCGTGCGATCTAAATACCCGTTTGCATTACAATTACGGGTCTCAACACCTATTGATAGAGGTATCAATCATCGCAATCGGAGCATAATTGCATATTTTCGATTTTTAAAGCTCTGAATTTGTGGGCTATAGTTCAGTTGATTTTCAATAAAATTAAATTTTCCACAAAATGTGTAGAAATATTCGTGCGATCTAAATACCCGTTTGCATCACAATTACGGGTCTCAACACCTATTGATAGAGGTATCAATCATCGAAATCGGAGCATAATTGCATATTTTCGATTTTTAAAGCTCTGAATTTGTGGGCTATAGTTCAGTTGATTTTCAATAAAATTAAATTTTCCACAAAATGTATAGAAATATTCGTGCGATCTAAATACCCGTTTGCATTACAATTACGGGTCTCAACACCTATTGATAGAGGTATCAATCATCGCAATCGGAGCATAATTGCATATTTTCGATTTTTAAAGCTCTGAATTTGTGGGCTATAGTTCAGTTGATTTTCAATAAAATTAAATTTTCCACAAAATGTGTAGAAATATTCGTGCGATCTAAATACCCGTTTGCATTACAATTACGGGTCTCAACACCTATTGATAGAGGTATCAATCATCGCAATCGGAGCATAATTGCATATTTTCGATTTTTAAAGCTCTGAATTTGTGGGCTTAGTTCAGTTGATTTTCAATAAAATTAAATTTTCCACAAAATGTGTAGAAATATTCGTGCGATCTAAATACCCGTTTGCATCACAATTACGGGTCTCAACACCTATTGATAGAGGTATCAATCATCGCAATCGGAGCATAATTGCATATTTTCGATTTTTAAAGCTCTGAATTTGTGGGCTATAGTTCAGTTGATTTTCAATAAAATTAAATTTTCCACAAAATGTATAGAAATATTCGTGCGATCTAAATACCCGTTTGCATTACAATTACGGGTCTCAACACCTATTGATAGAGGTATCAATCATCGCAATCGGAGCATAATTGCATATTTTCGATTTTTAAAGCTCTGAATTTGTGGGCTATAGTTCAGTTGATTTTCAATAAAATTAAATTTTCCACAAAATGTGTAGAAATATTCGTGCGATCTAAATACCCGTTTGCATCACAATTACGGGTCTCAACACCTATTGATAGAGGTATCAATCATCGCAATCGGAGCATAATTGCATATTTTCGATTTTTAAAGCTCTGAATTTGTGGGCTATAGTTCAGTTGATTTTCAATAAAATTAAATTTTCCACAAAATGTGTAGAAATATTCGTGCGATCTAAATACCCGTTTGCATCACAATTACGGGTCTCAACACCTATTGATAGAGGTATCAATCATCGCAATCGGAGCATAATTGCAGATTTTCGATTTTTAAAGCTCTGAATTGTGGGCTATTGTTCAGTTGATTTTCAATAAAATTAAATTTTCCACAAAATGTGTAGAAATATTCGTGCGATCTAAATACCCGTTTGCATTACAATTACGGGTCTCAACACCTATTGATAGAGGTATCAATCATCGCAATCGGAGCATAATTGCATATTTTCGATTTTTAAAGCTCTGAATTTGTGGGCTATAGTTCAGTTGATTTTCAATAAAATTAAATTTTCCACAAAATGTGTAGAAATATTCGTGCGATCTAAATACCCGTTTGCATTACAATTACGGGTCTCAACACCTATTGATAGAGGTATCAATCATCGCAATCGGAGCATAATTGCATATTTTCGATTTTTAAAGCTCTGAATTTGTGGGCTATAGTTCAGTTGATTTTCAATAAAATTAAATTTTCCACAAAATGTGTAGAAATATTCGTGCGATCTAAATACCCGTTTGCATCACAATTACGGGTCTCAACACCTATTGATAGAGGTATCAATCATCGCAATCGGAGCATAATTGCATATTTTCGATTTTTAAAGCTCTGAATTTGTGGGCTATAGTTCAGTTGATTTTCAATAAAATTAAATTTTCCACAAAATGTGTAGAAATATTCGTGCGATCTAAATACCCGTTTGCATCACAATTACGGGTCTCAACACCTATTGATAGAGGTATCAATCATCGCAATCGGAGCATAATTGCATATTTTCGATTTTTAAAGCTCTGAATTTGTGGGCTATAGTTCAGTTGATTTTCAATAAAATTAAATTTTCCACAAAATGTGTAGAAATATTCGTGCGATCTAAATACCCGTTTGCATCACAATTACGGGTCTCAACACCTATTGATAGAGGTATCAATCATCGCAATCGGAGCATAATTGCAGATTTTCGATTTTTAAAGCTCTGAATTGTGGGCTATTGTTCAGTTGATTTTCAATAAAATTAAATTTTCCACAAAATGTGTAGAAATATTCGTGCGATCTAAATACCCGTTTGGATTACAATTACGGGTCTCAACACCTATTGATAGAGGTATCAATCATCGCAATCGGAGCATAATTGCATATTTTCGATTTTTAAAGTTCTGAATTTGTGGGCTATAGTTCAGTTGATTTTCAATAAAATTAAATTTTCCACAAAATGTGTAGAAATATTCGTGCGATCTAAATACCCGTTTGCATTACAATTACGGGTCTCAACACCTATTGATAGAGGTATCAATCATCGCAATCGGAGCATAATTGCATATTTTCGATTTTTAAAGCTCTGAATTTGTGGGCTATAGTTCAGTTGATTTTCAATAAAATTAAATTTTCCACAAAATGTGTAGAAATATTCGTGCGATCTAAATACCCGTTTGCATTACAATTACGGGTCTCAACACCTATTGATAGAGGTATCAATCATCGCAATCGGAGCATAATTGCATATTTTCGATTTTTAAAGCTCTGAATTTGTGGGCTATAGTTCAGTTGATTTTCAATAAAATTAAATTTTCCACAAAATGTGTAGAAATATTCGTGCGATCTAAATACCCGTTTGCATTACAATTACGGGTCTCAACACCTATTGATAGAGGTATCAATCATCGCAATCGGAGCATAATTGCATATTTTCGATTTTTAAAGCTCTGAATTTGTGGGCTATAGTTCAGTTGATTTTCAATAAAATTAAATTTTCCACAAAATGTGTAGAAATATTCGTGCGATCTAAATACCCGTTTGCATCACAATTACGGGTCTCAACACCTATTGATAGAGGTATCAATCATCGCAATCGGAGCATAATTGCATATTTTCGATTTTTAAAGCTCTGAATTTGTGGGCTATAGTTCAGTTGATTATCAATAAAATTAAATTTTCCACAAAATGTGTAGAAATATTCGTGCGATCTAAATACCCGTTTGCATCACAATTACGGGTTTCAACACCTATTGATAGAGGTATCAATCATCGCAATCGGAGCATAATTGCAGATTTTCGATTTTTAAAGCTCTGAATTGTGGGCTATTGTTCAGTTGATTTTCAATAAAATTAAATTTTCCACAAAATGTGTAGAAATATTCGTGCGATCTAAATACCCGTTTGCATTACAATTACGGGTCTCAACACCTATTGATAGAGGTATCAATCATCGCAATCGGAGCATAATTGCATATTTTCGATTTTTAAAGCTCTGAATTTGTGGGCTATAGTTCAGTTGATTTTCAATAAAATTAAATTTTCCACAAAATGTGTAGAAATATTCGTGCGATCTAAATACCCGTTTGCATTACAATTACGGGTCTCAACACCTATTGATAGAGGTATCAATCATCGCAATCGGAGCATAATTGCATATTTTCGATTTTTAAAGCTCTGAATTTGTGGGCTATAGTTCAGTTGATTTTCAATAAAATTAAATTTTCCACAAAATGTGTAGAAATATTCGTGCGATCTAAATACCCGTTTGCATCACAATTACGGGTCTCAACACCTATTGATAGAGGTATCAATCATCGCAATCGGAGCATAATTGCATATTTTCGATTTTTAAAGCTCTGAATTTGTGGGCTATAGTTCAGTTGATTTTCAATAAAATTAAATTTTCCACAAAATGTGTAGAAATATTCGTGCGATCTAAATACCCGTTTGCATCACAATTACGGGTCTCAACACCTATTGATAGAGGTATCAATCATCGCAATCGGAGCATAATTGCAGATTTTCGATTTTTAAAGCTCTGAATTGTGGGCTATTGTTCAGTTGATTTTCAATAAAATTAAATTTTCCACAAAATGTGTAGAAATATTCGTGCGATCTAAATACCCGTTTGCATTACAATTACGGGTCTCAACACCTATTGATAGAGGTATCAATCATCGCAATCGGAGCATAATTGCATATTTTCGATTTTTAAAGCTCTGAATTTGTGGGCTATAGTTCAGTTGATTTTCAATAAAATTAAATTTTCCACAAAATGTGTAGAAATATTCGTGCGATCTAAATACCCGTTTGCATTACAATTACGGGTCTCAACACCTATTGATAGAGGTATCAATCATCGCAATCGGAGCATAATTGCATATTTTCGATTTTTAAAGCTCTGAATTTGTGGGCTATAGTTCAGTTGATTTTCAATAAAATTAAATTTTCCACAAAATGTGTAGAAATATTCGTGCGATCTAAATACCCGTTTGCACTACAATTACGGGTCTCAACACCTATTGATAGAGGTATCAATCATCGCAATCGGAGCATAATTGCATATTTTCGATTTTTAAAGCTCTGAATTTGTGGGCTATAGTTCAGTTGATTTTCAATAAAATTAAATTTTCCACAAAATGTGTAGAAATATTCGTGCGATCTAAATACCCGTTTGCATCACAATTACGGGTCTCAACACCTATTGATAGAGGTATCAATCATCGCAATCGGAGCATAATTGCATATTTTCGATTTTTAAAGCTCTGAATTTGTGGGCTTAAGTTCAGTTGATTTTCAATAAAATTAAATTTTCCACAAAATGTGTAGAAATATTTGAGCAATCAAAATACCCGTTGCTATCACAATCACGGGTCTTAGCACCTATTGATGGAGGTATCAATCATCGAAATCGGAGCATAATTGCAGATTTTCGATTTTTAAAGCTCTGAATTTGTGGGCTATAGTTCAGTTGATTTTCAATAAAATTAAATTTTCCACAAAATGTGTAGAAATATTCGTGCGATCTAAATACCCGTTTGCATCACAATTACGGGTCTCAACACCTATTGATAGAGGTATCAATCATCGCAATCGGAGCATAATTGCAGATTTTCGATTTTTAAAGCTCTGAATTGTGGGCTATTGTTCAGTTGATTTTCAATAAAATTAAATTTTCCACAAAATGTGTAGAAATATTCATGCGATCTAAATACCCGTTTGCATTACAATTACGGGTCTCAACACCTATTGATAGAGGTATCAATCATCGCAATCGGAGCATAATTGCATATTTTCGATTTTTAAAGCTCTGAATTTGTGGGCTATAGTTCAGTTGATTTTCAATAAAATTAAATTTTCCACAAAATGTGTAGAAATATTCGTGCGATCTAAATACCCGTTTGCATCACAATTACGGGTCTCAACACCTATTGATAGAGGTATCAATCATCGCAATCGGAGCATAATTGCAGATTTTCGATTTTTAAAGCTCTGAATTGTGGGCTATTGTTCAGTTGATTTTCAATAAAATTAAATTTTCCACAAAATGTGTAGAAATATTCGTGCGATCTAAATACCCGTTTGCATTACAATTACGGGTCTCAACACCTATTGATAGAGGTATCAATCATCGCAATCGGAGCATAATTGCATATTTTCGATTTTTAAAGCTCTGAATTTGTGGGCTATAGTTCAGTTGATTTTCAATAAAATTAAATTTTCCACAAAATGTGTAGAAATATTCGTGCGATCTAAATACCCGTTTGCATTACAATTACGGGTCTCAACACCTATTGATAGAGGTATCAATCATCGCAATCGGAGCATAATTGCAGATTTTCGATTTTTAAAGCTCTGAATTGTGGGCTATTGTTCAGTTGATTTTCAATAAAATTAAATTTTCCACAAAATGTGTAGAAATATTCGTGCGATCTAAATACCCGTTTGCATCACAATTACGGGTCTCAACACCTATTGATAGAGGTATCAATCATCGCAATCGGAGCATAATTGCATATTTTCGATTTTTAAAGCTCTGAATTTGTGGGCTTAAGTTCAGTTGATTTTCAATAAAATTAAATTTTCCACAAAATGTGTAGAAATATTTGAGCAATCAAAATACCCGTTGCTATCACAATCACGGGTCTTAGCACCTATTGATGGAGGTATCAATCATCGAAATCGGAGCATAATTGCAGATTTTCGATTTTTAAAGCTCTGAATTTGTGGGCTATAGTTCAGTTGATTTTCAATAAAATTAAATTTTCCACAAAATGTGTAGAAATATTCGTGCGATCTAAATACCCGTTGGCATTACAATTACAGGTCTCAACACCTATTGATAGAGGTATCAATCATCGAAATCGGAGCATAATTGCAGATTTTCGGTTTTGAAAACTCTGAATTTGTGGGCTATAGTTCAGTTGATTTTCAATAAAATTAAATTTTCCACAAAATGTGTAGAAATATTCGTGCGATCTAAATACCCGTTTGCATCACAATTGCGGGTCTCAACACCTATTGATAGAGGTATCAATCATCGAAATCGGAGCATAATTGCATATTTTCGATTTTTAAAGCTCTGAATTTGTGGGCTATAGTTCAGTTGATTTTCAATAAAATTAAATTTTCCACAAAATGTGTAGAAATATTCGTGCGATCTAAATACCCGTTGGCATCACAATTACAGGTCTCAACACCTATTGATAGAGGTATCAATCATCGCAATCGGAGCATAATTGCATATTTTCGATTTTTAAAGCTCTGAATTTGTGGGCTATTGTTCAGTTGATTTTCAATAAAATCAAATTTTTCACAAAATTTGTAGAAATATTCGTGCGATCTAAATACCCGTTTGCATCACAATTACGGGTCTCAGCACCTATTGATAGAGGTATCAATCATCGAAATCGGAGCATAATTGCAGATTTTCGGTTTTGAAAGCTCTGAATTTGTGGGCTATAGTTCAGTTGATTTTCAATAAAATTAAATTTTCCACAAAATGTGTAGAAATATTCGTGCGATCTAAATACCCGTTGGCATCACAATTACAGGTCTCAACACCTATTGATAGAGGTATCAATCATCGAAATCGGAGCATAATTGCAGATTTTCTATTTTTAAAGCTCTGAATTTGTGGGCTATTGTTCAGTTGATTTTTAATAAAATCAAATTTTTCACAAAATTTGTAGAAATATTCGTGCGATCTAAATACCCGTTTGCATCACAATTACGGGTCTCAGCACCTATTGATAGAGGTATCAATCATCGCAATCGGAGCATAATTGCAGATTTTCGGTTTTGAAAGCTCTGAATTTGTGGGCTATAGTTCAGTTGATTTTCAATAAAATTAAATTTTTCACAAAATGTGTAGAAATATACGTGCGATCTAAATACCTGTTTGCATCACAATTACGGGTCTCAACACCTATTGATAGAGGTATCAATCATCGAAATCGGAGCATAATTGCATATTTTCGATTTTTAAAGCTCTGAATTTGTGGGCTATAGTTCAGTTGATTTTCAATAAAATTAAATTTTCCACAAAATGTGTAGAAATATTCGTGCGATCTAAATACCCGTTTGCATCACAATTACGGGTCTCAACACCTATTGATAGAGGTATCAATCATCGCAATCGGAGCATAATTGCAGATTTTCGATTTTTAAAGCTCTGAATTGTGGGCTATTGTTCAGTTGATTTTCAATAAAATTAAATTTTCCACAAAATGTGTAGAAATATTCGTGCGATCTAAATACCCGTTTGCATTACAATTACGGGTCTCAACACCTATTGATGATAGAGGTATCAATCATCGCAATCGGAGCATAATTGCATATTTCGATTTTAAAGCTCTGAATTTGTGGGCTATAGTTCAGTTGATTTTCAATAAAATTAAATTTTCCACAAAATGTGTAGAAATATTCGTGCGATCTAAATACCCGTTGGCATCACAATTACGGGTCTCAACACCTATTGATAGAGGTATCAATCATCGCAATCGGAGCATAATTGCATATTTTCGATTTTTAAAGCTCTGAATTTGTGGGCTATAGTTCAGTTGATTTTCAATAAAATTAAATTTTCCACAAAATGTGTAGAAATATTCGTGCGATCTAAATACCCGTTTGCATCACAATTACGGGTCTCAACACCTATTGATAGAGGTATCAATCATCGCAATCGGAGCATAATTGCAGATTTTCGATTTTTAAAGCTCTGAATTGTGGGCTATTGTTCAGTTGATTTTCAATAAAATTAAATTTTCCACAAAATGTGTAGAAATATTCGTGCGATCTAAATACCCGTTTGCATTACAATTACGGGTCTCAACACCTATTGATAGAGGTATCAATCATCGCAATCGGAGCATAATTGCATATTTTCGATTTTTAAAGCTCTGAATTTGTGGGCTATAGTTCAGTTGATTTTCAATAAATTAAATTTTCCACAAAATGTGTAGAAATATTCGTGCGATCTAAATACCCGTTTGCATTACAATTACGGGTCTCAACACCTATTGATAGAGGTATCAATCATCGCAATCGGAGCATAATTGCATATTTTCGATTTTTAAAGCTCTGAATTTGTGGGCTATAGTTCAGTTGATTTTCAATAAAATTAAATTTTCCACAAAATGTGTAGAAATATTCGTGCGATCTAAATACCCGTTTGCATCACAATTACGGGTCTCAACACCTATTGATAGAGGTATCAATCATCGAAATCGGAGCATAATTGCATATTTTCGATTTTTAAAGCTCTGAATTTGTGGGCTATAGTTCAGTTGATTTTCAATAAAATTAAATTTTCCACAAAATGTATAGAAATATTCGTGCGATCTAAATACCCGTTTGCATCACAATTACGGGTCTCAACACCTATTGATAGAGGTATCAATCATCGCAATCGGAGCATAATTGCAGATTTTCGATTTTTAAAGCTCTGAATTGTGGGCTATTGTTCAGTGCATTTTCAATAAAATTAAATTTTCCACAAAATGTGTAGAAATATTCGTGCGATCTAAATACCCGTTTGCATTACAATTACGGGTCTCAACACCTATTGATAGAGGTATCAATCATCGCAATCGGAGCATAATTGCATATTTTCGATTTTTAAAGCTCTGAATTTGTGGGCTATAGTTCAGTTGATTTTCAATAAAATTAAATTTTCCACAAAATGTGTAGAAATATTCGTGCGATCTAAATACCCGTTTGCATTACAATTACGGGTCTCAACACCTATTGATAGAGGTATCAATCATCGCAATCGGAGCATAATTGCATATTTTCGATTTTTAAAGCTCTGAATTTGTGGGCTATAGTTCAGTTGATTTTCAATAAAATTAAATTTTCCACAAAATGTGTAGAAATATTCGTGCGATCTAAATACCCGTTTGCATCACAATTACGGGTCTCAACACCTATTGATAGAGGTATCAATCATCGCAATCGGAGCATAATTGCATATTTTCGATTTTTAAAGCTCTGAATTTGTGGGCTATAGTTCAGTTGATTTTCAATAAAATTAAATTTTCCACAAAATGTGTAGAAATATTCGTGCGATCTAAATACCCGTTGGCATCACAATTACGGGTCTCAACACCTATTGATAGAGGTATCAATCATCGCAATCGGAGCATAATTGCATATTTTCGATTTTTAAAGCTCTGAATTTGTGGGCTATAGTTCAGTTGATTTTCAATAAAATTAAATTTTCCACAAAATGTGTAGAAATATTCGTGCGATCTAAATACCCGTTTGCATCACAATTACGGGTCTCAACACCTATTGATAGAGGTATCAATCATCGCAATCGGAGCATAATTGCAGATTTTCGATTTTTAAAGCTCTGAATTGTGGGCTATTGTTCAGTTGATTTTCAATAAAATTAAATTTTCCACAAAATGTGTAGAAATATTCGTGCGATCTAAATACCCGTTTGCATTACAATTACGGGTCTCAACACCTATTGATAGAGGTATCAATCATCGCAATCGGAGCATAATTGCATATTTTCGATTTTTAAAGCTCTGAATTTGTGGGCTATAGTTCAGTTGATTTTCAATAAAATTAAATTTTCCACAAAATGTGTAGAAATATTCGTGCGATCTAAATACCCGTTTGCATTACAATTACGGGTCTCAACACCTATTGATAGAGGTATCAATCATCGCAATCGGAGCATAATTGCATATTTTCGATTTTTAAAGCTCTGAATTTGTGGGCTATAGTTCAGTTGATTTTCAATAAAATTAAATTTTCCACAAAATGTGTAGAAATATTCGTGCGATCTAAATACCCGTTTGCATCACAATTACGGGTCTCAACACCTATTGATAGAGGTATCAATCATCGAAATCGGAGCATAATTGCATATTTTCGATTTTTAAAGCTCTGAATTTGTGGGCTATAGTTCAGTTGATTTTCAATAAAATTAAATTTTCCACAAAATGTATAGAAATATTCGTGCGATCTAAATACCCGTTTGCATCACAATTACGGGTCTCAACACCTATTGATAGAGGTATCAATCATCGCAATCGGAGCATAATTGCAGATTTTCGATTTTTAAAGCTCTGAATTGTGGGCTATTGTTCAGTGCATTTTCAATAAAATTAAATTTTCCACAAAATGTGTAGAAATATTCGTGCGATCTAAATACCCGTTTGCATTACAATTACGGGTCTCAACACCTATTGATAGAGGTATCAATCATCGCAATCGGAGCATAATTGCATATTTTCGATTTTTAAAGCTCTGAATTTGTGGGCTATAGTTCAGTTGATTTTCAATAAAATTAAATTTTCCACAAAATGTGTAGAAATATTCGTGCGATCTAAATACCCGTTTGCATTACAATTACGGGTCTCAACACCTATTGATAGAGGTATCAATCATCGCAATCGGAGCATAATTGCATATTTTCGATTTTTAAAGCTCTGAATTTGTGGGCTATAGTTCAGTTGATTTTCAATAAAATTAAATTTTCCACAAAATGTGTAGAAATATTCGTGCGATCTAAATACCCGTTTGCATTACAATTACGGGTCTCAACACCTATTGATAGAGGTATCAATCATCGCAATCGGAGCATAATTGCATATTTTCGATTTTTAAAGCTCTGAATTTGTGGGCTATAGTTCAGTTGATTTTCAATAAAATTAAATTTTCCACAAAATGTGTAGAAATATTCGTGCGATCTAAATACCCGTTTGCATTACAATTACGGGTCTCAACACCTATTGATAGAGGTATCAATCATCGCAATCGGAGCATAATTGCATATTTTCGATTTTTAAAGCTCTGAATTTGTGGGCTATAGTTCAGTTGATTTTCAATAAAATTAAATTTTCCACAAAATGTGTAGAAATATTCGTGCGATCTAAATACCCGTTTGCATCACAATTACGGGTCTCAACACCTATTGATAGAGGTATCAATCATCGAAATCGGAGCATAATTGCATATTTTCGATTTTTAAAGCTCTGAATTTGTGGGCTATAGTTCAGTTGATTTTCAATAAAATTAAATTTTCCACAAAATGTATAGAAATATTCGTGCGATCTAAATACCCGTTTGCATCACAATTACGGGTCTCAACACCTATTGATAGAGGTATCAATCATCGCAATCGGAGCATAATTGCAGATTTTCGATTTTTAAAGCTCTGAATTGTGGGCTATTGTTCAGTGCATTTTCAATAAAATTAAATTTTCCACAAAATGTGTAGAAATATTCGTGCGATCTAAATACCCGTTTGCATTACAATTACGGGTCTCAACACCTATTGATAGAGGTATCAATCATCGCAATCGGAGCATAATTGCATATTTTCGATTTTTAAAGCTCTGAATTTGTGGGCTATAGTTCAGTTGATTTTCAATAAAATTAAATTTTCCACAAAATGTGTAGAAATATTCGTGCGATCTAAATACCCGTTTGCATTACAATTACGGGTCTCAACACCTATTGATAGAGGTATCAATCATCGCAATCGGAGCATAATTGCATATTTTCGATTTTTAAAGCTCTGAATTTGTGGGCTATAGTTCAGTTGATTTTCAATAAAATTAAATTTTCCACAAAATGTGTAGAAATATTCGTGCGATCTAAATACCCGTTTGCATCACAATTACGGGTCTCAACACCTATTGATAGAGGTATCAATCATCGAAATCGGAGCATAATTGCATATTTTCGATTTTTAAAGCTCTGAATTTGTGGGCTATAGTTCAGTTGATTTTCAATAAAATTAAATTTTCCACAAAATGTATAGAAATATTCGTGCGATCTAAATACCCGTTTGCATCACAATTACGGGTCTCAACACCTATTGATAGAGGTATCAATCATCGCAATCGGAGCATAATTGCAGATTTTCGATTTTTAAAGCTCTGAATTGTGGGCTATTGTTCAGTGCATTTTCAATAAAATTAAATTTTCCACAAAATGTGTAGAAATATTCGTGCGATCTAAATACCCGTTTGCATTACAATTACGGGTCTCAACACCTATTGATAGAGGTATCAATCATCGCAATCGGAGCATAATTGCATATTTTCGATTTTTAAAGCTCTGAATTTGTGGGCTATAGTTCAGTTGATTTTCAATAAAATTAAATTTTCCACAAAATGTGTAGAAATATTCGTGCGATCTAAATACCCGTTTGCATTACAATTACGGGTCTCAACACCTATTGATAGAGGTATCAATCATCGCAATCGGAGCATAATTGCATATTTTCGATTTTTAAAGCTCTGAATTTGTGGGCTATAGTTCAGTTGATTTTCAATAAAATTAAATTTTCCACAAAATGTATAGAAATATTCGTGCGATCTAAATACCCGTTTGCATTACAATTACGGGTCTCAACACCTATTGATAGAGGTATCAATCATCGCAATCGGAGCATAATTGCATATTTTCGATTTTTAAAGCTCTGAATTTGTGGGCTATAGTTCAGTTGATTTTCAATAAAATTAAATTTTCCACAAAATGTGTAGAAATATTCGTGCGATCTAAATACCCGTTTGCATCACAATTACGGGTCTCAACACCTATTGATAGAGGTATCAATCATCGCAATCGGAGCATAATTGCATATTTTCGATTTTTAAAGCTCTGAATTTGTGGGCTATAGTTCAGTTGATTTTCAATAAAATTAAATTTTCCACAAAATGTGTAGAAATATTCGTGCGATCTAAATACCCGTTTGCATCACAATTACGGGTCTCAACACCTATTGATAGAGGTATCAATCATCGCAATCGGAGCATAATTGCAGATTTTCGATTTTTAAAGCTCTGAATTGTGGGCTATTGTTCAGTTGATTTTCAATAAAATTAAATTTTCCACAAAATGTGTAGAAATATTCGTGCGATCTAAATACCCGTTTGCATTACAATTACGGGTCTCAACACCTATTGATAGAGGTATCAATCATCGCAATCGGAGCATAATTGCATATTTTCGATTTTTAAAGCTCTGAATTTGTGGGCTATAGTTCAGTTGATTTTCAATAAAATTAAATTTTCCACAAAATGTGTAGAAATATTCGTGCGATCTAAATACCCGTTTGCATCACAATTACGGGTCTCAACACCTATTGATAGAGGTATCAATCATCGAAATCGGAGCATAATTGCATATTTTCGATTTTTAAAGCTCTGAATTTGTGGGCTATAGTTCAGTTGATTTTCAATAAAATTAAATTTTCCACAAAATGTATAGAAATATTCGTGCGATCTAAATACCCGTTTGCATTACAATTACGGGTCTCAACACCTATTGATAGAGGTATCAATCATCGCAATCGGAGCATAATTGCATATTTTCGATTTTTAAAGCTCTGAATTTGTGGGCTATAGTTCAGTTGATTTTCAATAAAATTAAATTTTCCACAAAATGTGTAGAAATATTCGTGCGATCTAAATACCCGTTTGCATTACAATTACGGGTCTCAACACCTATTGATAGAGGTATCAATCATCGCAATCGGAGCATAATTGCATATTTTCGATTTTTAAAGCTCTGAATTTGTGGGCTATAGTTCAGTTGATTTTCAATAAAATTAAATTTTCCACAAAATGTGTAGAAATATTCGTGCGATCTAAATACCCGTTTGCATTACAATTACGGGTCTCAACACCTATTGATAGAGGTATCAATCATCGCAATCGGAGCATAATTGCATATTTTCGATTTTTAAAGCTCTGAATTTGTGGGCTATAGTTCAGTTGATTTTCAATAAAATTAAATTTTCCACAAAATGTGTAGAAATATTCGTGCGATCTAAATACCCGTTTGCATCACAATTACGGGTCTCAACACCTATTGATAGAGGTATCAATCATCGCAATCGGAGCATAATTGCAGATTTTCGATTTTTAAAGCTCTGAATTTGTGGGCTATAGTTCAGTTGATTTTCAATAAAATTAAATTTTCCACAAAATGTGTAGAAATATTCGTGCGATCTAAATACCCGTTTGCATCACAATTACGGGTCTCAACACCTATTGATAGAGGTATCAATCATCGCAATCGGAGCATAATTGCATATTTTCCATTTTTAAAGCTCTGAATTTGTGGGCTATAGTTCAGTTGATTTTCAATAAAATTAAATTTTCCACAAAATGTGTAGAAATATACGTGCGATCTAAATACCCGTTTGCATCACAATTACGGCTCTCAACACCTATTGATAGAGGTATCAATCATCGCAATCGGAGCATAATTGCATATTTTCGATTTTTAAAGCTCTGAATTTGTGGGCTATAGTTCAGTTGATTTTCAATAAAATTAAATTTTCCACAAAATGTGTAGAAATATTCGTGCGATCTAAATACCCGTTTGCATCACAATTACGGGTCTCAACACCTATTGATAGAGGTATCAATCATCGCAATCGGAGCATAATTGCAGATTTTCGATTTTTAAAGCTCTGAATTTGTGGGCTATAGTTCAGTTGATTTTCAATAAAATTAAATTTTCCACAAAATGTGTAGAAATATTCGTGCGATCTAAATACCCGTTTGCATTACAATTACGGGTCTCAACACCTATTGATAGAGGTATCAATCATCGCAATCGGAGCATAATTGCATATTTTCCATTTTTAAAGCTCTGAATTTGTGGGCTATAGTTCAGTTGATTTTCAATAAAATTAAATTTTCCACAAAATGTGTAGAAATATACGTGCGATCTAAATACCCGTTTGCATCACAATTACGGCTCTCAACACCTATTGATAGAGGCAGGGCCTTTCAGAGCTAGCAGGGGGCCCGGGCCAAATTATTAAAATGGGGCCCCATAAAAATAAAATAAAACAATCTTAAGTTTATATCACATGAATTCATTTTAGTATTTATTAGGATTTATTAGATTGAATCTTTTCTCGCTTTATTATTAGAAAATTCTCTAATGATTTGCTCAAAATTAATTTTTCTTGCGATGTCGTGGTTAATGTTTAACATTGTCAATCCATTTAACCGTTGTTCTGCCATTGTTGAGCGATGATAATTTTTTATTCTTTTAAGAACACTGAAACTCCTCTCGGCTGAAGACACAGATGCAGGAATACTTAAAAATATTCTTAAGACAATGATAAGATTCGGAAATAAACCCGCTGAATTTTTACTGAGAATATTTTCTAATAAATTTGTTGATGACGGATCTGCATTGAAATTAGTTACATACATTTTTTTAAGGAATTTTACCTCATCTAGTATCTCGTTTGATAACTCACTCGCAGCTTCAATTTTTTCATCAGTCAAATTTGGAAATGACCAAAGAAAACCGAAAAGATTGCAGATTTTTTGTAAAGATTGAAATCGCCTTTGTAATCGAATTAACTATTACGTTAAACACATTTATCCTGTAGTATTTTTCAGCATCCGATTGTGTCCGTATCGTTCTATTAATGGCAAAATCACATGTAACTCCATATTCACGTGCTTTAGCTTTTGCTTTCGCAAATATTTCATTCCACATTCCGCTTAAATTGCGAAATCTCATTACTAGACTTTCAATATTATTTTGCTCAATATCAAGTGTAGCATTTCGAGCTTCAATTACCAAATTTGTCTGATGCAAATCTGTCAAAATTTCGAGCCTATCATTTGCATGAGAGCAAAACACATTCAAATTTATTTAAATATTTCTCAATTGAGTGTAATTCAACGATTGCGTGTGGTGATAAATTAAAGGAATGCATTTCATTTAAAGCATCTCGAATAGATAATAGACATTTGGCTATTGGTTTTACTGCATCTATTCTAGCAGACCATCTAGTTTTGGAAATCGAGTGAAGAGACATACGGATATGTTTCTTTGAAACCTCCAATCTCCGCGGACTACTGCTAAAAAAATTATACATTTGTTGTATAACTCCAAAAAATTGTACAGCTTCTTTACACGATTCAGCTGAATCAACTCCAATAAGATTTAATGTGTGGTTCCCACAGCTGGAAAAAATACAATTAGCATTACGCTTCGTAAGAATGGCTTGCACACCGTTTAGCTTGCCAGCCATATTTGCACCATTATCATATGCTTGGGCAATACATAAATTAAAATTTAATTCCATATCCGACTAAATTTCAAGAATTCTGGCACACCATTTCTTCTCCGGTTTTTCCAGAGAATGAATCGAAGCAAATAAAATGCTCTTCAATGTCAAATTTTAAATTGTCACACATCTTGTTCTTGTTACAAAAACAAAATACTATCGAAGAGGAAGCGCAAATGAGAAATCTATAGTAACAAAAAATTCGGGGGCCCCTAAAAATCGGGGGCCCGTGCCGTATGGCCCGGCTGGCCCACCCTCTGATTGGCCCTGGATAGAGGTATCAATCATCGCAATCGGAGCATAATTGCATATTTTCGATTTTTAAAGCTCTGAATTTGTGGGCTATAGTTCAGTTGATTTTCAATAAAATTAAATTTTCCACAAAATGTATAGAAATATTCGTGCGATCTAAATACCCGTTTGCATTACAATTACGGGTCTCAACACCTATTGATAGAGGTATCAATCATCGCAATCGGAGCATAATTGCATATTTTCGATTTTTAAAGCTCTGAATTTGTGGGCTATAGTTCAGTTGATTTTCAATAAAATTAAATTTTCCACAAAATGTGTAGAAATATTCGTGCGATCTAAATACCCGTTTGCATCACAATTACGGGTCTCAACACCTATTGATAGAGGTATCAATCATCGCAATCGGAGCATAATTGCAGATTTTCGATTTTTAAAGCTCTGAATTGTGGGCTATTGTTCAGTTGATTTTCAATAAAATTAAATTTTCCACAAAATGTGTAGAAATATTCGTGCGATCTAAATACCCGTTTGCATTACAATTACGGGTCTCAACACCTATTGATAGAGGTATCAATCATCGCAATCGGAGCATAATTGCATATTTTCGATTTTTAAAGCTCTGAATTTGTGGGCTATAGTTCAGTTGATTTTCAATAAAATTAAATTTTCCACAAAATGTGTAGAAATATTCGTGCGATCTAAATACCCGTTTGCATTACAATTACGGGTCTCAACACCTATTGATAGAGGTATCAATCATCGCAATCGGAGCATAATTGCATATTTTCGATTTTTAAAGCTCTGAATTTGTGGGCTATAGTTCAGTTGATTTTCAATAAAATTAAATTTTCCACAAAATGTGTAGAAATATTCGTGCGATCTAAATACCCGTTTGCACTACAATTACGGGTCTCAACACCTATTGATAGAGGTATCAATCATCGCAATCGGAGCATAATTGCATATTTTCGATTTTTAAAGCTCTGAATTTGTGGGCTATAGTTCAGTTGATTTTCAATAAAATTAAATTTTCCACAAAATGTGTAGAAATATTCGTGCGATCTAAATACCCGTTTGCATCACAATTACGGGTCTCAACACCTATTGATAGAGGTATCAATCATCGCAATCGGAGCATAATTGCATATTTTCGATTTTTAAAGCTCTGAATTTGTGGGCTTAAGTTCAGTTGATTTTCAATAAAATTAAATTTTCCACAAAATGTGTAGAAATATTTGAGCAATCAAAATACCCGTTGCTATTACAACCACGGGTCTTAGCACCTATTGATGGAGGTATCAATCATCGAAATCGGAGCATAATTGCAGATTTTCGATTTTTAAAGCTCTGAATTTGTGGGCTATAGTTCAGTTGATTTTCAATAAAATTAAATTTTCCACAAAATGTGTAGAAATATTCGTGCGATCTAAATACCCGTTTGCATCACAATTACGGGTCTCAACACCTATTGATAGAGGTATCAATCATCGCAATCGGAGCATAATTGCAGATTTTCGATTTTTAAAGCTCTGAATTGTGGGCTATTGTTCAGTTGATTTTCAATAAAATTAAATTTTCCACAAAATGTGTAGAAATATTCGTGCGATCTAAATACCCGTTTGCATTACAATTACGGATCTCAACACCTATTGATAGAGGTATCAATCATCGCAATCGGAGCATAATTGCATATTTTCGATTTTTAAAGCTCTGAATTTGTGGGCTATAGTTCAGTTGATTTTCAATAAAATTAAATTTTCCACAAAATGTGTAGAAATATTCGTGCGATCTAAATACCCGTTTGCATCACAATTACGGGTCTCAACACCTATTGATAGAGGTATCAATCATCGCAATCGGAGCATAATTGCAGATTTTCGATTTTTAAAGCTCTGAATTGTGGGCTATTGTTCAGTTGATTTTCAATAAAATTAAATTTTCCACAAAATGTGTAGAAATATTCGTGCGATCTAAATACCCGTTTGCATTACAATTACGGGTCTCAACACCTATTGATAGAGGTATCAATCATCGCAATCGGAGCATAATTGCATATTTTCGATTTTTAAAGCTCTGAATTTGTGGGCTATAGTTCAGTTGATTTTCAATAAAATTAAATTTTCCACAAAATGTGTAGAAATATTCGTGCGATCTAAATACCCGTTTGCATTACAATTACGGATCTCAACACCTATTGATAGAGGTATCAATCATCGCAATCGGAGCATAATTGCATATTTTCGATTTTTAAAGCTCTGAATTTGTGGGCTATAGTTCAGTTGATTTTCAATAAAATTAAATTTTCCACAAAATGTGTAGAAATATTCGTGCGATCTAAATACCCGTTTGCATTACAATTACGGGTCTCAACACCTATTGATAGAGGTATCAATCATCGCAATCGGAGCATAATTGCATATTTTCGATTTTTAAAGCTCTGAATTTGTGGGCTATAGTTCAGTTGATTTTCAATAAAATTAAATTTTCCACAAAATGTGTAGAAATATTCGTGCGATCTAAATACCCGTTTGCACTACAATTACGGGTCTCAACACCTATTGATAGAGGTATCAATCATCGCAATCGGAGCATAATTGCATATTTTCGATTTTTAAAGCTCTGAATTTGTGGGCTATAGTTCAGTTGATTTTCAATAAAATTAAATTTTCCACAAAATGTGTAGAAATATTCGTGCGATCTAAATACCCGTTTGCATCACAATTACGGGTCTCAACACCTATTGATAGAGGTATCAATCATCGCAATCGGAGCATAATTGCATATTTTCGATTTTTAAAGCTCTGAATTTGTGGGCTTAAGTTCAGTTGATTTTCAATAAAATTAAATTTTCCACAAAATGTGTAGAAATATTTGAGCAATCAAAATACCCGTTGCTATCACAATCACGGGTCTTAGCACCTATTGATGGAGGTATCAATCATCGAAATCGGAGCATAATTGCAGATTTTCGATTTTTAAAGCTCTGAATTTGTGGGCTATAGTTCAGTTGATTTTCAATAAAATTGAATTTTCCACAAAATGTGTAGAAATATTCGTGCGATCTAAATACCCGTTGGCATTACAATTACAGGTCTCAACACCTATTGATAGAGGTATCAATCATCGAAATCGGAGCATAATTGCAGATTTTCGGTTTTGAAAACTCTGAATTTGTGGGCTATAGTTCAGTTGATTTTCAATAAAATTAAATTTTCCACAAAATGTGTAGAAATATTCGTGCGATCTAAATACCCGTTTGCATCACAATTGCGGGTCTCAACACCTATTGATAGAGGTATCAATCATCGAAATCGGAGCATAATTGCATATTTTCGATTTTTAAAGCTCTGAATTTGTGGGCTATAGTTCAGTTGATTTTCAATAAAATTAAATTTTCCACAAAATGTGTAGAAATATTCGTGCGATCTAAATACCCGTTGGCATCACAATTACAGGTCTCAACACCTATTGATAGAGGTATCAATCATCGCAATCGGAGCATAATTGCAGATTTTCTATTTTTAAAGCTCTGAATTTGTGGGCTATTGTTCAGTTGATTTTTAATAAAATCAAATTTTTCACAAAATTTGTAGAAATATTCGTGCGATCTAAATACCCGTTTGCATCACAATTACGGGTCTCAGCACCTATTGATAGAGGTATCAATCATCGAAATCGGAGCATAATTGCAGATTTTCGGTTTTGAAAGCTCTGAATTTGTGGGCTATAGTTCAGTTGATTTTCAATAAAATTAAATTTTCCACAAAATGTGTAGAAATATTCGTGCGATCTAAATACCCGTTGGCATCACAATTACAGGTCTCAACACCTATTGATAGAGGTATCAATCATCAAAATCGGAGCATAATTGCATATTTTCGATTTTTAAAGCTCTGAATTTGTGGGCTATAGTTCAGTTGATTTTCAATAAAATTAAATTTTCCACAAAATGTGTAGAAATATTCGTGCGATCTAAATACCCGTTGGCATCACAATTACAGGTCTCAACACCTATTGATAGAGGTATCAATCATCAAAATCGGAGCATAATTGCAGATTTTCGATTTTTAAAGCTCTGAATTTGTGGGCTATAGTTCAGTTGATTTTCAATAAAATTAAATTTTCCACAAAATGTGTAGAAATATTCGTGCGATCTAAATACCCGTTTGCATTACAATTACGGGTCTCAACACCTATTGATAGAGGTATCAATCATCGCAATCGGAGCATAATTGCATATTTTCGATTTTTAAAGCTCTGAATTTGTGGGCTATAGTTCAGTTGATTTTCAATAAAATTAAATTTTTCACAAAATGTGTAGAAATATTCGTGCGATCTAAATACCTGTTTGCATCACAATTACGGGTCTCAACACCTATTGATAGAGGTATCAATCATCGAAATCGGAGCATAATTGCATATTTTCGATTTTTAAAGCTCTGAATTTGTGGGCTATAGTTCAGTTGATTTTCAATAAAATTAAATTTTCCACAAAATGTGTAGAAATATTCGTGCGATCTAAATACCCGTTTGCATCACAATTACGGGTCTCAACACCTATTGATAGAGGTATCAATCATCGCAATCGGAGCATAATTGCAGATTTTCGATTTTTAAAGCTCTGAATTGTGGGCTATTGTTCAGTTGATTTTCAATAAAATTAAATTTTCCACAAAATGTGTAGAAATATTCGTGCGATCTAAATACCCGTTTGCATTACAATTACGGGTCTCAACACCTATTGATAGAGGTATCAATCATCGCAATCGGAGCATAATTGCATATTTTCGATTTTTAAAGCTCTGAATTTGTGGGCTATAGTTCAGTTGATTTTCAATAAAATTAAATTTTCCACAAAATGTGTAGAAATATTCGTGCGATCTAAATACCCGTTTGCATCACAATTACGGGTCTCAACACCTATTGATAGAGGTATCAATCATCGAAATCGGAGCATAATTGCATATTTTCGATTTTTAAAGCTCTGAATTTGTGGGCTATAGTTCAGTTGATTTTCAATAAAATTAAATTTTCCACAAAATGTATAGAAATATTCGTGCGATCTAAATACCCGTTTGCATCACAATTACGGGTCTCAACACCTATTGATAGAGGTATCAATCATCGCAATCGGAGCATAATTGCATATTTTCGATTTTTAAAGCTCTGAATTTGTGGGCTATAGTTCAGTTGATTTTCAATAAAATTAAATTTTCCACAAAATGTGTAGAAATATTCGTGCGATCTAAATACCCGTTTGCATTACAATTACGGGTCTCAACACCTATTGATAGAGGTATCAATCATCGCAATCGGAGCATAATTGCAGATTTTCGATTTTTAGTGCTCTGAATTGTGGGCTATTGTTCAGTTGATTTTCAATAAAATTAAATTTTCCACAAAATGTGTAGAAATATTCGTGCGATCTAAATACCCGTTTGCATTACAATTACGGGTCTCAACACCTATTGATAGAGGTATCAATCATCGCAATCGGAGCATAATTGCATATTTTCGATTTTTAAAGCTCTGAATTTGTGGGCTATAGTTCAGTTGATTTTCAATAAAATTAAATTTTCCACAAAATGTGTAGAAATATTCGTGCGATCTAAATACCCGTTTGCATTACAATTACGGGTCTCAACACCTATTGATAGAGGTATCAATCATCGCAATCGGAGCATAATTGCATATTTTCGATTTTTAAAGCTCTGAATTTGTGGGCTATAGTTCAGTTGATTTTCAATAAAATTAAATTTTCCACAAAATGTATAGAAATATTCGTGCGATCTAAATACCCGTTTGCATTACAATTACGGGTCTCAACACCTATTGATAGAGGTATCAATCATCGCAATCGGAGCATAATTGCATATTTTCGATTTTTAAAGCTCTGAATTTGTGGGCTATAGTTCAGTTGATTTTCAATAAAATTAAATTTTCCACAAAATGTGTAGAAATATTCGTGCGATCTAAATACCCGTTTGCATTACAATTACGGGTCTCAACACCTATTGATAGAGGTATCAATCATCGCAATCGGAGCATAATTGCATATTTTCGATTTTTAAAGCTCTGAATTTGTGGGCTATAGTTCAGTTGATTTTCAATAAAATTAAATTTTCCACAAAATGTGTAGAAATATTCGTGCGATCTAAATACCCGTTTGCATTACAATTACGGGTCTCAACACCTATTGATAGAGGTATCAATCATCGCAATCGGAGCATAATTGCATATTTTCGATTTTTAAAGCTCTGAATTTGTGGGCTATAGTTCAGTTGATTTTCAATAAAATTAAATTTTCCACAAAATGTGTAGAAATATTCGTGCGATCTAAATACCCGTTTGCATTACAATTACGGGTCTCAACACCTATTGATAGAGGTATCAATCATCGCAATTGGAGCATAATTGCATATTTTCGATTTTTAAAGCTCTGAATTTGTGGGCTATAGTTCAGTTGATTTTCAATAAAATTAAATTTTCCACAAAATGTATAGAAATATTCGTGCGATCTAAATACCCGTTTGCATTACAATTACGGGTCTCAACACCTATTGATAGAGGTATCAATCATCGCAATCGGAGCATAATTGCATATTTTCGATTTTTAAAGCTCTGAATTTGTGGGCTATAGTTCAGTTGATTTTCAATAAAATTAAATTTTCCACAAAATGTGTAGAAATATTCGTGCGATCTAAATACCCGTTTGCATCACAATTACGGGTCTCAACACCTATTGATAGAGGTATCAATCATCGCAATCGGAGCATAATTGCATATTTTCGATTTTTAAAGCTCTGAATTTGTGGGCTATAGTTCAGTTGATTTTCAATAAAATTAAATTTTCCACAAAATGTGTAGAAATATTCGTGCGATCTAAATACCCGTTTGCATTACAATTACGGGTCTCAACACCTATTGATAGAGGTATCAATCATCGCAATCGGAGCATAATTGCATATTTTCGATTTTTAAAGCTCTGAATTTGTGGGCTATAGTTCAGTTGATTTTCAATAAAATTAAATTTTCCACAAAATGTATAGAAATATCCGTGCGATCTAAATACCCGTTTGCATTACAATTACGGGTCTCAACACCTATTGATAGAGGTATCAATCATCGCAATCGGAGCATAATTGCATATTTTCGATTTTTAAAGCTCTGAATTTGTGGGCTATAGTTCAGTTGATTTTCAATAAAATTAAATTTTCCACAAAATGTGTAGAAATATTCGTGCGATCTAAATACCCGTTTGCATTACAATTACGGGTCTCAACACCTATTGATAGAGGTATCAATCATCGCAATCGGAGCATAATTGCATATTTTCGATTTTTAAAGCTCTGAATTTGTGGGCTATAGTTCAGTTGATTTTCAATAAAATTAAATTTTCCACAAAATGTGTAGAAATATTCGTGCGATCTAAATACCCGTTTGCATTACAATTACGGGTCTCAACACCTATTGATAGAGGTATCAATCATCGCAATCGGAGCATAATTGCATATTTTCGATTTTTAAAGCTCTGAATTTGTGGGCTATAGTTCAGTTGATTTTCAATAAAATTAAATTTTCCACAAAATGTATAGAAATATTCGTGCGATCTAAATACCCGTTTGCATTACAATTACGGGTCTCAACACCTATTGATAGAGGTATCAATCATCGCAATCGGAGCATAATTGCATATTTTCGATTTTTAAAGCTCTGAATTTGTGGGCTATAGTTCAGTTGATTTTCAATAAAATTAAATTTTCCACAAAATGTGTAGAAATATTCGTGCGATCTAAATACCCGTTTGCATTACAATTACGGGTCTCAACACCTATTGATAGAGGTATCAATCATCGCAATCGGAGCATAATTGCATATTTTCGATTTTTAAAGCTCTGAATTTGTGGGCTATAGTTCAGTTGATTTTCAATAAAATTAAATTTTCCACAAAATGTATAGAAATATTCGTGCGATCTAAATACCCGTTTGCATTACAATTACGGGTCTCAACACCTATTGATAGAGGTATCAATCATCGCAATCGGAGCATAATTGCATATTTTCGATTTTTAAAGCTCTGAATTTGTGGGCTATAGTTCAGTTGATTTTCAATAAAATTAAATTTTCCACAAAATGTGTAGAAATATTCGTGCGATCTAAATACCCGTTTGCATTACAATTACGGGTCTCAACACCTATTGATAGAGGTATCAATCATCGCAATCGGAGCATAATTGCATATTTTCGATTTTTAAAGCTCTGAATTTGTGGGCTATAGTTCAGTTGATTTTCAATAAAATTAAATTTTCCACAAAATGTGTAGAAATATTCGTGCGATCTAAATACCCGTTTGCATTACAATTACGGGTCTCAACACCTATTGATAGAGGTATCAATCATCGCAATCGGAGCATAATTGCATATTTTCGATTTTTAAAGCTCTGAATTTGTGGGCTATAGTTCAGTTGATTTTCAATAAAATTAAATTTTCCACAAAATGTGTAGAAATATTCGTGCGATCTAAATACCCGTTTGCACTACAATTACGGGTCTCAACACCTATTGATAGAGGTATCAATCATCGCAATCGGAGCATAATTGCATATTTTCGATTTTTAAAGCTCTGAATTTGTGGGCTATAGTTCAGTTGATTTTCAATAAAATTAAATTTTCCACAAAATGTGTAGAAATATTCGTGCGATCTAAATACCCGTTTGCATCACAATTACGGGTCTCAACACCTATTAATAGAGGTATCAATCATCGCAATCGGAGCATAATTGCATATTTTCGATTTTTAAAGCTCTGAATTTGTGGGCTTAAGTTCAGTTGATTTTCAATAAAATTAAATTTTCCACAAAATGTGTAGAAATATTTGAGCAATCAAAATACCCGTTGCTATCACAATCACGGGTCTTAGCACCTATTGATGGAGGTATCAATCATCGAAATCGGAGCATAATTGCAGATTTTCGATTTTTAAAGCTCTGAATTTGTGGGCTATAGTTCAGTTGATTTTCAATAAAATTAAATTTTCCACAAAATGTGTAGAAATATTCGTGCGATCTAAATACCCGTTTGCATCACAATTACGGGTCTCAACACCTATTGATAGAGGTATCAATCATCGCAATCGGAGCATAATTGCAGATTTTCGATTTTTAAAGCTCTGAATTGTGGGCTATTTAATTGTTCAGTTGATTTTCAATAAAATTAAATTTTCCACAAAATGTGTAGAAATATTCGTGCGATCTAAATACCCGTTTGCATTACAATTACGGGTCTCAACACCTATTGATAGAGGTATCAATCATCGCAATCGGAGCATAATTGCATATTTTCGATTTTTAAAGCTCTGAATTTGTGGGCTATAGTTCAGTTGATTTTCAATAAAATTAAATTTTTCCAAAATGTGTAGAAATATTCGTGCGATCTAAATACCCGTTTGCATCACAATTACGGGTCTCAACACCTATTGATAGAGGTATCAATCATCGCAATCGGAGCATAATTGCAGATTTTCGATTTTTAAAGCTCTGAATTGTGGGCTATTGTTCAGTTGATTTTCAATAAAATTAAATTTTCCACAAAATGTGTAGAAATATTCGTGCGATCTAAATACCCGTTTGCATTACAATTACGGGTCTCAACACCTATTGATAGAGGTATCAATCATCGCAATCGGAGCATAATTGCATATTTTCGATTTTTAAAGCTCTGAATTTGTGGGCTATAGTTCAGTTGATTTTCAATAAAATTAAATTTTCCACAAAATGTGTAGAAATATTCGTGCGATCTAAATACCCGTTTGCACTACAATTACGGGTCTCAACACCTATTGATAGAGGTATCAATCATCGCAATCGGAGCATAATTGCATATTTTCGATGTTTAAAGCTCTGAATTTGTGGGCTATAGTTCAGTTGATTTTCAATAAAATTAAATTTTCCACAAAATGTGTAGAAATATTCGTGCGATCTAAATACCCGTTTGCATTACAATTACGGGTCTCAACACCTATTGATAGAGGTATCAATCATCGCAATCGGAGCATAATTGCATATTTTCGATTTTTAAAGCTCTGAATTTGTGGGCTATAGTTCAGTTGATTTTCAATAAAATTAAATTTTCCACAAAATGTATAGAAATATTCGTGCGATCTAAATACCCGTTTGCATTACAATTACGGGTCTCAACACCTATTGATAGAGGTATCAATCATCGCAATCGGAGCATAATTGCATATTTTCGATTTTTAAAGCTCTGAATTTGTGGGCTATAGTTCAGTTGATTTTCAATAAAATTAAATTTTCCACAAAATGTGTAGAAATATTCGTGCGATCTAAATACCCGTTTGCATTACAATTACGGGTCTCAACACCTATTGATAGAGGTATCAATCATCGCAATCGGAGCATAATTGCATATTTTCGATTTTTAAAGCTCTGAATTTGTGGGCTATAGTTCAGTTGATTTTCAATAAAATTAAATTTTCCACAAAATGTATAGAAATATTCGTGCGATCTAAATACCCGTTTGCATTACAATTACGGGTCTCAACACCTATTGATAGAGGTATCAATCATCGCAATCGGAGCATAATTGCATATTTTCGATTTTTAAAGCTCTGAATTTGTGGGCTATAGTTCAGTTGATTTTCAATAAAATTAAATTTTCCACAAAATGTGTAGAAATATTCGTGCGATCTAAATACCCGTTTGCATTACAATTACGGGTCTCAACACCTATTGATAGAGGTATCAATCATCGCAATCGGAGCATAATTGCATATTTTCGATTTTTAAAGCTCTGAATTTGTGGGCTATAGTTCAGTTGATTTTCAATAAAATTAAATTTTCCACAAAATGTGTAGAAATATTCGTGCGATCTAAATACCCGTTTGCATTACAATTACGGGTCTCAACACCTATTGATAGAGGTATCAATCATCGCAATCGGAGCATAATTGCATATTTTCGATTTTTAAAGCTCTGAATTTGTGGGCTATAGTTCAGTTGATTTTCAATAAAATTAAATTTTCCACAAAATGTGTAGAAATATTCGTGCGATCTAAATACCCGTTTGCACTACAATTACGGGTCTCAACACCTATTGATAGAGGTATCAATCATCGCAATCGGAGCATAATTGCATATTTTCGATTTTTAAAGCTCTGAATTTGTGGGCTATAGTTCAGTTGATTTTGAATAAAATTAAATTTTCCACAAAATGTGTAGAAATATTCGTGCGATCTAAATACCCGTTGGCATTACAATTACAGGTCTCAACACCTATTGATAGAGGTATCAATCATCGAAATCGGAGCATAATTGCAGATTTTCGGTTTTGAAAACTCTGAATTTGTGGGCTATAGTTCAGTTGATTTTCAATAAAATTAAATTTTCCACAAAATGTGTAGAAATATTCGTGCGATCTAAATACCCGTTTGCATCACAATTGCGGGTCTCAACACCTATTGATAGAGGTATCAATCATCGAAATCGGAGCATAATTGCATATTTTCGATTTTTAAAGCTCTGAATTTGTGGGCTATAGTTCAGTTGATTTTCAATAAAATTAAATTTTCCACAAAATGTGTAGAAATATTCGTGCGATCTAAATACCCGTTGGCATCACAATTACAGGTCTCAACACCTATTGATAGAGGTATCAATCATCGCAATCGGAGCATAATTGCAGATTTTCTATTTTTAAAGCTCTGAATTTGTGGGCTATTGTTCAGTTGATTTTTAATAAAATTAAATTTTTCACAAAATTTGTAGAAATATTCGTGCGATCTAAATACCCGTTTGCATCACAATTACGGGTCTCAGCACCTATTGATAGAGGTATCAATCATCGAAATCGGAGCATAATTGCAGATTTTCGGTTTTGAAAGCTCTGAATTTGTGGGCTATAGTTCAGTTGATTTTCAATAAAATTAAATTTTCCACAAAATGTGTAGAAATATTCGTGCGATCTAAATACCCGTTGGCATCACAATTACAGGTCTCAACACCTATTGATAGAGGTATCAATCATCAAAATCGGAGCATAATTGCATATTTTCGATTTTTAAAGCTCTGAATTTGTGGGCTATAGTTCAGTTGATTTTCAATAAAATTAAATTTTCCACAAAATGTGTAGAAATATTCGTGCGATCTAAATACCCGTTGGCATCACAATTACAGGTCTCAACACCTATTGATAGAGGTATCAATCATCAAAATCGGAGCATAATTGCAGATTTTCGATTTTTAAAGCTCTGAATTTGTGGGCTATAGTTCAGTTGATTTTCAATAAAATTAAATTTTCCACAAAATGTGTAGAAATATTCGTGCGATCTAAATACCCGTTTGCATTACAATTACGGGTCTCAACACCTATTGATAGAGGTATCAATCATCGAAATCGGAGCATAATTGCATATTTTCGATTTTTAAAGCTCTGAATTTGTGGGCTATAGTTCATTCAGTTGATTTTCAATAAAATTAAATTTTCCACAAAATGTGTAGAAATATTCGTGCGATCTAAATACCCGTTTGCATCACAATTACGGGTCTCAACACCTATTGATAGAGGTATCAATCATCGAAATCGGAGCATAATTGCATATTTTCGATTTTTAAAGCTCTGAATTTGTGGGCTATAGTTCAGTTGATTTTCAATAAAATTAAATTTTCCACAAAATGTGTAGAAATATTCGTGCGATCTAAATACCCGTTTGCATCACAATTACGGGTCTCAACACCTATTGATAGAGGTATCAATCATCGAAATCGGAGCATAATTGCAGATTTTCGATTTTTAAAGCTCTGAATTTGTGGGCTATAGTTCAGTTGATTTTCAATAAAATTAAATTTTCCACAAAATGTGTAGAAATATGCGTGCGATCTAAATACCCGTTTGCATTACAATTACGGGTCTCAACACCTATTGATAGAGGTATCAATCATCGCAATCGGAGCATAATTGCATATTTTCGATTTTTAAAGCTCTGAATTTGTGGGCTATAGTTCAGTTGATTTTCAATAAAATTAAATTTTCCACAAAATGTGTAGAAATATACGTGCGATCTAAATACCTGTTTGCATCACAATTACGGGTCTCAACACCTATTGATAGAGGTATCAATCATCGAAATCGGAGCATAATTGCAGATTTTCGATTTTTAAAGCTCTGAATTTGTGGGCTATAGTTCAGTTGATTTTCAATAAAATTAAATTTTCCACAAAATGTGTAGAAATATTCGTGCGATCTAAATACCCGTTTGCATTACAATTACGGGTCTCAACACCTATTGATAGAGGTATCAATCATCGAAATCGGAGCATAATTGCATATTTTCGATTTTTAAAGCTCTGAATTTGTGGGCTATAGTTCAGTTGATTTTCAATAAAATTAAATTTTCCACAAAATGTGTAGAAATATTCGTGCGATCTAAATACCCGTTTGCATCACAATTACGGGTCTCAACACCTATTGATAGAGGTATCAATCATCGAAATCGGAGCATAATTGCATATTTTCGATTTTTAAAGCTCTGAATTTGTGGGCTATAGTTCAGTTGATTTTCAATAAAATTAAATTTTCCACAAAATGTGTAGAAATATGCGTGCGATCTAAATACCCGTTTGCATCACAATTACGGGTCTCAACACCTATTGATAGAGGTATCAATCATCGAAATCGGAGCATAATTGCAGATTTTCGATTTTTAAAGCTCTGAATTGTGGGCTATTGTTCAGTTGATTTTCAATAAAATTAAATTTTCCACAAAATGTGTAGAAATATTCGTGCGATCTAAATACCCGTTTGCATCACAATTATGGGTCTCAACACCTATTGATAGAGGTATCAATCATCGCAATCGGAGCATAATTGCATATTTTCGATTTTTAAAGCTCTGAATTTGTGGGCTATAGTTCAGTTGATTTTCAATAAAATTAAATTTTCCACAAAATGTGTAGAAATATTCGTGCGATCTAAATACCCGTTGGCATCACAATTACAGGTCTCAACACCTATTGATAGAGGTATCAATCATCGAAATCGGAGCATAATTGCAGATTTTCGATTTTTAAAGCTCTGAATTGTGGGCTATTGTTCAGTTGATTTTCAATCAAATTAAATTTTCCACAAAATGTGTAGAAATATTCGTGCGATCTAAATACCCGTTTGCATCACATTTACAGGTCTCAACACCTATTGATAGAGGTATCAATCATCGAAATCGGAGCATAATTGCAGATTTTCGATTTTTAAAGCTCTGAATTTGTGGGCTATTGTTCAGTTGATTTTCAATTAAATTAGATTTTCTACAAAATGTGTAGAAATATTCGAGCGATCTAAGTACCCGTTAGCAGCACAATTACAGGTCTCAACACCTATTGACAGAGGTATCGATCATGGAGAACGGAGCATAATTGCAGATTTTCGATTTTTAAAGCTCTGAATTTGTGGGCTATTGTTCAGTTGATTTTCAATAAAATTAAATTTTCCACAAAATGTGTAGAAATATTCTAGTGATCTAAATACCCATTGGCATCACAATTACAGGTCTCAACACCTATTGATAGAGGTGTCAATCATCGAAATTGGAGCATAATTGCAGATTTTCGATTTTTAAAGCTCTGAATTTGTGGGCTATTGTTCAGTTGATTTTCAATAAAATTAACTTTTCCACAAAATGTGTAGAAATATTCGAGCGATCTAAGTACCCGTTAGCATCACAATTACATGTCTCAACACCTATTGACAGAGGTATCGATCATGGAAAACGGAGCATAACTGAAGATTTTCGATTTTTAAAGCTCTGAATTTGTGGGCTATTATTCAGTTGATTTTCAATAAAATTAAATTTTCCACAAAATGTGTAGAAATATTCGTGCGATCTAAATACCCGTTTGCATCACAATTACGGGTCTCAACACCTATTGATAGAGGTATCAATCATCGCAATCGGAGCATAATTGCATATTTTCGATTTTTAAAGCTCTGAATTTGTGGGAGTTCAGTTGATTTTCAATAAAATTAAATTTTCCACAAAATGTGTAGAAATATTCGTGCGATCTAAATACCCGTTTGCATCACAATTACGGGTCTCAACACCTATTGATAGAGGTATCAATCATCGAAATCTGAGCATAATTGCATATTTTCGATTTTTAAAGCTCTGAATTTGTGGGCTATAGTTCAGTTGATTTTCAATAAAATTAAATTTTCCACAAAATGTGTAGAAATATTCGTGCGATCTAAATACCCGTTGGCATCACAATTACAGGTCTCAACACCTATTGATAGAGGTATCAATCATCAAAATCGGAGTATAATTGCATATTTTCGATTTTTAAAGCTCTGAATTTGTGGGCTATAGTTCAGTTGATTTTCAATAAAATTAAATTTTCCACAAAATGTGTAGAAATATACGTGCGATCTAAATACCCGTTGGCATCACAATTACAGGTCTCAACACTTAAAGCTCTGAATTTGTGGGCTATAGTTCAGTTGATTTTCAATAAAATTAAATTTTCCACAAAATGTGTAGAAATATACGTGCGATCTAAATACCCGTTGGCATCACAATTACAGGTCTCAACACCTATTGATAGAGGTATAAATCATTGAAATCGGCGCATAATTGCAGATTTTCGATTTTTAAAGCTCTGAATTTGTGGGCTATTGTTCAGTTGATTTTCAATAAAATTAAATTTTCCACAAAATGTGTAGAAATATTCGTGCGATCTAAATACCCGTTGGCATCACAATTACAGGTCTCAACACCTATTGATAGAGGTATCAATCATCAAAATCGGAGCATAATTGCATATTTTCGATTTTTAAAGCTCTGAATTTGTGGGCTATAGTTCAGTTGATTTTCAATAAAATTAAATTTTCCACAAAATGTGTAGAAATATACGTGCGATCTAAATACCCGTTGGCATCACAATTACAGGTCTCAACACCTATTGATAGAGGTATAAATCATTGAAATCGGCGCATAATTGCATATTTTCGATTTTTAAAGCTCTGAATTTGTGGGCTATAGTTCAGTTGATTTTCAATAAAATTAAATTTTCCACAAAATGTGTAGAAATATTCGTGCGATCTAAATACCCGTTGGCATCACAATTACAGGTCTCAACACCTATTGATAGAGGTATCAATCATCAAAATCGGAGCATAATTGCATATTTTCGATTTTTAAAGCTCTGAATTTGTGGGCTATAGTTCAGTTGATTTTCAATAAAATTAAATTTTCCACAAAATGTGTAGAAATATACGTGCGATCTAAATACCCGTTGGCATCACAATTACAGGTCTCAACACCTATTGATAGAGGTATAAATCATTGAAATCGGCGCATAATTGCAGATTTTCGATTTTTAAAGCTCTGAATTTGTGGGCTATTGTTCAGTTGATTTTCAATAAAATTAAATTTTCCACAAAATGTGTAGAAATATTCGTGCGATCTAAATACCCGTTTGCATCACATTTACAGGTCTCAACACCTATTGATAGAGGTATCAATCATCGAAATCGGAGCATAATTGCAGATTTTCGATTTTTAAAGCTCTGAATTTGTGGGCTATTGTTCAGTTGATTTTCAATTAAATTAGATTTTCTACAAAATGTGTAGAAATATTCGAGCGATCTAAGTACCCGTTAGCAGCACAATTACAGGTCTCAACACCTATTGACAGAGGTATCGATCATGGAGAACGGAGCATAATTGCAGATTTTCGATTTTTAAAGCTCTGAATTTGTGGGCTATTGTTCAGTTGATTTTCAATAAAATTAAATTTTCCACAAAATGTGTAGAAATATTCTAGTGATCTAAATACCCATTGGCATCACAATTACAGGTCTCAACACCTATTGATAGAGGTGTCAATCATCGAAATTGGAGCATAATTGCAGATTTTCGATTTTTAAAGCTCTGAATTTGTGGGCTATTGTTCAGTTGATTTTCAATAAAATTAACTTTTCCACAAAATGTGTAGAAATATTCGAGCGATCTAAGTACCCGTTAGCATCACAATTACATGTCTCAACACCTATTGACAGAGGTATCGATCATGGAAAACGGAGCATAACTGAAGATTTTCGATTTTTAAAGCTCTGAATTTGTGGGCTATTATTCAGTTGATTTTCAATAAAATTAAATTTTCCACAAAATGTGTAGAAATATTCGTGCGATCTAAATACCCGTTTGCATCACAATTACGGGTCTCAACACCTATTGATAGAGGTATCAATCATCGCAATCGGAGCATAATTGCATATTTTCGATTTTTAAAGCTCTGAATTTGTGGGAGTTCAGTTGATTTTCAATAAAATTAAATTTTCCACAAAATGTGTAGAAATATTCGTGCGATCTAAATACCCGTTTGCATCACAATTACGGGTCTCAACACCTATTGATAGAGGTATCAATCATCGCAATCGGAGCATAATTGCATATTTTCGATTTTTAAAGCTCTGAATTTGTGGGAGTTCAGTTGATTTTCAATAAAATTAAATTTTCCACAAAATGTGTAGAAATATTCGTGCGATCTAAATACCCGTTTGCATCACAATTACGGGTCTCAACACCTATTGATAGAGGTATCAATCATCGCAATCGGAGCATAATTGCATATTTTCGATTTTTAAAGCTCTGAATTTGTGGGAGTTCAGTTGATTTTCAATAAAATTAAATTTTCCACAAAATGTGTAGAAATATTCGTGCGATCTAAATACCCGTTTGCATCACAATTACGGGTCTCAACACCTATTGATAGAGGTATCAATCATCGAAATCTGAGCATAATTGCATATTTTCGATTTTTAAAGCTCTGAATTTGTGGGCTATAGTTCAGTTGATTTTCAATAAAATTAAATTTTCCACAAAATGTGTAGAAATATACGTGCGATCTAAATACCCGTTGGCATCACAATTACAGGTCTCAACACTTAAAGCTCTGAATTTGTGGGCTATAGTTCAGTTGATTTTCAATAAAATTAAATTTTCCACAAAATGTGTAGAAATATACGTGCGATCTAAATACCCGTTGGCATCACAATTACAGGTCTCAACACCTATTGATAGAGGTATAAATCATTGAAATCGGCGCATAATTGCAGATTTTCGATTTTTAAAGCTCTGAATTTGTGGGCTATTGTTCAGTTGATTTTCAATAAAATTAAATTTTCCACAAAATGTGTAGAAATATTCGTGCGATCTAAATACCCGTTGGCATCACAATTACAGGTCTCAACACCTATTGATAGAGGTATCAATCATCAAAATCGGAGCATAATTGCATATTTTCGATTTTTAAAGCTCTGAATTTGTGGGCTATAGTTCAGTTGATTTTCAATAAAATTAAATTTTCCACAAAATGTGTAGAAATATACGTGCGATCTAAATACCCGTTGGCATCACAATTACAGGTCTCAACACCTATTGATAGAGGTATAAATCATTGAAATCGGCGCATAATTGCATATTTTCGATTTTTAAAGCTCTGAATTTGTGGGCTATAGTTCAGTTGATTTTCAATAAAATTAAATTTTCCACAAAATGTGTAGAAATATTCGTGCGATCTAAATACCCGTTGGCATCACAATTACAGGTCTCAACACCTATTGATAGAGGTATCAATCATCAAAATCGGAGCATAATTGCATATTTTCGATTTTTAAAGCTCTGAATTTGTGGGCTATAGTTCAGTTGATTTTCAATAAAATTAAATTTTCCACAAAATGTGTAGAAATATACGTGCGATCTAAATACCCGTTGGCATCACAATTACAGGTCTCAACACCTATTGATAGAGGTATAAATCATTGAAATCGGCGCATAATTGCATATTTTCGATTTTTAAAGCTCTGAATTTGTGGGCTATTGTTCAGTTGATTTTCAATAAAATTAAATTTTCCACAAAATGTGTAGAAATATTCGTGCGATCTAAATACCCGTTGGCATCACAATTACAGGTCTCAACACCTATTGATAGAGGTATCAATCATCAAAATCGGAGCATAATTGCATATTTTCGATTTTTAAAGCTCTGAATTTGTGGGCATGAATTCAGTTGATTTTCAATAAAATTAAATTTTCCACAAAATGTGTAGAAATATACGTGCGATCTAAATACCCGTTGGCATCACAATTACAGGTCTCAACACTTAAAGCTCTGAATTTGTGGGCTATAGTTCAGTTGATTTTCAATAAAATTAAATTTTCCACAAAATGTGTAGAAATATACGTGCGATCTAAATACTCGTTGGCATCACAATTACAGGTCTCAACACCTATTGATAGAGGTATAAATCATTGAAATCGGCGCATAATTGCAGATGTTCGATTTTTAAAGCTCTGAATTTGTGGGCTATTGTTCAGTTGATTTTCAATAAAATTAAATTTTTCACAAAATTTGTAGAAATATTCGTGCGATCTAAATACCCGTTGGCATCACAATTACGGGTCTCAGCACCTATTGATGGAGGTATCAATCATCGAAATCGGAGCATAATTGCAGGTTTTCAATTTTAAAGCTCTGAATTTGTGGGCTATAGTTCAGTTGATTTTCAATAAAATTAAATTTTCCACAAAATGTGTAGAAATATACGTGCGATCTAAATACCCGTTGGCATCACAATTACAGGTCTCAACACTTAAAGCTCTGAATTTGTGGGCTATAGTTCAGTTGATTTTCAATAAAATTAAATTTTCCACAAAATGTGTAGAAATATACGTGCGATCTAAATACCCGTTGGCATCACAATTACAGGTCTCAACACCTATTGATAGAGGTATAAATCATTGAAATCGGCGCATAATTGCAGATTTTCGATTTTTAAAGCTCTGAATTTGTGGGCTATTGTTCAGTTGATTTTCAATAAAATTAAATTTTCCACAAAATGTGTAGAAATATTCGTGCGATCTAAATACCCGTTGGCATCACAATTACAGGTCTCAACACCTATTGATAGAGGTATCAATCATCAAAATCGGAGCATAATTGCATATTTTCGATTTTTAAAGCTCTGAATTTGTGGGCTATAGTTCAGTTGATTTTCAATAAAATTAAATTTTCCACAAAATGTGTAGAAATATTCGTGCGATCTAAATACCCGTTGGCATCACAATTACAGGTCTCAACACCTATTGATAGAGGTATCAATCATCGCAATCGGAGCATAATTGTATATTTTCGATTTTTAAAGCTCTGAATTTGTGGTCATGAATTCAGTTGATTTTCAATAAAATTAAATTTTCCACAAAATGTGTAGAAATATACGTGCGATCTAAATACCCGTTGGTATCACAATTACAGGTCTCAACACTTAAAGCTCTGAATTTGTGGGCTATAGTTCAGTTGATTTTCAATAAAATTAAATTTTCCACAAAATGTGTAGAAATATTCGTGCGATCTAAATACCCGTTGGCATCACAATTACAGGTCTCAACACCTATTGATAGAGGTATCAATCATCAAAATCGGAGCATAATTGCATATTTTCGATTTTTAAAGCTCTGAATTTGTGGGCTATAGTTCAGTTGATTTTCAATAAAATTAAATTTTCCACAAAATGTGTAGAAATATTCGTGCGATCTAAATACCCGTTGGCATCACAATTACAGGTCTCAACACCTATTGATAGAGGTATCAATCATCGCAATCGGAGCATAATTGCATATTTTCGATTTTTAAAGCTCTGAATTTGTGGGCATGAATTCAGTTGATTTTCAATAAAATTAAATTTTCCACAAAATGTGTAGAAATATACGTGCGATCTAAATACCCGTTGGCATCACAATTACAGGTCTCAACACTTAAAGCTCTGAATTTGTGGGCTATAGTTCAGTTGATTTTCAATAAAATTAAATTTTCCACAAAATGTGTAGAAATATACGTGCGATCTAAATACCCGTTGGCATCACAATTACAGGTCTCAACACCTATTGATAGAGGTATAAATCATTGAAATCGGCGCATAATTGCAGATTTTAAATTTTTAAAGCTCTGAATTTGTGGGCTATTGTTCAGTTGATTTTCAATAAAATTAAATTTTTCACAAAATTTGTAGAAATATTCGTGCGATCTTATACCCGTTTGCATCACAATAACGGGGATCTCAACACCTATTGATAGAGGTATCAATCATCGAAATCGGAGCGTAATTGCATATTTTCGATTTTTAAAGCTCTGAATTTGTGGGCTATAGTTCAGTTGATTTTCAATAAAATTAAATTTTCCACAAAATGTGTAGAAATATTCGTGCGATCTAAATACCCGTTTGCATCACAATTACAGGTCTCAACACCTATTGATAGAGGTATCAATCATCGAAATCGGAGCATAATTGCAGATTTTCGATTTTTAAAGCTCTGAATTGTGGGCTATTGTTCAGTTGATTTTCAATAAAATTAAATTTTCCACAAAATGTGTAGAAATATTCGTGCGATCTAAATACCCCTTTGCATCACAATTACGGGTCTCAACACCTATTGATAGAGGTATCAATCATCGAAATCGGAGCATAATTGCATATTTTCGATTTTTAAAGCTCTGAATTTGTGGGCTATAGTTCAGTTGATTTTCAATAAAATTAAATTTTCCACAAAATGTGTAGAAATATTCGTGCGATCTAAATACCCGTTTGCATCACAATTACGGGATCTCAACACCTATTGATAGAGGTATCAATCATCGAAATCGGAGCATAATTGCATATTTTCGATTTTTAAAGCTCTGAATTTGTGGGCTATAGTTCAGTTGATTTTCAATAAAATTAAATTTTCCACAAAATGTGTAGAAATATTCGTGCGATCTAAATACCCGTTTGCATCACAATTACGGGTCTCAACACCTATTGATAGAGGTATCAATCATCGCAATCGGAGCATAATTGCATATTTTCGATTTTTAAAGCTCTGAATTTGTGGGCTATAGTTCAGTTGATTTTCAATAAAATTAAATTTTCCACAAAATGTGTAGAAATATTCGTGCGATCTAAATACCCGTTTGCATCACAATTACGGGTCTCAACACCTATTGATAGAGGTATCAATCATCGCAATCGGAGCATAATTGCATATTTTCGATTTTTAAAGCTCTGAATTTGTGGGCTATAGTTCAGTTGATTTTCAATAAAATTAAATTTTCCACAAAATGTGTAGAAATATTCGTGCGATCTAAATACCCGTTTGCATCACAATTACGGGTCTCAACACCTATTGATAGAGGTATCAATCATCGCAATCGGAGCATAATTGCATATTTTCGATTTTTAAAGCTCTGAATTTGTGGGCTATAGTTCAGTTGATTTTCAATAAAATTAAATTTTCCACAAAATGTGTAGAAATATTCGTGCGATCTAAATACCCGTTTGCATCACAATTACGGGTCTCAACACCTATTGATAGAGGTATCAATCATCGCAATCGGAGCATAATTGCATATTTTCGATTTTTAAAGCTCTGAATTTGTGGGCTATAGTTCAGTTGATTTTCAATAAAATTAAATTTTCCACAAAATGTGTAGAAATATTCGTGCGATCTAAATACCCGTTTGCATCACAATTACGGGTCTCAACACCTATTGATAGAGGTATCAAGTCATCGCAATCGGAGCATAATTGCATATTTTCGATTTTTAAAGCTCTGAATTTGTGGGCTATAGTTCAGTTGATTTTCAATAAAATTAAATTTTCCACAAAATGTGTAGAAATATTCGTGCGATCTAAATACCCGTTGGCATCACAATTACGGGTCTCAACACCTATTGATAGAGGTATCAATCATCGCAATCGGAGCATAATTGCATATTTTCGATTTTTAAAGCTCTGAATTTGTGGGCTATAGTTCAGTTGATTTTCAATAAAATTAAATTTTCCACAAAATGTGTAGAAATATTCGTGCGATCTAAATACCCGTTTGCATCACAATTACGGGTCTCAACACCTATTGATAGAGGTATCAATCATCGCAATCGGAGCATAATTGCATATTTTCGATTTTTAAAGCTCTGAATTTGTGGGCTATAGTTCAGTTGATTTTCAATAAAATTAAATTTTCCACAAAATGTGTAGAAATATTCGTGCGATCTAAATACCCGTTTGCATCACAATTACGGGTCTCAACACCTATTGATAGAGGTATCAATCATCGCAATCGGAGCATAATTGCATATTTTCGATTTTTAAAGCTCTGAATTTGTGGGCTATAGTTCAGTTGATTTTCAATAAAATTAAATTTTCCACAAAATGTGTAGAAATATTCGTGCGATCTAAATACCCGTTTGCATCACAATTACGGGTCTCAACACCTATTGATAGAGGTATCAATCATCGCAATCGGAGCATAATTGCATATTTTCGATTTTTAAAGCTCTGAATTTGTGGGCTATAGTTCAGTTGATTTTCAATAAAATTAAATTTTCCACAAAATGTGTAGAAATATTCGTGCGATCTAAATACCCGTTTGCATCACAATTACGGGTCTCAACACCTATTGATAGAGGTATCAATCATCGCAATCGGAGCATAATTGCATATTTTCGATTTTTAAAGCTCTGAATTTGTGGGCTATAGTTCAGTTGATTTTCAATAAAATTAAATTTTCCACAAAATGTGTAGAAATATTCGTGCGATCTAAATACCCGTTTGCATCACAATTACGGGTCTCAACACCTATTGATAGAGGTATCAATCATCGCAATCGGAGCATAATTGCATATTTTCGATTTTTAAAGCTCTGAATTTGTGGGCTATAGTTCAGTTGATTTTCAATAAAATTAAATTTTCCACAAAAATGTGTAGAAATATTCGTGCGATCTAAATACCGTTTGCATCACAATTACGGGTCTCAACACCTATTGATAGAGGTATCAATCATCGCAATCGGAGCATAATTGCATATTTTCGATTTTTAAAGCTCTGAATTTGTGGGCTATAGTTCAGTTGATTTTCAATAAAATTAAATTTTCCACAAAATGTGTAGAAATATTCGTGCGATCTAAATACCCGTTTGCATCACAATTACGGGTCTCAACACCTATTGATAGAGGTATCAATCATCGCAATCGGAGCATAATTGCATATTTTCGATTTTTAAAGCTCTGAATTTGTGGGCTATAGTTCAGTTGATTTTCAATAAAATTAAATTTTCCACAAAATGTGTAGAAATATTCGTGCGATCTAAATACCCGTTTGCATCACAATTACGGGTCTCAACACCTATTGATAGAGGTATCAATCATCGCAATCGGAGCATAATTGCATATTTTCGATTTTTAAAGCTCTGAATTTGTGGGCTATAGTTCAGTTGATTTTCAATAAAATTAAATTTTCCACAAAATGTGTAGAAATATTCGTGCGATCTAAATACCCGTTTGCATCACAATTACGGGTCTCAACACCTATTGATAGAGGTATCAATCATCGCAATCGGAGCATAATTGCATATTTTCGATTTTTAAAGCTCTGAATTTGTGGGCTATAGTTCAGTTGATTTTCAATAAAATTAAATTTTCCACAAAATGTGTAGAAATATTCGTGCGATCTAAATACCCGTTTGTGCATCACAATTACGGTCTCAACACCTATTGATAGAGGTATCAATCATCGCAATCGGAGCATAATTGCATATTTTCGATTTTTAAAGCTCTGAATTTGTGGGCTATAGTTCAGTTGATTTTCAATAAAATTAAATTTTCCACAAAATGTGTAGAAATATTCGTGCGATCTAAATACCCGTTTGCATCACAATTACGGGTCTCAACACCTATTGATAGAGGTATCAATCATCGCAATCGGAGCATAATTGCATATTTTCGATTTTTAAAGCTCTGAATTTGTGGGCTATAGTTCAGTTGATTTTCAATAAAATTAAATTTTCCACAAAATGTGTAGAAATATTCGTGCGATCTAAATACCCGTTTGCATCACAATTACGGGTCTCAACACCTATTGATAGAGGTATCAATCATCGCAATCGGAGCATAATTGCATATTTTCGATTTTTAAAGCTCTGAATTTGTGGGCTATAGTTCAGTTGATTTTCAATAAAATTAAATTTTCCACAAAATGTGTAGAAATATTCGTGCGATCTAAATACCCGTTTGCATCACAATTACGGGTCTCAACACCTATTGATAGAGGTATCAATCATCGCAATCGGAGCATAATTGCATATTTTCGATTTTTAAAGCTCTGAATTTGTGGGCTATAGTTCAGTTGATTTTCAATAAAATTAAATTTTCCACAAAATGTGTAGAAATATTCGTGCGATCTAAATACCCGTTTGCATCACAATTACGGGTCTCAACACCTATTGATAGAGGTATCAATCATCGCAATCGGAGCATAATTGCATATTTTCGATTTTTAAAGCTCTGAATTTGTGGGCTATAGTTCAGTTGATTTTCAATAAAATTAAATTTTCCACAAAATGTGTAGAAATATTCGTGCGATCTAAATACCCGTTTGCATCACAATTACGGGTCTCAACACCTATTGATAGAGGTATCAATCATCGCAATCGGAGCATAATTGCATATTTTCGATTTTTAAAGCTCTGAATTTGTGGGCTATAGTTCAGTTGATTTTCAATAAAATTAAATTTTCCACAAAATGTGTAGAAATATTCGTGCGATCTAAATACCCGTTTGCATCACAATTACGGGTCTCAACACCTATTGATAGAGGTATCAATCATCGCAATCGGAGCATAATTGCATATTTTCGATTTTTAAAGCTCTGAATTTGTGGGCTATAGTTCAGTTGATTTTCAATAAAATTAAATTTTCCACAAAATGTGTAGAAATATTCGTGCGATCTAAATACCCGTTTGCATCACAATTACGGGTCTCAACACCTATTGATAGAGGTATCAATCATCGCAATCGGAGCATAATTGCATATTTTCGATTTTTAAAGCTCTGAATTTGTGGGCTATAGTTCAGTTGATTTTCAATAAAATTAAATTTTCCACAAAATGTGTAGAAATATTCGTGCGATCTAAATACCCGTTTGCATCACAATTACGGGTCTCAACACCTATTGATAGAGGTATCAATCATCGCAATCGGAGCATAATTGCATATTTTCGATTTTTAAAGCTCTGAATTTGTGGGCTATAGTTCAGTTGATTTTCAATAAAATTAAATTTTCCACAAAATGTGTAGAAATATTCGTGCGATCTAAATACCCGTTTGCATCACAATTACGGGTCTCAACACCTATTGATAGAGGTATCAATCATCGCAATCGGAGCATAATTGCATATTTTCGATTTTTAAAGCTCTGAATTTGTGGGCTATAGTTCAGTTGATTTTCAATAAAATTAAATTTTCCACAAAATGTGTAGAAATATTCGTGCGATCTAAATACCCGTTTGCATCACAATTACGGGTCTCAACACCTATTGATAGAGGTATCAATCATCGCAATCGGAGCATAATTGCATATTTTCGATTTTTAAAGCTCTGAATTTGTGGGCTATAGTTCAGTTGATTTTCAATAAAATTAAATTTTCCACAAAATGTGTAGAAATATTCGTGTGATCTAAATACCCGTTTGCATCACAATTACGGGTCTCAACACCTATTGATAGAGGTATCAATCATCGCAATCGGAGCATAATTGCATATTTTCGATTTTTAAAGCTCTGAATTTGTGGGCTATAGTTCAGTTGATTTTCAATAAAATTAAATTTTCCACAAAATGTGTAGAAATATTCGTGCGATCTAAATACCCGTTGGCATCACAATTACAGGTCTCAACACCTATTGATGGAGGTATCAATCATCGCAATCGGAGCATAATTGCATATTTTCGATTTTTAAAGCTCTGAATTTGTGGGCTATAGTTCAGTTGATTTTCAATAAAATTAAATTTTCCACAAAATGTGTAGAAATATTCGTGCGATCTAAATACCCGTTTGCATCACAATAACGGGTCTCAACACCTATTGATAGAGGTATCAATCATCGCAATCGGAGCATAATTGCATATTTTCGATTTTTAAAGCTCTGAATTTGTGGGCTATAGTTCAGTTGATTTTCAATAAAATTAAATTTTCCACAAAATGTGTAGAAATATTCGTGCGATCTAAATACCCGTTTGCATCACAATTACGGGTCTCAACACCTATTGATAGAGGTATCAATCATCGCAATCGGAGCATAATTGCATATTTTCGATTTTTAAAGCTCTGAATTTGTGGGCTATAGTTCAGTTGATTTTCAATAAAATTAAATTTTACACAAAATGTGTAGAAATATTCGTGTGATCTAAATACCCGTTTGCATCACAATAACATGTCTCAACACCTATTGATAGAGGTATCAATCATCGCAATCGGAGCATAATTGCATATTTTCGATTTTTAAAGCTCTGAATTTGTGGGCTATAGTTCAGTTGATTTTCAATAAAATTAAATTTTCCACAAAATGTGTAGAAATATTCGTGCGATCTAAATACCCGTTTGCATCACAATTACGGGTCTCAACACCTATTGATAGAGGTATCAATCATCGCAATCGGAGCATAATTGCATATTTTCGATTTTTAAAGCTCTGAATTTGTGGGCTATAGTTCAGTTGATTTTCAATAAAATTAAATTTTCCACAAAATGTGTAGAAATATTCGTGCGATCTAAATACCCGTTTGCATCACAATTACGGGTCTCAACACCTATTGATAGAGGTATCAATCATCGCAATCGGAGCATAATTGCATATTTTCGATTTTTAAAGCTCTGAATTTGTGGGCTATAGTTCAGTTGATTTTCAATAAAATTAAATTTTCCACAAAATGTGTAGAAATATACGTGCGATCTAAATACCCGTTGGCATCACAATTACAGGTCTCAACACCTATTGATGGAGGTATCAATCATCGAAATCGGAGCATAATTGCATATTTTCGATTTTTAAAGCTCTGAATTTGTGGGCTATAGTTCAGTTGATTTTCAATAAAATTAAATTTTCCACAAAATGTGTAGAAATATTCGTGCGATCTAAATACCCGTTTGCATCACAATAACGGGTCTCAACACCTATTGATAGAGGTATCAATCATCGCAATCGGAGCATAATTGCATATTTTCGATTTTTAAAGCTCTGAATTTGTGGGCTATAGTTCAGTTGATTTTCAATAAAATTAAATTTTCCACAAAATGTGTAGAAATATTCGTGCGATCTAAATACCCGTTGGCATCACAATTACAGGTCTCAACACCTATTGATGGAGGTATCAATCATCGAAATCGGAGCATAATTGCATATTTTCGATTTTTAAAGCTCTGAATTTGTGGGCTATAGTTCAGTTGATTTTCAATAAAATTAAATTTTCCACAAAATGTGTAGAAATATTCGTGCGATCTAAATACCCGTTTGCATCACAATAACGGGTCTCAACACCTATTGATAGAGGTATCAATCATCGCAATCGGAGCATAATTGCATATTTTCGATTTTTAAAGCTCTGAATTTGTGGGCTATAGTTCAGTTGATTTTCAATAAAATTAAATTTTCCACAAAATGTGTAGAAATATTCGTGCGATCTAAATACCCGTTGGCATCACAATTACAGGTCTCAACACCTATTGATGGAGGTATCAATCATCGAAATCGGAGCATAATTGCATATTTTCGATTTTTAAAGCTCTGAATTTGTGGGCTATACTTCAGTTGATTTTCAATAAAATTAAATTTTCCACAAAATGTGTAGAAATATTCGTGCGATCTAAATACCCGTTTGCATCACAATTACGGGTCTCAACACCTATTGATAGAGGTATCAATCATCGCAATCGGAGCATAATTGCATATTTTCGATTTTTAAAGCTCTGAATTTGTGGGTTGATTTTCAATAAAATTAAATTTTCCACAAAATGTGTAGAAATATTCGTGCGATCTAAATACCCGTTTGCATCACAATTACGGGTCTCAACACCTATTGATAGAGGTATCAATCATCGCAATCGGAGCATAATTGCATATTTTCGATTTTTAAAGCTCTGAATTTGTGGGCTATAGTTCAGTTGATTTTCAATAAAATTAAATTTTCCACAAAATGTGTAGAAATATTCGTGCGATCTAAATACCCGTTGGCATCACAATTACAGTCTCAACACCTATTGATGGAGGTATCAATCATCGAAATCGGAGCATAATTGCATATTTTCGATTTTTAAAGCTCTGAATTTGTGGGCTATAGTTCAGTTGATTTTCAATAAAATTAAATTTTCCACAAAATGTGTAGAAATATTCGTGCGATCTAAATACCCGTTGGCATCACAATTACAGGTCTCAACACCTATTGATGGAGGTATCAATCATCGAAATCGGAGCATAATTGCATATTTTCGATTTTAAAGTTCTGAATTTGTGGGCTATAGTTCAGTTGATTTTCAATAAAATTAAATTTTCCACAAAATGTGTAGAAATATTCGTGCGATCTAAATACCCGTTGGCATCACAATTACAGGTCTCAACACCTATTGATGGAGGTATCAATCATCGAAATCGGAGCATAATTGCATATTTTCGATTTTTAAAGCTCTGAATTTGTGGGTTGATTTTCAATAAAATTAAATTTTCCACAAAATGTGTAGAAATATTCGTGCGATCTAAATACCCGTTTGCATCACAATTACGGGTCTCAACACCTATTGATAGAGGTATCAATCATCGCAATCGGAGCATAATTGCATATTTTCGATTTTTAAAGCTCTGAATTTGTGGGCTATAGTTCAGTTGATTTTCAATAAAATTAAATTTTCCACAAAATGTGTAGAAATATTCGTGCGATCTAAATACCCGTTTGCATCACAATAACGGGTCTCAACACCTATTGATAGAGGTATCAATCATCGCAATCGGAGCATAATTGCATATTTTCGATTTTTAAAGCTCTGAATTTGTGGGCTATAGTTCAGTTGATTTTCAATAAAATTAAATTTTCCACAAAATGTGTAGAAATATTCGTGCGATCTAAATACCCGTTGGCATCACAATTACAGGTCTCAACACCTATTGATGGAGGTATCAATCATCGAAATCGGAGCATAATTGCATATTTTCGATTTTTAAAGCTCTGAATTTGTGGGCTATAGTTCAGTTGATTTTCAATAAAATTAAATTTTCCACAAAATGTGTAGAAATATTCGTGCGATCTAAATACCCGTTGGCATCACAATTACAGGTCTCAACACCTATTGATGGAGGTATCAATCATCGAAATCGGAGCATAATTGCATATTTTCGATTTTTAAAGCTCTGAATTTGTGGGCTATAATAGTTCAGTTGATTTTCAATAAAATTAAATTTTCCACAAAATGTGTAGAAATATTCGTGCGATCTAAATACCCGTTTGCATCACAATTACGGGTCTCAACACCTATTGATAGAGGTATCAATCATCGCAATCGGAGCATAATTGCATATTTTCGATTTTTAAAGCTCTGAATTTGTGGGTTGATTTTCAATAAAATTAAATTTTCCACAAAATGTGTAGAAATATTCGTGCGATCTAAATACCCGTTTGCATCACAATTACGGGTCTCAACACCTATTGATAGAGGTATCAATCATCGCAATCGGAGCATAATTGCATATTTTCGATTTTTAAAGCTCTGAATTTGTGGGCTATAGTTCAGTTGATTTTCAATAAAATTAAATTTTCCACAAAATGTGTAGAAATATTCGTGCGATCTAAATACCCGTTGGCATCACAATTACAGGTCTCAACACCTATTGATGGAGGTATCAATCATCGAAATCGGAGCATAATTGCATATTTTCGATTTTTAAAGCTCTGAATTTGTGGGCTATAGTTCAGTTGATTTTCAATAAAATTAAATTTTCCACAAAATGTGTAGAAATATTCGTGCGATCTAAATACCCGTTGGCATCACAATTACAGGTCTCAACACCTATTGATGGAGGTATCAATCATCGAAATCGGAGCATAATTGCATATTTTCGATTTTTAAAGCTCTGAATTTGTGGGCTATAGTTCAGTTGATTTTCAATAAAATTAAATTTTCCACAAAATGTGTAGAAATATTCGTGCGATCTAAATACCCGTTGGCATCACAATTACAGGTCTCAACACCTATTGATGGAGGTATCAATCATCGAAATCGGAGCATAATTGCATATTTTCGATTTTTAAAGCTCTGAATTTGTGGGCTATAGTTCAGTTGATTTTCAATAAAATTAAATTTTCCACAAAATGTGTAGAAATATTCGTGCGATCTAAATACCCGTTTGCATCACAATTACGGGTCTCAACACATATTGATAGAGGTATCAATCATCGCAATCGGAGCATAATTGCATATTTTCGATTTTTAAAGCTCTGAATTTGTGGGCTATAGTTCAGTTGATTTTCAATAAAATTAAATTTTCCACAAAATGTGTAGAAATATTCGTGCGATCTAAATACCCGTTTGCATCACAATAACGGGTCTCAACACCTATTGATAGAGGTATCAATCATCGCAATCGGAGCATAATTGCATATTTTCGATTTTTAAAGCTCTGAATTTGTGGGCTATAGTTCAGTTGATTTTCAATAAAATTAAATTTTCCACAAAATGTGTAGAAATATTCGTGCGATCTAAATACCCGTTGGCATCACAATTACAGGTCTCAACACCTATTGATGGAGGTATCAATCATCGAATCGGAGCATAATTGCATATTTTCGATTTTTAAAGCTCTGAATTTGTGGGCTATAGTTCAGTTGATTTTCAATAAAATTAAATTTTCCACAAAATGTGTAGAAATATTCGTGCGATCTAAATACCCGTTGGCATCACAATTACAGGTCTCAACACCTATTGATGGAGGTATCAATCATCGAAATCGGAGCATAATTGCATATTTTCGATTTTTAAAGCTCTGAATTTGTGGGCTATAATAGTTCAGTTGATTTTCAATAAAATTAAATTTTCCACAAAATGTGTAGAAATATTCGTGCGATCTAAATACCCGTTTGCATCACAATTACGGGTCTCAACACCTATTGATAGAGGTATCAATCATCGCAATCGGAGCATAATTGCATATTTTCGATTTTTAAAGCTCTGAATTTGTGGGTTGATTTTCAATAAAATTAAATTTTCCACAAAATGTGTAGAAATATACGTGCGATCTAAATACCCGTTGGCATCACAATTACAGGTCTCAACACCTATTGATAGAGGTATCAATCATCGAAATCGGAGCATAATTGCAGATTTTCGATTTTTAAAGCTCTGAATTGTGGGCTATTGTTCAGTTGATTTTCAATAAAATTAAATTTTCCACAAAATGTGTAGAAATATTCGTGCGATCTAAATACCCGTTTGCATCACAATTACGGGTCTCAACACCTATTGATAGAGGTATCAATCATCGCAATCGGAGCATAATTGCATATTTTCGATTTTTAAAGCTCTGAATTTGTGGGCTGTTCAGTTGATTTTCAATAAAATTAAATTTTCCACAAAATGTGTAGAAATATTCGTGCGATCTAAATACCCGTTGGCATCACAATTACAGGTCTCAACACCTATTGATAGAGGTATCAATCATCGAAATCGGAGCATAATTGCATATTTTCGATTTTTAAAGCTCTGAATTTGTGGGCTATAGTTCAGTTGATTTTCAATAAAATTAAATTTTCCACAAAATGTGTAGAAATATTCGTGCGATCTAAATACCCGTTTGCATCACAATTACGGGTCTCAACACCTATTGATAGAGGTATCGATCATGGAAAACGGAGCATAATTGCAGATTTTCGATTTTTAAAGCTCTGAATTTGTGGGCTATTGTTCAATTGATTTTCAATAAAATTAAATTTTCCACAAAATGTGTAGAAATATTCTAGTGATTTAAATACCCGTTGGCATCACATTTACAGGTCTCAACACCTATTGATAGAGGTATCAATCATCGAAATCGGAGCATAATTGCATATTTTCGATTTTTAAAGCTCTGAATTTGTGGGCTATAGTTCAGTTGATTTTCAATAAAATTAAATTTTCCACAAAATGTGTAGAAATATTCGTGCGATCTAAATACCCGTTTGCATCACAATTACGGGTCTCAACATCTATTGATAGAGGTATCAATCATCGCAATCGGAGCATAATTGCATATTTTCGATTTTTAAAGCTCTGAATTTGTGGGCTATAGTTCAGTTGATTTTCAATAAAATTAAATTTTCCACAAAATGTGTAGAAATATTCGTGCGATCTAAATACCCGTTTGCATCACAATTACGGGTCTCAACACCTATTGATAGAGGTATCAATCATCGCAATCGGAGCATAATTGCATATTTTCGATTTTTAAAGCTCTGAATTTGTGGGCTGTTCAGTTGATTTTCAATAAAATTAAATTTTCCACAAAATGTGTAGAAATATTCGTGCGATCTAAATACCCGTTTGCATCACAATTACGGGTCTCAACACCTATTGATAGAGGTATCAATCATCGCAATCGGAGCATAATTGCATATTTTCGATTTTTAAAGCTCTGAATTTGTGGGCTATAGTTCAGTTGATTTTCAATAAAATTAAATTTTCCACAAAATGTGTAGAAATATTCGTGCGATCTAAATACCCGTTTGCATCACAATTACGGGTCTCAACACCTATTGATAGAGGTATCAATCATCGCAATCGGAGCATAATTGCATATTTTCGATTTTTAAAGCTCTGAATTTGTGGGCTGTTCAGTTGATTTTCAATAAAATTAAATTTTCCACAAAATGTGTAGAAATATTCGTGCGATCTAAATACCCGTTGGCATCACAATTACAGGTCTCAACACCTATTGATAGAGGTATCAATCATCGAAATCGGAGCATAATTGCATATTTTCGATTTTTAAAGCTCTGAATTTGTGGGCTATAGTTCAGTTGATTTTCAATAAAATTAAATTTTCCACAAAATGTGTAGAAATATTCGTGCGATCTAAATACCCGTTTGCATCACAATTACGGGTCTCAACACCTATTGATAGAGGTATCAATCATCGCAATCGGAGCATAATTGCATATTTTCGATTTTTAAAGCTCTGAATTTGTGGGCTATAGTTCAGTTGATTTTCAATAAAATTAAATTTTCCACAAAATGTGTAGAAATATTCGTGCGATCTAAATACCCGTTTGCATCACAATTACGGGTCTCAACACCTATTGATAGAGGTATCAATCATCGCAATCGGAGCATAATTGCATATTTTCGATTTTTAAAGCTCTGAATTTGTGGGCTATAGTTCAGTTGATTTTCAATAAAATTAAATTTTCCACAAAATGTGTAGAAATATTCGTGCGATCTAAATACCCGTTTGCATCACAATTACGGGTCTCAACACCTATTGATAGAGGTATCAATCATCGAAATCGGAGTATAATTGCATATTTTCGATTTTTAAAGCTCTGAATTTGTGGGCTATAGTTCAGTTGATTTTCAATAAAATTAAATTTTCCACAAAATGTGTAGAAATATTCGTGCGATCTAAATACCCGTTTGCATCACAATTACGGGTCTGAACACCTATTGATAGAGGTATCAATCATCGCAATCGGAGCATAATTGCATATTTTCGATTTTTAAAGCTCTGAATTTGTGGGCTATAGTTCAGTTGATTTTCAATAAAATTAAATTTTCCACAAAATGTGTAGAAATATTCGTGCGATCTAAATACCCGTTTGCATCACAATTACGGGTCTCAACACCTATTGATAGAGGTATCAATCATCGAAATCGGAGCATAATTGCATATTTTCGATTTTTAAAGCTCTGAATTTGTGGGCTATAGTTCAGTTGATTTTCAATAAAATTAAATTTTCCACAAAATGTGTAGAAATATTCGTGCGATCTAAATACCCGTTTGCATCACAATTACGGGTCTCAACACCTATTGATAGAGGTATCAATCATCGAAATCGGAGCATAATTGCATATTTTCGATTTTTAAAGCTCTGAATTTGTGGGCTATAGTTCAGTTGATTTTCAATAAAATTAAATTTTCCACAAAATGTGTAGAAATATTCGTGCGATCTAAATACCCGTTTGCATCACAATTACGGGTCTCAACACCTATTGATAGAGGTATCAATCATCGAAATCGGAGCATAATTGCATATTTTCGATTTTTAAAGCTCTGAATTTGTGGGCTATAGTTCAGTTGATTTTCAATAAAATTAAATTTTCCACAAAATGTGTAGAAATATTCGTGCGATCTAAATACCCGTTTGCATCACAATTACGGGTCTCAACACCTATTGATAGAGGTATCAATCATCGAAATCGGAGCATAATTGCATATTTTCGATTTTTAAAGCTCTGAATTTGTGGGCTATAGTTCAGTTGATTTTCAATAAAATTAAATTTTCCACAAAATGTGTAGAAATATTCGTGCGATCTAAATACCCGTTGGCATCACAATTACAGGTCTCAACACCTATTGATAGAGGTATCAATCATCGAAATCGGAGCATAATTGCAGATTTTCGATTTTTAAAGCTCTGAATTGTGGGCTATTGTTCAGTTGATTTTCAATAAAATTAAATTTTCCACAAAATGTGTAGAAATATTCGTGCGATCTAAATACCCGTTTGCATCACAATTACGGGTCTCAACACCTATTGATAGAGGTATCAATCATCGCAATCCGAGCATTTTTGCATATTTTCGATTTTTAAAGCTCTGAATTTGTGGGCTATAGTTCAGTTGATTTTCAATAAAATTAAATTTTCCACAAAATGTGTAGAAATATTCGTGCGATCTAAATACCCGTTTGCATCACAATTACGGGTCTCAACACCTATTGATAGAGGTATCAATCATCGAAATCGGAGTATAATTGCATATTTTCGATTTTTAAAGCTCTGAATTTGTGGGCTATAGTTCAGTTGATTTTCAATAAAATTAAATTTTCCACAAAATGTGTAGAAATATTCGTGCGATCTAAATACCCGTTTGCATCACAATTACGGGTCTCAACACCTATTGATAGAGGTATCAATCATCGCAATCGGAGCATAATTGCATATTTTCGATTTTTAAAGCTCTGAATTTGTGGGCTATAGTTCAGTTGATTTTCAATAAAATTAAATTTTCCACAAAATGTGTAGAAATATTCGTGCGATCTAAATACCCGTTTGCATCACAATTACGGGTCTCAACACCTATTGATAGAGGTATCAATCATCGAAATCGGAGCATAATTGCATATTTTCGATTTTTAAAGCTCTGAATTTGTGGGCTATAGTTCAGTTGATTTTCAATAAAATTAAATTTTCCACAAAATGTGTAGAAATATTCGTGCGATCTAAATACCCGTTTGCATCACAATTACGGGTCTCAACACCTATTGATAGAGGTATCAATCATCGAAATCGGAGCATAATTGCATATTTTCGATTTTTAAAGCTCTGAATTTGTGGGCTATAGTTCAGTTGATTTTCAATAAAATTAAATTTTCCACAAAATGTGTAGAAATATTCGTGCGATCTAAATACCCGTTTGCATCACAATTACGGGTCTCAACACCTATTGATAGAGGTATCAATCATCGAAATCGGAGCATAATTGCATATTTTCGATTTTTAAAGCTCTGAATTTGTGGGCTATAGTTCAGTTGATTTTCAATAAAATTAAATTTTCCACAAAATGTGTAGAAATATTCGTGCGATCTAAATACCCGTTTGCATCACAATTACGGGTCTCAACACCTATTGATAGAGGTATCAATCATCGCAATCCGAGCATTTTTGCATATTTTCGATTTTTAAAGCTCTGAATTTGTGGGCTATAGTTCAGTTGATTTTCAATAAAATTAAATTTTCCACAAAATGTGTAGAAATATTCGTGCGATCTAAATACCCGTTTGCATCACAATTACGGGTCTCAACACCTATTGATAGAGGTATCAATCATCGAAATCGGAGCATTTTTGCATATTTTCGATTTTTAAAGCTCTGAATTTGTGGGCTATAGTTCAGTTGATTTTCAATAAAATTAAATTTTCCACAAAATGTGTAGAAATATTCGTGCGATCTAAATACCCGTTTGCATCACAATTACAGGTCTCAACACCTATTGATAGAGGTATCAATCATCGAAATCGGAGCATAATTGCAGATTTTCGATTTTTAAAGCTCTGAATTGTGGGCTATTGTTCAGTTGATTTTCAATAAAATTAAATTTTCCACAAAATGTGTAGAAATATTCGTGCGATCTAAAATACCCGTTTGCATCACAATTACGGGTCTCAACACCTATTGATAGAGGTATCAATCATCGCAATCGGAGCATAATTGCATATTTTCGATTTTTAAAGCTCTGAATTTGTGGGCTATAGTTCAGTTGATTTTCAATAAAATTAAATTTTCCACAAAATGTGTAGAAATATTCGTGCGATCTAAATACCCGTTGGCATCACAATTACAGGTCTCAACACCTATTGATAGAGGTATCAATCATCGAAATCGGAGCATAATTGCAGATTTTCGATTTTTAAAGCTCTGAATTGTGGGCTATTGTTCAGTTGATTTTCAATAAATTAAATTTTCCACAAAATGTGTAGAAATATTCGTGCGATCTAAATACCCGTTTGCATCACAATTACGGGTCTCAACACCTATTGATAGAGGTATCAATCATCGCAATCCGAGCATTTTTGCATATTTTCGATTTTTAAAGCTCTGAATTTGTGGGCTATAGTTCAGTTGATTTTCAATAAAATTAAATTTTCCACAAAATGTGTAGAAATATTCGTGCGATCTAAATACCCGTTTGCATCACAATTACGGGTCTCAACACCCTATTGATAGAGGTATCAATCATCGAAATCGGAGCATTTTTGCATATTTTCGATTTTTAAAGCTCTGAATTTGTGGGCTATAGTTCAGTTGATTTTCAATAAAATTAAATTTTCCACAAAATGTGTAGAAATATTCGTGCGATCTAAATACCCGTTTGCATCACAATTACAGGTCTCAACACCTATTGATAGAGGTATCAATCATCGAAATCGGAGCATAATTGCAGATTTTCGATTTTTAAAGCTCTGAATTGTGGGCTATTGTTCAGTTGATTTTCAATAAAATTAAATTTTCCACAAAATGTGTAGAAATATTCGTGCGATCTAAATACCGTTTGCATCACAATTACGGGTCTCAACACCTATTGATAGAGGTATCAATCATCGCAATCCGAGCATTTTTGCATATTTTCGATTTTTAAAGCTCTGAATTTGTGGGCTATAGTTCAGTTGATTTTCAATAAAATTAAATTTTCCACAAAATGTGTAGAAATATTCGTGCGATCTAAATACCCGTTTGCATCACAATTACGGGTCTCAACACCTATTGATAGAGATATCAATCATCGCAATCGGAGCATAATTGCATATTTTCGATTTTTAAAGCTCTGAATTTTGTGGGCTATAGTTCAGTTGATTTTCAATAAAATTAAATTTTCCACAAAATGTGTAGAAATATTCGTGTGATCTAAATACCCGTTTGCATCACAATAACGGGTCTCAACACCTATTGATAGAGGTATCAATCATCGAAATCGGAGTATAATTGCATATTTTCGATTTTTAAAGCTCTGAATTTGTGGGCTATAGTTCAGTTGATTTTCAATAAAATTAAATTTTCCACAAAATGTGTAGAAATATTCGTGCGATCTAAATACCCGTTTGCATCACAATTACGGGTCTCAACACCTATTGATAGAGGTATCAATCATCGCAATCGGAGCATAATTGCATATTTTCGATTTTTAAAGCTCTGAATTTGTGGGCTATAGTTCAGTTGATTTTCAATAAAATTAAATTTTCCACAAAATGTGTAGAAATATTCGTGCGATCTAAATACCCGTTTGCATCACAATTACGGGTCTCAACACCTATTGATAGAGGTATCAATCATCGCAATCGGAGCATAATTGCATATTTTCGATTTTTAAAGCTCTGAATTTGTGGGCTATAGTTCAGTTGATTTTCAATAAAATTAAATTTTCCACAAATGTGTAGAAATATTCGTGCGATCTAAATACCCGTTTGCATCACAATTACGGGTCTCAACACTAATTGATAGAGGTATCAATCATCGCAATCGGAGCATAATTGCATATTTTCGATTTTTAAAGCTCTGAATTTGTGGGCTATAGTTCAGTTGATTTTCAATAAAATTAAATTTTCCACAAAATGTGTAGAAATATTCGTGCGATCTAAATACCCGTTTGCATCACAATTACGGGTCTCAACACCTATTGATAGAGGTATCAATCATCGCAATCGGAGCATAATTGCATATTTTCGATTTTTAAAGCTCTGAATTTGTGGGCTATAGTTCAGTTTGATTTTCAATAAAATTAAATTTTCCACAAAATGTGTAGAAATATTCGTGCGATCTAAATACCCGTTGGCATCACAATTACAGGTCTCAACACCTATTGATAGAGGTATCAATCATCGAAATCGGAGCATAATTGCAGATTTTCGATTTTAAAGCTCTGAATTGTGGGCTATTGTTCAGTTGATTTTCAATAAAATTAAATTTTCCACAAAATGTGTAGAAATATTCGTGCGATCTAAATACCCGTTTGCATCACAATTACGGGTCTCAACACCTATTGATAGAGGTATCAATCATCGCAATCCGAGCATTTTTGCATATTTTCGATTTTTAAAGCTCTGAATTTGTGGGCTATAGTTCAGTTGATTTTCAATAAAATTAAATTTTCCACAAAATGTGTAGAAATATTCGTGCGATCTAAATACCCGTTTGCATCACAATTACGGGTCTCAACACCTATTGATAGAGGTATCAATCATCGAAATCGGAGCATTTTTGCATATTTTCGATTTTTAAAGCTCTGAATTTGTGGGCTATAGTTCAGTTGATTTTCAATAAAATTAAATTTTCCACAAAATGTGTAGAAATATTCGTGCGATCTAAATACCCGTTTGCATCACAATTTCAGGTCTCAACACCTATTGATAGAGGTATCAATCATCGAAATCGGAGCATAATTGCAGATTTTCGATTTTTAAAGCTCTGAATTGTGGGCTATTGTTCAGTTGATTTTCAATAAATTAAATTTTCCACAAAATGTGTAGAAATATTCGTGCGATCTAAATACCCGTTTGCATCACAATTACGGGTCTCAACACCTATTGATAGAGGTATCAATCATCGCAATCCGAGCATTTTGCATATTTTCGATTTTTAAAGCTCTGAATTTGTGGGCTATAGTTCAGTTGATTTTCAATAAAATTAAATTTTCCACAAAATGTGTAGAAATATTCGTGCGATCTAAATACCCGTTTGCATCACAATTACGGGTCTCAACACCTATTGATAGAGATATCAATCATCGCAATCGGAGCATAATTGCATATTTTCGATTTTTAAAGCTCTGAATTTGTGGGCTATAGTTCAGTTGATTTTCAATAAAATTAAATTTTCCACAAAATGTGTAGAAATATTCGTGTGATCTAAATACCCGTTTGCATCACAATAACAGGTCTCAACACCTATTGATAGAGGTATCAATCATCGAAATCGGAGTATAATTGCATATTTTCGATTTTTAAAGCTCTGAATTTGTGGGCTATAGTTCAGTTGATTTTCAATAAAATTAAATTTTCCACAAAATGTGTAGAAATATTCGTGTGATCTAAATACCCGTTTGCATCACAATAACGGGTCTCAACACCTATTGATAGAGGTATCAATCATCGAAATCGGAGTATAATTGCATATTTTCGATTTTTAAAGCTCTGAATTTGTGGGCTATAGTTCAGTTGATTTTCAATAAAATTAAATTTTCCACAAAATGTGTAGAAATATTCGTGCGATCTAAATACCCGTTTGCATCACAATTACGGGTCTCAACACCTATTGATAGAGGTATCAATCATCGCAATCGGAGCATAATTGCATATTTTCGATTTTTAAAGCTCTGAATTGTGGGCTATAGTTCAGTTGATTTTCAATAAAATTAAATTTTCCACAAAATGTGTAGAAATATTCGTGCGATCTAAATACCCGTTTGCATCACAATTACGGGTCTCAACACCTATTGATAGAGGTATCAATCATCGCAATCGGAGCATAATTGCATATTTTCGATTTTTAAAGCTCTGAATTTGTGGGCTATAGTTCAGTTGATTTTCAATAAAATTAAATTTTCCACAAAATGTGTAGAAATATTCGTGCGATCTAAATACCCGTTTGCATCACAATTACGGGTCTCAACACCTATTGATAGAGGTATCAATCATCGCAATCCGAGCATTTTTGCATATTTTCGATTTTTAAAGCTCTGAATTTGTGGGCTATAGTTCAGTTGATTTCAATAAAATTAAATTTTCCACAAAATGTGTAGAAATATTCGTGCGATCTAAATACCCGTTTGCATCACAATAACGGGTCTCAACACCTATTGATAGAGATATCAATCATCGCAATCGGAGCATAATTGCATATTTTCGATTTTTAAAGCTCTGAATTTGTGGGCTATAATAGTTCAGTTGATTTTCAATAAAATTAAATTTTCCACAAAATGTGTAGAAATATTCGTGCGATCTAAATACCCGTTGGCATCACAATTACAGGTCTCAACACCTATTGATAGAGGTATCAATCATCGAAATCGGAGCATAATTGCAGATTTTCGATTTTTAAAGCTCTGAATTGTGGGCTATTGTTCAGTTGATTTTCAATAAAATTAAATTTTCCACAAAATGTGTAGAAATATTCGTGCGATCTAAATACCCATTTGCATTACAATTACGGGTCTCAACACCTATTGATAGAGGTATCAATCATCGCAATCGGAGCATAATTGCATATTTTCGATTTTTAAAGCTCTGAATTTGTGGCTATAGTTCAGTTGATTTTCAATAAAATTAAATTTTCCACAAAATGTGTAGAAATATTCGTGCGATCTAAATACCCGTTTGCATCACAATTACGGGTCTCAACACTAATTGATAGAGGTATCAATCATCGCAATCGGAGCATAATTGCATATTTTCGATTTTTAAAGCTCTGAATTTGTGGGCTATAGTTCAGTTGATTTTCAATAAAATTAAATTTTCCACAAAATGTGTAGAAATATTCGTGTGATCTAAATACCCGTTTGCATCACAATAACGGGTCTCAACACCTATTGATAGAGGTATCAATCATCGCAATCGGAGCATAATTGCATATTTTCGATTTTTAAAGCTCTGAATTTGTGGGCTATAGTTCAGTTGATTTTCAATAAAATTAAATTTTCCACAAATGTGTAGAAATATTCGTGCGATCTAAATACCCGTTTGCATCACAATTACGGGTCTCAACACCTATTGATAGAGGTATCAATCATCGCAATCGGAGCATAATTGCATATTTTCGATTTTAAAGCTCTGAATTTGTGGGCTATAGTTCAGTTGATTTTCAATAAAATTAAATTTTCCACAAAATGTGTAGAAATATTCGTGCGATCTAAATACCCGTTTGCATCACAATTACGGGTCTCAACACCTATTGATAGAGGTATCAATCATCGCAATCGGAGCATAATTGCATATTTTCGATTTTTAAAGCTCTGAATTTGTGGGCTATAGTTCAGTTGATTTTCAATAAAATTAAATTTTCCACAAAATGTGTAGAAATATTCGTGTGATCTAAATACCCGTTTGCATCACAATAACGGGTCTCAACACCTATTGATACTGGTATCAATCATCGCAATCGGAGCATAATTGCATATTTTCGATTTTTAAAGCTCTGAATTTGTGGGCTATAGTTCAGTTGATTTTCAATAAAATTAAATTTTCCACAAAATGTGTAGAAATATTCGTGCGATCTAAATACCCGTTTGCATCACAATTACGGGTCTCAACACCTATTGATAGAGGTATCAATCATCGAAATCGGAGCATAATTGCATATTTTCGATTTTTAAAGCTCTGAATTTGTGGGCTATAGTTCAGTTGATTTTCAATAAAATTAAATTTTCCACAAAATGTGTAGAAATATTCGTGCGATCTAAATACCCGTTGGCATCACAATTACAGGTCTCAACACCTATTGATAGAGGTATCAATCATCGAAATCGGAGCATAATTGCATATTTTCGATTTTTAAAGCTCTGAATTGTGGGCTATTGTTCAGTTGATTTTCAATAAAATTAAATTTTCCACAAAATGTGTAGAAATATTCGTGCGATCTAAATACCCGTTTGCATCACAATTACGGGTCTCAACACCTATTGATAGAGGTATCAATCATCGCAATCGGAGCATAATTGCATATTTTCGATTTTTAAAGCTCTGAATTTGTGGGCTATAGTTCAGTTGATTCTCAATAAAATTAAATTTTCCACAAAATGTGTAGAAATATTCGTGCGATCTAAATACCCGTTTGCATCACAATTACGGGTCTCAACACCTATTGATAGAGGTATCAATCATCGCAATCGGAGCATAATTGCATATTTTCGATTTTTAAAGCTCTGAATTTGTGGGCTATAGTTCAGTTGATTTTCAATAAAATTAAATTTTCCACAAAATGTGTAGAAATATTCGTGCGATCTAAATACCCGTTTGCATCACAATTACGGGTCTCAACACCTATTGATAGAGGTATCAATCATCGCAATCGGAGCATAATTGCATATTTTCGATTTTTAAAGCTCTGAATTTGTGGGCTATAGTTCAGTTGATTTTCAATAAAATTAAATTTTCCACAAAATGTGTAGAAATATTCGTGCGATCTAAATACCCGTTGGCATCACAATTACGGGTCTCAACACCTATTGATAGAGGTATCAATCATCGCAATCGGAGCATAATTGCATATTTTCGATTTTTAAAGCTCTGAATTTGTGGGCTATAGTTCAGTTGATTTTCAATAAAATTAAATTTTCCACAAAATGTGTAGAAATATTCGTGCGATCTAAATACCCGTTTGCATCACAATTACGGGTCTCAACACCTATTGATAGAGGTATCAATAATCGCAATCGGAGCATAATTGCATATTTTCGATTTTTAAAGCTCTGAATTTGTGGGCTATAGTTCAGTTGATTTTCAATAAAATTAAATTTTCCACAAAATGTGTAGAAATATTCGTGTGATCTAAATACCCGTTTGCATCACAATTACGGGTCTCAACACCTATTGATAGAGGTATCAATCATCGCAATCGGAGCATAATTTCATATTTTCGATTTTTAAAGCTCTGAATTTGTGGGCTATAGTTCAGTTGATTTTCAATAAAATTAAATTTTCCACAAAATGTGTAGAAATATTCGTGCGATCTAAATACCCGTTTGCATCACAATTACGGGTCTCAACACCTATTGATAGAGGTATCAATCATCGCAATCGGAGCATAATTGCATATTTTCGATTTTTAAAGCTCTGAATTTGTGGGCTATAGTTCAGTTGATTTTCAATAAAATTAAATTTTCCACAAAATGTGTAGAAATATTCGTGCGATCTAAATACCCGTTTGCATCACAATTACGGGTCTCAACACCTATTGATAGAGGTATCAATCATCGCAATCGGAGCATAATTGCATATTTTCGATTTTTAAAGCTCTGAATTTGTGGGCTATAGTTCAGTTGATTTTCAATAAAATTAAATTTTCCACAAAATGTGTAGAAATATTCGTGCGATCTAAATACCCGTTGGCATCACAATTACAGGTCTCAACACCTATTGATGGAGGTATCAATCATCGAAATCGGAGCATAATTGCATATTTTCGATTTTTAAAGCTCTGAATTTGTGGGCTATAGTTCAGTTGATTTTCAATAAAATTAAATTTTCCACAAAATGTGTAGAAATATTCGTGCGATCTAAATACCCGTTTGCATCACAATAACGGGTCTCAACACCTATTGATAGAGGTATCAATCATCGCAATCGGAGCATAATTGCATATTTTCGATTTTTAAAGCTCTGAATTTGTGGGCTATAGTTCAGTTGATTTTCAATAAAATTAAATTTTCCACAAAATGTGTAGAAATATTCGTGCGATCTAAATACCCGTTTGCATCACAATAACGGGTCTCAACACCTATTGATAGAGGTATCAATCATCGCAATCGGAGCATAATTGCATATTTTCGATTTTTAAAGCTCTGAATTTGTGGGCTATAGTTCAGTTGATTTTCAATAAAATTAAATTTTCCACAAAATGTGTAGAAATATTCGTGCGATCTAAATACCCGTTGGCATCACAATTACAGGTCTCAACACCTATTGATGGAGGTATCAATCATCGAAATCGGAGCATAATTGCATATTTTCGATTTTTAAAGCTCTGAATTTGTGGGCTATAGTTCAGTTGATTTTCAATAAAATTAAATTTTCCACAAAATGTGTAGAAATATTCGTGCGATCTAAATACCCGTTGGCATCACAATTACAGGTCTCAACACCTATTGATGGAGGTATCAATCATCGAAATCGGAGCATAATTGCATATTTTCGATTTTTAAAGCTCTGAATTTGTGGGCTATAGTTCAGTTGATTTTCAATAAAATTAAATTTTCCACAAAATGTGTAGAAATATTCGTGCGATCTAAATACCCGTTTGCATCACAATTACGGGTCTCAACACCTATTGATAGAGGTATCAATCATCGCAATCGGAGCATAATTGCATATTTTCGATTTTTAAAGCTCTGAATTTGTGGGTTGATTTTCAATAAAATTAAATTTTCCACAAAATGTGTAGAAATATTCGTGCGATCTAAATACCCGTTTGCATCACAATTACGGGTCTCAACACCTATTGATAGAGGTATCAATCATCGCAATCGGAGCATAATTGCATATTTTCGATTTTTAAAGCTCTGAATTTGTGGGCTATAGTTCAGTTGATTTTCAATAAAATTAAATTTTCCACAAAATGTGTAGAAATATTCGTGCGATCTAAATACCCGTTGGCATCACAATTACAGGTCTCAACACCTATTGATAGAGGTATCAATCATCGAAATCGGAGCATAATTGCATATTTTCGATTTTTAAAGCTCTGAATTTGTGGGCTATAGTTCAGTTGATTTTCAATAAAATTAAATTTTCCACAAAATGTGTAGAAATATTCGTGCGATCTAAATACCCGTTGGCATCACAATTACAGGTCTCAACACCTATTGATAGAGGTATCAATCATCGAAATCGGAGCCTAATTGCATATTTTCGATTTTTAAAGCTCTGAATTTGTGGGCTATAGTTCAGTTGATTTTCAATAAAATTAAACTTTCCACAAAATGTGTAGAAATATACGTGCGATCTAAATACCCGTTGGCATCACAATTACAGGTCTCAACACCTATTGATAGAGGTATCAATCATCGCAATCGGAGCATAATTGCATATTTTCGATTTTTAAAGCTCTGAATTTGTGGGCTTGATTTTCAATAAAATTAAATTTTCCACAAAATGTGTAGAAATATACGTGCGATCTAAATACCCGTTGGCATCACAATTACAGGTCTCAACACCTATTGATAGAGGTATCAATCATCGCAATCGGAGCATAATTGCATATTTTCGATTGTTAAAGCTCTGAATTTGTGGGCTATAGTTCAGTTGATTTTCAATAAAATTAAATTTTCCACAAAATGTGTAGAAATATACGTGCGATCTAAATACCCGTTGGCATCACAATTACAGGTCTCAACACATATTGAGTACCATATGCCGTTTTGAAATATGCCGTATCAACCGTGACCCTTCATTTCTTCATAATACTGTGACAACAAAAAAGATTTCGAAGTTTTAGTAAATAGTTAAAATTTCTTCTGTTCAAATGTAGCATTTTCGCAAGGAAAACAGGAAAACAAAAAAAATGTATCAAACATATTCTATTTATATTAACATTTATGTCCGTATTTCACATACTTAAATAATAAACTCCGCTAAGCCGCTTAGCATTGGTTCTCTAAGCGCAAGGATGACAAGAAATTGTGTAGCATCCTTTTTTCATATTGCAGTAATTATTAATTTAACGGGGGCTTTCTTTTATGTTTTCTTTATTTTTTCACTTTCTGTGCTCTTAAGCTGTGTTTTCTACCTTAATTTCTATAAAATACAGATCGCCGTGTATACGTTGATATAAGATTGCTGGTTTAAAATTCACTTTACATCACAATTTACAAACCGAAAATTATTATTTGGAATGTGGTGATCAATTAATTTTCAAAAAATTGAAACAAATTTTTTGATCGATAAACTACAATCAACAAGTTTATGTTGAGGTCATTTCAATAATTTTAATAATCGTTTATGTTGGACTCCAAAGATAAGATTTTACAAATTTTTATTTATTTATTAATTGGCATAAAATATACAATTTATGAGACTGGTGATTTTGTTAATTGTGTATGCTGAAACATTTTTTTTTATTAGAGCCGCTGGAGATGGTTTTATATATACATGACGTAATTGTACTTAATAATTTTACCTTTTGTAAACGCATAGGTGATGCAGTAAATTAAAAATAGAATTTTGTAAATAAACTTATTTTAGCGATGAATATTGCAGCTGTATTGTTCAACTCGTCTGCATCGTTATACTTAAACAAATATAAAAATGACTCCATATGGTCTAAGATGTGCTGAAGCAATCTGCATTCAGTTTTAAGTTTTGTTTAGACAATCGCGAATATTTTACTTACATATACATTTACTTACACAAGTCGGTTCCAATACTACGTAGATAGAATATATGCATAAAAGCAAATATTGTGCTGATAATAATAATTTAAAATATTTGCAAATAGTTTTATTAAGAATTATAATATTGTACGAACCGGTTACAAAAACCTGATGTTTTTATTTTTTATTTCTTTTAAGTTTTTTTTTTTTTTTGATGTATATAAAATAAAAAAGTTCCAAAGTTTTGCGGTTTTAAAAAAATAAAATAAAAGTTGTCTAATAAAATTTTATGATTGCTTACCAAAATTAATAAATAAATAAAAACTGTATATGCATATTAAATGAGGTAGATGTGTATAGAAAGGTCGTTATTTTGAAGGCGAAGGTCGCCCGTTGTAAATAACACCTCTTGCATTATATTTTGTTTTTGTATTGCGAAATTGATGAAGATGGTAGAAATTCTTTAGAAAGATGATCCCAAACTATATCATGTTTACGATTATATTTGTAGATGTACTTAGCATTAAAATGTTAATCACCAATAAAATAATTTATGCTTTAGTATAAAAGTGTCTGTTGAAGATTAAAGGAAAATTAAATTGGCACAAAATCGTAATCACAAACTAATTATCTAGAAGAAATATAAAACTGAAGAGTTAATAGTTAACATTTTAAGTGGATCTAGTAGAGACACTATACACATGCTATTGTCATAATCTTATTGATTTTTATTTATTCTTTATATTTGGGACGCAAAATTCTATGTGGAAGTTAGAACCTTCTTAACAAAATCTCTATGAAAAATATAGGACTTTGTGTCAGTGCATATTTGGAAAACGGTTAGAGACAGACTATTGGCTTTGTCACCAATCGAAAGAGCACAGTCGATTTAATATGACGTGATATACAGTATAACTCAATTTAAAAAAAAAATGTCAGTAAGAACATTGTCGTCCTAAAATTGAAAATTGGTGTGCTTAACTGATCTTCTCCTTTTCTTAAAACTAATACCATCTTGATCACGGGGGATTTTAATTTTCCAACTATTAACTAACTATCGTGAGTTCTGAAATTGAGTATCTATTTATCGATACTGTTTTCGATATAAATATTCGCGAAATTTTCGAGGTACAGAATGGTCTAGACCGAATTTTAGATCTGATTTTCACAAATGAACGAAATCTATTTAAAGTAAATGAATCACCATCACCATTCGTTATTAATGATTTTAACTACAAAGCCCTAGAAATAATTTTTGAAAGCAAGGGCAGCAATGTAACAAATGATAATCATCAAAACAGAGAGCCGTATTGCATACTATTTATTAAAGTTAGCCGAAAGTTGTCAGGCGAAAGTGAAATGTCGATTTTGCAGATTATGTTACTCCAGCCGGGCGTGACCAGCCGAAAGTTAAAACCAGTAATACAGATTGCGTTATTCTCAGCTAAATTAAACAAATCGGTAATGCAGATTACATAGCCGAAAATAAAAACTGAAGTCGATATCGATCGGTAGTGTTTAGCCTAGAAACTACTAAGGACTAGTAGGATGCATCATTATCGTTGAATACCTTTTAGATGGGGAGCTGTTAGACAATTTTGAGAAGTTATTTGAGGCATCATGAAAATTCGTGTGACGCTTCTTCAGCAGTGTCTAAACACAAAATCAAAGACCTAGCTGAAGGGTAGCGTGGCATTGTCAACCTTTTTGATTTTTTTAAGTTGCGAAATTTTTTTTGCAAAAAATGTATTTGAGGCATTTTGAAATTTTAATACCTTTTAGTTTAGTATTTAATAAAATATAAAATAAAAAAGCCAGATCATTTAGTCGGGTCTAAAATGTTGCCAGGCGGCTTCAAAGTTGAATTTTGTAGACTTCTAAAAAATATATTTGAGGCAAGCTAAGACTTACGCAGATGGTATACCTAAAAAAACATAACTTCAAAAAGACAGGTCATTTTGGTGGGACTTTCTACCTGCCAGGTGGTCGGGAGTGTACTGAGTTCTTAAGAGCTTTTGTCGTAATTCTACTTTGGACTTTTCTGTTTTGCTTATTCTATTACATCTAGTTATCATCAACACTACTTCTAAAAATGTTGTACTCGAAACACTGAAAGAAACTTAAAAAATCGCTGAAGAAGTGCTGCAGTCTCATATTGAAGTTACTTACGATTAAGCTATTGCTAAAGTTGCGATGCAAATCCAAGCTAGTGAGCAGCCATTATTCGATAACATATTTATTCATTTTGGATCTTTTCATATTATCCTTGCATATTTCAAAGCTGTGGACCAATGAATATTGCTGTTGAAAGTGAAAAATAGCAAATGGTTCTGTTGATTCATTCCTTTCTGGCAAGCACTTTAATAGATGTAAACGATTTCACCCACTGATGGCAGTTGGATTAGAAATTTTGCATTTTCAATTTTTCTTGAAAAATTAAAAAATAACGATTATAGAAAATTTACGTACAGAGCTGATGGAGTTTAATGTTCAAAAATTATCTTATGGTGCTTTATTACAAAATAGTGATGCCTCAAACCTCATATCTTCATATCTTCAACATAAAGAATCCCGTTTGAATGGAGCTTATGGTAAAAAGCCTCAATTTTATATGCCGTACATAAATCTCGTCAATTATTGTCAGAAGTTAAGCCGCAGTATACGGACATGTGATATTGATCTATTTAAATTTATTTAACCAAAAATGGCCAATCTTTTCTTTGTATTTAATCAGCCAAATTATTCACGTTGGTTGGTTAAATATCACGATATTTTAATTAAACTAGAACAAACTCATCCACGATTACAAGAATCCATGGAAAGAAGTTATTTTGGAATCCAAAGAACGGACAAGTCATTCTGTAGACAGCCAATTGATCTGACTCTGGAACAGACAATCAACGCAGATGCTGAAAGAAGATTAACCGGTGCAGTACATTTTATTAACTCCATTTCTGCTCGGCAGCGCTGTTGAAAGAGCCACGAGATTCGATCAACTGTTGTATCATTTACATATGAGGCTACTTGTCTACGGAAACGGCAACATGTTACAGCTGATTTGGAAAATTATAATTTAAACAAAGACAATAAACAAATTCAATTATTTGTCAATGCATTTTCTAAATTTATGAATCCATTCGATACTAGCATCGACCAGCAACGACTTTTCAATATTTCGAGTGGAAAAGCAGCTTTAAATGCAGAACAAGATTTTTTGATAAATATTGAAGAAGTAGATGCAAATTTACGTGAAATGTTTATTTCTGAATGTATCGAATCTGCTGATAGGTTCAAAAAATCTATTTAAAAGGTAAAAATTATCAATTTTTCTGCTTATATATTGAAAAAAAAAACTGTTGAAACAGGTAATAAGGTTCATGATAGTAGTGTTGATGATAACTAGATTTAATAGAATAAGCGAAACAGAAAACTGCAAAGTAGAATTACGACAAAAGCTCTTAAGAACTCAGTACATTCCCGAACACCTGGCAGGTAGAGAGCCCCACCAAAATGACCTGTCTTTTTGAAGTTATGTTTTTTTAGGTATACCATCTGTGTAAAGCTAAGAAGCTTGCCTCAAATATATTTTTTAGAAGTCTACAAAATTCAACTTTGAAGCCGCCTGGCAACATTTTAGACCCGACTAAATGATCTGGCTTTTTTATTTTATATTTTATTAAATACTAAACTAAAAGGTATTAAAATTTCAGAATGCCTCAAATACATTTTTTGCAAAAAAAATTTCGCAACTTAAAAAAATCACAGGTTGACAATGCCCTGCTACCATTCAGCAAGATGTTTGATTTTGTGCTTAGACATTGCTAAAGAAGCGTCACATAAATTTCCATGCTGCCTCAAATACCTATTAAAATTATCTAACAGCTCTTAGACTATTTGTTAATATTCATATATTACAAAACCTGGCTGCAGTTCCTCGTGGAAAATTATGGAAAACTCGAGAAAAAATCCAGTCGAAAATAAAAAATAAATGTCAGCCTCTAGATTGTTATGTCTATAAATAGAAAAAATTTCTCATTCAAAACATTTCAAACAATGTATTTTCCAAGATTTCTCACGGGAAACTTGAACTGAATTTTTTTTTGCTGCGATGGCTATTGACAAGTTTCATCAATATAATCCATTTCCAGACATAACACTCTAGAGGCTGATTTTACACAAATTTTCGAATGATTTTTGGAAAATCGAATTTTCCGAGATTTCTCACAGGAAACTTCTACTGAATTTTTTCCTGCGATAGAGATTGAAAATTCACATCAATAAAATACATTTCCAGACATAACACACTAGAGGCTGATTTTATAGAAATTTTCTAATAATTCTTGGAAAATCGAATTTTCCGAGATTTCTCACACGAAACTTGAGCTGAATTTTTTTCCTGCGATAGCGATTGACAAGTCACATCAATAAAATACTTCTACTGACATAACACACTAGAGGCTGATTTTACACAAATTTTCTAATGATTTTTGGAAAATCCAATTTTCCGAGATTTCTCACCGGAAACTTGTACTGAATATTTGCCTGCGACAGCTATTGACAAGTCACATCAATAAAATAAATCTCCTGACATAATACTCTAGAGGCTGATTTTACACAAATTTTCGAATGATTTTTGGAAAATCGAATTTTCCGAGATTTCTCACACGAAACTTGTACTGAATTTTTTCCTGCGATAGCGATTGACAAGTCACATCAATAAAATACTTCTCCTGACATAACACTCTAGAGGCTGATTTGATACAAATTTTCTAATGATTTTTGGAAAATCGAATTTTCCGAGATTTCTCACAGGAAACTTGTACTGAATATTTGCCTGCGACAGCTATTGACAAGTCACATCAATAAAATAAATCTCCTGACATAATACTCTAGAGGCTGATTTTACACAAATTTTCGAATGATTTTTGGAAAATCGAATTTTCCGAGATTTCTCACACGAAACTTGTACTGAATTTTTTCCTGCGATAGCGATTGACAAGTCACATCAATAAAATACTTCTCCTGACATAACACTCTAGAGGCTGATTTGATACAAATTTTCGAATGATTTTTGGAAAATCGAATTTTCCGAGATTACTCACAAGAAACTTGAACTGAATTTTTTTCCTGCGATAGCGATTGACAAGTCACATCAATAAAATACTACTACTGACATAACACTCTAGAGGCTGATTTTACACAAATTTCTAATGATTTTTGGAAAATCGAATTTTCCGAGATTTCTCACAGGAAACTTGTACTGAATTTTTTCCTGCGATAGAGATTGAAAATTCACATCAATAAAATACATTTCCAGACATAACACACTAGAGGCTGATTTTATAGAAATTTTCTAATAATTCTTGGAAAATCGAATTTTCCGAGATTTCTCACACGAAACTTGAGCTGAATTTTTTTCCTGCGATAGCGATTGACAAGTCACATCAATAAAATACATTTCTAGACATAACACTCTCGTGGCTGATTTTACACAAATTTCTAATGATTTTTGGAAAATCGAATTTTCCGAGATTTCTCACAAGAAACTCTAACTGAATTTTTCCTGCGATAGCGATTGACAAGACACATCAATAAAATACTTCTACTGACATAACACTCTAGAGGCTGATTTTACACAAATTTTCTAATGATTTTTGGAAAATCGAATTTTCCGAGATTTCTCACAAGAAACTTGAACTGAATTTTTTTCCTGCGATAGCGATTGACAAGTCACATCAATAAAATACTACTACTGACATAACACTCTAGAGGCTGATTTTACACAAATTTTCGAATGATTTTTGGAAAATCGAATTTTCCGAGATTTCTCACAGGAAACTTGAACTGAACTTTTTTCCCTGCGATACCTATTGACAATTCACATCAATAAAATACATTTCTAGACATAACACTCTCGTGGCTGATTTTACACAAATTTCTAATGATTTTTGGAAAATCGAATTTTCCGAGATTTCTCACAAGAAACTCTAACTGAATTTTTCCTGCGATAGCGATTGACAAGACACATCAATAAAATACTTCTCCTGACATAACACTCTAGAGGCTGATTTTACACAAATTTTCTAATGATTATTGGAAAATCGAATTTTCCGAGATTTCTCACAGGAAACTTGTACTGAATTTTTGCCTGCGATAGCTATTGACAAGTCACATCAATAAAATACTTCTACTGACATAACACTCTAGAGGCTGATTTTACACAAATTTTCTAATGATTTTTGGAAAATCGAATTTTCCGAGATTTCTCACACGAAACTTGTACTGAATTTTTTTCCTGCGATGGCTATTGACAAGTTTCATCAATATAATCCATTTCCAGACATAACACTCTAGAGGCTGATTTTACACAAATTTTCTAATGATTTTTGGAAAATCGAATTTTCCGAGATTTCTCACACGAAACTTGAAATGAATTTTTTTCCTGCGATAGCGATTGACAAGTCACATCAATAAAATACTTCTACTGACATAACACACTAGAGGCTGATTTTACACAAATTGGAAGGAAACTTGTACTGAATTTTTTCCTGCGATAGCGATTGACAAGTCACATCAATAAAATACTTCTCCTGACATAACACTCTAGAGGCTGATTTTACACAAATTTTCTAATGATTTTTGGAAAATCCAATTTTCCGAGATTTCTCACAGGAAACTTGTACTGAATTTTTTCCTGCGATAGCGATTGACAAGTCACATCAATAAAATACTTCTCCTGACATAACACTCTAGAGGCTGATTTGATACAAATTTTCTAATAATTTTTGGAAAATCGAATTTTCCGAGATTTTTCACAAGAAACTCTAACTGAATTTTTCCTGCGATAGCGATTGACAAGACACATCAATAAAATACTTCTCCTGACATAACACTCTAGAGGCTGATTTTACACAAATTTCTAATGATTTTTGGAAAATCGAATTTTCCGAGATTTCTCACTGGAAACTTGAACTGAATTTTTCCCCTGCGATACCTATTGACAATTCACATCAATAAAATACATTTCCAGACATAACACTCTCGTGGCTGATTTTAAACAAATTTCTAATGATTTTTGGAAAATCGAATTTTCCGAGGAAACTTGTACTGAATTTTTTGCCTGCGATGGCTATTGATTGACAAGCCAGATCAATATAATACTTCTCCAGACATAACACTCTAGAGGCAGATTTAATACAAATTTTCGAATGATTTTTGGAAAATCGATATTTCCGAGATTTCCCAAAGGAAACTTGTACTGAATTTTTTTCCTGCGATAGCTATTGATAAGCCACATCAATAAAATACTTCTCCTGACATAACACTCTAGAGGCTGATTTTACACAAATTTCTAATGATTTTTGGAAAATCGAATTTTCCGAGATTTCTCACAGGAAACTTGTACTGAATTTTTCCCCTGCGATACCTATTGACAATTCACATCAATAAAATACATTTCCAGACATAACACTCTCGTGGCTGATTTGATACAAATTTCTAATGATTTTTGGAAAATCGAATTTTCCGAGATTTCTCACAGGAAACTTGAACTGAACTTTTTTCCCTGCGATACCTATTGACAATTCACATCAATAAAATACATTTATAGACATAACACTCTCATGGCTGATTTTACACAAATTTCTAATGATTTTTGGAAAATCGAATTTTCCGAGATTTCTCACAGGAAACTTGTACTGAATTTTTGGCCTGCGATAGCTATTGATAAGCCACATCAATAAAATACTTCTCCTGACATAACACTCTAGAGGCTGATTTGATACAAATTTTCTAATGATTTTTGGAAAATCGAATTTTCCGAGATTTCTCACAAGAAACTCTAACTGAATTTTTCCTGCGATAGCGATTGACAAGACACATCAATAAAATACTTCTCCTGACATAACACTCTAGAGGCTGATTTTACACAAATTTTCTAATGATTTTTGGAAAATCCAATTTTCCGAGATTTCTCACACGAAACTTGTTCTGAATTTTTTTCCTGCGATAGCGATTGACAAGTCACATCAATAAAATACTTCTACTGACATAACACACTAGAGGCTGATTTTACACAAATTTTCGAATGATTTTTGGAAAATAGAATTTTCCGAGATTTCTCACAGGAAACTTGTACTGAATATTTGCCTGCGACAGCTATTGACAAGTCACATCAATAAAATAAATCTCCAGACATAACACTCTAGAGGCAGGTTTAATACAAATTTTCGAATGATTTTTGGAAAATCGAATTTTCCGAGATTACAGCCCTAAAAATATCAACATCTTCCAAATCATTCCAAAAAATTTTTCTGGACATCGTTGGTCCTATGTCATCTTTTTATAAAAATAACAAATATATGTATACTTACTCTACAAGATGCCTTACCAAATAATCCCTTGCTTTTCCTATACCTACACAAGAAGCAAATATAGTAGCAGAAACATTTGTTGAAAAATTTGTCTGTGTATGTGGTATTTCTGATGAGATCTTAACAGACCAGGGTACCAACTTCATCAGTAAACTATTTACACAAATTTGCAAGGTATTCAAAATAAAAAATAAAAATTCAACAACTGCTTACCATCCGCAAAGTAATGGTGCCCTGGAAAGATTCTACAAAACACTTGGTGAATACTTGCGCACCTTCTCACAAACAGATGCTTTGAATTTGGACATATGGCAACCTTATCTTACGTTTTCATATAACACTACGCCACGAAATAATGTCGGCCAACGCAACAAATTTTGTCGGAACCAAAAATAAACTACTCGGTTATAACAAAAATTTACCTAACAAGTTCAGTAATCACTGTTTCCAATGTTCATTAATTCTAAAAAATAAAAAGGTTCCTTGGGACTTCCTGAAAATCGAAATCGAGATTAATTAGGTATTTGTATACTTTACTTATTAAAAAAGATTCAAATTCAAAAACAACTACCGCCAACACCCCCAAAATTTAAGTAACAAATCATATTAGTCGAGCCAACTATTTCTCTATTTTATAGGGTTTAAAAAAACCTCTTGTATTGTTTTTGTCAGTGTGCATAAAATCGTTTATTTTGGAACGGCCATTGAAATACAGTAAACTTGCTACTTTAAAGTCTGCAAAATATAACAATTTTCTTGAATTGTAGGTGCAAATATAACTTCAAATATTTTGTTTTAGCCTGGTGGTGGTGCTATTTAATACTAAAAAGCAATTATTAAACTGCAGCCGCGCAACTGATGCAACATTTTATGCCAAAAGTTCTAACATCATCATTAAGAAGGAATATGTCGTCTTTAATAACTGGAATAAGGGCATAAATCAATCAATTTTGAATTATCAAGAAACATCATATAAATCCTTACTTGCATACATGTTGCCACATTTAGTTTAGCAAACTTGCCAGCATTAAGCTCTGCTGGATGTTGTGCCCGTAATATCATTAGTACTACAAGTTTTTGAAGGCGGACTGGCAACAAATACCAGCTCATGCCGTAAATAGTATCCGATATATTATCGTTCTGAAATTAAATAGATTATATGTAGAATCTTTCATATGAGAAATAAAATGTTTAACAATTCTTACTTGAACAGTTACGATCGTTCCTAATATACAATATTGTAGAAGCTGGCATAAACCGACAAACGCTATAAATGGTCCTACAATCCAATTCTGCCATAATGTCAAAAGTAAGGAGACTGTTAAACATATTTCACTTGTTGCCAATTGTACCAGACACAATTGTGCAAAAATACTGTCCACTGTTTCAATATACGTGATATAATCTTGGTGAGCCTGAATACATTCATAAAATTGTGTTTCAATTTTCTCCAAATCTCGTGGTTCACTTTCTAGTAACCGGTTTAATTTATTAACACGACATTTAAAAATTTCCATATATCCAATTGATTGAATAACTAAGTATGCAAAAGTACAGTCACCCGCTATTATACCAGCTATACCAAATATAACGCAATATAGATGAATGACGGTATTAATTATGTAGCCGATGGGTGTGTGCCAATCAAGGAATGGAACATGAATAGGAAATATAGTTGTCAGCAAGTCATGTTGTTTCCATAAATATACCGGCAATAAAATGTAAGCAAAGATCAAACCAAAACCCGCAATACCGAAACACTCAAATATGTAAGCACAATACAAACTTAATTTTTTGAGAATCGGTGCAACATCTGGGTCATCACAATACTTGATATGTAAATTACGTTGTTCTGCAAATATTTTGAAAAACTCCTTATTGTATAACATGGCCGTATACAGTTTATGGATTCCCTTAATAAAGATAAAACCGGAAAATATTAATCATACATACATAATTCAGCAACAAGGTGCGATGCTATACATAAATTTAACTTACTTGATACACACCACTGATGAGACAGGTGGCTTCCAACTTGGCAACAAACGTCTCGTTCGTGAATATCATAAATAAATAGAATAAAACCATTGAATGTGACATGACAATCACCAAAATTAATTGCGGTGTATAAGTGAACCGGTCAATGATATTCGTCCCAACAGCTATGAAAATTTGTTTCAATAAATTAAGGAAATATTTATTAGCTGCCACATTTGAACCTTCGACAACACTTCTATGAGGAATTGAAATATTTAAACTTGGCATCTTCACGAAATTTTATCCACTGAATATGTTTAGTAGATGTTTGACGAACTTCTAATTGTGCCGAACATTTTTTGCTAGTATTTATAGGAATTTTTAACGGTATATGCAGAAAATGAAATATTCATTGATTTCCTCACTTTTGTAAATAGTGTTTATAGATATGTACATAATAACGCTAATATATAGTGTGAAACATTATTGCAACTTCATCAAAAATTTAGTCAACAAATTATTTATTATATCTTATACCTGCATTTGTAAAATAAATTGAAGTGCGAGAAATATAACAGTTGTGACTTGTGACGGATTATTTCACACATGTCAATCAATTGCAACATTCTAAATGGTTAATGAAATTGAATTAGCTTTGCAAATAGAATACCCCAGCCTTATACCTTCTGATTTTTTGTATTGGTTGTTTTGTATGTGTACTCTTTGACGTCTGCAATGTTACAACCTTCACTAAATTATCTGGCCCGGAATGTATTTACCTGGTAGTGCGTTGTCACCTTTCTATTTTCTCTTCTTGGATTTTAACAAACGAAGATTTAACAAAATGGCTTTCGGATATAAGGAAAATGTCGATTTTTTCTGTATTTAAAAATATTTCTATTTCTGGAATATGTGTCATAAGCCCATTCGCATTCCAGATTGCTATTCTGAAAGTTGTGTTCTTACTTAACATTTTTTATCGGATTGCGTTGTGGGAGTTGCATTTTCTTCAGTTGATCAAATATCATGTTGTTCAGATTACTTTGATCATCTAGCCGCTTTGTAATATAGCTTCGATGCTGTTCATAATGTTTTCCATAATTCGATTATTTTCAAAGCCCATATATTAGGTTGAACGCGAGGCTATCACTATATCTGAGCAAATGTTCTTCTTTGCCCTGCGTTGCTTGGTTGTGGATTTTGATCCATCTGATTTGATGTTTGAATCCTTCGAATTTCATGATTTTGCAGTTGATTTCGTGATTTATGTCTTAATTTTTGTAGGTGTTTAGCAACCTATGTGCTGACCTTTGCAATTTATTTACTTAGCTGGCACATCTCTCCCTATTGTACATGCCTGGGTGAAATGTTTACCTGAACATTTTACACATCTCGGATCCAGGCTGCAATATTTTTGGGCGTGATTAAATCCCTGACATTTCTTGCATTGGGGTATACGTGAAGAATTGCTTTTATACCATAAATGTTTTGAACATTCTCTTTGTTATCAAATACCAGCATAAAAAGAGGGAGACCCATTTATTGAAAGTTGGGTTTCCTTCTTGGTTTTCTATTCTCTCTTCTTTAACCATATTCACTGCATCTAGTATTTGAAGGCCTTTATTTTTTAAGTCTTCCATTATTTCTTGGTGTGAGCAAGTGTGATGCAAACCTCTTGCCATAACTTTTATCGGTCGAGCCTGTTTGTCCTCATAGGTAAACCACCACATCAGTGACTGAATTTGTGGGTAACTGGTTACGCCCACAATATTTATTGGTGGGGGTGGTTTTTCTTTCTGTTGCACCTGTTTTGGTGCAATGTTCTTGGTAGATTTACTATCTTTTGGTTGATTGACCTCAGGTTGGTCAACTTTCGTTTCGGTACTTGTAGTTCCACTAACATTTAGTTGTTCAACCTCAGCTGACGATTCAGCTTTTCTTTTCTTACCCTTCCTGGATTGTTTTTTCTTCTTTAGGATCCAGTCCGTCTCCCTTTCTAATTCTTCCTCATCAGTGAAATAGGTACTTTTCTCTGGTTCAATGCTCTCTAATTCTCTATGTTCTTTTCTTTAGCAGCCCGGTGCATTTTTAGAAGTTCATTTTTTCGCTTTAGATACTCAATTTCTTTGTTTAGCTTGGCAAATAATTGCTCCATCTTGTATAGCCTCCCCAAGAGATCCATATTTTCCTTTTCTAGGTCAACAGTTATTTCACTGAATCCTGCTGCTTGCAGTGTAAAATTTCCGAAGTATTGCATCGAGATGTTAAGTTAATGCGACTTTTAGTTGCCTGTGAAAGCGTTCGACAAGACCATTCGCTTTAGGATTATAAGCTGTTGTCCTAATGCGATATGAATCTAGGAGCTTCGTGAGCTCGGTGAACATTGTTGATTCAAATTGTGTACCTTGGTCTGTCGTTATATAGAGTGGCACACCAAATCTACAGATATACACATTGTAGAAGATTTTACTTACGGTTTTGGCCGTTATTTCTTGTATTGGATAAGCTTCTGGCCAACGGGTAAATCGGTCGACCATCGTTAGAATCTAATGATAGCCATTCGATTGGGGCAGTGGACCAACTAGGTCCATGTGGATATGTTCAAACTTGCCATTTGGTAGCTCGAATTTACCAAGTTCTGATATTGTGTGGCGGTGAACTTTGGACTTTTGACATGGGATACAAGTATCCCATGATTTTGACGCAATTGCTGTTGTTAAAGACTTATGGTCAGTGAAAATAGAGAAATTTATTCCTTCGACGAAATGGCGAAAGTGTTTGATTGCTAGTATACATATAGCAAGAAGTTCTCTATCGAATGTAGAGTATTTTATTTCCGCTGGAGAGAGCTTCTTTGAAAAGAACGCTAGTGGTTGCCAACATCCATGGTTGCGTTATTGTCAAACAGCTCCAACCGCTAAGCTGGAAGCGTCTGTGGTGATATTGAACTCAGTGTCGTTCAACGGATGTGCCAAAAGAGTAGCTACGCCAAGAGAACGCTTGACCTCGTTGAAAGATGCGGTGCATTCTTCAGGCCAAGAGAAATTGTTTCTGTATTTGCCTTTGTTGAGTAGAGTGGCCAAATTCCGGTGAATAGGCGATACCAGTTCGGCTAAACGTGGTATAAAGCGGTGGTAATAGTTCACCATACCTAAGAACGGCTGTATTTAGCGGATTGACGTTGGCTCTGAAAAGTTTGAGATGGCTTCAACTCTGTCTTTCGACAGAAGAATACCATCTTTCGGAATAGTGACTCGAGATGTTCTCTATGTTCCATCTCGGAGTGGCTTGCAATGAGGATATCATCGATATAAGAAAAGACAAAATCCAGCCTTTTTAGAACTTCGTTAAGGAATCGTTGGAATGTCTGAGCTGAGTTGCGAAGACCGTAGGGCATTCGGGTAAATTCAAAAAGCCCAAAGGGGTAGTAATCGCTGTTTTCTGGATATCTTCTGCAGCCATGGGAATCGGATGATAGGCACGTACCAAATCTATTTTTGAGAAAAGAGTGGCGCCGGCGAGTTTCCACGAGAAACTGTGTATGTATGGGATAGGGTATCTATCGGGGATCGTGACAGTGTTGAGCTACCGATGGTCTCCACAAGGGCGCCAGTCCTTGTCTTTCTTTAGAACCATATGTAATTGGGGAGACTGGTGATGATAAGCTTTCAGTTTAGTTGCGTCGAGTTGTCGCGGTTTGGCACAAGGTAACCTATCTTGTGTGATGATGCAGTGAACTACATTATGCTTCACTGGAAGATTATAATTTGGAGCCTCAGTGAGCGAGGGATATTTTTTTACAAGAGCGTCATATGAATTATTTACGCTGAAATGTTTAAAAGTTGGCGTATTAACCTGAGCGATGGTTCCGTTCATGACAAGGATTGTAAGCGGATCAGAAAGTCTTTTTTTTTTTCAAATCAACCACGAGACCGTATTTGGGCAGAAAGTCAGCGCTTATAATAGGCCTGTCTACTGCCGCGACTATGAAGGGATGTGTGAACGAACGCCTGAGACCGAGATTGACTATCAACAATTTTGTACCGTAAGTACAAAGTAACGGGTATCACAGATACTTCAGCCCCCGAATCGATCAGAAATTGTGATCAGAAGTTTTGAGAAGCTCCGCTTTGCGAGGCTACCGGTGTGAAATTACACGGCTTTGAACAGTTGCGTGCGCGTGTGCCGAAACGACGGTGATAGTAGCAGAGTCCGGATTATCTGTAATCATTATTTTGGTAATACCTTCTGTCCGGCGATCTTCCACGAGACCCAAAGTTCATGATAGCGAGTGTTCGCTGGAGATCTGCTAGTTGATGTTGCGTCTGGTTCAGTTATCGTTGAATCTTGGCCAGGTCTGATTCACCGTCAGCAGTTACCTTGCCACTGGAGTGCTGCTGTTTAACTTCAGCAATGGAACGGGGTTATTCTGGATTGAGCATAAATCCAGATTTGATCAGCGACTGGTAGTAGCTCCTGAATGTCCTTTTTACTATCCCTCGCCAGGATTGCTCCTAAGTCATCTGGAAAACGTTTTAGCCAAAGATTCTTGAGTAAATATGCATTTAATAAAGTGGAATCGCCTGCTTTTTGCTCAAGCAGACGATAAAAATGGCATGGTCTTAAGTCTCCCATTTTTTGGAAACCGGAAAGCAACTCGTCGAGACGTTGCACTTCGCTAATAGTGTAGCGGTCCATTAAAGCGTGCTTCAGTGTTGGATATTTCTTCCCTGGCGGCGGGTTTTTTTGGTCGCTTGTGGTTTTACACCAACGGCATGGGCGAACTTTTCGTCATCGTTCTCCAAACGATGAATTTAAAACTGGTGTTCAACCACGGTAAACCATGCCCCTGGCTGTTCGTTCCAGAAAGGGGGAATCTTTGGCTGTGGTACGGGAATGTATGTGCCAGCCGATGTACCAGGTTGGTCATTTTCGTCGTCTCTAGTGCCATCTGTGCGCGTTTTTGGTGCCATTGTTTATAGTATTAACGATTTATTCCACGATCGAAACAGAAATATTTATTTTTATTGATTGAGGTAAAATAAAAACCTAAAAAAATTAAAAACGATCGCGAGTTGTAGAATATAAATATTTCTTCCCGTTCGTATCCCTGTAACGGCAACCGAAATGTAAAAATCACACAACCGAATCGAAATACAATCGAAAATCGAACCATTTTATAATTAATTAAGAAATGTGCAAAGAATAATTATAAAAATAATTTAATTAAGTCCTGTAAATTGTTTAAATCCTTTAAATTATTAACTTTTTTAAATTTTGTACAATCTTTAAACCGATTATATTGCATAAACGTTTTCCATTTTCTAAATTCATTAAATTTTTTAAATTATTTCAGTTGATTTCTTCAAAGTCTTTAAACTCCTTAGATCAGTTTAATTTATTTAAATCCTTTTAATTTTGTAGAATTGTTTGTTTCCTTAAATTGTTTATTTTACAAAATTTTTTTAAGTTCTGTAAACTCTCTGAATTTTAAAAATTTTAAAAATTCAAAAAATTCACTAAATTGTTTTATTGTTTAATTTTCTAAATTTTTTAATCGTTTGATTATTTAAAACTATAGAGGGTACCGCCCGTCCTAGGACGGATACATTTTATATATAATGGTGATATCCAGGAGTTTCTGCCACAATCACCATTTGAACATTTGATATATTTTAGCCAAGTAGGAATAGCTCGTGATTTAAGGCTTTTAAGGATTATTGTACCTGAAATATACCTTAAACCAAAGAGAAAGGGCTTTTAAGGATGATTTTACATGTGTTGGGGCATCACACAAAAAACCTTAAAGGCCGATAAACAGCGGGAGCTGTGCTTTTCTTCAACAAAAAAAAAAAAATCGGGGTGGGCTGTGTCGTCTACACGGCCGTAGGTATTATGCTTGATAACGTTTATAAGATGTTGAGATTAATTATTTTAATTCAATATAAATTATAAGCTAAAGTTTCTTTACGCACAAATAAATGAGGGATTCTCTCTCTACAGTGTTCTAAACTATATATTGTAAATCGCTATTTTGAAGATATCAATTTCAATTAAAATTTATGTGGAGGGTTATTACTTTAATTTAAAATAAATTATCCACCACAGTTTCTTTTCTCACAAATTGAGATTAGAATCGTTTCGATCAGAAGAGGCGTTCTCTCGCTACACTGCTCACAACACAAGCATTGTAAATCGCTCTTTTGTAGATTTTAATTTTAATTAAAATGTATGTGGAGATTAATTATTTTAATTTACAATAAATTATCTGCCACAGTTTTTTATGCACAAATTAGCACCAGAATTACTTCGATCAGAAGAGGCATTCTCTCGCTATAATGCAGTCAAACCCTGTAAATCTCTATTTTGTAGGTTAGGTTAGGTTAGGTTGAAGTGGCTGCTATCGCACACTTAGGCCAGCAATGGCCCGTTGTGATACCACAGGATCCCATCTCCCCATTACTCCCGTTGAAACCAACCAGAGCTATTTATATAGTGTAATAAATCTCGCACTCCACAGTCCGCGAGTTCCGAAAGGCTGTCCATACCGTACACACCCAAATACTTATGCCTTCTGTATGATAGCGCCGGACATGAGCATAGGAAGTGTTCCAAAGTCTCCTCCTCCTCTTCGTCCATGCAACTTCTACAAAAGTCATTTGTCTGTATCCCCAGCCTTCTCGCATGCTCCCCAAAAAGGCAGTGACCTGTCATTATCCCTACGACCAATCCTATTTCTTGTCTTCCCAGGGATATTAGTACCTTGGAGCGCCGCAAGTCCAGTTTTGGCCAAACTTGCTTTGCTACCCTGCACGTGAGAGTGTTGATCCACCTCTCATTTGTCAAGGCGATTGCCCTTTTACTGAGCGCCCATTTTAGCACTGTCATAGGCCTCCCCAGACCTACCATTTCCGGCTGCATCTGGAGAGTCGTACCGTACCTAGCTAGTTCGTCCGCCCTGCAGTTCCCCGTAACGTCCGAGTGACCCGGGACCCAGATTATCTGGATGCTGAAATACTCGCTCATCTCGTTAAGAGATGATCGGCAATCCAGCGCCACCCGCGACTTCAGACAAACTGCCCCAAGTGACTTGATCGCTGCCTGACTGTCCACATAAATTGCGATATCCCTCCCGGATACCACATTATGCTTCAACTATGTCATGACTTGCCCGATCGCCACCACTTCAGCCTGGTACACGCTGCAGTAGTCAGGGAGACGAACAGAAATATTAACATTAAGTTTATCACAGAAGACTCCGGCTCCTACCTGATCGTCTAGCCTCGAGCCGTCCGTGAAAAATTGCACTGCCTCGTTTTCCAGGATTGATCCGTTTCTCCAGGATTCCCTTGAGGGAAAGATGGTACGGAAACCCTTATCGAAGCACAACGTTGGTGTAATATAATCCAGATTCGCCAGTTCTTCGCCAGCGAATCTACCTATCGTCGAGTGTCCCACCTGAAGACACTTCCATTGAGAGACAGCCAAGAGCCTCGTAGCCACGTTGGCTGCCATCTGTTTACCATAAAGGTCGATTGGAATAAGGTGGAACATAACCTCTAAAGCGCGTGTAGGTGTTGTCCTAAGCGCCCCGCTTATAAGCATACAGGCCGTTCTTTGCACCTTCTCCATCATACCTCTATAAGTTACCTTATCTAGAGCTGGCCACCAAACACCCACCCCGTACATTAGCACAGGTCTTACCACGGCGGTATAGAGCCAGTATACCAGCTCCGGTTTCAAGCCCCATCTCTTACCTATAGCGTTTCTACACGAGTATAAGGCTACAATAGCCTTATTCACTCTTTCCAAAGTGTTAGGCTTCCAGCTGAGCTTACTATCAAAGATTATGCCCAGAAATCTCGCTCGGTCAGCAAAAACTAGTCCGCTGCCGTTTATGATAGGAGGGCTAACCACCGGAATTTTATATTTCCTAGTAAATAGTACCAGCTCTGTTTTGGATGGGTTAATCCCCAATCCACACTTGCTGGCCCATTTCGTAACGATCAGGAGTGCATTCTGCATAAAATCCCTAATCGTATCTAGATATTTGCCTGAGACAGCTATCGCTACATCATCAGCATATGCTACAACCCCTATCCCCTCTCTCTCTAGTTCCAGCAGCAATCCATTAATCACTGCACTCCAGAGAATGGGGGACATTACACCTCCTTGTGGGGTTCCTCTAACCACCCGTCTTCTAATCTTGGACTCTCCCAGCTCCGAGGTAATAGTCCTGCTTACCAGCATCTGATTTATTAACCTACTTATAGAGCAGTCCACTTTCAAAAAAGACAATCCTTCCATGATCGCCTCCGTTTTTACATTATTAAAAGCACCCTCAATATCGAGAAATGCTACCATGCAAAACTCTTGCAAGTAAATTGATTTCTCAATTGTGCGTACTAGATCGTGCAGAGCTGTGTCCACCGACTTTCCCTTACAGTACGCATGCTGCGACATTGCCCAATTCCTGGGTTCAATTCTTGATCGAATAAACACATCTATCAACCTTTCCAGGGTTTTCAGCAGAAAGGATGATAGAGTTATAGGCCTCAAGTCCTTTGGACGAGCATGTGAGCTCTTTCCCGATTTCGGAATAAAGACTACTTTGACCTCTGTCCAATTCCTAGGAATATAGACTAGTTTCAAACATCCCCTGAAGATAACCTCTAGCCAGGGGATGATGGCTGCCGAGTTCTTTTGAATCTCTGCTGGTATAATCCGATCCGGGCCCGCCGACTTATAAGGCTTAAAACCCTGCAGCGCCCACCTGATCCGCTCTCCATCCAATATGCCCTCCATATCTATTGGAGGTGTTCCTCGATGAGCTCCAAGCTCCATCGAGTCATCAAAGCTTCCCGGAAAGTGGGTATCGATGAGAAGCTCCAACGATTCCGCACTTGAAGCTGTCCATGACCCGTCTGGTCTAATTAAGTAACTAGGACTAGTTGGGTTAGTAGATAGAATCTTCCTAAGGCGGAAAGTCTCAGAGACTTCTTCCATTCTACCACAAAAGAGTCTCCAAGATCGCCTCTGTGCCTTCCTCAATTCTTTTTTGTACTTTCTTAGGTCCTCCTTATAGGAGTCCCAGTCCCGTACATGCCTCGTGCTCTTTGCCTTATTAAAGGCTGTCCTACACGCCTTCCGAAAGGTCTCCAACTCCATGGACCACCATGCCGGTTTCTGCCTGCCCCTTGGCTTTATCAGGGGGCAAGAAGCATTAAAGGAAAGATTGCATGCTCTTGTGACAACATACACAATGCAATTAAATTCTTCCACTGTCTCTGGAGGTCCGGGGACCTCCGGCAATAGTTCCTCCAACACCTCCCCATATTTCTCCCAGTTTGTCCTTCTAGGATTCCTGAAAGGCTTCTGGGTAACCGGGTGAATGTTAAGGTTATAAGTTATATATTGATGATCAGAGAATGAGTGCTCCTTCGCTACTCTCCATCCCCTAATCAACTGAAAAATAGTATCCGAGGCGAGGGTCACATCTAGAACCTCCTGCCGATTGCTAATGATAAATGTCGGTTCCTGCCCAACATTGCAGACTGAAAGGTTAGTATTTAATAAGTAATCAAAAAATAACTCACCCCTCTCATTAATATCAGTGCTCCCCCAAATTGTGTGATGCGCGTTTGCATCACATCCGAGTATCACACCAATCCTATTTTTCCTTGCTTCTCGGATCAGGTCCCCCAGGTTATCCGGCGGGACCTCCTTCTCCCGATCCATATACGCAGAGACCAGCCAAAACTTGTCTCTGCCAACCTCCATACTGATCGCAGTAACGTCACCACTACTGTATTGAGGAAGTAGAAAATTTTTTAAAGTATTTTTCACTAAAATGCAAGATCTTATCTTCTCAGAGTTACTTGAGTACAAAGTTGTATACCCTTTCACCTTAAGGCCACAGATCCTGTTTTTGTTAATCCAAGGTTCCTGGATTAACACTAGCTCCTCTCCTGATCTAGTCAGTCTGAGAACGAGAGCCGCCGAAGCAGCCTTCGTATGGTTAAGATTAATCTGCACAATATTAATCACCATGCATTATCTCACTTACCTCTTCATGCATTCCCTGTTTCAGGCTAATGCTACCTTCCTCCGGGGGGCCGCTAGTATCCGCCGTGTCACCCCCCATAATTGATGCTTCGCTGCCTTGAGAATCCCCAGCCTCTCTTCGTTCAGATTCCGACAGGGTGTCCCCATCGGATCCAAGCGAGAGAAGGCCGCCTCTCTCCAATAGCAGCTCCACGTCATCGTCTGTTATAACCCCATGCGCTTGCTCGACTGTCTGCCGCTGGGTCCGTCCGACGTCCACCTCCGGCCCGTCCTCCGAGCGCATGCCTACCTCATCTTTTTTAAAAACGTTGAGAGTGATCGACCCGAAACCGAAGCTGATCACCCCCTTTGTCTCTGCCAGGGGAGTAAGGGACTCCTTATTGAGCAGCATGATTGCCATTCTGAAGCCCCCTTTAGCCTCCTCCTGTTTGACAATCTTCCAATCTTTCGTTGGAAGATTTGGATTACTTGCCTGAATAATCTCAAGGATCTCTTCTGGCTTTTCTGGTTTGGTTGGTAACCAGACGCGGGCCCTTGGTCTACTCGGAATTTCTTCCTTTCGAACTGCCTCAAGCCTCGCGCCTTCCCATACCTCACCTACTTCGGCTATTGCCTTTTTATAAAGATCCACCGATCTTTGATCCGAGCACGCAGTTAACTTTACGCGCCCTTGATGCCATCCCGCATCTCTACAGAACGGAGGGGGTCCTGGATTTTCTCTCAGGACCTTGATGAAAATGGAGTTTAGTGCATTATACACTTCCCTCCACTTTCCTGCCGTGATGCTCCCATCTTCTTGACTTCTGTCAATTACCGCTAGCACCAGTACGTTCTCCTTTACTATTTCACTGAACAATTTCGGTTTTTCCTTTGGATCTCCCGATATCGCTCCAGTGACGGTCTTGGCTCGTTTGCTGTCGCCCCCTTCGAGCTCATCCTGAGACCTCGGCCTTTTAGGCACAAGGACCCTATCCGAGCTGTCGCGGCCGACAATCTCCCTCGCCCAAGCCACAGATTGCTTCTGTTCTACTGTAAGCTGCCCCTCAGGGGTTGCAGCCAGTTTATCCAGAATTTTATGCGCCGACCGTTTCTCCCTGTATCGTCGCTTTGCAGGAGGGATCCTTCCCGATCCCCCGCTCTCTTGCCTGGCATTGGTATCGCTGACTCCTGGCTTTGATGCCATGGTGCCACTTACCCCTGCCACTGATGAGGTAGCTCCACCTTTAAGGTAAGAGCCACTTTCTTCCTTCATTGTTTCCGGTTTTTCAAGGGTACCGGCTCCCTTATTTTTATTATTTAAATGATCCATAATATTCCCACGAGTGTCGGAGAAATACTGGTCCACCTGCGCAGAGATCCGTATACGCAGGTAAGGCTAAATACAACTGGAGGTAGCCAGGTATCCAGAGGGCTCCGTTAACGACTGGGCTTTGTTAAATGGGCCCCCAGCCTAGCTGATCATCAGCACGGGTCGCATAACACCTTAATCCAGCCCATTGGCTCACCAAGCATCACATCCCAGCACCCCCGCCCCTATTCATCTTTCACTCAACCATTCATCCATCCATATGGATATCCCAAACCAATAGGACCCATTTCATCATTCAAGGGGGTAACCCGTTTAAAGGGGCCCCTCACTCACTACCTGGAGACCCCGGAAATGTGACGCTCAGTTTGCCTGTGGTTATTAGTTGATGGTTTTATGGCGCCATCAGTTCGCCATTCCATACCGGTTATCATAGGCACTCAGAATTTATTAAACTGAGGTTAACCACTCCCCAGTTTCCTGAGACTCTCCAGCAGGGATGCGGTTGGGGGCGGCTTATTTAATATTCACCGCTAACCTATCTATCGATAGGTCGTCCACTATCCACCACCTGTGACCCCCCCGATAGCTGCAGCATGCCACGGGTCTATTTTGTAAATTTAATTTAAATTAAAATTAGTGTGGAAATTAATTATTTTAATTTAAAATAAATTAACCACCACTGTTGCTTTACGCAAAAATTAATTCAGAATTGCTCGGATCAGATGAGCCATTCTCTGGTTCAAGCATTTAAATCGCGCGAAATCCGAGGTTCGCGGCCCGGCTTGCCTCGCTGTCTGATGACGTCGTTGCGATAATATTATGCGTGAGGCATGAAGCCTAAGGAGGTATAATGCTTATAGTAATTGCCCGAACATGCACGTGCCGACGTGATCACGTCAAAAAAATATAAATTTGGAAAAATTAAACTAAAATGCCTTGGGCACAATCGAACCCCACCCCAGACCTTAGCCGCTCTAGTCCAATACGTTACTACTAAGCCACGTTCAACTTAAATTATTTAACTTTCATTGTTATATTGTTTCAAACATATGTAGCATGCTATGAAGTGTATGATAGGAAAAAAATGTTTACCAAAAAATTCTCATGGCTTACTACAACTCAATATAAAAGTTTTTAAATAACTTATAGTAGTGTTCGCATACATTTAGGCGCAAAAAAAACTTGTACCACGTATTTTCTTGTATAATTACTGTAATAATTATATGTAAAGCGGAATATTTAATTTATAGTAAAATATTTGAAAAAAAAATAAAAATTTGGGTGAACATCGAATCGAACTCCAGATATTTTCCGTTCGAAATTTGTTGTTAATAGGTCAACATCTCTATCACTTAGGCTACTCAGTTATAATATTTTGAAATGTAAATTAGAAATATAAGAAAAGCGTTCCGGAGTTACTGAATGAATTGGGTAATTATACATTAGATTCTTTGAATTTTTCTTATACATATTCGCAAACATTTTTAAGAATTCATATTCCAAACTCCTTTAAATTTAACAATTCTTGAAATTTTTAAATATTTTAAATTGTTTTTAAATTCTTTATATTATAAAAATTATTGAGATTTTTTAAATACTTTAAATTCCCTAAAATTCATTGATTATATTAAATATTGTTTAATAGTTCTCTAGTTGTTTAAGATCTTGATTAATTTCTATTGTTTAGAATTTTGAAACCTTTCTCCAAATGTATTATTTAAATTCTTTAGATTCTTTAAATTCATTAGCCTTTAATTTTTATAGTTCGTTTAAATTTTTAAAATTCTGTAGATTTTTAAAATGTTTCAAATTGATAAAGAATTCTTTTAACATAACAACAAACTTATTCTCGAATTTAGAGTTATAATTATTGCTATTATTACACTCGAATTTCGAATTTATTTTGTTGTTTTTGATGTTTTGTAGCAATGTTTATTGTGATGAATTTTGACCACTATAAATGTTGTTACATTATGTAACAATATAAGATTTATGAGGTTTAAAAATAAGAAAAATGTTACTATAACAAGAGTTGTAGTTGCAGAAACGACAATAAATTCACGTTTAAAAATATTTGGATGAAATATATTTGCTGCAAATAAAAGTATACTAGTTTTTGCTGTACATAATGAGCAGCGATTCAATGAAGTGGTGAGACACAAAAGCATACACGGAAATTACAAATTCTAGTGATTGTCTGATTTTACAAATGATTCAGTAAAATTCTATTAAGAAATATTGAAAAATCAACTTTCCCAGTTAAATTTTAAAACGATTGTAATAGATTTTAAGTAAAATTATAATAAAAACCAGATTTTTACTAATTTCTATTAATATTTTAGTTCAATTGTAAATAATACTGGAAGTCCAGTAATAAAATAGTAATAAAGTATCTAGAAAAATACTACATCCATTCCTTTTTATGAAAAAAACGGATTACTAGTTAATTTATCTGAAATCAGGTCAAAATAGTTACCAGATTTCTAGTAATCAGAATATTTCACCTGTATTCTAGTAAATTTGATATAAATATAATTTTTATTTGAATTCCAGTAAAAATTTTAACCGTTAATCACATTTTTACATCGTTTTATCTGGTGCACCTTCGTCGATTAATCAGTCTATTGTTAAATAATAAAACCGTCGGACGTGAAAGTGAGAAGTAAAGCATAGTATATAAAATAAGAAAAAAGTTGTGTGGAAAGTGAAGTAAAACAAACGGATGCATTTAAATCAACATTAATGGAAAATGAGGTTTCACGCGAAATCATTCAAATATTAATTGGTAAGTTTGCATAATTATTTAACAAAATAAATCGCATGTCTTTAGTAAATTTAGCTTTTTTTCGTCGGTAAACAAAAAATCCTTTTTACACGACCCGCTAAAAAAAATGGCGATACACAGTGTTTTTTTTCATATTAATATCGATGAATTTAAATTTTTCGATTATTCATGGCTTGTGTGAGTAGCGCTTCCAATCGTATGAGGATACCAAAGGATAGGTCGTTTGTGACTAGCCTCTTAAGATAAGTAATTTTTTCGACGTTAAATTCACGTATTACCACAAAAATTGGTAAAAGTAGTTGCTAGCGATGCGATGGACAATATTTTGAATGATCAATTTGTAACCATTACAATAAAGTTGTATTTTTACCAAAAAATATCCTTAAAATTAATGCCAACTCTCACTAATACATTAAAAAAATCGCATAAACAAAGGATAAACATAGAATGTACATAATTTTTTAATTTAATAATTTTAAGATTAATTTAAATTTTTTTCGATTCAGATGAATTTCTTCATGTTCACCACTATCGAAATCCTAGCTTTCATTTAAACCACCAGTACTAACAATAATCACAGTATGAACGAATTTAAATGTTGTTTGTGTTCAGAATTAATTCAATTTCCGAATTTGAAACCCCATCTTTCATTCATCCATAAACTTAAATTTAAAAAGTCTAATTGTATTTTTGATTTTATTTGCAATGAAAGTGAGTGTGGTTTAACTTTTACTTCTTTTAAGCATTTTGATTGTAAAATCAAACATGATAATACTCCACTTTCTGTTGTTCAGATGTCAGAAATTGTGTGTATAAGTACGATAGAAGCTGACAAGTCAAACCATAATACAAACACGTTACAAAAATATATAAACTGCCGAATAGGTAGAAATTTGGTTTTACTCTAACATGAGAAATGCCACCATTGTGCTGGCAATAGCTTATTCTATAGACATAAAAAAATACGGGTTTGCACCCATTTTAAAGGAATTTATGCATGAACTTAATCTGTTAGAAAATATATCTGACAAGTTAAATATTCTAAAAGATTTCGGTCTAAAAGAAAATTCTTGCTTAAATAGTTCTAAACATTTTCATTCAGCAGAAAACATGATCTTCGACGTTATGCATGACTTACTAGAAGGAATACATAGTTCCCATGGCATTTAAACTAGTACTTCATTATTTTATAATAGAAAAAGGGTGTTTCACTGTTGAATATTTAAATGAGAAAATTAATTTATTCAAGTATGGTCCCACAGAAGCAAAAAATAAGCCAAGTCCAAATTTTACTTGAGCTATTCTCACATCTTCCGGTAATGGAATTAAACAGAAAGCGTTGCAGACATGGGTTCTGTTAAGAGCATTGCTATTTCTCATTTCATCATCAAAAGCAATCTTGGAAAAAGAGCACATGGTTCTTATTACGTTACTTCTGAAAATATTAAGATTATGTTTTGCTCCAATATTAAATATTCATGCGATAGCAGAATTAGATGGTTATATTAAACAACATCATTACCGGTTTAAATTGCTTTTTCCAAATACAAATTTTATTAACAAACATCACCACATTATGCATTACCCAGATAGTATTTTAAAGAAAGGCCCACTTGTTCAGTATTCTTGTTTGAGGTTTGAAGCTAAGCATCTTGCAATCAAAAAACAAATAGCGTTAAGTCAAAATTTTATTAATGTGCCCAAAAGCATTGCAAACCGACAGGTTATTTTACAAAGCAATAATATATCAAATCAGTATTATATTGATTTCGATGTTGAAATAATATCTTTCAAAATTGTAATTGTAGATAGATGCTTGTCGAAAGAAAACTTAATAGATTTGTACCCAAATTTTGGAAACTTTTTAAACATAATAAAGTTTTCTGATGAATTAAACGCATTTGAAATAGATGATTGCGATATGGTCAACATTTCAGAATAACTCTAGCAAATATATTTCAATAAAACAATACTATTAATCCCCAATAAATAACCCCATACCACAATAAAGTAGCTTACTAATTTCCAATACACATTAACGATTCATTTTAACAATTTTTTTTAATAATACTTGTTATTTATTAAGTTTTGCAACTATTACTAGCACCGCAACCATTGTGTAGCACGAATATATCTGAGACTGGATCAGGAAACCAAGTGTCAATGGAATATATCGATTACAAGCGCCCTCCTGCTTCGGGATATTATAGTTCAGTAAGAAATATTTTTTAAACTTATTTACTTAGGACAATTTATTATTCAGTATTTATTTTATTTCTAGGAATAGGATCTAAAATCCATAATATTCACAAAAAAACCAGCAACTTTACCAAAAATTGGGAACCCAAAGGGAGGTAGGCCATACTGACCTATTAAATATAACACGGATAATTGTAGATGATCTGGTGTCTGTCTGTGGAAAGTAAGCCTAGTTTCTTTTAGTTTTGTTTCGAACCTCCATATACCTATACAAATTAATTTTTAAACATTTTGAATAGCTATCCACAAACCGCTGATAAAATTAACTGTGCTAAGGCGATCGTTCTCTGCTACCCGCAATTAAAGTGTATCCCAATGGAAGGGCTGCCTGATTATGTAATACCACTAAAGTTTAACAATAATATAAATCTGTAATATAAAAATGAACCGCTGAATGTGTTGCTAAGCGCAAATCTCAAGAGCAGCTGAACCGATTTCGCTAATTCTTTTTTTAGAATATTCCTTGAAGTACGAGGATGGGTCTTACGGAGAGAAAAATTTAAAAAATTGCCTGAACAAGTCTAAAAACAACACTTTTCTATACGAATGTTTTTGTCCCTTTCTTTCTTTTGATTTTCACATGCACGAATATAAAATACAACAAAACAATTCTACAATAAAAACAACGCCTGTTTTATTGTGCATTTATATTCATGCATATGAAACTCAAAAGAAAGAAAGGGACAAAAACATTCAAGGCAAAACAATTGAGTGCCGTTAGTATCGTATAAAAAATGTCGATATTTGTCAATCTACAATGTTACTAAATCTAAAAGCCACAAATTTCTATAAAATTAAAAAAGTGTTGTGTGTTTGTGACTCATTTATACTAAATATGCCTCCTATAAGGCGGCGGACAAATTTAGGCAGAAGAACCCGAAATGCAACGAATCAAATTAATTATCAATCTAATCGTACTGCCCAGGAACGTGAAAGAATTCGGTTAAGACAGACCCGTGAAGCGCGACATTCGACTAATAATGGTGCAAGTTTGAATCGATCTGCTTTCTGTTACGATATGTCAATTGATTACAGTGCCTACAACTGTGTTACTATTGGACCTATGACCTCAGTTTGCCAATATTGTAAGGCATTGAAATACAAAAATGAGGCCAATGGATTGTGTTGCGCAAATGGAAAGGTGAAATTGATACCATTGCTTCCACCTCCAGAGCCATTGTACTCATTGGTTTTAGGAATAGGAACAGATTCCATACACTTTTTAAAGAATATTCATCAACACAGCGACTGCTTTCAAATGACTTCATTTGGAGCAACAAAAGTAGCTCGGGAAAATTTCATGATAACTTCCAAGGTTCGTAATAGTATTTGTAGTTGTATGTTTATTAATTATAACTATTATAGCCCATATACATTTTTACAATATATTTTTTCCCTTTACAGATACAAGGTCAAATGTATCACAGAGCAGGTTCTTTGTTACCAGTGCTTGATAGCGACTACAAGTTTTTGCAAATTTATTTTATGGGCAATTGTCCACAAGAAATCAATCAACGTTGTGAACATAGCAAATTTAGTGAAAAGGTCAATAGTTGAACAATTACAAAACTTATTTCACGAACACAATCAATTAACTATATGTATTATTTAAAAGTGCAATAGATATGATGACATCTGATGATCACAAAATGGTTATCAGAGCAGATAAAACTCCTGTGGGCCAACATGCAGGACGTTTTAATGCACCTACTATCGATGAAGTTGCCATTGTTGTAGTTGGAGAAAATTTGGAGTCACGTGGTATTGTTTTACATCGTCGAAATAATCAATTACAACGTATTAAGGAAACACATCGCTCATATTATGCATTATACTTTGGCAAGGTGAAGATGTCTCTGATTTCTCAATCAAGATAATAAATCCCATTACAGGTAATTGAAATATTGGTTTATGAGATGTTACATCATCTACTATATCACCTACTAAATAGTTTAATTTGGTATTCAACTGTCATCATTATAATAAAAAAAATATTTACAGGTTCTGAAATCAACAAAAAAGTAAATTCAATGAACTATTATTCATACCGCCTAATGATCAGAGAAAATGAAGACAATCACATCTTGAAATGCCGGCGATTATGTCACAGATATGTTGTTGATATGTATGTAAAGATTGAAACGGAGAGATTAACATTCATCAGGTTGAATCAGACCAAACTTCGATCTGAAGAGTATATTCACCTTCGAGATGCAATTAATTCTGATGGAAATGCAGAAAATGTTGGCCGGATGACTATTCTTCCAGCAACCTACATATCGGAAGTCCTCGGCATATGCATGAATATGCTCAAGATGCAATGTTCTATGTTTGGCATTATGGCACAGCAGATTTGTTCATTACACTTACATGTAATCCACAATGGCTAGGAATTAAACAAGCGTTATTCCCTGGCCAATCACCTATTGATCGTCATGACATTACAGCAAGAGTCTTCAGACAAAAGTTGAAATCTTTAAAGGATTTAATTGTGAAACATCGTGTGTTTGGTAAGACACGCTGCTGGATGTAGTAGAGTGGCAGAAACGTGGATTGCCGCATGCACATATTTTGATTTGGTTGGTTGAAAAAATTAGGCCAAATGAAGTTGATGAAGTCATATCAGCTGAAATCCCTAATGAGCAAGTAGATCCTGGCTTGCATGAGGTAGTTATCAAAAACATGATACATGGTCCATGTGGAATACTTAATCAAAATGCACCGTGTATGCTAGATGGTAAATGTTCAAAGCGCTATCCACAGACATTAATATCGGAAACAATTACTGGAAATGATGGTTATCCACTCTATCGTCGGCGATCACTAGCAGACAATGGAAGATCAACAATTGTCAAAGTAAATCAAGAAGATATTGAAATAGATAATCGTTGGATTGTTCCATATTCACCGATCTTATCAAAAACTTTCAAAGCACACATCAATGTTGAATCTTGCCATTCAGTAAAATCTATCAAGTACTTATGTAAATATGTAACCAAAGGAAGTGATATGGCTGTGATTGGATTTGGTGCAGAGAATTCAAATGATGAAGTAACCCAATACTAAATGGGCCGCTATATTAGCAGTAATGAAGCATTTTGGCGAATTTTTTCTTTTCCAATTCATGAAAGACGCCCCACAGTTGTTCACTTAGCTGTGCACTTAGAAAATGGACATAGAGTGTATTTCACAGCTCAGAATGCAGTACAGAGAGCTCACCATGCACCATCTACTACCTTAACCAGTTTTTTCGAGATGTGCCAAAATGATCATTTCGCACAAACACTGCTCTATTCTGAAATGCCAAAATATTATACTTGGGTTCCAGGATACCCAGGTGTATATTCAACCGATGCAATAGGTCCAATTTATTCCGTTCATCCAAGCAACGATGCATGTTTTTATTTACGGCTGCTATTAGTCAATGTGCGTGGCCCAACATCATTCCAACATTTACGAATAGTTGATGGTGAATTGTGTGGATCTTACAGAGAAGCCTGTCATCGTTTGCAACTGTTAGAAAACGATGCACATTGGGATCAAACTCTCAATGATGCTGTAATTTCATCACAAGCTCATCAAATACGAACATTGTTTTCCATTATCATATGTACACGCTTCCCATAAAAACCAATTGATTTGTGGATAAAATACAAAGATAATATGTGTGACGATATTTTATTTAATATACGCAATAGAACAGGGAATCCAAATTTACAAATAAGTGAAGACATTTACAATGAGGATATTTGCTTGATGATGTCAAACAAGCTATTATGTCAATTGGGGATGGCCGCGCCCAATCGCCCAATGCATGATGCTTTTCATCAAGAGTTACAACGTGAAAAATCGTATGATCTGAATACTTTGAAAGAATCGATTCAAATAAATCTTCCACTGTTGAACGAAGAACAGAAGTATTAATAAATGATGGAACTGGAGGGATTTACTTCTTGGACGCTCCAGGTGGTACAGGAGAAACTTTTTTGATTACTTTAATATTGGCAACAATTCGCTCAAAAAATGAAATTGCTCTTGCTCTTGCTTCATCAGGCATTGCAGCAACTTTGCTTGAAGGCGGTCGAACAGCCCATTCAGCTCTAAAATTGCCATTGAATATGCAAAGCAACGAAATTCCAGCCTGCAACACTTCCAAGAATTCTGCAATGGCAAAGGTTTTGCAGCAATGTGAACTAATAGTATGGGATGAATGCACGATGGCGCATAAAAGATCTTTAGAGGCTTTAGATAGAACCTTAAAAGATCTACGGAACAACCAAAACCAATTTGGTGGCGCAATGATTTTATTATCAGGAGATTTTCGGCAAACATTGCCAGTGGTTCCACGTTCAACGCAAGCTGATGAACTGAATGCATGTTCAAAGTCCTCCAATTTGTGGAAACATGTCAAGGTATTACATTTAAGCAAGAATATGCGTGTAATGTTGCAAAATGATCAATCTGGAGACATATTCTCTAAACGACTCATTGATATTGGTAATGACAAATTTCCTGAGAGTTTTTGTCAGTTAACGCAATCAAAAGCTGAACTCATTCAAAAAGTGTTTCCAAATGTTGCTCAAAATTACTTATTCCATGATTGGTTGAGCGAACGAGCTATACTGGCTGCCAAAATCACTGATGTAAATAAATTAAATTTCAAAATTCAAGATGACATTCCTGGCGAAATGAGGACATATAAATCAGTTGATACGGCAACTAATGACGATGATGTCGTGAACTATCCACCGGAATTTTTAAACTCACTAGATTTGCCAGGATTGCCACCTCACAATCTTCAATTAAAGGTTGGATCTGTAGTTATAATGTTGCGAAATATTAACCAACCGCGACTTTGTAACGGCACACGTAATCATATTGAAAGGAAAGTATAAAGGAGAATACGTTTTGATACCCCGCATTCCAATGATTCTGACTGACGTACCATTCGAGTTTAAACGACTGCAGTTTCCTGCTTTCGCTATGACTGTAAACAAATCCCGGGGGCAGTCATTAAGTGTTTGTGGTATTAATCTAGAAAACCCATGTTTCTCGCATGGTCAATTGTATGTTGCCTGTTCCCGTGTTGGAAAACCATCTGCTCTGTTTGTTTACGTGCGAGGTAATCAAACAAAAAATATTGTGTACCATAAAGTACTACAATAAAAATTAAACTTAATTTAGAATAAGTAAAAATAAAATGAAATATAATAAGTAGGTATCATAATAAGAAATCTGAAATTGTAATTTTCATTGTGATTTTTTAGTGACTATTAAAAGAATTTTAAGTGTTTTATAATTTTTATTTTTTGACATAATGTAATTGTTGACTTATTAACTTTCTTTTTTCTTTTTTATCTTACTAGTTGACCCGGTGTCCCGAATAACAGAATAAGTATTAAAAAAAAAAAAATTAAAGAATCGCCTGTTAGGCGGTACGAAGTTCGCCGGGTCAGCTAGTTAATATATATAAATCTATATTTTTTTTTTTAGAGTTTATGGTTCAACTCAAGAGGTTCCATTTTCCAAAAAAAGGCAAACGAACGGATCGAATTTCGGCTGAGCAATATGCGCAAAACATTGCCAATCGGCACGAAAAAAAATATGTTGCAATAACTGTTTAATAATGTTTCCAATGCACCCACGAATATATCATATAAGTAGCTACATTTATACCAAATTTTAAATTTCATCAATTATACCAAAGTTATAGAAATTCAAAGTTTGATTTTTAAAAATACATGTCGTCGGTTTGCGAGAAAAGTGACACATGTCAAAATTGCCCAATTTTGAGATAATAGGAAAAAAATCCTTTAAATATAACAATCTTTTATCTGGCATAGTGTCACTTTGAAACTACCCATAGTGTTCAATAGATGTGACGTTGAATTTGATGAATTCAACTACATATTTTATAACAAAAAAAAAAAAAAAAATTCAAATCGTTTTCCTCACAAATATGATATTTTTAGTTGTGTCACTTTTCTCGCAAACCGACGATGTGTTTCCCATGTAAAATTAACGTCGCCTTGTGGGTCGGGTTAATGTTAATATTAAGAGCTAAAATTTACAGGATTTTTTTTAACTTCTTAGAAGAGTCGTAGGAGACGTATCGACCAAAATTCAAAAATGACTCTTATAAGGACCACCCTAATATATTGTATATATTTGTAATATAGTTACATCGTTTTCTTTAATGCATATATCATTTTTTTTTAGTTGTGTCACTTTTCTCGGAAACCAACGATGTGTTTCCCATGTAAAACTTTCGTCGCCTTGGGGGTCACCTGAATTCCGTTTTATATTATGTGATTTCCTCTTTATTTTTACTTTGACATTATCAGACATCCAGTAAATTTTTTTTACTAGATTCAACTAGATTGTCAAGTATGCTCAACTCTAGTGAATTTACTAGAATTTGTTTTTACCGTGATAGAGTACCATTTTTGCTAATAGTCATGAGGAAATTTGCATGGCTGCGCTATACTGAACGCCGCCAATGATTTACACCATTCCCATCCAGATACAAAGTAATCACATATTTCGGCCAATACTATGATTTGAGCGCTGACACCTCTTAAGGTTTCCATTATTTTAGAATTTTTTTATGTTATACGATGATGAAGTTGCATTCTACACCTAATCTATACATCAAAATAACTACATAACTTACTTTGTTCTCACAATTGAAAATTAAATATTAGTGCATGATTAACTTTTCTTACCACATATGAAACCACGCTATTAAAATCTGACATTTAAACTAATATTGAATTGATTCCGAAATTCGGAATATTATATGTAGCTATAACTTCTCAACATTTTGTTTTTTTTTCGTATGAAAATAATAAATTTATTTGATTTCCTACCTTACATCAAAATAATACTTAAATCACGTCGAAAATGCCTCGATGAATGTTAATTGCGCATGCGCATTATTTAGTTGCAGCTTTACATCGCATAATTTTCAGATCTTTTAGGTCGCAGTGCGGGGTGGCTTGAGCCCCCACATGGCCCTCAAGTAATAATAATAATAATAAATACATCGCATAATCTAGTAATTGTATGAAATAAACGTTTGATGTATGTCTTACATCAGAATAAGATGTAAAGGTGAAATCGCATACGCCTCGATGCAAAGCTTCTGTCGAAATTCGTCACAAGATTTTCAACTGTATAGACGAAGAGAAGGAACGGAGCACGAATAGAGTAATATAAAAATCATTTTTAATTTTAATCATATCTATTAAATACTAAATATAAAAAAAAATTGAAATTTCGACATTTGGGCTTAAACAGTTTCAAAACTGATTCGATTAATATTTATACTGCATATTCGATGAAGGTGATGGTTAGCGATCATTTTCTCGTTCATTTAAATTTATTAACTCGATTTCAACTGATCCATTTGGCATTATGTGGCCTAGTTCACGCTCCATAAATAAACAGGAAATTTTGATAAGATAAGATTAAGGTCAACTTTATTGCCATAATTTAAATTCACTATACAAGTTATTTTTTATACAATGATATTGAATATTTAAATTCATTGTCAATGTCAAATATTTTGTCTATATAATTTAACTATTAACTTAATAACCACAAAACCGCTAAGTTGTAAGACACAACACAATACATAAATTTGGCAAGATTTTCAAATTAAATTGAAAACGCGGGACATTAACCCGAATAATTTGTGTTAAACTTAAAAACCAGCACAACTTGTTCGAAACACATAATTTCTCAATGGGTGAAAATTCTTATGCGATACCAACTATATAACAACTCTATCAAAATAAAACAAGACAATAAAACGGACATATTGACTAGGTAGGAAATCACCGGTCTCGCAACCAGTTCCTAAACACATTATAGTATTTTTTCGACAAAAAACGGGTCTATTGTTAAAGCTATATACGGAAAGAAGTGTTAATCCGATACTATGCATAGTAATCGAACAACCATAAGTTCCGCCTGCGCATAAATTTGTTCTAAACTCGTTTTAATATCACAAGTTGTAATGTAACTAAATTTTAATTTTGATTAACGACCAAAACAAAACCATCATCTAACACTAATCAAGAAATTCTAGTTCCTTCCTCAATATATATAGACAATTTACTTCATTGATCAAAACAAAACAATAATAATACGGGCGTAAGTCGTTGCACCACGCGGTGTTTAGAACTGGTATATCCGTTTCGTATTTTGACTATAAATTACCATAAATTGTCTCATCTTAAGCTTCCCTTTGTTTAACCCAACTATATATTTGTATAGTTGCTGAATGTTAATAAATAAAATGTGCGCCCAAACTTATTTTAATGTCATGAGGTTGATTTGGCTTAATGTTAAAAAGTTTTTCTATACACAGCAATAAAGCTTATTGAAAGTTTTGTGTATGGATATTGTTTCCCGCGTAGAACAATGTGGTTTGATCAAGGCCATAGTAAACACATTAGTACACCTTTCACCATAGAATATTTCGAATATAATTATTATTTTGTTTTAAATCGCACAAACCTTGGCCATAGCCTTGATCAAAAATATTTCAGTTAAATTAACATAATATTTGATGCTTAGCCTATTAACATAAATCAAACTCAACCTATTGATATTAACCAATTATAATTCTCAGTCAGTGAGGGAAATTCTTGTTTTTATCGAGAATCAAGATTTTCAACTTTCATTTTGTTTGGCGCGCTAATATATGCGGATGTTTTTTAAAGGTATAATTTATGAACAAAATACGAATAAAGCGAACCTGTTACTTAGAGCAATGACTTAAGATAGCTAGAACTTTATTAGATAATAATTTCTGTTTTGATCGTAAATCACATCTATAATCTGAACTTTGTGGTAGAAAAACTGGTTTAAGAGATATGTGGAAATATGGCAGTGTGTTATTTGCCTGAATGGAAGCGCAGAGTTTGTTAGCTTGAATTTTCGATTTATTCAAAATACCCGTTTATAAAGGGGGACCATAAATTAAATAAGTCGCTCAGTTTGATATGTAGTCAAAGGGTCAAAACTAGTTTAGTAGCCGGACGGAATCTAAGAAAACTAATATTAATCCAAGGCAGATCTAATGATGTAAATTAGAATACCAAAAGCTGAACCGTTATATTACACCTTTGGAATTTAGCATTTTCGCAGTGATATGTGATGGCTAGTGAAATTAATAGGTTTCTAATTAATAGTTTATTCTACAGCATAAACCGCTTAGATCCGCTGCCTGTTAAAATTTTCCGAGACGGATCTATCTGTAAAAGATTATTTTAAAATTAAAAATCATAAGGAAAACGACTGCTCTCTGGACGATTGCTAAACAATTTTTTTATTCATTTCTACTTGTTTCTGTTTGGTGTTTTAACCTTTTGCTAAAATATTTTTTTAAATTTTAATTTTATTATTAATAGAACCAATAAAAAATGACCTTTTGACATTAAAACAAGTTTAGCGCTTTTCATAAATGGGTTACAAATTTAATTGCACTTAACTGTGTTCAAAACGATTTGATTTGTAAACGGATATACCGGTTATAGCCGCGCGTGGATCATTCATTGACTTTGGTTATTGCTTTGTTTTGCTCAGAAGAATAAATTGCAGATTTTTATTAATTTTTATTGGAGAAGGAATTATAATTTATTACTAAAGATTTTGATTTTAAAACGGGTTTCCAAATATCTACGAGACGAATAACATTAATTTTCAGCTGTGTCCTTGTAATTTTTACAAATACGTAGAATTTTTCTTGAGATTTAGGAATAGGTTGCGATTTTGTGAATTATTTGGAACAAGTTTTGCTGGTTTTTAAAATGTGCATGCACATTGGAATGTAGTACCAGTTTGCTGTTAGAGTTGTTTCAGTATCACATCAATCTTATTTAATTTAATCAAATCAAGCATCAGGGTTGTATAATTTTTATTTAATTTATTTTTTTTACTACATTGTTCTATGGTTAAATTTTGTTCGTATTGTTTTCATCAGATGTCAGCTACTTTGTTGAAAATCGCGAACAGCTAATTTTTATTTATTTATTTACTTGACTTGCTACAAAAATGTATCCATATCCCACTTACACAATCCACTTTGAGCTAAATCTTATTCACAGCAGTTTGTGCAAGGAGAGGAATGTAGTTGTAGAAATGTAGCCAGCACATTATGCATTCTCAGACAAACATACCAGGTACGGCTGCGTTTTTGGATGATATCTTTTATTGATTCATCTAGCTGGTCCACGTTCAACTAACTCACTAGTTATTCAATTAAATTAAAGTAGTTTAAGGTATGAAAACAAAACAAAAGGGTAAGTTGCATAAAAGTTGTAATAATAGAATGTGACGGTTAAGGGATAAACGAGTTGAGAATATTGAATTTTGGGTCAGGAAGAATAATACAAAGCTTTTATTATCAATTGGTTATGGTTCGCTGAAAAAGTTAATAGCGAAATTATTTAGAATTTCTTTACGCAATATAAAGATATTAGGGTAAAACAATAGAGAAGTCCACGAATCTCCTTTACACCCTACAAAAGTAACCGAATGGTTTGCTTTATAAGTGAAAGTAGTTTCTACGATAGTATGAGAAAATTGAATTTCTACAAGTTATTTGAAAATGCTTGGGGAACTCTTTCTTTTAAATCCAAAAGATTTTGTTTTCTTATGAGGTCTACATGATGTGTATGTGGTGAAATGATTTCGAAAACTCAGTTCCTACAAAAATTAATGAAATATCAAAGGGATTTGCAACAAAAGGATATACACAATTATCAGTGTAAATGGGGGACATAGTATTAATCTGTAATGTATATGTAATTACCTACCACTCCGAACTAAGAGGAAAATAAAAAAAATTTCAAAATTTAAATGACCGCGTTTTAAACGGAACACCCTGTACAATTATCTAATTTAGCGTAATTTCTTTACTAGATTGCTTAACCTAAATGCTGAAAATTCTACATAATGTGTCAATAGGCTTTTTATAAATTACACACTTTTCACGAATAGAAAACTGTGTAAATTACAGAATATAATTTAGTTGCACAACTATGATTACAGCAAATGATCTAGCAAAATGTACCTAGCAATCGTCTTACACAAGAAAAAATGGTAGTTTGAATCTTCACAATCGACCTTCCGAGAGGGTGTTAAAGATGGTAAAAATTGTTTTTGTTTAAAGATAACTAAAAATATAAAGGGCTAAAACGTCATTAGGTGGTCAGAACTTCGTGACGGTGATTCTAAAATGATACAGTTAATTCCGAGAATCTACACTGCCGCTAGTAGTTTTACCATGGCTAAACTTACAGTTCTGACAGTAAATACTCAGGAAACATACCCAGATCGACAGATCCAAATGGTTTGTGGTATGACAATTGCAGGTCTCAACGCCTATTGATAGAGGTATCAATCATCGAAATCGGAGCACATTTGCAGATTTTCGATTTTTGTGGCTCTGAATTTGTGGGCTATAGTTCAGTTCATTATCAAAAGAATTGAATTTTCCACTGAACGTGTAGAAATATTCGACCGATCCAAACGGCCGTTGGTATGACAATTAAAGGTCTCAACGCCTATTGATAGAGGTATCAATCATCGAAATCGGAGCACATTTGCAGATTTTCGATTTTTGTGGCTCTGAATTTGTGGGCTACAGTTCAGTTCATTTTCAAAAAAATTGAATTTTCCACGGAACGTGTAGAAATATTCGACCGATCCAAATGGCCGTTGGTATCACAATTTCAGGTCTCAAGGCCTATCGATAGAGGTATCAATCATCGAAATCGGAGCACATTTGCAGATTTTCGATTTTTGTGGCTCTGAATTTGTGGGCTATAGTTCAGTTGATTGATAATCATCGAAATCGGTGCACATTTGCAGATTTTCGATTTTTGTGGCTCTGAATTTGTGGGCTATAGTTCAGTTGATTTTCAAAAAATTGAAATTTCCACGGAACGTGTAGAAATATTCGACCGAGCTAAATGGCCGTTGGTATCACAATTACAGGTCTTAACGCCTATTGATAGAGGTATTAATCATCGAAATCGGAGCACATTTGCAGATTTTCGATTTTTGTGGCTCTGAATTTGTGGGCTATAGTTCAGTTGAATTTCAAAAAATTGAAATTTCCACTGAACGTGTAGAAATATTCGACCGATCTAAATGGCCGTTGGTATGACAATTTCAGGTCTCAACGCCTATCGATGGAGGTATCAATCATCGAAATCGGAGCACATTTGCAGATCTTCGATTTTTGCGGCTCTGAATTTGTGGGCTATAGTTCAGTTGATTTTCAAAAAAATTAAATTTTCTACGGAATGTGTAGAAATATTCGACCGATCTAAATGGCCGTTTTTATGACAATTACAGGTCTCAACGCCTATTGATAGAGGTATAAATCATTAAAATCGGAGCACATTTGCAGATTTTCGATTTTTGTGGCTCTGAATTTGTGGGCTATAGTTCAGTTGATTTTCAAAAAAATTGAATTTTCCACGGAACCTGTAGAAATATTTGACCGATCTAAATGGCCGTTGGTATGACAATTACAGGTCTCAACGCCTATCGATAGAGGTATAAATCATCGAAATCGGAGCACATTTACAGATTTTCGATTTTTGCGGCTCTGAATTTGTGGGCTATAGTTCAGTTGATTTTCAATAAAATTAAATTTTCCATGGAACGGCAGAAATATTCGACCGAGCTAAATGGCCGTTGGTATCACAATTACAGGTCTTAACGCCTATTGGTAGAGGTATCAATCATCGAAATCGGAGCACATTTGCAGATTTTCGATTGTTGTGGCTCTGAATTTGTGGGCTATAGTTCAGTTGATTTTCAAAAAATTGAAATTTCCACGGAACGTGTAGAAATATTCGACCGATCTAAATGGCCGTTGGTATGACAATTACAGGTCTCAACGCCTATTGATAGAGGTATAAATCATTAAAATCGGAGCACATTTGCAGATTTTCGATTTTTGTGGCTCTGAATTTGTGGGCTATAGTTCAGTTGATTTTCAAAAAAATTGAATTTTCCACGGAACCTGTAGAAATATTCGACCGATCTAAATGGCCGTTGGTATGACAATTACAGGTCTCAACGCCTATCGATAGAGGTATCAATCATCGAAATCGGAGCATAATTGCAGATTTTCGATTTTTAAAGCTCTGAATTTGTGGGCTATTGTTCAGTTGATTTTCAATAAAATTAAATTTTCCATGGAACGTGCAGAAATATTCGACAAAGCTAAATGGCCGTTGGTATCACAATTACAGGTCTCAACGCCTATCGATAGAGGTATCAATCATCGAAATCGGAGCATAATTGCAGATTTTCGATTTTTAAAGCTCTGAATTTGTGGGCTATTGTTCAGTTGATTTTCAATAAAATTAAATTTTCCATGGAACGGCAGAAATATTCGACCGAGCTAAATGGCCGTTGGTATCACAATTACAGGTCTTAACGCCTATTGGTAGAGGTATCAATCATCGAAATCGGAGCACATTTGCAGATTTTCGATTGTTGTGGCTCTGAATTTGTGGGCTATAGTTCAGTTGATTTTCAAAAAATTGAAATTTCCACGGAACGTGTAGAAATATTCGACCGATCTAAATGGCCGTTGGTATGACAATTACAGGTCTCAACGCCTATCGATAGAGGTATCAATCATCGAAATCGGAGCATAATTGCAGATTTTCGATTTTTAAAGCTCTGAATTTGTGGGCTATTGTTCAGTTGATTTTCAATAAAATTAAATTTTCCATGGAACGTGCAGAAATATTCGACCGAGCTAAATGGCCGTTGGTATCACAATTACAGGTCTCAACGCCTATTGGTAGAGGTATCAATCATCGAAATCGGAGCACATTTGCAGATTTTCGATTGTTGTGGCTCTGAATTTGTGGGCTATAGTTCAGTTGATTTTCAAAAAATTGAAATTTCCACGGAACGTGTAGAAATATTCGACCGATCTAAATGGCCGTTGGTATGACAATTACAGGTCTCAACGCCTATCGATAGAGGTATCAATCATCGAAATCGGAGCATAATTGCAGATTTTCGATTTTTAAAGCTCTGAATTTGTGGGCTATTGTTCAGTTGATTTTCAATAAAATTAAATTTTCCATGGAACGTGCAGAAATATTCGACCGAGCTAAATGGCCGTTGGTATCACAATTACAGGTCTTAACGCCTATTGGTAGAGGTATCAATCATCGAAATCGGAGCACATTTGCAGATTTTCGATTGTTGTGGCTCTGAATTTGTGGGCTATAGTTCAGTTGATTTTCAAAAAATTGAAATTTCCACGGAACGTGTAGAAATATTCGACCGATCCAAATGGCCGTTGGTATCACAATTTCAGGTCTCAACGCCTATCGATAGAGGTATCAATCATCGAAATCGGAGCATAATTGCAGATTTTCGATTTTTGTGGCTCTGAATTTGTGGGCTATAGGTAGTTCAGTTGATTTTCAAAAAAATTAAATTTTCCATGGAACGTGCAGAAATATTCGACCGAGCTAAATGGCCGTTGGTATCACAATTACAGGTCTTAACGCCTATTGGTAGAGGTATCAATCATCGAAATCGGAGCACATTTGCAGATTTTCGATTTTTGTGGCTCTGAATTTGTGGGCTATAGTTCAGTTCATTATCAAAAGAATTGAATTTTCCACTGAACGTGTAGAAATATTCGACCGATCCAAACGGCCGTTGGTATCACAATTACAGGTCTTAACGCCTATTGATAGAGGTATCAATCATCGAAATCGGAGCACATTTGCAGATTTTCGATTGTTGTGGCTCTGAATTTGTGGGCTATAGTTCAGTTGATTTTCAAAAAATTGAAATTTCCACGGAACGTGTAGAAATATTCGACCGATCCAAATGGCCGTTGGTATCACAATTTCAGGTCTCTACGCCTATCGATAGAGGTATCAATCATCGAAATCGGAGCACATTTGCAGATTTTCGATTGTTGTGGTTCTGAATTTGTGGGCTATAGTTCAGTTGATTTTCAAAAAATTGAAATTTCCACGGAACGTGTAGAAATATTCGACCGATCCAAATGGCCGTTGGTATCACAATTTCAGGTCTCTACGCCTATCGATAGAGGTATCAATCATCGAAATCGGAGCACATTTGCAGATTTTCGATTTTTGTGGCTCTGAATTTGTGGGCTATAGTTCAGTTGATTGATAATCATCGAAATCGGTGCACATTTGCAGATTTTCGATTTTTGTGGCTCTGAATTTGTGGGCTATAGTTCAGTTGATTTTCAAAAAATTGAAATTTCCACGGAACGTGTAGAAATATTCGATCGATCTAAATGGCCGTTGGTATGACAATTACAGGTCTTAACGCCTATTGATAGAGGTATCAATCATCGAAATCGGAGCACATTTGCAGATTTTCGATTTTTGTGGCTATGAATTTGTGGGCTATAATTCAGTTGATTTTCAAAAAATCTTAATTTTCCACGGAACGTGTAGAAATATTCGACCGATTTAAATGGCCGTTGGTATGACAATTACAGGTCTCAACGCCTATTGATAGAGGTATCAATCATCGAAATCGGAGCACATTTGCCGATTTTCAATTTTTGTGGCTCTGAATTTGTGGGCTATAGTTCAGTTGATTTTCAAAAAAATTGAAATTTCCACGGAACGTGTAGAAATATTCGACCAATCCAAATTGCCTATTGATAGATGTATCAATCATCGAAATCGGAGCACATTTGCAGATTTTCGATTTTTGTGGCTCTGAATTTGTGGGTTATAGTTCAGTTGATTTTCAAAAAAATTAAATTATCCACGGAACGTGTAGAAATATTCGACCGATCCAAATTGCCTATTGATAGAGGCATCAAGCAACGAAATCGGAGCACATTTCCAGATTTTCGATTTTTGTGGCTCTGAATTTGTGGGTTATAGTTCAGTTGATTTTCAATAAAATTAAATTTTCCACGGAACGTGTAGAAATATTCGGCCGATCTAAATGGCCGTTGGTATCACAATTACAGGTCTTAACGCCTATTGGTAGAGGTATCAATCATCGAAATCGGAGCACATTTGCAGATTTTCGATTTTTGTGGCTCTGAATTTGTGGGCTATAGTTCAGTTGACTTTCAAAAAAATTGAATTTTCCACGGAACGTGTAGAAATATTCGACCGAGCTTAATGGCCGTTGGTATCACAATTACAGGTCTTAACGCCTATTGGTAGAGGTATCAATCATCGAAATCGGAGCACATTTGCAGATTTTCGATTGTTGTGGCTCTGAATTTGTGGGCTATAGTTCAGTTCACTTTCAAAAAAATTGAATTTTCCACGGAACGTGTAGAAATATTCAACCGATCCAAATGGCCGTTTGTATGACAATTACAGGTCTCAACGCCAATTGATAGAGGTATCAATCATCGAAATCGGAGCACATTTGCAGATTTTCTGTTTTTGTGGCTCTGAATTTGTGGGCTATAGTTCAGTTGATTTCCAAAAAAATTGAATTTTCCACGAAACATGTAGAAATATTCGACCGAGCTTAATGGCCGTTGGTATGACAATTACAGGTCTCAACGCCTATTGATAGAGGTATCAATCATCGAAATCGGAGCACATTTGCAGATTTTCGATGTTTGTGGCTCTGAATTTGTGGGCTATAGTTCAGTTGATTTTCAATAAAATTGAATTTTCCACGGAACGTGTAGAAATATTCGACCGAGCTTAATGGCCGTTGGTATCACAATTACAGGTCTTAAAAGTGAAAGCACGTGTGTCCAACTAAAAAATAGCCTCTAATACCTTGACTTTAGTTCCACCTTTTTCCATAAGATGTCTCTCAAGATCTGGTTGTTTACTGTTACTTGTACTATGACAGAATGTTTTTCGTATCAGACCGCAACAAAAACGTCTGTAGAATACAATTTTTTTTTTGCGATATCAATTCATTTTTGGTGTTTCTGAGACCTTGTCCATTGTTTCTAAACAATGGACAGCAAAGTATTACTGGAAGAATTTTGTGTAAGGCATGTAAGCTTTACCAAGCAATGTATTAGGTATAGAATTAGTGTAGAAGTTTCCTTCCGGAGACATTCTCAATGTAAGCAGGTCAAATTTTAGTATTAAAATGTTTAAAATGATTGGTGGTAAATTGATTTTGGTGGTAAATTGGTTTATGTCCTTTTCTCTTGATTAGTTAACCTGTACGTAATATTTACCATAGGCACATACTCGTACTTTTGTAGCAAAATTATATCATTAAATTTTTAAATTAAATAAAGTTTATATGAAATTTCGAATGGTTTTAACTCAACGAGTCAATTGCAAGATAATTTTGTAAATTAATAATTTTACACTCATCAAACCGCTCACACGAACGCATACACAAGAATTTGAATTCCCGTAAATTCCATGAACCATAATTTTATACATAGTTGTTGGCGTTAACAAAAATGCGTGTTGGGCGACTTGCTCATCCAAATTAAATCGAAAATTAATATTTAATTTATTAATGAGTAGCTTTATTTCCATGGTACTCAATACAAATGAATGTGGGATACAAATATGTAAATACAACAAATTTTAATGAAAGATGATATCGTCATTCACCTGTTACCATTTCTTAGTAGGTACTTGCACATATAAATAAAATTATGCTTCTACTTTTAAAGGTCGTTAAAAATAATTATTTTTAAATACCTATTGTAACCCTAAGGCTATATATGTACATAAGTAGTAATTGCAAAATCATGCAGTTTATGATTAATATACTGTGAACAATTTCACCATATTTGACTAATTCACTATATTTGTATTTTTTATTGCATCATAACGTATTAGTACATACAAAAGTTAAAGAGATCATTTATTCATGATTAATAATTGTAATCGATATTTCGCGAAAATACCACCCACAATACATAAATAACACGAATTTAAACGTACACCATCTGTTTAATAATCAACGATATATACTTAAACGCTTATCTGGTGTCGTATCGATTAAACGCAAATGAGTCACATAATTGTTTGTAATCTAACTATAGGGTGTAAAAACGCCTGGGAGTAAAATATTATGTAAACCGGAAAATAGGTATCATCATCTCATCGCGCCATAATATTATCAACAAGTGTTTTTCCAACGAAATCAAAATTGATCATTGCGTTCATAAACAAATTTTCATCCTCTTCTAAAAAAAATCCAAAAAAAAAATATTTAGGGGATCACAAGAAATAATTTATTGACATTTTATTCAAATTATTCAGCAGAAGAAGTATGTTTGAAATTAATTTAATTGTAATTCTAAAGAAAATAATCACACGCACAAATTAAACCAAAACCAAAAATATGTCTAAACGATTGCTCATCATCATAATGCTAGCCGAAAACGCGAAAACTATTCCGGTATCACGTGTAGGTATTTTAATATAATCGCGATTCCATGAGAAAATATTTATAACGTTTCTTGCGTATTAGAGTGATTTCATTATAGTTGTTTGGTTTGGATCATGTTTAACATAATTTCATGGAAAATTATATTTTTTGTAATGGTTTGTTTACAATATTTTATGGATATACAAAGAATACGAATTGTTTTCAAAAATTGTATGACATTACTTATTTGATCTGTGATCTGTAATTAATTATACCAGGAAAATTAAATATTTTAACTAACACAAATTAGGAGAAAACTGTTGTAAGGTATTTATTACACACTTGTTGATATATATTCTGAAAAATAAATGATCGTAAGTAAACGGATTTCTACTATTCTTGATGGCTAATATTATGTATATTAGAAGGCTCGAAGAGAAAATTTGGGATTAACCAATAATGTCTTGGGTATGTACTCGAGGTATCAATTGCTACGTGAAAAATTGGTAACTAATGTATCAAATGTATGTGATTGGAACGCCAAATACTTTGCCGAGTAATCTTCTATTTATATTAATAGCGGTTGTCTGTGTGCGATTCAGTCTAGCGACACTAGAATAAAAAGTACTGAACTGATCGAAGTGGGGTTGGTAGAAATCGACTCCCTAGGTTTGCCCCATTCCGCCAATATCAAATTCGAAAAAATTGACCAGCAAATTTTTTTCAAAATTTGTTTTGGGTAAAATTAACAAAAATTTTTCATTTTTTTTAGTTTGACGACTTTTTTAGTGACGATTATTTTTAAGTGAGACAACTTTTAATAGTTTGACGACTTTGAAAGGTAGAAAGATAGTTTCCATAACAAATTTGTCGTTCGTGACTATATTATTATTCCTGATTGAACTCTTTCTCATATCCTTTTTTGGTGACGACTTTTTTGCTGAATTTACTGAAGTGCTGTTAACATGAAATTTTTTTGCTAAAATAGCAAGCCTGTTAAATCAGTCTATTTTGAGTCACGTGTATGAAATAAACCAATCAAAATAACATTACACTGATAATTTCCCTAGGGAAGTTATCAGCCCAATGTTATTTTAATTGGTATATTTTGTACACGTGACTCGATATTGGCCGATTTAATAGGCTTGCTATTTTAGAAAAACATACTCTGGCTACTAGATGAAAAGAATTTATAGTTTTATTTTACAATAAATACTGTTTCAAAATGACACTTTCATAGAACAATTTACAATGTAGCAGCCTTACTACTAGAATAAAATAAAATTTTTTGCAATTTAAATGTGAATAGTGGAACCAAACGTGAATTTTATTACCGATATCAGAAAAGGCTCTGATAATCGTGAAAATTCACGAGTATTGAATCATAAGAATCGTATCATTTTTACCAATTACAAATGATTGAAGTTAATTAATTCATATATACCATATTATCAATTGTGTAATTAGACATTAAATATCAAATTGGTGGGATAAATATCCACCGTATCAACTCGTGTTGTAACCAAAATTTTACCACGCGGTAAAATCAAGCCACCATTTTGATTTTAACCTAAAAATTCCTGATCTACAATCGGTTTTACCATACTAGCAATTAAATCAAAATCAATTAAATAATTATTATTTCGGCTTATATTTTACTATATAAGTATTAATTCAAAATTTGGTGATAGTGCTAGTGATCCATAACGTGATAGTGAAATGGCTGATGTCGAAAGTTTGCGAAAACAGCGGAGTAATATTAAACGAAGTTTTGAGCGGCTGGAAAAATTTGTGAAAGTGTTAAAACCAGGAGAGGTAATCATTGATGAACTGCAAGTTAAGCTACAACGTACCGAAGATATGTTTCAAGAGGTATTAGAGATTGAAAATGGAATATACAGTATCGATAGAACCGATGAACCACAATTAGAAACCTTTGAAGAACAATATTATTACATCGCAGCTCAACTCAAAAGGGCTATCCGTGAAGCTAAGATGTCAATAGATCCAAATATGAGTACTGCAGTGAATGATTCGTGATATAACTCACGTGACAGTCATGCTGATGTTAAATTACCAAAAATTAACATTAAGCCGTTCAATGGAGAGTACACCGAATGGCAGACATTTTATGAGATGTTTGTGTCTTTAATTCATAATAGTACCCTGCAGCCAATCCAAAAATTTCAATGTTTAATGAGTTTATTGAAAGAAAAACCAGCCCGGCTGTTAAAGCATATACCGATAACAGATGAGGCGAATTACCTGTTAGTTTTAAACAAATTAAAAGCTCGCTACGATAGAAAGAAATATACAGTGGAACATTTTATCCAGACGTTCATGAACCAACCAAGCATTACTCAAGTCAATTCCGAAAGTATTCATCAGTTGCATGACGTGTCTGACGAAGTCTTAAGAGGATTAAAGGGGCTAGGGGAAGATGCTGAATCCAGGTATCCATGGCTCCTACATATTTTAATCAGCAAAATAGATGCCGAAAACCGTAATTTGTGGGCGCAAAAGATTGTAGACAACGATTACCCAACCATAAATAATTTTTTCGAATTCTTGCAAGCGCGTGCTGATGCTTTGGAGACTTTCACATCGGAACGACCAGTAAATCAAGCCAATAAAACACGTAAGACCAACACGTTCGTAACCAGCTTTACCTGCTCCATTTGTTACACAAACCAGCATCAGTTATATCAATGTGGCAAATTCCAAAACATGAGTGTGGAAAGCAGACGAGAGTTAATGAAAAATGAACGGAGGTGTTTTAATTGTTTGGCTTATAACCATTTAGTGTATCAATGTAAATCGAAGAAAAGTTGTCGTGTTTGCCGTGGAAGACATAATTCCCTATTACATATTGATAATCAAACTTTTAATCATTCACAGAAGCAAGTCAATACTAATTTAACAACCGATGAGAGGGCCACACAAGTATCAAACAATTCCGAGACTCTTCAACCAACATCGTCAGTTACGCTGGTAAACCAAAAGAAGGAGGAGACTGAACCAGTAACTAGTAAATCAAAAAATGTCACAGGGAAAACGTGTATGCAGCAATCTTTACTACCAAGTGCCCTGGTAAATATATGTGGTTCAGTCGGACAGTGGCAACCATGTAGAGCATTACTGGACTCTGGTTCAGAATCTTCTTTTATATCGGAGAAATGCATTAACCGTTTGGGACTCAAAAGAGAACATGCATAAGGTTGGAAATTTTCGGTTTAAATCAATTAAAGGCCAGATACACCAAGGGTATAACATCAGTGGTAATAAAACCACATTTCAACTCAGGATTCCAGTTGTTGGTTAAGGCATATGTTACACCTGCAATCACCCATGTAATAACACCAGTAGAAGCGAATATTTGTTTTATGCAGCAATTAAAAGGCAAACATTTGGCTGATCCCAGTCAATACTCCAATAAACGCATCGATTTATTAATCGGAATTGAGCATTTTTTCTCATTAATGCTTAATGAGCAAATAAAGACAAAAAATAGTTCGGTGATAGCCCAGAAGACCAAATTGGGTTGGATAGTAGCCGGACATTACCTACCTGAAAACGAAAAAAGGATTTCATCATTATGCACCGAACTGAGCGAAGTAAACCAATCATTGCAAAAATTTTGGGCAGCTGAAAGTTTACCTTCCGTTGTAAATGCCGAATTAAAACCAAATGAAGAGTACTGTGAAAAATTGTTTTATCAAACCACTACAAGGAACCAAGATGGCCATTATACAGTGAAACTGCCATTTACAGACACAGCCAAATCACTTGGTGAGTCATATGCTACCGCTAAAACCCGATTATTATCAATGGAAAGAAAGTTCAACCGTGATAGCAATTTTCATCAGTTATACCGAGAATTCATGTCGGAATATGAAACATTGAGCCATATGACAAAAATAAATACCAATAAAACCGAATTTTCTGTTTTTCTACCTCATCATGGAGTTTATAAAGAATCAAGTTCCACCACAAGGCTTCGAGTCGTGTTCGATGCATCCTCAAAAACGAGCACCGGAAAATCTCTAAACAACATTTTAGCAGTAGGTAAACAATTCAAAGATCTTTATATTTTATATTATTGCAGTTTAGATGTCATTGTCAGATGATAGAAAATTCCAACGTATTTTATGGCGAGAGCATCCTAATCAACCGATTTCTGTGTTTGAATTAAACACTATTACCTATGGGATGTCACCATCATCATATTTAGCGACCAGGGTGCTTAAATTAATAGCTGATGAAAATGAATCCAATTATCCTGAAGCAGCCAATATAATTCGAAATAACATTTATATGGACGATTTGATGAGTGGCGCTAATTCAGTCAAAGAAGCAATCCGTCTTAAACGAGAGATAAGTCAACTATTTGAAAATGTTGGTCTAAAGTTAAGAAAATGGTTGTCCAATTCTGGAAAAGTATTGGATAATTCAAAGCCGGAAGACCAGGGGATTCAACAAAAGGACTTTGATAGACACTCTGATACAGCCAAAGTATTAGGGCTGTTATGGTCACCTAGTGAAGATGCACTAACCTCTTCAGTACATCTTGATCCTCAACCAAGCACATCCAAGAGGAAGTTATTATCAGAATCCAGTCGTCTATTCGACCCTTTGGGCCTCTTATCTCCGTTTACTATTAGAATAAAAATAGTTTATCAAGGCCTCTGGCCCTTGAATCTTGGTTGGGATGATAAAATACCACTCACAACATTAAACGAATGCAATTAACCGCAATTAACCACAATAAAAGTACCAAGATGGATGCAGATTAGCAGCAAGTCCAATATGAGTTTACATGGGTTTTGCAACGCCAGCGAGAATGCGTATGCCGCAGCAGTCTACATTTGTGATGACACAAACCAAACCAGCAATTTATTAACGGCCAAAACAAAGGTGGCCCCACTAGAGAATATTTCAATAGCAAGATTGGAATTAAATGGTGCCTTGATTCTAACTAGATTAATAAAATATGTTCGAGAAATTTATCGTATCGAAGATCAACAAGTTTTCGCCTGGACAGATTCTAAAGTCGTTTTAGATTGGCTGTCACATATACCGAAGAAGTGGAAAGTGTTTGTAGCAAACCGCACGAGTGAAATTCGAGAAAGTCTACCAAGAGACCGTTGGCATTATGTACCTACTACCCAAAATCCAGCTGATTGTGCCACAAGAGGTTTAACACCAACACAACTCAAAGATCATTCATTATGGTGGAATGGTCCTAAGTTTATTGTGCAAGAAAAGTCGTATTGGCCAATAATGGGGAATGTCGATGCAATGAATCAACTAGAAGTGCGGAAAACAACAAACATGAATTTACGCACAGCTGAGATCCATTCAATCATCTACCAAATATATGAGCGCAACGCTAATTATAGTCGCTGTTTGCTAATTTTAACATACATTTATCGTTGGTATTTAAATTGCAAACAACCAATAAAAAAAACAGGAAGTCTCAAACGTAAAGAAATCAACAGTACCAGTAATCATGTGTATCGAGAGATTCAGAATCGGCATTTCATCGATGAAATAAAAGCCATGCAGAAAAGTAAGCAGATATTCAGCAGCAGTAAATTGAAGTCACTAGATCCGTTCTTAGACGGTAACAATGTCCTACGAGTAGGTGGCCGAATTCAAAGGGCACCCTTACCATTCAACCAAAAACATCCGGTAATTTTGCCTGGAGATAATACCATAGTCAAAGGGATTATTACATATTACCACGTAAAGTACTTACACTGCGGGCCATCTTATTTGTATACCATTTTAAAAAAGGAGTTCTGGATTTTAAAGGTAAGGAGCATGATATGAGAAATAATAAATAATTGCGTCAATTGTACAAAGCAGAAGCGAAAATGGTTAAATCAAAAAATGGGAATGCTGCCGAAAGAACTAGTCGAACTAGTAAAACCATTCACAAAAGTTGGAATTGATTTCGCTGGACCAATAAAAACTTATTCGCTCCGAGGTCGAGGTCAAAAATCGCAAAAATCTTATATTTGCGTGTTTGTGTGCATGTGTACGAAAGCAATCCATGTCGAAATTGTTTCAAATTTGTCAACAGATGCGTTTTTGGAACTTGATCGAAACCGAGCCGACACTAGAAGAAAACCCAAAGGAAATTATTTGGCCGCTCTAATTACGATATAGAGACGACAATTCCGCGGAGGAACTCAAATGTGAATTAATGGACCAAACATGCGTCACCTGTGCAGCCAAGTTTTTTAAACTGGAAAGAAATACGCATAATTTTTACACCAAGTGCTGCCATAAAGGAAAATTCGCTTTGCCTGAGCTGGGCCTAGTACCAGTTCTATTTCAAAATTTGCTTACAACCGATACAGCAGAGGCTAAAAACTTCAAAGTTAATATCCGAAGTTAAAATAGTTCACTGGGTTCCACCTCAAAGGTGGCAAAAGTAGAAACTCCATCCAACTGACAAGGACCCCTGTTACGGCCAGCTATACTATTGAAGCTAGATACTATCATTCCAGAAATAAACCCCTACGCACAAGCATACAGAAATCTGGCTGAAGTTGAAACAGAAGAAGTCGAACAAGCTGAAGCAGAAGGAAGAGAAGCCCGTGAGGTCCGTATATATTTTAAAAGCGACGCAAACAAGGACCAAATACGTTATAACGGACCCACTGGGAATGGTTACTCGGATATCGCAGCAATTTTCATTGAAGACAATGGTAAACCTCCTCAATATCGTGATATTTGCTTATATCCCATAAGGCAGAGACAAAAAACCGTATAAGTGTACTCAGCCAGAACTGCGACCCAATGAGATTTCCACTTCTTTTTCCAAATGGTGAAACAGGGTGGACCATAAATATGTAACATGGAGGAGCGAGAACAAATATAAGGGATAAGGTAATGGTCTGCAATTCTACGCCTATAGGTAATAAAAATTGAAACCTTAAGATATTTGAAACTTTACCAATTTTCAGATTAGCCAATTATGATAGCTTTAGCTTGCTCGATAGCAGTGGCAAATTGTTTCAGCAATATCTGGTCAATGCCTAAATCAAAGCTTACTCAGAGTGGATCTATATCAAGGGCTGTTGGATCACATTCAAACAAGAGCAGTGGACGAAAATGTTAAGCCAGGGAATTCGGTCATACTCCCATCATCGTTCAATGGTGGTCCTAGAGCTCAGCAACAACGGTCCCAAGACCCAATGGCCATAGGGAGGAAGTTTGGTAAACCAGATTTGTTCATCACGATGACTTGCAACCCACCATGGGATGAAATTACTAAAAGCATCGAACCATATCAACTAGCACAAAACCAGCTAGATGTCGTTGCACGAGTCTTTAATATGAAACTTCAGGAGTTGCTGAAAGACCTTACTGTAAGGCACGTTTTTGGTGTCCCCACTGCCTAAATGTATAATATTGAGTTCCAAAAGCGTGGACTTCCTCATGCCCACATACTGTTGACACTGGCAACAGAAGATAAAATTCGAGACAAGGAAGACATTGACAAAGTCGTGTCTGTCGAATTTCCATTAGAAAAGGTCGTCCTTTTGAAATTGTAAAAATAAATATGGTACACAGTGAGGTGCTCATAACCCGAAGTCACCGTGTATGGCGGATGGAAAATGTTCAAAAGGATTCTCTAAAAATTTTGCAGTAGAAAATCAAGAAAATACCAATGGATACTCTCAATATAAAAGAAGAGACGATTGTATACGTGTTAAGGTCGGGCACCGCGAAGTCTCAAACCAATGGATCGTTCCCTATAATCCATATTTGGGTTCAAAGTACAAAGCACACATCAACGTCGAAGTATGCTCATCAATCAAGAGTGTCAAGTATATCTACAAATGCATATATAAAAGCCACGACTGCGCCAGTATTCAATTTGACACACATTCAAATGAAAACGGAGAGCTGGTGGGGGATGAAGTGAAAACATTTCTTGAAGCAAGATTCGTAAGTGCTCCAGAGGCAATGTGGCACCTTTTGGAAGGGAAAATGCACGACAAGTCCCACACTGTGATCAATTTACCGGTACACCTAAAGAATATGCAAACAGTGTGTTTTCGCAAAGACCAGATTGTTGAAGCTGTGCCCAGGAATGCTGATAAGAAAACAATGCTGATGGCTTACTTCGAGTTGAATGAAAAATATCCTGCTGCACGGGAATACTACTACCTCGGCCTCCCAACTCACTACGCATATCACAGCAAGGGAGGTTATTACACACCCCGCTTGAGAGGAGCAGGCTCTATTATCGGAAGAATGGCAATCGTCAGTCCTAAGGACGAACAACGCTTTTACTTGAGACTTCTTCTACTGCACGTGAAAGGTGGAACAACTTATAACGACCTGTAGATAGTTAACTGTAAGAACAATGCAGTAAAAGAGTGTGGTTCTTTCAAAGAAGCAGCTATATAACTTGGATTCCTTGAAGATGATTCGGAATGCGAAAGAAGCTTGGACGACGCCTCTCTACTTGCAATGACAATCCAAATCAGAAATCTATATGCTACAATATGTGTCTTTTGTCAACCAAAAAATCCTGTGGCTCTGTGGCAAAAGTTCAAAAATTTTATGATAGCGGATTTTCAACTTACAATGAACGAGGAAAAAGCTACAGATAACGCTTTGCATCATGTCGAATGACAGCACGGTCTTAATTTGGAAAAAATAGGATTACCAAGCTACAATAATGAAAATGTTGTTGCCGTGAGGGAATTGTTGAATGTTGAAGCCGAAAATAAGCTAGGAGAAAACTGCTACAGCAAATTAACTGACACTCAGAGGAAGACAATCGGCACCATTTTGAAGGCTATCAAAGGGACTGGGACCGAAACTGTGTTCTTTCTTGAAGGTTCATATTTTTATGGGGCACAATTTTGATGACGACAATTGTGATCGAGCTAATCTATTGATTTTGATTTTACGACCAGCAGGATCTGGAAAAACATTTATATACAACAACTTGATTCACATCTTGAAAGGAAATGATGACTGCTTCCTGGCGTGTGCATCGACCGGAATAGCGGCCACATTAGCTACTGTCCATCCTACTTTCAAGATTCCGATCCCAGTGAATGAGACGTCCGTTTCCCGAATCAAGGGAAACTCTTTGAAAGCAAAATTCGGAATTCTAAACTTATAATCTAGGATGAGGCACCCATGATGCCGTCACAATGCTTTCTTACTGTGAACACACTTCTGCAGGATCTAACAGGGCCGCTATACCACGAGGATCACGAGGTTTGATCGTCTCCAGCTGCTTGAATCAGAAGGCAAACCTATGGAGTGAATTCAAAGTATATCGACTGAAAGAAAACATGCGGCCAGGTCTGTCGAAAATTGCAAGGAATATAGGAGCATTGACAGCACAGAATAGGCTGATGAATTTGGACAATTTCCGATGGAATTTCTGAATAGCTTAACAACCATGGGTATGCCACATCATCGTCTTAGACTGAAGATTGTAGCGGTTATAACGCTTCTACGCAATTTAAACACGAAACTTGGACTTTATAACGGCACTAGATTGGCAGTTACAAGAATGATGGATTTTAGCTAGAGGCCAAAGCTATTACCGAAAGAAAATTCGTGGGGCCCCCCATTAATAAGCCGTCAAAGTTTGTGGTTAGAGGTATACTAAAAATGTAGTAGAATCAAGAAGTATTATTCTAAATATGTATTGTAAATATATGCAGTTTCTGCTCTATTAATATCTTTATTTATTTGTTAATTGACTGTTCTCATTGACTTGCACCCTTCACCCGTTATATTACCCGCATCTTTTGCATACTTAAAAAAATAATGCAATATAAGTAGCAGCGCGGGTAGAACCGCTGGTGCAACATTAATTTATTTACTGTCCAAAAATATGTGGTGTCCCCTTGGTTATGATCTTAAGCCTCGATACAAACAGCCATTTACGCGGTGGAATAGCTTCAATAGATTTATTGCTACTATCGGTTCAAAAATAACATCTTGTTTAAGAATTTGAAAAACCATATTTTTATAAATCGATGATTCGATGAAGTTTAATAAAGCATATTATATCATTCTTTTTATTTGTTTCATATTAGAATTGTATTTCATTATATTCATACTTCCTTATGTATTATTTCGTTCGTTTTAGTCGGATCGAATGTCTGAATAAATTAGTGAGATATAAAATCAATAATGTACGAATAATAAATGTGCATAATGCTATTAGCTTTGTTAGCTTATACTTTCTCCAGATTAAACATTTTTAGTACTCACACAGAATGATCCTTAAATTTCTTTTGGTTTAGTTGTTCTACTACAGGCTAGCCAAGAAACTTTTTTGAGACTTCAACGGATCACAGCTCACCGACACACAAAAATTCTAAAAAGTTCACAACAAATACATTAAACCGTATTGTATCTGATACTTTATTCATCTGGGCCGGCCAAAAATTATTTTTTGACTTCAACCGACTGTATCACAGCCCACCGACATATAAAATGTCGAAAAAGTTTACAAAAATGCATTAAACCATGCAATTATCTTATATCTCATACCGTTTATATTTTCATTTTACAGAACAGGGTAGTAAAAATGTATTTGTCTTTTGGCTAAACATCATAATATGTAGAGTATTTTGGTTCAACAAGATTGTTGAAATTTCTCTTTGCATTTAAAAATATGTCACGGCAGCAATATTTTTCGAGGCCGAGAGCAAAAATGTTTAAGCTTTAAAGGTTGATTTACATATGCGACATGCGACGTGTGACAAGTGGAAATAAACGTGACGCTTTTTTGACAACAATTTACATTTGTGACGAGATCCGCCACGCACACTTTATAAAATTTTTTATATTTTAATTTTTGTTCTTCAAAAAAGCTTCGTCAAAGCCTACTATTTTGTTTTATACATACAAAAAATGTGTATGTGTTTGTGCGATCGTGACGGAAAAGATAAAATTAAACCAACTCTCGATGTGTGGCGTGTGCCGTGTGGCGAATGTCAAAATATTCGCCTCTGATTGGCTAGAAGCTCCCGTCACACGTCGCACGTCGCATATGTAAATCAACCTTGAGTAACTGTCATGATATAAATATAGTATCACGACAATTTATAGTGATAGAATTTTAGGCTAACTTCACAAAAACATCGCATTTTTCTTGGGGATGAAAATCGAGCTAACTTTACATACATACAAAGTTAGAAATTACAATATTGCATTTTTCTTCACTTGAGAATTTTAAAAGTATGGAATATTTTCATAACGTTAATTCATCGGGCTTATTTTCGGGTGAGAAAACCACGACTAAAATCCGGTTGTATGTACATCCAAAAAATTTGAAAAAACCAGAGTCTCATAGGTACTTTTATTTCTATAAAGCTAACAAAATCAGAAAATTAACTTTCCAAATTCAGTATTGACAAAATTGTCATTCATCAATGCTTCTAATTAAGACATATACATACTAAATCTGATTTATCTGGCACACACGAGCCGACCAATTCTAATTGAATATAATTCATTCATTATTATGATGCTTCGAGGTATAATTACAACAATTTCAAGGTAAATTAATCATTATACAATATTATGCGTACATCTAATTAACATTTGATTGGTTTTACGAATATATAGTACCTACTCGTATTAATCATTCTGCGGTTTGTTTTTTGTAATAAATATGTATATGTCTCCACATACGCACGCAAGTACAATAAAACTCATTACTGGCATTCAACAAATTAAAATTTTAAATTTTTATTTTATATCACTCTCATCTAAAAATCGAATAAAATACATAATTGATTGAAGTCGATTGATTCAAAACATTTGTCATTTGTGGCGGCCAATTAATTATAAATATATTATACGATCAGGATTGGAATATGGATTTTGTTTTATATCTAGATACTCGTAATATAGATAAAGAGATACGATGAATCACAAATTTATAACGTGTGCGCAATGATGTGATATATGTGATTGATACATTGGCTAATTTTGTTTTGTTTATAATAAATAAATGTTTAATTTAAGTGTCATTGAATCAGTTATTGATCGGAATTTTAAATTTAGATGTGTTGCTTTATTTAGGAATTAAATGTAATTGTTGTTGAATAAATAAATTGAGATGAGTAATTTTGTTATAAATGTATTTTGATTTACATATTTTCATACTGATGATGAACTAATACCGGTAATTTGATGTTTTTCACTATACTAACTAACTATATGCAGTACATCAATTATTTACAGACGTGTAATACCTCGAGAAAGCTTAAATATGTTAGGTTATATTTATTATCAATTATGGTCAATAAGTGATTTATATTAAATTATTAATGATTTCGGGAAAGCCAGAGAATTTACATCGCACTGATGAGGTCAATCATGATTTTGGAAGAGAAGTTTTCATTCTATGTAATATTATTACATGACGGGGACAAATAAAGCATGGTTAAAATTGAGACCTTTTGTGAAGTAACAACATTTTCAAATCAGAAGTTGATATCCGAAGTAATTTCTCAGAAATTTAGAAGCTAAATTTAAAGTAAAAACCATAGGAACTTAGGTCTGTGAAAATTTGCGAAATTGGTCGTACTTTAATTTAATTTAAAATTTCAAACGGTATGAACGACGGTGGACTGTATATGATACTGGATATGGCTGGTTTATTTCCCTCAATCAACGGATAATTCGGATTCTCAACTCCGGTCTCAATACGTGTATCTTTACTTATTTAAAAGCACTCACGAACAATGGCCACTTAATACAAACACTGATCAAACTGGTAAAACGGTTTTGTATATTTTTTACACAATATATTTATACCTATAAGTGCATAATTTGGTGTTACAAATTTAATTATTTTATTAATTTTGGTTTTACTTCCTCAAGCTTACAATATGTGCTGATTACAAAAATAAAACTTATTATTCAAGAAAAAAAGGGTCCACCCAACTTGGTGAACCATAATAAAAAAAATCTAACCATTAGCGGTCATGGTGGCAATTTTTGATTGGTTAATTGGTTAATTAAGCCATTTGGCTTATGGTAAGTTATAGCGGGTAATTTAAACTTAATTTTTATATTTTAATTGGTATAAAGGTTTAAAGCTAAGATAATATATCATTGTATCATTTCGACAATTTTAAGAATATTTTTAGTATTTAATCTAACAGCTGATGAAATATCAAACAATCAAAAATATAAACAAAAATAATGTTGACCTTGACACAATTTACAAATTACAAGCTAAGTATAAATTTGGATAATTATTTAATAAATTACTAATTCAATTTTTCAATAATTTCAGAGACAGATCATTTGCTGTACATATGCATATGTAAGACTTCTTGAATTTGGATTACAGGGAAGTTCAGCAGGCATACCGCCGACGTTGAACTATTAAGTTCAAGATACTGGTAGCAGTACTATCTTGGATATTGGTCGTTTGAATATTCCATTTTTTGATTGTATTGAAACGACTCGTACAACTCCATCTTGACCGGGATGCGTCTCAACAATTTTGCCTAATGGCCATTGTGCTGGTGGTATGTTGTCATCGTTATTAGAACAATGTCGTTGCTTTTGATGTTTACGTTTTTATGTTGCCAAAAGTGTTGCACCATTTGTTGGATAAGATGCCATCGTGTACGTGCATGTTGTTTAACGTTTGTGAAATCTGGATCGGGTGGCAAAGTAAGTGGATGTCCAATAATGACATCAGGTGACAGTGAACATAGAGGCCGTGAATTTAAAATTGACTCTATTTGTGTGAGTAATGTGGTCATCTCTTTAAAATTGAGTATAGCGGTACCCAAAACTCGTCTCAAGTGATATTTGGTTGATCGGACAGCTGCTTCTTACAAACTCCCATGATGTGGAGCGGACGGTGGTGAGAAATGCCATTTTATTTGGTAATCTAATTTTTGAAAATTTGAAGTACCTTTGCGATAATTCTTCCAGAAATGAATTTGAAATGGTCGCCTCCATGAGTTTTATCTTCGCCGGTTTCTTCTCGTTGGTATTTGGTTTGGAGCGAAACAGTTGGGTTTGACTGGGCCAGAATTTTGCATCCTGTTGTAGCCATGTTGGCCCATTCTACCAAAGATCAAAATTCCGCAACTTGGATGGTAATAGGCCACGAGAAGCGCAATCGGCAAGGTTTTCTTTAGTGGGTATATACCCCCAATTTTTTCTAGATGTCGATTCGAAAATCTCTGCAGTGCGATTGGCGACAAAACTTTTCCAAGATCGTGGATGCGACGACAGCCACCACAATACATTCATAGAATCAGTCCAAGTATAAACCTCAATACTCTCTTCGGATTTGAGTGACTCTACCACAATTTTCATTAACCTGGTTAACAGGAGCGCACCACATAGTTCCAAACGTGGAATGGAGATGTGTTTGATGGGCGCAACTCTTGTTTTTGCGCAAACAATATTGGTACGAAAAGTGCCACCTTTGTTTTCGGATCTTGTGTATACGACAGCAGAATAAGCATATTCTGATGAATATGAGAATCCGTGCAGCTGAAATCTTGTATCTTCTGTAAATAGCCAACGAGGTATAGCTATCGTATCGATGTCCAGCAATTCGCATCTAAGTTCTTGCCATCTATTTGCTATATGTGCGGGTAAGGGGTAATCCCATTGTCAATTTAGCAGCCATAACGATTGGAACAATGTTTTGATCATAATGGTTTCTGATAACAATTCTCGTTTAGTGTTGGTAACTTCTGGGTTAATCGAAACTTTAAAATGAAAGTTATCATTTCTTGGACACTATTCCAGACCTAGTAACTTTACTGAACGAGTTCCTTCAGTTATTTCAATCGGCGACAACTCTTGATTGGTTGCAGATATATTTTTGAGCAATGAAACGCAGTTCGAAGTCCATTTTCTCAAGTTGACGCCGGCTAGCTTCAAAATCTCAATAATTTGAGTCTGTAATTCGAGAGCCTCTTTTTCGGTATTGGCCCCCGACATCAGGTCGTCGATGTACATGCCATTCTTGATAATTGTTGAAGCTGCTGGAAATTTGGTAGAATTTTCATCGGCAATCATTGCTAGTGTCTTTGCTAGTAACCGTTGGCAGCCTAAAGTCTTCTATTAGTAGGTCTGGATTCTCCTTCCACACAATTCTTTGAAACTCGATGTCGTTTGGTGCAATTAATATTTGGCGGTACATCTTCTCTATATCGCTTGTAAACACTATTGGATGTTTTCGGAATCGAAGCAAAATGGCAAATAAACTGTCCTGAACGGCAGGCCCTACCATTAGATTATCATTGAGCGATACTATGTTTGATGTCTTAGCCGACGCATCAAATACCACTCTGAGCTTGGTGGTTGTGCTCGACTGTTTAATTACTGCATGATGCGGCATATAGAACGAAGATTCTGGGTTAACATTCAATTTGGTGGGAGATATGCGATCCATGTGGCCCAGGGTGATGTATTCTCGCATAAACTCGACATAATCTGATCTTAGGTTGGGATGTTTTCGAAATTTGTTTTCCACAGCATACAACCGCCGGATAGCCATATCTCTTGAATTTTCCATTTCTTTCTTGGGCTGTTTAAATGGTATGTGAACTAGGAATCTTCCTTGGTTGTTTCGTTGATGAGTAGCTTCAAAATGATTTTCGCACAATTTTTCCTCCTCGGCTAAATGTTTACTTGACGGAATTTCTTCTATCTCCATTTCTAACATCATTGGATTGAGCAGTGCCAGCAATTATCCAACCGAAAATGCTATTTTGTGCGATAGGAGTATTTTGACCTTGATAGACTTTTCCTTCTGTCAAAATATTAAAAAAGTGGTCTACTCCCAGTAGAATATCTAAACTATTTGACTCATCAAATTCTGGATCGGCTAACTGAATCGATCTTAACTGGTCTATAAACTTTGGGTTGAGGTTTACTGGTGGTAATACTGCGGTGATGTTGGGTAATATTAGTGCATGAACTTTGATTTTGTTATTTGGTTGGTATCTCAATGAAATCTCGAGAACTGCTGATGAACGTGCAGTACCGGCTGTGGTATCTTCCACAGTGATAATGGAGATATTTGTTTCTTGCCGAGGTAAGGATAGCTGGTGGCTTCCACATGCATATTTTTTAAGCTTTCCACATGCATATTTGACATGGACTAGAGCCGTTGGAAGTAACGATTGGAATTTAGGTTTGCTTGCTTCAAGTTTGTTGGTAGTAGGTAAATGAACTTTATGAATTGCAGCGGTGGTGTGAGACTGTGTTCCAGAATCAGGTACGTTGGGTGGAGATATGTTCGTTGTTAACTTGGTGGTTGATGGTGCATTGGTTGCCGTTAGTGAAATTGGCGATAAACTTATTGGTGTGTTTGTCGGAGAGTGTGCAGTACTAGCTGGTTGCGAGATAGTTGATGGATGTGAAGCTGCTTGGTTTGGCATTGAGGTGTCAGCTACATAAAGAAGGGTATTATGTCGTTTTCTGCAAATTTGACACGAACGCTTAGATCTACAGGATGGCACTGTGTGGGTATCACTTAGGCAGCTATAGCAGCGTGAAGTCTCTCTAACGAATACTCTTCTATCGGCGATGTTCATATCTTTAAATGTAGGGCATAAGTATGACATGTGCTCTACGTGGCACAACGGGAAAATTGGAGGTTTACCGGTATTGATGGATGTGGTATTAGAGTCTCTTACGGCTAGGTTTGTTAGAGATGAAGGCTTATATACGGTTTCCTTGACCCCTTCAATGGTATCTGCTCTGGTATTTAGACAATCAATTAAATTTTGAAGAGTCGGATGCTCAATTTTCGACGCCTCGTGTTGGCAAAACTGCTTGCTATTATCGTCTAATTTTTCAGCTATGATGTAGATTAGCCAAGGGTCCCTCAATTCTCCTTGCGGTCCAATAGCTTTGAGCCCTCTTATAATTTCCTCGGTGGTATCAGCCAATTTTCGAATCTTAGAAGAATTTACACGAGTGATAACCGGTTGTTTAAAAAATGTTTCGATTTAAGAATTAATTGTCGCATTTTTTTTTTGTTATATAGCTTACACAGGACTTGGTAAGCCTCAATGTAATTAGCGTCGGTAGTTGATAAGTGTTTAATTAAACCTAGCGGTTCACCCTTCAACAAGCCTTTTAAATATTAGGAGCTTTTGAGCGGCCGCAAGTGACACCTTCTCATGCACGGTGCTATTGAATAGGTCAAAAAACTTTGCCATTCCTGAAGATCACCTTGGAATACCGGTATATTCAGGAGCGGTAATTTAGCTTCAGATGCTGAATGATAATTAATTGAATTTTCCCCTGGTTGACTGGTATTCAATTGAGTCGCAGTATGAAACCGGCGGATAGCGGCATTTAACAAGAAACTGCTTTGTGATAATTTTCATCAAAGTCTCCTGATTGTGATTCCGCCTCGGCATCTAATTCGAACATGTTATCTTCACAGTTTGTGAACTCGGTCCACAAAGTATTGGTTTTTTCTAGGCGTGCTTTAATGATTTAATCTCTTCGAAATTCGTTGTAGCCGTAATAATACCGTCAGCAAATGTTAAAATTTTGGTCATTTGACCTTTAATAATTGATCTTCGTCTGTTATGCGCGTCCTTATTAAATGATTTAATAATATGTATGCTTGCACGAACGGCTGTTACACTTCACTCGACGTTGCACAAAACTTAATACTTCCGACTTTCTTTTTTTTTAACGGTTATGAATATGGTATACTTAATATACGATTTATGCACTAATTTATATATCTATAAAAAATGATACTTAAGGTTTTAAGATGGCGGTCCTCGCTTGGTTGATTGTTGAAAATTTCCTCTTTGGTGGGTTATCGATCCGGCTCGAAGGACCAATGAACGACGGTGGACTGTATATGATACTGGATATGGCTGGTTTATTTCCCTCAATCAACGGATAAGTTTTGGGGGCCCTGTATTTTAATTTTCCGATTTCGGGGGCCGCATTATTAAATTGTTTAAGAAGCACTGCTCTAATGCATCGTATAGTTGTTGAAAAAATGTGCATATTACAAGAACAAAAACCAAACGAAAAGTACTTAGTAAAACTTCAATTAAATGAGATTAACTTTGGTAATGAAATTCTCAGGTAACGAAATATTCGCGATTTTCTTCACGAAAACTGGAAACGTAATAAAACTGAATTCAATTGGTCAGAATATATCAGAGCTAGAAATAAAGTAAATAATATGATTAAGTCCCCAAAATGCAAATTTTTCAATGATCGTTTTAACAAACACATCCCATGTAAATTATTCTGGAAAAATTTTAGGGCTTACATTCATTCTCCTGGCGCTGACTCGAAATCCAATATAACTGCAGAAGAGCTTAACAAATATTTTGGGTCGGTTTTCCTTGAAAGTAATAATAAATTGAATTGAAATACGTTACAATATAGTTCTGAAAAGGCTTTCTATTTTCGTAATGTTGTACGTGCGGTTGGCATACCACTTATTTTTATGAAACTTCTAATGCCAATAGTTCTAGTGCCCCATTTAACCTATCTAAATTCAGCACTTACTAAATCTGTCTTTCCAGATACGTGGCAAATAGCCGTGGTTACACCTATTCCTAAAACACGTGTCCCAGTAACTGTGAATGATTTTCACCCAATTAGCATTTTACCAGTGCTAAAAAGATCCTAAGAATACAAATTTATTATTTTCAAGCACCTTCATTTTTGTACCCGGGGGATGGATTTTCAGTCTGCAATTTTGAATTGTGAAAATCGGATAACGGATTCATTATCAGTAAATTGAAGATCCGCTGGGGAACTGTTTTCTAAAATAGAAAATTTTAACATTAATATGTCTCTTCTGGATCCGAAAGCCACTCTAGTGGCTCGACCCATGATCGACAGGCAATCCACGACAAAAAATGCATTTTTTTGTGTTATGAATTACGAAGCCAAAACGCTAGTTCTCTAAAGGTCAACCTTTATTATTTTGAAAAAACACTAGATTATGTTTAATCGATTTTCATGAACTGCGAAAAATTGATCGTTTACCCACTAGATCATAATATTTATTGATTTTTAAGACCGTAGAATTTTTAATTTCTCACCTAAAATTCGCAATCAGCGACCTCGAAAACCTTCTAGAACATGTTTCTACCGATCTTCATGAACGTCAAAAAATTGACCCTTTATGGTAGTCATCTTGGGTCTCTCTCCGCCTTGAATTTTTAATTTCTGACCCTAAATTTATGATAAGCGACCCCGATATTTTATTGATTTTTATGAAAGTCGAAAATGCGTCCTTTTTCGGTCACGTTTGGTCCACCATATTGAATTTTGGAATGCTGACCTCAAACATTTGATCAGCGACTCCGAACACCACCTAGATCATATTTTTATTGATTTCTATATGAACGTCGGAAAATTGGTCTGTTTTTGGGCCATATTCGATCCACCATTTTGAGTCCGCCATCTTGAATATTAAAATCCTTATCTCAAATTCGTGGTCAGCCACCCCGAGAACCATCTAGGACATATTTCTAATGATCTTTATGAACGTCGAAAAATTCGCCAATTTTGGCGGACATCTGAGAATTGTGAAAAACTAATAAAAAATTTGTAATCTATGACACAAAAACACTTTTGAGTAAATAAACAGAGTTAAAATTACGTTTTTGTAACAATTTTGTTAAAAACAACAGACTTGTTTATCAACATTTGACAGAATAGTTATAGTTGAAAGTTATAATGCCTTCAATTATTGAAAACAACCCAGCATTTAAAATAAGGCCAATATAATTGTTCTCAATGTCATTCCTGTGTTTCTCCAAAAGTCCGAATTCAAAACTAATCTGAAATGTTCATAATTGAAAGTTAGTTTGAAAATAATTTAGTGTATATAGGTATTTATCAAAGCTTACACATTCATCCTCGAAATCCTTTGACGTGAGCAAATTTTGGATGAGTTCCGTCGCGGAGGCTAACTCTATTAATCTACCAGCTCCGTAACCTTCCAGTAGTGTGTGCACCATGTGAGCTGTTCTGGTCCGAATCCGTTCAACATGGCATATTTCAAAACGGAATATTTCAAAATGGAATATGAAAATATGACATATGGTACACTATGGCATAAGGTACACTACGGCATATTTCAAAACGGCATATTTCAAATCGGCATTTGGTACGCTACGGCATATGGTACACTATGGCATATTTCAAAACCGCATATTTTAAAACGGCATATGGTACACTATGGCATAAGGTACATGACGGCATATTTTTATATGGCATATGGTATAATAAGGCATTTTCTAAAACTTGGCTATTTCTTAGCCGAATATGATGAAATTTGGCAAGTGCAATGAAAATGGAATACTAAACCGGATTTTAGACGAAGTTCTGTAATATGGCCAATTAGGGAGCGAGGAGCTTACCTATTAATTAACCGAATATGATGAAATTCCACATATACGTTAGAAATGATCTTCTAAAAAGAATTTTAGATGAATTTCTAGAACATGGCCAATCATGATGGAACTTGGGTATTTCTTAAACGATTATGATGAAATTCGACAATTGTGATGGAAATGGGATCCTAAAACGAGTTTTAGTAGAAGCTCTGGAATATGGTTAATTTTGATAGAATTTGTCTATTTATTGGCCGATTATGATGAAATTCGGAAGAAGTGATGGAAATGGGATTGTTAAATGGTTTCTAGATAAAGTTCTGAGATATGACAATTTTTATACAACTTGGCTATTTCATAACTGATTATGATGAAATTCGACAAATATGATGGAAATAGGATTCTAAAATGAGTTTTAGATAAAGTTCTGGAATATGGCCAATTCGAATGAAAATCGGCTATTTCTTAACCGATTATGATGAAACTCAACAGTGCGATGGAAATGGGATTCTAAAATGATTTTAATCATCAACTTATAAAGTTACCCTATCTATATATCTATATATGAGTCGTTCAGTGCACAAATTGATTAACTCCATAAAACAAAAAGTTGAGAAATGCGATGAAAAATAGTAGATTGTTCTACAAGTAAAGAAAAGTGATAATTTTCCAGCGAGCAAAATTTTTTAATTTACGAGCGAGCGCTAGTGAGCGAGTGGATTAATAATTTAACGAGCATGGAAAACCACTTTTCTTACGTGTCGGACATGCTATTTTTTCGTGTATTTGACGAGAAACCAGGTAAAAAAAAAAAACAACGAGCGAGTTCACCCTCAACTCGGAAAAGATTTATGTGAAACTTTTTTGTATAACTATTGAATCATTTCAAGCTATTTCGTTAAGGTTCAGAAACCCCTCCATAAAGACGGATGTTGTTCGCTCAGTATTTAAACCAAGTTACATTTTTGGTTCAAAAAGTCAGTAAGTTATAATTCTATTTTGAATTTGGAGGACGAACCTTACTGACAATAATTAAGCATGCGCAAAGTACAGTTCTGTTAAGTTAATCACCTAAACCTCCATAGTAGTAAATGGTCACGGAAAACTCACTGAACAAAGCAAAATCAGGTTACACGTCCGTTAAATGATCGTTACAGTACTCGCTCAAAATCCTCAAATAAACATCGAACTCGTACTGTAACAACTCATTTACCGCCCTTGTAACGTAAATAACTATTACACTTCACAAGCATAATTTGTGGTCCTTTTACTCGTATGTAATTTTCATTTTCAAAAATACTTGCTGCTGCGGCCATTTATAGCAGATATTTTCACAACAAAATAAATTAAAGTAGGCGGTTTTTTTAATTTTTTTTTGTTGTATTCGGCTCACGATGTTTTTGAAATGCCGGATGATGTTGTATATTACCTGAGTATGCGTAGATTTTACATTGATTTTACGTTTTATTTATTTTTTGTTCTTATCGATATTCACACATACCAGCAATATTTTTTGTTCGGCATTTTTGTTTCCGTAACCCGATTTCTATACAATTTTTTACTTACTCCTGCCGCTAAAGATGTTTTCACATCAAAAAATAAGTAGATCCAGTTTGGATCAAAGTATGTATGCATAGCGTGTACATAACAATCGCAGTAAGCAAATAAATAAAAGTCAAAAATCCAAAAATCATTTGGAAAAAAAACGTTTCTATGAAGAAAAGTGTTTTTCTCAAATCGGATAAAATACGTCAGTTTTCTGGTTTGTTATCTGTCAGCAAAATGAAGTATTCCACGACACTACATCGTTGCTAGGCAACTTACTAAAAACAGTACTGGAAAGTATTCCTTGCCTAGGCAGAGAATACTTTCTAGTACTGATTATCATCTGTTTTTAAGAAATACATGATATAATGTATAATCGCACGCGATTGTTATAATTCTAAGGTAACTTTGATAGTGAAATCTATTGAAAATATAAATTGGAAAATGTTGCGTATTTTAAAGAATATAATGAATAAAATGGATAATCTGATATACTGCCGATTAGAGAAAAAATCGTATGTGCAACTCGTGGAAAAACTATAATTCCCGGACTCTTATGGTTGCTGGAACTCGGCTGACGCCTCGTCCCAGCAACTTCCATACTCGTCCGGGAATATATCGTTTTTCCTACACGTTACACAATATACTATTATAGTGAAGAAATGTGTTGCTAAGGAGAAAAGTAGCAGTTTTCTTTACTGTTTTCAGCCAAGAAATGACACTCTTTGCCATTAAGTACACGAAAAAGGTACATTGTTTTTTAAAATTCCCTTTATATGTAAATTCAAATTATATTGTAGAATGCATAAATACAGATATACCTTTCATAACGGTATATCAAATTAATAAGAATGAATAGCCAAAAAATAATCGTCAGTAATGTTAAAATTTTTATGTGACTAGTGAAGTTGTTACGACTTGCCATGGTGTCGTAACCCGTGCGAAGGAACTTAAATATTGATTATACAAAATTCATCCGCTCACTATCCAACGCATATTCTGTAGTTGCCCTGTTCATGTACTATGAGTGGATTATGCTTTGTGCGTTTTGTATATTGTACGATATGTTCTTTTAATTCTTCTTTATATTAATCATGGTACATGAATCGGACAATTGCATGAAAGGAAAATCAAAATATGAATTGAATAACCACTTGTCTGTATGTACAGTGCTCGCAACTTGTGTGAGTTAGTGGTTTCGCGAGCGGTATTTCCTCTGGAATATTTCGTTTAATTACAGGTTCATTGTTTTTTTTGTTAACTGATTTGAGTGATGGTGATGGTGGTGGTGTGGACATGACAGAGATTCAGAAACAAATGTTCGGGTGGCGTGATTTTTGTTTACGCGATAAGTATTTTTTTTTTTTGAATACGATACTTTGTTAGGGGAATTTTAATTTTTTTTTGGGTGAAAAAAAAAAAAATAGTCAGTCGGGTTTTGAGATTAAACATGAACAAGTCGAGTTTAGACGTTTAAAACGTTCTGAGTTTTTTTTTTTTTGTTTTGTGATTGCCGTGTGGCATAAGTTAAATTTGGATTCCTGTTGAGTATATTAGGTATATTAATAAAAAAAAAAAGCAATTTCTTAAGTTGCTATTGATAGTTGAAAAAAAAAAAAATGTTTTAATTATGTAATAGAAAATAAATAAAATGGACATTGTGAACTAAAATAGTTGTGTTACTACTGTATGAAATGTGTATTATTTTATTGGAATTTTACTTTGGGTAGTGACACGTAATTTGTTTTTCCTAAGAACAATCAAGGGAAAGTTGAGTGAAACCTGTTTTCTGTTAAGAGTGAAAAAAAAAAAAACTTGCAGAGCTGTGTCTACAGTCCCGAAATTGCTGGAAAATATATTGTTACCAGATATATACGACAAGTAAGATTTTTCTGTTCGAATATAAAAACTTACAGTTGGGTAACGGGTTACAAGTCTGCTAGTCAAGCAGGTGTTTGTTGAAGGGTTTGTGGCAGCAACTCCTCCTAAAGGAGTGGGGTTCGTGCGAGGGGGCTGCTGGGACGGTATCCTGCGACGGCGCTGATTACTGGTGGGTCGGACTGGCCCGTTTATCACAGGTAGTTGATGGTGAGAAGAAAAATAAATAAAAATTCCACCACAACAAGTAAAATTGTCTTAGTTAATATTTTTTTTTTTTTTGTGAGCTAAACTTGATTTGCTGTAGTTTTACTATTATATTAATTTTATATTTAAATAACCTTTGTTTTCAGGGTCCTTGTGGTGTGCTAACTGTACCATCGCCATCATCAAATCAGTTTCTTTTGCACTTTTCTTTTATACTTTGATTTTCCTTTCCTTGCTTTGATAACGGCATTTGTTGTGAGTTATTACATATTTTCTTTTGTGCTCCGCGTGTGATATGTGCCGCGTCGGGTTTTTTTTTTTTTATTTTTCCTCGTGCTTAATCACTCACGATGAGTGAATAATTTGTTTTTGTGGTGATCACGTGGAGGATGGGCGGCCTTATGCTGACCTAGGCCTTGAACAAGGTCGCCGGAGTGGCACCGGCGTCCTTGTCGAACGCAACCCACATTTATGATTTTCTACCACTGTGGTCGTGGCACGGTAGAATAATTTTCTTGTCCCCTTCGTTTTATCTCTATGCGGTTTTCAAGCATAGTAATATGTCTGGTAACCCCCACGCCTAGCGGCGAGCTTCAGCCAGTGCAATACCGCAACCAGACCTCTATTGCTATGTTCTGTTAACAAAATCCCTTTTGGGGGATTTTGTTACAGTGGCGCCCAAACTTTCGGCTAATTTTTTGAGTTTCGTCTTTTCAGGTTTCACAATTTTTTTCAGCTTACTTGTTGTGAGTGCCACGTGCAAAGTCCGACGCTTGCGTTGTTTGAGCTTGCACGGGTGCTCACATCAACGTTTTCTGCCCGATCAACATTCAAATCTGCATTGCAACCAGCGTAAGCTGTTTGATTGCATGCAGATGAGAGTGTTGATCCCTATTCTCAGCTCGTCTGATGAATGGGCTTACCATTTCTGCCATGTGGCATTGATTGTGGTTAAGCTCATTCTTCTTTCGTTCTGAGTTTAGTCTTATTAAATTTTTTAGAGTCTTCGTACCTTTTAATTAACGTAATTTTCTATTTCAGTCCGACTACCTTCATGGGGAGGGATCACAGCATGTTCTAACCTTTGGTTATTTGATCTTGCTGGATCGCTCGTCATGTTGGTTCCATGTGTCATGGGTGTTGGGATCGCGAACTTGTTGTTTCCACCAATGTGGTGTTGATTGGACAGTTCGTGATCGCAGTACTCATTGGCACATCTTTAGTCAATTTCTACTTTCAGGTAAAATTTTATTTTTCAAATTTTTTTGTTCAATTCTAATTAAACTACTGGGACCACAGTGGTAATTTTTATTATTTTTATTATTATAGCGTTCGTGTCTGGCTCAGCATGGGGCCGTGATCATCTCTCGCGTGATCACATTTTGTATTTTTTGTACAAGTAATACGCTTTACTTATTTTTCTTTTGCTTTTTCATTTTTTTTGGGAATTTTTTTTGATTATTGGTTGTTTTCAGTTTTGGTTAATGGAGCAGCTAAAATACTATTAATAATTTTGGTCAGTTCATTTTTTTTATAATTCTATTTCGGTATTTTGATTTTTTTGTTTTTGGTTATATTTTGCGTGCGAATGAATTCAGGCAATAATAATCTACCGTGGGATAGACCGGCAAGTGCGGTTGTTCATACAGTGTTTGAGTCGAGTGAAAGTAGTGCTTTACCGCGGATAAGTCCTTGGGATAACCATAGTAATTTTCCAGCTCCTCAATCCTTCCGACTTGTTGATAGCTACGTGATTATTATAGTTATAATTTAAAAAGTTCATTCTAATTTTCATTATTTTATTAAATTATTTACTTTAATTTTTTTTCCGGTTTTGGTTAAGTTTTTTTTTGAAATTATTAAATTACTCATTCAATATAGTAAAAAAAAAAAAATTTTTATTATTCGATAATTTTTTTTTTGATCGGGAATCGGTTTCATTTTATTTAAATTAATTTTACCGTAATTTTTGGTGTATATATATATATATACATATATATTATATATATATAAATTCACTCTATTTTCTTTTATAATTCTTTTTATTCATATTCATTTCATTAGTAAATTCAATAAACATAAATTTTTGTCCTTTAAATTATATTTGAAGTATTAATCAGCACTTTGGATTCCAATACATTACCTTGGGATAGACTGTCGAGTACGGATGAGAAATAAGGTTTTGAGTTGAGCGCTAGTTCAGTATTGACGCGAGTGGTCCATTGGATAGTAATTTGTTTCTCGCAGCTCCTCAAACAGCCCGGCTTGTGGATATCTACTTGGTCATAGTGAGTCTAATTTGAGATTGGTGCTTCAATGTATGTTTTCAATAAATTTCTTTAAATAATTAATTAATAATTTAAAATTTTTTTTTCTGCTTTAAATTAATTAATTCTATTTTGTTTTTCATATATATATATATATATCCAAATATTGTTATATTTAATTTTTTTTGGTTGGGAAAATTTATTTTTTTTAGTAATCTCTACAATTAAATAATTTGTTTGATTTTTTTTTTTGGTTGAAATTGCCAGTATCGCTGGTTTTCATTTATTATTTACGTTAAATTTTAATAACTTTTGATTTAGGTAATTTTAATTATAACTATAATCTATTCAGTAAATATAAGTTGGAATTTTTTTTTATTATTAGTTTACATTTATTAAAAATTAATTCTCATTACTTTTAAAATCACGTTTAAATTCAATTTTGATTAAGTCATTTTTTCTTTCTCGTTAAATCCGTTGTTGCGTGTTAAAATGGATATTTCACATCTTAAGGCTGATGAGATTGAAGTAGAATTTTTGCTTCGATCTATCCAACCCAATACTGAGGAAGCGGTGAATGAATTAAGGAAGGCGTTGGCCGCAGAGCGGGATGGTACTCAGGACAAACCGATCGAGATGCACAATCGAGCTAAAAAGAAACCCAATGAGGAAATCCTCACTTGTCAAACCAAAGTGCAGAGTCTACAACAAACTTTTATTGGTATTGAAAATCTAGACGTAGAAGATCAGGTTCGAACAGCTCAGCGTCTGCGGTCGCGGTTACTTCACGTACATGATCGGATGGAGAGAGCTACTCAGTCTCCTACATATGGACAGCAGGCTCAAATTATTTTAGATATTTGTATTAAATTGCACACGGCGTTAGATCAGTATATAACTGACCCTACCTTACTGGATCAATCTGTTGAGTCTGCTAAAGGTGTTGATGGAGGTCAAGCGTTGGTATTTCAGGAGGTATATCCGGTAGAATCAAAACTGACCATCCCAGAAGTAGTGAGTAAATCCCAACCTAGTCCTGCGGGTAAGATTAGCAATTCGGTACAGCATCCTTCAACCTCTAACACCATTACCACGGCAGATAATGCAGTTAACTCTAGTGACCAAGCCGAACTTTTAAAATCAATAATGCAACAAGTGCAATTCCTCACCAATCAGCTTTTAGTGAGACAGACTGCTCCAATTCCTTCGGTTGATAGCATTCATGTAGTATCCGGGGTTAAAAGTTCTGTTGACGAACATCCTGGCAGTCGTTCTTTGCCAATGGATCCGGCTGTCGTAGCAGCGAATCAAAATCTTCAAAAATCAGCTCAAGTTCACTTTCCACCAGCACAGACCTCTCAGGGAGGACTCGAACAGTTAAATGATTTCCTTGGTTTAACGTCTTCGCATTTGGAACCTGTCTCTAAAGAGCGTTCATCTCCGGAGCAGGCCACCCAACGTCCTAATTTTCAGTCAGCACCAGATGCTAGAGATCTTCATAATAGTACTTTGAATCCCGTGCCTTCAGCAATTCATAATCCACCTGTTCAGTTCAACTCCGATTTCAATAGACGTTCCTTATCTCGATGTGGGATTTCCTACACAGGTTCACCTTCTGGCATAACAGTGGACATGTTCCTTTTCCAGCTGGACTCTGTAGTGAAATCCAACAATCTCTCACCTTCCTCTGTACTTCTGGATCTGCATCTTGTCCTGAAAGATGTGGCACTGCAGTGGTACTGGACTTACCGCAGGTATAATCCTTCAGCATCTTGGGATAGCCTCCGATTAGCCTTCCAAGAAAGATTTAAAGATAGGCGTACTCCCTACGAAATTCGTCGTATGGTTGAGTCTCGCAAACAGTTACCTAACGAATCATTCTTGGAGTTTTATCATCACATGTGGAATTTGGCCCTGCAGTGTCACACCCCTTACAGCGACGATGAATTCATACAACTACTGATGAACAATATGAAGCCTGTCCTTCAGTATCAACTTACTGATCGACACTTCTCACATATCAATGAGCTCATCAAAAGTTGTACTTCATGGGAAGATTCGCTAAAACGTTTTCGTTCTCCACCTGATTACTCGATGCACCCTCGTCGTAGTATCAATGAACTCGGTGTTGAGAGAATGTATGATTCAGAACCAGTCGTTTCAATTTCTAATCCGTCAGTTTTATCCGCAGATACGTCAGGAACCGCATATCGCGTTCCATCTGGTGTTTTTGTTCCGACGTCCGAATCTGTGCAACATATTTCTGCGATTAGTCCAAGTCATTCTTATCGTGCTCCAATGGGAACGACTATTACAAATTCTAAGTCATTTAAATCCCCTTCTACTTCAACTACACCTAATGTAAACAATACCTCCAGATCTGGCTGCAATTACATTTGCTATAATTGTTCTGATATAGGGCATGGTTTTCGAGACTGTCCTCGTCCTCACTTGGGTGCCTTTTGCTATCGCTGTGGTCTCAAAGGCACCATTTCAACAAATTGTGTTCGTTGTGCGGGAAACCAGATCAGTGGTTCATGGAGATCGGGGAACCAGGAACCACAGACCATCTCAACCCCAACAATAATTACCAAAGTAGATGCAGTCAGCAATACCGACCCAGAGTTTCGGAAGAGACTGATGCCAGATGGGAAGAATCAGTCGAACCAGTGAAAGTTCGCGTTGAGTCCTTTGACTCCGCAATCTCTTCTGGATCTGGTTCAGCTGGTTCCGACCTAATGGTATCGGACTCTTGCTTGCCTGTTTCTCCACCTGAATGTCGAGTAAATTCCTTTTCCAAATTGGAACACTCCATTCCTTCAACTTCTTCATTTAACAATAGTTCTAATTTTTCTGATTCCGTTCCGTCTCTCCCCAACACTTTTGGGAAACTCATCTCAGCTCAGTTACTTCGCTCAAAAAAATACTGGGAGCAACGTCGGATTTTGCGATCCTTTGTTGTTTCTTCAGTACTCGGTTCTGAGACAAGCGATAAACGGCCTTATGCCGATATTCTTGTCAATGATGTTCCATACCGAGGTCTATTAGATAGTGGAGCGAGTGTAAGTGTGTTGGGTTGTGGTTCTGAAAAGTTGTTGGCGGACAACAACCTTCATATTCATAATTTTCCTACTTCTATTCAGACTGCGAGTGGTCAATCTCAGAACGTCATTGGTTACATAAATGTTCAGGTTAGCTTTAATTCCCAATCTCATTACATGCGATTCTTTTTAGTACCTTCTCTAAAGCAATCTCTTTATTTAGGGATTGACTTTTGGAATAAATTCGGCATTACTTTGCAATTACCTGCGTTGAGTGAATTATCGGACTCCGCAGAAATATCTTGTTCTCCTAAATTCCATTCTCTCTCTCCAGATGATAACTTAAAGCTCTCTACAATAGTTAAAAAATTTCCGTCAAGTGCTAAAATGGGTCTTGGACGAACTACATTAATCTCTCATGAGATTGATGTTGGTGAATCCAAGCCTGTTAAGCAACGTTTTTACTCTGTTTCTCCTGCTAAGCAAAAACTAATGTACGATGAGCTAGATAGGATGTTATCACTGGATGTGATTGAAGAAAGCCACAGTTCATGGTGTTCTCCTGTCACCATGGTGCATAAGGCTAATGGCCAAGTACGCTTGTGTTTGGATGCCCGTGAGGTGAACAAGGTGACGGTCAGGGATGCGTATCCGCTTCCCCTTATCAACGGATTGTTGGGTCGATTGGATCAAACACGGTATATTTCTACCATCGATCTGAAGGATGCCTTTTGGCAGATCCCTCTTGACCCGCAATCCCGAGATAAGACGGCGTTTACTGTCCCTGGTCGTCCCTTGTACCACTTCAAGGTCATGCCCTTTGGGTTGTGCAACGCTCCCCAAACACTGTGTCGCCTTATGCATCGGGTGATTCCTTATCAACTGCACGACAAAGTATTCGTCTACCTTGATGATTTATTGGTTACTTCGTCCACTTTTGATGAACACTTGGAACTTTTGGAAGTTGTGGCTTCGTTGCTAGTAAAGGCTGGTTTAACCATAAATTTAGAAAAGAGTCAGTTTGTTTTGAAGGAGGTTAAATACCTGGGTTATTTAGTGGGTGATGGTTGCCTTCGCACCAACCCAGAAAAATGTAAGGCAATTAGAGAATTTCCTCGACCAAAAACAACTAAACAAATACGTAGTTTCTTGGGTTTATGTGGGTGGTATAGGCGTTTTATTAAAAACTTCGCGTCTTTAGCTGCTCCACTAACTGATCTGACAGGGAAAAAATCTAAGTCTAAATGGAATCTTCACGCTGAGGAATCCTTCCAAGCTCTTAAATTATCCTTATCGTCTGCTCCTGTTTTAGCTAACCCTGACTATGGGCGCCCTTTCTTTATCCAATGCGACGCCAGTGCTGTTGGCGTGGGTAGTGTACTTTTTCAGCTTGATCCTGATGGCGCTGAACACCCCATTGAATTCTTTTCGCACAAACTTAATGCCGCTCAGAGGAATTATTCTGTAACTGAGTTGGAGTGCTACGCAGCAGTACTTAGCGTCCAAAAATTTCGGCCCTATATCGAGGGATACTCGTTCACGATTTATACCGATCACGCTAGTCTCCGCTGGTTGATGTCCCAAAAAGATCTATCTGGTAGACTCGCCCGCTGGAGTTTAAAACTGCAAGCGTACAAATTTGATATCGGATATCGTAAAGGAACGGTGAATGTTGTACCTGATGCCCTCTCTAGAGCTTTTTATAGTGAGCCCACAGACGATGTAAGTAATGATCAACCTTTTCCTCCTGTTGAAACTACTTTGAATGATGATTCCTCCTTACCTTGTAATTCTCCTGTTATACAAGAAAATGTGTCCAGTTTAAATTCTTCAAGTGACAATTCGGTTCTACATATTGATCTTAACTCTTCAGCTTTTCAGGACGATGAATATGTACAACAGATCAATCGAGTACAACAATTAAAAGATTGTGATCACAACTTCAAAATCCGTGATAATAAACTCTTGATCTTACCTTCCTACGCTTCTCGTTATACGTCCACTGATTTGTCTGAATGGAAGTTAGTAGTTCCGTTGTCCTTGACTGCAAACTTAATTGAACTGGCTCATTCTTCTCCTACTTCTGCTCATATGGGTATTAAAAAAACTGTAGAACGACTTCAGCGGCAATTTTTCTGGTTTGGTATGACTAAACAAATCAAACTTTTCATCTCTAATTGTTTACAATGCAAGATGAATAAGCCTGTAAATTTTAGCACTCAACCTTTGATGGGTTCTCAAACTGAGTCTACCAGACCTTTTGAAAAATTGTTCGTTGATTTCCTTGGACCTTATCCTCGCTCCAAACGAGGTAATACCTGTATCGCTATAGTGTTGGATCATTATTCAAAGTTTGTTCTAGTCAAGCCTTTGCGAGAAGCTTCCGCCTCTTCTCTGTGTAGCTTTTTGGAAAATGAGGTGTTTTTACTTTTCTCTGTGCCTGCAGTGATTACTTCTGATAATGGCAAGCAATTTCTATCTCACTTATTTAAAGATCTTTTAAAAAAATATAATGTTGATCATATACGTACTCCTATTTACTCTCCTCAAAGCAACGCTTCTGAGAGAGTTAATCGGACGTTACTGTCTAGTATTCGGTCTTATCTTGATGATCATGCACATAATGAATGGGATTGCCATCTTTCTGAAATCACTGCAGCATTGCGAAATGTTAAACACGACGTCACGAATTTTTCTCCTCACTATTTGGTCTTCGGTCAACACATGTCATTAAACGGTTCAGATTATGCTTTACGTAAACTTTTATCTCCTCAGGATGATAACGAAATACATGTGTTGTCCAAATCTAATAGATTGAATCTTATTCGTGATCAAATAACTCATTACCTGAAAGTTGCACATGAGAAATCAGCGGTTCGATATAATTTGCGTAGTAAAACTAGGAATTTCCTGCCTAATCAACCTGTGTTTGTCCGATCCTTCGCACAAAGTAGTGCTCCTGATAGATTTTCTGCAAAGTTAGCTGCTAAGTTTATTCCTGCTTTTATCACTGATAAAATCGGAACAGTCTCTTATAATATCAGAAATCTTGATGGAAAACCTTTGGGAGTTTATCATGCCAAGGATATACGATTGTGACAAATTATTAGTGAATTTTTTCTTTCCCTCTTACTTTATGCCTGGCTTGAGACTTTTTCTCGGGTGTGGGTAGTCCCCACGTTTGTTACGACTTGCCATGGTGTCGTAACCCGTGCGAAGGAACTTAAATATTGATTATACAAAATTCATCCGCTCACTATCCAACGCATATTCTGTAGTTGCCCTGTTCATGTACTATGAGTGGATTATGCTTTGTGCGTTTTGTATATTGTACGATATGTTCTTTTAATTCTTCTTTATATTAATCATGGTACATGAATCGGACAATTGCATGAAAGGAAAATCAAAATATGAATTGAATAACCACTTGTCTGTATGTACAGTGCTCGCAACTTGTGTGAGTTAGTGGTTTCGCGAGCGGTATTTCCTCTGGAATATTTCGTTTAATTACAGGTTCATTGTTTTTTTTTGTTAACTGATTTGAGTGATGGTGATGGTGGTGGTGTGGACATGACAGAGATTCAGAAACAAATGTTCGGGTGGCGTGATTTTTGTTTACGCGATAAGTATTTTTTTTTTTTGAATACGATACTTTGTTAGGGGAATTTTAATTTTTTTTTGGGTGAAAAAAAAAAAAATAGTCAGTCGGGTTTTGAGATTAAACATGAACAAGTCGAGTTTAGACGTTTAAAACGTTCTGAGTTTTTTTTTTTTTGTTTTGTGATTGCCGTGTGGCATAAGTTAAATTTGGATTCCTGTTGAGTATATTAGGTATATTAATAAAAAAAAAAAGCAATTTCTTAAGTTGCTATTGATAGTTGAAAAAAAAAAAAAATGTTTTAATTATGTAATAGAAAATAAATAAAATGGACATTGTGAACTAAAATAGTTGTGTTACTACTGTATGAAATGTGTATTATTTTATTGGAATTTTACTTTGGGTAGTGACACGTAATTTGTTTTTCCTAAGAACAATCAAGGGAAAGTTGAGTGAAACCTGTTTTCTGTTAAGAGTGAAAAAAAAAAAAACTTGCAGAGCTGTGTCTACAGTCCCGAAATTGCTGGAAAATATATTGTTACCAGATATATACGACAAGTAAGATTTTTCTGTTCGAATATAAAAACTTACAGTTGGGTAACGGGTTACAAGTCTGCTAGTCAAGCAGGTGTTTGTTGAAGGGTTTGTGGCAGCAACTCCTCCTAAAGGAGTGGGGTTCGTGCGAGGGGGCTGCTGGGACGGTATCCTGCGACGGCGCTGATTACTGGTGGGTCGGACTGGCCCGTTTATCACAGGTAGTTGATGGTGAGAAGAAAAATAAATAAAAATTCCACCACAACAAGTAAAATTGTCTTAGTTAATATTTTTTTTTTTTTTGTGAGCTAAACTTGATTTGCTGTAGTTTTACTATTATATTAATTTTATATTTAAATAACCTTTGTTTTCAGGGTCCTTGTGGTGTGCTAACTGTACCATCGCCATCATCAAATCAGTTTCTTTTGCACTTTTCTTTTATACTTTGATTTTCCTTTCCTTGCTTTGATAACGGCATTTGTTGTGAGTTATTACATATTTTCTTTTGTGCTCCGCGTGTGATATGTGCCGCGTCGGGTTTTTTTTTTTTTTTTTTTCCTCGTGCTTAATCACTCACGATGAGTGAATAATTTGTTTTTGTGGTGATCACGTGGAGGATGGGCGGCCTTATGCTGACCTAGGCCTTGAACAAGGTCGCCGGAGTGGCACCGGCGTCCTTGTCGAACGCAACCCACATTTATGATTTTCTACCACTGTGGTCGTGGCACGGTAGAATAATTTTCTTGTCCCCTTCGTTTTATCTCTATGCGGTTTTCAAGCATAGTAATATGTCTGGTAACCCCCACGCCTAGCGGCGAGCTTCAGCCAGTGCAATACCGCAACCAGACCTCTATTGCTATGTTCTGTTAACAAAATCCCTTTTGGGGGATTTTGTTACAAAGTTAATCGATTCGGCAACTGAAAAAAGTAATAAATGAAGTTATTCAATGGCCAAACAAATTTTTCCGTTTAATGGTGTTAATCTTTATTATTCAGGAAAGTTATTATAAATATAAAAAGTTATGAACTTAAGACTATACCAAGTGCTTTGACACTTAAATTTAAGATTTTTCAAAAAGTTGAGTTAATCGATGTGTGCACTGAACGGCTCAATAAAAATGAATTCCTGTTTGTTTGTTTGTCTGTTCCGAATGGGCGTTTCAGCCGCTCAACCGATCGCAATGAAATTTTTACCATGTACAAGTTGCATATCCAGAACCAACCTTACGATATTTTGAAAGGGGCTGGACCCCGGGGTCTAGGGGCTGCGGTACAAATTTTTTCGAAAATTTTAATTTTCTTTAAATGTTTCCACGAAAATGAGTTTATGGGGCTAATTATATGAAATTACTGAAATGTTCGAATCCGAGGGGCCCAGCCCTGGATCAAAAACTAATTTTTACATGTATATATACAAATATTTGATTATTTCAAAATTACTTCTCAGTCGCTCAACCGATCGCCATGAAATGTTTACCATGCAAATGTTGCATGTTCAGGACCAATTTTACGATATTGTGAAAGGGGCTGGACCCCGGGGTCTAGGGGCCATGGTACAAATTTTTTCAAAAATTTAAATTTTTTTACGAGAATGAGTTTTGGAAAGGGGTTATATGAAATAAGAGACATGTTCGAATTCGGCGGGTCCGCCCCTGGATCAAAAATTCATTTTTACATGTAAAGATACAATTATTTGATTGTTCTGAAATAACGCCTTAGCCGCTTTACCGATCGCCATGAAATTTTTACCATGTATATGTTGCATGTTCAGGACCAGGCCCACGATACTTCTGAAGGGGCTGGACCCCGGGTTCTAGGGGCTGTGGTACAAATTTTTTCTCAAATTTCAATTTTTTTAAGATTTTTTGACGGGAATGACTTTAGGAAATAGGTTATATGAAATTAGTGTCATGCTCCAATCCGGAAGTCTGCCCAGGATCAAGAATTCATTTTTACATGTATAGGATACAATTATTTAAATGTTCCGAAATAGCGCCTTAGCCGCAAATTTATACACCAAAAAGGATGTCTAGCGTGCGATTGTTATACACAAATCATACCTCTACTATAATTGATTTAATTATTCAAATTAATTTTATTAATTTAAATTTAAGACAATCTTTCATCACTTTAACTGAAGACAAATCTTTGAAAACTTATATTATCCATACTAATAATCCATTTTTACTGGTTTGATATGTACTGTCTAGTGATATCCTATTTATCATATCCTGTTTTGAAATGTACCATAGTCAGCGAGTTCTAATTTCCACATAACTTCAGAACTAATTAACATTCTATTTTAATCCACTATTGCAACCGGCGCGGCGGCTTTTAATGAAAATAGTAGTTTCATACTAAACGCCAATAGTTTATTACTTAAATAAATCAATGATTGTTTCATAAAATCAATTCTAGGAAAGGTACTAAAAAATATTGTACGTATAAACTGATTTACTTTGAAAAGTACTAGCGTTTTATATTTGAAAATAGCATCTTCTACAAGAAACATCCTTGGATTCAAATTATTGTACGTGTAAAATTGCCTTAGTTTGAAAAAACTTCTTTTGTTTTTCGAAATATCATTTTCAACCACAGTTCGCGGTAAAACGTATCGAAGTGGAGGTAGTTTTAATCGTTTTGAATAAATTAATATTAATTTGTGTTTCGGATGCCGTTGTTCTCGATTAGTTAGCTATATTGCAATAAAATAATTGTTGGTGATTATTTTCCAGGTATTAAATATTATTTTAAGTGAATATACATTCTTATTAGAATTAAGTTTTCAGTTTATAAACGTGTTAATCTATAATTACTTTTTGATTGTAGATAACATTTGATTTTGCTTAAAAAAACTTCCGTAAAGACATTTTCAAACACAGTTCGCGGTGAAACGTATCGAAGGGAACATTAAAATCGTTTTTATAAATTAATACTAATTCCTGTTTTGATCTGTCCTGATTAATTAGCTACACGTTTCATTTTTGCTTAAAAATGACACCGAAAAAAAGGTCAATTGGGCAGGTAACTGCAAAGTCGAAGAAGATTAGAGCCGCAAGGGTGGCTGAATCAAGCGAACAGCGTGAAGCACGACTTAAAAATGATCGAAGCAGTACGTCTTCTTCTAGAGCTAATGAAACAACTGAACAGTGTGAAACACGACTTGCAAACGTTCGAAGCAGTACATCTTCTTCTAGAGCAAATGAAACAACTAAACTGCGCGCAACACGACTTGCAAACGTTCGAAGTAGGATGTCTTCTTCATGAGCTGATGAAACAACTGAACAGCGTGAAACACGACTTGAAAATGTTCGAAGCAGGATGTCTTCTTCTAGAGCTACTGAAACCATTGAACATCGTGAGGCCCGGCTGGAAGTCGATCGGTTACGATATGCACGATTAATAGAAACTTTTAGAGATGATTTAAAGTTAGCAGAAAACATTTGTTTGTATTGTCATGCTTTAAAGTTTCACAATGAATCGCCTGGAATGTGTTGTTCAAATGGAAAAGTGAATTTGCCTCCTCTGGATGATCCACCTGAACCTCTTCTAGGTTACGTCTCCGGAACTACTGAGTTATCCAGATATTTTCTACAAAATATTCGAAAATACAACTCATGCTTTCAAATGACATCTTTTGGAGTAACCCAAATTGTTAAGGATGGAGGTTTTATGCCCACGTTTAAAGTACAAGGACAAATTTATCATAAAATTGGATCACTTCTTCCTCTCTCTAACAACGACTCCAAGTTTTTACAAATTTACTTCATGGGCAACGAGGAGGCGGAGACTTATCAACGGTGTGCTATTAGTCCCGGAACAAAACGTGAAATAATATCAAGTTTACAGATTTTATTCCATGAACGCAATCATCTGGTAAATTTATTCAAAACTGCATTGGAGCAAATGCCATCAGATGACCACAGAGTAGTTATTCGAGCAGACAAAACACCGTCTGGTCAACATGAAAGACGATTCAATGCTCCAACAATCAACGAAGTTGCTATTGTTATGGTCGGAAAGGATTTCAACCGACGTGATATTATTATCCATAGACAAAATGAAAGCCTACAGCGTGTTACTGAAACACACAGATCGTATGATGCTCTTCAGTATCCAATACTGTTTTGGCAAGGAGAATATTTGAATTATATACCTCCCGTGCAACGCCGGGTAACTCAGCTAGTACTTACTAAAATTGCCCTTTACCTATTGAAATTTTATTTAGCTTAATATAATTTTCCTTCACTTAATGCAATTAAATTTATTCTCCCAACGGAAATAAAAATATTGGTAATAAAGATATAATCGGGAAGTGCTTAAATAATATCTATAATTTTTCATTTTTATTTAAATCTAATTTTAAAAGTAAAAATATGTATATTGGCCCTTCCGGTTTATTCTTTTGAACTAATTTTATACCAACATAAAAATTTAGCAACGTAATGATTGGATGTTATAATTGGAATTATAATAAAAATTAAACTTATATTAAATAGCGCATTTATTCAAGGATTTTTTATTATTTTAGTAATGACTTTTTCGAATCGAAGTTCATACTAGAACACGTTTATAAGACAAAAATAGGGTTCTAAAATGGTTTTTAGATAAAACCACAGAGAATTTTCTTCTTAATTCTCTGTGATAAAACTCTAGAATGTTGTCAATTAGGATGAAACTTGGCTATTTTTAACCGATTATATGAAATCCAACAAATGCGATGGAAATGGGATCTTAAAATGATTTGTAGATGAAGTTCTGGAATAAGATAAATTAATCTGGAACTTGGCAATTTTTTAACCGATTATGCTGAAATCTATTCTCTTAATAGAATTTTCCTTTACTTAACGGATTTTCCTTTAAACCTTTACCTAACAGAATTATCCTTCAATTAGGTAGTAGAATTATCCTTTATTTACTTAAATTTTCCTTCACCTTTGCGATTATTATGAAATTCGACAAGTGCGATGGAAATGGGATTGCAACTACAAAATGTTGCAATTACAAAATGTTGCAACTACAAAATCATGCAATTACAAAATCTTGCATAACAAAATAGTGCAATTATTTTGCTGTTTAGAATATGTCATTAATAGATTCTATATAATCCGCTCCTACGTGCGGCACGCAGTGCGACATGTTTGCTGATCCCGGCTCCTACGTCCCTCGAAGCTCAAATCTAAAGCCCCTCGGAGGGTAAGCGAGGGGGAGCGCAGCGACCTCCCGCGTGCCCGTGAGAGTTACCGTAGCCGTTATTCGTGCGCGGTTAGACAAGCTCTCGTCATGCTTGGGAAATTTCCACGCCCTAACCCTGAAGCCTAGCCAGCTAGAATACCGCGTCCCAAGCCTATGTCGAGAGATTTCTGTTAACGACATTCTGGTATGACCTGGAGTTTAAATGGTCGGTGCTATTTCGGACTAAGTTTTATAGCACCGCCAAACCCAAGCATACTAGGGTGTCGTTACAGTTAGTCTCTACAATTCTAAGTTAAGTTAGTCGATGTCATTTTTCTTCAATTTATTTTCCTCAGAATAGAGAAAAAAAATGTACGGGAAACTTGCATAACAGTTTCCCTACATTACAGGATTTTGTATTGCAATATTTTATAATTGCAACATTTTGTAATTGCAATAGTAATGCAAAATTTTGTATGCGAAATTTTGTAATGCAAGATTACATACCCAACCAGTTTTTCTATGTCCCTTATTTTAAGTTAATTTTTCACATGAGCAGGCACTTATGTACATTAAGATGATTCAGATTCAATTAATAAAAAACAAATTTTAATAATTAATTTGCATACACATATTTTATTTAAAATTATAATTTCACAAGTTAGTTTCTCTTGTTGAGATATGTTTGAAAAAATATAATAAAAATTAAACTAAATTTAATGGATTAGTGCTACAAATCGATAAAAAGCTATATAATTTGCGATGCCTTTAAGGGAAGACGTTTCCTCTTTAGGCCGTCGATTTATCATGATATATTTCAGCTTTTCTTCTTTGTCTAAATATTTTATTTGGAAATAATTGTTCACCAGATCTCATTTAGTTGATTCGGTTTTTAATAAATATTTGTTCTTTGCCTAATTCATCTATTAACTTATAAAGTCCAACTTGCAATTTTGCAACAACAAGTTGCAGCCTCCTATGCCAAGCTTCTAAATTGTTTTGAGTTCGTGGAAAATTATTCTCAAAAGAGTCAGCAATAGACCAAAAATTGGGACTATATCGTGGTGGTTTATTGTTTTTACCGGCACGACCCGAAATATAATTTGTATTTATCCATGATGCAATAATTTTTCCATCTTCATCCAAAACATCCTCTAATTTATATACATATAAAAGTAAACAAGCTTTTGGTGACAAGATTTTGGAGAAAAAATTTTAGGAACAGTCTTTTGTAAACAGCCTTTTGAAATACCGTAATACGTGGCCAACCCTATGCCGTTACGTACCATATGTCGTTTTAAAATATGCCGTTTTTAATTATGTCATAGTGTACCATATGCTGTAGTGTACCATATGCTGTAGTGTACCATATGCCGTTTTGACATATGCTATTTTGAAATATGCCATAGTGTACCATAGTTTGAAATATGCCGTATCGACCAGGACCCGTTCTGGTCATGTATCAGGCAGACACGCGATGTGTACAATTGTGTTAGAGGTAACCTGGTCACAATTCGCAAGTGTACGTGCTGCCTCCTCGTGGCAACCACTAGTAACTAAGCCATTTGGCAGGCTGGATTGGGATTGCCCTCTCAAAGTCCTTGGGTACCAATGCTACCGTTTTTATAGCAGAATTACATGCTATAGTAAACATCTAGAGGGAGAGCAAGGAGCCCAGATAGCATGTATCGCGGACCGACCGGCAGTATTATCAGGTTCATTAAAAGCCTGAATATTGACTGGACGGATAATTAAGAAAGGTCCAAGCACAAAAGATCTTTTAGGTCGCAGTGCGAGGTGGCTGAATGCCCACATGCCCCTATATTAAGGAAGTAGAGAGCGGAGGCCAAATCTAATCGCAAAATCTGCCTAAGAACAAATGTATCCTTCAGCAATCCTAAGATTCTTGTTTTATTCTCCTCTGTTGCATCTATTTTGTTTATGTCTCCAATATGATTAGGCATATCCTTCATGAAGACATGGTATAAATATTGTGGCTATTTAATGTGATAATATTACGACTAATATGAAATATATTTGAATCTATTAGATATTCTTATTTGAAAAAAATTTTGATAGCTAAGTAGTTACAAAGTGCAAAATGTAGGTACATATAATTTAAACCATTTAAATAATGCTTTAGAGAAATTTTCTATGTTCAAATTTTTCAAATTTCTACGAAATAGTAAAGGGTTCCATCTAACCAAAAAAATTGAATAACTCTGGAAAATTTAGACTATAAGCACTTTAGGTCACGCGTGTTGCGTGTATGGATCGTAAGGCAATACACTTGTCGTATGTCACTTAGAAAGTACCCATAAAATTTTCTACCATTTTCAATTGTTTCTAAGTCGATGAACGTATGAACTTACATAGATATACGGATGGACACACCTGTCCTAAGTCAATTAAATTTATAATTTTCGGAAGTTGTTTCTTTCCAGTAACGTGTTTTATGTAAATTTAAGTTATACAGGATTCCAATTTCGCTTGCAGAATATTTTTTATAACCAAAAAAAATTTCAATGACAATATATTGCCAGAGAAAGAACATTTTTAGGGCAAATGCTATAATTCCATAGGACAAATTCATAGACGTATATAGCTCGAATGAAAGTACCTAAAAATTGCAGTTTCGTAACAGTCTTCCAGCTTTTTTTGGTTGTGATGTTCATTATCATGTGTTAGGGCACTTAAAGCAAGAATGATTACACGCAATAATATAAAGTTAAATTATTCGAGACTCACTAAACTTGAAGATGACGAATTTTCAACTAGAAGTAAAATTTAAAGTTGGGTGACACAATCTACAAAATATTAAAAATTTTCATAATAGTCGGAATCAAAGTTTTTAACAAATCTAATATCTTGTAATGGTAATTCAAATATTAAAAGTTAGTAAAGTTTAAATTTAAAAACAAAGTCAATCATACCCACCATCAGTATTCTACATATATATTATGCTAAATTTTGGTGTATCATAACTAACTACTCAGAATTAAATTATACCTAGAATGTCACTTGCTGTTTACATCAAAATTTACTTGTTCCTAGTAAAATTCCACTCAGTAACGCGGCTTTTTCTATTTTATTAAACCACTCATCATTTTACAAGCAAATCATATTAATTCAATGATGCGCGCGGCATTCTTTATACCCGATGATATAAAATTAGCATTAAATTGAAGTTACTAATTAAATTAAGCGCACACCATATAATATACAAAAAAATCATCTGGAATTCTAAAAATTAAAAAAACTTCAGGAAACATTTTTTTACTGAACAACAAAATCGTGTGTGTATTTTTATAAAAGCATTAACTTGTCATCGCAAAACTATTTACTATAGTTTTTAGTAGATCGGTTACTTAGATTAGTAAATAATACTAGTTTATAAATTATGATGACATAGTTCGTTGAAAAAATATAGTTATCATCGTGTAATAAATATTTGTACATAATAGTAAATCCGTCATTAAATCTCAAGGCCGTTTGTAAATCGTTTAAATCATTTTTACTTTTAAATTTCTGTGTACTCGTGTATGATTAAATTGAAAACAAAAGAAAACGGTTTTTTTTATTAATTGTTTCTAAGAAAGTGTATTTAACTGAATTGTATATGATTTGTAAGGTGTGCCCCAGCAATCATGTACATACTCGTATATATAAGAGTATTTAACAAACACTTGGTGGCATTGTACATATAATGTTCAATTAATTAATTTCAATTTTGTCATTTTGTGGCGGGTTAATTGTTGAGTACCTATATACTACCGTTTTTATTAAGATTTAAATGTTAGATGGATTTAGAAAAGTCGGTAATAAATTATATAAATGGCCTTGCTCCTTTTGTGCGGTCTACATTTGTAAGAGTAATACAACGCGCTTTAAAATATGATTCCCCATAATTAATCCATTTTTGAAATATAAGCCAGTCAGTCTTCATCATCAATTAAATGAAGAAATGTATATGAATCATGACGTTTGACAAAGAGATGTTTATTAGATCAAACCAAAAAAAAAAAAATTCTTTCTGAATCACAATGGACGAATTTACTTTACAAAGATTAATATCAAATATTATTTGTTGCATTACGGGTATGTATAATAGTTATCAATAAACAAAGATAAGTTCAAATTGGTATAAGAGTGAATAATTGTACAATGGGATATTTTGGTACCTGCTACATATTCTGAGAACAAAATTGACGTGACTCCGCTATGTCTGAATCTTACGAAATAAACAATTATTCATATTTTTAATGCCGCGCTGACCTAATAACAATTTTTATTGTTGCAAATTTATTTATTTTTGTTTACGATGCTGAAGAAATAGTGAAAGGTCAATTTGGCTAAAAATCTCATAGTATAGGGTATATGAAATTCTTTAGACAAACACACCTTACATTGTAATTTAAGCTTCATAATCAAATTAGTTGGTAAGTCGTTTTACTACCTAAAACCATAAAAGTTTCGCAGGCTGTCTAATTGCATATCGGCTTGCGTTATCTTATGAATAATTGTTTGATTTTTGTGCGCTAGTAGTCTGATCATGTTTCATCACCAAAACCTCTCCTTAATTTCTATAAAAGTAACTTCAATATTTCAGTTGATTTATAGAAATTGGTGCACAGAAAAAAAATATTATCTAATATAGAAATTTAATATATTTTAAAACAAGGTCTTAACAATTTGTTTGATACAAATCAAATATTCTTATATAAAAATTTTGAATTTCGTATATTTAATCAATATAAAACTGATATTAGAGGTTTGTAATGTTTTGTATTAACATTATAAATTTTGATAATATGTGTTGCTTAATAATTATATTTAAAACAATGCTTGTTTAAATGAAAATTAACTGATTTGCGTTAAACAAATTCGTTTTAATCCGAACCGATTTAATAAAGTTTATCGTAAACTTTAAAGTTTTTTAATATAAAGCAAATTTTGATGTTTAAACTAATTTTTTATAAAGTTTAAAAAAAAAAAAAATTTGATTTCAAAACAAACAAAAATTTGTTGGCTAAAATCGAAATATGTTTGTCTTAACATTATTATGATTTATATTGTCAAATTATAAAACGGCTATTGTTATAGGTGTATATTAGTGAGAATTTAAAATATTTCTATTAAAATAAAAATATTCCAAAAATGTTTAATTGTTTTAAATGTAATGAAGCATTTTTCACAATACAAATTCTATGCAAGCATATAAAATATCTTCATGGATGGCTTCCTAGTGAAATATTAGTTTGTTATCAAGGTGGATGTCATCAAAAGTTTTCACATTTAGATCGTTACAAGCGCCACTTAAAAAATGTGCATAAAAACCATATTGCAAATATAGCCGTTCGGAGCTTCCTGAAGCTGATAATTGTACTAACTTGGGTGTGACAAACAATAAAAAAAAAATTAATGGTAATTACAGTAAATTAGGTACTGTAATATATTTTTATTGACCTTTAATAATTTATTGTAAATGTTTCTTATATTTCATAGAAAATGTTAGTCCATTGTGTGATGAAATTACGTTAGACTCTAAGCAGAAATCCGGACATTATCAAAACGATCAGATTAATGATTTGAGAGCAACCATCGAAAATGCATCGTTGAAGTTTGTTTTAAAATTATATAGTATCCAATTATTGCCATCATCGGTCGCCTTAGAAATTATTCAATCATCACAAGAATTAATCAGTGTAATAATCAGTAGTATAAGAAAGTGCAAGAAAAATTGTTCAGATGAAAAACTAGATGTTGATAGTTTATTAGATTTTTGCGAATTACCGTTTATCAACATAAAATCTGAATATTTATTGCTCAAGGAATTAAGAAAAAAAGGACTTTATTCTGCGCCAAAAAAAATTTCTATAAATAATCAGAACTTAGAACAAGTCCAACATGGAAAACTAGTCATCAAAGAATTTAAAAGTGAAGGTATTTTAATGCCAGTTTCTGATCAAATTAAAAAAATCTTTGAAACTAAAGATCTATTGAAACAAACATTCGAACATGGAAAAGAATTACTTAACCCTTTCAAACGCCATTTAAAATTGACTTTCTTCCAAAAATAAAATACCTAGCACAATTATGCACTGCTATGATATGGGATTGCTCATAGAACTGTAGTGTGAAAATAAATACATAAGAGAACGACCGCACAAGAGAAATGAGACAAAAATTAAAAATTACGGTTGGTCGAAGCGATGAAAGTTGATGTACAATATATTGTACAAGGCGTTTGAGAGGGTTAAAAACAAAAACGTACTGACGAACTTTATACAGGGTGAACTCTGGCAGAAAAAAATTTCGATTATTAATAAAGAAAATGTTATTCCTTTATTCCTGTATTATGACAATTTTGAGACGAATAACCCTTTAGGAAGTCGTTCTGGTAAACAAACGATCGCTGCCTTTTATAATATGTTTCCAACCATACCACAAGGTTTATCAAAATTATCCAATATTTTCGTTGCCATGCTGGTAAAATCAAAAATTTTAAAAACATTTAATTATAATAAGGCTTTGGCCCCTCTAGTGGACGAACTTAAATTACTTGAAACTCGAGGTATTGATATAAAAACCGAAGAAGGTTTTATAAAGGTATATTTTGTATTGGGAATAGTGATTGGTGATAACTTAGGCTTAAATTCAATCCTTGGATTTTCCCAATCTTTTACACATAATTTCTATTGTAGATTTTGTACCATGAAGAAACAGGAAACCCAAGCATGTCTCGTTGAAAATCTAAGTCTTGCACGTCAAAAGAATTGTTATGATGAACAAGTTTTAAATATCGATGCAGAATCATTTAAACAAACTGGAATTAAAGAAAATTGTGTTTTAAATAACATTAATACTTTCCACGTTACGGAAAACTATTCCGTCGATATTATGCATGACGTGATGGAGGGTGTGATTAAATTTGGAATTTCAAATTGCCTTTACACGTTTATATTTGAAAAGCATTACTTTTCAATTGAAACACTAAATTATCGAATTCAAAATTTTGAGTACGGTGAAATGCAATTATCCAATCGACCAGGATCTCTCAAATTAGATCATATTAAACAAAAAAAGCTTCAGGTAACAGCTAGAGAAGCACTCTGTTTATTAGAGTTTATTGTATTCTATATTGGAGATCTCGTACCACCTTCAGAGTTGTTATTGAATTATATATACACATTACAAGATTTAGTCAAGCAGGTTTTCAAAGACAGCTTTTCAAATTATGACATTCTTTGTCTCAAGGACTTAATTAAAAAGCATAATAAACTTTATATGGAATACTTCAATGAGAACCTTAAACCTAAACATCACAACCTATTACATTACCCAACAATAATTAGAAAATCAGGGCCTTTGAAACCCATGTGGTGCATGCGGATTGAATTGAAACATCGTGAGCTTAAATACTACACAAATGCTATAACATCTAGACGAAATTTGCCTTTATCAATTGCCAAAAAATGTGCTATACGATTTACCTTTAACCTATTAAATGATATGAACATTGAAAGTGACGTATCTATAGTAAAATATAGTACGTCCGTTGCAATGGATCTAAATGTTTCTCCTTATAACGAATTAATTAAACAAATGAAAATAAAATTGGAAGAAGCCACGTTGGCAGATATAGTAGAATATAGGAGAACAAAATATAAAATAAGAGATTTACTAAGATCTGAAAATCCATATTCGGTTGTTTTTAAAATAGATCAAATAATAATACATCGCGACAAAGTTATCCTAATTACGGAGAAAATAAAAATCGAAAAAACTGATAAGCATAACCATTGCTTTGTATTAGGAGATTCATTACAACAATATTACTGCTTAGAATTAAATCCAATGGAGAATAGGCATCCAATTACTCCAAATAAAATATCGAATGGCAAAATAGGATTTAAATATCCTATAATATAAACAAAATTTTATAAAAATTTAGTAATTTAAGTTAATTATGTGTATAATTTGGATTTAAATACATAAATGTAAAGCTACAATGTTGTTTGTTTTAAACACTTTTCTAATATGACACAAAATTCTAATTATTTTACGATAAACCGAAAAATTATTGAAAGGCTAAATTCAAAACTGGTGCTTTTGGATTGACCAAATTTTGTTTTGATGTAAAATAATTGTTTTTATTTTCTCGTTTTGCTTCATTCTGATCACATAAAACAAAGAAGAGAGTATGAGATTCTCTTTCTATCAAAAAACACATTTTCGTCATTCTGTCCATAACGTGTTTCTGATATAGTTCGAAGAAATAAAAATTGGGAGAACGATTTAGTTTTGATAATTATAAGAAGTGAAAGTGTAATTTATTAGAGTAGTAAATTATATTAAAAATGTGTGATGATACTGATGATACATCCTTTATAACTATTCAAGACGGCGATGTCCCATTGGCAGAATTATTATCCGAGTGGGGCCTCTTGCATTTGTATCCGAAAATAACAGGTAATGTGAAATTATTAAGTATAAAATGCTTAATCGTACAATAAGCTTAACCATAAAGCTAGTAGTACACCAATTTTAAAACCATGTATATACATGTTTGGTGCTGTATTAAAATGCATGAACTATCGATTTACAAATCTACACATGAGTATATTCCTTCAATCAATCGAATTAATTGACATCATATAGCATAAGCCGGGCTGTTTAACTGTTGCAAAGATGAATTAATCTAGTGAATACATATTATACTTTACATTTTATTCTAGAAGGGAGACTAGATATTCACTCTCTAAATATCATAACGGAAGATGATTTAAACAAACTATTTCCAGAATTCATGGAATTAGGTACACAAATAAAATTTCGTTCGAAAATAGTAGAGTGGAGAAAGGCAAACGTAAGTATGCAAAACTAAATGAAAATATTTATGGAAAAACAACACACCAATAACTTTATTGTATTTCTAATAGGGTATTAATGAATTAGCGTCAACTATCAGAATAACTAACAGTTTTAATTCATATATTGCGGATTGGGTACAATCTACCCAAATTCGATCGATTGACTCTCCAACACCCTCAACTTCATCGTCCGTAGCGAATGCTAACACTAGTTCAATGAAGGTACAATTACTGGCTTGCATTTTTAGTTTTAAAATAAGAGTATTAATTAAATTTATTATTTTTTTACTTCATAGGTAATTGATAACATGTTCGAGATCCCCCACATGACCGAACTGTTGAATTCATTAAAACAAAATGCATCGAACGCCACACGCAACCTTTTATGCAAAAAAATCACCGCGCATTTATTGGAGGAAAAAGCTACAAATTTAAATACGATGGACTTTCAACAAATCATAGATACAATTGTGATGCATTGCCCTCTTGAAAAGCTTGATTTTTATTTTCAAAGCGGCAAAATACCAAAAGGCATACTTTACTATAAGTACCGAAATCACAAGACAAATTTGAGGCAAGTTGGTTTATTAACCAATAAGCATCCAAACAAAAGAGCAAAATTATCTAACGAAATAGATGAACTAACCGGAGGTTTTAAACTCTATAATAAATGAAATCGTAGCATACCATTCACCATCATTTAATATACAGATGATTTAGATGAGAGCGTTCAAAGTGCTAAAGAGTGGCTGACGTATCACTCGGAACCATGGCAGTCAGTGGAACGACATTGGAAAACAACAGCTGCAACTAGAATGAACTTATTCCGCAATTCCACCAATAAAAATGCAAAAGAATTTTTGAAAGAATGGCCGCTTTTGAAATGCCCACAAGCATATCATTTAGTAAGTATTAAAAACGTATTAAAAACTTAAACTTGCAATGAGGCCGATTCTTACTTTTAAAATTGCATCTAATGTGTACCAACTATGTTATACCAATTTCTGTGAAAATATTTCTAAAAATACACGGAATTGGTCTGGTGTTTGCCAGCTCTAGCATTTAAGTTATTAATTACAACTTGATTTCGTACTCATAGCTAGTTCAGTGAGCGTGTTTATTCAGATTATAAGAATCTGTAATATTCAAAGAAACTGTTATGTCAAAATTAAAGATTTTCTCATTTAATTTCTGAATGTATTGAAGTTAGTATTTTATAATTTTTATATTCATTTTAAAACAAACGATAAAACATAATTTGCATTATATACAGTCCACATTTTTAGCTCTTAAAGAAGATCACTTGAATTATCGATTGTCTCGTTCTATAACATATATGTATCTCATTCTCTCATTTTTATAGTCTATTTAACTTAAGAAGGAAAATGTACTGAGAATAATAGTTTTTAGGAAAACTGTCAATGGAAGCGAAGTAAAAAAAAAAAAATTAAATTTTTGGTTATGTCGTAAGTTTTAATATCCGACCGATTTAATAATAATATTTTAGTACCCATGTAATCAATAAGCACGATAACAGAAACTATTATACAATTTGATTTCTCTGTAAAAAACTAGATTTCATATTTTAAACGAACTGAGTACGCGGAATTCGGTCTTACAGTTCAACCGTCATTATTTGCGAAAATCGAATCAAATGCAGGAATTAGTGTAATTAAGAAAATTTATTTATATTTTGATGAAATTTTTTATGTTTTCGATAGTATTATAAATGCAATCGATATTAATTTTAAATTATTCTATGTAATGCATTTAAAATATCCTTTTGAATGTTTTAAAATATATAAATTTCTCGAGTATGTAATTTATAATATACCAGATATAACAGACATTCTTTTATTTGAAATTCAAAATTTAAAGGACTTTTTAGACTAAAAACCATAGTTTTGTTTGTAACACTGTAGAATTCTTACAGTCTTGAATTAGAAATAACTTTACTTTATATTTTATAACAAATAAAATATAAAGGGCTGAAACCTCACGGGTTGATCAGAACTTCGGTCTTTGGTATCTTCAATGGAGATAGCATTCATATGTGTCATAAAGTTGGTGTGACAATTTTGACAGTACATATTAATTTCTATTTTAACCAAAATATATTTACTTATACAATAACAGCCAAACAGCTCAAAAGCTTCAGTAACATGAGTACAGGCATCCAATTTAACACGAAAAATCGTATTCTAGAACTTTATACAGAAAGTAATATACCAAATTATACTGATATATCCAACCGTGTAATATATTCCAGAACTTTATCCAAAAATCATTTTAGAATCCCATTTCCAACACACATGTCAAATTTCATAATAATCGGTTGATAAATAAGCAAGTTCTATCATATAAACAATTTGTTATCTACCCCAACTCAACTCCAACTCAACTTCAACTCAACCCGCCAATTGACCCTTAACTTAGTCATCAAATCAATTTCAAATTCAATGCCCAATTCAATAGTCAAACCAGCATATATAAAAAAATCGTAAATATTTATAAAAGCAGGTATTTTGGGTCAATTCGTATGGCAGGTATTCCACCCCCTTGACGTACAGTCTCCAAAAGCTTTTCAAATCTCCTCCTTGACCATAGAAACAGATTGGCGAAAAAAAAATCCAAACCGGACAAGCCGTTCTCGAGATACCATGGGTCCAGACACACAGACACACAGCCAGACGGACGGACATTTTTTTTTTTTTGCATTTTCGGACTCAGGGACTTAAAGAACCAAATTAACCGAATTATTTATTTATTTATTTATTACCAGCACTAACAAACAGCATAGGTTATAATACTAATAGAATTATGTATATAAAAAAAGTGTTTTAAAATAATCATTATTTCGAGTACGACTCTTAAAAAGATCTCTTGAAATGTTAAAATCAAAAAAATTCTGAATATTGGTTAAAATATTTTTTGGTACGCGCGACCGGTTCATTAACTCCATAATTCGTACGATGAAAATCAATACTCAACATTAACTGTCGTGGACGAAGACTTCTCGTAGGAATGTAATATGAATATAAGTCAAGCAATATACTGGACAATCAATCTTAGCACAAAATACGTCCCGAGCAAATACTGCATAAATCACGTCCCTTTTGAATTTTAGACTACGAAGGTTCAAAAGTGTACAACGACCAACATAAGGATATAAACTAAAACCGGCATTTGACTTCGGAAGTCTTCGGAGGGCAAATAATAAGAATTATTTTGAACCCGTTCAATACGACCGCTAAAGATTTTATAACTTGAACTTCAGATAACTACAGCGTATTCCAAAATAGGCCTAGCAAAAGAAATATATAATGTCTTGAGAGAAATTGATGTGAAAGCAGTTGCACCAATTTCTTTGTATATGAATACTTTATATCTTAGTATGACGTTCCAATTCGCAAACAGGAACCAAACGTAGTTGTTAATGTCTACTTGTTAGTTGTGTAACGAAGCGGTCATCCGCCACAATCAAAATGGTAAGCATTTCTTTTAGTTACCATTTTATAAAAATTCGAATCAAATCAATGTCCTGAGTTGTTGTTGTCAAAATACCGAATGGAATGTTTTTATTGTCAAATCTATTAAAATTTGAATTACTCGCGATATTCAACATGGTCTGAGTAACTAAAAGCTAACATGAACTAAACACAATTCAACTCAGGCTAACTATAACATCTGTTATAAATAAATTTCGAATTGAACCGCCCACTCAACCCTAATCCAAACCCCACACAACTCACCCTCAATCCCAACTTAACCTGCAAATCGATTCATAAATCAATGTTCAACTCAACGCCAAACTTAATGCCCAAATCAATTCTCAAGCCAGCATTTATGTATAAAAAATTAGTCAACGTGGACCCAAACCATCGTAGTAATACGGTATTGTGAATTACTAAAAGAATATCCCCAACATAAAATTTGTTTTAATGAAGAGGCCAGTCAATTATAATATATCTACCAAAAAAGTAGATCTGCTGATTGTGTGCATGTTTCTGTGTTAAAAGGTAGTACAAACGGTCAATCGCGCGCAAGCTTTAATGGAGGTAAAAGCCAGTCGTCCTTTTTAAATGCTGGTGAAGTAAAAAAAATCCTTCCTGAATACAATCCAAATAATATGCCGGTTCGAACTTGGATTGAGAAAGTGGAAACACTTCAGCTAATCTATAAAATTAGTGATATCGTTCTGCTGTATGCAGCCACTATCAACCTTCGTGGAATAGCTTCGACGTGGTATCAATCCGTTACTAGCATCAGATGTTGGCACGATCTTCGAGAAGTTCTGTTGTCGGAATTTAATAAAGTTCGCAGTTAACACCATTCACTTGCGACTTTGCGAGTCGAATTAAAATCAAAATGAATCCTTCGCGGAGTATGTTTACGGTTTAAAATTGATTGCTAGTGTAGGTAATTTAGCCGAATCAGACGTGATCCAATATATGCTATTAGAAATATAGGAAATAGGAATATGTCAATACAACTCGCACTATTAGGGATCACAACATTGAACTCATACGAGAACACCGATAACCAGATACCTTGTCTCAAGCACCTCCTACTAATGGTATGATTCGTCAGCCAGATAATGAAAATTTGTTTGCATTGCCTGCTAATTCAAACGGTAAAAATATTACTCTCCGTTTTGACAATCTTGTAGCTCAAAACAACCCGTCTACTAGTTTCCACGGTGCTTCAAGGGGCCCTACTAATAATTTACCCGCCGTATGTTATAAGTACTAATTATATTATAATGGACATTTCGCTCGAAATTGTTTGTAGTTTCTGTCGTGAGGTAGGACATTACGAAATTAGGGGGATTATAGGGGGATTTGGCGATAGTCGAGTACTCGCGGTGGGAGTTTTTGGTGCTACTATTACGATCGATGAGGTCGAGATTGGAGTGGACATTTTGGTAGTGCCAAATGCTGTTGAGAATATAGGCTTGATGGTCGGAAAAAGCGCGCTCGACCAACCTAAAATAGTTTTAACTAAAATTTTTAAAAAATGAACTATTCAGAAAACCGAGACTGCTCCTAGTTCAATTGAAGCAGTCGTGAAGGATGCTCCAGCCCAGAGTATTAGGTTAGAATATAATATGAATAATTTTATTAACGAATTTTCGCATTTCAATGCAAAGACAGTGAAACTGGATGAGGAAGAATTGGGTCCCTATAATGGGGTCGGAAACTAATAAATCCACTGATCAAAAGAGAAGTAATACGCCACCGACATTGAACCTGTCCACAAGTGGTGTGGATGGTGGTTTGGCGTCTATTGAGGGTGGGGGGGCCCAAAGTTGGTAGATTAATCTACCACCGTAACCTTCCAGTAGAGTGCACATTACGTAAGCTGTTCTGGTGCAAGGGGTAACGTGATCACAATTCGCAAATGTACGTACTGCCTCCTCGCGGCAACCATTGGTAACTGGAACCATTAAGCAGATTATGGCCTTTTGGGACAGGCTAAAGTACAGCACTAAAGGAGAAAACCTTGACAAAAACCCTAATCTAAGGTGGAACAGCATATCCCGATAGATGAATGGCTGATATGTTAATCAGTTCAAAATTGCGGACTTTGGATACCAGCTGCTTTCCAGTTTTATCTAGCAATTCTGTAGTAAAGCTGGGTCACCTAGGAGGGAGAGCAATGAGCCCAGATAGTATGTATCGCGTTTAGAAGTACTTCCAACAGTAAACATCTAGGAGGGAGGCAGTGAGCCAAGCCAATATGTATCACGTACCCGCCGGCAGTATTATCAGGGTTATATTGACTGGACGGATAATTAAGCAGGGCTTGGAGCACTAAAGATCTTTTAGGTCACTAAACGCCCACATGGCCTTACAACACTAATTCTAATCCTAAGTGGTGTGGATTCCGGATTGATACTTTACAAACTCTATATAAAATATGTTTCAATAAAGTTGAAAAGACTAATGTGGTTAAAAAAAATTACCGAAACTTTGCCGGCTTCGAATTTGATGAAAAATCAGATGATTACAAAAACGTATTGAGAAAACACAAAAAATTAATTGACATAAAAATGTTGAAAACCTTTTCTGACATATTAAATGTTGATAAACGGGGTTCAAAGGAAGATATAAGCGAGAGGATATGTGATTTTCTCTTAGCGCCCGATCCCAAATCACTGCTAGCCGAAGAAGTTGAGAAAGAAGAAGAGAAGGGCGAGAAACCTCGTGATGACAAGGTTTCAAAATCCTCAACTGGGCGTCCGAAAAGATCAACTGTAGATCGTGGATATAACAGGGATTTCTCGAGTTCAGAAGATAGCGACAAGGTTTATATTAAAACTGTTACGAAGAGAAAAAGGAATGCATCTGATAGCAGTTCTGATTATAATCCTTCGGGTGGTGCAACGGATTCAGATGCGGGGCGAAATCGTGCTCGTAACCGTGCAGTTTCCGCTTCTATCCGTCACGCAGCCAGAAAACAATGGAAAACAGACTCAGAAAGTGAAGACGAAGTGTCACCCCAACAATTGCTGTATGGTTACGAACCACGAAAACTTAACGAAGATAAATTAACAGTGGCATTAGCTTCCGATGGTGTGATCCACGAGCCTCTACTAAAGAAAGCAAAGCCGAACAAAAAGCCAGATTTGACCAGCGTTATACCACGCCCGAAGTTTATTCGGTGGTAGATCGTTTATAGGGAGCCTGTGTCAACTGGTCCGAGCAAAAAGTTGCAGGGTAGATTTAGAGGACCTTACACTGAGATCGTTACCGAATAGAGGCTATTAATGTTCCAGACGGTAGACAACGATTCCTAGGAGTGATCGCTGTCGACAGGATGAAACGAGTCGAGCAACCCTCAAACTTTAATATTGAAAGCGAAACCAGCTCCAGTGAGGATTGAAGACAACCCTCATTGTCAGACTGGCCGAATGTAAAGAAATAAAGTACTCTACATTTTGAGTTTGAATTAACGAAGCGTCTTAGGACTCGTCGACATAAATTGTCATGTAAAATTTGGTTTGAGTAGTACAATAAAGAAAAAGGAAGAGAAGTTATCTTGCCCAGCATTGCGAAGAAAACTTTACACTAGTTGCCATGATAAAAGATTTTGTTTTTTCAAAATCATAGGCTCATCAGTTCGAAAATGGATTAAATTCTTTTACAGTAATTTTTAAAAGGAGAATCCTGAAAATTTCAACAATAAAACAAACTAACATTTTTTAACAATAACTATAATTTATTTCTGCATTCTAAACGCATCTCGTGCTTGTCGCATTGTCAGGCCCATCGTTTCAGGCAATCTAAATTGTAAATACACTGAGATTCCGATCATTAAACCACCAAAACAATATAAAAATGTTGCGCTTATCACTGACGTCATACGTAAATCGAATGTAGCCGATATCAATATTATATGCATTAAACTCTCGAGTGCCAATATTGTAGTAATCGACTTGGATCGTTTTGTTAGCGGAAATGCTTCAAACATAAGCACGGCCGTGATTGAATTCACACCTAAAGTTGTACTTAGTTCGTACACTATAAAAATCATGATGACTACTGTAGGAGATACGTCAATTTTAACATCTGAAATTATTCCGAGAACAACTAGTATCACACCGCTTGCACATCCTGAAATTAATTGGATTTTTTTGCGACCAAGAACATCTGCTAAATTGCAAGAGATTACACCGAATACGATTCTGATGATAATTAAAATTCCAACGAATATGATTATTTCATGTTCATTCTCTGTGAAAATGTTGAGACGAATTGTATTTAATGGATAGTTGAATGAGAACACCGATACGGCAGCTACTGCAATCATTAAAACTAATGGTTTACTATTTCCGTCGGTCACAATGGATGGATTTAGTTTATCATCTTCCTGCACCATAAGTTTCAACTCATTGAATTCTGATTCAATTTCATGTGTCACCTCGTTTTCGTTCCGTAATTCAAGCAGACAAACAAGTGCTTCATCATAATTCTCCTGGCGTACTAAATTTACCGGAGACTCTCGAAACAACTTGAATGTACAGGCCAAAGCGCCGACCGATACTAAAAGTATTATAGTTCCAATAATTTGCAGTTTCCCATCCGATGGATCATTAAATATCTCGTGTCCAATAAAAACTGTAATAATCGCAGCGTATACACCAAGGTATATGAAAAAATGTGAAAACGATAATAGAATTCCACGACCCTTGGTTGTTAATATATCACACTGCATGATCAAGGTTAAATATGCTAGTCCGATGGCAAAACCGGCGAGTAATCGTGCTATTATAAGTGTTACAGGTTGCTCTGATAAACTTATTAACATGATACCAGTGATGGCACTCATTATAGCCGATATCTGGTAATTAAATGCTTTAGTCCCATTTTTAAACCAACTGCGACCGGTCAGTACACCAACAAATACACCAAAATAATATGAAGAGATTACCAAATTAATTGTTAATGCGGAACATGTTTTTGTCCAGCGTTCTGCTTTCAAATTGGGATTAAAAATTCCCCATCCGATGTGTAATCCACTCACAAACATTAGCAAATAGCCTTCAATAAATGATTTCACATTATATAGACATTTTGATTAGAGGAAATAATATAAAACAAATATTTACCTGACAAAAGTACGACAAATTGTCGACATATTGCTATTACAGATTTCTTCAAGTCAATTTGTTTACTTTCGTTTTCTTCATATCTGACATTTATTTCCATCGTATATACAATTAATTGGCATGATAAACAATCCAATGCCTATAGCAAACAATGTGTGTTTGGTTGATTAGGATATAATTTGTGAAAAATTACCAAAATGTTTATCTTATCAGCCCAATTACATTTCAACTTGATTTATTTTGTTAGGGGAGGAGAAATCGATACGTACTTAAAAAATAACAAACCTCAATTAAAATCTCGATGTATAAATATGTATAAATTATTTCCGGAAACAATAATAATTTTGTGAATATGTGGGCAAAGTTAAGTAAATTTTGGACAATTAGTTTTTTGATGACTTTAAATTTATATTTTATTAGCTCATAAAATTATACAATCGTTAAATATTTGGAAAATCATAATCGGTTATAGATTTATTCGTGCCCTACATTATCTCTTCCTGGTCCTCTGCCTGATTGCGGTCCATGCGCATCTTTTCCTATGCCTTTATTTTCATAGTTGTCTCCTCTTTGTTCACCTGTCCCTCCACTCTTTGGAAGACTTCTTAGATTACTTCCACCTCCACTAATATCCACCTCTTCATCACCCCCTTGATTTTCTGATTTGGCAATGCTAATTAGGGCCACCAATAAAAAGGCACAAACGATAAACTTATTCATTTTTTAACAAAATTATTTAGATTAAATCAAATGTTGAACTGATACCAGATATGATATTTCGGCCCGTATTTATACCAATACCAATTCTAATCTATAAAACTTTTGGTGTCGGGTCATTAATTTTTACCACTTCATTGCGTTAGTAATCACAATTTAATTTTGTGGCCCAAAATTTTGGTACATTAAAATACGTACACGTTATTAATTTGGAGATGACTCATTTGTGAAATTATTTAGTGTCCCTCAAACATTTTTTTGTAAGTCATACAAATTTCAATAGACACAAATAATTCATTTCAAGTCAATCATTATTACGAAGCGATTAACTAATGGTTTTGGTTGTTTGACTATGTATATACAGCGTTTCAATATAATATGTAGAGACATGAAGTCATTGTAACTTTTCATTTTTTTTACCAGCATCCCACGACAATTAGATTTATTTACAAATTGCTGTTTTGCTATTTTTAAAGTTGAATTTTGAAATATTGACACATTCATTACAAACAATAAGAAATCAATCCTATGGCCAAATTGGTTATACGGTTTTAAAGTTTTAAGTGTTTTTTTGAGCTACAACAATAAACTATTCTACGATAATTGTAGTGTTGAGTAATTAAGCGATTATTAGAATGAGATGAAGTTGGTATTGATTATTTTGTCTGAATTACTACGGAGATTGAAATACAATGAAACTGAAAGTGAATCTCAAAGAGTTAATGTTTACTACTCTTCAACACTGTTAACTTGTTTTTGAACGTTCTAGCACTTATATGTATGATTTACCAAAGAAAAGCTTGAGGTAACACTATCAAAGAGACAAATTGCATCATGCACGGATTGCAATACATTTAATTTAATATTCCACGCAATTTATTCAATTTTAATATTTTGAACACGTGTTTTCAATATGGGTCAAACTGACAAAAATATTTTAACATTAATTAAATTAAGATCAGAAAGCGTATCTCGACGCTTAATCATATTTTAATGAATCTTGTGCTGCTTCGTTAATTTTTGAGTTTTGGTTGTTGTATTTGTTATTATATTTATAATCTACATTTTTTATTTTATATTTGTCACTATGTTTAAAAACACGGGCATTTAATTATGTAGGTACGTATAGTTACTCATAATATTTTGGTTCGGAAAGTATCGTATCGTATACATTTATGCGATCCTTTTAAGTAGGTACAAAGTTGGATTACAGTCAATTTTGAATTATTTGACATTTTTATATGAACTTTAACGGATACAAGATGTTCATGAGCTAGGAATTATTGTAATAATTTTTTAAATTTTTTTGCAAGACCCGTACGGTTAAAATTAAAAATTACACTGAATGATTTAAATTCCGAAATGATATACTTTACAATCTATATAGTCCAACATAAGCCAATCTCTGAAATTCGTCCTATTTAGTATATTAGAGAACAACGTCCTTGTTCCAAGCGAAATTCGTCGATTTATTAATTTTCTTCATTTTTTTGCAAGACCCGTACGGTTAAAATTACAAGTAACACTGAGTGATTTAAATTCCGAAATGTATATACTTTACAACCTATATAGTCACAACATAAGCCAATCTCTGAAATTCGTCCTATTTAGTATATTAGAGAAAAACGTCCTTGTTCCAAGCGAAATTCGCCGATTTTAATTTTCTAAATTTTTCTGAAAGACCCGTACGGTTAAAATTAAAAATTACACTGAGTGATTTAAATTTCGAAATGTATATACTTTACAACCTATATAGTCACAATATAAGCCAATCTCTGAAATTCGTCCTATTTAGTATATTAGAGAACAACGTCCATGTTCCAAGCAAAATTCGTCGATTTATTAATTTTCCAAATTTTTTTCAAGAGCCCTACGGCTGAAATCAAAATTACACTGAGTGATTTGAATTTCGCAATGCACACTCTTTACAACCAATGTAGACACTATATGAGCCAATCTATGAGATTCGTGCTATTTGATATAATAGAGAACAATGTCCTTGTTCCAAGCGAAATTCGTCGATTTATTCATTTTTTAATTTTTTTGCAAGACCCGTACGGTTAAAATTAAAAATTACACTGAGTGATATAAATTCCGAAATGTATATACTTTACAACCTATATAGTCACTATACAGGGTGTTCGGCACATGGACCGACACAATTTTTTGGGGAATTGGTTGGGTCATTAGCTAGTTTTCACCCATACGACCCTACGTCCTAAGTGACACGGTAACTGTGATATGATTTTTTTTCGTTTTTTATTTAAATTACCTGAAATTTCGCATTTAAATCGTCATATTTTTTTTGTTTGTGATTGTAATAGCACGAAATAACTTTTATTGTATTCTGCATTGTATTTTTAGTCTAAATAAATCACTATTTGGTACAAATGGCTTCAAGAAAATAAATTATATGAGCTTCGAAAGTCTTGAAAATGTGTAAATGTATGAAAAATTTCTAATTCTAAATTAAATATATCCAAAAATTCCCAGAAAATGGCCCTGAATTTCCAAAAATTCCCAGAAAATAGCCCTGAATTTCCAAAAATTCCCAGAAAATGGCCTTGAATTTCCAAAAATTCCCAAAAAATGGCCTTGAATTTCCAAAGATTCCCAGAAAATGGCCTTGAACTTCCAAAAATTCCCAGAAAATAGCCCTGAATTTCCAAAAATTCCCAGAAAATGGCCTTGAATTTCCAAAGATTCCCAGAAAATGGCCTTGAACTTCCAAAAATTCCCAGAAAATGCCCCTGAACTACCAAAAATTCCCAGAAAATACCCCTGAATTTCCAAAAATGCCCAGAAAATGGCCCTGAACTTCCAAAAATTCCCAGAAAATGGCCCTGAACTTCCAAAAATTCCCAGAAAATAGCCTTGAACTTCCAAAAACTCCTAGAAAATGGCCTTGAATTTCCAAAAATTCCCAGAAAATGGCCTTGAATTTCCAAAGATTCCCAGAAAATGGCCTTGAACTTCCCAAAATTCCAAGAAAATGCCCTGAACTTCCAAAAATTCCCAGAAAATAACCCTGAATTTACAAAAGTGCCCAGAAAATGGCCCTGAACTTCCAAAAATTCCCTGAAAATGGCCCTGAACTTCCAAAAGTTCCCAGAAAATAGCCCTGAATTTCCAAAAATGCCCAGAAAATGGCCCTGAACTTCCAAAAATTCCCAGAAAATGGCCTTGAACTTCCAAAAATTACTAGAAAATGGCCTTGAATTTCCAAAAATTACCAGAAAATGGCCTTGAATTTCTAAAAATTCCCAGAAAATGGCCCTGAACTTCCAAAAGTTCCCAGAAAATAGCCCTGAATTTCCAAAATGCCCAGAAAATGGCCCTGAACTTCCAAAAATTCCCAGAAAATTGCTTTAAACTTCCAAAAATTCCCAGAAAATGCCCCTGAACCACCAAAAATTCCCAGAAAATAACCCTGAATTTCCAAAAATTCCCAGAAAATGGCCTTGAACTTCCAAAAGTTCCCAGAAAATAGCCCTGAATTTCCAAAAATGCCCAGAAATTGGCCCTGAACTTCCAAATTTCCCAGAAAATGGCCCTAAACTTCCAAAAATTCCCAGAAAATATCCCTGAATTTCCAAAAATGCGCAGAAAATGGCCCTGAACTTCCAAAAATTCCCAGAAAATGGCCTTGAACTTCCAAAAATTCCTAGAAAATGGCCTTGAACCACCAAAAATTCCCAGAAAATAACCCTGAATTTCCAAAAATTCCCAGAAAATGGCCCTGTACTTCCAAAAGTTCCCAGAAAATAACCCTGAACTTCCAAAAATTCCCAGAAAATGGCCTTTTCCCAGAAAATGGCCTTGAACTTCCAAAAATTCCCAGAAAATGGCCTTGAACTTCCAAAAGTTCCCAGAAAATAGCCCTGAATTTCCAAAAATGCCCAGAAAATGGCCTTAACTTCCAAAAATTCCCAGAAAATGGCCCTGAACTTCCAAAAATTCCCAGAAAATGGCCTTGAATTTCCAAAAATTCCCAGAAAATGGCCTGGAATTTCCAAAAATTCCCAGAAAATGGCCCTGAACTTCCAAAAGTTCCCAGAAAATAGCCCTGAATTTCCAAAAATGCCCAGAAAATAGCCCTGAACTTCCAAAATTCCCAAAAAATAGCCCTGAATTTCCAAAAATTCCCAGAAAATGGCCTTGAATTTCCAAAGATTCCCAGAAAATTGCTTTAAACTTCCAAAAATTCCCAGAAAATGCCCCTGAACCACCAGAAATTCTCAGAAAATAACCCTGAATTTCCAAAAATTCCCAGAAAATGGCCTTGAACTTCCAAAAGTTCCCAGAAAATAGCCCTGAATTTCCAAAAATGCCCAGAAATTGGCCCTGAACTTCCAAATTTCCCAGAAAATGGCCCTAAACTTCCAAAAATTCCCAGAAAATATCCCTGAATTTCCAAAAATGCCCAGAAAATGGCCCTGAACTTCCAAAAATTCCCAGAAAATGGCCTTGAACTTCCAAAAATTCCTAGAAAATGGCCTTGAACCACCAAAAATTCCCAGAAAATAACCCTGAATTTCCAAAAATTCCCAGAAAATGACCCTGTACTTCCAAAAGTTCCCAGAAAATAGCCCTGAACTTTCAAAAATTCCCAGCAAAATGGCCTTTTCCCAGAAAATGGCCTTGAACTTCCAAAAATTCCCAGAAAATGGCCTTGAACTTCCAAAAGTTCCCAGAAAATAGCCCTGAATTTCCAAAAATGCCCAGAAAATGGCCTTGAACTTCCCAAAATCTCCCAGAAAATGCCCCTGAACTTCCAAAAATTCCCAGAAAATAACCCTGAATTTACAAAAATGCCCAGAAAATGGCCCTGAACTTTCAAAAATTCCCAGAAAATGGCCTTGAATTTCAAAAAATTCCCAGAAAATAGCCTTGAATTTCCAAAAATTCCCAGAAAATGGACTTGAAAAAATGCCCAGAAAAAAGCCTTGAACATCCAAAAATTTCCAGAAAATGGCCCAGATCTTCTAGAAATTCCCAGAAAATGGCCGTGAACTTCCAAAAATTTCCAGAAAATAGCCCTGAATTTCCAAAAATGCCCAGAAAATGGCCCTGAACTTCCAAAAATTCCCAGAAAATGGCCTTGAACTTCCAAAATTTCCCAGAAAATGGCCTTTAACTTCCAAAAATTCCCAGAAAATGGCCTTGAATTTCCAAAAATTACGCCTTGAATTACCAAAAATTCCCAGAAAATGACCCTGAACTTCCAAAAGTTCCCAGAAAAGATCTTCCAAAAATTCCCAGAAAATGGCCTTGAACTTCCAAAAATTCCCAGAAAATTGCCTTGAATTTCCAAAGATTCCCAGAAAATGGCCTTAAACTTCCAAAAATTCCCAGAAAATGCCCTTGAACTTCCAAAAACTCCCAGAAAATAACCCTGAATTTCCAAAAATGCCCAGAAAATACCCCTTAATTTCCAAAAATGCCCAGAAAATGGCCCTGAACTTCCAAAATTCCCAGAAAAAAACCCTGAATTTCCAAAATTCCCAGAAAATGGCCTTGAACTATCAAAAATTACAAGAAAATGGCCTTGAACTACCAAAAATTCCCAGAATTTAACCTTGAGTTTCCAAAAATTACCAGAAAATGGCCTTGAATTTTCAAAAATTCCCAGAAAATAGCCCTGAACTTCCAAAAGTTCCCAGAAAATGGCCTTGAACTTTCAAAAACTCCCAGAAAATGGCCCTGAACTTCCAGAAATTCTCAGAAAATGGCCTTGAATTTCCAAAGATTCCCAGAAAATGGCATTGAACATCCAAAAATTCCCAGAAAATGGCACTGAACTTCCAGAAATTCCCAGAAAATGGCCTTGAGTTTCCAAAAATTCCCAGAAAATGGCCTTGAACATCCAAAAATTCCCAAAAAATGGCCATGAACTTCCAGAAATTCACAGAAAATGGCCCTGATCTTCCAAAAATTCCCAGAAAATGGCCTTGAACTTCCAAAAATTCCCAGAAAATTGCCTTGAATTTCCAAAGATTACCAGAAAATGGCCTTAAACTTCCAAAACTTCCCAGAAAATGCCCCTGAACTTCCAAAAACTCCCAGAAAATAACCCTGAATTTCCAAAAAGGCCCAGAAAATACCCCTGAATTTCCAAAAATGCCCAGAAAATGGCCCTGAACTTCCCGAAAAAAGCCCTGAATTTCCAAAATTCCCAGAAAATGGCCTTCAACTATCAAAAATTCCCAGAAAATGGCCCTGATTTTCCAAAAATTCCCAGAAAATAGCCCTGAACTTCAGAAATTCCCAGAAAATGGCCCTGAACTTCCAGAAATTCTCAGAAAATGGCCATGAATTTCCAAAGATTCCCAGAAAATGCCCAGAAAATGGCCTTGAACATCCAAAAATTCCCAAAAAATGGCCCTGAACTTCCAGAAATTCTCAGAAAATGGCCTTGAATTTCCAAAGATTCCCAGAAAATGCCCAGAAAATGGCCTTGAACATCCAAAAATTTCCAGAAAATGGCCCTGAACTTCCAGAAATTCCCAGAAAATGGCCTTGAGTTTCCAAAAATTCCCAGAAAATGGCCCTGAACTTCCAAAAGTTCCCAGAAAATAACCCTGAATTTCCAAAAATGCCCAGAAAATGGCCCTGAACTTCCAAAAATTCCCAGAAAATGGCATTGAACTTCCAAAAATTACCAGAAAATTGCCTTGAATTTCCAAAGATTCCCAGAAAATGGCCCTAAACTTCCAAAAATTCCCAGAAAATGCCACTGAACTTCCAAAAATTCCCAGAAAATATCCCTGAATTTCCAAAAATGCCCAGTAAATGGCCCTGAACTTCCAAAAATTCCCAGAAAATGGCCCTGATTTTCCAAAAATGCCCAGAAAATGGCCCTGAACTTCCAAAAATTCCCAGAAAATGGCCTTGAACTTCCAAAATTTCCCAGAAAATGGCCTTGAACTTCCAAAAATTCCCAGAAAATGGCCTTGAATTTCCAAAAATCACGCCTTGAATTACCAAAAATTCCCAGAAAATGACCCTGAACTTCCAAAAGTTCCCAGAAAATGGCCTTGAACTTCCAAAATTTCCCAGAAAATGGCCTTGAACTTCCAAAAATTCCCAGCAAATGGCACTGAATTTCCAAAAATTCCCAGAAAATGGCCCTGAACTTCCAAAAGTTCCCAGAAAATGCCACTGAACTACCAAAAATTCCCAGAAAATAACCCTGAATTTCCAAAAATGCCCAGAAAATACCCCTGAATTTCCAAAAATTCCCAGAAAATGGCCCTGAACTTCCAGAAATTCCCAGAAAATGGCCCTGAATTTCCAGAAATTCTCAGAAAATGGCCTTGAATTTCCAAAGATTCCCAGAAAATGCCCAGAAAATGGCCTTGAACATCCAAAAATTTCCAGAAAATGGCCCAGATCTTCTAGAAATTCCCAGAAAATGGCCGTGAACTTCCAAAAATTTCCAGAAAATAGCCCTGAATTTCCAAAAATGCCCAGAAAATGGCCCTGAACTTCCAAAAATTCCCAGAAAATGGCCTTGAACTTCCAAAATTTCCCAGAGAATGGCCTTGAACTTCCAAAAATTCCCAGAAAATGGCCTTGAACTTCCACAAGTTCCCAGAAAATAGCCCTGAATTTCCAAAAATGCCCAGAAAATGGCCCTGAACTTCCAAAAATTCCCAGAAAATGGCCCTGAACTTCCAAAAATTCCCAGAAAATGGCCCTGAATTTCCAAAAATTCCCAGAAAATGGCCCTGAATTTCCAAAAATGCCCAGAAAATGCCCCTGAACTTCCAAAAATTTCCAGAAATTGGCCTTGAACTTCCAAAAATTCCCAGAATATAACCTTGAATTTCCAAAAATTAACAGAAAATGGCCTTGAATTTCCAAAAATTCCCAGAAAATAGCCCTGAACTTCCAAAAGTTCCCAGAAAATGGCCTTGAACTTCCAACAATTCCCAGAAAATAACCCTGAATTTCCAAAAATGCCCAGAAAATAGCCCTGAACTTCCAGAAATTCCAGAAAATGGCCCTGAATTTCCAGAAATTCCCAGAAAATGCCCAGAAAATGGCCTTGAACATCCAAAAATTTCCAGAAAATGGCCCAGATCTTCTAGAAATTCCCAGAAAATGGCCGTGAACTTCCAAAAATTTCCAGAAAATAGCCCTGAATTTCCAAAAATGCCCAGAAAATGGCCATGAACTTCCAAAAATTCCCAGAAAATGGCCTTGAACTTCCAAAATTTCCCAGAAAATGGCCTTGAACTTCCAAAAATTCCCAGAAAATGGCCTTGAATTTCCAAAAATCACGCCTTGAATTACCAAAAATTCCCAGAAAATGACCCTGAACTTCCAAAAGTTCCCAGAAAATATCCCTGAATTTCCAAAATGCCCAGTAAATGGCCCTGAATTTCCAAAAATGCCCAGAAAATTGCCTTGAATTTCCAAAGATTCCCAGAAAATGGCCCTAAACTTCCAAAAATTCCCAGAAAATGCCACTGAACTACCAAAAACTCCCAGAAAATAACCCTGAATTTCCAAAAATGCCCAGAAAATACCCCTGAATTTCCGAAAATTCCCAGAAAATGGCCCTGAACTTCCAAAAATTCCCAGAAAATATCCCTGAATTTCCAAAAATGCCCAGTAAATGGCCCTGAACTTCCAAAAATTCCCAGAAAATGGCCTTGAACTTCCAAAAATTCCAGAAAATGGCCTTGAATTTCCAAAAAGTACCAGAAAATGGCCTTGAATTTCCAAAAATGCCCAGAAAATGACCCTGAACTTCCAAAAGTTCCCAGAAAATAGCCCTGAATTTCCAAAAATGCCCAGAAAATGGCCCTGAACTTCCAAAAATTCCCAGAAAATTGCCCTGATTTTCCAAAAATTCCCAGAAAATAGCTCTGAACTTCCAGAAATTCCCAGAAAATGGCCCTGAATTTCCAGAAATTCTCAGAAAATGGCCTTGAATTTCCAAAGATTCCCAGAAAATGCCCGGAAAATGGCCTTGAACATCCAAAAATTTCCAGAAAATGTCCCAGATCTTCTAGAAATTCCCAGAAAATGGCCGTGAACTTCCAAAAATTTCCAGAAAATAGCCCTGAATTTCCAAAAATGCCCAGAAAATGGCCCTGAACTTCCAAAAATTCCCAGAAAATGGCCTTGAACTTCCAAAATTTCCCAGAAAATGGCCTTGAACTTCCAAAAATTCCCAGAAAATGGCCTTGTACTTCCAAAATTTCCCAGAAAATGGCCTTGAACTTCCAAAAATTCCCAGAAAATGGCCTTGAATTACCAAAAATTCCCAGAAAATGACCCTGAACTTCCAAAAGTTCCCAGAAAATATCCCTGAATTTCCAAAATGCCCAGTAAATGGCCCTGAATTTCCAAAAATGCCCAGAAAATGGCCCTGAACTTCCAAAAATTTCCAGAAAATGGCCTTGAACTTCCAAAATTTCCCAGAAAATGGCCTTGAACTTCCAAAAATTCCCAGCATATGGCACTGAATTTCCAAAAATTCCCAGAAAATGGCCCTGAACTTCCAAAAGTTCCCAGAAAATAACCCTGAATTTCCAAAAATGCCCAGAAAATGGCCCTGAACTTCCTAAAATTCCCAGAAAATGGCCTTGAACTTCCAAAAATTCCCAGAAAATTGCCTTGAATTTCCAAAGATTCCCAGAAAATGGCCCTAAACTTCCAAAAATTCCCAGAAAATGCCACTGAACTACCAAAAACTCCCAGAAAATAACCCTGAATTTCCAAAAATGCCCAGAAAATACCCCTGAATTTCCAAAAATTCCCAGAAAATGGCCCTGAACTTCCAAAAATTCCCAGAAAATAGCCCTGAATTTTCAAAATTCCAAGAAAATGGCCTTGAATTTCCAAAAATTCCCATAAAATGGCCGTGAACTTCCAAAAATTCCCAGAAAATGGCCCTGAACTTCCAGAAATTCCCAGCAAATGGCCTTGAATTTCCAAAAATTCCCAGAAAATGGCCCTGAACTTCCACAAGTTCCCAGAAAATAGCCCTGAATTTCCAAAAATGCCCAGAAAATGGCCCTGAACTTCCAAAAATTCCCAGAAAATGGCCCTGAACTTCCAAAAATTCCCAGAAAATGGCCCTGAATTTCCAAAAATGCCCAAAAAATGGCCTTGAACTTCCAAAAATTTCCAGAAATTGGCCTTGAACTTCCAAAAATTCCCAGAATATAACCTTGAATTTCCAAAAATTAACAGAAAATTGCCTTGAATTTCCAAAAATTCCCAAAAAATAGCCCTGAACTTCCAGAAGTTTCCAGAAAATGGCCTTGAACTTCCAACAATTCCCTGAAAATAACCCTGAATTTCCAAAAATGCCCAGAAAATAGCCCTGAACTTCCAGAAATTCCCAGAAAATGGCCCTGAACTTCCAGAAATTCTCAGAAAATGGCCTTGAATTTCCAAAGATTCCCAGAAAATGCCCAGAAAATGGCCTTGAACTTCCAAAAATTTCCAGAAAATGGCCCTGATCTTCCAAAAATTCCCAGAAAATGGCCTTGAACTTCCAAAAATTCCCAGAAAATTGCCTTGAATTTCCAAAGATTCCCAGAAAATGGCCTTAAACTTCCAAAAATTCCCAGAAAATGCCCCTGAACTTCCAAAATCTCCCAGAAAATACCCCTGAATTTCCAAAAATGCCCAGAAATTGGCCCTGAACTTCCAAAAATTCCCAGAAAAAAGCCCTGAATTTCCAAAATTCCCAGAAAATGGCCTTGAACTATCAAAAATTCCAAGAAAATGGCCTTGAACTACCAAAAATTCCCAGAAAATGGCCCTGAACTTCCAGAAATTCTCAGAAAATGGCCTTGAATTTCCAAAGATTCCCAGAAAATGTCCAGAAAATGGCCTTGAGTTTCCAAAAATTCCCAGAAAATGGCCTTGAACATCCAAAAATTCCCAGAAAATGGCCCTGAACTTCCAGAAATTCTCAGAAATTGGACTTGAATTTCCAAAAATTCCCAGAAAATGGCCTTGAATTTCCAAAGATTCCCAGAAAATGGCCTTGAACTTCCCAAAATTCCCAGAAAATGCCCCTGAACTACCAAAAATTCCCAGAAAATAACCTTGAATTTCCAAAAATGCCCAGAAAATGGCCCTGAACTTCCAAAAACTCCCAGAAAATGGCCCTGAACTTCCAAAAATTCCAGAAAATAGCCTTGAACATCCAAAAATTCCCAGAAAATGGCCTTGAATTTCCAAAAATTCCCAGAAAATGGCCTTGAATTTCCAAAGATTTCCAGAAAATGGCCTTGAACTTCCCAAAATTCTAAGAAAATGCCCCTGGACTTCCAAAAATTCCCAGAAAATAACCCTGAATTTACAAAAATGCCCAGAAAATGGCCCTGAACTTTCAAAATTCCCAGAAAATGGCCTTGAATTTCCAAAAATTCTCAGAAAATGGCCTTGAATTTCCAAAAATTCCCAGAAAATGGCCTTGAACTTCCAAATTTCCCAGAAAATGGCCCTAAACTTCCAAAAATTCCCAGAAAATATCCCTGAATTTCCAAAAATGCCCAGTAAATGGCCCTGAACTTCCAAAAATTCCCAGAAAATGGCCTTGAACTTCCAAAATTTCCCAGAAAATGGCCTTGAATTTCCAAAAATTACCAGAAAATGGCCTTGAACTTCCAAAAATTCCCCTGAATTTCCAAAATTCCCAGAAAATATCCCTGAATTTCCAAAACTGCCCAGTAAATGGCCCTGAACTTCCAAAAATTCCCAGAAAATGGCCTTGAACTTCCAAAAATTACCAGAAAATGGCCTTGAATTTCCAAAAATTCCCAGAAAATGACCCTGAACTTCCAAAAGTTCCCAGAAAATAGCCCCTGAATTTCCAAAAATGCCCAGAAAATGGCCTTGAACTTCCAAAAATTCCCAGAAAATGGCCTTGAACTTCCAAAGTTTCCCAGAAAATGGCCTTGAACTTCCAAAAATTCCCAGAAAATTGCCCTGATTTTCCAAAAATTCCCAGTAAATAGCCCTGAACTTCCAGAAATTCCCAGAAAATGGCCCTGAATTTCCAGAAATTCTCAGAAAATGGCCTTGAATTTCCAAAGATTCCCAGAAAATGGCCTTGAACATCCAAAAATTTCCAGAAAATGGCCCTGAGTGATTTGAATTCCGCAATGTATGTACATTACAACCTGTAAAGTCACTGTATAAGCTAATCTCTGAGATTCGTCCTATTTAGTATATGTATTAGAGAACAACGTTCTTGTTCCAAGCGAAATTCGTCGATTTATTAATTTTCTTAATATTTTTCCAAGAGCCCTACGGCTCAAATCAAAATTACACTGAGTGATTTGGGCTCCGCAATGTATACTATTTTCAACCAATGTAGTCACTATATGAGCCAATCTATGAGATTCGTGCTATTTGATATAATAGAGAACAATATCCTTATTCCAAGCGAAATTGTAGAAATGAAGAACAATATTGTTACGAAACCTCAACATGAATCTCGGATTTTTTTTGGTACACAACAACGATATTAAATTTCGACAACGATTTTAAATTTTGAACATGGAACGTACTCATAGCCTAAACCGCCCAGATAGCTTCCGTTAACTCTTCAAACAAGCGTCTACGTTTAAACTCGACCTCATAGCGCTGCACAAACCAAGACTAATCGGCAATGACATCATCGTCTAATTCGTTATTGACTAACTGTCGGTCACAGCAATAACATGGATTACCGCATGCATTTGGCGTCAGTTTCTTAATTAGCAACCGATATTGTCAATTTGTGATTGACTTCATGCCTATCATTCGCTGATGTCACTTTAGCATCACATTTGTGAGTTTTCATGTTTATTTTTGAAGAAGCCTGAACAAACCAAAGACGCATTCTTCGACCTGCTGGAAACCTTTTTGAGCAAAATTCCGCAACATGGCATTAAAATTGTTTTGGGCGACTTGAACGCTCACATTGACAGTGCTGCCAACATCGAGCAATCTTTACTCTAAAACTTGGTGGTTACCAGCACATATGTACGCTAGCCCACATAAGCGAATTCACAAATTCATATGCAAATTAATCGGCGGGACAATGGTCTTGTCCAAATTTAATCTTTAAGGGACAATAAATAATTTCACAAATGAGTCATCTCCAAATTAATAACTTGTAAAATTTTGGTCCACAAATTATAACATGATTACTAACGCACTCATGTGGTAAAAATTAATGACCCGACACCAAAAGCTTTATAGATTAGAATTGGTATTGGTATAAATACGGGCCGAAATATCATATCTGGTATCAGTTCAACATTTGATTTAATCTAAATAATTTTGTTAAAAAATGAATAAGTTTATCGTTTGTGCCTTTTTATTGGTGGTCCTAATTAGCATTGCCAAATCAGAAAATCAAGGAGGTGATGAAGAGGTGGATAGTAGTGGAAGTGGAAGTTACCTAAGAAGTCTTCCAACCAATGGAGGAAAAGATAAACAAAGAGACAAATATGAAAATAAAGATGGAAGAAAAGATGCGCGACCAGGACGAGATAATATTGACCGCAATTAAATCTATAAACGATTATGATTTTTCAAATATTTACCGATTGTATAATTTTATAAGCTAATAAAATATAAAAGTAATTATGTATGTAAATTTACAGACTTTCTTAAGAAAATCCTAAATACTCGTAGTAAATTTACAAATCTGTATGGCAATTGTGAAAGGCATTAGTTTTTCAATTGGTTAAGCATGTTTGTAGTTTGTAGCATGTTTGTAGTTGATTCGCATACGCCTAAAACAAAGCACATATGCGTTCTTGACAATATCTCTTGTTGTGCCAGTGACAATTAGAAAGACAATTGCATCACATATAATTAAAAAACGTTAGAATGTATCAGCTAAAATTCAATTCTCCGTTAATAAAATGATGCTTAGGGATTAGGTCATATGCCAACTTTGTACAAATGCCATTTTGGTGTCAGCTTCCTAGGATTTTTTCAAGAAAATCAGGAAATTCATTTGTTCATAATATTTGATATAAATGTTGGGTGAGATCGTATCAAACATGTTTGTCCTATACACCCTAATCCCCTATTTTTTTCAAAACTGAAACTGGTTTCGAATAGCTTAGGTCATATACCAACTTTGTAAAAATGCCACTTTGGTGTCAGCTTCTTAGGATTTTCTCAAGAAAATCAGGAAAATCATTTTTTCATAATATTTGATATAAATGTTGGGTGAGATCGTATCAAACATGTTTGTCGTATACACCCTAATCCCCTATTTTTTTCAAATTTGAAACTGGTTTCGAATAGCTTAGGTCATATGCCAACTTTGTATAAATGCCACTTAGGTGTCAGCTTCCTAGGATTTTCTCGAGAAAATCAGGCAATTCATTTTTTCATAATATTTGTTATATATTGGGTGCAATCGTATCAAACATGTTTGCCCTAAACTATCTAATCCGCTATATTATTTATAAAGAAAATAAAAAACGTAACGTCTTACTTAAACATCTGTATTTATGTATGACATAGTATGATTCTTAAATTATTTTTATTATACTTATTAATAAAATTCGTTATAACGAGAGTTTCTGCTTTTACTCTAATACATGTAAATAATAATTTTTATTGAAGATTTTTAGGACATATTTAGGACAAAATTCACGCGAATTTGCTGAGAGTTCAACGATATATTTCATTTACCCGGTAACCAACTTTCGATTACAAATGCTGGACACTATCAAATTCAATTAAAACCCGTTGTCCAGCCAATTTATATTAAACCGTATCGTCTTCCTCATTCAATCAAATCTGAAATTAATTCTTAAGTTGCCAAAATGCTTGAAAGTGGTGTAATTGAAACAGTAACAGTCAATTTAACTCTCCTTTACTTGTCGTTCCCAAAAAATCAAGCGACGGATGCAAACGTTGCCGCGTCGTTGTAGATTTTCGCTGTTTAAATGACGTATTGTAACTATAAATGATATTTTCCCGTTGCCAAACATAATTGAGATTCTGGAACAGGTGGCTGAAGCTGTTTATTTTACAACTTTTGATTTGGTAAACGGATACTATCAAATTCCACTTAGTGACAATGATAAAGAGAAAACTGCCTTTAGCACCCAAACCGGACACTACCATTTTACTAGAATGCCTTTTGGTCTGAAGAGTACACCCGCAACATTTCAGCGTTAGTCGAATTTAAACGGGCTGAAATGCTTTGTGTACTCAGGGTTTAATAGCAAACCCATTGAATGCTTTACTTAAAAGAGAGTTTTCAGAAGCTGAAAGAAAAGTTAATAAAACCTCCCATCTTGCGATACCCCAATTTTTAAAATCAATTTTTCGTCACCACTGGTGCTAGCGATACAGCACTTTGGGGCATTATTTCACAGCGGAATAACAGTGATGATGATTTCTCCGTGGCTTATGCTAACCGGGTACTTAATAAACGTTTCCGTTCGTATTTGTATGGCATTAAATTTACAATAATGAAAGATCAAAAACGCCTAGTGTGGCTTAATAGAGCAGAGAACTTGTCATCCCGGTTAATGCGCTAGATGATATTCGACTTTGATTTTGATATCATTTACAAATGCTGATACCCTGAGCAGGATTGAATTCCAACCTGCCGATAAAAATAACAATCAGTTATCGAAATTTGATCAATCTTGTAATCCTACTAACTCAAATTCTGAACCGACATCCGATACAAAATTTACATCAATCTGTGAATTCTTAAACTCTGAATACTCATCTCGAAAATGATGCCGATATTCTTAACATAATTAAGAGAATTGCATAATTGCCCGCTTGGAGGACATCAAGGCACACAACGCACTTTTAAGAGAATTAAATTGTACTATTATTTCCCTAAAATGTTATCTAGAATTAATAAATCTAACAAGAATAAATAAACTCCCGATGGTCGTAACAACAACCTCAAAGCGACCCTTTGAAAAAATATTTTTGGACGACAAATGACGGAAATCGTTATATACTAAAATATTTCAGAAATCATAATTAAGAATTTGCAACGTTTTCATTTACAAATTTGTCTTAGGAAAAAAAGTGATTTCCCATAATGTGTTTTATATGTTTTACTATGGAAATTTTGATTTTTTCCTCGCTTCTATTTCCCTTATAAAAGCTTCGTTTTTTAGATTATGGCTTGTATAATCAAGGTTGCTTTGATATTTATCGACATTGTGGTTTCTCTTCGACTTCCTATAAAACTTTTTAATATTTTGATGTTGAGATTTTTTTTTTTTTTTTGGTTTTTATATTTAATTTTCGTAGATTTTATTTTTTCGTATCTCATTGATAGTGATACTTTAATAAAATAAGTTCGAAATGATAAAACAACGGGAAAAAAAAGACATAGTCATGCAATCATTGTCACTTTTACTTTTACTTTATCGAGTGACAAAAGCTGATACAACGGAAATGAATTTGCTTTGCCAGGAACTTCAAATTAAAAACAACAAGAGCAACTGTAGTTTGGAATTCAATATTTGGTATTCGAAACTGCGCCGTACTTTACAGTCAAACCCCTCATCTGTAAAACACGTTACTAGTAATAGGGATTGTAATAACGTTGATACTGGTTTATTTGTAAATAATCATAATTATATAAATAATAATATTGACGGAAATTTTGCATTACCTGTTGGAATGCAACCATCCGAATCTATAAAAAATCTCTCCGCAGAAATACTGAAACCACCGTACATAATAATTAATTTACCGGTTAGCGATACTTGTGTATTTTCCGATATAATCCATTCTGAGCAAGATAATTAAGCACTTATAATTATAAATGTAAATTCAAATTCTGAAACCTATTGATTTAATGGAAGAATCATTTGTGCAATTTTCGAATGCCAAAAGTGGTGACGAATTTAAAAAGGTGACCACCACAGATATTGAGCAATTTAAACTTGATAAAAGAACCAATAACAAAATGCAAAATTTTTCACAGCAAGAATGATAAAAATTACAAATTAATGGATTATCAGGTGTATATTTCTAAAGAAACTTGGAAAATAATATTTAATATGAGCGAAAGGAAGTTGGACGCTTATCATTATACCTACCACATTTCAACATAATTAATCCGGTTTACTGGTTATCTGATAAATATTAAGAGATACGACATAGCTCAAAACCATTTAACAATTAGGGCCTACTGTGGTTACAAGAATAAAAAACAAGCATGCAGAACAGCAGAACGTATAAGCTAATTAATTCGAACCTTTTTTTAGGAACGTTTGATATTTACAGCTCAAATGAACCGGTATTCTATCCCTTTAAAAAATGTCAGCATACATCTAAACATCAGAGAGATTTGTATAAAGATAAACTGGTCCATAGTAATGTTGAGATAGTTTCGAAGAATTTGGTGAACGAATAGGACCTCAATGCTTTTGACAAAACTAACACGGCAATGTTTTTAAAAGATAGACGAGTTTTAAGTAAAATAAGATCAGAAAACCTGTTGTCTAACGATAATCATCCAGATGATATAGACGATGTACATTTAGAAAAAGAAAAAATAGACACGAATTCTGACGAAACCTTCATTAGGCAAGTAGGAAAAAATCCATTTTGCGTCACGACTTGTTCCAAAAATCAATGTTTCGTTTTGAAAAAAATAAAGGAACAAAGCAAGAATGAAGAGCTAACGGCTTATTTAGATGCCACGGGCAGGCTTGTTCGTAAACCGTACAAAACTTGCAAATCAGTCATGTATTATGCTCTCATTCTGCCTGTTAAAACACAGAAAATATTCACATCTATTCCTTTTCCGCTTAATGATATGATTAGCTCTACAGTCATAACACGTGCACCATAGGAAATTGGCTTAGTTGGCTTAGAGAATACCGATTACTAGTACAACAAAATTTAAAGAAATGGTCAATTTTCAACACTATCGTAGTCGACTTTTGTTACGCTGCGATCCATTCTGCTCTAGACGCGTTCAATCGAATGGATTTGGTAGAATATTTAAATTTAACGCACTTATGGGCAACTAATGATAATTACGCGATGTCGCCAGGAGAAGTCGCATACAATTGCAAGAGGCATACACAAACATTTTGATAAATTCCCACAAATACATACATTTCTAAAGGAGACTATCGCTTCTATGATTGTTGCCAGTAACTATCAGGAAGTTATACAAATTGGGCGTAAATTTGTAATTTTGTTAACATCAAAGTTTATACCGGTTGAAGTTAAAGAAGCGTTTGATGATTTAATTGCTTTAATTGGTTTGAATAATGAAGAAACTAATTCACCCGCAAGAAAACAATAATTATAGTGAACTGGACAAAAAGGAATTGTACTGTCCAGTTTACATACAGACTCCATTCTACTGTGATTTGTATGAAATAAGCAATAACCTTGCTTTATTAAATTGGTGATTCTCAGTATCGCACTCTTGAAATAGGTAAAATGCTATTAAAAGTTGGTCGGTTAGTTCGAGATTTAAATCAACGTAATAAGACAATTTGTAAAGAAGCGTTTTATTCCGTTCCCACATTTTCAATAAAGCCAGAAGCCACGTATGTAAATAAGACATCATCCAGTGATTATATCCGCAATCCTATGGACGTACAAAGCAGTATTTCGGTTTGGAAAAGGAAGAATTTTTCTACAACACCTACAAGTGGTAAAAAGAAAAAGACCAATTTTGACTTCGCATTTGTTAAATAAGTTTAACAAATAGTAAGCAAAACGTTGCTGCAATGTCCACCTTAAGTCAAGTTTCTACAGAAACCCCTACCAGGACCAAAGTTGTACAGCCTAAATCTATATTTAAGAGGCAGGCGAATAATGCAAGGTTGCCATTAATAAGAAATGCTCTTCAAACATGCATATTTTATAAAAACTTTTGTGCAATAGATTCTATTTATCAGGCGATTCAAACGAAATATTCATTAACAGTTTGGAAAATAATAGAACAAAATTTCTACTGCAGGCATTATTAGGAAACGAAATAAATAAAGTTTATCCAATTAGGAAAGAAATTTTAGTGGAAATATCGGGATTTAAATAAGCTTGTACTATGGAAGTTTTTAATGAAATACTTATTTGAAAACTTACCAAGTTTAGTGGTAACATTGAACTGTTGCAACGAAAACTGTTTACTAAAAGAGCAAGAGAAGCCACCAATTCTTTATTTAAACTTAAAATTGTATCAAGAATTAGGTATTTCAAATATTGAAAATTCTTTGGAAGAAATCCCACAAATTTCACAGACTGGCTCATATAGTGAATATAAAGGTTGTAAGAAGTAATCAAAAATAATTCAAATCACTAAGTCCAAACAAACAATTTTTGAAAATTAACAGACCGACGAATTTTGCATGCAAAAAAGGACTACTTAATTATACGAACCGAAGGCGCAACAAAACCGTTAACAAACTGATTACTGGCAAACCAGATGTTTCGTTTCTTTTGTGAATGAATGAAGATCCCTATAAACGAGCTCTCTTTCGTGAATGAAATGGATCCCATTGGCTTGGGCGCTCCATATGAATGATTATATGAAAGAGGATCCCTATAAATGGGCTCTCCTGCGTGATTGTGTAAAAGCTAGAGAACGAAACGATTCGGAGAGTATACGGAAAGGTGTTGAAAATTCGTCGATTTGCTAATTTTTAAAAAAAAAAAAAAATTGCAATATTCCCTTACGGGGTCGCTAAAATAGGACACCACAAATATTCTGTTGTTATTTTGTTTTACTTAATTTTTATTATTTGATAATTTGTGTAGCTACACTTTTGAAATCTGTGGAAATTTTGGGAAGAAACATTAAACTTTTTAGTATTTTTAGTTATAAAATGGATAACTCGGTACCTCAGCGGTCGCGCAAAATTAAGGTGTATGGGGTATCGTGGTACTAGTATGGCCTATCTGGCCGTATATGCCACTAATTAGCTTTATCTCTGGTATTAGCCCTATAAAATTCTAAACTTCACCATTACACATATTTACATACATAAAAGAAACTGTCTGGAGAGAAATCACTAAAAATGTATTTTATCCCCATGATATGAAAATTGGATGCTCAGGGTATCTTGGTACTAGTATGTCATATCTGGCTGTATATGCCACTACTTAGCTTTATCTCTAGTATACGCTCCTTATAGGTTAACGCTTTAACAGTAAACATGGAATTATCTTAGAGGAATTTTAAAATAATTGATTTGTTCCTACCTGTAATTATGTAACAAAATTAGTTTGACCATAAAAACAGTGGCAAATAACATTTTTTCTACATACTTTTTTCTAGAATCGGTTAAATTTTATATTTACATTTTTTTCGGGATAATATGGTGCTACATTTTATACGACATTTAGGCCCTCATTTATAGTCGTAACTATTGCGTAAAAAAGTAGTCGTAATCGAAACAATTAGGAAAGCGTTGGTTGAACATTTTATATGCAGATTTGGCGCACTTTCATGCCTTCTCACGGATCAAGGTACATATTTTGTAAGCGAATTCTTCCACAATATTTGCAAGTTACTGAAAATCAAAAAACTCCAATCTACGGCTTACCACCCGCAGATAAACGGTGCTTTGGGGAGGTCTCATCATAGCCTTGTAGAATATCTATCAAAAAATTCTACGAAAATTAAAGGAGTCGGATAAACCTAATATTTTACGATATACCTACTCCAGTGAAATTTCTGCTAATACCGAACTAAAATTTAGCAAAATACAGTAAAAACAAAAATGTGTTGCATGTTTAACGAGCTCTACCTAATTTGTTGCCATATGCGTAATTAAGACCAATGGTTTCGAACCTAAATAAAGAGTCACTAGATGATACAAACTACTTTACTTATATACTGTAAGGCGTATTTAGCCAAACGATACTCACCTCTTTCTTTTATGACGGTATTAATTCATTTATATTTTGTGAGTGTATAATTTATTGTTTTCTTAAATTTGGACACCTGCAATGTAATCACCAGGTAATAAAATTCTTCATGGGAACTTTAATATTTTTCTCGCTCTAGACAGATTATAAATAATAATAAAATGACAAATTAACAAATTTATTGCCGATAATGCCGCTTACCTAAATTAAGCCATCCGATTTAAATCGCCGCGCACTTAAAAATGTCTTACGCGCATTTACAAGATGTTATTGTTGTAGATGTAATATATGTACATGAGAAATAAATATTAAATATTTTTGTCTTCTTAATTTCATCATCGCCGATTATTATTTTTGATAAATCCAATTATTAAAAGCAGCAAGTATAAACCAAAATAAACAACAAGAATGACCATAATAATTATGGTTAATTTAGTACACCCCCGCGAGTATAGTTAAAAATATTTTATATATTTATTATAAATAAATATTTTAATTTTACGCCATCACAAAATTAAAAAAAAAAAAAAATTGGGTCTATCCGACTCTCGGACAACACTTTTTCCGTTAAACATCCAACTATTTATATTTTACAAACTTTTTCCGTTATTTTGAGAAGGCACTATATGTCACGGCTTTTCTTAAATTTGGAGACTTCTTCTCCAATATTACAATTGGTCACGACAATATAAATCTTCTACTCTCATAACGCCAAATCACATACACACAAAATTAGTATATTAGAACTTACAGGTGTTGAGCGCCATTTTTCATCTTCGACCATTAACAATTAGATCCTGTTATATATCTCTAGTATACCGTTGAAAGTTTTTAAGAATTTACTTGACTTTATCCAGAGATAGTATCCACAATGTTCAAAAATTTATTTTCTGAAAATTTGTGCCGTTTCGGACCATTCGAAAATACAAAATAATAAAACACAAACAATACAAAATCAGAATTAACGTTAATTATCATTTGTTAATTGTTACCGAATCCCAGCTCCTTATATCATTTCATTTTATATATCTCCCAAATCTCCTAAACCTGTGCCACCCTAATAGCGATAGCGTGACATTATTTTAAAGCGTCCAATAGTAATTTGCTATTAGGAGTTATATACTACTTTGAATACCAAGATAATTTTGATTACACAGAAATAATATTTTCAAGGCGATTTATTAAAATATCATAAAATTGATTAATTGATACGGGTACGACCAAGCCTCAGCAAGATTCCCGGATACGCCGGATCCATCGTACACCCACCACCCTACATATAACAAGACCGAAGGTCCTTTTTGACAAGTTGTTAGTCACAAGACAACACAATCTTCTAATCATCGTTCCTCATTACTGCGCAGTTTTTTTCTGAAAATCTGTAAGAAATTTCTACTATTATTTCCATCGGCGGTTGTGAGGGGGAGATTTCGAGATTTCTCTACATCAATAGGTTCCCATGCGGTCACCCAAATTAGTACTAACTATAGCACCTGTTGCTTGACGTTGTTATTGAAGTTGTTGCGCCTCTGCTGACTCTCTTACTCGCCCCCGATCATTAAAATATCATAAAATATATAAGTGAAATAGGAGCGGTGCGTAAACGCACTCAATTTTGTGTCCATGTACTACATTCAGCAGTCACTGTGGTAAAGATTTAAAACGTAATAACTCTAAATTCGCATTTGTTAGGAAAACATTCTTAAACTTTTTAAGTTACTCAAAATCGTATGAGTTTTTAGAATTCTGGTTTTTGTAAACAATTATTTCGGTTGTGGTTCGGAAGGGTATAACTCGAGTTATCACCTTTTAAATATTTACCACAGACTCGTGTTTCGTTGTGTCTCTTTGTGTTTTACGCCTGTAAATTTAGAAATAATGTAAAAATCCCCAAAGCCGGAAATCACATATCGCGGAAACTCACAAAATACGGAAAATATATCAAAACAAACATCTCCGCCAATTTAATTTCGAACAATTGTGTACCTATAAGCCGAAAACTCCTTAGTCCCGGACGGAAAGCAAGCCTGTAGTACAAAAATTATTAAAAGTATTTCACAAAGCCGGAAAAAAAAAAAAATGCAACGAACATCACGTTGTAAACGTCAAAATCATAAATGTGTACTCAATAGCGTGATATCTCGTTTGTAGTGATTATGATTATGTTCATAATCAAGAACATGTTACTTTTTGTTTTAGAAAATGGGCAAATACACAAATGTTAAAATACACAACCTAACCTTAAAAGAGAAATATGAGGGAATTACTCTAGACAAGAATAAAACTTCCGTCAAAGAAATTTGTGCTAAATTTAAGTGTGGTAAAACACAAATTGTTGACATATTGAAGAACGCTAGTGAAATTACCGCAAGATATGTCAATGACAATGAAAATACGATTATGTGCAAGAAGCGTAGGGAGACGGATATTCGAAAAGTATACGAGATTGTCTTGGAATGGTTAACAGTAGCTTGGGCTAAAACATTTCCTGAATCTGGGCCCATTTTACAAGAGAAGGCCTGAGCAATTGCTAACAAACTGGGAATAACTGATTTTAAAAGTTCGAACGGTTGGTTTCGTTGCATTAGAAAGCGAAACAATATTAAATTCAATGTGTGTTCAGGGGAGGCAAGCGAAGTCAACCAGGATGTCGTTAATGAATGGAAAGCAAGGTTGCGTGCTTTGATGGAGGGCCACGAAAACAAAGACATTGCCAACTGCGACGAAACGGAGCTTTTTACCGTATGCTACCAAATAATACTATGCACGTTAAAAGCCAAAAATATGTAGGCGGGAAATTTTCGAAAGAACGTCTTACCGTCTTACTTACAGTATTTAGCGATGGGAAAATCTATAAAGAACTGTAATTGGAAAAAAGTCTGAAGCCGCGTTGCTTCAAAAACTTCGATATTAAAACACTGCCTATTTATTGGCATGCCGTATACGGTATACGTAAGGCGTGGATGACATCAAAAATTTTTGAATCGTACTTTATTCAATTAAATATGCTCATGGAGAAGGAGAAAAGGCAAATTCTTCTATTTCTGGATAACGCCACTTGCCATCCCGAAATAATCTTATCGGACAACGGGGTAATCCAAAAAGTTAAGGTGCTTTATAAAAAGTTAATGCTAAAATCTATCTTAATAAACTTGAATGCATGTGGAAAAGCTTCTGACCTGACCAAAAAAATTAATGTTTTGGATGCTCTAATGTTCCTAAATGATGCTATCTCATCAGTTAAAGGGGTTGAGGGTTTGAGTTTAGCGGTGAAATTAATCTCGACAGCAATGACGATTTTAATGAAATAGGCGACTTGACTTCAGGCATATATTTATGGTGGTGGGTGAAATTTGCTCTGACCGGCATTTTGTCGAAATTGACAACGATGTATCTACGGAAAATGATACCGATAATCTAGATGAAATTCTAAAGTTATGCGGAAATGTATCGGAGGGTGATTCATCTGAAGGCGAAATTGAAGTGGCTATAGTACAAATAGAGCAGGAGATACCTTCACTCAATAAAATATTTGAATGCATCGATAAAATTAAAATTTACACCTCAAACTCGGTAAATATGGAAGTGTACGAAAACGCATAGAAAATGTATGTAAATTTAATTAACTCAACGAAACGCAATAAAGTTGTAAAACAAGCATTTGTATTCGTTATGTTGGAGATTCGTACAATCCTATAAAGCAAAAGTAAAAGGTATTTCATTGGGGATACTCTGTAACGGTGTGATAAGTATGTAACATATAAGAAAACGTTTTACATAAGAAACGAAAAATTTTATTATTTTTAGATTTTTGTAGATAAACCTACATTATAGTTATGTACATAATAATATTAGCAAAGAGTTCAACCAGTGAACTATGGCCAATTTTGAACAATATCGTTCGTTTTAAAGTGTTTTTTTTTAATTGAGGTATTCCATGGATACAATAAACCACATTGCTCCAATTCATTTTTGAAACTGTTTGTTACCGAGTTTAAAGATTTGGAGAACAATCCTATAACGGTCGGCGTCAAGAAAATAGAAGTAAACATAAGGTCAATGCGACGGTCCAGCACGATCATATATTCTAGGTAAGTTAACAAATTAAAACTATTAAACAAAATTAAAATACATTTTTCTGACTGGGTGATGTATTTTAAGTGTCAAAAGTCATTCTGGTTACTTCAGTTGTAACAAATGCGAAATAAAAGGAACATATTTTCAGCATAAAGTATGTTTTCCGGGCATAGATAATTGTCTTTGAACCGATAACAGTTTTCGAGAGAAAGCTCGATAGGACCATCATATTCGAATGGATAATTTAATAGAGTCTTTGGGTATCGGCTGCGTCAGTCAATTGCCAATTGATTATATGCATTGCGTTCTACTAGGAGTTATGCGACAGATGCTAATAACACTTGTTAGACAACGAAAAAAAATGCAATAAATGTTATAAATGGACGTTTAAAACAATTCGCAAATGTACGCCACACGAATTTGAACTGAAATTGATTAATGGAAATGCCACAGAATTTCGTTTGTTTCTATGTTACACAGGCATAGCAGTACTCAAAAATGTTTTTAATGAGAAATATTACGCACATTTTTTACTTATGTACCATACGCATTTTATGCCATCCAAAAGACTGCTATAATTTGCGGAGTTATATGGAAAAGAAAATATGTCCAACAATGTGCATATAGCTTATTACATTTATCGCACGATGTCAAAGCTTTCGGACACCTCGATATGTACAGTGCGTTTAAATTCGAGAACTTCAGGCAAAGTTTAAAAAAAATGGTGAGAAAAGGGGCACAGCTCATTCAACAGATTATCAACAGAATAAAGAACATTTATTGGTAATTCAGAGTGAACCGACATTTAACCAAATATTTACTTTCTCAAATTCGTATCCGTTGTTAAATCTTGAAAATTATATTTCGATTATCCGTTACCATCTTCTAGTTTATCCATTTACTCTAGTAGGACAAAGACAGAAGAATACACCACTGAACTAACATCGTACAAAATAGTTGATATCAAAAACAAAATTGTTAAACTGATAACCGACTCAAATTTTATATATCTACCATATATTTATAAATTCCAAACATTCTTACAGTTAAACAAAGCAACCAGTACACAAAAATCCACTCACAAAAAATTTATTTATTTAAAGAAAACGAATCCTGCTAAATTGCCATCCCATGCAAAATACAATAATAATGCTGTAACTCCGACAGGACCCTTAGAAATCATAAAAATTGAAATGACATGTCAAAACGGAACTTAGCGCCATGCCACGTGTCAAGAAAACAATATGTATTTGCCAACATTTTACTGAAAGGTGTTTTAAAAGTGGTAAAATTTCAGAGACACGAAACCAAATTGCTAAACAAACCAAACACATTAATACTCCCCCACTCAACAGTAGAAGGTTTTAAAGAGCTTGACGAACAACTAAAATCAGTGGAATATCAAAAATCGTTGGTAAGATAGAAATCACGCTATGGTTATAAAGTCTAACCTATTTGAAACGTTTTAATGCTTTAATATCTTTGGTGGTGCTGCTTAATAGCGGTAATCACGGATGAGTATCTTTTGTACAATATTTTTACCTCTTTCAGCACACTTTCATAGATGGTGCTGAATTACAATAATTTACAAAACAAACAAAATAATAATACAAATTAAGGCGCGTCCAGTTGATATTCATTACGGTGGTCGTAACATCCTGACCAGCTTGGGAAGCAAAATGACTCCATAATGGCTCCCATCGTCATGTTGAATGATTCAATCAGATAATTCTTTCCTACTATTCCCATACAAATAGCGCTGCACAAACATGATCTTCTCCATATCTTCTTGTATACAAATTTCCATAATCAACATCCAGCATTTGCTCTTGGACACTGTGAAAACCTTAGAGAAACTTCCATTAAAAAGCTCTAAGGAAAACCAGCATCAGATGTGACTGCTCCTTTTTCCATTTGTAGTAAACATAATTGATTGATTGGTCGTACTAATTTGCCTTTCTCTGTCTTTACCTTGCATATTCTTGCATTGTAATCTCGTCCAATAAATACTTCGATATGACCATTCAAGTCTTTTTTCTTCAAATTCCCATCGCCCAGCTGAGTTGACATCCAAAAACTTCCCGAGTTAGCAAGGTGTTGGCAGGCGGGCTTCGCCATCCTGATTACGATATTGCTCCCATGCATCCAATATGCTGTTAGGTAACCGTTGTTCGCCTAATGGATCCAAACCTGATTCCACAATTGCTCTGGCCCCACAATGGTTTCCAGTTGTCTGATTCCACCATTTAAGGAGTCATGAATGAGTTTCACGATCCTGGTTTTTAACAGCATACATTCTACCCAAAATGGCAAGAATGACATGATAATTGTCATTATATGCTTTCACATTAATTTCCCATGCTGTTGATTAATTATCACGGGTATGTTGCCATGGACCCAACGCCACAGCAGCCTTTCCCACATAGGCCTACTGCAAATAAAGCAATTTCGTAACTGGGTCATAGTCCTTACTATGAACCTCAGCCATCAACATATCCCGAAATGCCGGCCAACCAAGACCGTGCTACAACTCGGCTCCTTACTACTCAGCACCTCTAATCTATCCTATATCCTACCCAAGGCTGACATACATAAATCGATTCTCAATTTCGACGTATACTCCATCCGTAATCAAAATACTACATTGACGATACAGCATATCCATTTTTTCGAACAACTCAAAATGTCGCCTTAATCTCTCCTTTCGTACCCGTAAATCAGAACCTGACAATACCTCAAAGGTTTCACTCTCTGAAATTTCCGTAAAAAAATGTTCCAGAGACTCTATATGCTGTTCTCTAATGCTATACAATTGTTCTTGATTCGATTGTCCACAACCTAGGTCAATATCTTCTATAATCATTTCATAAGCCTCCGATTGAGGTTTCGATTTATCCTCGGAATCCATATTGTTTTTCTGAAAGTTACAAACTCAGACAAAAAAAAAATTAGTACAATTTATACATTAATATGACAACCACGGCTCTTGCCATGAGTCGTCTCAATTAAATTGTATGTCCATTTCATTCTCTAACCATTATCTCATAGTCAGAGGAACCCAATTTCAATTTCTTCAACCACTCTGTTTATTTTCATTAATTCTCTAAACCTATTAAGTCCCCTGAGTCCAAGCTTAAGGTGGCTTTTGCCATATTTACAAATTTGCTCATTTAAAACGTGGAATTTTTTGTTTGCTCAGTAGATATTAAGTTTCGCCGTGACTTTGCATTCGCGATACTTCCCTTACAAACTAATCTCTCACACAAAAATTATTTCTATCCTTGACTATTTCCCTAACTATTCTTAGCATACCTTATACTAATTTCATTCATATTCCATTCCATCATCACAGTATGGTTCAATCCAACACCAATAACCGGCATACAACCATATGTACCCAACTCACAGTGCGGCTTCTTCCATCCCCAATAAACGGCGTACAACTATATGTATCCAACGCAAAGTGTGGCTCCTTCCGTCACCAACAAATAGCGTACAACTATATGTACTCAACTCATAGTATTCTCGCCCAACAAGGCGGGATCAATTCGACAGGGCGATCAAACATCCAGGTGGCCACACTGATTTTTAAACGCGCACAATTACAAAAATATAAATTAAAGTTAAATCGATTAATTACTCTACGCATGACCACTCACTCTTCATGGAACCCCATCAGTGACGGTTGCACTATCACCACATCTTGGCCAAACGTTCCATGCTCGATAACTCTGCAGATCTCGAGAATATTTTGCTATCGCTCATTTTCGTTTCTAAATTTTAATATCAATTTATTTATTTTTTATTTATCTCAGTATTTTTCTCAACTAAAGGCTTTGTTCTTTTACTTTATTAATATTCTTGTTCTAGACTCATTTCTCATTGAAAAGCATCAATTATAAGTAAGCACTAAAGCTTGGCAAAATCGGACAAAATTGTAATCATCAATTATAATTCAGCGCTAAAACTCGGCGAAATCGCACAAAATTGATCATCAATTATAACGTAATTGTTAACCACGTTTCTCAATTCTCAACATGGTACGTCTTCCGTATCATCCTCTAACCTAACTATATTTTTACTCACACTACTTACTAGCTCATATTTAATTTCAACGCAAATCTCATTTTCTTCACTTTTGACGACAAAACAAATTTCCCGTTGATCGGCTCTCTAATTACCTATTTCTTTACCGATATACCGTTACACCATACCATTTGTCTTCTCTCACCATACCACTTGTCTCTTACACCATTAAGCTTGTCAATCACCCCCAATTGATCAACTTTTCTTTCATTTATCAACAGGCAAAGTTGTATCAACCACTTCACAACACGCCTTCGTTAAAATCATTTATCGTAATCTATCTTAATTCATTCACTTGGCATGTACTTTATTCACCATAAAATTATTTTCTTACCTTTTATTTGTCCGCCTTTTGACTCGTGCAACACGTGCTTCTGTACAACTTATCACGCATTGTTCAGCTTACTACAATGTTCACGCTGCGTTTTTGTACAATCTACAATTTTCCTTCTTTTCCAACACTTCGGCACTTTCACAACTCCTAATTCCAATACAACTACGCTCTACTTTTTATTATTCTGGAACTTTTCCACTGTTTTATATTTTCTTATTAGACTAAAATTTTCAATTTCTCCTACCACGAATTTCCAAATGTCCCAATTCTCGAGGGTTTCTGACACCTTGTTTGTGTACTTTGCCGAAATAAAAGCGCTTATATATATTTTCGTCCGATTCGTTCGGTTTCTTTATTGCGATTAAACTTTTTACTTTTTCTTTTCCTTTTTATCTCTCTTGCTCACACTCATCCGCGCGTTCAATATTGGAACCACGGATGAGTATGTTTTATACAATCTTTTTACCTCTTTCAGCACTCTTTCTTAGATAGAGCTGAATTACAATAATTTATAAGATAAACAAAATAAATGATATAAAATAAGGCGCGTCCAGTTGATATCCATTACGGTGGCCGTAACAGTTGTTATAAAAAGATTTCGTGATAAAATCATTTCACTTTAGGTGTTATTAATGCGTTAGAATTTGGCGATACGGTTTTCATTCTAAAATTCTTATTGCAAAGTTTGCAAAAGCGTTTTGTTTCTGTGACATTTAACTGTACGTTTTTGTTACGTTTACGTTACGCCTTCGAGGGTATATTTAAAAGCTCACTAGATATAATTATTTTTAAATTTTGACAATATTATTTGCCACCAGCAAAGTATGTTAGGTAAATTTAAAAATTTAAATTCCATATTAAGCTCAGTATGCAGCTCGAGCTATACATTTTACACTAGTCTCCATTTAATTATAGATAAATCGTCAAACTAAAAATTTGTGTAGAGATAAATTTTGTTGATTTTGTTTGACTTTCATTCGTTTGTTTTTGAATGAAATTTCTTTTATTTTATTACTTTTTGATACTTCTAAAGAATTGCTCAAAATTGCTAAACAGTTTATAAAAAGTATACAAAATAATGGATTCTAGTTACGAAGAGGACACAATTTTTATTGGTGATGCATTTAATGAATCTGCAGATTTTCTTTAAAAAAAAAAAAAATAACGAGCGAGTTTACCCTCAAATCGCAAAAGCTGTATGTGAAAACTTTTTTGTATAAATATCTATTGAATAATTTATTATTTTATTATGTGCAATTTTCACAGCTCGGTATTTCCATTTCCGCATAACTTGTGGTCCATTTGCTCGTATGTAATTTCCATTTTCAAAAACACTTGCTGCTGCGGCCATATATAGCAAATATTTTTACAACAAAATAAATTAGAGTAGGCGGTTGTTTTAAGATTTTTTTTTTTTGTATTCGGCTCACGATGTTTTTGAAATGCCGAATGATGTTGTACAATGCATGTATATGGGTAGATTTTGCATTGATTTTACGTTTTATTTATATTTTGTTCTTGTCGATATTCACACATACCATAGCAATATTTTTTTTTTGTTTCCATAAGTGAACCCGATTTCTATACAATCTTTTACTTTCTCCTGCCGCTAAAAATGTTTTCACATCAAAAATTATCTAAATACTTGACTTCGTAATGGTGGTCGGCCATTTGAACTTTATATGGTTTAAAAATAAATTAATTTTACTTCGTGGTTACTTCGATTATAAAATAAATCAAAATTCAAAACCGTCAAAATTTATCTTCAAATTATTGTCCTTGTGAGATAAATTGCGGCTAAAATGTTTTGAGAATTTATAGTGGCAAAATCTAGATTTGAATGAAGCAACTGAAATTTTGTCAAATTTTTCACGCAAAGGTTTAATTTGAGTTAGCTAGCTAAATTTTACGTCAAATTTGTATGAAATATTTCTCTTAGCTCGAACTGCATACTGAGCTTTACACGATAATCTTTTCATTTTATCTTGAAGACACCTATAGAGAATAATTGCTGGAATTTGCAAGGTGTATTAACCGTAGAAAAATATTTCTTTGGGAAGTTCAACATTACTTCGGTAAACAGATAAACAAATGTACATTACTCCTTTTTGTCAAAATGAACTACCCCCCCCCCCCCCCTCCCCCGCCCCCCAGTACTTCTTCAATCGACTTCAACATTTGTGAACAAGTAGATGATGAATTGTCAAATATTTGTGAGAATGGGAGGCCAACAGGACATTTTTCTGATCGGTGTTTTGGGGATCTGATAACCTAAATCGTCGAAAAATGTGAAAATCTGGAACAAAATTTTTTCGCGATTACAATACTTACCCAATATAACTTCGTTATAGTGGGAAAAGTAAAAAAAAAAAACTAAAAATTAAATCTTGGTCATAATTGATGTTTATAGATAGAGGTACAGTGAAAGAGGCGCTATTAAAAAAATGTTGCCTCAATTATATGAATTAAGGTACAAAAATAAATCGTATTATGCCGACTTGTTGCTGTATACCTACCTATATAGCGTATTATTTATGTGCATGCGCGGTTGAATGAAAATGCAATTAAAATAGTTGGATACGATTTTTGTCGAACAAAATAACTAAACTGACAACAACAAATCAACCAAAAAAACAACAAAATAATTATTGTTCTAATTTTAATGTACTATATGTATGTACACGCCAAATCTGTCTTTTAAATGTATGTATGTTATATAGCGATAAATATGAGATTTACGTGAAATTTGATTTCTTACAAGATTATTTTATATAAAAATCTGTATGCATGTTTCGTGCGTGCGGAGGTGGATATATAACAATAATTACACATTATGTATATTCGATATACGATTTTTATCTCAAGCGAACACAAAATAAATGTATTTAGGTGTTGATCATTAAAAAAAACTGTCTTGCAATTGCAACTCAGTAATTTGACAAATTAAATTAATGCAGTATTTTGGTTTTAGTTGTTGTTGGCGCGCATTTATTTAGAATGACGTGTATAGTCATTCATCCCGGATTTAAATCAGTTAAATTTTTTTTTGTTTTTAGCTTTAATAAGTCGTTTAATTTAAATTTATAGACATGCCGCCGTTTAGTTTTTGATTTGATTTATGGAAAGATTTTTATTTTTAAGCATTTAGCGAAGATAAACGAAAGTGCATTCATTCATCAATCTGAGTATGTTATATACGTAATAAGAATTGGTCGATGAATCATTTTCCATAGTATCTAATTAACTGCATTCATCAGATCTTGCTTAGCAAAACCCTAATAATATTCGAATGGCGTATTGAGGGAATCGAGACTCGTAAGAAACTTCCCCTTAAATAACTCTTCGTCTTATAAAAGAATAACAACTGTTTACCCTGCACTTGAGGGTTTATTTCTTTATGTAAAGAAATCGATTTGGTCATGAACAATTATAATTTACTAAAATAATTAAAACGCAATTCGAAATGCAATTTAAATTCTTAAGAATTTTCAACAGTATACTTGAGAAGTATAACTGTAGCTCTTAATTCTTAAAGGTCGAAGATGAAAAATTGCAAACACGTCTGCTAAATAATCTAACAAAAATTGTGAGTTTATGATTTAGATTTAAATGGTTTGTTTGGTGACATTTAATAGATGTTTTTTGGGAAAAGTTTGGTTCGAGGAGTCGGATAGACTCAAATTGTTTTGTATACATGGTCAATTTGCTCGACCAATTAAAGAGTGTTATATATATATATATATATATATATATATATATATATATATATATATATATATATATTAAGTTTACGAAATTCGTTACCTTCATTGACCCTTGCTCAAAGGATGGTCCCCCTGTTCTCCACAAATATCAGCCAGGTAACCTAACACAAAATTGTTTGTGGAAGTCCAGTTTAGCTGACATACAGTCAGAAGGCATTCCTATGGTAGGGTCTGTCTGAAATTCCCTGAGCCATATTGCTCGGTTTGATATTTCCTTCTGCCTGCATCTTAAGGGCCATAATAGCAGTCCCCTTTTTAACATGCAGATGCAACGGAGTTAGTATTTACTAGGAGTGCCTCCATTGCTGCGGTAGGACATGATTTCATTGAGCCCGTATCCCCGATACAGGCTATACGCTGAACCATATTCAATAAAGTTGGCGCTGTCCTTTGTTCAGTTTTAGGCCACTAAACTACCGATGCGAGGTTACCATATAGGCCTAATGATTGTTAGAAATAACCAGTAGATCATTTTTGGTTGCAGTCCCCAAGTACGTCATTGGAGTCTCTGACAGGCCCAAAAAGCCTTAGTGGCTCTATTTTGAACTTTAAGTAAATGTTATTTCTAGTTCAGTCTTTGATCTAGGATAACCCTTAGATATTTAACCTCTTTGAAAAAATTAACAATAGTACCGTTTAACGAGGGAGCTATAAGCGAAAGCTTTTTCCTCCTCGTAAAAGTGGCAATGACAGTTTTGTTTGGACTGACACTGAGTCCTTCCTTGTCACACCATTGCCGTATTAAATCGAGTTCATTTTTCATGAGATCAGAGATAACCCCATCAAACTTGCCTCTAATTATGATAGCCACATCATCCGCATAGCCCTGGACATCAAACCCATGGCTACTCAGAAGGACAATAGTCTGTCACGAGCCAATGACCATAAAAGAGGAGACAGTACGCCTCCTTGGGGACAGCCCTTTACGTCCCTTATGATTACTGAGTAGTCACCTAATCTGGCTGTAATTTCGAGATGTTCCAGTGTTGCATAATGTCAAATATTCTCCTTTGCATCCATTGCGCCTCTATTACCTAGCATTTGAAGCAAAACCGAATGAATGAAATGAAGAAGGACGACGAAAGAAGAACGATGTTGATCGTATAAAAAATCAGTTGGAAGAAGGTGATGAAACAATAAACATTGTAAAACAGTTTTTGAACTACAATTAATAAAAACCAAGTAAAATACAGTTTTGTTTTATTTATCGTATACATTGGTGGCAGCGGAAAAATAAATGTGTGAAATTGTATTCATCGTAGACCAAACATCTTGGAAAACACATGGCTTTACCAACAAAAGAAAAAATGATCGATGATAAAATTCGAAATTAATCAAAGCATCCTAACTCAGAATAACTTCGAAACATCAAAATATTGTTCCATCACAAATGCAAATGCTGATTTAATAAATAGATTTGCGGAAATCATCCCGATCTAAGACAACAAAATTAAAGATACAAATGCAAAATTATTAGAATTTAGTCACAGCGTGTTTGTCGTGTTAATTTATAAGTGTCATATGTTATTGTTGAAGTTTTGATCAATTTGAAAATCAATGCATTGTTTAAGATCAGCTAAAATATTTAAAAGTGTATCAGAATCAAATATAAATTCAAGAATTAATGTTAGTTCCGATAATTTTCAAATTTCATTCAACTCCAATTTTATACAACGGAGGAAAATTCAGACAATCATAATCTTGTAATCATGACGGATAAATTGGATATTAATTTGGCGCTTAGAATTGTGCCTGAATTTGATGGTGAGAGTGCTCGTGAATTGGAAAGATTCATTGCATGCTGCGAAATCATTGTGGAGTCAATTAGTGCAACGGAGGTTGCGAAATTTGTTAAACTGTTGAATGTTAAGTTGATTAGCAAGGCCCATCATGTGTTGTTTTTTAATGAGTTTAAAACGTTCGACGATTTGAAGAAAGAGTTGAATACCCAATTTGGGGAGTCAAAGTCGATAGAGTCTCTTACCTTTGAAATGGTTAGTGTTAGGCAGGAAAATCTGAGGATGCGCGTGCTTTCGCGAATAGATTAGTAAAATTTTGTCTATGTTAGATGGTGCAAGTAGAAAACGTGTAGGTGCGGGGAAGCAGCAAAAGCTATTAGAAATTTTAACAGCACTGAAATCATTTGAAGAAGGATTACGCGAACCCGTTAAACTCATAGTCAAGGCATCACGTTTTAAAAGTCTTAAGGAAGCCATAAATACAGCTATAGAAGAGGAAATTGTTATTTCGCAGAGACGTACCTTTTCTCAACCTTACAGTTCAATCCACCAAAATCCGGCTGGTCACACAACTTGTGCTATATGTAGCAAAATAGGTCATTCAGCTAAAAATTGTTATAAGTGACCACAATTTCAAACGTCCCGATCTATTAATCCTCAAATTAATAATCCGAATTTCAAATTTAATAATAATTTCACTGAAGTTTCTCATCCAAGAAACAAAACAAATTTTATAATTACTGTAAAATTCAAGGTCATATTATCGATGATTGTCGTAAGAGGCAATTCAATAATAATTGACGCGCACAAAGTATGAGCGCTAATACAAAAATTTTACAGCCAGAAAACTCCCATGCACTCGAAGCGACCAACAAGAACATGACGATTCGGGTGCAAGAGCTCTAAATACGTGTTCTAATAATAATAATATTTCTATTCAATTACCAGATTCCGGTCCCGATATAAATTTAATTTATTCTCAGGCTTCAAATAGCAAAAATCATACCCCAATTCAAAATTCGTCTAATAATATGAATACCTTAACAGCAAATTTTAAAAGTCATGACATTTATTTAAATAATTCTAATTTCAATTGTTTCTCTCAAAATAAATTTGTGGAATTAATGACTAATGTTTCTTTATCGAATAAAACAATATACTTACCTTGTGGATACTGGTTCAGATATTTGCATTATTAAAAAACAATATTTAAATGGTGAAACAATTTGCTATCCTAATAAAAAAATTCGGTTGCATGGGATTACGGCAAATGTTATAGAAACCCTTGGTTGAACAAGATTTTCATATTGTTCCTCATAATTTCCCCTTACTTGCCCATGGCAAGACAATTTGAATTTTTCTAAATTCAAGCTCGAATTTGACGACTTGGAAGTTTCGATCCCATTATGTTCAAATTTTAATGATAAAAATATTCCTGCTCGAACAGATAAAACCGTATGCTAATGAAAATAAACGTCGAAATCGATAATGAATATTTATGCCAATCTGGTGAAGTTTTGCCAGGCGTATTCGTTGCTAACTCAATATTAAAATCTTATGGTGGATATGCGCCAGTTAATATGATCAATACAAACGATACAGATGTTTCGTTAGCAAATATAAAATTATCTGTTAGTTCGACGAATAAATTCGATTTTTACCCACATAATAATTGATCCAATAGAATGGATAATCGTTTAAACATGTTGATCGAACAATTAGATACGGATGAATTAAATGAAGAGGAAAAGAAATCTATTTTTAAAATTTGTAAGGATTTTGATGACGTTTTCTTTATAGAAGGTGATTCCCTTTCTAAGACAAAAGCAACTTCTCACAAAATTCCTCTAGTTGAAAATGCATAACCCATTCATACTAAACCGTATCGCTTACCAGAAGCAATGCAACGTGAAATTTCACAACAAGTTTTTGAAATGTTAAACAAAGGTATTATACGCGCGAGCACTAGTCCCTGGAATTCACCACTTTTGGTCGTCCCAAAAAAACCGACTAATATGACCTTGACGACCATAACAAAAAATTAATCAGTGTTCTGGAGCTCCTCCGAAAATTTAATCTTAAGCTACAACCAAAAAAGTGCAAATTTCTTAGAAAAGGAATAGTCTATTTAGGTCACGTCATAACTACTACTGGCATAAAACTAGACCCAACCAAAATCGAAGCTGTACATAATTTCCCCTCTCCAGCAAATCAAAAACAATTGAAATCGTTCTTAGGGATTGCGTCATATTACAGAAAATTTATTTACAATTTCTCAAGTATATCACAACTACTCACTGATAGTCTAAGAAAAACTAAAAGCTTTGATTGGACTATAGTAATTGTAGTAATTCTTTCAATAGATTAAAACAGGCACTCATAACTGCACCTATTCTGCAGTTTCCAAACTTCACCAAGATATTCATGTTAACGGTGGATGCCAGTGACGATGCAATCGGTGCTGTACTTTCACAAAAGGTTCAGTCCGGTGATGAGGAACTTGATCTGCCAATCGCATATGCGAGCAGAGTTTTGAACCAAGCAGAGCGTCATTATCCCACCATAAAGAAGGAGTGTGTAGCCATTATTTTTGCTATTAGAAAATAAAGACCTTATATCTATCGACGAGCTTTCATTATTGTAACCGACCATCGACCCCTTGCATGGCTCAAAAACATTACCAATCCGGCCTCAATTCTCATTAGATGGAGATTGGAACTGGAGGAATATGATTATCAGATAGTGCACAAGTCGGGAATTTTAAATTCGAATGCCGATGCATTGAGTCGTATTTCTCAGCAACAAACAGTCAATCACCAAATTGGGGAAATTCACGTTATTACAAGAGCCCAGTATCAAAAAGAAATTAAAATGCCAAATTCAAATTCCATTTCAAATAATACTTAGATGGCCTCTCACCTCAATTGCGATTCTTCCAATACAACTTCCACTACTAAGAAACAAGACACTACTGAGGCATCTTCGATCATTGCGGATTCTCAAATTCGATCCAATTCAATTGAAGGCAAGGTATCTCTACCTAGTCTAGACAGTGCCAATTCTGCTTCTAAAGTGATTTTGTTAGAATCTGATGACGACATTGAAAGGGTGCTGCATGAATTTCACAATACTCCTCTTGGAGCACATTAAGGCATTTTACGCACTTATAAACGTTTGAAGGCATTTTACTATTTTCCAAATATGTTAACTCGAATTCGAAATATTATCAAAAAGTGTAGCTCTTGTAAAGTAAATAAAATCGGTCTCCAAAATAAACTTCCAATGACAATAACCACTACCTTCAGCAACTTTGAAAAGATTTTCATGGATATAGTCGGGCCAATCCAATCAGCACTATCAAATAATAAATACATACTGACCATCCAGGACCATCTCTCAAAGTACTCAATGGCAATAGCATTACCCAATCAGGAAATCCGAACCATAGCAAAAGCTTTCGTGGAACATTTTATTTGTTCGTTTGGAGCACCGCTAATAATTCTCACCAACCCTACCACCCCAGCGGAGTACCCTACTCCATTGCTGCCCCCTCTATCGATCAATAGGAGGTGTTATCAAAAGCCCCCTCAATGCCAACAACATTAAAATTGCTGGTTTACAACAACACATAAAACTAAATAATGAAGATTTCTATTTAAAAGCGGTAGTCAATTACATTCAGAGACTAGAACATTATACCACAATAATTAAAAGACCAAACAATAAATGGGAAACCTACGATGACTTGAACAAGTTTGCTACATCCACATCAGACCAAGAATGTATTAATCTGGCAATTATATTTTATTGCAGAGAATAACAAGTCGATTTTTGACGGAAATTTAACCGTTTTTTTGTAAAACCGGGCTATATCCGTCAAAATTCCACCGCTACCGGATTTCATGATATCGCCCCATTTCATGATACGGTTTGTTTCCCTTTCGGTTTTGCTAGCGGCAATATTTTACAATATAAACGACTGGCATTTTCCGACCGGATTTCATGATCTTGAAAGAAGATTCCAACTCTGCCAATGGGCACGGGAAAAATTGCAAAACGATCCAAATTTTTTTCAGTTACATCATGTTTTCCGAAGAAGCCACTTTCCATAACACAAACACAGGTCAACTAAATCGAAATAACTGCCATTATTGGTCTCCACAAAATCCTCATTGGGTTCGAGAAGTCGACCACCAAAATCGTTTTTGTCTCGTAACATGGTGTGGTATCTATAAAGGTTTTCTCATTGGGCCTTATTTTTTTGATGCAAATAATAACTCAGAAACATACCTTAATTTCTTCATAAATGCATTACCGGATCTTCTAGTTGATATCGGTTTACAAACAAGAGCAGATAAGTGGTTTCAGATTTTAAATCAAAGATACCCAATCGGTGGGTATGTATTGGACGTGATAATAATCATGTTGAATTGGTAAGTCGACGAGTCCTTTTTTTTTTTTTTTTTGTTTGGAAAATTTGAAAAATTGCTGAGTCGCCTACAACTAGGGAAAATATGATGGAACGAAACACGAATGCTTGCAGAAGCATATCACAGCATGTGCTCTTATCAACTGTTCGAAGCTTTGGATAAAGGGCCCAACTGTGTAATGATAATCATGGAGACATTTTTGAACATATAATTCTGTGAAAATTAAAATTCACTTGAGTGTTTTATGTTTTGCTTGCATTGGTTGAAACCTGATTTATGCTTGGATTGGCCAGTATTTTTCGGGACCTGAAAATCCGTCCCATTAATTAAGCGTCTGTCCGCTTAAAGTATGTTCTTTTATGCGAGAAGTACTCAACGGTTCAAATTGCAAGAAACTTGTACTTGTTCGTTCTTGTAAAATTAAATCCATAACAGAGAAAACTGAGAAAGAGTCAAGCGTAATACTTGTTTCATTACAATGTTAATAAAGAATGCACATGAATCAATACTACATTCAATACTACATAGCTCTTATTAACTTTTTCAATGAGATAACTTTAAAGCTTCAATTGCTAATGATTAGTCAAAACTGAATGTTTCCTCTTAAAAATTTTGCTGATGTGTTTAAAAGTGGGTGAGAGGAGCTTGTATAATTGTTTATGTTGCTTTTACCGCCTTTTTAAAAATAGATATAAACAGGATGATTTCCACCTGGAGCCTGGATAACTGATATTGTTTAGCTAATAGTTTCTCTAGTAAAATGAGAAAAGTAAGAGCATCACGCGTGGTAAAATAGGTGAACTTGTCAGGTATTTGTATTTTAGATGGGTACCAAGTAGAGGTTAGGTTTGAAGTCAACTGAAATAAATTTGCAAAAAAATTACAAATTTCACTACTTTGATGAGATTCTGTCTATTGGTGAAGGAGAATTTTAATTTAAAGTATAATAAAAATAAAAACCGGGACTTTCTGAAAACCGGGATTTTTATTTTTGCAGAACCGGGATTTTCTAAAGGGCGAGATTTTTTTTTGGGCGGGATTTTGATAAAGGGGGATATCATTACGACTCCGTTATAACCGGGTTGGTATCATTATCCAGAATAAAATAATCCCGAAAAACATAAAAATGGGTATGTAATGTCGAATTACAAAATGTCGATTCCATGTCGACTACAAAAACATCGACTAGAAAATTGTTGACTTGGACAATATGTCGCTTTATACACTTTCGATTCTAAAAAGTCTACTTTGGTCTGCTAAAATGTCTACTTAAAATGTTTCTTAATCTTCTGCGGCAGGTTCAATATAAACATTTTTAATTTTAATTTTTTCTCTAATTTGAATCTTCTGCAGTTTCAATTTTACATAAATAATGTTCTTTGCCTAAAATTTCAATTAATTTATAAACACCCACACGTAACTTTGCTATGAGGATTTTAAGCCTTCGATGCCAACTCTCTACACTATTCTGAGTTTTTAAAAGTTGTTCATTATTATACTCGACCTTATAGAGTATAGACAAAATTGTGGCGGATAAGGAACAAAAATTTCTTTTAGTTGTGTTTGGTTAGTGTACATAGTTTCGTATTTTACCATACACATAATTTTTCTCAAACCACTCAGAAATGTTGATGCATTTAGTCGACAATGATTTTTTTAATTCCTTGTATAATTCCAGAATTTTGTCCTCTGCCAATCGTGCTGCCTGTATTTTTCATCATATTATTTGGCCGAAGTGGAAAAAACAATCTTTGAAGTAGGTGGTTGGGAAGAAAATATTTGCAGCACTCACACTCGCCTTTTCAAAATCTAAGATTATGTATTCTGTGGTGTCAGATTCATTATTTATCGCGTGAAATTCGGCATATCTCATACAATATTTCAGTATAACACTGTTTATTTTTGCTGGATATTAACCAATATATCATTGGAACAATCATCCCATCATTCACTTTACAGTGAATGGTAAAATGTTGCCGCATTATAGATGGTACTAAGGCAAATGTGCCGTTCGTCAGCCAAACTCTTGAATTGCCAAGTAATTTCAAGTTTTCTAAAGTTCTCAAAACAATTATTTTTTCGTTTTTCAAAGGTTTTTCAGCTCGCACAAAAAATTACCCTTCAATATTTTTTAATCCTTTGGGAATATTAATTCCCTCTAGGTTGGTCGGTTCTTGTTCTCCAGAAGTAGATCTTACCCTTGAAAATTTTTTTTCCGGGCTTCCGCTTTCGGTAAATAAGTAAAGGCCAACGGATTCATTAATAAATTGAAATGGATTATTTATTGAAGTTTTACCTATGTTTTATATTTTTCAAATTTGACAGCAAAAGGCTCATGCGAGTGCTCCGTTGGATCCTTCCATATTTTGTGTTCTGAATTTTCCAGCTTAGTTTCTACAAGCTAACACCTCCTTTGTTGCTAATTACTGTTTTAATATTCATTTTTGTTCATCAACCTATCAAGAGTAACCAAATATTTATATTTTGTTAAATGATCTTATTAGTATGATATTTGTACTCCTTATGGACGATTGTAAAAGTAGAGAAAGCGCCTCTCGAGGAAAAAAGGTAAAATGATGCTAATGACAAAATGACACTTGTAAGAAATACGACGAAAGAAAATTTAGCAATCCGGTAATTAAAAATTGTGTTTACAATACAACATTGGAATGGTTTACAACAATTTCGAACGTCAAATTATCAGCTAACTCAGTTTAAAAATTTTCCACTACGTGGAATCCGTGATGCTCCAATCGTCAATACTTACCATACTACAAGTTTCAGTTTTATTCTGTTAAAAAAAAGAAATTTTCATGTTAATTGTTTTTTTGTTATAATACTCAATTCAAAAGAATTTTTATATCAATACAAGAGGGTTGGGCATAGATGGTCGAAAAGGATGTGCTCGAAAAAAATTTCTCGTACGTCAACAAATTAATACACCATTCGGACAGCATAATAAAAAATTGTGAATGTACGGGAATATTTTTCAAATAAATGTCAAAAATTAGTACTAAAAAATATTTATCACAGGTTTCGGTCACAGTCTAAGTAATGAATTGAATAAATATGACTCATTCAGCGGTTCAGTCGGTTTACTATCCTAATTGGAGATTGGCATATTGTCTCTAATTTTCGATTGTTACTTAGGTCCAAATGTAGAAAATTTAAGTATCCATACGTTTATCAATTAATATGATTTTTAAGTCAAATTCAGGCCGATTAACCGATTATGATCTTATTCGGCATATACAAATGACGGAAATGAGATTCTAGATGGATTTTAGATGAAATTCTGGGATATAGCCAATTAGGAAAGAAATTGACCGTTTCTTAACCTATTATGATGAAATTCGGCATGCACGATGGAAACGGGATATTTGTACATACAGTTTTGGAAAATGGCCAATTAGGAAGGAACTTGGTGATTTCTTTAGCAATAATGATGAAATTCAGATGCATGCTGAAAAAAATTGTTCTAAAATTGTTTTTGCAAACAGTTATGGAAAATGAACAATTAGGAAGGAACTTGGTTATTCATTAACCGATTATGATGAAATTCAGGATGCCTGATGGAAATGGGATTTTAGAATAATTTTTACTCAAAGTTCTGGAAACTGGCTAATTATGAAGGAAGTTTGCGATCTTTGCCGATTATAATGAAATTCACGATGTATGATGGAACTGGGATTCTTTAACCAGTTTTTCATGAAGTCATAGAATATGGCCAGTTAGTATGAACTTTCTTAATTTTTTTTTTTTCGCTGGCGCTACATCCCATAGAGGGATTTGGCCGCTTTATTTTGAAGTTACCTCCGGAGCGTAAAGCAAGTATGCTAACCACTGTGCCACCGTCCTAGAATATGGCCAGTTAGGATGGACTTGGCCGTTTCTTAATGGATTATGATAAAATGGGGCTCTAAAATGATTTCTAAAATGAAGTTCTGTAATAATGCCAATTAGGAAGGAACTTAGTTATTTCTTTACCGATTTTGTCGTATTTGTCGAATTTAATCATCCGGTTTAGAAATAACCCAGTTTCTTCATAGTTGGCAATATTCCAGAACTTTTCCTAAATATCTTTTTATAGTCGGTTTTTCATGGTACAAATCAGGTTTCAACATAATCGGTTAAGAAAACACCAAGTTCCTTCCAAATTGGCCATATTCCAGAACTTCATCTAAAACTCATTTTAAAATTCCATTTTCGTCATGCATGCCGAATTTCATCATAATCAGTAAAGAAACGGCTAAGTTTATTCCTGTTGGGTTGTATTTCAGATTTTCTTATAAAACTCATTTTAGAATCCAATTTCCATCTTATATCTTGACCATTTTCCAGAACTTAATGTAAAAATTTTATCGTAATCCCATTTCCATCGTGCATGCCGAATTTAATCATAATCTGTTAAGAAATATTCATGTTCCTTCCTAATAGGCCATTTTCCAGAACTGTATGCAAAATTATTTTAGAATCCCATTTCCATCATGCTACCTGAATTTTATCATAATCGGTTAAGAAACGCCTAAGTTCCTTCCTAATTGGCCATATTTCAGAAATCATCTTAACCCCATTTTAGAATCCTATTTCCAACTTGCATCCTGAATTTCATCATAATTGGTTAAGTAATAATTTCAATCCTAATAATTTAATTTTCATTAGTAATAATAATTTTTTTAATTCTTCCTGGATTTGGAATAATCTCTCATGTAATTAGTCAAGAAAGACGAAAAAAGGAAACTTTTGGAGCCTTAGGAATAATTTATGCTATATTAGCTATTGGTCTATTAGGGTTTATTGTATGAGCTCATCACATATTTACAGTAGGAATAGACATAGATACACGAGCTATTTTACTTCAGCAACAAAAATTACATTCCTAATCGGTCGGAATTTGACTTGAAAATGTTATTGATGGATAAACTTGTATATACGGGATATTTAAGCTTTCTACATTCAGATGTAAGATGGATAAACTTGTATATACGGGATATTTAAGCTTTCTACATTCAGATGTAAGGGTAATCGGAAATCAGAGACAGGACAATTCCCAATTAGGCTCTTAAACCGAGGTTTTACTGTAATATATTATTCCTATGCCGTTATGTACATACATAGTTAAACGAGTATGATTAAAAATCGAAAACAGGGAAATCCCGGGAGGTGATTTTCGTCAATGCTTGCCCGTTCAGCCGAGAGCCAACCAAAGGGAGGTGCTGCATGTATCAATTAAATGAAGTATAACCTCTGGAGACACTTTACTTTATTTTTACTGCTAGATAATATGCGTGTCTATGTCGAACAGATAGAATTCGCAAATTATTTGTTGCAATTGGGAGACGGAAATCTTCCGATGAACCAGTTTGATGAAATAAAATTACCGAAGGATCTCCTAATGGCAATCTAATTGAGGAAGTGTTTCGGAAATTGCCCTTATACCAGCGCCACTGAAAAAAGTCGTAGGTATATCAATTCCGAAATTATCGACCAACTGACTGGAGATTCCAAAGAAAATAGAAGGAGCACTCCAATTCACCTCTGCATTTATAACCTCCATCGAAATTGGCGATTTGCCACCACATGAATTGCAATTAAAAACGAACACAAACAGCATATTACTGCGCAATTTAGTTGTCTTGGAAAGGGCTATGCAATGGAATGCGATTAATTGTAACCGAGCATATCTGGCCGACAAGTACATATACCAAGAATTACACTAGACATCACACCAGCAAATACCAACTTGGATGTACAATGCGAAGATATCAATTTCCTATTCGACAAGCGTTTGCCATGACAGGACAGTGCACAAAGCTGTCCTGCTACCACCACATAATCCACAGCATACTCGTAATGTTGTCTAGAAAAAAGGTTCTAAAGTCTAAACCCGAACCAGACTATATAAGTATCCCAAGAAAAGGCATAAGAGAAGGTCACATCTCATACAAAAATAAGAAATTCTATAATGTTAAATGAAAGATTTTGGAAGAGGAGAGGCGAAGTGGAGCCAAAAATTAAAAATAATTGATTGTTTGTCGCGTGTGATCATTCAAGTTCGTAATACCAGTTATTGTAATTTTGGAAGGCAGGAAATTCAACATCACTCTCAAGCGCCCATGGACTTCAGCTATATATGTATATATATATATATATATATATCATTATTTCTTTAAATTCTTTTAATTAATTTTTAATCATGTTATCCACTGGAGTGGATATAACATGATTAAAAATTAATTCACACTCTATTGTGAAAGAACTTATGCGCAAATTTAAACGTGCGTAAGCATGGAACAAATTTTGTTTAATGGAAAAAATGTAAGAGGTTTTTATGCTTAATTGAAGCCATGAATTAAATTAATTTGCTTTCAAAATCAAAAATTTTAAAATTAATAAATAAATAATAAACTAAATAAATAAATTAAATAATAACTTAAGTGTTTAAGAATCACACAACAATAAAATCGAGTCATATTTGAAGAAATGGCTTACGAGTTTCATGCCAATCTGTGATGAACTAAGTTAGTTTCAATTTTTAGAACCACATCCGAAATTCATACTGAAATCAAATTTTAATTATAGAAACAATACAAAATAAGCCAGTTTCCAGAAATATATTTGAAACTCATATTAGAATTCCATTTACATTATACAAATTCAAGTTTCATCCCAATCAGTTGAGAAATGCAGAGTCCCATTCAAATTAGTAATTTTTCAAAACAACATCAGGACCTTATGTTATAGAATCTCATTTTCCTCAAAAACACCGTGTTTCATCTCAATCGGATAAGAAATGGCGTAATTCCATTCAAACATGAACATTTTTTAGCGCCACATCCGGAACTCATATTAGAATCTCATTTTCATCATAAATATTGAGTTTCATCCCAATCGGTTGAGAAATAGTTTAGTTCCAATTACATTGCCCATTTTCCAGAACCACATTTGGAACTCATTTTGGAATCCCATTTGCATCATACAAACTGATTTTCATCCCAATCGATTGAGAAATTACTAAGTTCCATTCAAACTGGCCATTTTCCAGATCCCATTAAGCTATTTTGTAGAAATCCCATTGATAACAAAACCACAAAACAATAAAGAAACAAAAATCAACGCAACTACAATAATTGATTCTTTTTAAGAAAAATGGAACCCGGTCCCCACTGAAAGACCCTTCAATGAATTTCCCTGAAATCAAGACTAGTCGCAATCGCTTGCTGGCACTCGAAACCCCCCTCCCCGCCCCCTCTCACCAATTTTTATCAAAATCGATCGTGCCGTTTCCGAAACTCATGATATAAACAAACATATAAACAATTTTGCGGCGTTTAAATATAGTATAGATACCTATTTTGGTCATTTGCATTTAAATCTCACATTTTTTTGTACCCAAGCATTTTTTTAATAAATTCAAATTTTGACTAAATATTACAGATCATTTTTAAAGGGTAAAAGTTTACTCTCAGAATGTAATGAAATTACATCCAGCAGTCACTTTTCTCCTTTTTCATATTATGGATTATGATAAAACGTAGCCATAAATATGTATCTTATCGATATCATACGCCACCGAGTAATTGGTGTCATAAACCATAAAAATCGAAATTCATGTGGCAAAAAGCCATAAACTAAGGCTCTAAAGTACAATTGATCACAATATTTTAATTACAGAAAACAAACGTAATTTAAACTATTTTTAGTTTAAAATTTAATTGAACGAGTTAACTCGTTCCTATGCATTTCTGCAAGTAACATAAGAGTTAACTCGTTCTTATGCGTTAAGTGGTTAAAACCGGTTTGTTTTACAATACAATAATGGTGAATACATTTTTATTTTTCATTCATTCATTATGGATGGATTTGTTTTATTTTACTATCCATTGATAAAAATAATACGGTTTTATTATTTTTGTTTTTTTTTAGAAAAATCGCGAAAAAAGGAAAGAAATATTGCTTTTGCATTGTGGTTGAACTAAAATAGACAATGTTGACGTAACTATTCAATCAAAGAAAGGAAATAATAGATGATATTTAGGTAATTTTGACTATAAGTTAGGCGAATTTAATAATACAAATTTATTGAAAAATTAAAAGCGATATCGGTATCGCCATCTAACACTTCACCGGTGAAGCTACGGTGGTAGTACTATAAGTAATTATACTATGCCAAATGTAAATTGTAAGTGTACTTTAATTAGATTTGTGACCTAAACCTCAAATCTATTTATCTTCTGCAGGGTAATTCTTACACTTTTTATGTATAAAGTAACAAAATTGACATTAAGGCTGCGGTCGAATTCTCGAGTAAATCCGCAAAATTCGGTAAATGCATTTACCTTTTTTTGCTGGAGAGTAAGGGAAATAAAAAAATGTAAATGTTTTACGTCTAGATACTTTATTCTTTATTGTTATAAGAATTGAACGAGTAAAAAAAAGAAAAAAATGCGTAATTTAACAGAAAACGAACATTAAAAATATAAATTTACCGCAGTAAATGATTTACCCGACCGATGATGAATTCGACCGCAGCCTAAATATATAAATTTAGAAGGCTATGGTAGCATTCATGTAATACATATTAGACTGAGCATATAACACGCATTATTCAGCAACTGAAGTTAATTAAAATTAAAAAAAAAAAAAAAAAATCAAAATGTGATAACACAAAAGTACGAAATTGTCAAAAGAGCACAATCATGAACCTGTCGCTAGTCGTATCGAGGTACTAAAAGCCAACGAGTTTATTAAACAGCTGGCATGGGACTCAACACGATCGCCATCGCAAATTATCAATGACGGGTTGATCAGCTGTAAAAGTAATTTCAGGGTTTATCTCCCCAAAAAAAGCACTGAAAAATAAGATCAAATGGAGGAATAATATAAAGTAATCCACTTCTTTGGAATCCATAACAATTCCAACTCAGTTGATGCATGTTGGAGGTTAATCATTTAACTTGAAAGCTGTTCCATATAGTAATAAATAATTTGTAGGTGATTTATTTGTATTATCGGAGAAGGCCATCGGTAAAAATAAACATCTACTTTCGTTTTCAAGGTGCGATATAGTTAATCGCACCAAATCTTCTCCATTTTAAAACTATCTAAGTTTTTATTAGAAACAATTAAATGAATTTCATACAACAGTTTGCATTTTGATTTACATATACAGAAACTAGCTGTACCCTACGCGCATTGCTATGCTACCAACTAAAATAAATTTGAAGGAAAGACATTTACAAATATTTAATTCATTTTGAGTCATTTTATTGATTTTGTTCATTTCGAAAAAATTGTGACATTGCAGCGTTTCGTTTCAATTCGATATTTATTGAAGTGCTGTGGGATACACAATATTTCTTGTTTTTCCATCTGGTGCGTAAACGAATAAATCAGAAGATTTTCCGACTCGTGAGCAAGCCGCATAGAGCTGCCCATGTGAGAAGCATGGATTCTCCAAATTTAATCCACACACTTGCAACGATTGTCCTTGTGCTTTGTTGATAGGTATTGCGAAAGCGAGTCGCACCGGGAAATGCAAACGTTTGAATTCGAATGGCATATCTGTCGGGATCATTGGGATACGTGGCAACAGTATGTCTTCACCTTTAAATTTTCCAGTCAAAATTGTTGCCTCAATAACATTGTTCATCATATTCTTGACTGAGAGTCTGGTTCCATTGCAAAGTCGTGGTGGATTTATGTTTCGAAGAAGAATAATGGGTACGCCAATTTTCAATGTAAGAACGTGCGGTGGTATGCCTGGCAAATCAAGCGAATTCAAGAATTCAGTTGGATAATTGACAACTTTGTCTTGAGTCACCACAGTATCGATGGACTTATATGTTATCGTTTCGCCGGGTATTCCATTCTGAATAGTGAAGTTGATGGTATTGACATCGATGTTTTTGGCCGCTAATATAGCACGCGTACTGAGCCACTGATGATTTTTGTAGTTCTGTGCAATGTTTGGGAAAACTTTTTGCACCAATTCGTCTATGCTTTCTGTGATCTTACAGAAGTTTGCTGGCTAGGTCATACATTTCAATATCCATTAATTGTTTTGCAAAATTTCCAGCTGATGCATCCCGTTGTAGTTTTACACGCATGTTGGTTTTCAAAGTCAATTTCTGTAAATGACGCCATAAAACTGATGATTTGAGACATGCATTAAGTTCATCAGCGGGTGTTGAACGTGGTATAACCGGCAGTGTTTGTCGAAAATCACCAGACCATAAAATGAGTGCGCCACAATACATACTTCCAATGCTTTTTTTGTGAGACATTGTACATTCGTCCCATATGATAATTTGACACGTTTGGAGTACTTTGCCCATTCCAGAGTTTTTGCTGATGTTGCATGTTGGTGCCTCAGTGTTTTGTAAATTCAACGGCAGTTTCAATGCTAAATGCGCTGTTCGGCCACCATCCAAAAGAGTTGCCGCAATTCCAGATGATGCAATGGCCAGTGCAATATTATTTTGTGATCGTATGGTTGCCAAAATGAGTGAAAGAAGAAAAGTCTTGCCTGTACCACCGAGCGCATCTACGAAAAACAGTCCACCGCTTTGTTCTATGATTGCACGCATAATTCGCATAATTCTGTCATACGCAATGCGTTGTTCTGGAACCAACTGCGGAAGATTTGTCTGAACAAATGTCCCCAGTTCGTCAGAATCAAAGTGTGTTTCTCGTTGCAAATCACGATCGAAAAGGTCGTTCGCTGGTCGGTTCGGAGCAGGCATTCCCAGTTGCACCAGTGCCTTGTTAGCGATTGCCAAACATACGTCTTCAATCAAAATCAATGCCTCATTATACACGTTTGGTGTGAATTGAATGTCCGGATTTTGATTCGCTGCGCGCAAACGATGTAGAATATCTTCACTCATATAGTCATTGTATTATTCCCAAAGATCTTTTGGATTAGATGGGAAGCAGGTTGTCAATATTATGGCAAATAACGTGCGTATTTGCTGTGGTCGAGCAGTATTCGATGCATTAGCGAGTGCAGTGTCCCAATGTGCATCATTCTCAAGAAGATTTAGTTCCTGGCAAGCTTGGCGATAAGTAGCGCACAGCTGACCGTTCACTGTTCTTAAATCTTGGAAAGATGTCGGTCCACGTACATTGATTAACAGCAATCGCAGATAGAAGCATTCTGTATTGTTCGGGTGAACAGTGTACAGACGATCCAATGCGTCACTGGAATACAAATTGGGATGTCCTTCAACTACTTTACCTTGTTTGCGACGTTGAAACATTTTAGCCGATGCATTCCATTTGTAGAATTTCGGTATCTCAGAATAAAGTAGAGTCTTTTCAAAAATATCATCTTGGCACAATGAGCAAAATGCAGTTAAAGTTGTTGCCGGTGGAACCAATGCTCTTGCACGTACATTATTTGCTGTGAAGTACACGCGCTGTCCATTCTCGAGATGCACCGCCAAGTGTACTACTGTTGGATGTCGTTCATGGATTGAAAATGATAAGATGCGCCATACTGCTTCATTGCTGCCAATGTAGGGTCCAAGTTGGTATTGGTTGATTTCATCGAGCGGTGCGGCCACATTCCCTACCCCGAAGACTGCCATGTCGCTTCCTTTGTTGACATATTTGCAAATGTATTTGATCGACTTCAATGAATTGCAATACTCAACATTAATGTGTGCTTTGAAGGTCTTTGAGGGCAACGGTGAATATGGAACAACCCAACGATTATCGAATTCGAGATCAATGTTTCGTACTTTCAGAACGATGGATTTGCCGCCATCCTCAACTGATCGTCGACGATCGTTTCGTGTATTTCCCATCAGACATGCATGGTGAATGAATCATATTTTTGGTAATGACGTCGAATAAGTCTGGATCAATGTCCTTATCTGGTATTTCTGCTGAGATGATTTGGTCAATTTGCTCTGGCGTAATTTTGTTGATTAACCAAAATATGTGCATGTGGCAATCCTCTTTTCTGCCATTCAATGGAATACATCCAGCAGCGTGTCTCTCCAAAAACGTGATGCTTGTTAATAAAATCCATCAAAGATTTCAATTTTTGTTAAAATACGCGTGCGGCAATGTCATGGCGATGATAAATTTGTCCTTGGACTCTGAATGTTGGTATTTAATTTTCGCGCACGATGTTCGTTGCACCGAACCATGTCATTTGAAAACATGAATTGTATAGTGGTTCGGGTGGTGGATATAATTCTGGCAGTTTAACTTTTCCATTGGCGCAGCACATTCCTGGCGTTTCGTTCTTAAATTTGAGGGTGCTACAATATACATGCAAATTTTATCCATTTTTCCAATGACGACACTTGGATGAAGACTGTAATCATTATTACTGTCATAATGGAATGCACCAAGATTTAAATCAGCGTACAGTGTTCGTCTTGATCGAGTGGTGCTTATTCGAACATTTTGCAGCCTTCTTTCCTGTGGTTCAGTTGTTTCAGACGAACGGGCCTGAGTAGTACGTATTCGATCAGTTTCTAACCTCACTTCTCGTTGTTCAGATGATTCAGACGAACGGGTCTCAGCGACATGTACTCGAAGATTTTCCAGCCTTAATGCTCGTTGCTCGTCTGATTCTGAGCCTCGTAATGCTCTTTTCTTCCGTGCTTGAGGTGTAGATCGGCCAATTGCTTGTCGCTTTGGAGGCATAATTGTACGGGAACGACGTGAAAAATGCGTTTGAATTTATTAGATGTCAATCAGCAATCCGAATCTCACAATGTATCCAATCCAATTGAACCGGCTGTTCACACACGGATGGAAATGTTAATATTGACGGTGATCACCAATTCGCTGAGGGAAATTTGAAGTGAAAAAAATCAGCATTCGAGAATTGTTGAAATCGATTTTAATTCCACTCACGATGATATCGGAAAAAAAACTGCAATCAGCAGTCAGATCCTTCACATACACATTCGATGATCTTCGTGAATTCACTGTAGAGAATAAATAAAATCAGCTCACGGAAACTACGAAAATTCAATACGATTGAATTATTTATCTAAATTAATAATTTAACTTACAATGAAATGCACAAAACTATTCAAACACGCTCCCAAATATAAAAATACGCACAATATTGTCTACTCAATGTGAGCCGGACATGAATTTCATAATTTACATAAATTCTTATATCACCCACAACTCGAAACGTCATCATTCGTTCGTTGTTTTCGTTTCAATTCAAATCAGCATTAACTGTCACGGCAATATATGAAATTCATTGGAATGACAATGGCGCCATCTGTCGAAAATTGGTCGTGCCAACCCAGAAACCTTCGTGGGCTCATGCACAACAACTTTGCTAAAGATCATCACATGATCAAATGCATAGTTTACGATTCTATAAAGGACATACAGACAAACATTCATTTTGATATATATAGATTTACCCAAAACCAAAAACGCATAAAATACTTTGAGTCAATAAAGTTGAAGAGAAACTTGATTAGCAAAAATTGTAGTCAAATCTTTCAGGAAACAATAAAATAGTAAATTTCTGCTAATATTAAACCACTTATTGTCTCTTCAATTCTTTAATGATCTTATAGCTATTTAAAATTTGCATGCTATATAACTAATTAAAATTCTCAACAACATAATATATCACTCACCCATTTACAAACAAATAAAAATCTTTTTAAGATCAACTTACGAACAAAAACCAAAAAAAAAACTCAAAAGCCTACAACAAATCAAAAATACGCGCATACATTGTTGAAATGATGATCGCACGTTTTGGACATTTTTGAGATGACATTATCCGCGAGTAAACAATTATGAGATCATTTCTTCTTCTGCGGCGGGCGCACACTCGTAACAATTTTGTTGTTTATCAAAAAAAAAAAAAAAACATCGATAAACAAAACACAAAAAATACAAAATTATAAACAATATTTTTGTTTTTTTTTGTGTTTATTGTAAAACATAATTTAAGTAAATTTTCGGAATAAGAATGAGTAAAAAATAAAAAGAAAAATTTGTAATTTATAAATTTATTTTTTGCGTTTGTCGTAAAGGTGCAAAAAAAAAGTTTAAGATGATCGAGCTTACGTACATACATATAACAGGTTTTCAAGATGAATTAATTTTTTATTAATTATTTTTTGGAATTTTTTTTTTTAATGACATTCGCGAGGTGTGTGTCTTTTATTATTTGCTTAATTTAAGTGTATAAGGTTCATCGCTTTGCATTAAGTTAAATTGTATATCCAATTAATTGTAAGAGGGTGTAAAGTATATGTATGTCATTCATGACCCTCGGTGTAATTTTATATTTTTGGCAGTATGACCAATATTTTGGTAAATGATTTATTTTGTGGTTTTCAGATGTCATCTTATTCTTAGACTAGTGCGAATTTAGTTTTTATTTACTGTTATATATATAATGAATAGCCAATAAGTCTACCTCTTCACCTTGTAATAATTTTTATTTTTTTTATTTTGCACAGTCATCTCGATAAAAAGGCCAGTGTTTGGTGGTGTTACATATTTAATGAGTCAACAAAATAGTCTACTTGGTAGCAAAAACTCTATTATTTCAAATACGCACACCAGCTCCGTGAATTATGTTTTGTAACCGATACCTCACCCCTTTGTTACTTAGTAGGCTTAACCTTGAAGTGTTTAGTTAGCATAAATAAGGAGCTTTTATGCATTTATACCGCTGGCGTCGACTTTAAACATTCTGACTCCTACAAATATTTTGTTTTGGTTTATTTGGCAACTGAATCATGGAAAGAACTGAAAATTCAGAAGTTGTAATTATACATTAGGGCAATATTCTTGTGTAAATATAAAACATCATAAATCAAAAATTACATTTTTGGTTATGTTGAAAATACTATGCAATGGACGTATTGCCTTGGCTTTACAGATAGCTGCATTGCAAAATATTTTGGTTTTTTGTTAAACTATCACCTACAAATTAAATATTTCTATAAAATTAAACCTTTTTAATTAAACCTAAACGTCACAGAAAGGATTTATTATTAGATTTGTTTCCATTATCAAATTATTACAGGTAACTTTAAACAATTGAATTCCAAATTACACGGTAACCTATTCCGTTTACCTTAAAGTAGACTATATGGAACAATTGTTGGAATATTTTGCAAAAATTTTCTTCGAAATGTTTAATTTTGCTCTGAAAATCTGTTCAACACATTTATTTACAGTTTCTTTGTTAAAATCACTCCACAGGCTATTTCAATCGACTTCAAGTTTTTTAAACACGTAGAAGCTAAATTGTCACTATTATCACCAACATTAAAAAAAAATCCTCAATACAGTTTCCTCTTCTACTCCAGGCCTTTCATTTTAGAATTAAATGAGCCCAAAAATTATTATTTACAGTCTACTAAGAAATAATTTTGTTCAAAATTTCAATCAAAATTATCAATATTATTATGATGATAAAGATTTACCAATCGCATTCGCAAGTCGAACTCTAAATTCAGCAGAAAAAAATTATACGACCGTTGAAAAAGGATTGCTTACCATAATAGTGTGACTGTTTATAAAGCATTTTATAATTTATACTAATCACAAACTACTAGTTCGGTTACGTTCCATCAAAAACCCCACATCGAGATTAATGCGTTGGAAACTCAGGCTGGAAGAATTTGACTTCTGAATTAGGTATACATTTCGTAAATCTAATTCGAATGTCAAGTTATTGTCAAACACCCAAATGAAAATAAAATTCATGTCGTCACTAGATCAGCAGCTAGACAGTTAAATGCAGATTATATCTCAAATTTTTTTCAAGAAAATCTCTTGAGGCTAACAGGGTGTTCTATGATGACATTTAGTTTAAAAAATTAAAATCGGCCGTCGATTTGTTCCTGAGCTGTCGTAACTATTTATAAAAGCATTAATAAGCATTGCCAATGGTGCCTTGCAATGAAGTGGGACCAAACGATGATACATCATTTTTTCAAGAAAATCTCTTGAGGCTAACAGGGTGTTCTATGATGACATTTAGTTTAAAAAATTAAAATCGGCCGTCGATTTGTTCCTAAGCTGTCTTAACTATTTATAAAAGCATTAATAAGCATTGCCAATGGTGCCTTGCAATGAAGTGGGACCAAACGATGATACATCATTTTTTCAAGAAAATCTCTTGAGGCTAACAGGGTGTTCTATGATGACATTTAGAATAAAAAATTAAAATCGACCGTCGATTTGTTCCTAGGTTAGGTTAGGTTTGGGTGGCGGTCCACCAGGACCAGGCATAGACACAAAAAGGTCCGTAGCCATACCACAAATTAAAAATTTTTCCTCCAACTCATTGAAACCACTTTGAGCTTGCTATGAAGCGCTGGATACTCCTGACGTCCTTCTCGCTGAGCTCCGCCAGGTCGTTGAAAAGGTGTGCCCCTAGAAGATTCAGTCTGTTTCGTGCCAGACGAGGACAGGTGCAAAGAAGATGAAGTACTGTCTCTTCCTCCTCTTCGTCCTCGCAACTACGACAGTAGTCATGTGAGAAGAAACCAAGTCTACTTGCATGTCTGCCTATGAGACAGTGCCCCGTAATCACTCCAACAACCACACTGATCTGACTCCGCTGAAGTGAGATCAGCTGTTTGGATCTCGCCAAGTTCAACTTTGGCCAGATTTGCCGAGTTATTACGCATGAGGTACTATTTGACCATCTGTCATTCGTCAACTTACTGGCTTCCTCCTGAAGCAGCAGTTTACATACCGCAAGAGGAATTTCAATATCCTTTTTGCTGTTTGAAATGTGGTCCGTTGTACCACGTCGAGCCAGTTCATCGGCTTTCATGTTCCCCGTACTAACGAAATGTCCTGGCACCCATATGATATGGATGTTGAACTGATCTGTCATCTCGTTAAGAGATGAGAGACAGCTCTGGACTACTTTCGACGTGAGAAGGTGTGATTGAAGCGCTTTAATGGCTGCCTGACTGTCCGTATATATGCGAATATCACTAGTCGATATTACATTATACCTCAACCAGTCCGCGACTTCCTTTATCGCAGTTACCTCAGCTTGAAAAATGCTGCAGTAGTCAGGGAGACGAAAGGAGAGGTTTAACATGAGTTCCTCGCAGAACACCCCAGCCCCTACTCCTCTATCCCGTTTTGAACCATCAGTGAAGAAGTTCAAAACTCCTGGTTCCAAAACTGTATCCCTCATCCAGTCCTCTCTAGATGGTATAATAGTCCGGAACTTTCTATCAAAAGATAGTGACGGGACAGTATAGTCGGTGGTCTTGGGAAGCCCTTTGTTACAAAGTATAGATGAGTGCCCTGTGTTATTGCAGGTCCACATTAAGGTGGATTTCAGTCGTATGGCAGTGCTAGCTGCCCACTGTTTTCCCATGATATCTAGAGGAGTTAGAAATAGCAGAGTCTCCAGTGCCTGAGTGGATGTGCTCCTCATTGCACCACTGATCCACAGAGAGATTGTTCTCTGAACTTTTGTCAACAACTTTAGGTTGACAGTTTTGTCCAGAGCAGGCCACCAAACTGTTACCCCATACAGAAGAATGGGTCTAACTACTGCTGTGTATAGCCAAAGGACCATGTGGGGATCCAGCCCCCAACCTTTCCCAATTGCATTTTTGCAGGAGTATAGCGCTACCGTAGCTTTCTTTACCCTTTCCGTAATATTCGGTTTCCAGTTTAATTTACTGTCTAAGACGAGACCCAAGAACTTTGCTTCACCTGTAAAAGCCAAGTTGAAACCATTTAAAGTAGGAGGATCGACATGAGGAATTTTATATTTCCTAGAGAAGAGAACCAATTCGGTTTTCTGTGGGTTCACATTTAGCCCACAACCATTGGTCCATAGTGAAAGAATGCCCAGAGCATTTTGAATAAGCTCGCTAAGTGTCCCGGCGAACGCCAATAGCGACATCATCCGCATAGGCAACCACCTTGAAGCCAGTATCATCCAGCCTCAGCAATAGATCATTTATGACCAAGTTCCAGAGAAGGGGGGACAGTACGCCACCCTGCGGCGTGCCTCTGCTTGCAAATCTTCTGGCGGAGGATTTCCCCAGACTGGCATTTATGATTCTGCCTCTTAGCATCTGATCTATCCAGTCCTTAAGAGAATCTTCCACTCCTAGATTCGAAAGTGCCCGAGTTATAGCCCCTGTTAGCACGTTGTTAAAGGCTCCCTCAATGTCCAAACCATCGCGTAGTCTCCATATTCGAAAGATTTTTCAATAAAATATGTGAGAGAATGAAGAGCAGTTTCTACAGATCTCCCCTTGCAATAAGCATGTTGAGATTTGGACAGCTTTTCCGGCATAATCGTGCCTCTAATATGAGCTTCTATTTGTCTTTCCAGTATTTTGAAAAGGAAAGAAGACAAGCTGATCGGTCTAAGGTCTTTGGGACTGCAATGTGAGCGTTTTCCCGCCTTAGGTATGAAGACAACCTTCACTTCCGTCCATTTACTGGGAATGTGACATAGTTCTAGGCTGCCTCTAAAAATTACCTCTAACCAGGGAATGGTTAGATCCGTAGTTTTTTGTATATCCGCAGGGATAATACCATCAGGTCCTGGCGACTTATATGGTTTAAAACTGCTTATCGCCCACAGAATCTTTCTTCTGCTAATAATTTGGCCTGCGAGGCTACTAGCCCTTTTACCTTCTAATATAGTAGGTGCAGATTCGGAACAACCAGGGAAGTGAGTTTCCAATAGTAGTTCCAGCGATTCCATACTATTTGTGGTCCATGCTCCATCCGGCCTTTGAAGGAAGCTTGGGATGGAAGGGCTAGTAGATAGTACCTTGCGAAGCCTGGACATCTCTGATGTCTCCTGAATTTTACCACAGTATAGTCTCCAAGATCTGTTCTTTGCGCTTCTTAGCTGATATTTGTAAATTTTGAGGACTTCCTTATAGGAGTCCCAGTCTACAGCGGCTTTTGTTTTCCTTGCTGTTTTGAAGAGTCTCTTGCACCGTTAACGTATTTGTTGAATCTCCTTTGACCACCAAGGTGGCCGAGATTTGCCCCTAGGCCTACTAAGAGGACAAGAGCCTAGTACCGCTTCATTAAAAGCGCTGGACAGTTCGTCCACTAAGCCATCGAGTTCTACCGTAGTTTTTGGAGGTTCAGGCACCTGCACTGGTAGTGAATTTCCCAGAATAGTTCTGAAAATATCCCAGTCGGTTTTCCTCCTGTTCCTGTAGAGAGGGCTGTTCGGAAAGACCAAGCTCATTTCAAATTGAAGATAACAGTGATCAGAAAAAGAGAGGTCTTCCGACACTTTCCAATTTAATAGACTAGTCGTCAAGAAGTTTGAGACGAGTGTAATATCTAATACCTCCTGTCTATTTCTAGTTATAAAAGTCGGCTTATTGCCTATGTTACATATATGAAGGTTAGTACTTAGAATGTAATCAAGGAGTAACTCACCTCGTTCATTTGTGTCCGTACTTCCCCAGATTGTGTGATGAGAATTTACATCACTCCCCAGGATGACTCCAACCTTGCGCTTCTGAGCCTCCAAAATTGCCTCACCCAGAATGACTGGTGGAATGTTCACTGCATCATAGGCTAGGTAGGCTGATATTAGCCAGAGGCTTCGTTTATTGACCTCAATGCTGACCGCTGCCACATCTTCATTGCTGAAATTCGATAGCAGAAAACAATTTATATTATTTTTAACGAGAATGCACGACCGAACCCTACCTTCTTGTTCCGTGTGCATTAATCTATAACAGGGTGTCTTGAGTCCAAGTACCCGGTCACCAGCAACCCAAGGTTCTTGGATCAAGACAATATCCGTCCCTTCCTTTCCAATTTTTAAAAGTAGAGCAGCTGATGCTGCCTTTGAGTGGTGTAGGTTAATCTGCAAGAACGTCACCATTCTTAGACTTCCTTCCCTACCAATGTATCATCAGAGTCCTCCCCTGATGATGTGAAGTCCTCTGAGATTCTTCTTAATGACTCCAAGGACATTGTCAACTCCGTATCTGTAGAGATGGTTTCCACCAGGCTGTTCCCCTCTTGGAGGAGCCCAGATGAGCTTCCTGCAGCTTCTTCAGATTCCGGAGCATCCGGCTTGTCCGCATCCTTCTTGTAGATTTTGAGTGTGACTGCACTGAAACCATAGCTTACCATACCATTTGTTTTTTCCAGCGCAGTCAGTGACTCTCTGTTTAGAATTATGACGGCCGACATGTAGTCGGCCCGTGGCTCCTCGAGCTTAGCAACTTTCCAGTTGTGCGTTGGCAAATCTGGGTTGCCAACCTGCAACAACTGGAGTATCACCTTTGGATCGCTAGGCTCCGAAGGAATCCACACCCTGGCTCTTGGCCTACAGGGGATTTCTTCTCTAGCTTTAACAGCAAGGCTGGCTCCGGGCCATACCTCGCCTAGTCTTTCCACTGCCTTCTTGTAGAGCAGAAGAGATCTCTGATCCACACATGCAGTCAGTTTCACCTGGTTCCTGTGCCAACCCGCATCCCGACAAGTCGGAGCAGGTCCTGGGTTTTCTGCAAGGATATCCAGGTAAATGGTGGTTAAGGCCCTTTCCACCTTTCTCCAATTGGCGGGCGTGATACTGCCATCCTCCTGGGACTGGTCAACAACTGCCACTACCAGCTGATCCTTGAGTACCTCGTTAAAAGGCCTCATTTCGGTAGCATGGAGCTTAGTTCGTTTTGCGATCTTAGGACTTCCCTCCTGAGATCTGTTCCTTTTAATCTTTAAGCCAGCTGAAGGACCTTCCGACATCTGTTCGGTGACTTTTTTCGCCCACACAAGCGTAGCTTTGTCTTTCTCCGACCTGTCTTCTGGAGGGATCTTATTTATCTTCTCCAGTGCCCTCCACGCCTTTCTCCTAGTATTATATGTTGGTTTTGAGGAACCAGCTTCATTGGTGCTTTGGTTCCGAATTATACTTCTTTGCTCAGGCCTGGTGACCCGAGTGGAGGGACCAGCCTTATCTAAGCTTTTGTCCCGTTGTTTATTGGCAGGTTTAGAGATAGGCCTAAAGACCCGAGTCTCCTTCTCTACCTCTTCCGGTTTTGTAAGAGAACCGGACTCTTTTGTTTGTTTTGTTTTTTGGTCTCCCATATTTGGTCCCACGAGTAGCGGAGAAAAGAGTGTCCATCTGTGCAGAGATCCGCAATACACAGATAAGGCTACTTAATCCGGAGGGCGCCAGGTATCCGGATCCACCGTTTGCGACTGAGCTAGTTTTTAAACTGGGCCCTCAGCCTGGCCGGTTATCGGCACGGTACGAATAACACCTTAACCCAGCCCAGTGATTTGTTTAAGGTTTACTCCTTTAGCGCCGTGTTTTTGCCTAGAAGCCGAAAAAGCAATCTAGTTACCAGCAGCCACCACGAGGAGGTAACACGAGCACTTGCGGAAAACTGCTAGTTACGGAGCCTATCGGCTTGCATCCCCCTAGCAACTTCCCGCCTGGCCGCCAGATTTGTTCCTAAGCTGTCCTAACTATTTATAAAAGCATTAATAAGCATTGCCAATGGTGCCTTGCAATGAAATGGAACCAAACGATGATACGTAATTTTTTTTAAGAAAATCTCTTGAGGCTAACAGGGTGTTCTATGATGACATTTAGAATAAAAAATTAAAATCGACCGTCGATTTGTTCCTAATCTGTCCTAACTATTTCTAAACGTATTAATAAGCATTGCAATGGTGCCTTGCAATGAAGTGGGACCAAACGACGATACTTAATTTTTTTCAAGAAAATCTCTTGAGGCTAACAGGGTGTTTTATGATGACATTTAGTTTAATAAATTAGAATCGGCCGTCGATATGTTCCTAAGCTGTCCTAACTATTTCTAAAAGCATTAATAAGCATTGCCAATGGTGCCTTGCAATGAAGTGGGACCATATAAAGATACGTAATTTTTCTCAAGAAAATCTCTTGAGGCTAACAGGGTGTTCTATGATGACATTTAGTTTAAAAAATTAAAATCGGCCGTCGATTTGTCCCTAAGCTGTCCTAACTATTTATAAAAGCTTTAATAAACATTGCCAATGGTGCCTTGCAATGGAGTGGGACCAACCGATGATTCAGAATTTTTTTTAAGAAAATCTCTTGAGGCTAACAGGGTGTTCTATGATGACATTTAGAATAAAAAATTTAAATCGACCGTCGATTTGTTCCTAAGCTGTCCTAACTATTTATAAAAGCATTAATAAGCATTGCCAATGGTGCCTTGCAATGAAATGGAACCAAACGATGATACGTAATTTTTTTAAAGAAAATCTCTTGAGGCTAACAGGGTGTTCTATGATGACATTTAGAATAAAAAATTAAAATCGACCGTCGATTTGTTCCTAATCTGTCCTAACTATTTCTAAACGTATTAATAAGCATTGCAATGGTGCCTTGCAATGAAGTGGGACCAAACGACGATACGTAATTTTTTTCAAGAAAATCTCTTGAGGCTAACAGGGCGCTCTTTGATGACATTTAGTTTAAAAAATTAAAATCGGCCGTTGATTTGTTCCTAAGATTTCCTAACTATTTCTAAAATCATTAATAAGCATTGCCAATGGTACCTTGCAATGAAGTGGGACCAAACGACGGTACGTAATTTTTTTCAAGAAAATATCTTAAGGCTAACAGGGTGTTCTATGATGACATTTAGTTTAAAAAATTAAAATCGGCCGTCGAATTGTTCCTGAGGTGTCCTAACTATTTCTAAAAGCATTAATTAGCATTGCCAATGGTGCTTTGTAATGAAGTGGGACCAAACGATGATATGTAATTTTTTTCAAGAAAATCTCTTGAGGCTAACAGGGTGTTCTATGATGACATTTAGTTTAAAAAATTAAAATCGGCCGTCGATTTGTTCCTGAGGTGTCCTAACTATTTCTAAAAGCATTAATAAGCATTGCCAATGGTGCCTTGCAATGAAGTGGGACCAAACGATGATACATAATTTTTTCAAGAAAATCTCTTGAGGCTAACAGGGTGTACTATGATGACATTTAGTTTAAAAAATTAAAATCGGCCGTCGATTTGCTCCTAAGCTGTCCTAACTATTTCTAAAGCATTAATAAGCATAGCCAATGGTGCCTTGCAATGAAGTGGGACCAAACGATGATATGTAATTTTTTTCAAGAAAATCTCTTGAGGCTAACAGGGGGTTCTATGATGACATTTAGTTTAAAAAATTAAAATCGGCCGTCGATTTGTTCCTGAGCTGTTCTAACTATTTCTAAATGCATTAATAAGCATTGCCAATGATGCCTTGCAATGAAGTGGGGCCAAACGATGATACGTAATTTTTTTCAAGAAAATCTCTTGAGGCTAACAGGGTGTTCTATGATGACATTTAGTTTAAAAAATTAAAATCGGCCGTCGAATTGTTCCTGAGCTGTCCTAATTATTTCTAAATGCATTAATAAGCATTGCCAATGGTGCCTTTCAATGAAGTGGGACCAAACGTAGATACATAATTTTTTTAAAGAAAATCTCTTGAGGCTAACTGGGTGTTCTATGATGACATTTAGTTTAAAAAATTAAAATCGGCCGTCGATTTGTTCCTAAAATTTCCTAACTATTTCTAAAAGCAATAATAAGCATTGCCAATGATGCCTTGCACTGAAGTGGGACGAAACGATGATACGTAATTTTTTTCAAGAAAATCTCTTGAGACTAACAGGGAGTTCTATGGTGACATTTAGTTTAAAAAATTATCATCAGCCGTCGATTTGCTCCTAAGCTGTCCTAACTATTTCTAAACGCATTAATAAGCATAGCCAATGGTGCCTTGCAATGAAGTGGGACCAAATGATGATACGTAATTTTTTTGAAGAAAATCTCTTGAGGCTAACAGGGTGTACTATGATGGCATTTAGTTTAAAAAATTATCATCGGCCGTCGATTTGCTCCTAAGCTGTCCTAACTATTTCTAAAGCATTAATAAGCATAGCCAATGGTGCCTTGCAATGAAGTGGGACCAAACGGTTTTACGTAATTTTTTTCAACAAAATCTCTTGAGGCTAACAGGGTGTTCTATGATGACATTTAGTTAAAAAAATTATCATCAGCCGTCGATTTGCTCCTAAGCTGTCCTAACTATTTCTAAAGCATTAATAAGCATAGCCAATGGTGCCTTGCAATGAAGTGGGACCAAACGACGATACACAATTTTTTTCAAGAAATTCTCTTGAGGCTAACAGGGTGTTCTATGATGACATTTAGTTAAAAAAATTAAAATCGGCCGTCGATTTGTTCCTAAATCCGCCAAAATGTAAATTGTTTTATGTGGAAATGGACTATGGTTAATAAGGATATTCTGTTTGTTAAAAAATGTGTCGATGACCTGTTGTTATATGTTATTGAAGATAAAATCAATATGGCTCGTCACGAGCTTGCGTATTTGCGTATTTCGTAAATTTGACGTCTCTTCTGATTGGTTTAAATTATTTCCCCTAAATAAGCAAGAAACGTATTTTCGTAAATTGTTTAGCGTATCGTGACTACAGTATTGTGTTGTGATTACTTGTGATGTGAATATGGATCAAAATATTAAAAAACGGACAAGAATATCTACAAAAAAATGGCAAGAAGATGAAGAGATGGCCATATTGATTTATTTTAAAAAAATAATTCAAAATAATTTAGAAATAGAGGTTTGTTTTATTAGTAATGCTAACTCTATATATGTTTGTAAATATTTATGTGATTTAATAATTATTTTAGAAACCAAGCGCTTCAGTTTTCTATGAGAAAATGATCGTTGAACTGAAATGGGAAAATTTGTCAGCAAAAAAATTAAAAAATAAGGTTCGCAATTTAAAAAACACGTATTTAAGAGCTAAAGAATGGCAAATCAAAACAGGGGAAAGCGTTGATGTTGGTTCAGTCCGAGGTAAACATTTTTTAATCGTATTAATAAATCTAAAATAAATTAAACTTATTTATAGAACATATTTTGTCAATTTGCCCACATTGGGATTTCTTGAACGAAATTTATGGTTCAAAGACCAATATAAAGCCTACTTATGTGTATGATAGCTTCATACATGACGATGCTGTAACTGTAGATGACAACGTCATTTATCAACCGGATGGTTCTTGTGAACAAAGCACTGTGGATTCTGACGAACTGAACCCAATCCAGCAACCAACTCCGGAAATTGCACGGGAGCCTGATGTTGAAACTGGTGAACCGCTTGAAAAATTTAAAAGATACCTATCTACAACTCCAACAGCTAACAAAAGGCCCAGAACTTCTTCAAATTCTTCTTCACCATTATCTGAAGCCCAAATGATGCGTGCAAAGGCAATTGCTGAAAAAAATAAAATAGAAGAAAAGTGGAAAGAAGAAGAAATACGATTAAATAGAGAGATATTTGATTTTGAAAAATCAATCAGAACGCAACAATTAGAATTAGAAACTAAAAAACTGGAAAGCAACGAACGATTAAAAATTTTAAAATTGGAAAAGGAAGAAAGAATTGCAAAATATAAAATAGATAGTAAACGAGATATTGAATTGGCTAAAATAAATAAAATATAGAAATTAATTAAAATGTTTATTTATTTATCAAAAATTACATCATATAACGCTTGTCTTTTAAGTTCTCCCAATTTGTCCGCATTCAAAGGAGTTATATTAAGGAAATCTTTGCTTTCCTGTGAGGTTTCAATATTATCTCCTACAAATAACTCGTCGTCAGATAGATGAGGTAGTATAATATTGTACAAAATGCAGCATACTCTAATCCAAGTGCAGGCGAATTTATGGCTTTCCTCATTTAATATTTTAATATTTAATTTTTTTAAGCTGGCGAATTTCGCTTTTAAAATCCCAAAACAATGTTCAATTCGTACGCGATATCTACTAAAGTATTTATTGAACTCTGTTCTTTTTTCGATTGAAAGTGTTTTGGATGTTTTACGAAATGGAGTTAATACGCTTGTTGTTAATTGGTAAGCAGAATTCGCAGCGATCCATTGTTCTCCCGTCAGATATTTGCTTGGGGTCTTTCCAATAGTTGAATTGTTAAATATTTTGGAATCATGTACGCTTCCCGGATATCCAATTACAATATTTGTTATTCGCAATTTATGGTCACATATTGCTTGCAATTTAATCGAGTATTGCTTTTTCCTTGAGAAATAAGACGTTGGATCTATATCTGGAGCTTCATCTAATGGTATTTCGGTGCCATCCAAATAACCAACACAATACGGAAGTTCCTCAAACGTATCCACGGTTAATGCTTCTCTTTCCTCTTCTGATGGCCATTTTAAAAAATCTCTCTCTATTGCCAATATGCTTTGAAAAACTCGTTTTGTCACTTTTTGTACCGTATCATCATCGCCAATTCCGAACAAAGCAGCAATTTTTCCTTTTGACGCATTATCACCATTGGATCCCAAACGAAATAACACCAAAGCTAATTGAAAAAACGGAGAAAATTGTAACTGAGGATTTTCACTGTGAAACACTTTATGATCCTTAATTAAATCTAAAATGAGGTTAAATTGTCCTCTCGTTATTCTAAACATCATTTTAAATGTATTGTCTTCCAAATTAGCTATAGTTTCCTCGTACCAATTTGGAATTTTTGGTATCACCGAACGAAAGTCATATCTATAGTTCGACACAATGTTGATATCCTTCTCTAAGTCGTCGAAAATTTCATCAGCCAATTCATCTATGGTATAACAATGAGACAACATTAATATTTCACTTACTAAAAGCATAAAATAAAATTACCTGAAGAATCCAATAATTCAACTTCAAATAGTGCTTCATCAATTAAACCAATGATTAATTTACTTTGGCTACTGCTCATTGTTATAAAACTTTTAATTAACACAGAAAATAAAATTTACTTAATGCAATAAACAGTTAAATTAATTAATTATTAATTTTAATCACAACAAGAATTTTAAATCAAACACAACATATACGCTGAAGAATTTACGAAAATGATTAGCCTGTGTGCGTGTGTATTTTTGACGTTTCTTGCTTATTTAGGGGAAATAATTTAAACCAATCAGAAGAGACGTCAAATTTACGAAATTACGAAATACTGTCAAAATTTAATTGTAATCAATTTACTTTGGAAATAGAAACAAATTGATTCTGTCTGGTACGTAAACAAATTTATCTTTCGGCCGTATTCTAAATTTTTTATAGTTTCCATCCATTAAATTGTCAATACTGCGTTTTGAATCCACTCTTCTTTTCAGGGTTCTATAAGTTAATTCGACAACTATTTCGGCTTTTATTTACATCATTACTCCAATTTGTTTTGTGCTTAATTTGTTTGATGGAAACTTTACATGGAAACACTTTTTGGGATTCTTTAAATTGAAAATAGACCGTTCAGTCAAATTTCAAGTGATTTTAGCAGAAATAAAGCAATAATTGTGGAATTATATATCGTAACAATCAAATGTGGGTGTTTTTAGATTTTCGATGGGTTTAACGATTTACACCTTAGACAATACAAATACAAGTACACATAACCAAACCTGAATAAATAATCATCATCTTTTAATATACATATAGCTAAAATATTAAACTGAAATATTTATAATTAATAAATTCAAACTATCAATAATTTTTATATCGGCAATTTATTGGAATAACTAGTGACATCTACTTAAAATAAATTATAAGTTTGATTTTGACAAACTACTTTAGTACCTAACTAAAAAGTGTCTTCAATTATAAACAGCTAGTAAATAGTTATGTTAAACAGATGTCACTACTAATTTAGTACTCAAATAATACGGATGGTTTGAATATTTGATAAATAATTTTATTTTAGAACTAAATTTGTAATTCCGAATAAAGTGTCTTTGGTAACAAAAGTGTGGATTCTAATTTTTTTATAATGGAGAATTGTAGAATTTAAAACAAAATCCACTTAAAGTATTTTTTATTGTTAAAGATTTTTGGAATAACATATTCATGCATAACATAATACACAATTTTTTTCTTCGACTTTGTTGTTGACCGAATGTTCCATAAAAATTATTTTCAATTACAATTTTCAATTTCAAATTATCAGAAAAATATTTAGGCTCGAATTTATAGTCGTTAGGTCGTTACTACAACTATAACGGCGGTTATAGTAACAGTTTTCGTATTTATAAACCTCACTATAAGATTTATTTGAAATATAACAACGCTTATAGTTTTCAAAATCCATCACTATAAACATTGCTATAAAATATTCAAAACAAGAACCCTCCCCTCCAGTATACAGATGTTGTCCTCCATCTGTTTACCTTTTTCAATGTCCAGTATCGCTAGCTTTGCGACGGGTCGGGTGCACGTTCCTGACTCCATTCTTATCGAGCCTGAGCGTACGTGTTTATCCTTTGATCTGTTGACTTTAACAATGACACCTTTGGTTCATTACTCTGTGCTATTCCTTTCTGACACTACGATCTCAACGTCATCTATCTTTACCTCCTTTTCTGGGCCGAAACATTTCGTACGTTTTGGTACGTTCGCTTCTCCATCGGCTGCCGCGAGCAAATAGTTTAATGGTCTAGAGTTGATTATGTTTTCGACTTCGGCTAGTGCTGTTTGTAGTATTTCATCAATAAGCCGTTGGTTTTGCAGCGCTCCATATAGGTTTCGTTCCTCCAAAGTGATGTGATGTTGATGGGATAAAGCTCCACTTAAACTCCGCTAAACGTTCCTGTGTTTCTTCATACTTCAATTTGGAAAGCTCTCCCTTCAATTATCTTTCTGCGTCTTTGAAATTTGTACTGTTCACCGGGAATACTTGAATTGGGTTTCCTTTACGTGACCTGAACCGAATTAGACTTTGTATAAAGCTATCGGTTGTAAGACTTGCCGCAATCTCTAGGTGTATGGCTCGAGTCGTCAAACACGTAAATAAGACTCCTCAGCGTTGTTCTTTGTGCCGTATCACTGTTACCGTTATTGGCCCAAAGTAATCTGTTGCTACATAGCTGAACGACCTACAATATATTGCCAATCGTGCCGGTGGTAATGGTGCCTTCTCTGATGGTCTGGGTATTGCTTTTGTCAATAGTGGTTTGTTTGGCGCCACACGTGATTTTGATGCGATAAGCGATACTTCAACGGCACAGTTTTGCCCCGATCGGATATAGGCAACGGCCGCATATGCACGATCGCCAGCATCTACGAACACATGCAACTGGAATCTTTTCGGTCGTACACCACTATCAAAGCATCGCGGTGTGGATATTTCGTTAACCACCTTCGCCACTTGTTATCGAGTTCGTCACTAATGGGTTCGTCCCATTCTATTCCGCTGCGCCATACTTCTTCGAGCACAATCTTCGCTTGTATCGTCAAATTTGACAATAACCCTAGTGGACCAAACATCGACATAATCATACTTAGAAATTGTGTTTTGGTCGGTAACTTCGAACCGTCATTTATTGCCGGATTAATTCGGTTTTTGTTAACTTTGAATTTGAACTGGTCGGTTTGGTAGTCCCACTAGAGACCCTGGACTTTTTCGCTGATTGAATCATTATCAAGTATTGGTTTTCCAGTATTTCTGCAATCATCGCCAATTTTTTCAATCACCTGCCTTCAGTTGCTCAACGAACTTCTTATATTGAAGCCGGCTGCTGCATGGATTTTCTTCACCTCTGCTCTAATTGCCTCTTTTTCCTTCGGAAAACTATCTAGCCAATCGTCGACGTAGTGATTTTCAGATATTGCCATTACGGCTCTTGGACATTGGGCTCGGAATTTTTCTGCATTGCTGTTTTTGATGTATTGCGCAATGGCTGGGGAACATGTTGCAGCGAATGTCATGACCTTAATGACGTATGTCATTAACGTTTAAGTTAGCGCTGAGAATCCTGGTCGGTCTTATTGACCGTGATTTGTTGAAACATTTCTGCGATGTCTCCTGATATCGCTACTCTTTCTTGTCTGAATTTGAAGATAACGTCGACCAGTGACGTCAGCTGGTCCAGACTCTTCAGCAGCTCACTGTTTAGTGAAACTCCATTTACTTTTGCTGCCCCATCCCAGACAAGTCGTACTTTTCCAGGTTTGTTTGGGTTTGTCACAGGAAACATTGGTAAGTAACATCATCTTGCTTATGAGCTGTTTTACTGTTTGTCTTGGTTCGGTTCTTTCAGCAATTAGGGACCGGCTTCACACCGATTCCCGTTGTACTTAACATTTTGTGTCAATATATTGCGCGAAAGTTTTAACTCGTCCGGTTCAAGTTCTCGGCCAGTACACGAATCCAAAACGCAGTATGCCTTCACCATTTCGTGTAGTTGTTCATTTGTTATTTCGCCATCTGTTTCTAACTGTTGATGAATCTTGATGCGCATCGGCCTACTTGTATCTTCAACGTAAACGCCCAGATTAGTTTTTGTGACAATTAACGAAACATGTAGAAATATTCGACCGATCCAAATGGCCGTTTGTATGACAATTACAGGTCTCAACGTCAATTGATAGAGGTATCAATTATCGAAATCGGAGCACATTTGCAGATTTTCGATTTTTGTGGCTCTGAATTTGTGGGCTATAGTTCAGTTGATTTTCAAAAATACTGAATTTTCCACGAAACGTGTAGAAATATTCGACCGAACCAAATGGCCGTTTGTATGACAATTACAGGTCTCAACGTCAATTGATAGAGGTATCAATTATCGAAATCGGAGCACATTTGCAGATTTTCGATTTTTGTGGCTCTGAATTTGTGGGCTATAGTTCAGTTGATTTTCAAAAGTATTGAATTTTCCACGAAACGTGTAGAAATATTCGACCGATCCAAATGGCCGTTTTTATGATAATTACAGGTCTCAACGCCTATTGATAGAGGTATCAATTATCGAAATCGGAGCACATTTGCAGATTTTCGATTTTTGTGGCTCTGAATTTGTGGGCTATAGTTGAGTTGATTTTCAAAAATATTGAATTTTCCACGAAACGTGTAGAAATATTCGACCGATCCAAATGGCCGTTTTTATGATAATTACAGGTCTCAACGCCTATTGATAGAGGTATCAATTATCGAAATCGGAGCACATTTGCAGATTTTCGATTTTTGTGGCTCTGAATTTGTGGGCTATAGTTCAGTTGATTTTCAAAAATATTGAATTTTCCACGAAACGTGTAGAAATATTCGACCGATCCAAATGGCCGTTTGTATGACAATTACAGGTCTCAACGTCAATTGATAGAGGTATCAATTATCGAAATCGGAGCACATTTGCAGATTTTCGATTTTTGTGGCTCTGAATTTGTGGGCTATAGTTGAGTTGATTTTCAAAAATATTGAATTTTCCACGAAACGTGTAGAAATATTCGACCGATCCAAATGGCCGTTTTTATGATAATTACAGGTCTCAACGCCTATTGATGGAGGTATCAATTATCGAAATCGGAGCACATTTGCAGATTTTCGATTTTTGTGGCTCTGAATTTGTGGGCTATAGTTCAGTTGATTTTCAAAAGTATTGAATTTTCCACGAAACGTGTAGAAATATTCGACCGATCCAAATGGCCGTTTTTATGATAATTACAGGTCTCAACGCCTATTGATAGAGGTATCAATTATCGAAATCGGAGCACATTTGCAGATTTTCGATTTTTGTGGCTCTGAATTTGTGGGCTATAGTTCAGTTGATTTTCAAAAATATTGAATTTTCCACGAAACGTGTAGAAATATTCGACCGATCCAAATGGCCGTTTTTATGATAATTACAGGTCTCAACGCCTATTGATAGAGGTATCAATTATCGAAATCGGAGCACATTTGCAGATTTTCGATTTTTGTGGCTCTGAATTTGTGGGCTATAGTTGAGTTGATTTTCAAAAATATTGAATTTTCCACGAAACGTGTAGAAATATTCGACCGATCCAAATGGCCGTTTTTATGATAATTACAGGTCTCAACGCCTATTGATAGAGGTATCAATTATCGAAATCGGAGCACATTTGCAGATTTTCGATTTTTGTGGCTCTGAATTTGTGGGCTATAGTTCAGTTGATTTTCAAAAATATTGAATTTTCCACGAAACGTGTAGAAATATTCGACCGATCCAAATGGCCGTTTTTATGATAATTACAGGTCTCAACGCCTATTGATAGAGGTATCAATTATCGAAATCGGAGCACATTTGCAGATTTTCGATTTTTGTGGCTCTGAATTTGTGGGCTATAGTTCAGTTGATTTTCAAAAATATTGAATTTTCCACGAAACGTGTAGAAATATTCGACCGATCCAAATGGCCGTTTGTATGACAATTACAGGTCTCAACGTCAATTGATAGAGGTATCAATTATCGAAATCGGAGCACATTTGCAGATTTTCGATTTTTGTGGCTCTGAATTTGTGGGCTATAGTTCAGTTGATTTTCAAAAGTATTGAATTTTCCACGAAACGTGTAGAAATATTGGACCGATCCAAATGGCCGTTTTTATGATAATTACAGGTCTCAACGCCTATTGATAGAGGTATCAATTATCGAAATCGGAGCACATTTGCAGATTTTCGATTTTTGTGGCTCTGAATTTGTGGGCTATAGTTCAGTTGATTTTCAAAAATATTGAATTTTCCACGAAACGTGTAGAAATATTCGACCGATCCAAATGGCCGTTTTTATGATAATTACAGGTCTCAACGCCTATTGATAGAGGTATCAATTATCGAAATCGGAGCACATTTGCAGATTTTCGATTTTTGTGGCTCTGAATTTGTGGGCTATAGTTGAGTTGATTTTCAAAAATATTGAATTTTCCACGAAACGTGTAGAAATATTCGACCGATCCAAATGGCCGTTTTTATGATAATTACAGGTCTCAACGCCTATTGATAGAGGTATCAATTATCGAAATCGGAGCACATTTGCAGATTTTCGATTTTTGTGGCTCTGAATTTGTGGGCTATAGTTCAGTTGATTTTCAAAAATATTGAATTTTCCACGAAACGTGTAGAAATATTCGACCGATCCAAATGGCCGTTTTTATGATAATTACAGGTCTCAACGCCTATTGATAGAGGTATCAATTATCGAAATCGGAGCACATTTGCAGATTTTCGATTTTTGTGGCTCTGAATTTGTGGGCTATAGTTCAGTTGATTTTCAAAAATATTGAATTTTCCACGAAACGTGTAGAAATATTCGACCGATCCAAATGGCCGTTTGTATGACAATTACAGGTCTCAACGTCAATTGATAGAGGTATCAATTATCGAAATCGGAGCACATTTGCAGATTTTCGATTTTTGTGGCTCTGAATTTGTGGGCTATAGTTCAGTTGATTTTCAAAAGTATTGAATTTTCCACGAAACGTGTAGAAATATTGGACCGATCCAAATGGCCGTTTTTATGATAATTACAGGTCTCAACGCCTATTGATAGAGGTATCAATTATCGAAATCGGAGCACATTTGCAGATTTTCGATTTTTGTGGCTCTGAATTTGTGGGCTATAGTTCAGTTGATTTTCAAAAATATTGAATTTTCCACGAAACGTGTAGAAATATTCGACCGAACCAAATGGCCGTTTGTATGACAATTACAGGTCTCAACGTCAATTGATAGAGGTATCAATTATCGAAATCGGAGCACATTTGCAGATTTTCGATTTTTGTGGCTCTGAATTTGTGGGCTATAGTACAGTTGATTTTCAAAAGTATTGAATTTTCCACGAAACGTGTAGAAATATTCGACCGATCCAAATGGCCATTTTTATAGTTGGGCTATAGTTCAGTTGATTTTCAAAAAAATTAAATTTTCCACGAAACGTGTAGAAATATTCGACCGAACCAAATGGCCGTTTGTATGACAATTACAGGTCTCAACGTCAATTGATAGAGGTATCAATTATCGAAATCGGAGCACATTTGCAGATTTTCGATTTTTGTGGCTCTGAATTTGTGTGTGTTTTTAAGATAATTACAGTATCAATCATCGAAATCGGAGCACATTTGCAGATTTTCGATTTTTGTGGCTCTGAATTTGTGGGCTATAGTTCAGTTGAATTTCAAAAAAATTGAATTTTCCACGAAACGTGTAGAAATATTCGACCGATCCAAATGGCCGTTTTTATGATAATTACAGTATCAATCATCGAAATCGGAGCACATTTGCAGATTTTCGATTTTTGTCGCTCTGAATTTGTGGGCTATAGTTCAGTTGAATTTCAAAAAAATTGAATTTTCCACGAAACGTGTAGAAATATTCGACCGATCCAAATGGCCGTTTGTATGACAATTACAGGTCTCAACGCCTATTGATAGAGGTATAAATCATCGAAATCGGATAACATTTACAGATTTTCGATTTTTGTGACTCTGAATTTGTGGGCTATATAGTTCAGTTGATTTTCAAAAAAATTGAATTTTCCACGAAACGTGTAGAAATATTCGACCGATCCAAATGGCCGTTTGTATGACAATTACAGGTCTCAACGCCTATTGATAGACGTATCAATCATCGAAATCGGAGCACATTTGCAGATTTTCGATTTTTGTGGCTCTGAATTTGTGGGCTATAGTTCAGTTGATTTTCAAAAAAATTGAATTTTCCACGAAACGTGTAGAAATATTCGACCGATCCAAATGGCCGTTTGTATGACAATTACAGGTCTCAACGCCTATTGATAGAGGTATAAATCATCGAAATCGGATAACATTTACAGATTTTCGATTTTTGTGACTCTGAATTTGTGGGCTATATAGTTCAGTTGATTTTCAAAAAAATTGAATTTTCCACGAAACGTGTAGAAATATTCGACCGATCCAAATGGCCGTTTGTATGACAATTACAGGTCTCAACGCCTATTGATAGACGTATCAATCATCGAAATCGGAGCACATTTGCAGATTTTCGATTTTTGTGGCTCTGAATTTGTGGGCTATAGTTCAGTTGATTTTCAAAAAAATTGAATTTTCCACGAAACGTGTAGAAATATTCGACCGATCCAAATGGCCGTTTGTATGACAATTACAGGTCTCAACGCCTATTGATAGAGGTATAAATCATCGAAATCGGATAACATTTACAGATTTTCGATTTTTGTGACTCTGAATTTGTGGGCTATATAGTTCAGTTGATTTTCAAAAAAATTGAATTTTCCACGAAACGTGTAGAAATATTCGACCGATCCAAATGGCCGTTTGTATGACAATTACAGGTCTCAACGCCTATTGATAGACGTATCAATCATCGAAATCGGAGCACATTTGCAGATTTTCGATTTTTGTGGCTCTGAATTTGTGGGCTATAGTTCAGTTGATTTTCAAAAAAATTGAATTTTCCACGAAACGTGTAGAAATATTCGACCGATCCAAATGGCCGTTTGTATGACAATTACAGGTCTCAACGCCTATTGATAGAGGTATCAATCATCGAAATCGGAGCACATTTGCAGATTTTCGATTTTTGTGGCTCTGAATTTGTGGGCTATAGTTCAGTTGATTTTCAAAAATATTGAATTTTCTACGAAACGTGTAGAAATATTCGACCGATCCAAATGGCCGTTTGTATGATAATTACAGGTCTCAACGCCTATTGATAGAGGTATAAATCATCGAAATCCGAGCACATTTGCAGATTTTCGATTTTTGTGGCTCTGAATTTGTGGGCTATAGTTTAGTTGATTTTCAAAAATATTTAATTTTCCACGAAACGTGTAGAAATATTCGACCGATCCAAATGGCCGTTTGTATGATAATTACAGGCCTCAACGCCTATTGATAGAGGTATAAATCATCGAAATCGGAGCACATTTGCAGATTTTCGATTTTTGTGGCTCTGAATTTGTGGGCTATAGTTCAGTTGATTTTCAAAAATATTGAATTTTCCACGAAACGTGTAGAAATATTCGATCGATCCAAATGGCCGTTTTTATGATAATTACAGTATCAATCATCGAAATCGGAGCACATTTGCAGATTTTCGATTTTTGTGGCTCTGAATTTGTGGGCTATAGTTCAGTTGAATTTCAAAAAAATTGAATTTTCCACGAAACGTGTAGAAATATTCGACCGATCCAAATGGCCGTTTTTATGATAATTACAGTATCAATCATCGAAATCGGAGCACATTTGCAGATTTTCGATTTTTGTCGCTCTGAATTTGTGGGCTATAGTTCAGTTGAATTTCAAAAAAATTGAATTTTCCACGAAACGTGTAGAAATATTCGACCGATCCAAATGGCCGTTTGTATGACAATTACAGGTCTCAACGCCTATTGATAGAGGTATAAATCATCGAAATCGGATAACATTTACAGATTTTCGATTTTTGTGACTCTGAATTTGTGGGCTATATAGTTCAGTTGATTTTCAAAAAAATTGAATTTTCCACGAAACGTGTAGAAATATTCGACCGATCCAAATGGCCGTTTGTATGACAATTACAGGTCTCAACGCCTATTGATAGACGTATCAATCATCGAAATCGGAGCACATTTGCAGATTTTCGATTTTTGTGGCTCTGAATTTGTGGGCTATAGTTCAGTTGATTTTCAAAAAAATTGAATTTTCCACGAAACGTGTAGAAATATTCGACCGATCCAAATGGCCGTTTGTATGACAATTACAGGTCTCAACGCCTATTGATAGAGGTATCAATCATCGAAATCGGAGCACATTTGCAGATTTTCGATTTTTGTGGCTCTGAATTTGTGGGCTATAGTTCAGTTGATTTTCAAAAATATTGAATTTTCTACGAAACGTGTAGAAATATTCGACCGATCCAAATGGCCGTTTGTATGATAATTACAGGTCTCAACGCCTATTGATAGAGGTATAAATCATCGAAATCCGAGCACATTTGCAGATTTTCGATTTTTGTGGCTCTGAATTTGTGGGCTATAGTTTAGTTGATTTTCAAAAATATTTAATTTTCCACGAAACGTGTAGAAATATTCGACCGATCCAAATGGCCGTTTTTATGATAATTACAGGCCTCAACGCCTATTGATAGAGGTATAAATCATCGAAATCGGAGCACATTTGCAGATTTTCGATTTTTGTGGCTCTGAATTTGTGGGCTATAGTTCAGTTGATTTTCAAAAAAATTGAATTTTCCACGAAACGTGTAGAAATATTCGACCGATGCAAATGGCCGTTTTTATGATAATTACAGGTCTCAACGCCTATTGATAGAGGTATCAATCATCGAAATCGGAGCACATTTGCAGATTTTCGATTTTTGTGGCTCTGAATTTGTGGGCTATAGTTCAGTTGATTTTCAAAAAAATTGAATTTTCTACGAAACGTGTAGAAATATTCGACCGATCTAAATGGCCGTATGTATGACAATTACAGGTCTCAACGCCTATTGTTAGAGGTATCAATCATCGAAATCGGAGCACATTTGCAGATTTTCGATTTTTATGGCTCTGAATTTGTGGGCTATAGTTCAGTTGATTTTCAAAAAAATTAAATTTTCCAGGAAACGTGTAGAAATATCCGACCGATCCAAATGGCCGTTTTTATGATAATTACAGGTCTCAACGCCTATTGATAGAGGTATCAATTATGGAAATCGGAGCACATTTGCAGATTTTCGATTTTTGTGGCTCTGAATTTGTGGGCTATAGTTCAGTTGATTTTCAAAAATATTGAATTTTCCACGAAACGTGTAGTTCGACCGATCCAAATGGCCGTTTGTATGATAATTACAGGTCTCAACGCCTATTGATAGAGGTATAAATCAACGAAATCGGAGCACATTTGCAGATTTTCGATTTTTGTGGCTCTGAATTTGTGGGCTATAGTTCAGTTGATTTTCAAAAACAGAGAGTCGATTTGAAGAGAGTGAGGCAGACAAGAAAGGCACAAAAATAGTAAATTATAGATCATGTATCCGAAAGAGGGCAGATCGAGCAAAAGAAGTATAATGGTAATTACACTTGCCGCTAGTTGTCACTACTAAATAACGAATGTAGTTCCCTTTTTCCAAAAGATGGCAGCACTAATTGACACCAGTGGAAAATTCTATCATACCTTTCTTTTTCAAATTTGACTACGATTATTAATAATTTATTAATTCGTAACAAACGTTCAATGTTGATAGGTCGAATGTCGGAAGGCCGAATGTCGAAAGGCCTAACGCCGAAAGGCCGAATAGGTTGGAAGGCCGAATGTCGAAAGGCCGAATATCGAATGGCCGAATATGTCTGAAGGCCGAATGTCAAAAAGCCGAATGGGTCGAAAGGCCGCAAGTGTCGAAAGGCCGAATGTCGAGAGGCCGAATAAATGAATATTTAAAACAATTGAATTTATTTCTTAATGTAAAATAATTTAAATAAATTTAAAATACGTGCTAATAATTCCTGTGAATGTAGCATATTAATGTGATCAAATTTTGTCGGAAAAACAAATTTATTAATTTTTTTATTATAATTAATTAATAGGATCACTACATTTGCCCAGAAAAAAAAAAATTCAAAAATTTTGAAATCCAGAATAGTTGGAAAGAAAAAAAAAATCTAGAAATTACCGGAAAAGCAATCCAGAAAAATATTTTGTTTAAAATAAATGAAAAAAAAATCAATTGTATTGGCATTTTTAGGGGATCGGGGTATTTGCTTGCAAGACAAAATCTTGTTTTGCCGTTCAATCTTGTTTTTTGAATTCTTACCGTATAAAATATAGTTTACCAATATTTTGTTGGACAACACCTTGTTTTTTAAAATTTTGTTTTCCGAAATAATTATTTTGATTATTTTTTAGTGAAATAATGAATATTGCATTTCCAAATGTTGCATTAACAAAATGTTGCAACTACATAATCAAGCAATTAAAAAATCGCTCACACCGCTTCTACTAATAGATGTACCACAAATGTTTCAAGTGATGTCAAAAGTCTAAGGGACTATTCACACCAAGCGCGAATTGCGAATGCGAGTAAACAATTTTTTTAAATTTATGATACAAAAAACACTTATATTCAAAATGTTTGTCTGTTTATAAGATAAGTACGATGTTTCCACTTAAATTAAATTTAATTAGGCTCGAAAATTATTTCACAATTAGAGAAAAACGAAATTCGCGGGAAAAATGTCAACCTTTACACGAATTTCATTTTTATCTAATTTTGAAATAATTTTCGGGGTTATTGGAATTTAATTTGATTGGCAACATTATAGTAGTCTTATAAGTAGACATACATTTTGGGTTTATCTGTTATTTATATGAACATTTTATAAAAATTGGTTACTCTCATTCGCAATTCGCGCTTGGTGTGAATAGTCCCTAAAAATGCCTATAAAATTTAATTTTTTCCATTTATTTTAAACAAAATATTTTTTCTAGATTTTTTTCTAGATTGCTTTTCGGGTAATTTCTAGATTTGTTTTTTCGGGACTTTATTTTTCTGGATTTTTACTTTTCAACTAAACTGGATTTCTTTTTTAGGCAATATTGTAGTGATCCCAATTGTATGACAAAAAAAAAACGTAAGAAGATTTTAATGTTTAAGGTGCGATTTACTATTAAACATTTTTATACAAAAATTTTGATAAAAATATAAATTTTGGTTTTCATAAAAATATAAATTTTGAATATTTCCATTCATAAAAAGATGAAATATCAAAATTAATTTCGACACAAACGGCCTTTCAACATTCGGCCCCTCGAAATTCGGCCTTTCGACATTCGGCCTGTCGACATTGGGCCTTTCGACACATTCGGCCTTTCGATACATTCGGCCTTTCGATACATTCGGCGTTTCCACACATTCGTCCATTAAACATTCGGTGTTCGGCCTTTCGACATTCGGCCTTTCGGTAACAATCACTCTAAAATATAAAATTGTGAAGATAGGGTGTTTTTTATTTAATAAAACTGCGATTATAAAGAAGCCCCCTTCAATACGCGATCATTGGTCCTTCGAGCCGGATCTCCAAAAATATTACACGGCGATTTTGGATTTCCGGCAAAAGTTTATTATTTTTTTTTTTTGGGAAATATTAGCGTCATTTTGGCATATTTGGCGTCAAAGGCAAATATTTCTGATTGAATAATTTAATTGTGCCTATTTGCTTTCCATTTTTGATTTTAATACGTTTAATCAAAACTCAATGTCTACCGCAAGAGCGCTTAAGCGCATTCAAACTCGGTGCGAGGATATTAAAACAGCTGCCGCGAAATTCAGCCAAGACACGATATTGGAAGAGATCGAAACTAATATTAAATTATTCGAGGACGAATGGCAGGAGTACCGTGAGCTGGAAAAGCTTATTGATGAGTCGAATAAATATGAAGCGCAACAAAACTCTTTAGAAGCGTTATTTTTTAAGCTTAAGCAAGTGTTGGTGCGAGTGAGAAAGGAGCGGGGAGCTGAAACATCTAAACATTTTCATAATGCTCCTATGGCTGAACTAATGGCCAATCAAAAATCGTTTCTGCAAGAAGTTTCGGTTTTAAATAAAAGAGAAAGTGAAGTTAGGCTTCCTAGAATTAACATTCCTACCTTTTCTGGAAAGTATTCTGAATTTCCCTCTTTTAAAGATCTTTTTGAAGCCTCAATCGACAGTAATGCCAAAATAATGACGGTACATAAATTTCAATACGTAAAAGGTCTTTTAACGGGTGAAGCTGCCGCATTAGTTCGGCATATTGCCGTAACTGAAGCAAATTACATTGAGGCATGGGATAAAATAAAGCAGAGGTATGACAAAAAGAGGCTTGTGATTTATACGCTGATTCAGCAATTTGTAGATCAACCAGCAATCTCCAAATTATCAGCGAAAGCCCTTCATCAGATGTCTGATTTATCCGATGAAGTTTTAAGAGGATTAAAGGTATTAGGTGCCGAAGCAGAGAGAAGAGATCCATGCCTAATCCATATTTTGGTGAATAAATTGGACGGGGTTACTAAACAAGCTTGGGCAACTGAGACTGCTGAGGTGGATTTTCCCTCTTTGGAAAGGTTTTTCAGATTCTTGAACAGACGAAGTGATTCTTTGGATACGGTCGACTCAAATAAATTGACACAACCAGCGAATAATCGTGTTAAAAGCCTTCATTCCGCTCCAATAGAACTAATGTGCGTCAATTGCTCTAAAGACCACTATCTTAGCAAATGTGACCAGTTCCTTTCGTTAAGCATACATGAGAGGAGGGGTTTTGTGTCGGATAAAAAGTTATGTTTTAACTGTCTATCTCCAACCCACCAGGCAGGTATATGCAGATCAAAATTCAGATGCGGTAAATGCCATAGGAAACACCATTTGACTTTACACCCAGAAGATGTGCAGCCAACAGAATCAAATGAAACCTTAAACGGCAACGCAATAAACATTTCTGAGGTGAATGTTATCAATAAGGTCCAAAATCACAACGCTATTTTACCGAGTTTTCAATCATTACTTCCAACGGCGATGGTTCAAGTTGCGGATCGATTCGGGAATTTGCTAAAATGTCGAGTATTGCTCGACTCCGGATCACAGGCATCATTTATAACAGAGGCATGCATGCAGCGATTGAAACTCCCTAGATCAAGGGCAAACATTTTAATATCTGGATTAATATCAGGAAAAATAGCTACCAGAGGAGCAGCTTCAGTTAATGTACATTCACTGCACAATTCAGAAGATAAAATTATAATAGATGCCCTGATAATCAATCAACTGCCCACTAAGCTACCTAGTTTTGATTTCAAGTTGCAAGATTGCAGTTTTTTAAATAATTTGATGCTGATCCTGATTATAACAAAGTTGGGCCAGTTGATATTTTAATCGGAGCCGATAGATTCTTTCATGTTATCAGGAATGGGCGAGTCACTGATCTGGATGGCGCTTTAATTATTCAAAATACAATTTTTGGTTGGGTTGTTTCTGGGATAACAGACAGTAGCAACATCGAGAGAAGCGAGACAGTTCATACCAATGTTTGCACTTTTAATCTTCATTTGGATGTCGACATTGATACCACCCTGAAACGGTTTTTCGAGCAAGAAGAAATTCCAAGTCCCAAGATGTTGAGCCCAGAGCAAGCTGAGTGCAAGGAACATTACAGGTTAACACACAAGCGAACCAAAGAAGGAAGATATATAGTGGCGATTCCGTTTTAAAAAACAGCAGGTCTGCTTGGTAATTCAGTGAATGCAGCCAAACGGAGATTTCTAGCATTGGAAAGGAAGTTGCAAGCAAATCCTTTTTTTTTTGGTTGTGTTGTTTATGTTTTTATTTACCGCATCATTGTGTATTCAAGGCCTCCAGCGAGACCACTAAGTTAAGAGTGGTGTTCGACGGATCTGCGAAATCGTCGACTGGAGTTTCTCTCAATGAAACCATGGTGGTGGGGCCAACAATTCAGCCCACACTATGGTCCATTTTAATGAGATTTAGATATTACAAGGTAGCATTGATCGGCGACATTGAGAAAATGTACAACCAAGTTGCAGTTGCTGAGCCAGATACGAATTTTCAACGCATGCTTTGGAGAAGTGAACCATCAAACGAACTCAAGCATTACAAGCTTAGCAGAGGCACATTCGGTTTAGCTAGTTCATCATTTTTAGCGATACGGACCTTACAGCAAGTAGGCTACGATAACCAGCAAGACCATCCAAACATCGTTTCGCATATACTGGAAGATTTTTACGTTGATGATTTCATCTCAGGAGCAGATACGATGGAGGAAGCTCAACATCTGCAAAAGGAGATTATTCATGTATTGCGAACAGGAGGATTTCATATAAGAAAGTGGAAGTCAAATCTATCTGACATTATGGCGATTGAAGATATAGATCCGATTTCAAGATTTCAGAGCCCTATCGAAGCAAAAATATTAGGACTTCAATGGAACGCCACTGAGGACGCTTTTTCATTTCGACTGGTTTTGGATGATGACAAAAGAACCTCGAAGCGTCAAATAATATCTGAATACTCAAGAGTTTTTGATCCTTTGGGTTGGTTGTCTCCATCGATCATCCTGATGAAAATAGTGTTCCAAAATCTGTGGCTAATCAAGTTGGGCTGGGATGATGAAGTACCAGGCGAGATTTCCAAAATTTACAAAAAAATCCGAGATGAGTTAAAGCTACTGGAAAACCTAAAAATTAAACGAGTTATTCCGCAAAACAAGCAAATTGAGATACACGGTTTTACGGATGCAAGCGAAAAGGCGTATGGTGCAGTGGTATATTGTAGAACTATTGATGAGAATGGCGTAGTAAACGTGAATTTAATGGCGTCCAAAACCAAGGTGGCGCCAATCAAGCAGATTTCTCTTCCTAGACTAGAGTTGTGTGGAGCATACTTAGTTACCAAACTTCTGATGCTGGTGAAAGAGACTATTAAACGACCAGTTAAATGTTATGCGTGGACGGACTCCACTATCGTGTTAATGTGGCTATCATCCCATCCAGCTAGATGGAAAACATTTGTGGCAAATCGTACTTCAGAGATCCTTAATGAAATACCGCGAAATTATTCGAATCACGTACGATCAGAACACAACCCAGCCGATTACGCATCAAGAGGAGTACTTTCAGCAAAATTGGTGAATTTAGCTCAATGGTGGAATGGTTCAGAATGGTTGCAAAAGCCTGATGTTGTTTATGCACCAAAAAAGGAAGATATCAACGAGGTAGAGTATCTGGTAGAAGAACAAAAGGCCAAACTATTTGGATTTAATACACATCAACAAGACGACGTAATAAGTCATTTGATGCAACAAACATCAGCATACACCAAGATGACTCGAATTTTGGCTTACGTTTTTAGATTTCTGAAAAATGCGAGATTGTTCAAGAGGGAGAGAAATTTAAGTTTCCTAGCAGTCGAGGAGCTTCAAAATGCCAGAAATGCCATCATTAAATACGTGCAACAAGAATCGTTTGCAAGCGAAATTAGTTGCCTTCGTCGGAAGGTTGAAATTGGCAAAATCAGTGATATTGTCTCATTGGCACCATTTATCGACGCAAACGGAATATTACGGGTTGGCGGTAGGCTGAGGCACTCGAATTATCCATACGATTATAAGCATCCAATGATTTTACCAAACGGCCATGTATTTAGTCGCGTTATTGTAGAATACATGCACAAGCAAAATCTGCATCCGGGTCCATCATTAACGTTCCACTTAACCAGGCAGCAATTCTGGATAGCAATGCGAGGGCTTCCAAGCAGCTGATGGGAGATCTACCGATAGCGAGACTGAAATCAGCGAGGCCATTTACATCATGTGGTGTGGATTATGCGGGGCCAATCCAGCTAGCGTCAAAAAGAGGGAGAGGAACTAAATTGATAAAGGGCTATATCGCCATATTTGTCTGTATGGCGACAACGGCTGTCCATATAGAAGCTGTGAGCGACCTGTCAACTGATGCCTTTATTGCCGCTTTGAAAAGATTTGTTTCGAGAAGAGGAGCACCCGCTCATATTTACAGCGATAACGGTTCGAATTTCATTGGAGCAAAACGACAGATGAATGAGGTATACGATACAATTTCTAGTAATAATCATAATTGTCTCGTTGCAGAATATTTGTCTAAATCAGAGATACAATGGCATTTAAATCCACCTGCTTCACCACATTTTGGAGGCTTATGGGAGGCAGCCGTCAAATGCGTCAAGATGCATCTTATCAGGTGTACATCTAATACTCACCTAATTTTTGAAGAGATGACTACCTTATTGAGTCAAATCGAGGCAATTTTGAATTCTAGGCCACTTTATGCAACTGAAGATGACGACGTGTTTGAAGTTTCAACCCCAGCGCATTTTTTAATTGGCTCTTCGAATTTTTACTTGCCAGAAGAAGAAATAAATGAAGAAATACCTGCAGGTAGACTTACAAGATGGCAATTTGTGCAACAACGCGTTCAGTTGTTTTGGAGAAAATTCAGCACAGAATATGTTCACAATCTGCAACAAAGAGCAAAGTGGCGCAAAGTACAGGAAAATTTTAACATCGGCGATGTTGTTTTAATAAAAGAGGATAATTTGCCCTCTTACAAATGGGCGCTAGGCAAAATTATTCAGCTACATCCTGGTGATCGAGGAATTGTTCGAGTCGTAACGCTAAAAACATCAAAATCGACTTTCAAGCGACCTATTGTCAAACTATGTAAGCTGCCAGCACAGGATAATAGTTAACGATGTTGATCGTTAACGGAGCGGAGAATGTTTGTTATCATCTGCAGCACCTAAAAATATAAGAAAACCACAAGAATAGTTTGGGACATAATTACTTACAACTTTCCAGCGATAACGAAAATCAACATCTTTGATGGTCAAGCATAGAAGTAATTTTGTTTGTTTTATTTTTTCACGTTTTGACATTTGGTTATTTGCTATGATCACTAGTACCAATCTTAAAATGAATTGTAAATAATTATAGCAAAACAAGTATACCAACTTGATTATATGTAACAGTTAAATATGTAAAATCATAGATGGCGATATAATTAGCTTGTATAACACATGTTTTTGTATAAAAGGCCGTTCAATAATATGTAAAATTCATTATAGAAACAGATATTGTAAAGTAAGTTACAATAATAAAAAATAAGTAAAATATAAAATTGTGAAGATAGGGTGTTTTTTATTTAATAAAACTGCGATTATAAAGAAGCCCCCTTCAATACGCGATCAAGTATAGCCACATAAAACCGTGAACAATCATTTAGCCCTGTCCACGACATGCGTAAACATATAATAAATTTTAATGTTTTAATTTGTTTTATTTTCCGTTTATTTATTTTAAATTAATTACAAAAATCACCTCACAAACACAATATGACACCGTATTACAAATAAAATGAGACGCTCAGCTCGATGGTTACAACAATAATCATACAATTTATTTTTAATTTTATATAAATTAAAAAACAATGAATGCGAATAATCTATTACATCCTTAACATAACCCAAGTATTTTTATATCCGACAATTTTTGGATTTTTCTGACACTTTGCTGATTTCATCACCGACTTTTTTCCGAAATAATGTCCAACTTATTCTAAGATTTACTATGAAAGTTGGCCACAAAAATCGGAAAATGATGACAAAAAAAGTGAGGTTGTCGCACAAAAAAATGGGCGGGGCTTATAATATAAATTTTGGCGGAGAAATTTCACTTTTATATACATACATACAAACATGGCTACTTAAATAAAAAAATTTTTTTTTTTTATTTTAAAATTTTATTTAACATAATTTTTTTTTTTTTATTTACAATTTTTTAAATTAATTAATATTAAAAAAACGAAACGAAGAAAATAATCCATTCGCGCCCATCTATAAATAAAAATTGATTTTATTATTATTAATAATTCGTACACAGAAAAATAAAAATTTTACAAACCCAAAAATAATCGCACAACACAAAAAATAAAATTTAAGTTAACGTAAAAATAAAAGACAACCATGAACCATTCATAATGGCGTCTCACACAAAACTAAAGTTGTAAAAATTTGTAAACACAAAATAAAATAGTACACACTAACGCCAGCATCTTTGCTGTGTTAAAAGTTGGAATTTGGAAACCCAACCCAATTTCATCATTTTCCGATTTTTTGTACCAGTATGCAGAAAAAAAATTCATGTTTTCAGCTTTGTTATACTTGGGAATTGTACTTAATTACTGTGTTTCGAATGAGAACCGAAACATCGTAAGTATATAAAGTTGAATTAACATTTAGGAAAGTGTACAGTTTTAAGAATCAATTAAATAAATTAAATATTTGTTTACATTTTTAGGATATTTTGATTTACATTAACGACAAGCACGATTAAATGTTTTAAGAAAGATTTAATAAATATTAAATTTGGTTTTTAGAACAATTGGTAATTCTATATCTAACAAGCCCATAATCTCACAATTTGGTCTTGACCCATGATTCTATAAATCCCAGGTTTAGCTCGATTTTTCAAAACACGTGTTCGTGACGTCATGCAATTCTTTTTTACTTTTCTTTTTTTTTATTTGTTGTTGTAATTTATATACGTATTGAGAATTGAGTGACGTCAAAAAAAAAAAGATGGCCATTTGTTTACATATTTCGAGCTAACCTTGGTTTTATTGAATCATGGTCTTGACCAACCATCTTCGGCCAATAATACTTTTCCTTAGTCTCCGAAACATTTTGAAAAGCTAATTTGGGTAACTATTTCTATCGTGGTTGTTATATAATATTTTCATATTGCTCGACATTACAATATATAGCTTCTATGCCCAGCAATAGGCACAATCGCCTTCCATATTCTCGAAATATTTATAGAATGTCCCATTTTGAAAACGAAAATCGAATACATCTTTCGTAACGTTCGAATTTGCTGGATCGCGTGCACCATATCTTCTACAAGAATACACTCAATAGCAAGAGAAAATGCATCAAGCATTGAATCCTCATTATACAATTCGCCTCTCTGTTTTTGACAACTTCACTTCTAATAAGAAAATTCATGTTGCGTAATTATACATTGATGAACCACATACAGTTAATTTAAGTATTAAAAGGTTCTAGGTCTGTATTTTTTTGGATTTACATTCTAACATAAGTTTTTTTTCGTTGAAATGCGATCGTTTAGGATTTCAATATTATCACTTCTAGTTTTATATAAGACTAAATAATTATGAATCACTTGGGTTATGTACGCCTAAACTCGTAAATAAAATTCACCTCCAACTAATTAAATATTTTATTTCTTAATTTTTAATAGATTGCTTCAAAAATTTAACAAAAATGATACTTAAGAAATAACAAAATTCAAAATTGATTAATTAACTTTATTATACTGTACACATATAAATATTCATTACATCAGTCGAAATTGAAAGTGAATAAATTATTTCTGGGACATACATAATACAATTGTTTTGAATAATAATAATAACAAAAATTAAGATAAACCACCACCGTTTTATGAGTTATTTCTTATTTATGTACAAACATTGTGTCTACATTATGTATAGGTATACAATGAAACGCCAAACTTTCAATGTCATTTAAAATTTCACAGTCGAGATTTTTGATTTGGTCATTGTTATGGCGATACGCTTCAAATCATTATTTTAATTTGCCGCATATTTGATTTTGTAAAGTCGGGTGTCTTAATAATTATAAGAAATGCGTTATACACTTGTAATTACAGTGTAGATATTGTAAAAACGTCAAATTATCATTTAACAAGAGTACCCATTATCAACATATTCTTAATGTTTCTCACACAATCATATACATATACATATCTAGCAGCAAAGCAAATATACCAAATGCAAATTTATCCCATTAATTTATATAAAATTACGTAATTAATTGTACAGACAATATGTCTGAACTGAATTAAAAAAAAAAATGCTAATTCAAAGCAAGATGACATCTTCAATAAGGTCGTACAATTTGGATTTGGATATGATAGCATCGCTTGCAAAATTTATTTTAATAACATCCAGTTTAAAATGGTTCGTTGTTCGTGTAAGGTTATATTATTCTCAAACAGACAATATAACAATTATGTTTGCCGGTTTGATCATTACTTGCAATTTTTCAGTTTTCAAGTTCATTATTTAATACAGCAATTAAATAATTTACCATTAAAAATTTAGTATGATCATATAGAGTACCCGAAACTAACTGCTTAAGCAAATTTGTTTATTATAATTATAAATTAGTCGCGCATTAACATCAGTGTATGTTAATTGTCATCCACGTCCGCAGTCTTAAGCGATCCAACTAGTGATACATTTTTACGAGCTAACTTTTAACAAGTTTTTTGTATTTTCTTTATTCTATTAACCACCAGATGGGTAACGAGAAGATTCCTGGGTACTTTTCATTTTAGTTGTCATTTTTATATTAGGAGTTTTTATATGCAAGCTTTTAATTTGTGTCACAAGTGTATAGCGAAACGCTTCTGCATTACAATATTTGTGCAATTCAAATACAATTACCATTGCTAGTTGTAAACTTTATTTTAAGATTGATTTCAAAATTGACTTCCTTCTGTTTGACTGAAATAACGCCCCACTTTAGCACCAATAAAGCTTTAGCAAAATATAACAATCTGTGACTACAATATTTTTTGTCATTAGAGCCTCGAATTGTGTCGCTCAATGGTTCTAGGAAAATGCCGCAACTCAAATCAATGCAACTCAAAACAACGCAACTCGGAAACCAAAAAAAAAAATTGTTTACCAAATTATTAAAGAATAATTATTTAAATTAAAAAAAAAATTATCGCCTGATACAATGTTGCTCATGTTTACTTTGTCGGTCCGAATTCTGAAAATTCGCACTCCTCGGGCTCGATATTGTTCAAGGACTGCTGTGTTGTGTGCATCAACTTGTGCGCGAGTTCAATATATTCGAATTGCTCTATTCAAATCAAAATCGCCAGATGCCTCCGTCAACACCATTGACATCAATAGAGCAAAATGTGGGGCCTTCAACTCACCGACGCGTAGAGCATTCAAAAGATCGGCATATGTTGTGTCGCCTTGTCGTCGCATCTTCTCCGTCAATTCCACAAAGCTGAGGTGTCTCAACAAATGAGTTGCCGGAATAAATCTTGCAGGCTGGTGGAATGCCTCGGATAGGTGGAAACTGAAACAAATCTCCAAAAATTATAATGTTAATAGCACCGAATGGTTCATTTTTCTTCTTTTTTAGTTGTCTCAATCTAGAATCGATCCTATCATTTTTCCGTCTTTCTCAATTGGTAATTTAAATAATGTGTGCAGCGTCGTTCCACCAACAAGTCGGTCGGTTGGCGCTTTAATTGATTCCTTACCATAGCACCTCTGGCGACAAACATGCTGATGCGACTCGGCCTTCCGTTCATTTAGTCCTGGATACTGCGCGTAATGGAGTTGAATAATTCTCGCTGTCGTAAATTCATTACAGCATACACATTCTGGAACTGCTCATTTATCATCGCCTGTTCGGTAACTTTATCTTCAAGTTCTGGCTCAATAATTTCTTCTTGATTTTCAAGAAGATTGAAAGCAGTTTCAAGTTGTCTGTCTCTTGCACGATGTATTTCGAGGTATGCATTTGTTTGTCTCAATTGCTCTACTCGAGCAAGAAAAGCCCCGCTTACATTGTTACGCTCATCAATTAATTCATCCTCAGAGTGAAATGGTACATATTGTACGAGCAGACTATAGAAATAATTTTCCGAATCGGTCGGCATTTAAAATAATGGCACTCATACAACAGCTGGAGCATTTCTAATTACTATTTTAGTGTTGTTTGGCAGCTTAATGAGTCTTCGATTTGTTGGTTGCTCTTCCTCTTTTTCATCAATACTTTCTTCAGTAACAATCAAAATTTCAACATTGTTCGGCAAATAATAATTTTATCGAAGCAAAAAAGTTTAGGAAACTAAAACCACAGATAAGTATATCAGATGACTCATCTAAAGCACTGTTTGCGGTTTTTCAAAATTGGCTGATAAATGCGCCAATTTGATGTGATACAAATATTAACTTCAACCTGGAACCCATAATGACGAGACATCTATAAATGAACAGCTAAACAAATTATTTGTGTTTACTTTTATTTGTTTGTTGTTTTTTTTTTTTTTTTCATTTTTTCCGAAAGATTTTAATATGAATAAAATTCCCAATTCATCTAGTAACATTTTCTATATTGTACTACATAATATACATTGGCAATGATTTGTTACTTTTTTGTGTTTCGCCAAATTTAATTTTTATTTAGCTATTTTTCACCTGAGTATGTGTAAAATGGAGTTAGCTGTGTTTTATCAGCAAAAGCTTCTTTATAAAAAAATAAAATTGTGCTGACCTTCAATTTCTTCATTTTATTGTTACTAAATGCTTCGAGTCTGGGTGTTTAACTTTTCGCCATAATTTGTAAGGCAGTTAAAAGAAAAAGTAATTACGAAACAGTTCTTAATGGTTGAAGCCTTAACATATTGTATATGTATACTGCCGTACTAAACATGTTTTATATAACCACAGAACATTCGTTTTCAGAAAATTGATGTTAAAGTTTTGAAATTAGTGTATTTTGCAAAAAAACAAATGGAAACCGTTTATCTTATTACGTGTTTCTCAATTTAGTTTTAATTATTTATCTTTCTAAATGATGAGTTCAGATATCGTTTGCATTCGACTTTGATGTAAATTAAGAAGGATCGTGTCAAACCAACATTAAAATGGTTGCCTTCCACGATTCAACGATCCAGACCAAATAGCGAAACTACACAAAATGTTGAAGACTGGAATAGGACCGATAATGTACTTAAACCGGGTAAGATATTTTCCAAAAGAAGGCTAATGGAGCTGAAGCTGTCCCAGCGAAGAAATACTCGGCTCTCAATATCATATGTTGGCAAAATTACTGCACATTCTATTGTGAATGAGCTTACGCTCAAAATAAAATGTGCCAAAATTATTGTAAATAAATAAATTTAATAAATTAATAAATTAAATTATTTTTTAAAATTCTAATGATAAAGCTTATTATTAGCTATCGAATAGCATCAATAACTCAATTTGGCCAAAAATGTAGTTATGTAAAACATGCTTAACATTGCAGTTTCCGTTCGATTTCGGTTTATTGCATAAAGTAACACTAGTAGTTGATAATTTACTCTTCAGCGCAGTAATGCTCCCGTACATAAGAAGATGCATTTCCACAAAATTATTGAAAAATCTTGAATATAAGTTGTGGTGTAGGGCAGGGCAAGAGTTCGATTTAAACTTGCGATGGTTTAAATTGAGATAGAAAATATTCACGATCTAGAAAGACTAAAAATTTGTGGCAGGCTCCTAAGGAAACCGAGTGGGATAAATTTTTAGGTGATTTTATCAATATGTTGTTGAACCACTTGCGAAATGTTACAAAGACGCAACAAAAAGAGGCCATATGCCTAGAAAAATAAGTGACTAAATCACTATATCACTATTAGTATCACTTTAAAATAATTTTAAATTTAAGTGGTTTACCGCTTTGTTTTTAGTTTGTCCATGTTGCACAAATAATAAATATGAGGACAAATTTGCTTGCACAACTAATTTTGTTAAAAACTATTAAATTAACTGTAATTTTTCCTAGGATTAAAATTTTAAATTTTTTTGATCGGAATTTAAAGCAGAATATATAAGTTAATTAAGTTGAAATTATTATTTTCAAAAAGATTATTAACTATAAAAATAAAGTTGTTTATGTTAGGTACATCACATTAAAAATTGAGCATGCACAAATAATTTTATTATATGCCAAATATGAAATACGAATAAGTGAAAATGTTGATGACTAAATTAGGGAATTTCAAGAATGAATTCAGGCCTTAATTCAAGTTGATATAATAATGCATAATTTGAATTTATGGAATAATAATTTTTTGACAAATTTGCTACACATTTTGTGCTCGTAGGCCCAAATCAAATACTAAACATTAAGCAATGCACATATTCGTCTTATTGAAATTTCCCCTACCGAGTAATTTTACGCCATAAACGCGTATAAATGGTAAACAAAGTGTGAAATTGAATCATTTTGTTCATTTACTGAAATAAATTACGAAAAGTTCAAGAATATTGTTTCCAAAAATAATTGTTTTATTTAAAAGCCAATATGTACAATAAAATCAAACGATTTAATACAAAAAATGGGTGTTTGTAACGTGTTTGGGTGCAAAAGTGGTAATGAAAAAACCAGTAATTTTTAGTTTAATTAAATAAATAAATAATTTTCCAAAAAATAAGAAATTATTGAAATTCTGGGTCAATCTTTGTCGCCGGAACGAAACATTTCTTATTACTATAGAAATGCGGTTATTTGTGGTCAACATTTCACCCTAGATAACTTTGAAAATAACATACGGAGAATAAGTACGAATTATTGTGCACAGTTTAATCTGCCACAAATTTATCTTGTGATTTTCAAGAGTTGTTGTACACATATCTCCGCAATTAAAAAGGGTGATATCATAGACTAAAGTAATATTACAGATACGTCTTAATAGAAATAAAAAAATAGTTCCAAAATTGGTATACATACACAAATAGCTGTAACACAAAACGTGCACATGCTTCTAATCTTATTAGAAATGAGGTCTAATCTTCTTAGGAATAAACAAATATATTTTCATATGGTTTTTACAATGTCTAGCGGTTTTAAACCAATTTACCATAGGAATACGAGAGTATTGGCAAATTCATTGATTGATGGATCAAATGATAGTACAAGAAATAACAATGTCGACCAAAACCACTTATTTGATCAAACTCCAGAGTTTCATCAAATGACGATACAGAAAATGAATACCAAGTCGATAATGATTCGCTAAATTTTAAGCCGAATAAAAAATTAGAAAATGCCGTAACCAAAATTTATATTTTGCTTTAGTTAGACTTTATTATTTTATTTGATAAAGTTGTTGGAGTAAGTAATAAATAATAATTGTTCCTGAAGTACAAGTAAATCTTGAGGGAGACGAAGTGAAGGTGGTCTATGGTCTATCAAAACCTACATTAGAAATATTGGAAGCTAAGTAATCTTTAGACACAATTGTCAAATCACTCAATCGGGGGATATTTATACATAATAAAAAATTATTTAAAAAATTTAATTATGCTGATGTTAACAAAATTTCTTGTCACACAAAAGTAAAGGAATTGCTTTATCGTGCCCGAATATATTTTCGCTCTAATGTTATATTTAGTTGTGCTTAAATAAATTAAACAACAAACTTAAATAAAACATTTTATTTTAAAAAAACAATTAATATTGGTATATGTACTTTATAACACATTAATGTCAGTTGGTGCTTTAAGCTTTCCGACATCAAACTTCACCATATTAAGAAGGGGGTTCCAAATCATTTTTAATAAAATGATTTTCGCATCGTAAAATTTTAATTTTTTGGATTATTTTACAAGCAAAGAAATCTTATATGAAATATCGCATGGAATTTTTTCAAGCGGAACATCATAATTAAAAAAAAAAATTCAGAACTATCTCATCAGGATGGTGACTTCTTCTACAGCTTCAGAACTCAAAGGTTCTACATCTTCTCCGATGTCACTTGTTAAATGCAGCACACTTGAATCAATATCTCCTGTTCACAATTTGAAATGCTGGAATATTTGCTTTGAACTTTGATTGTGGTTATTTCAACTACGTTATTATTATTTATTTATTTATTTATTTATATTATATATATCATGTATAGCCTACAGTGATTACAATCGGCTATACAAACATGTTAAAAAAAACAACGAGCGAGTTCACCCTCAACTCGCAAAAGATTTATGTGAAAACTTTTTTGTATAAATATCTATTGAATCATTTCAAGCCATTTCGATAAGGCCCAGAAACCTATCCGTAAAGACGGACGTTGTTCGCTCATAGTATTTAAACTAAGTTACATTTTTGGTTTAAGTCAATAAGTTATTCTATTTTGGATTTGGAGGACGAACTTTACTGGCGTTAATTGAGCATGAGCAAAGTACAGTTATGTTAAGTTAATCACCTAAACTTGCCATGTACGCGTTAAACTACACCATTACTCATATCCAGCATTCTTGTTCAAGATTACATAGTAGTAAATTGTCACGGCAAACTCGCTGAACAAAGCAAAAGCAAAATCGCATCGCTTTGTCACTGATCAGTTTAAAATAAATTGAGGAGTTCTATTTAAGGGCAATGTTGACCGTAAAATCATTGCAATTGGAAACACATTATAATAAGAAAGCATACCGATTAAACAATTTTAAAATTATTATTCTTATGTATCAATGTATATGTGCAATTTTCACAGTTCGCTATTTCCATTTAATTTTTTTACACTACACAAGCATAATTTGTGGTCCTTTTGCTTGTATGTAATTTTCATTTTCAAAAACACTTGCTGCGGCCATATACATATAGCAGATATTTTTAAACATAATAAATTAAAGCAGGCGGTTTTTTTAGATTTTTTTTGTATTCGGCTCACGATGTTTTTGAAATGCCGGATGAAGTTGTATATTGCATGTGTATGCGTAAATTTTGCATTGATTTTACGTTTTGTTATAATTTTGTTCTTGTCGATATTCACACATACATACAAGCAATATTTTTTGTTCGGCACTTTTGTTTCCGTAACCCGATTTCTATACAATTTTTTATTTACTCCTGCCGCTAAAGATGTTTTCACATCAAAAATAAAAATTGATTTGTAAAAATGAAATACAACACAAAAGGAATAAAAGATAGATAGAAAACGCCGACTATTTAGTTATTAGTACATAAAAATTTAAATAAAGCAAACGACTCTCTGGACAAGTTGAAATCAAAAACATCATAAACTCAATTAAACAATCGCGATGCTCTCAAAAGTGGTTCCGAAAGACCGTAATTAATTGATTCCTGGTTAATGAGTAACAAACAGTCCAACGCGTGAAAGCAGTTCAGTACAATCGATTCGAGAACTGAAAATATTTCAAATGAACAATGCCGATGCTGCAACACGTCGACAATCTAATCGGTGCAGATTCAATAGGTTACAGCGATCTTGGTAGGGTGGAAGAACATATTCAACAGACCATGTAGACGATAGACAACGAAGTGCATACAAAACAAAATGCTTCTGAACACTTTCTATCCTATCCGAATGACAGTGATAAAATGATGACAACACCGGCGATGCATATTCCAAAATAGAACGAACAAAAGAACCGTACAGTGATGTTAGAGTAATCGGGTCGATGAAGTCCGTACAGTTCCGCTTAATAAAACCCAACATAATGTATGCCTTATGTATAATGGTGTTAATATGTCTAGTAAAGGTGGCATCAGCTGAAAAAATTAAATTGATGTATGGATGGATTTCAGTTGCTTCCGTTGGCTGCTCTTGATTTAAGAAAAAATATTTTCAATTGCGTCTCGATTGAACCTATTAATTAATAGATAATCGACGCGTACATTCTCCGGTATTGTATTATTATTTTAGCGACTTTACTAATGCCATTCAAAGTGAAAAGTTAACTGTTGAAATAGTAAACAGTTTTTTTATTTACAAGTGTATTTAAAATATAATCTATCATGAAAATCATAAATTTTTCTATTTCGCCATCAATTGTGTAAGAAGATTTAAAATTATTCTTGTTAAATTTTGTTTTTGAATTTAAATAGTCAAATAACTTATCAAATTTTTCAATTTGGGGTGTTTCAACAGGTGCGCTTCAACTTTTTTCCGATAGGGACGGCGTTTTTTCCGATAGGGACGGCGAACGACGCCATATTTTTTATTGTTCTTTTGTCATTTGGAAACTTCATTAGTATACATTTCATCATGGAACGCTACACACGTGAACAGCGATTGCAAATCGTGCAAATTTTTTATCAAAATAATCGTTCTGTTGCTGCTACTTTAAGAGCATTACGGCCATTTTACGGTTCATTTAACAAGCCAGCCCGTTCGACAATCGACCGTATAGTGGCAAAATTTGAGTCTACGTTTTCACTACATAATGTTCCAGTGCCCTCGAGAGCAAGAAGTGCTCGAAGTGTTGAAAACATCGCAGCCGCCAGGGTTTCAGTTCAAGAAGACGCGAATGTGTCGCTCACACGACGTTCGCAACAATTGGGCCTTTCTGTGACATCATTGTGGCGAATTTTACGTAAAGATCTTGGCCTACATCCGTATAAGATCAAGCTGACACAACAACTAAAGTTGTTTGACCATTTGAAGCGACGCCAATTCGTGAATTGGGCTCAAGAGCAAATCGAAAATGATGCAGATTTTCACCGAAAAATCATCTTTAGCGATGAGGCTCACTTTTGGCTAAATGGATTTGTCAACAAGCAAAATATGCGTTACTGGGCAGGAAGCAACCCACACGTGATTCATGAGGCACCGTTGCATCCCGAAAAAGTCACTGTTTGGTGCGGATTACATGCCGGCGGCGTCATTGGGCCATATTTTTTCATCGACGATAACGATCGCCACGTTACTGTTAATGGAAATCGATACCGCGATATGATAAACGATTTTTTTTGGCCGCAATTGAATGGAATGGACTTGGACGACATGTGGTTTCAACAGGACGGGGCCACATGCCACACAGCACACGATACAATCGCGTTATTGAAAACTAAGTTCGATGAGCGTGTTATTTCGCGAAATGGGCCCGTCCAGTGGCCGCCGCGCTCGTGTGATTTGACACCTCTAGATTATTTTTTTTGGGGTTACGTGAAGTCATTGGTATATGCCAATAAGCCGGCGACGTTGCAAGAGCTCAGAGCCAATATTGAACGTGAAATTGCTGGAATTTCGGCCGATTTATGCGAAAGAGTGGTCGAAAATTGGGTTCAAAGATTGGACTTCGTAAAACGTGCACGCGGTGGTCATGCAAAAGAAATCGAGTTTCATACTTAAATGTATATGTTCAAATTCGTTAATAAAAAAAAAAGTTTGTTCAAAAGTCGAACAGTTTGTGTTTTATTCAAAAAAAAAGTTGAAGCGCTCTTGTTGAAAGACCCTATATAAGTTAAAATCGCTGCAGTCATATTTTCCGATGAATTTTTTTTTATGTCGAACCATTGCTTTAATCCCTGCAGCAACACTCCTGCTGAAAATTTGTGTTACTAATTTAACCCTAATTTTTTCAAACGAATTAGAAAAATGAGGTGCATCAAAAATGTCTACAATTTCTTTATTTTAAAGCGTTAACTTTTAATCCTAATTCCAAGCATTTGTCAATATTTTCCTGGACAATTAAATACAATTTATCAGCCAAAAGGCCATTATGAGAAACGAAAGAACTTAAAAAATATTTTCCAAATTCTACAAAATCATCTGATCGAACTAAGTATTGTAAACCAAATCACTTTTTTTTGTCCAACATTAAAATAGCTTCTTTTGAATCGTCGGTCCTTTCAGAAACTTGGTCTTTTATTTTATGTAAAACAGTTTCATTAAAACCAGGAGTTAAATATGTTATCGGTTGCTAACTGATTAATGAAGACTTTGACGGCAAATTAAATTGTAAATTTTCTCGCATATCTGTTTGCATTTGATGATCGATAATAATATTTTGCGCGATTATTTTCTGATCCTAAGGCCATTTCCGTGTTTCAAGTTCAACGTCGTATGTTTGTCAACATTTTACAAAAACTTTAAGAATTTTTATATATTTTCAAAATGGATTGAAAAGGATAGTGGATCATTATTAATTTCAAAATTAGGTTTGGGTTATATAATTTGTGTTATTGATCACACTAATTTCACCACTTATTGGATCTAAAGTAATTTCCAGATCGAAGGTTTCAAAAATATCATCGATTGATAATATAGGTATCATTGACCAATTATCATTGGAATAAGAGTCAAGTAAGGTTTCAACTGTAATCGTATTGTCATTTGAAAGCAAATTATTCATTAAAACAAGCAAATTTTTTGTTTGGACAGTCCTCCTTTTAAGCCCTTCTTGGAAAAACTGCCTTAATGAAATGTGTTTCAGAAATTTCTAATTTTTTTTGTAGCTGAATTTTTAAATAACAGTTATACAATAGCAATCCATTCCTCATATTTTTTGTGAGTTTTCTGTAATTTGAAAAGGCGTATGTTCTGTCTCCATGACGAATTACACCCTTTCACCGTGCACATAATTTCACTTTTGACCACATTTGAATCCATTTCCAATGTAAATTAGATGTTTAATAAAATATTTGTATAGTAATTAAAAAGAAAACTAGGTAGTATATTCCAAATTAAAAAAAAAAACAAACTAGAAACTTCAAAAATTCCTCCAAACAACAACAATAAAAAATTATAACAATTAGTCTACCTAATTAGTAACCTAACGGTTACAAAAACAAAATTTGTATAAGTTGGTGTGTACAGATATAAAAATATTAAAAAATATTTTTACAGAAGTTAAATTAATAATTTAAAATAATCTAAGTTTTATAAAAATATGATTTTATGTACGAGATATACAAATACTCAAATTTTTAGTTTTTATCATAACAAAATGCAAGATTCTTCCAACCAGACTCTTATTGATCGAAATATTCAAAATAAATTTATGTTTATATAACTTTAAACTTTAATTAACGCAGTAACGTAAGAAAAGAAAGCAACAAAAAGTGTTTGATTTTAATAATTGCAAATGAATCAATAATTTCCTAATAATAAGTTTGTATTGGCGATTTTCATCAAATGTAGTTAGCGTTGGTTTCTATGTAAGTAAAGGGGACGAGTATTGTCAAATTCAAATGTTTGACAGTTCTGATCCCCCTTGTTCTATGGTAAAATTTTGTTCAAATTGTTTTCACCAGATGTCAGCTACTTTGTTGCAAATCGCGAATATTTTGATTTTGCATAGTTGAAATATCACATAATTAAATAATTTGAACTTCACTTGAAAAAATTTTTAGATTTTAATACTGAAAGTTGTTTAGAAAAAATAACAAAAAATATATGTTTGATACTATGAAACATTTTGTTGCAGTCTTAAATAGCTTGATTGTTTTTCTTTTGCTAGATAAAAATAGATGGCATTACTTTCAACTAAAAAAGAATAGCTGGGTTCCAGTAGCAGCTTATAAAATATAGTTTAAAAGAAAATTGGCGCTTTTGATATTGGACATTTCCTTGTTCTGTATGAAGCCTCTGATATTCTTCTTTGTGCTAAAACAAACAAAAACATTGTCAATTATCAGGATGTCGTTTCTTACAACATCAAGATTTATAATCTCCAAATAGCCAAACCATAATCCATTGGCTCGGGTGACAAGAAATTACTCTGTTCTTCTTATGGTGAGAATACTGTAGTCAGAAGAGATGCGAGAGAATCTTTATCGTTTCTCATTCATTTTCCAGCTGGTGGTTTAGTATGTGAAGTCGAGTTTGTAGATAGTTTTGTCCACAATTCTTCTTTATTAATCCTAGTTAGTTCTATTGTTATAGGATGGCGGTACTCAGTTACTGTTACCGGCAAATGATCAGAAGACCGATTATAGTAATCGATAACCATAACAAAATGCTTTTAGTTACGCAGAAGTCAAATAAATCAGGAAGTCTCTTTTTATCCATCGTCCTGTTGAATGGAATAATTTTCAGAAAATAATTCAGAGATGACTGTTCATCTATGAGCTTCATATAATTGTTTTTCTTTCTGCGATGTTAAACTAGAACTTCGCACAAGAATATATATTTGGCGTTATAATTATCCCCCAGAAGTAATTTATGTATTACTCAGCTTGCTAAAATATTTAATGAACTGCTTTATTTTTATGGCATGTTTTTACTATATGCCCTAAGGCTACACATTACAGTGAAGATGCCCTCGTCAATTTTAGTTTCTTCTCGGGCCGTAGATAAAAAAGGCTGCCATGAATTTCAAAGCAGTCAAATTAGGCAACATGACGGTAATCTGCGTACACGCACCTACTGAAGTTAGCAAACCCTTAACCATAAAGATTGTTTTTAAAATAATTTTAGTGATCTGGTGGGATCTATATTTGAACAAGATGTCAGACCGACTTATGTGAAAACATAGGTATGTTTACTCTCGATACATAAGACTTCTCGGTCGGCTACCAAATTCGTAGGCATAGTGGCCATTATCTTATTTACTGCCGAATTACGATGACAGGCTTTGTACAGGTCGTGACTAATTGGAAAGTGCTCAGCATCTTTTAACTGTGAAGATCTGATAAATATCGATACAAAAACATAATTCTAAGATTTTCTCAGCAATAGCATTATGAAAGTCAAATATCGGTGTCATGAAGAACTGAATTGATGTTAGGAGTACCGCTCAGATTCTAGGCTTAGTAAAAAACAAACGCAAAAATGGTATGCTAGGGGATCACAAAACCATTTTTTAATCGCGTGAGCGGTCATTAAGAGGATCGCTAAGCGAATTTGTAGATGAAAAAAGTAAGAGTGCTGAACGACTGCAGTTTTGAAAGTATAACAACTCAGCACAATTTCTTCTAAGGATCTAGGAGACCGATATGAAACCTCCGTAAAATTTCAAATCTATTTATTGTTTATCATGTTGTACAGACTGTAGGCGAAGCTCTTAATTAACAGATTACGCAGAGATTCACATTGAGCAGTTATCCCATGAGGGAGCAGGCTATGCAGATACTGAAGAGAAATCGTTCAAATGGCGTTGGTTGTATCGTACAAATGTAACACCTCAGGACAACACTTAACGTATGTAACAGTTCAATCAGTTCTAGAGAGTGTGAATGCATTAGGCGATCCGCTAGTACAATTTTCAGCATCCGTTGGTCTCAATATCAACGAGTCTAAACACAATAACTGAATCGCTGGTTTTAGAGACCATGGCGCATTTCGCTTAGACAGTGGTATATACAAATTAGAGGGAGTACCAAATTTAGGTACTTGGGATCTCTTTTTTACTCTGAATAATAGTGAGGGGTAGATATCAACGATCGCCTAGTTGCTGGAATCCTTGCTTTTTATCCTCTATGTAAAGTGCTAAAGACCAAATATCAGGCAAAGATCGACAAGCTGAAGTTTTACAAATTGTGGATCAAGCCCATTGTCGCATGTATGGGTGTTGGACCTTGACAGATGAGTATATGAAAGACGGCTGATGACGTTCGGGGGTCACGTTCAACGTGCTGATCCCGAACAAATAGTGCAATGTAACCATACCATCGCCATGAATCTTTGCATCTTAACAGCAATAGTTAGTTTATTAAAAACTGCTGATATATTCTTATTCCTTGCCTGCACTTTAGGAGTGATACACTGAAGCCGTTTTAGATTTACAGTTGGTGTATAAACTTCTTGATACACTTCTGTTTTAACTAAAGAATGAAGTTTGAATATTACAAGTAGTAGTGATTAAAGACTTGTGATTAAATTATTTACAACCTATGAAATTTAAGTTCTTAAAATTTACCCTTAAAATAGTTTTTATAGTCACAAAAAAATATCATGGCCAATTCATCAGATTCTAGTCCCTTTAGTCCAGTAATATCAGTCTTATTAAAATTGTTATTCAGGCTGTATGTTTCTGTTGAATTCACTGAAGCGTTCCTGAAAGAAAGAATTATCTGAAATAATCACACGAAAATAACGGACGTGATGATTCTTCTGTTCTAATAATCTCTCAAAATGGTACTGCATTTACGTTTCTGAAGTTCTGACAAATTTTTGAGGCTAATCAGATTAGTAAAGTTTATGTTACGGTATTCCAACCATTAAATTAATTGCGGAATTACTGTACACATGCTAATTAAAGACAATTTGAAAAGGTCCACTTCTGCATTTATTTCAGTTGTCATCATCGGTAATTTATAATCAAACTTTTTAACGAGCTCTGATTGAATCACTAACGATACCATATGAGCTATAGTGATTAAATCTATAACTATATACATACATATATATGCCAAACACAGGTCACATTATTATTATAATGTTCAGTAATTTGTTCTACATACTTTTGCCCTCCCACGAATATAAACATAATTGTTTTAGAGAGCAATTAATTCTTTTAATTAATCATTTCTCAGTTTTTTTATTAAAAAGAAAGTTAATTGTTGGGCGAAATACAACACTTTTATTAGTTTCTTGCAAGCAATGTAGGTTAAATTTTTTCATATACATGTAAAACAACAACAAAAGTCCAAAATAGTTATGAATATAATTTCTTAAAATCTAAGGTTTTATTGCCGCAACATGAACTTTATTCAAATTAAAATGAAATTTCAATTGTTTCTTCAAAATATTAAATCGATTTTGTTTGACGACAGCCTTTCGTGCATCACTAAAAGCTTTTTTACGATTTGTGCGCACATGAGTCTCGGACGCCTTAACTATGTACAACGGCATTTTATCTAACTGTTCCAATAAATTCTGAAATTAAAATAAAAACAAAAAAAAATTTAGTTTAAATTTAATTTCCATACATCATTCTGTTATATATTAAGCACCACTATTTCCTATAAATTACGAAATTGAAATTATAAATTTTATACAAAAACGGGAAATTCGATTATAAAAAGAAACCGGAAATTTTAGAACACGTAATAATGCAGAAATAAAATCATCTTACAATAAAATCAAAGAAGTAGAAAATAATAAAAATAAAAATTAAATTAAAATCGTACAAAATACAATACACAATACGTAAATAATTCACAAATTGCCGGCGGACAATAATACGTATATATGTAAAAAATTCGTTGGGCAAACCAAACGTGCGATCATCGTGGTTTTGATTAAATGATTAATCACGCTGTAATTATTGCTGTATACGCGCGGTATAACTTATAAAAAAAAAATCCAAATTTGATTCGTTTGAAAAAGAAATGAATTATTAATGGTTTGTCTCTTAATTAACATTTTATTTTTAAAATCGATGATTCTTATCTATGATTCGTGTTTTTATTGCGGTTTTATGTCTGCAATGCCAAATGTGTGCCAAATTATTTTGATTTGGCAGATTGATTTGTTTATGACGTTTTGAATTTTTGATTTTTTTTTTATTTGTTTTGAGCTAAAACTTTGAAACTATGACCAACTTAAATAATTTATCTTGGAATTTTAGTATTTTTTTATTACAACTTACAACTACATTCACTACAGAACGCTGTCTGCAATTGCATATAATAAAATAGTTCAAGTTTGAGAGACGTTATGTGCTCCATATTTTGGCGGTATTCGATTGGTAATTAGACTAGTAATTTCTAAAAAAATATTTCAAAAAGTTGCCTTATATGTACATTTCATAAAGCATGGCCGATATTTTTCCATCTTCATTTCTTAAGTTAAAAATTAAAACATTTTGTGAATAAAAACCGCAATTTTGCATAGATCCACATTTTAAATTGAATTTATGATGATCTGTTTCCGTCAGCATTATTTTCTACAGAACTGTATTAATAACTGGGTTATTTCCAAAACCAAATATGTTCCAGAAATTTAAGGGAGAAAAGCTGTCGTGAAAAACAAAAACATATTTCAGTTTTTGGGAGATCTCTCAAAATCTGGTCCGCTCACCGCTTTGTAGTTAAAATAATTACCAACCATGGGCGTAAAAAGAGACGGCCGAGAAGCAACCCATCAACAAAATTTCTATTCGTCAATGAAGCGGCGTTACCACCGCTAAATTAGCAAAACTGTGCCTTTATCGCATTTATACCATTGCTACAATTGTCATTTTCATTTAGCTTTGCTATTAAATGAAAATGCAGGAGCTGACTCCTTTGAGATTGCAACCCATTCTAATGGTTTTGCAATATTTAAAAATTTTAATAACGGGATTTTGCAGCACCTCTTAGTTGTTTTACTCATTCAGAAAATAGCAACCGCAAAACAAAACGCTAAGTTCTTTACGTTTACATGGTCTTCTTAATTGGCGGCAGATTTATTAGATCCTAATCTTTATTCTACAAAAGTTTAATTTTCTGAAAATACATAATACTGGGCCTGTTCGCGTTCATAATTAAGTTGAACTAGGTCTTAAGCCAAAAATTCTGATTGATATGAGCAGTATCTATAGATAACGCTAGTTTAGTTTTTTTTACATTGAATCATACACCCTTTCCTCTAGAACTACTTTTAAGAAACAATCGTCTTTTATTTTCGGTTTAATTGCAAGGCCATAAGATGTGCTTTATCAGATAAGCGACAAGAATTAAACTGGTCTGGTGAAGTAATTTATTTCTGTGAAGTTATTTAATTTATTGATAATGCTGATACCAATGTTTTGAATATCGCAATCGGCACAGTAACTGACTAAACCTTTTAATTTTGCATTGCGGTTGATGGACATTGCTGTTAAGTTAAGTCAAGAAACCAAACCAAAATGTAACTTTATTAACACATCAGTGTTCTTCAAGCCTAATTCTTCCATAAGAATTGGACTAAATTTTAATAAGAATTATTAATATCAGAGAATACCAGAATTCAACTTGGTTTTGTAACTTGCAATAAACTCCCTAAATACCCTAAATAAAGAAAGCAAAATAAGAAAGCATTAACAGAATCCACGTTGACCGATTACGCAAGGAACACAACGAAAATCATGTATTTGCTCATCCTGTTTAAGGAAGCTCAAAGTAAAAAAAAAAATTGTCGGTAATGCAGATTGTACCTAGTCTGAAACATATTTCTTATAAAATCAAAAATTGTCAAAACAACCAAGGTATATCTGGTATTTCTATCTAGAGATTTTATGGCTGAATTGAATATACCTAGGCTCATTTTCTCATATACCATACGTATTACGCATTAGAATTCATGTGTGAAGCACAAAGTAAAGTGTAAAGTGTGATGTCTAGAGAGTGGTTCAATTAGTGTGCCATGCCAAAAATACTATCAGGTTAGGTTTCATATGGGGAGAGCTCTTTAAAAATTTGTATAAATTTAACCCTTTAAGTATCATGGGTGCGATTATGTAAGCATTACGAGTTTCGAGTTTCTCAAAATTGCGACAAAACGTGATTATGTAAAACTTTACGAGTTCTCGTAATTGCGACTTGTTGCTGTTGTTTTACTCGTACAGCTTTTTATGTACGACAGACAACTCGAAAAATTATCAGAGCAAGTTTCATTTGGGGAGCAGGAGAAAATTTGTTTGAATAGAAAGCCCATATAAAATTTAAATATTTTTATAAATTCAACCCTTAAAATGTATTGTCTGGAAAGCGGTTCAACAAGAGTGCCTCACCAATAGTTATCCCTCGAAGAATTATCTGGGCAAATTTCCTGTGGGGAGCTCGGGAATTCTGCATTTAACTGTTTTGTCTGGTAAGTCGTTCAATACGAATGCCTTGCTGATAGATATTCCAATGGTTAATATCAGGTCAACTGTTGCGTGGAGAGTTACTTCGGTTTAAAAAGACCAAAGTATTAAGGTTTTAGTCTTAGAATATATTCAGGAACACCTTAAATTGATGTATGTGAAGTTGACCCAAAAAGTAACCCAAAAAAATGCTATGGCAACACTTAATCTGTATTTTCATGATATTTTAGTGTCAGCCCAAAAAACTATATGTCTCATGACACTATTTGTAAAGTCAGCCCAAAAAAAGTACTATCACGACAGTTGAAACTATCGTCATAATTATATGTACATATGTATATTGAACTGTCAGCCCAAAAATAATTCGGACCCAAACCAAAGAAATTAATTTAAAATAATTCCAAAACTATAACTTAAAATTGAAAAATTTGCATAAACAAGTTTAATTTTATATAATGCAATTATTTAATAATATATTTAATTATGCATTACCAAAATCGAATAAATACAATTTTTTAATTTAAAATCTCACGTACCACACAGTTTTGAGAGTTCCTCATCACTCTAAATATGAAAGGGAACTAGCTGCTAATAGCGGGTTGGTCATCATTCTAAGTATGATTTTCAGTTAGGTCTGATCTCTGTCTTTATCATTGCAACGTCTCAGCCGAATGTGATGGGGACCTCATAGCCATAATGGCCCATACAACCACTTCAAATATTTATTCATTTTTTCATACTAAAAATCTCATGAACTTAAGATTTTGGGGGTTGGTCATCATTCTAAGTATGATTTTCAGTTAGGTCTGATCTCTGTCTTTATCATTGCAACGTCTCAGCCGAATGTGATGGGGACCTCATAGCCATAATGGCCCATACAACCACTTCAAATATTTATTCATTTTTTCATACTAAAAATCTCATGAACTTAAGATTTTGGGGGTTGGTCATCATTCTAAGTATGATTTTCAGTTAGGTCTGATCTCTGTCTTTATCATTGCAACGTCTCAGCCGAATGTGATGGGGACCTCATAGCCATAATGGCCCATACAACCACTTCAAATATTTGTTCATTTTTTCATACTAAAAATCTCATGAACTTAAGATTTTGGGGGTTGGTCATCATTCTAAGTATGATTTTCAGATAGGTCTGATCTCTGTCTTTATCAATGCAACGGCTCAGCCGAATGTGATGGGGACCTCATAGCCATAATGGCCCATACAACCACTTCAAATATTTGTTCATTTTTTCATACTAAAAATCTCATGAACTTAAGATTTTGGGGGTTGGTCATCATTCTAAGTATGATTTTCAGTTAGGTCTGATCTCTGTCTTTATCATTGCAACGTCTCAGCCGAATGTGATGGGGACCTCATAGCCATAATGGCCCATACAACCACTTCAAATATTTGTTCATTTTTTCATACTAAAAATCTCATGAACTTAAGATTTTGGGGGTTGGTCATCATTCTAAGTATGATTTTCAGATAGGCCTGATCTCTGTCTTTATCAATGCAACGGCTCAGCCGAATGTGATGGGGACCTCATAGCCATAATGGCCCATACAACCACTTCAAATATTTATTCATTTTTTCATACTAAAAATCTCATGAACTTAAGATTTTGGGGGTTGGTCATCATTCTAAGTATGATTTTCAGTTAGGTCTGATCTCTGTCTTTATCATTGCAACGTTTCAGCCGAATGTGATGGGGACCTCATAGCCATAATGGCCCATACAACCACTTCAAATATTTATTCATTTTTTCATACTAAAAATCTCATGAACTTAAAATTTTGGGGGTTGGTCATCATTCTAAGTATGATTTTCAGATAGGTCTGATCTCTGTCTTTATCAATGCAACGGCTCAGCCGAATGTGATGGGGACCTCATAGCCATAATGGCCCATACAACCACTTCAAATATTTATTCATTTTTTCATACTAAAAATCTCATGAACTTAAGATTTTGGGGGTTGGTCATCATTCTAAGTATGATTTTCAGTTAGGTCTGATCTCTGTCTTTATCATTGCAACGTCTCAGCCGAATGTGATGGGGACCTCATAGCCATAATGGCCCATACAACCACTTCAAATATTTATTCATTTTTTCATACTAAAAATCTCATGAACTTAAGATTTTGGGGGTTGGTCATCATTCTAAGTATGATTTTCAGTTAGGTCTGATCTCTGTCTTTATCATTGCAACGTCTCAGCCGAATGTGATGGGGACCTCATAGCCATAATGGCCCATACAACCACTTCAAATATTTATTCATTTTTTCATACTAAAAATCTCATGAACTTAAGATTTTGGGGGTTGGTCATCATTCTAAGTATGATTTTCAGTTAGGTCTGATCTCTGTCTTTATCATTGCAACGTCTCAGCCGAATGTGATGGGGACCTCATAGCCATAATGGCCCATACAACCACTTCAAATATTTATTCATTTTTTCATACTAAAAATCTCATGAACTTAAGATTTTGGGGGTTGGTCATCATTCTAAGTATGATTTTCAGTTAGGTCTGATCTCTGTCTTTATCATTGCAACGTCTCAGCCGAATGTGATGGGGACCTCATAGCCATAATGGCCCATACAACCACTTCAAATATTTGTTCATTTTTTCATACTAAAAATCTCATGAACTTAAGATTTTGGGGGTTGGTCATCATTCTAAGTATGATTTTCAGATAGGTCTGATCTCTGTCTTTATCAATGCAACGGCTCAGCCGAATGTGATGGGGACCTCATAGCCATAATGGCCCATACAACCACTTCAAATATTTGTTCATTTTTTCATACTAAAAATCTCATGAACTTAAGATTTTGGGGGTTGGTCATCATTCTAAGTATGATTTTCAGTTAGGTCTGATCTCTGTCTTTATCATTGCAACGTCTCAGCCGAATGTGATGGGGACCTCATAGCCATAATGGCCCATACAACCACTTCAAATATTTGTTCATTTTTTCATACTAAAAATCTCATGAACTTAAGATTTTGGGGGTTGGTCATCATTCTAAGTATGATTTTCAGATAGGTCTGATCTCTGTCTTTATCAATGCAACGGCTCAGCCGAATGTGATGGGGACCTCATAGCCATAATGGCCCATACAACCACTTCAAATATTTATTCATTTTTTCATACTAAAAATCTCATGAACTTAAGATTTTGGGGGTTGGTCATCATTCTAAGTATGATTTTCAGTTAGGTCTGATCTCTGTCTTTATCATTGCAACGTCTCAGCCGAATGTGATGGGGACCTCATAGCCATAATGGCCCATACAACCACTTCAAATATTTATTCATTTTTTCATACTAAAAATCTCATGAACTTAAGATTTTGGGGGTTGGTCATCATTCTAAGTATGATTTTCAGTTAGGTCTGATCTCTGTCTTTATCATTGCAACGTCTCAGCCGAATGTGATGGGGACCTCATAGCCATAATGGCCCATACAACCACTTCAAATATTTGTTCATTTTTTCATACTAAAAATCTCATGAACTTAAGATTTTGGGGGTTGGTCATCATTCTAAGTATGATTTTCAGATAGGTCTGATCTCTGTCTTTATCAATGCAACGGCTCAGCCGAATGTGATGGGGACCTCATAGCCATAATGGCCCATACAACCACTTCAAATATTTATTCATTTTTTCATACTAAAAATCTCATGAACTTAAGATTTTGGGGGTTGGTCATCATTCTAAGTATGATTTTCAGTTAGGTCTGATCTCTGTCTTTATCATTGCAACGTCTCAGCCGAATGTGATGGGGACCTCATAGCCATAATGGCCCATACAACCACTTCAAATATTTATTCATTTTTTCATACTAAAAATCTCATGAACTTAAGATTTTGGGGGTTGGTCATCATTCTAAGTATGATTTTCAGTTAGGTCTGATCTCTGTCTTTATCATTGCAACGTCTCAGCCGAATGTGATGGGGACCTCATAGCCATAATGGCCCATACAACCACTTCAAATATTTATTCATTTTTTCATACTAAAAATCTCATGAACTTAAGATTTTGGGGGTTGGTCATCATTCTAAGTATGATTTTCAGTTAGGTCTGATCTCTGTCTTTATCATTGCAACGTCTCAGCCGAATGTGATGGGGACCTCATAGCCATAATGGCCCATACAACCACTTCAAATATTTATTCATTTTTTCATACTAAAAATCTCATGAACTTAAGATTTTGGGGGTTGGTCATCATTCTAAGTATGATTTTCAGTTAGGTCTGATCTCTGTCTTTATCATTGCAACGTCTCAGCCGAATGTGATGGGGACCTCATAGCCATAATGGCCCATACAACCACTTCAAATATTTGTTCATTTTTTCATACTAAAAATCTCATGAACTTAAGATTTTGGGGGTTGGTCATCATTCTAAGTATGATTTTCAGATAGGTCTGATCTCTGTCTTTATCAATGCAACGGCTCAGCCGAATGTGATGGGGACCTCATAGCCATAATGGCCCATACAACCACTTCAAATATTTGTTCATTTTTTCATACTAAAAATCTCATGAACTTAAGATTTTGGGGGTTGGTCATCATTCTAAGTATGATTTTCAGTTAGGTCTGATCTCTGTCTTTATCATTGCAACGTCTCAGCCGAATGTGATGGGGACCTCATAGCCATAATGGCCCATACAACCACTTCAAATATTTGTTCATTTTTTCATACTAAAAATCTCATGAACTTAAGATTTTGGGGGTTGGTCATCATTCTAAGTATGATTTTCAGATAGGCCTGATCTCTGTCTTTATCAATGCAACGGCTCAGCCGAATGTGATGGGGACCTCATAGCCATAATGGCCCATACAACCACTTCAAATATTTATTCATTTTTTCATACTAAAAATCTCATGAACTTAAGATTTTGGGGGTTGGTCATCATTCTAAGTATGATTTTCAGTTAGGTCTGATCTCTGTCTTTATCATTGCAACGTTTCAGCCGAATGTGATGGGGACCTCATAGCCATAATGGCCCATACAACCACTTCAAATATTTATTCATTTTTTCATACTAAAAATCTCATGAACTTAAAATTTTGGGGGTTGGTCATCATTCTAAGTATGATTTTCAGATAGGTCTGATCTCTGTCTTTATCAATGCAACGGCTCAGCCGAATGTGATGGGGACCTCATAGCCATAATGGCCCATACAACCACTTCAAATATTTATTCATTTTTTCATACTAAAAATCTCATGAACTTAAGATTTTGGGGGTTGGTCATCATTCTAAGTATGATTTTCAGTTAGGTCTGATCTCTGTCTTTATCATTGCAACGTCTCAGCCGAATGTGATGGGGACCTCATAGCCATAATGGCCCATACAACCACTTCAAATATTTATTCATTTTTTCATACTAAAAATCTCATGAACTTAAGATTTTGGGGGTTGGTCATCATTCTAAGTATGATTTTCAGTTAGGTCTGATCTCTGTCTTTATCATTGCAACGTCTCAGCCGAATGTGATGGGGACCTCATAGCCATAATGGCCCATACAACCACTTCAAATATTTATTCATTTTTTCATACTAAAAATCTCATGAACTTAAGATTTTGGGGGTTGGTCATCATTCTAAGTATGATTTTCAGTTAGGTCTGATCTCTGTCTTTATCATTGCAACGTCTCAGCCGAATGTGATGGGGACCTCATAGCCATAATGGCCCATACAACCACTTCAAATATTTATTCATTTTTTCATACTAAAAATCTCATGAACTTAAGATTTTGGGGGTTGGTCATCATTCTAAGTATGATTTTCAGTTAGGTCTGATCTCTGTCTTTATCATTGCAACGTCTCAGCCGAATGTGATGGGGACCTCATAGCCATAATGGCCCATACAACCACTTCAAATATTTGTTCATTTTTTCATACTAAAAATCTCATGAACTTAAGATTTTGGGGGTTGGTCATCATTCTAAGTATGATTTTCAGATAGGTCTGATCTCTGTCTTTATCAATGCAACGGCTCAGCCGAATGTGATGGGGACCTCATAGCCATAATGGCCCATACAACCACTTCAAATATTTGTTCATTTTTTCATACTAAAAATCTCATGAACTTAAGATTTTGGGGGTTGGTCATCATTCTAAGTATGATTTTCAGTTAGGTCTGATCTCTGTCTTTATCATTGCAACGTCTCAGCCGAATGTGATGGGGACCTCATAGCCATAATGGCCCATACAACCACTTCAAATATTTGTTCATTTTTTCATACTAAAAATCTCATGAACTTAAGATTTTGGGGGTTGGTCATCATTCTAAGTATGATTTTCAGATAGGTCTGATCTCTGTCTTTATCAATGCAACGGCTCAGCCGAATGTGATGGGGACCTCATAGCCATAATGGCCCATACAACCACTTCAAATATTTATTCATTTTTTCATACTAAAAATCTCATGAACTTAAGATTTTGGGGGTTGGTCATCATTCTAAGTATGATTTTCAGTTAGGTCTGATCTCTGTCTTTATCATTGCAACGTTTCAGCCGAATGTGATGGGGACCTCATAGCCATAATGGCCCATACAACCACTTCAAATATTTATTCATTTTTTCATACTAAAAATCTCATGAACTTAAAATTTTGGGGGTTGGTCATCATTCTAAGTATGATTTTCAGATAGGTCTGATCTCTGTCTTTATCAATGCAACGGCTCAGCCGAATGTGATGGGGACCTCATAGCCATAATGGCCCATACAACCACTTCAAATATTTGTTCATTTTTTCATACTAAAAATCTCATGAACTTAAGATTTTGGGGGTTGGTCATCATTCTAAGTATGATTTTCAGTTAGGTCTGATCTCTGTCTTTATCATTGCAACGTCTCAGCCGAATGTGATGGGGACCTCATAGCCATAATGGCCCATACAACCACTTCAAATATTTATTCATTTTTTCATACTAAAAATCTCATGAACTTAAGATTTTGGGGGTTGGTCATCATTCTAAGTATGATTTTCAGTTAGGTCTGATCTCTGTCTTTATCATTGCAACGTCTCAGCCGAATGTGATGGGGACCTCATAGCCATAATGGCCCATACAACCACTTCAAATATTTATTCATTTTTTCATACTAAAAATCTCATGAACTTAAGATTTTGGGGGTTGGTCATCATTCTAAGTATGATTTTCAGTTAGGTCTGATCTCTGTCTTTATCATTGCAACGTCTCAGCCGAATGTGATGGGGACCTCATAGCCATAATGGCCCATACAACCACTTCAAATATTTGTTCATTTTTTCATACTAAAAATCTCATGAACTTAAGATTTTGGGGGTTGGTCATCATTCTAAGTATGATTTTCAGATAGGTCTGATCTCTGTCTTTATCAATGCAACGGCTCAGCCGAATGTGATGGGGACCTCATAGCCATAATGGCCCATACAACCACTTCAAATATTTGTTCATTTTTTCATACTAAAAATCTCATGAACTTAAGATTTTGGGGGTTGGTCATCATTCTAAGTATGATTTTCAGTTAGGTCTGATCTCTGTCTTTATCATTGCAACGTCTCAGCCGAATGTGATGGGGACCTCATAGCCATAATGGCCCATACAACCACTTCAAATATTTGTTCATTTTTTCATACTAAAAATCTCATGAACTTAAGATTTTGGGGGTTGGTCATCATTCTAAGTATGATTTTCAGTTAGGTCTGATCTCTGTCTTTATCATTGCAACGTCTCAGCCGAATGTGATGGGGACCTCATAGCCATAATGGCCCATACAACCACTTCAAATATTTATTCATTTTTTCATACTAAAAATCTCATGAACTTAAGATTTTGGGGGTTGGTCATCATTCTAAGTATGATTTTCAGTTAGGTCTGATCTCTGTCTTTATCATTGCAACGTTTCAGCCGAATGTGATGGGGACCTCATAGCCATAATGGCCCATACAACCACTTCAAATATTTATTCATTTTTTCATACTAAAAATCTCATGAACTTAAAATTTTGGGGGTTGGTCATCATTCTAAGTATGATTTTCAGATAGTTCTGATCTCTGTCTTTATCAATGCAACGGCTCAGCCGAATGTGATGGGGACCTCATAGCCATAATGGCCCATACAACCACTTCAAATATTTATTCATTTTTTCATACTAAAAATCTCATGAACTTAAGATTTTGGGGGTTGGTCATCATTCTAAGTATGATTTTCAGTTAGGTCTGATCTCTGTCTTTATCATTGCAACGTCTCAGCCGAATGTGATGGGGACCTCATAGCCATAATGGCCCATACAACCACTTCAAATATTTGTTCATTTTTTCATACTAAAAATCTCATGAACTTAAGATTTTGGGGGTTGGTCATCATTCTAAGTATGATTTTCAGTTAGGTCTGATCTCTGTCTTTATCATTGCAACGTCTCAGCCGAATGTGATGGGGACCTCATAGCCATAATGGCCCATACAACCACTTCAAATATTTGTTCATTTTTTCATACTAAAAATCTCATGAACTTAAGATTTTAAAAAATAAATAAATATTTGAAGTGGTTGTATGGCCGTTATGGCTATGAGGTCCCCATCACATCCGGCTGAGACATTGCAAGGATATAGATAGAGATCAGATCTAATTGAAAATCATACTTAGAATGATGACCAACCCCTAACATTTTGAGTTACATGAGATTTTTTGTATGAAAAAATAAATAAATATTTCAAGTGGTTGTATGGGCCATTATGGCTATGAGGTCCCCATCACATCCGGCTGAGACATTGCAAGGATATAGATAGAGATCAGATCTAATTGAACATCATACTTAGAATGATGACCAACCCCTAACATTTTGAGTTACATGAGATTTTTTGTATGAAAAAATAAATAAATATTTGAAGTGGTTGTATGGCCGTTATGGCTATGAGGTCCCCATCACATCCGGCTGAGACATTGCAAGGATATAGATAGAGATCAGATCTAATTGAAAATCATACTTAGAATGATGACCAACCCCTAACATTTTGAGTTACATGAGATTTTTTGTATGAAAAAATAAATAAATATTTGAAGTGGTTGTATGGGCCATTATGGCTATGAGGTCCCCATCACATCCGGCTGAGACATTGCAAGGATATAGATAGAGATCAGATCTAATTGAACATCATACTTAGAATGATGACCAACCCCTAACATTTTGAGTTACATGAGATTTTTGGTATGAAAAAATAAATAAATATTTGAAGTGGTTGTATGGCCGTTATGGCTATGAGGTCCCCATCACATCCGGCTGAGACATTGCAAGGATATAGATAGAGATCAGATCTAATTGAAAATCATACTTAGAATGATGACCAACCCCTAACATTTTGAGTTACATGAGATTTTTTGTATGAAAAAATAAATAAATATTTGAAGTGGTTGTATGGGCCATTATGGCTATGAGGTCCCCATCACATCCGGCTGAGACATTGCAAGGATATAGATAGAGATCAGATCTAATTGAAAATCATACTTAGAATGATGACCAACCCCTAATATTTTGAGTTACATGAGATTTTTTGTATGAAAAAATAAATAAATATTTGAAGTGGTTGTATGGGCCATTATGGCTATGAGGTCCCCATCACATCCGGCTGAGACATTGCAAGGATATAGATAGAGATCAGATCTAATTGAACATCATACTTAGAATGATGACCAACCCCTAACATTTTGAGTTACATGAGATTTTTTGTATGAAAAAATAAATAAATATTTGAAGTGGTTGTATGGCCGTTATGGCTATGAGGTCCCCATCACATCCGGCTGAGACATTGCAAGGATATAGATAGAGATCAGATCTAATTGAAAATCATACTTAGAATGATGACCAACCCCTAACATTTTGAGTTACATGAGATTTTTTGTATGAAAAAATAAATAAATATTTCAAGTGGTTGTATGGGCCATTATGGCTATGAGGTCCCCATCACATTCGGCTGAGACATTGCAAGGATATAGATAGAGATCAGATCTAATTGAAAATCATACTTAGAATGATGACCAACCCCTAACATTTTGAGTTACATGAGATTTTTTGTATGAAAAAATAAATAAATATTTCAAGTGGTTGTATGGGCCATTATGGCTATGAGGTCCCCATCACATCCGGCTGAGACATTGCAAGGATATAGATAGAGATCAGATCTAATTGAACATCATACTTAGAATGATGACCAACCCCTAACATTTTGAGTTACATGAGATTTTTTGTATGAAAAAATAAATAAATATTTGAAGTGGTTGTATGGCCGTTATGGCTATGAGGTCCCCATCACATCCGGCTGAGACATTGCAATGATAAAGATAGAGAATAGATCTAATTGAAAACCACATTTAGAATTATTATACATATTTATGTTTGTTCCCAAATCTTGAGATTCGAACTTTTTATTTAGAAAAATCAATAATATTTATTTGATTTTGGTAATAAATGCATAATTAATTAAATTATTTAAATAATTGCTCATATAGAATTAAACGTGTTAATATTACTTTAATTTTAATCAAACTACAGTGTTGGAATTAATTTAAACTCTATTTTTATTTTGACAGCGTTGTCTTTAGGCTGATATTAAAAAATATAACTATTTAATGAGTTTTTTAGCTGTCAGAACTTTTTTTTGTTTTCTTTGGTACAAAACATTTTTTGGATATCATTTAAAATACAATTATTACGGAAATTTATAAAATTCGATAATATGTTATAGCAGCTTAGCTTTCTCGTGTAATTTTGTATTTTGAATACATATTATTGGAAAGCAAAGAAGAAAATGAAAATTTTTATACATATAACAAATTTCTATCGCGACAGTAAATTTTGATCTTACTGATTGCTATATAAATATATTAAAGTATCCTTTATATATAAGGTATAGCCAGCGTTAAAAATTTTATTTTTTGGGATACAAATTTGGGCCAACTTCACAAAGGTCTTAAATTGGTACAGCTTGGTAACTTAGATATACTTGTATATTAAACTTACTTGCGAATAACATTTAAAAAAAAATTATGTTTTTTGTAAAGTATTTTGAATTGTTAATATTGTATCTTTTAACATGGAAATGTCTAAACATTAAATATTGTAGTTTTAAAAGTTTTAATTTAAGTGGGTTGCTACTTGCTAATAGCCTAGAAATTCCAAGGTGATCGATCAGGGTTCCCTTATACAAATTGTCAGGAAAAGTCTATATACATTTTCAAAATTTTCGAAATTTTAAATTTCGAATTTTTTAAACTTTTGTTAAATTTTTTTCAATTTTTAAAAATTTCTCTTTATTCTTTTGGAATTTTCGGAATTTGTTGAAATTATGGAAGCCTTTTAAACAATTTGAAATTTTTTTTTTAAAATTCCAAAATATTTCAAAAGTTTCATACAATTTCAGAATGCGCAGAACACTCAGGAATATTTAATTCTGAGTGAACACTAAATAAAGTTGTTTACGATTTTTTAACCTAGGTTGCTAGTAGCCTGAAAATTGTATAACTTAGGTGTCAGTATTTTTCTATTAAATTCCAAAGAGATCGATCAAGGGGCTCTGATACCAAATTCAGGGAAAATCTACTCAATTTATATTATATAAAATATTTATACGACCTAGCATGAAGTACAATTCACATATACGGGAAGGAGCGCCTTATACACAACTGTCGACTTTAGTCAATTTTGCCGTATGATGGCAAATCCACCGATAATTGATGCATTGAACAAATTATATCATATAGGCAGAAAGTTGGTGTTTTTTCCAAATTGTATTATGGTCAACGAACGCTTCAATGAATTGGAATAAGTAATGATATATCGTTTAAACAATATGTTAGTTCCAACGGCTTGCTAAACATCCTCAAGTTCAACTATAAAAGCAGATTTTGCCCACACGAATAAATTTAAATGCACACTTTTATCAGAACCACCAGATTGTGGAATGAACCTAATGGAAGTTCATCTCCATTAACTTATAAACTGCCGCTACTTAAAAAACAAAAACCGACGAGCTTGTATCCGAGATACGACCTATTAACGTTGGACTACGTAGAATTGCGAAAACTTTATTTGTACAGTTTAAGCGAAATCAAAATATAGAAATTAAAAATTAAAAGAAAAACGGCAATTTTTGATGCTGCCATCTTTATGCATTAGGCTGTGTCAGCCTAAACGTTGATTATACCCGTTATACTTAATTTAATTTATTTTACATATTTATTGTTTATATAATACTAAATTTTATATTTATCAATTCTATCCGGCTCCTCGGACAATACTTTTCCCACAAAGCTTCCGTTAAAGATCACCAAACCAACCATTTATATTTTACGAACATTTTCTGTTATTTTGGGCAGGCATTTTCTTTAATTTGGAGACTTCTTCAACTATTCTAAGTTGCAGTACTCTGTGAGACATTAACAAAACCATTTTTTCTATCGGCAACCAAGCCCTACTTAGGCGTTAAAACCACTCCCTAAAAAATCAAGATGCAGCCCTTATAATCAAATTTACTATGGATTAGTTGTACTTTTTATGGGGAATAATTACCAATTTGTTTTATCAAAAAAAGTGGAGTAGAAGTCGAGATATAACGAAAAAAGAGTTTTTTGAGGTTAAATTAATGGGTGGTTTTAACACCTAAAAAGGGATTGGTTGCCGATAAAAAAAAGGTTTCGTTAATGTCTCACAGAGTACTACAACTTTGAATAGTTTTTATAATTTTTTGAATTTGACAGTTCAAAAGGTTTCCTTAGATTACTTAGAACTGATACGTGTTTTCATCATCGAAATTTAACAATTAGATGCAGTTATACATCTCTAGTATACTGTTGAAAATCCTTAAGAATTTAAATTACTTCCTCTAGAAAGTATCCACAATGTTCAAAATTTCTTTTCTGAAAAATTGTGCCGTTTCACAATAATATGTGAGCAACGTCAGAAATGGCCGATATGATTCTTCACATAGTGCTTCGCATCACTGTGAACCATTCGAGAATACAAAATAATAAAACACAAATAATACAAAATCAGAATTATAAATTTATAACGTTAATCTTTTATCACCGAATCCCACCTCCTCGTCACATACTATTTCATTTTATATATCTCCCAGCGCCTTTCTCCAAAACTTGTTCCATCTTAATTGCGTCCCATAATAATTTGCTGTTAAGGTTTATATACGACCTTATACCAAGAGAATTCTTTACTCAGAAATAATACCTTTAAACACAATTTTAATAAACCAATTCACAAATAATGTATCGTTGAAATTTCAATCATTAAAATGTCACAAAAAATCTATAAAACGTCACAGAAATGGGAATGTCGCTTTTTTGGAAATTTTGAAGCCCATAACTCGTAAACCTAAACATTTTTTGGCCTGATCTTTGCGACTATACATTTTTCTAGGATTGCATAGATTATACAGCATATACATTCAAAAAATGTACGCAATATTTTACATCATGAAATTAAAAAAAAATTGAACTTTTTTATATTTATTTTATAGCTTTAAATCAATATGGCGTGCGGCATGTTTGATCAGGTCATGACTATTTAATTAAAATTGAAATTAAAATATATATTAATAATTTGTTGTTTTAAGTTTTTTTCAATCTACAAATTTTTATTTAACTTGGTTTGATTTTTACAGTTTTTAAAACATTACATTTATATTTATCAAGGGACATTGCTTTAATGAAATAAATTTCCTAAATACGTCAATTGCGTGACGCGCGTCATCACATTGAAATTTTGGTTTACCCCCCATATATAATGAAAACAAAGACGTAGTCCTACGTCATAAAAAAACGTAAACACCAGAGCACTAAATGACTGAGAACTCTTCAAATATTTCCCATCCCAACAATAAATCTAATGTGCAAACTATGCTAGCATTATGAGCACTTGCTAAGTGTAATTAAATTTTTTTTTTTCAAATATTTTGAAAATTTTCAATTTTTCAATTTCGAATTTTTTTAAATTTATTTTCATTTTTGTGAAAGTTTCCGAATTTTAATTGAAACTTATGAACTTTCAAAAAATTCGAAAAATATTTAAGATTTTTAATAGTTTCAAAACATTTTTAAAAAATTATAAATAATTTGAAAATATTCCAAAAATTCAAAAAGTTTAAAAACGCGAAATTTTCATAAAATTTTCGAATTCTTAAAAAATTTCAAATAAGTCGAAAATTTAGTAGTAATTTAAAAACTATTTAAAAATTCGGAACTTTAATAATCTTCAAAATGTATTTTTTTAAAAATTCTAAAAAATTGGAAAATTTTTAAAAAATCTTGATTTTTTTAAAAATTGGTATGAGAGCTTTGACCCCAAAGTTCGTTAACTTTGGAATGTTATTGTTAAATGAAATTTTTATTAAATTGGTAAAACGTTCCTTTGAAAGAAAAGTACAAATAATACGACTTTCATAAGGTTGACTTTTTCAAATTTGTTAGCCATCTGCATGTTAAATTTTATATCGGATGTTTCTTTCTGAATTCGCAACTATGTTGTAGGAGACGTGGTGTGTTTGAAGTGAAACTTCTCTAGCGACGTATCTCTTTGAAATTTTTGAAATTATAAATGTAACGCAAATCAAAGTAGCATTTAGTACATTTACTGCTTGCTTAAACAATTTTAATACCTGTATTCCATGAGGAAAATTGATTCACAGTCAAAAAAAACGAAAAGAGAAAAATAATCTGATGCCCCATATAAGAGACAAAGACAACGATTTTTTTTTTGTTTTTATTTTGATTTTTTTAAATAAAAAACAAAACAGAAAACATTGTCTTTGTCTCTTATATGGAGCATCAGATTATTTTTCTCTTTTCGTTTTTTTTGACTGTGAGTCAATTTTTCTCATGGAATACAGGCATTATACAGAAAATAAGTAAAATACTATGTATAATGTATAATAAAATGCAGACTTACTGCGTAGACGATTTTTTTTGTTTGAAACGAATTAGTTTGATTTTATAAAATGCAGAGAACCTAGATAACGTTTAGGTGCGGTTTTTTGAAAACTTTCATCACTTTTCAAAATTGATGTGATTATGACGTAAGTTTTATATTTTAAGGAACTTAGTCCTGTAGCAGAAACAAATTATAAGAGTTTTAAGGGTCTATAATAGATAATATTGCTGTAACTTCGAAAATCAACTTAATAAATAACGAAGTAAAGTTTTCAACTAACGCCCATGAACTTTCAACAAAAAAAATGTATAAGAGTTAAAATCACTTAAAATAATCGACCAATGGGTTGAATTTTCGGCTTTTGGAATACTGCAAAATCTGTGCACTAAACAAATATACGGTAAAACTAAATTAAGCCTGCCACTTTGCGTGCGGTATCCATTTTTACGAATATAGCCAAAATCATTCGTCGATTATAATGCAATTTAAAATTCGGATGATACCCTGATCAAGCGGTTTTGAAATGCTGGTGATATTTAATGATAGAAATAATATCTTGAGAGCTTTAGGCTGAACGTCTCTTGAATGGCTTGCTGCATTCTCCAACACCAACATAATTTGCCGTTTCTCTTTGAAAATGTGTCTATCAAATTTTCGAGTTGATTACACGGGGTTTCCCTTTTTGCATAATGGCATTGACAGACAACATTCCGGTGATTCGTTGCTTACATTTCTTGGAGCCTTGTGTATTTATTCCTTTAGCGACAAATGATTTAGTAGGTAGCGTTTTATAAAATAGACTGGTTTCGTCGAGATTACAGATGTCTTTTGGTTCATAACCTTCAATTAATGAAGGCAATCGCACAATTCAAATAAACATAGCATTAACAGCCACAAATGCACTTTCACCACTCAAGGCTCTAAACACAGTGCTGTTTCTAGCGCAAAACTTATTGACCCAACCAAAATTATTTTAAAAAGTTACTCGTACTTTAATTTAATTTGAAATTTCAAATGTCAGCTTGTCAAATTGGGCTTCAACAATTGCAATTTGGTTAAATTGTATATCAGGTTAGTGTTGAGAACTCCAAATCAAAAATTGCAGGATTCAAATGCCGAGTTTTTTGTAGGGAATCCAATACCGATTTTCTGTAAGATGGTTGATTACCGAAATGTTGGTAAATTATTGGAATATACTTAGCGAATACTTCTGTAACTATCTTCAGATAAAATGCCTATAAAACACAAATTATTAATAAGTTCTATAAATTTGTTGAAACATTTACATTGGTTTTAGACATATAAATGTCATATTCGTTATTGGTGTCATTCTAATTTTGAAACCTACCAAATCTAAAGAAAATTCAATTAATCCGATCAATTTATCATGAACGTTGAGAAACAGTAGGCACCAGGTATGGGGACTAAAACCCTTTACTATTCAACGCAGCATAGTTGACTAGCAGTTTTGTTTAAGTAAACAATTACGAGGGATTCTGTTTAGTTAGCCTGGCAAGACGTTTTTTTTTTTTTTAAAGGACTCGTCATAAATAAAATTTTAAATTTTGGATATAAAATTGCTAAGAGGACCAAAGCTTTCAAACTGGTTGATTACGTTGAAAATTGTTAGTTGAAACAACCTAAACAAAATGTTGGATAACTCCGAATTTTCAGAAGAATAAATTAAATCTAAATTTGGTTTTATATACCTAAGTAAAAATAATTTGACACAAAACTAAAAAAACGAACCGAATTCGGGTCGGGTTGCGGTCACATTAGAAAAACTTGCAAAAATGAATTTTGACAAATTTAAAATAGTCGTAAACTCAAAACTGCTTAGCTTTAATTTTAGTTTAGTCATTTCAGAAACTGTTCTGCTCCACTCATATGTCCAGCCAAAATATTTAGTTCCCGAGTTTTCATAGCTATCTCTAATTTTTAATAGTTTCTTATGTAAAATCCTCTAATATTTTTAAAAATCAAGCTTAATTTTCTGGAATTTTAGAATTTTTGCGTATAGGAATATTTTACCTGTAAATCGGATGAAGTTGAAAGAAGATTTTGGATTGGTAGGACATTTTTTTATTTTTTAAATTGGCGGGACACGGATATGAGACATCTGAGGTCCTTGAATAAGAATGCCCAAAATGCTTAGCTGTAAATTCATTATTATTGAGTACAATTTTTGAGAGTCCTGGATTTTATTTTTACGATTTCGGGGGCCGCAGTATTAAAAAGTTTGAGAAGCACTGCTCTAGTGCATTCGAGTAAATGTATTGTAATATAAATAATGGATCTTAGTATTATTAGTACAATTTTTCAGTGTGTCCTTTAAAATCTTTAATTCATTAAATAGTTCTAACGCAAAAATATCTTTGTCATCGCTATCGGTTAACATATTATCTAACGCGTCACAATGTGCTTTAGTTCCTCATCATTCGATTTTGAACTCCTTCAACATCGGTTAAAAACTGAAAATTATTGATATGAGCATTTATGAACACAAATCTTTCATCTAACGAATTAAGTACAGTATCCAGTATAGGAAACAAAACGAAATTTTAAATGTATATTTTGGAGCAGTGGGAGTTTCGTCGTAGCATTCGTAATCAAAAAGCCTTTTTCTACATCCTCGCAAAGCATTATCTTTAAACTGAGGATTAATTTCTAAATCAGTTGCTAATTCTTTTACAGGTCCTCGAACACAATTGAAACGTTCATCCGTTCGCATTTGTTTAATGTACGATATTAATTTTAGTCCTTGATTGCCTCATTTATATTTCGGTTGGGATTTTGAAAAATTATTAGTATTATAACCACCAATATCGACGTATTTACTGTTCTCGCACGACGAGTATTGAAGCTATTACTGTTATTGTGTTTCGATGTAGTTTGAAAACGAGTTGGAGTTCATAGAAACAGAGTTGAGTTAGGTTTTCGTTGAACTATTTTAAACACGATGAAACTAGTGTAATCGAGTTGAATTCAAATTCAAAATTTCGAATGAAAAATATTTTTTTAAAAAATTGGTCGGCGCCCCTATGCGAGGCATAATCTGCTTAGTGGGTGTATCATTGAATAATGTCGATTAAATCGGGGAATTTCTCTAGAATCCAATGTTGAAACAATGTCGCTCTATGAGCCGAAGCAGAATCTTATTGGAAGAATAAATCATTGTTTGGATAATCACATTTTCCGGGAAGAACAACTTCCTTCATTGATGAATTTCAGCTAGAGCTTTCCTCTATCGGCAAATCTAGCATAAACCTCAACATATTTAGATTTTTTACTTATGGCAACAACTCGAGCTTCTAAGGGATGTGTTTTTGAAAAAATACTGTCATTTTGACGACTGTAAAATTGTTCAATAGTGAACAGCTTCTCATCGGCAAACATTTTTTTTTCAAGATTTTTTACCCTCGAATAGATTCAGTAATACTTTGCATTTTTAAAGTTGTGTGAGCTTCATTTTGTCCCTAGGTAGAAGGGTTTTTGGAGCTTGTACGAATAGTTGTAAACGTTTTCTTTGGGTATTTTTCGAAGTGTTTCTGGGTTTATTAAATTCCTTGATATATGACACTTCTTGATTCGCAGGTGTAGGTAAAGTTGACATTTGTTGACATTGTGGGACTGTAGAGTAATTTTATCGCTTTGAAGATTGTTAAATGTAGAAGACGAAGATTTTGAGTTGTTTTTTGCCGAATTTCCAGCTTCGAAAAATTCGATAATAGCGGAACGATTTTTTTTAGACATTTTAGAGATGATACAAATTTTATTTTAATCTAAAAAGCAGTTAACTATTAAATATTTCAGTAAATATCAATTTGGTTTCCTGGTTTGGGTACAGAGGATGCTTTGATCGAACTTGTGTATCCACTTCATGAAGGTATTACTAATTCTAGTACAGTACTCGGCCTGTTTGTATATGTTACTAAGGCTTTTGGTATGTCATATCATTGTATTCTTTTGGATACGCTAAGGAGTATTGGTTTTCGAGGTTGTATATTGAACTGGTTCTGTATTCTTAGAAAATTCTATCACGCCTTAATTGAATCCAGATTGCGTTTTGGTATTTGTTGCTGGGGTGGTACGTACATATTTTGAGACAATCAGACCATTAGTAATATCTTAAAAGTATTTATTGTAGTTATAGGTTGTTCCAGAATAAACGTAGTTCTTCCATTGAAACATTTTTTTGTTTTTAAGTTTATGAATATTTTGAAATTAGTGGGGAAAGTTACTTTAGTTGTCACAGCTATTTACTGCGTAAAACCTAAAAACGTCAAGTATTTCAACAAAAAAAAATCTTATTATTTTAAAACTACACAAAAAATTTGAAAAAGCATTCTAGGTGAGGAAAAAGTTCACCCCTTAAACACCTACTTAGACCGTGTCCGAAACCAGTGATAAATATTTTTTAGTACTAATTTTTGACATTTATTTTAAAAATATTCCCCAACGCTGTCCGAATTCTGTAACACTTTCCTCGTCTTACAAATAATCCTAATTCTTGTTTGCTTATAGGGAGCCAAGAAACAATCATAACAGGTTTAAGTATAAATAAAATTTCTAGGAGCATTCTTTCATGTTTAAGGAAAATTTCAAAATATGTAAGCCAGAAAAATTAAATGGACAGATACCAGTTTTACGTTTTATCCTATTTTCGATCAGAACCCTCAACGATAACTAAATTTATTTCGTCTTATTTAGGTTGCAGCTCACTTAGATACATTTTACTATTTTTAACAAATTTGATCAATTTAAAAAATTCTTCATCAAAATGTGTTGCAATACAGAGGTTATTTTTGAGCCAAGTGTAACGCCAATAATTTTGTTCCAAAGTTGTTTAGCAAGTTATTTTGTAAAGTTTTAGGATTCCAAATTAAAAAACGTTAGCCTTTGGAAACATTGTAAATTAATTCTGATAAAATGTGAATCATAGAATTTAGTGAAAATTACGCAACACGTTTAGATTGCATAAAATTTAGTGTTAAATGTTGAAAAATTCCAATTTTAACAACTTCAAATACTAATTACAAAATGTGATACATTAAGTGCGACAGATTCAATAGTTTTTGTTTAGAAAGTTTGTCTTACTTTTCAGTCAATCAACGAAATATTTTGTAAAGTTTAGCATTTGTTTTGCTATACGTCAAATTTCTGTTTTGTATAATTAGATCTAAGATGCTTCTTCTTATATGTGAATCCAAAACTGACAAAAATTCATCAATCGATCAAACAAAAATTATCTTACAGTCAATTAAGTCAATTATAGAATATAATCCTCTAGGCATAAAAGATCAAAGAAATTAAGACACAAAATCTTACTTTCACAAATATTCAAATTAAAGCATTCAATAAACTATAATTGTAATCGTAATTTTGTGTGCGGTTACATGAGTGCACAAAAGTACTAAAAACATTTAAAACAATTTTTTGTTTTTTCTTCACAATATTTTCAGTTATTATCATCGATCAATTTGGAAAATGCACTTTCACTATAAACACTACAAAATTGATTATTTCAATTGAACTAAAATATTAAATAACAAAAAAATTATGTTATGTGCGGACAATTCCGCCTCATTCTTTTAAAAGATCAAATTATATGCTATAAGATCATCCATCTCTATAGTAGATGTGTTAAATCTGATCTTTAAACGACGCATTATACATAACTTACTGAATAATAAATGAATAATTTTAAACACAACATTGAATTTATTTAAATTTTTTGTCGATTTGATGTTTAGATTTAACAAAAAAAAAAAACCCTATTGTATATATTGTGCTCCGTGTATCTTTAATGTCGCGTTAAATTCCCATAAAAAAAAAATTAACGCTGATCGCACTTTGTTCTTTGATTTCAATAAAAACTTAAAATAAAATTAATCAAAAAAACAAAATTTACTGAAAACTATAAAAATTAATTGTATTTTCGTTTTATAAACGTACCATTATTGTTTCTTGAATTGTTGTAAATTTTTCAATTACCGTTATACTTTCCAATACTTTTTTGTCATCGTATTTTTCCTTTGGCACAATGTCCAAATAGATTTCATCACAAATTGCTGCGATTTTTCGTATTGATGGGCTGAAAAACATAATTATATATGAATATTGGTATTACCTACATACGTTACGTAATTCATAAAAGTATGTTTACTTTAGTTTAATGTATAAGATCGGCAATTTACAATATATGTACATATACCGTTTTTATGTTAAAATTGGTAAAAAGTTATAAAGAGAAAATTTTAATGTAAAATTTTACGTGTTATTGACATATTCACATGACCATCAATTTAATTGATTAGTTAATTACACCAATCAAAAGTGAAAAGTATTTGAATCGGTGAGAATTTGGTTTAACGAGCACCCATAACTTTTTGTTTGCCAACTATAAAAATGTCAGCCTTCAAAAATCGGTCTTGAAAGTTTTCGGTTTTTATTGTTTGGGAAATTTATTTTTTCACGCATCCTAACACATGCGATATTATATTTAGCGTCTTACTTTAAACTATATGACATTTATAATTGTTGCGAATTGTGTTCGGTGCCATTTCTTGTTCCTAATTATTTCGAATAATTTTTGTTGGCTCGCAATGAAAACTTAGGATAAATTTTATGCAAATCGAAATTTATTTCTATCAGGTTAAACCACAAAGTCGCGAATCGTGTTTGGTAATATGTACTTGTAGTACCGAAATGTTTGAACAATTTTTATTATGCCGGAGTAGAAATTTTAGAATAAATTAAAATTCACATATTCTCTTCCTGCATGTGCCTCCCAACTTGTCAGGTACGATTTATTAATTTTTCTTGATTTGAGAGCTTTTAATTGGGTCGTAGTAAAAGTTTTAAAATAAATTTAAATAAGAAGGTCTTAGTTAGCAAGCCTAACTATAATTAGAAAAATATTCGTCAAAGAACTTTTAAATCATCTCTTTTGTTTCTTCAGCCATCATTGAAAATCCAACTTCAATTCTCGCTTCATCAAACAACGTTGATAAGCCGGTATCATCGCTCGTCGCTCGAACCATTACAATTAAAGTTTGTTCGTATTGCGCAATAAATCAACGATAGCAAGCAGTTTCTCGTCTGCACTTGTGTTCAAATTGTTTGCTTGATGGTTCTTATACTGCAGACTCTTGCGCAAACAATCAGGATGTCATAAGTAAATTTATTTCAAGTTCTATTCAAAATGTAAACGGTAAAACTGCTCAGTCGGAAGCCTCAAGCGAGTGAATTAGTCAGCCAGCTGCATCAAACATCTTTCACCCAGCTTTTGGCTCTATTAATTCAAATGATTCAGATAACAGAATCCAGTCAAAATGTCAAGTCATATTGGCCACAGCCGTAATACACGTATTAGACAAATACGGTTTACCCGTAGCATGTAGAGTACTACTTGATCGTCACAATTGCACTTCATTACAGAAAATTTGGCCCAACAATTGGGAGTTAAGCGCTTCAATATTCATAGCCCTATCGCTGGAATTGGAAACTGTGAGGTTAATGCCAAGGAATGTACGATTCTTGCAATTAAATCTTCAATTAGCCAATTCTCCACCACCATCGAAGCACTAATATTGCCTAGAATTACTGGACATCAACCAAGGAACTTTATTGATATCCACAATTGGCCACTTCCCCATAATATTTATAACATTTAGCGGAACCCAAGTTCAACTATCCACAAACAATAAACATGTTGATTGGGGCTGAGCTCCACTGTTCATTAATGTCGGAAGGACAAATAAAGTTCGGCGGTAATACGCCGGTATTGGAAAGCACAACCTTCGGTTGGATCGTCACTGGTAGATATACGTCGCCGCAACCAACTATCCATTGCAATATGGTCTCTACAGCTCCTAGTCCATCGTTGGAGCAGCTATTTCATAAATTTTGTGAACTGGGAAGACACGACTCTCCAACGAACCAATACACTTTCGAGTAACAAGAATGTGAAACATTTTTCCAAACGTACGCCTGCTTTCCGAGCAGAACCTTCTGTATTAGGAAACTCTAGGAATACAGCCATAAAACGTTTCCACCATCTAGAGCGAAAATTAGGTCGGGCCAGGATCTTCGAAAGGCTTACAATGAATTTATGGCAGAGTATGAGGAACTCGGTCACATGCAACCAGTCGAACTAAGTGATATTCAGCAACCACAATATTTTATCACAGGATTACTTTCATTTCCACATAATTCCAGTCGAGCCCGAAGTTCTAACCAAGATATTTGATCCTTTAGGACTGATAGGACCAGTAGTTATTTTAGGCAAAATTTTCATCCAGCAGCTGTGGAAACTAAAATCTCATTGGGACGAAGTTCTTCCATTCGAATACCAATCTCGATGGTTAAAATTTCGGCAACAGTTCTGTGATTTAAACAGCTTACAAATATCACGAAACGTTTTTCCATTTGAATCAATCAAAAAGGTACAACTTCATGCGTACAGCGACAGTAGTGAAGTAGTATGCGCGAAATCACGAGTGGCATCACTTTAAAGCTACCTCATTACCACGGCTACCATAATTCCTTGCACACCAGAAAATGTGTTCTACTGGACAGACTCAACAATAGTATTGTCCTGGATATCAGCTTCATCTTACACATGAAACACATTCGTGGCGAACCGGATTTCCAGAATACAGGATCTCACCAACAGGAATCAATGGAATCATGTACCAATATCTGAAAATCCGACTGACATGATCAGCAGAGGCATACTTTCCAGTCAGTTATGCAAGGCGACTGAATGGTTTCACGGCCCGACATTTTTACACCAACTACTACTAGAGTGGCCGTTTAACTCAAATCAACGTACCATTCACACCGATGTTCCCGAGCATCGTAATACAAAGATAATTCTTCTGGTATCTGAAACAAGTCCGTATTTTGTTGATGAAATAAGCCACAGACAATTATTTACGAAGTTACAACGAATATTTGCATATTGTCTTCGGTTCATCTCCAATTGTGCTAAATGCAAGTCTACCAAAAATAAAGGACTACTAACTATGAATGAATTAGATAGCTCCTTACTAGCACTCGTGAAGAATATTCAATCCATTTATTTTATTGACGAAATTATAGAATTGCAGAAAAACAAAGAAGTTAACCGAACTAGTCGTCTACGCTCTCTCAGTCCATTCATGGACGTCCACCCTATCCAAGTTTAATCCATTTACTAATATGCTAATGTTTTATTTACATTTGAAAAATTTACACGTTGCACCACAAGTACTGCTAGCCATTAGTAGACAACGATTTTGGCCAATTGATGGGACAATTGTAGCTCATCGTACAGTCAACAACTGCATTCGGTGTTTTAAGGCCAAGCCAAGAAGTATTGAGCATCTCATGGGAGACCTTCCTGAAGAACGCGTCACACCAGCTGGACCATTCTTTACCGCCGGAGTAGATTTCTGCGGCCCAATACACATATCGAATACGGGGGAAGACACCAACCAAAGCATATATTGCCATATTTATATGTTTCACGACACGGGCCGTTCATCTATAGAGACCGTGAAAGACCTTACCTCGCATGCTTTCATCGCCGCACTAAAGCGGTTTATTGGACGACGCGGCTTATGTAAAACTATATTCTGCGACAACTCCACGAACTTTGTCAGTGCAAGATCTGAGCTCCGAGAATTATACGACATTTTCCAGTCTCAATCACATCATGATAATCTCCAACAGTGGTGCCAAGAAGATCGAGTAAGATGGAAACGAATTCCACCCAAAAGTTCACATTTCGGCCGTTTATGGGAGGCAGCAGTGAAGTCGGCCATATATCATCGACCTTATTATTAAAATCGAAGCTGTACTGAACTCGCGCCCACTTACCCCAATATCGTCGGACCCAAATGATCTAGAGGCGTTAACATCGGATCATTTCCTAGTGGGTGGACCACTCTCTGCCATAATCGAGCCCGATGTGAAGGATGTCAAAGTCGCATTATCAGCTAGATACGGTCATCTTCGAAAGCAACATCAGCAATTTTGGCATAGATGGAGTTCTGAGTACTTAAATCTGTTGCAGCAACGACACAAATGGTCAACAAAAAAGCGCGACTTATCAATAGTTGGTACAGCTGAAAGATGAAAACTTACCTTGTTTAAAATGGTCAGATAACTGACGATAGTCAGGTGCACGATGCCACGACCCATAAACAAACCTAAGCGCTTTATTTTGAACACTCTGGATGACATTTTTCCGGCTAATAATCGGTAAGTCAAATCATGCCGGTGCCACATACGTAATAATAGGTCTTATGTTTAGCTTGTAAACTAGGAGTTGTTAAGTTCGTTTAGAACACTATTTTGGCAAAGTAACGGGAATAGAAGGTGAAAAGCCATAGGCCCATATCTGTATTTCTCCTAAGATCGTCAATGTGTGCGCTGAATTTTAAATGTTTATCTAGTGCACACCCAAATACTTTATTTTATCACCTACTAATAGCTGCTGATTATTTATCAAATACAGGAAAGGCCTCATTAAGTCTATTACGATGGTTATATGTAAAGCAATTGAGTATTAGATGAATTTATTTCAATGTTCCATTTATATAAGGATTTTGGAAATTTTTGGATCCTAAGACAACCTAAACCCAAGTATCCTTTGTTACCGGCCTAGGGATATCGTGCGTGAAGATTACGTAAAGTAATGAACCCAGCACTGAAACCTGAATTAAATATGCTTATTTGATAGATACCAGGGCGGGGCATATCCCCCTTTTAATTAGTTTGTATAATAGGGCAACATGCCACACAGAGTAAAAAGCCTTCTTAATGTCTATTAGTGCAATAGTTGAGATCTTTCTGCAGTTTTTTGCTTTTTTTGAATTGATTATAGTTAATCTCATGACTGCCACTGTAGTGAAGCTTTGGTGGACAAACCCAAACTGGTAATCTGGGATTAGATGTCTGCAGGAGTCCAGCAACCTGCATGAAATAATCCTTTCTGCAGTATTGCTCAATCCGCTTAACAGACAAATGGTCTTGTGTGCTAGGTTTCAACGGTTTACTAGTTTTAGGGGTAACTATTACTTTAGATATCTTCCATGCATAAGAAAAATATGCAAATTGGAATTTGGCGAGATATTTTTAATAGAACGATTTGAAATATCATTAATACCAGGTGTTTTTTAATTTTTGAGCTTACGGACAAAACGACCTCATTAGAATTCGTTGTAATGCTCTCAATGCTATCATACAAGAATGGGGCAGGATATGACTGAGCAAAACTATCAACCTCATTGTTTATTTGGCAATTTATAATATGGTCAGAACCACTGAAGACCGCCTCATAGTATTCCGCCATTTTGTTTGCAATAACTGAGGGATCAATCAATGATCGGACCATCCTGATCTTCTAAGACAACGCTTTTATTTTTGTTTTTGGGCAAGATTGTTCTTATGGCCTTATATAAATTAGATCTATCTGGCGTAATATTGTTTAGTTTTTTAGTGAAGTCATCCTGCCAAGTCTTACTGATTTTTAGATGAATTTCGTTGGTTACCCGATTTATCAGAGTGATTGAAAAAATTGTAGGAGCCTTCCGCCTCCTATTTCTTACGAAATTTCTGAGTTTGATAAAATTAAGTATCACAGGCGACATTGTTTTATCATTTATTTCGCAGACTATTTTGGGGACAGAGCTATTAAAGGTATTACTGACAATTTTGGTGAGTTTAGATACACCATGACCAATATCATTAATGGATTTGATCTTTATTTTGTTTAGATTAAATATTTTATAACGAACTATATTGTTAAAACTATCCCAGTCCTCGTTTTTTATAGCTGGTGCGCTGATACTCATATTTTGGCGAAAAATATTGAAACTTTCAGAAACTTCAATTGGGAAATGGTCAGAACAAAATTCATGTAACACTGCTACTTGTTCCTTAATTACATTTTTGAAACCACAATGTCAAAACAGCATTGCCTCTAGTGTATACTGAGGAGGGATCTGTGGACAATTTGCTTCGCAGTATTCCAATACTGTTTTACCGTTAAGGTTGTAGCTGTCACAATTCCAAAAGGAATGTCGGGCGTTGAAATCTTCGCAAAAAACAACTCTGTCAGCTAAGCTTAATAGTTTAGTGAGAACCGAGGTGATTATTTTACGAAAGTCGATGGAAGTTAATAGCAACGAGTTTATGCCACATATATCATCCATAGCTTGGAGCCGAATGAGTAACTGAGTCATTGATTAGTAGAGCAGTGCCCCCCGAACTGCGCGACTTTGGTTTTGAATCTGTTCTATAAACAGTGAAATTTGGGATTCTTAGATTATGGCAGGCCGACAATTTAGTTGCGCTAAGGCAAGCAAGAAGAGGCCTGTTTTGGTTTAGAAGAACCAACAATTTCTGACGACGCGTGAGACTAATGATGCTATTACAATTTAACGCCAGAACTTTCATTTTAGAAATTGGCATACAAAGTTCAAATACATCGCTTTATGATCGGCAATGTACTGAACCACATTTACTTTAGCGAGAAATCCTGATACATGTCTAGTTAGATCAAAAAAGCTAATCCCAAAGAGCTGCCGTGACATACCCAAAAATTCACTTAAGTCACCCGGTTCCCCAATAGAATTCACCATCCGCGACGTGAAACCTAGTGGAACACTACCTGAGGCAACCGAAATAGGATCGTTATGTCTATAATGGTCAGAGAAGGATACTCTTGATCTGATAAAATTTGACTCAAACGGCCTCTGCACCCCAACCTTAGATCGTTTATCTGATTTTAAATGATTATTAGATTTGCTTAGCTTACTTAAATAATTTTTTCTCTCCTGGCATCCTGACTAGCTCGCCACATGCGGATACATCCACAGTTTGCACATTTCGATTTGGTTTCGAGCTGCTTCGTCAATCCGGCCTCATTTCCCTGGTTTGTGTTGAACGGCACGTTTTACGCATTTATATTACGTATTGCAAAATGATGAGACATGGCTAAATAGTTGGCATTTACGGCATTGAGTAACAGCCTGTTTTCATTTTGCTGCCCATTGAACTTTGAACCAATGATTTGTTTGACTTCAGCTTTTATCGTGACTGGTTCAAAGATAATTGTGAAGCTCGGGATCCTCACTTGATTATCAAGACCATCTAAGCCAGTTGTTTTTTTGGCCATAGAGTATACGTTAATAACTTTATAACCTTTATCGGAATGATTCTTTTTGATAACTTCAACATGTATTCATCTCGCTATCATCACTTAAAGACTCTGGTTTTTTGCCGAATAGGTAAAGAATTGTGTGTTAGCCTCTTTGAGCTGGCAGACTATATCTTGGTATTGAGATTCTTGATTGGCGTAAATTATTTTGCTGTTACTAAGAACTTTAATTAAAGTGCCCTTGTACGGGTTTGTGATGTCTCTCAGCAATCCTATTTATTTACTGTCGTATCCTTATCCTCCGTATCGACATCAAGATTTAGATTGTTTAAACGTCCTTCAGAGGACCAAGAAACGCATTTAGAAATGCATTGAGAACGTGAAGACCTTGGAGATAAGAAGCATTCAGATGCCTATACAAATAGATCCATGCAGACATTAGCAGGAAGTGGTCACTTCCTCAACTTGCCAACATTACATTAATATCTGTTGGTGATAAACCAATTAATGAATTACTATCATTAGCTGACAGAATACATGAAGCGTCACTTTGCAATAAGAATAATATTTCTGAAGTTAGCCAATCCAGCCTCAATGCACAAAATCAAGCATTTGGCTTATTACACGTAACAGATTTTGAAAAGCGGTTAGCTAACATTGAATCGATGCTATTCCAAATGACTACACGGGAACAACAACGTCCATTTTGACCACGCCACCAGACCCGTATCGCAAACGTTGTAGATCTCGAAGTAGGGGTCCAAATAATTTTGTGTATTGGTACCATAGAAAATTTGGTGATCGTGCTCAGAGATGCTATTGTAAAAATTCTAGTTCGACACAAAATTTGCAATCGACAAATAACCCAAAATAATTTAATCGACTGTCGCAACGACGAACAGGCGATTTAATTTCGGTGGTCGCTTAATAATTCGAGACACTAATAACAACTTATCGTTTCTTATTGATACAGGTGTCGATCTATAGATCATTCCGTTTAAAAAATCTTTTCGTAATAGTTCACCTCGAGACGACGATTTAGTTTTAACAGCAGTTAATTGTTCTTTCATTAATACGTGTGGCACGAGATTGTTGAACGATAATTTAGGATTGCGTTGTGTGAACAGATTTTTTAAACAAGTTTGGATTGCTGGTTGATATTAAATAGAAACGACGAGATTAATTGACTTTGAGACCACTCTGTCGGTTAGAGCATTTACAGTCGATAATACCACACCAACTCCATTAAGTTTTGTAGTAAACAATAATTTTTCTGAAATTTTGAAAGAATTTCCAAATCTTTCCGCTCCAAATTATAATGCAAAAATTAATCATTCAGTTGTGTATTATATTCCAAGCCACGAAGACTAAATCCAACCAAGTATAAAGCTGCTTTAATTGAATTTAGACACATGGTTGAGTTGGGTATTTGTAGGCCTTCTACCTCAAAGGGTTTCATCACCATTACACATGGTTGCAAAGAAACAAAGGTCTGACTGGCGTCCTTGCGGTGATTATCGCAGGTTGAACGCCATCACTGTGCCCGATCGTTATCCGCTACCACACTTGCAAAATTTTTCCATTTTCTTAAACGACTGTAGGGTATTTTCAAAGGTTGATCTTGTAGCCCCAGATGATACTTTTAAGACAGTCATAACAACACCATTTGGGTTATATGAATATACGCGAATGCCTTTTGGTTTGCGAAATGCGGCCTAAACCCACCCAAAGGAAATATGTGATTTATATTTCGCATTTGCTTATATAGATGATATTTTAATCGCAAGCAAAGATGAAATTCAAAACAGGTTATCTGAATACAGTGTCACTATTACTATTACAAAATGCGTATTTGGTACACAAACGCTTGAGTTCTTCGATCATAAAATAGCATCAAATGGAATTTTTCCTTCTGATTAGCGAATCGAGGCTATTCGAGGTTTTGCTTCACCCATTTCGATTTATCGGAATAATACATTTTTATCATCGGTTCGTACCGCAACTAGCCATAAAGCTAGCACCACTGCATTCCCATCTCAATGCATTTAAAGAGTGAAACGCGCTATGCAATGTTAGTTTATTAGCTCTCAATTGAAGACGCTATAGTAAGTTTGACAACTGATGCTTCGAACATTGCTGTAGCTGCGGTCATTCACGAATTAAATAATAAAGCATGTGAACCTTTAGGATTTTACTCCAAAAAGATTTCCTCAGCGGAAATTAAGTACTCCGCTTTTGACAGTAAGTTGTTGACAGTGTATCAAGCTGTGAAGCATTTCAGATTTTTCTTAGAGGATCGAAATTTTACCGTATACACTGACCACAAACCATTGACACATGTTTTATCATCAAAAACTGATCGTTCTCCTAGACAAGCAAGGCATTTGGATTATACTAGCCAACTAACGTCTAATATATGTTACAATACGTTTCGGGTAATGAAAACTCTGCCGCTGATGCTTTATCCAGAATAAATGAAACACAATTATGTACCGTGAATAGTAAATTGGTTGAAATCTTTGAAAAATTGGTGGAAATCTCTTTTGTTAAATCCTAATAACACAATCCCTTCGTATAAGCTGGAAAAAGTACTCGACATCAAAATTTATTGTGATACTTCCACCGGAACCCATCGCCCTTACGTAGTCGAATCAATGCGACGACACATATTTGAAAAATTACATTCTCTTTCGCATCCAGGAATCAGAGGTTCTCGAAAATTAATATCATCTCGATATTTCTGGCCAAATCTTAAAAAGGATGTTGGTTTATGAGCAAAATCGTGTATATCCTGTCAAAAAGCTAAATTACATAAGCACGCACGATCCGAATTTGGTCGACGCAACCGATATTTTAATTCTTCACAATAATCATCGTAATTGTATCTTGGCTGTTGAGGTCGTTTGATTGAACTTAGAATGTTTGGCTTTGGCTTGAATCCGTGAATTCCAGTAGAGGAATGGGTAGTTGAATTATGTGTAAATGTGGCAAAATGAATCTACTGATCCCAATATAACAGGTCGGATTGGGTGTAATTTTTAAAGTATTCACCCAAAGTTCTCTGTGAACATTGAAGGGATCAGTTTGATTGCGGATGGTAAGCCATAATATTATATTATTTTTTAGATCCAAAAATTTGCAAACTTTGGTGAATATATGAATATATGAAGTTACTGCCCTGGTCGGTTAAAATATGTACTAGTAGGTGAACCGAATTTACAAATTAAATTTTCTACAAAAGCTTTTGCGATTCGAATCATGAGATTCGAGTGATGCTGCAATTAAAAATTTTGGTAAGTCATCCATCATGGTTAATAAATAACGACCGCCTGTATGTGTAATTTGGCAATGGTCCAACAATATCAAGCAAGATGTTTAAAAACGGTGAATTCGAAGTCGATGTTATTTTTAACGGGCATTTGGTCAAACGGGATTATTTATTTTCAGGCTTAACTCGCACTTGCGGATACATTTCAATTTTTGTCATCATTTTCAGAAAATCCTCTATTCCTCTCTATTCCTCTAATTCCTTTAGAATACGAGTTATATCCTTTTCATCAGAAATTTGAATAATCTTATCACGATTTAAATTAGCCACATTGGGTATATTGGTATTTGTAATGTCCTTGAAGAAGGACTGATGGTAGTATTTTGAGTAACAGCTTTTGACCAAGAACGCGTAACTACCGATATATCTTTACAATTCGCCTCTTCGTCACCTGGAGAAATGGAACGGCTGAGTGCATATACATACTAACACATTTATACACAATTTTGTAATCGTGCTCATCCATTATTATTCTCCAACGAATCAAATGATGAACTCTTATATAACCATATGAGAGGCTTGTGGTCCGTTATGTGATCATTTAAATTGACTCCGTAAACAACCACGTCGTCATGGTAGCCGAAACATCGAATGCCATTTAATCCTGAAAGAACCGTGTCGATGAGCCCTTGAAAGGTTACCGATGCTCCTTTTAAACCGAAAGGCATACGCAAAAAATGGAAGTGACCACGCTCGGTACTAAATGCGGTTTTTGTTACATCATTTGGAGCTAGTGGAATCTGATGATAATCGTTAGCTAGATCCAATGTCGAAAAATAATCGGATTGACCTAATTATGTTACCATATGAGAATATGGTATCATGTATACAGTCATTTCATTTAACCGTCGAAAATCTATTACGATTCTCCATTTCTTTTCTTGATCGGATGATTTCTTATAGGTACTATTAACAATGGTGAGTTCCACGGACTAACAGAATTTTCAATTAAACCATCGTCTATCATTTGTTGGACTTGAGTATTTATTTTAATTTTTGTAGAAAAGGTAATCGGTAAGGTTTTATTTTCACTGGACGAACAGTTGAACTAATAGTATTTCATGATATGTTGCCGATGTCGTAGAAAGTTGATTCACCAGGTAAGAAAAAAACATCTCTAAAATAGAATTCAGCTCCTCGTCATTAAGATTGTCTGTATTTATTAATGAATTTAATAGTTTGAAACGATACTCTATAGGGTCTTTATTTGATAACTGATTAGCGAGATAGATGTCATAATTGTTCAATGATTTTGGGTTAATCGAAAAATTCTTCATAATTACATTCGAATTATTCATGTTTAACATAGAAACTAACCCATTATGATTTTGTATACTGACTATTGATCCAGCCAAAAACACACCCTTAACATCCATCTTGAACCACGTTGAATGACACTTTAACAAACTTTTCTACACGTGCTGGGATAATTATATCTGGTTTTAAAATTATTTGGTTTGAGGAATTTGGCCAAATTTCAATATGCTTTTTGGCATTATCGCACCTATATGTCAATTAAAAACTTATACGGAGTTGACTTAATAATATCCAAATTAATTGAAACGAATTTTTTAATCCATGATATTCGTCAAAATAAGAACATACGATTTTATATCAGAAACAGTACTAAATTCAGATAATTCGCAAGAACTGTTATCAGTAAAAGAACATTGTGAATTTAAAAGATCTAAAATATCGACTTCGCAAGTATGGAAAGAGCGCAATTCTAGAGCTTGTTTACTCGGCCAGACGTGCTTGGCCCTGATTGAGTATATACTTAAGTTTTCCGAATTTATTTTATTATCATCGTTAGAATTGGGCACTGTATTTATTAGTTCAGAGCTGATATTATTTCTTGTAAGGCAATCATTGATAAGGACCTTCTACGACAATATACCTATAGTATAATGATACTTGTCGAATGGCTTGATTAGGTGTAGGAGAATTCACGATTGATTTTGCTGTATTGGTTCTGAAATTAGTTGGATTTTGAGTCCACGTAACATTTTGATTTTGATAAGAATTTTTAATATTTGAAGTTTGTGGAGTTCCTTGCTTGTTACATAATTGGCATTTTATCAATTTTAAAGAATGTTGTAATGGCAAATTATTTGATGATTCACTAGAATAAATTGTGTCTTCTTCTTCAAGCAAGTAGCTTCGAAAATTGTAGCCAACTTTCGCGATTTCAAGATAATTTTGATATGATCTCTTAAACCTTTGATAAATGTATTAAGAGCTGTTGTACACAATTTGTAACTTTTATTTAAATTATGCACAATACAAGTAGGTACATTATCTATGTATAATATATATTTTTTATTTTAGTTACTGGATTTTTATAACTTGTAATTTTTTTTTGACAAATTTTACCAAGAACCAGGTTCCAGAATTACCGGTAAATAATTCTAAAAACTTTTAGAAGATTATTGTGGTTTTTTCGTACTAAACTCGAATTTAGTCTAATTTTATATAGGCAATTAAATTTGTTTTAACAAATCACAACGCAAAGTAGTTTTTGTAATTTGAATAAAATGAATTACCAAAAAATAAAAAAAGTAGGAATCTAGGAGACCGAATTTACCTTTCCAATCCATCATAATAATTTCCGAATATTATCTGAATTTTATTGTGCTAAGGTACTAATTGTTATCAGTTTAAGAACCGGTTTTTATCTACGAAAATTGATAGATTTTGGAAAAAACAATAAGCTAAATTAAATCATTTCCATAAATAGCCCAATTCATCTTCAATTAGGTTACAAATCATTGTAAGTTTAATTTCGAAGCAAAAATTAATCTGCAGACCTTTACCATAATGTATATCCAAAACCAAGTTGAGACTTACTTTTTAATACTTTTTTCGAGCGGCTTCTTCATAATCACTTTAACCTCATAGTGTAGCAAATAATTCCTCTCCTGCACGAAATCCAATTTTTTCTGCTGGAATTCAATCAGTTTCTGTTTATTCATAAAAAACGCATCAATATTTTCAAAAACCCGATCGTACGTTTGCTTCAACAATTCATAATACCACAATGTCTTGTTGTGATGCAACAAATATGAAAAGGAATGAGATTTCAAATATGTTAAGCCCTATAAAGAAAACCGAAAATGTTTTATTATTAATTACAAAAACGGATTATGTTATTTAGTAAAATGTAGTTTCTCACCCTTTTAAATAAAACAGGATTAGGCGGTACCGGATTTATTTTATCTAAATTCAGAATTATATTTTCCTCATAATATGTCTTATAAGCAAATACATCAAATTCCAAATTCTCATCAACCACCGGATTCATTTTGAAAATTTCAAATGGTGTTTGTAAAGAACCATCTGACTTTCGAAATATTAAATCGTTTTCATTACGCCAATCGATATTCATCAATAGGAAATAATATGTTTGCATTTTAATTCGTAACTCCAAGTGGTTATGTAGGTTAAGAATATTTTCCTTAGTTCTATTTAGATTACTGTCTAGTTGTTGTTTTTCACATTCCAGTTGATGAGTTTTTGCCTGCATTGGTCCTAAATTGGCGATTGCATTCATTGCTCTGTCATTATAATCGTATCTTAGATTACGAAATAGATTTTCACAATCCTGCAAATAACGTAGATTTATAGCATAATAAATTTTAATATTTTTATAAAAAGCTTTTCATTTACCGTCTTAAATTTATCGAACTCATCCAAAAAATGTTCTTCAATATTTTGTTTACGTATTAAACTCAATAAATTCTCCCTGATATAGAACATTATGAATTTTTTTCTGGTAATTTCCCGGAATAATATTGTATCGCTGAAAATTACAACAACAATGTTTAGAAAACATAATAATAATCATAAAAATAAAGCAGGAAATTTGATTTATGGTTTATTTTGCATTAAACATAAAAAAATTCCAGAGGATATTTTATAAAGAGTAGCGCAGCAACGGAACGGAACCGTATCCAATATTTTCCCATTAAATTATTTTTCATTTCACATATCCGTCTGTATACCAAAGTATACAAATTGGTAATTCGTAAAATAAATAGTCTCGGTTCATAATAGCAAAATTATTCTTATGTCTCCATGTGTATATGATAAACAAGATACGATGAGATGCGCGGAAAAGATATCGATGAGTAGATATGAATTTATCACAGTTTGAGATAAACAACAAAATAATTTTAATGAAGCTTGGGGGATCTTATCATGGTTAAAGAGTTGATTTTCTAAAAAAAAAAAAAAAATACACAAAAAGGGTTGAATGGGACTTATATTTAAAAGTTTCATTATTAAAAATATTGCTACACGAAAAAGGGTATCAGATGATACAACATTTTCTATTTTTTTGTATAAATCAATTACGGCTTTAATTAAAAAATTATTAAAATGTTTAATTATTATTTAACTGGAATGTGGGGAGAATTATTTTCAACTTGATAAAGGTTTTGATTAATTATTTATAAATAAAGATCTTAAAATGAAATTGGGGGAAAGATTATAATAGACATATGGCTTAGAGTTTCATGAAGTCTAATTGTAATATCGTTACAATGAAAAAGATACTCGTACAATTTATTTGCTTGAATTACCAAATTACCTCATAAGTTGCTTATCTATATTATTTGCTCGCATTTAATCATTGTAAAAATTAAATTAAAACCTCACATTCGCTAATCAAGAGTCATCTAAAAGAGGTAAATCGGAGGTTTTATTCCGAAATTTCAATGTGAATATGTAATTCAACTCTATGCAAATTTCGGTAAGTTCAAAAAACTAAAAGTTTCATAAAAGATCGAAAATATCAATTTATCGTTAATTTCGATACAACTCTCTACTCCTTAAAATTTCTGCAAATTTTGAGTAATAACATTAAACACGAATAGGCTCGAATAATATCAAAAACCTGGAAAAATTTTAGAATCCTTGCATAATTTCGAAATTCGCAAAATATCCTCTAATAATCACAAAAAAATTGAATATATCACTAATTTCGAATAACTTCGATGCCAAACATTCCAACGCTATTCAAATTTGAAAATCTAGTTTAAACCAAAAAAACCAAAATTTCCTAATTTCGAAAATCTCATCATTGTAGTATCATGTAATATTGTGCTATATGCTTAACCATTTCAAGCGAAACTCAATTAATATCGAGCAGGCTTACAAAATTAAAATAATCTTGAAAAATCTGAGTGCTGAATATCGAAAAAATTTGAATAACCTAGGGACATTATTGCGAGGTATTTTGGCGAATTTTTTGTGAAAACGGTCCAGTTTGGTGCGTTACAGTGTAAGAAAATATTGCGGTAAAGATTACAAATTGAAACGTGGTTAATCGTAAAGGAGATAATGCGGTAAAAAGTGAAAAATTGAAGCGAGTGTAAGAAAATAATGCGGTAAAAAAAGAATTGAAACGTGGGTAACGGTAAAGGAAATAATGCGGTAAAAAAAAAAAATTGAAACGTGGGTAACGATAAAGGAAATAATGCGGTAAAAATTGAAACGTGGGTAACAGTATAGGAAATAATGCGGTAAAAAATGAAAAATTGAAACGTGGCCAACGATAAACAAAATATTGCGGTAAAGAATAAAAATTGAAACGTGGGTAACGGTAAAGGAAAAAATGCGATAAAAAGTGAAAAATTGAAACGTGGGTTACAGTGTAGGAAAATAATGCGGTAAAGAATAAAAATTGAAACGTGGGTAACGGTAAAGGAAATAATGAGGTAAAGAATAAAAATTGAAACGTGGGTAACGGTAAAGAAAATAATGCGGTAAAAAATGAAAAATTGAAACATGGGTAACGGTAAAGGAAATATTGCGGTAAAGAATAAAAATTGAAACGTGAGTAACGTTAAAGAAAATATTGCGGTAAAGAATAAAAATTGAAATGTGGGTAACGGTAAAGTAAATAATGAGGTAAAAAGTGAAAAATTGAAACGTGTATTACAGTGTAGGAAAATAATGCGGTAAAAAAAAATTTGAAACGTGGCCAACGGTAAAGAAAATAATGCGGGAAAAAGTGAAAAATTGAAACGTGGGTAACGGTAAAGGAAATAATGCGGCAAAAAATGTAAAATTGAAACATGGATAACGGTAAAGAAAATAATGCGGGAAAAAGTGAAAAATTGAAACGTGGGTAACGGTAAAGGAAATAATGCGGCAAAAAATGTAAAATTGAATATTGTTCTCGTGTCGTATGGAGGCGCACGATGTTTTGAATTTTTAAAAGTTGAATATTGTTCTCGTGTTTATGTTTCGCACGATGATTTGAGTTATAATGGTTAAATATTTGTTTTGTGTTAACTTGTAATTATGTTTTGACTTGGAATTATAAGTAAAGAATCCAGTAAAAGGACTGGCTAGCACTAATATTTTTTTCAGTTTAATGAGGAAAAGGATTCCAAGTAGTCGAATCAAGAACGTTTATATGTTATTCGAGAAAGCATACTTGCGGTATCGACAAGGCAACATCTTGGTCACGAGCGGCGTTTACATTGAATTAGAAGGAAGATTTATTTCTGCAATGGGTAAAATCCAGGATAGGATCGAGAAGCAAGTTGGTATTGGGCAAGGTGGTAGTTGCTCGACAGGAAAAGTTTGCAGAGATCAATTAACCGCGGTAATTAGAATGGAACCTAGTGGGCCCCCTAGGGTAGGGAAGTTTAACGGGGTGATGTTCATGATAAGGGCTATGACCCAATCACCAAGCTTGACATTGGGTTCATGGCAACTTACGCGTGACAATTATGAAGCAGCATGGGAAATTATGATGAAAGCATACAATGCCAATTATCATGTTAGCCATAGCATCTTGGGAACAATGTGAAACTCATGATTCTTTGCGGATGATACTAGACTCCTTAAATGGTGGAATCAGATAACTGGAGACTATTGCAAAGCGGGAGCAATTGTGGGATCCATTATGGGAATTTGGATCCATTACGTAAAACAACGGTTACCTAAGTACACATTGGATGCATGAGAGCAATATCGTAATCAGGTTGGTGAAGGCCGCCTGCCAACACTGGACCAACTTGGGAAGTTTTTGGATATCAAATCAAACACAGGAAGAAAAAAATTAAATAACCTAACAGTTACATAAAATAAACAAATATTAAATCAAAGTATTAATGAAGAATAATAAAATAAAAGTTTGATTGCTGGTACGCGTTGTTAAACCGAAAAAATCATCTTTGGGAAGGCAACCATCCGTAAGCTAAATGACACTAGACCCAGTAGGGGAAAATTACATAAGTCGTACCGATGCTTAAATCGTACCTCAATGATTTCACAAATGCTTTCCCCGCCATACAATTGGCACATTGTATAGTTATACTGATCGGCTTTACTTATGCGAGTAGACAGTGCGCATCTGCGTTTCAATGAATTTAGCATGTTTCTGGTAGACAAATTCATTTATGTGTGACGAAGGTCCTAAGGTAAGAAAACACTAGTTAAATACATGTTTGCCTCTAGCAGTTTTGTGTGTGTGTTTCCAATTTTTTTCAAAATAGTTTTGGGGTTTCATGAACTGACATGACTTAAGTAGTAGGTAGTACGACTTAAGTTACTGGTTTCCTTAGTCGTACCCTAAAATAATGATTTTCCGCAACATTCGTTACAGAAGAAGATACATTCCTTCTTAGATTTATTTTAACGCAAATAATAAATTTGACCAATTGTAAGTACATGTATACAAAAAAATACAAATAATTCATTTATTCACAGCTAAATACATTGTATATACAGCATCCTGCATTTTTTACAAGCCAGATATAAAAAAATAATAATCAAGGCATTGGCTACAATTCGTATACTGCATTTTTTTTTTATAATAAATAAAAAGCAAGGTGTCCTAGGTAGTGATTGCAAACCGGTTTTTCCGGTTACCGAAAACCCGTTTTTTTTATATTTTACGTCACCGAAAACCCGGTTTTATTATTCTTGAAAACCGGTTTTATTAATTTATGAAATAGTGTATTTTATTGAGAAATTTACAACAACAATTGCACGTGACAAGAGTTAATAAACTCGAACAAAAAATTTGAGTTATTTAGTTGGAGCTCGAACAAATAAAATACGTAACTATTGAATGAAAAACAGGAGTAGTGGAAGAAATATATGAACCACCAACAGCGGATGTGATGAAGAATTTATTACAAAAAGCAATTTACCACCAATTGACAGTTTAACCACAGAAAGAAGATGATTGATTTCAAGCGATTGAATGCCGTCAACTTCTCAGATTCTTAACCGATTACGGACATCTCTCAAACGATCGTGAATCTTGGAAATTCTAAGTTCATCACCACAATCGATCTAACTCGGGATTCCACTAAAATCAAAATGAAAGAGCCCGAAAACCTCCTTCTCAAATATGAACGGGAATTATGAATTTTTGAGATTTCCCTTTCAGCCTAAAAATGCATCGGCTATCTTCCAGAGAATGATAGATGACTTGTTGAAGGAATTTATTGGCAAAACCTGCTACGTCTACATTGATGACATAATTGTTGTCGGATTGAAACCCGAGAAAAAACATCTAATAAATACTGAGAAAATACTCTCTAAACTTGAAAAGGCCAATCTACAATTTGGTCAAAATGGAATTCTTTAAAACGGAAACTGAATTCCTAGTTTTATCATTACGAACCAAAGGATTAGAGTCAAATCCAAAGAAAGTAGCTGCTATTAAAAATAAAAATCCCTGAGCATCTGAAGAAACTAAATCGTTTCTCGAATTGAAAATAGACTATATGCGTTTCATTAATGATTTTGCAAAAATAGCAAAACTTTTGATAAATCTTACAAGAGTCGAAACCACTTAAGTTAAGGCGAACCAATCAAAGTTAAAATTAATATAGATCAAAAACAGATTAAAGCATCTTGTTATATTAAGAAGAATTTTAACCATTCAATCTGACCACCGATGTCTCAGACACGGCAAAAGGAGCCATCCTAGGCCAATTACGTATATTACGAGATTTTTAAACAAAACAGAAGAGAATTATGCAGTAAAGGAAAAAGAAATGTTGGCAATAATTTGGTCTTTGGGCGACCTGTCGAATTACTTATATGGGGCGACGAAACTTAAAATCTTTACGGACCACCAACCCTTGACCTTTGCTGGCTGATGCTCTATTAAGTTCTTGGAACTGGAAGCAAACACGTTGCTCACTGAGGGAACAATTTACAGTGCCGAAGAAGATTCTACAAGGCAAATACAATACTGCGAAGCACCAATCAATGCGTTCAAGAATCAAATTATACTTAAAAGAGGCAAGGATAAACCTCACCCATCCCATAAAATAATACGAGAAAAATTAATCCGGAATATGATCAACGGGATAAAAATACCTGAGGAATTTATACAAATCCTACAAAAAATCTTTAAGAAACACTTCGCCAGTTATAAAATCGCTTAACTCAAAGAATAGTTACGGATATCTGCAATGAGGAAAACAAATTCTCAATTTGAGGAACACAAAAGACTGCAAAATCCTGTGATACTTACAACATCAATAAGTGTGATAGACGTCCAATTCTAGTGCACTAAACACCCATTTCGATGTATCCAGAAGAAATAGTCCTCGTTGACATAATATAAATTAAGAACGAGAAATTCTTATCATGTGTGTATAAATTCTCAAAATTTGCGAAATCGTTTAGCATCAAATATAAATCCATACCACATGTTAAGAGATAAAATAATTAAAGCATTGCGCTATTTTATCGTACCCAAAATGCTTGTAATCGACAATTAAAGAAGCTTCATAAGCCCTTACCTAAAAACCTTAAGAGTCGAAATGTACCTAGCACCTTCACATAGAAGTGGGGTAACCAACGCAAAGTTTGCTCAAAATCAATGGTGCATCATGAAAATTATATACAAATAAAAAAAAAATCTTAACAACAAATTCGTATTTCTATGCCAAAAAGCTTCCTTCCACCATTAATTATGTAAACATTTTCTTTTCATAATCTCAGTGTATCCAAGTTTACATTTACACAAAATCAATAATGACATTAGACGTAAAAACAAGCTTAATAAATTAATCGCAACCTTATTGCCCTACAAAACTTTACTAAAGGCAAAATGAAAACTAAAAAACTTCCACACATCATACTGCTGCTGCTGAAAATGGCTCGTTAATCGATTTTTCGTTTTTTTTTTAATACTCCTATACAATCTTTATCGTTATGGTGCTTTAAGAATATTTAATAACAAACATAAAAAAATAAACTTAGTAAAAAAGTTGTAACATAAACAAAATTGTGAAAGATACGATATCCTGATATCTTTGCCTTGTATTAATATTTATCCTACTTAAACAGTAAGTGTATATGGTATACTATATACCCAAAAGATATTTAAACTTACGTTTTAAAACAAAACTTTTTAACTGGAGGACGATATCGTAGCTCATGAATATAATAATTATCCCATTCGGTACTCAAACGATGAAAATATTTGTGTTTTACACCCAATTTTTCATCCTCAAATTCATTAGCGTTAACTTGTAACCGATTACGTATCCCGTTACGTCCTCGAATCAAACTCGTATAGTACTTAGATTCTTGTTTAACTGGAATGTATAAAAAAAAAAAAAAATATGGAATCAAAAAAAACCCATAAAAGGAATCAACATAATTTACGATGGGTTATGTATAATCTAATTTTACGGTTAAATTCTATATATTATAAGATACTTACATTTCCATGGTGAACGAAATTTATCCATTAGCTCGGGATCCGTATAAAATGGTCCAATTAAATCATCCGTTTTTGTTGTTGTTGTTGCTCGAGCAATATTTGGTTTTCGAAACATTAATTTTGGTTTTAAAGTTTTTAAATTTTTCCGCTTCTCTATGGAAAATTTATCGTCCTGCGATTCAATGCGTTGTGTTGTCTCTGTTTTTGGTATGATAGTTTGTTTCATTTTATTAGTGCCATTTTCACTGGTAGGCTTTAATAATTTAGCTTGATTCGCATCGTTTTCCGTTATCTCAAGCCGTTTGAATTCGTCAAATGTTATTTGTTTGCCTTTAGATGCCTGAAAATTATGTATTAAATTAAAATAAGTGCGTATAACATTATAAAATTAGCTAAATTAGCAGATTTGACGCGAAATGTAAAGGGCTAGATGATTCCATGTGGACGAGCTAATATCATAATGGAACTAAGATCATTCAAAATAAACATTCTAAATATGTACAAAGAGGTGGAAAGTTCGGTGACTGTTTCGAGACTATTTTTATTTTATGTTTTTTAGAGCATAGATTCCGAAAAGGGTCGCAACCCCTAAACGGGATCTTCCTCCCCAAAAATGGCAAATATTTTTTTTAGGCGGATTAAGATGTATTTAAATTTGACCTCCACACAGGGTGTCGAAAAGGGGAATTTTTAAACTTCACCCTATTTTTCCCCTATTATAGGAGAAACCCAATTTTTATGACTTTTATTAAATATTCACTCTCATTCAGACATAATCTTCAACTTATAAGGGTGAATATTTTTTTAAACTTTAGAGGTACTCGCCTTTCTAACAAACAGCGACACCATTTCTGGTAATTCACGTCTAAACCATAAACGATCCCAAATTGCCTTAAATCACCCACCACTAAGCCCTATTATACCTCATTACAAAACTACGTAAAATATTTAGTACTCCTCCCTCCGCTGCCCTCGCCTCCTCATTTTGACATACTTTCAGTATTTTTATTCTGTGTATACATTTTCCGAAAATATGCATTATTTATTTGAGTACGAATCTACGAATAACAATTTTTAAAAACGCTTAATACGTGACGTAAAATTTTGTAAAACCCTCTCTCCCAAAAAAATAGTGAAATTAAAGTTGATATGTGGCAAATTTTTCTAATTTATCTTTTTTCCATGTTGCTGGACATATTTCTTGCAAAAAGCAAGACAAATACGGGACATATCATCTTGAGATCTTGAGATATGGCAGATCAACAGGAATATAATATATTTGCTTTAGAAAAAAACTTAATATAGGAGAACTTTGTGTCAAGACTCAAGAGTGATAAACAATCAACATTTTTTTCCTGTTTATATGTTCGTTAAATTTCCAGCGATTATTCAAATTAAATCCCAGGTATTTAACGGTGTTGACTGATCTTCCACCATGGTTTTTTTCACTCCATTCACTCCGATTTCTTTTCGTTGATTTGAAAACCCCACTCTTTATAAAATTCTTGTATGATTTCGATGCGATTTTGTATTTTTTTTTTTGTAGCTGCTCTCACCTTAATCGATGACGCTGTGTTAATTGTATCATCCGCAAACATAATGACTTCCGCGCCGTTTTTATTCTTCATTGGTTGATCCGCCATATAAATGTTAAATATGTGGGGTCCCAACACTGTACCTTGCGGAACACCTCTAAGGACAGAGAAGAAATTAGACTCTTCTTTGATTATATTCACTTTTGCTCTCCTGTCGCTTAGGAAACTGATAAGTAGTCTAGCTATCCTCTTTTCCACTTTTGATTCTATTATTTTAAAAATGAGTCCTTTTTGACCACACTGGTCAAACCATCGCCACCACTATATGGTTGTTCAAGCTGTTCGAAATCTTACCCGACAATGCTGTAGCCGCGTCTATTGTAGAGTGTCCCGGTCTAAACCCAAACTGATGGTCGGGTACCATTTGATTTTTCTGGTAAATTTCCTCGCAAAGCCTATCCTTATATATTTTTTCCAGAACCTTCCCCAAATTAGAAGTTAGACTAATCGGTCTAAAGTCCTTGATGTCCTCTGCCCTGCTCTTTTTGGGAAGTATCCAATGTTTATGCAATTATTAATTAGTATCGTCAACTCCTCTAACATTGCCCTTGGTAATTTTTTCAGAATGTAGTTGGAAATTCCATCTGTCCCGCTTTATTTTTTTGCGTTAGCTGCCTTGACCAAACTAGTAGTATCCTCTATGTTTAGGAATATGTCTTCTCTCGGCTTTGATGCTATATTTGGATTGTCGAAATTTGCCAGTGGCCTTCCTGCTTGCCTTGCTATATCTTGTGTTATATTTCTAATGCCTTCCATTTTTTCTGTCCCTAATTTTGGTGTTCGCTCCTCGTATAGTTGCTTGTAGTATTTCCCGAATTCTTCTGCCATTCTCTTGTCTCCAATTATCTTCTCATATCCCACTTTGATCGCTTAAGGTTGTAACCATCCATTCCTGCCTGTTACTCTGTTGATTTCTTGGAATTTTCTCCTGATTTTGAACAATTTCTGTAGCTCCTCTCATCGAATGTCATTATATTTGTGATGTTTTCTCTCCGTAATAGGCACTACTGTTTCCGTGGCTTCACTGATAATTGCGGCAAATTTGTTTATACATGCATCAAGCTCTACAACCCCTAGGTTCCTGTCCTCTGGAATGTTGAGTTCCTTACTTCTGGTCTCCATTATTCTTCCGAATGCTTCCCAGTCTGCTCTGTCGTAGTTTATAAAAATCTGTCGGGACCTTTTCCAAAAACACCAATTGTTTTGTTGGTCTAAATGCCAACATCAACATTCGATGGTCCGAGAACGGGTCTTCGCATCTTATCGAATAATTGTCGTGTACAAAACACCCGCCATAAAAGTATGCTGACACTAAAAATTGATCCAATTTAGGCGCTGACCCTAGGAATGTCGATCTCCCTGGTATTATATGCACCATGTTATGCTGCACACTGTCTAACCATCCTGTGAGCGCCACTCCATTTTGGTTTTTGGTCCCCTCCCATTTCCTACTTCTTGCATTGAAGTCTTCTTCTATGATCACTGAACCGTACCTGTCCCGCAATGCTTTTATTTTATTAAGCTCTGATCCAAAATGATCGATTCTTGTTTGGCTAGGAATATGTAACGACGCCACTAAGATGCTTCCAAATCCCACTCCCGTTACCTCTACTGCAGTGGTTCTGAATATGCTTAGATTTGCATTCCTCCTTTCCATGTGGACCTTTCAAGGTGGACCTTGCATATATCGCAATTGAATTTTATGCAATTGCCTCTTTCGTGGTCCTCATCGCATTTTAGGCATCTGAATCTATTCAGGCAATTCTTTGCAACATGTCCAAACCGTAAACAGTTTATGCATTGTATGATCTCATTTTTTTTAAATGTTGCCATTCAATTACGTGGTTGAATAGACTTTTTATTTTTGTATTTCATAAATTGGCGTATTGCCCTCGACTGATACTACTTTAGCATCCATTTTCCTCCCCTCCCTAGTCATCCTGGGTATGCTGAATTTGCTTACTTTGGCTATAAGACCACATTCTTCCTCAAATTCCTTTTGCACCTCCTCATTTTCGTGTCCCTTATGGATTCCCTTGACCAAGTATACCCTTGGTTTCTCATGTTTTGGAGTGTATGTGTGTCCTCCCACTTTATGACCTTTTAATTTGTCACAAATTACTTGATGGCTCTTCATGTCATTGCATTTAATCACCTTTTGTCTATTTGCCAGTATCTTAATTTGGAAATCCTTTATTTCCTCTTCTTTAAGCATTTTTGCTAATTTCATCATGTTAAGTCCTTTCTCTGCGATTATTGGAGGCACTTTTATTTTTATTATGTTTGCCCTAGTGCTTCCATGTCCTTGTTTTGATGTCCATGTGTTTCCTACGCTTGACCCTTCGTTGGTTCTCTTTCCTTCTTTCGCCTTTTTTTTTGGTTGAGTCGATTAACGACCCTTTATTTCCTGATGCAAATTCTTCATGTGCATCCCTCCGCAGATGGTGATACTTGCCTCCCGCATATTGATATTTTTAGCGCTTCTTCCATCACATCTCTTACTTCTGTTTCTGCGTCTCTTGTCTCGCCCGCTTCTAGTGGACTACAATTGTCGCCATCTTCATTTGTGATAAAGATATTTTCTTTTGTTACGTCCATTTCATCTTCCGATTCTGTGGAGAAGTCACTCAGAGTCCTCATAAATCTTTCTACGTACCGGCTTACGTCTGCGTTACTGTCACTTAGCCGCTTTGGTGCGCTCAGACTTTCTTTGTTCTCGTTCGTTTTCTTTGATTTGCCGTTTTCAGTTTGCGGCTCATTAGTGCTGTAGTTGTTTCCATCCTCATCTTGCAACTGGGCTTTATTTGACTCAGCTATTGTGTTTTTCAGTTAGTTAGTTCAGCCAATATTTTATTGTTGGCTTTGGTGATCACGGTGTTTACCAAGCTAATTGCTTTTTGATCCAGCGGCCGAGTTTTGCTGGTCTTGCTTGCTTTGGGCATTTTTGCGCCGCGCATCACACCGGGCGCTCGCGCACACCATTTCACTGTTTTTATGTATTTGTTTTTTGCCTTTTCGTTTTATTTTTCCAGGATCCTATTCGCTAGCTTCTAGTATTTAATTTTTTTTTGTATTTTTCCGGAATAAAAACATCCGTCGGCGTTAAAGTCTAAGACTTTTTTTTCTCATAAACAATCAACAAAAATTTTATTTTTTATTCATAAAAGTGTATAAAAAGTGTGTTGCTGAATTTTAAATTGCAAAGTAGTTTTTAGGTGCGTTAATGTTATAATTAACGTATAATTCAAAAGTTAAATATATGTTGTATTAACTAACACCCCTTCTCAACATTTAATTTAATTCAATCCGACTAATCCCATTGTTGTTGCGTGTTTAGTTAACTTTGGTCCATCCAATGGTTTGTTAGCATATCCGCGATCATTTTGTCTGTTGAGCAATAAATCGATATGATCTTCTTTGACGTTATGTCACTGTGAACAAATTTATATTTAATGTCAATATGTTTAACACGTTGGTGAATGATTCGATCATTGAAAAGTTTTATGCATGCATGGTTATCTAATATCTTTAAAAATACTGCTTGGTGTTTCAATCTTTTCATCCAAGTCGTTTAGGATTCGTTCAGTCTAAATAAGATCACGTACAGCTTCCGCAAATGCAATAAATTCGGCTTCTGTTAACGACAATGATACAGATGTTTGTTTTCGACTGATCCATGAGATCAAAGCACCATTGAAAATAAAACAATATCCAGAAGTAGATTTTCGGTTTAATTGCTCAAGTAACCGATAGATAACACTGATGATTGAAGAATAGTATGGGACTGATGATAGAAGTTTGCCGTTATTTCAAATTACTCGTTAGTTCATGCTTTCTACTCATCAATTCAAACTTTTTGTTTATAACTTAAATCCGATGGATTTTATACCTTTTGCTAGAATTTTTTTTTGTGAAACGATCCCGCGTATTTAAAATTTGGAAGAATATACGCGTGGGTGGATAATAACAGGACTAAAGTGGAATTTATGGAGCGGTGGAAATCAATAAAATTGTGTATCGAGCGAGGTAAAGAGCTGTTAAAGGAAGGACAATATTATTATGAAAACACCCCAAAGCCAATTTTAATCACGGCATTAGCTAGAGTATGTCATTGGAATGATCGAATTTTCCGGATCAAAAAGTCGTTTAAAAACCCGCCGGAGGTGGAATCCACACTTAGCCACTTAAGACGATACATACAGTTATTGCAAAGATGTATGGAGGACGGGTCAAAATCCAGTGACCTTAAGGATGATACAACAGATCTGGGAGATGAGTTGTCAGGGGCCATTACTACTAGCACGATGGAGATACCTGCAACCACTTCTACAATTTATTTACCTCAAGTCGACACATTGGCGTCAAAACAGGCCTTCACTGGTTCTACGTGGAGTAACACGGGGCCTAATCCGACGGTGATGCCTGATAGGGTAGTGTTTAGTAGCCCACTGGAACAACCGCCTTCAGATTATAACATGATTTGGAATCATTCAAGAATGACGAGCATACCATCCTCGGTTGTTGCCAGCGGATATTCGAATTTCGGTGGTGGTTTAGATTTTGGACCTATTGGTATACCTGCTAATTCGCAAAAGCCTCCTCGTGATTATCCCAGCCAGTCAATTGATCCCCAAACACAGCGATTAGGCAAAACGGTAAATTTTTCGATGCGCGACTGGCCTAATTCCTTTTTCGAGGACGGTAACGTCAAAGGAAGAACCCCAGCGCATAAAGTTTCCCCCGATATGTTTATAAAACACATCAGGTGGAATGTTCCGAAATTTAAGGATTTCACACCAACTAGAATAGGCAGAGGGTTGAATATTCATGATTTTATCTTCCAAATCGAAAATATGGCAATGCTCAATTGTTTTCCAGTGGAGGAACTTCACCGGGTCATTTTTAATTATGTAGAAGGCGCAGCGTAAACGTGGCTTCTGATATTTTTGCGTAAGTTTCCGGGTGCGAGCTGGTCCAATATACGACCAGAATTTATATCACGTTTCTCTGATCCGGGTGGAGACAAGGAAGATAGTTTACTTCTCCAACAAAAACAGCAAGGAACGTTACCAATACATGAGTTTGTTTTGAAAATCGAATCGATGAATTACCGACTCCAGGTGCCATTCAGCGAGGATCAACTACTACGAATTATAAAAACTAACTTGAATCCGGCTATTAAAACTCAAGTATTAGGTTACACGTTCCCAACTATTGAAAGTATGAGAAAACATTGTAAGAGTCTCGAGATGTTATGGACGCAATCAGGATATGATCCAAGAAAATTCGGTGATATTAATAGGCGTCGCTACACCAATCCGCAGATCAGTGAGTTAACAGTGCCTAATCAAGATTATGGCATTATACCGGCAACGGAGAATTATTTTCCAGCACCAGAATTAGTTCAAAATATAGCGGCTATGGAACGGATGTCAATTGCCAAACCAAACGTAATTCCAATATGTTGGAACTGTCGAGATATCGGAAGAGGGAAAAGTCCCAAAGCTAACCGCTTGGCCCGAATTGGCCCAGAAAGGAGTGTTCAGCTGTCACGTTACCAGAAATAGAGAATGAAGAGGATGACCCCCGACCTTTTGTCACCATTAAAATAAATGATGTTCGTGTGAGAGGACTAATGGATGGTGGAGCAACGATCAGTGTGTTAGGTTGCAACGCAGAACGATTAATACACGAAACAGGAGCTAAATTGCATAAAATGGATTCCATCATCAGAACAGCCGATGGTACACCAAACCCTATTATTGGCTACGTTAATGTACCAGTGAGTTTAAGGGACAAAACAGCTATCATCCGATTTTACATTGTTCCCACACTAAGTTCTCAACTATATTTAGGAATCAACTTCTGGAAAACTTTCGGAATTGCTCCAGCTTTACTAGAAACTATAGACTGTACCAATATGGAAATGCCAGAGCACGATCGGATGGATTTCCAATCAATACAACTAGAGCAGGTTATTGAAAGATTCCCAACATTTGAAAGAAAAGGGCTTTGAAGGACTAATTTATTTACACATAAAATTGACGTGGGGGCAAAGGCATTACCCGGTATCTCCAGCGGTACAGGCGGAAATGGACAGCATAATAGAGGATATGTTGAAAAAGGACGTGATAGAAGAAAGTGTAAGTGCTTGGAGCTCACCTGTAGTGCTGGTAAGGAAACCCAATGGAAAATCACGCCTCTGCATTGATTCTAGGAAACTGAATCGGGTGGCCAAAAAGGATGCATATCCGGCGCCTAACATTGAAGGTTTTTTAGGAAGGCTAGGTGATACAAAATTTATGTATATCGAGCATTGATTTAAAAGATGCTTATTGGCAGGTACCATTGGCAGAGGACGCGAAGGACAAAACAGCGTTTTCAATCCCGGGCAGAAAGTTATACCAATTTAAGGTCATGCCTTTTGTCCTATGTAACGCGGCTGCATCAATGTGCCGACTTATGGATATCGTCATTACTCATGAGTTTAGAGAGAGAATCTTTATATACCTCGACGATTTGCTGGTGATGTCTCCGACGTTTAGTGAACACCTGAAACTTTTAGGTATAGTCGCTCAAAAACTTGCCGAAGCTGGTCTTACTAACACAGCAAACGTCTCTGCTTTCCCATCTTCCTTACTCCAAGCTGCTAATTCGAACGGCATCTACTGATGGTTGCTCGGTAATCACCGGCCATAAATCCTCGTTTATTAGTAGGAGATCAAGTTTATAATCATTTGTACAAATACTGTTTAGTCTTACGAAACTACGAACTTTATGATTATTACAAACTATACGAGGGCCACATCTTATTCATGCAACCTTCAATGTAATACAGCAGCTTTTCCAGAACTATATTTAATCGACCACATTTCGAGGCCACATAGCGATTTATGCTTTTGGACTACTATATGTGAAGTTAGCCCAGCCCAGGATTTTATTAAATTTAATAAAATAAAATCCAAATGAAAAATTAATACAATTTAAATCAACACTGATATGTTTATGAATCAAGCTGAATAAAATATAAAGTAACTTTATAATTTTCACCAGCCCCTAAATAAATAAAAATGTTTCCGCTAATTGCCTAGTGTTGTTGAAATGGGGATACCATTAGCCTAATTTAGAAAACATTTCATGAAACTCGTATTCTTCCAAGTGCACGAAATATAGCCATACGTCTTGAAACTAGTAGACGCTTCCAGCGTTAGCGCTGGAATATTAGTTATAATGGCGCATCGACTTGCAGTAGTGTAGGCAGGCGCAGAGGCAATTAGCTGATGATTTTAGTAATTTCTTTTTAATTTTAACGGTCAAGGGTGAAGCTGAATATATGGAAGCTGGTTCGATTGTGTTATACAACTAATGAATCTTCCCAGTTCTACGATTTTGTTATATGTAAAGAGGGTATACGGTAGCACAGGCTATCTCTGGAAGACAAGCTTATGCTTAGCCGCAGACTACAATGATTCAATCAATCTAAATCTTTAGCACCAATTTCTTTGCATCTATAAACCATAAAATGTTTATTGAAAAATTTTATTGTCACCAAATACAACGCGCAATAAAGCGCTATATAGACTCAATAGAATATAATGCTTGAAAATTTATGTACCACAATTTAATTTCGAATTGTTTTTCATGCCGATTTATTCGATTTCGTCGACAATAACTTTATTTATATATCTGTTTGGAGTTTAATCCAAAGCCAAACAAAATCAATAATTTTTCATTTCTGTTTACATGTACAGTGACACCTCGCTTAACAAGCACCTCGCATAATGAGCAAAACAAATTGTAAAAAAATGATTCTCTCGATGGGTGATGAGAAGAAGGGCGAGACCCGGATTGTGCGCTTAATATACAAACATAATGTAATTCGTTATTTAAAAAAAACGTAACGAGTAAGATCCTTGAACGAATTAAGCTCGTTAAGCGAGGTACCACTGTACATATATTCGCTTCTGATTTTATTACGCACTGGGTAATAAAAATTGGTATATAGGAATTCTGTTGCAAAACAATTTTATTTTTTTATATGAACGAGAAGAGCAAAAGCTAAAGTTTTAATACCTCAAAACTTTAAATTCTGATTTATATATTCAAGAAAAGACATCGGTGAATCCAAATTCTGCTGCATAAATGAGAGATACCAAAATTTCCGCTTATCGATTTAAATAAAAAAAATCTTTAGCACCCGCATTACTGATACCATCAACCAAAATGAGATTTGAGTTGACGATTCGTTGTTATTGTTTTTCTCACTAAGATTATGATGTACATAATTATGAATTTTTCATTTTTTGGTTATGCCTGTAGTGTGTGTCAGAACAATGATATGTAGAATAGATCTTAAAAACATTTTTTTTTCAAGGTAAATTAAGAAAATCTCTTACCTGAATAAAGTTGCCTTGTTTAGTATACTGATCTTCGATAAAACGATAGTATTTCTCACGAACGTAAAACGATAGTATTTCTCACTGACTGGTGTAATCCTTAAAGGCGTTCCTTGACGCATAGCCCTTAACGTTCTTTCGATTTTGCATTTTATGTTTCTCCCAATCCTCATCAATACGATTCTCATTTTTTTGTATCTGAACTGTACGATCGTACAATAACATTGTGATTCGTCTCAATCCAGCCCGGTGTAAATATTCGTTCCGAAAACGATCCGCCTTACGCTTTTGTTGTGTCTTAACTTTTGGTATTATAAAGTATGGAGTCCGTAATAACGTTAATGTTTTAACATTTTCAACACTTTCATCCGATGAATATTCGCCCGACGGTGGCATTGGTAATTTCATGTGACTTAATCGAGCACGTCGCAATATACGTTTTTGTTTTTTCTTCCGTTTGCGATCAATCTCATAGCGACGAATCATTGTGAGCGGAATATTAAATTTTGTTTTGTCTGCGGTTAGTGGATCGGGTGACGGAATTTTTGAGAATGGTCCATATAAATAACCACCCAATTTTTTTAAACGTTTATTCCTTTTAATCGATTGACAATCTGGGTCACTATAATTTCCATATTGTTGTGCATCTGAGCCCACAATAATCGATTGTTTGCGTATAAAATCAGAATCTTCTTGTTTGCGACGCACATAACTAATACTGTCGGTTTTATCTGTTTTTTCCAGTTTTGCTTTATATTTTTTGCGCATACCACGTGCCCAATCCCCAAATGATTGCTCTTCATTTTCGAATTTATACATCAAATTCATGCGGCGCAATTCATTTTCCATGAAATGTTTGGCCATTGATTTTATCTCGAGCTTATCATAAAAATAAATGTAATCACTTTGTTCTTCCTCCAACTGACCACTTCGTGCACCATTATCTTTAGGTTTTTCTGTCCGTTTCTCATATGTTTTGATTTTTTTCGTATCAATTGGTATTTCGTCGGATGTTGACATTTCGGAAGCGGACGGCGTATCAATATTATCGGCAAGTTTAATCCGATTAATTGCTTCGGCGATTTCATCCATGCACTTAAGTGTTGTTGAAATTGCTGAATACAATTAAAAATTATTAAGTTGAATAGTACGAGAATAATCAAGTTCAAAATTAAAATTTACCTTTTTTCTCACGCGGTTTACAATTAACATTTTCTAATGGTTCTCCAAATGTTTTTAAAGCACGATTGGATGTTCTCATACTTAGTAATTTTTGTACCATTGTCGAACGATTTGGATGAATCTGTTTTAAATAAAAATAAAAAAATTAAAAATAAGAAAACCATTGACAAATCATTAAAAGCGGATGGAAAAGTATTATTTCAATTGTAATTGTTGTGTACGCGACTAAATTTATGGTTTATTGTATTTCAAAGTAAATATCCAATTTATTTTTATGTAGATAGGAAAACGAATCTGTTGGTACTAAACCGTATTCATTATTTTCCTTATGTCATCTATGCCTTGTTAAAGTTTCCTGTGATTCAGGTGGAAGATATCTACAATTTAAATACAAAACAAAATATATTTACCTTTGATCTGGAATTACCGATTTTCTCTCCTAAACCACCAAAAAAATTTACCTCATTTGGTGGTGGATTATACGGCAGGTCATATTTATGATTGTAGTATGGTTCAGTAGGAGTAACTTTCTCACGGTCCCATACAAACATTGAGGAACCCTAAAAATAAAATTTGTATTAAAACAATTGTTTGCAACTATATTTAATTGTTTGGTCTTTGCTAAATGAGCAACGTTTGTAAAATGTAAAATGTAAAATGTAAAATGTAAAATGTAAAATGTAAAATGTAAAATGTAAAATGTAAAATGTAAAATGTAAAATGTAAAATGTAAAATGTAAAATGTAAAATGTAAAATGTAAAATGTAAAATGTAAAATGTAAAATGTAAAATGTAAAATGTAAAATGTAAAATGTAAAATGTAAAATGTAAAATGTAAAATGTAAAATGTAAAATGTAAAATGTAAAATGTAAAATGTAAAATGTAAAATGTAAAATGTAAAATGTAAAATGTAAAATGTAAAATGTAAAATGTAAAATGTAAAATGTAAAATGTAAAATGTAAAATGTAAAATGTAAAATGTAAAATGCAAAATGTAAAATGTAAAATGTAAAATGTAAAATGTAAAATGTAAAATGTAAAATGTAAAATGTAAAATGTAAAATGTAAAATGTAAAATGTAAAATGTAAAATGTAAAATGTAAAATGTAAAATGTAAAATGTAAAATGTAAAATGTAAAATGTAAAATGTAAAATGTAAAATGTAAAATGTAAAATGTAAAATGTAAAATGTAAAATGTAAAATGTAAAATGTAAAATGTAAAATGTAAAATGTAAAATGTAAAATGTAAAATGTAAAATGTAAAATGTAAAATGTAAAATGTAAAATGTAAAATGTAAAATGTAAAATGTAAAATGTAAAATGTAAAATGTAAAATGTAAAATGTAAAATGTAAAATGTAAAATGTAAAATGTAAAATGTTAAATGTTAAATGTTAAATGTAAAATGTAAAATGTAAAATGTAAAATGTAAAATGTAAAATGTAAAATGTAAAATGTAAAATGTAAAATGTAAAATGTAAAATGTAAAATGTAAAATGTAAAATGTAAAATGTAAAATGTAAAATGTAAAATGTAAAATGTAAAATGTAAAATGTAAAATGTAAAATGTAAAATGTAAAATGTAAAATGTAAAATGTAAAATGTAAAATGTAAAATGTAAAATGTAAAATGTAAAATGTAAAATGTAAAATGTAAAATGTAAAATTTAAAATTTAAAATGTAAAATGTAAAATGTAAAATGTAAAATGTAAAATGTAAAATGTAAAATGTAAAATGTAAAATGTAAAATGTAAAATGTAAAATGTAAAATGTAAAATGTAAAATGTAAAATGTAAAATGTAAAATGTAAAATGTAAAATGTAAAATGTAAAATGTAAAATGTAAAATGTAAAATGTAAAATGTAAAATGTAAAATGTAAAATGTAAAATGTAAAATGTAAAATGTAAAATGTAAAATGTAAAATGTAAAATGTAAAATGTAAAATGTAAAATGTAAAATGTAAAATGTAAAATGTAAAATGTAAAATGTAAAATGTAAAATGTAAAATGTAAAATGTAAAATGTAAAATGTAAAATGTAAAATGTAAAATGTAAAATGTAAAATGTAAAATGTAAAATGTAAAATGTAAAATGTAAAATGTAAAATGTAAAATGTAAAATGTAAAATGTAAAATGTAAAATGTAAAATGTAAAATGTAAAATGTAAAATGCAAAATGCAAAATGTAAAATGTAAAATGTAAAATGTAAAATGTAAAATGTAAAATGTAAAATGTAAAATGTAAAATGTAAAATGTAAAATGTAAAATGTAAAATGTAAAATGTAAAATGTAAAATGTAAAATGTAAAATGTAAAATGTAAAATGTAAAATGTAAAATGTAAAATGTAAAATGTAAAATGTAAAATGTAAAATGTAAAATGTAAAATGTAAAATGTAAAATGTAAAATGTAAAATGTAAAATGTAAAATGTAAAATGTAAAATGTAAAATGTAAAATGTAAAATGTAAAATGTAAAATGTAAAATGTAAAATGTAAAATGTAAAATGTAAAATGTTAAATGTAAAATGTAAAATGTAAAATGTTAAATGTAAAATGTAAAATGTAAAATGTAAAATGTAAAATGTAAAATGTAAAATGTAAAATGTAAAATGTAAAATGTAAAATGTAAAATGTAAAATGTAAAATGTAAAATGTAAAATGTAAAATGTAAAATGTAAAATGTAAAATGTAAAATGTAAAATGTAAAATGTAAAATGTAAAATGTAAAATGTAAAATGTAAAATGTAAAATGTAAAATTTAAAATGTAAAATGTAAAATGTAAAATGTAAAATGTAAAATGTAAAATGTAAAATGTAAAATGTAAAATGTAAAATGTAAAATGTAAAATGTAAAATGTAAAATGTAAAATGTAAAATGTAAAATGTAAAATGTAAAATGTAAAATGTAAAATGTAAAATGTAAAATGTAAAATGTAAAATGTAAAATGTAAAATGTAAAATGTAAAATGTAAAATGTAAAATGTAAAATGTAAAATGTAAAATGTAAAATGTAAAATGTAAAATGTAAAATGTAAAATGTAAAATGTAAAATGTAAAATGTAAAATGTAAAATGTAAAATGTAAAATGTAAAATGTAAAATGTAAAATGTAAAATGTAAAATGTAAAATGTAAAATGTAAAATGTAAAATGTAAAATGTAAAATGTAAAATGTAAAATGTAAAATGTAAAATGTAAAACGAAAAATGTAAAACGAAAAATGTAAAATGTAAAATGTAAAACGTAAAATGTAAAACGTAAAATGTAAAATGTAAAATGTAAAATGTAAAATGTAAAATGTAAAATGTAAAATGTAAAATGTAAAATGTAAAATGTAAAATGTAAAATGTAAAATGTAAAATGTAAAATGTAAAATGTAAAATGTAAAATGTAAAATGTAAAATGTAAAATGTAAAATGTAAAATGTAAAATGTAAAATGTTAAAGAAATGGATGAAAAGGTGAAATGAATTTGTATGAGGCAGCCTCGAACAGATAGAAGATGATCTGGTTTACAAATAATTGTAAAGTCGAATTTAAGAGGAGTATTGACAATTGAAAGATTTGTCGAAATTTTGCAAACTCGAGTGCGAGCCTTAGAAACAAAGAAAGTGTCAAACGTTGCTCCACCTAATTTATACCGGTCAAGTAAACTAGATACTCGTAAAGAACAGTGCGTGCTCTTTGCACAAAGTTCTAATTGCCCGTTCTGTAAAGGTACTCATCCTCTGTGGTCTTGTCCTAAATTCAAGGATGTCAGTGTGAAACCGCAGCATCGGTTCAATTTCGAGAAACGTCGAGGTTTATGTATTTCATGCCTTAATGACAGTCATAAGATGGCAGACTTCAAAAGTGTTTGCTCCGTTTGTTCACAGAAACATCATACATTGTTGCATTTCGGGAAAGCGAATCCTGGTTCTACAAACCAAACTGCACCGAATGTTGAAACAAAGTTATGTTCAAACTTAGAATTAAGATCTCCACAAACTCCGGATGCATGTGATTTGACATCGTCATATTTTGAATTTAATTCGAATCCAAAACTCGTTCATGAAATGAACCGAAAAAATTAATCAATTGCTATGTTTGAAAGTTGAGTCAATGAAAATTAGGATCTCTGGCACTAACAATGATGTTACAACAATTAAAAAAAAGTTAACCATTTTTATCGAATCTCAATTTTCAGGTTATAAGTCATATGTCGAGTGTTTGGGGGAAACAAACAAACTGGGTTATTAGTCGTATACCAATTTAAAATTCCGAATTTTGTTACGTGGTAATGGGTAGAGTCTCGGATAATCTTCAACTAAGTCAATGGGATGATCAATTATTGTCATACCACGTGTCGTTTCAGGAGTTGAACGACAAAATGCAGAAATTTTGGATGATTGAAGACATTGACTCTCCGAATGAATTGTCGTTGGAAGAATAATTATGCGAGCAATATTACATTGAAACCATTCGAAGAGATGAAAATGGTAGATATGTTGGGACTTTACCAGTCAAAAACGTCGTTGAAAACCTAGGTGATTCTTCAACTAATACGTTGCGACAATTCTATACATTAGAAAAACGTTTAAATGAAAACGGTGTAGTTCGAGCTCAGTACGTTCAATTTATGAATGAATACAGGGACTTGAATCATTTGAAGGAAGTTTCAGATTCCGGAACATCCAAATTGTCAAAGGGCGAATCATAATTCATGCCGCATCATTCAGTTGTACGAGAGAGCAGTAGTACGGCAAAACTTCGCGTCGTTTTCAATGCTTCGTTCAATCATGTTACGATTACGAGACCTTGGTTCAATCATGTTACGTTTTGATATAACTGGGGATATAACAAAGATGTATCGTCAAATTTTGATCCGAAAAGATCAGCAAAATTTACAACGTAACTGGTGACGTGAAAACCAAAATGTTGAACCAAGATGTTACAATCTTCGAACTGTGACATACGGAACAGTGATTGCTCCGTTTCTAGCGAGAAGGACTCTTTCTCAACTTGCAACAGATGAAGAAAGGGGTTTTGGTTCAGCTTCCCGAATTTTAAAGAACGATTTTTATGTCAATGACGTTTTAATCGGATTCGATTCTGTTGAATCCGCTACCAAATTAAAAACCGATCTCATTCAATTGCTGTCACGTGGAGGATTTAAGCTTCGCAAAATCACGTCGAATGATCAGTCTCTTCGATCAGAAGACCAAGCACACTCTAAATCAATTTCAATCCTCGGCATGAATTGGGATACTGAACAAGACATGTTTTATTTTTCGTTCGAAAAATATTCCACAACTGGTCAGTGTACAAAACGGTCTGTCTTGTCGGAGATCACACAATTATTTGATCCGTTGGGAATCTGTGGTCCAATCGTTTGTCTCGCCAAACATTCGATGCAGACTTTATAGGCTCTCAAACTAGATTGGGATGACGATCTGCCTTCGAACTTGAGCGATTATTGGATAGAATTCAAAAGACAACTTTTGACTATTGATAGATTGTCTATTCCTAGATGCGTCATGTTTCCATCTCCAAAGAGGGTGGAGTTTCATATTTTCGGAGATGCATCCCAGAAAGGGTTCGGGTGTTGCCTTTATCTTCGAACTTTCGATTAAGAAAATCGTTGCCAAGTTAGATTTTTATGTTCCAAAATTCGAGTTGCTCCCCTCAAGCCTCAAACCATTCCGCGGCTTGAGCTATACGCTTCGCTATTGTTAGCGCAGCTTGTTCACAAGGTTTTGTCGATCGTGGAAATTAGTTTCTCATCAATTCATCTTTGGACAGATTCCAAGATAACGCTGTATCGAATCAGATCGGTACCATCCCGATTTGTGACTTTCGTGGCGAATCGCATTTCCATAATTCAATATTTATCAAGCTCCGAAATTTGGCATTATGTGCCATCGGATCAAAACCCTTTGGATATGATTTCTCGTGGTCTGCTACCGGACGATTTTTGGGCACGTGATAATTGGTTACAAGGCCAAATTTTTTTTGGCTCTCAAAGAAGCATTGGCCAAGGCAACCTCCAATAATCGAATCCGAAAGGTTGGAACTCCGAAAAATTCAGGTTTATGTTTCCACAAAAATTGAAGAATAGGAAGCAATTTCAAATTGTTCGGATTATTCGAAACTGTTGCGAAAATTCGCAATGGTCCTTCGATTTATTAACAAATTGAAAAACGAGGTTTGCAATCGAAAGTTGAGTGACAGTAATCGACTGTCTTTGCAAAAATGTATCACTCATCAAAATTGAACTGTCCCCTTTTGAAATGGATTTGGCCCTGAAGAGGCTCATAAAGCATATTCAGCAAACTGAATTTTCAACAGAAATTGAAGTTCTTCGAAATGGCAAGGTTTTATCGAAACATAGCGAATTATTGCTTCTTAACCCTTTTCTGGATGAAGATGACTTTCTACGCTTTGGCGGAAGATTAAAAAACTCAAATATTCCAGACGCTTCGAAGCATCAATATGGTTACTAAACGCTTCGCATTCATTTTTAAAATTGTTCGTTCGATCTGAGCACGTTCGTCTTTTACACGCCCATCCATATGTAAATTGTGGAAAGCGGTCCATATGGAAATTGTAAGCGATATCTCCACTGCAGCTTTTATAGCTGCTTCCCGGATATTTGTTGCCCGACGTGGGTTATATTCAACGGTCTATTCAGATAACGCCACTAATTCCGTGGGAGATAGATCAGAGTTGTAGGAACTGCACCGACTTTTCACATCAGAGATTCACCAAATTGAAATCAAAAAATTTTGTACTAATCTCAACATTCAATGGAAAACGATATCTCCACGGTCGCCATTGGAGCAATGTCTGAGGACCCTAATGACTATTACCTCCATTAAAATGGCCACTGGCTCGAATTGTAGAGCTGCATCGAGGAGGGTATGGGTTCGTCAGAGTAGTTATGGTTCGTATTGAAGATAAACCATTTAAGCGGGCTATTACCCGCATTTGCCCTCTGCCAATCGATGCGAATCCGACATCATTTGAAATGTGATTAGCAACCTTATTTTCGTTAAATGTTCAGCTTCGCAATTTTTTAGCTTTCCAATTTAAGATTAACTATATTTGCATTGTATAAATTCAGTTGACTATAAATCACAAATTTGAGGGAATTGTTAATTTTTCTACAATTCATAATACCTATATTAGTGTTGAAACCTTGGTTTGAAGTATCAAAGTGATCTCTATCTCAACTAAAAACTCAACGACAAACTCAATAGTTAAACAAGCAAATTTACAAAATTGGGCAAAGTGGATCAAAAACTGCATTGCAGTGTTACCACCTGGTTTTGAATGAATTAGTATGGTAGGTACCCGATCCTCTGAACGTATAAGTTCCAAAAGCTTTATAATTATTCGCCTTGATCAGAGAAACAGATTGTCGAACAAATTTCAAATCGAACAAACTGTTCTCGAAATACAATGAGTACAGTCATCCAAGCAAACGGACGGACGGACGGATATTTTTATTGCTTTTTTGGACTGAAGGACTTCCATAACGTCGACAAAAGGGTTTTTGACTTTCGTACATATAGACCAAAATTAGTCAAACGAATAAAAACAATGGCACTCAGTAATCCAAGACTTATTTTATTCATCAGAATTTAAAAATTACACAGCCACATAAAAAAAAATTTTTTTTTTTGGCCTGGGGGTCTGACTATGTATTCTATATGTTTTTGGGGTCGCTGAATCCGAATCCAAGGTCGGTTTAACCCTAGGACGTCAGAGTTTGGCCATAACCTCAAAAAAACCTAGTAAATAAGGATTTTCAGCATTATTAAATGTATATAACTCAATAATTTGATCGGTTAACTCCTAAAACCTATAAACCAATAATATCATAATCCAATAACCTCATAACCCCATAACACCATAACCCCATAACCTCAAAAGATCTAGTAAATGAGGATTTTTAGCATTAAATGCATATAACTCTATAATTCGAACGGTCAAGCCCTAAAACCTATAAACCTACGACCCCATAATCTCATGACTCCATAATAACCACGTAACACCATAACCCCATAACAATATAACTCTAACCACACAGCCACACAAAAAATTCGGCCTCGGAGTCTGACTATGTTTACTGTATGTTTTTGGGTTCGCTGAATCCGAATCCGAGGTCGGTTTAATCCCACTACGTCAGGGTTTGTCCATAACCTCAATAGACACTCTAAAATCTATTAAAACCGTTAAACCCAGTAATCCTAAATGATGTTAAATCTAAAATTCGCTCGCCCATCGAATCTTCGACTAACTCTATACGAGTGATGAGATGTATAGTGACATGGATGATGGCTTAAGCTTCAAAAATCCAAAATTGATATCGCAAGCTGCGTTAAACGATCTTGTACGGAATTTAGGATTAGCAAAGGATGGTTCAGAATTTTTAGCATACTTTCTTAAAGAGAGAAATCTGTTCGAGCCAAAGACGAAAGTTTTTTTTTATAGAAACAGAGAGATGCAATTTCGACAGTATTTTGTAAAAAATGATGATCATTCTCTTGTTTATTGTACAAACATAGTAGGAAAGCGAAAGAGTAGAGACTTTTCATAGACTCATCAAAGAGGAGTATAAAGGCAGTTTTGCTACACAATACAAACATTTATGCTCCAGTTCCCATTGCCCATTCCATTGTTATGCAGGAAATGAGGATATGGATATTCTACTGCAAAAAGTTGATTACGAGACTCATAGATGGCAACTTTGCGGTAATCCTGTCAGGATTCACAAAATTTCCATGTCATTTATGCTTATGGGACAGTCGTCATCGTGAAAATCATTATGTGAAAAAAAATTGGCCTACCAGAACATCATTCACCCCTGGTTCCCGGAATATCATCCACAAATCGCTAGTTGATCCAAGCAAAATTCTGATCCCTCCCCTTCACATCAAGCTTGGTCTAATGAAGCAATACGTTAAAGCGCTCGATAAATCTGGAGCCTGTCTCAAATATCTCGTTGATAAATGTCCGAAGTTGTCTGAGGCAAAATTGAAAGAAGGGGTTTTCGATGACTCTCAGATCAGAACGATGTTCCGAGATACAGCCTTCACTAGTACAATGAATCAGAAAGAAAAAAACGCCTGGCAAAGCTTCAAAGCAGTTGCTCAAAATTTCCTTGGCAATAAAAAAAGCCCTCATTACAAACAATTAGTTGAAAAAATGATTTCTGACTTTCAGAACCTCGTATACATTTTCTGAGAACCTTGGGGACTTTAATGAAGAACAGGGAGAACGATTCCACCAAGATATTAAGGTCATGGAAACTCGGTATCAGGGACGATGGGATGTAAACATGATGGCTGATTTTTGCTGGACGCTAAAGAGATAATCGAAGGAAAGTCGGAAACGAAAGCGTACTTCATTGCACATGTCATTTAAAGAGAAGAGAACGTGATATGGCTCAAAAAAGAGACTGACTAAAGCTTTGTTTCTATTTTATTTTATAAATCAGCCCTTATAAGCTATATGATGTATAAAATCCGGTCACGCAACCTCCCCGCGGCGGACATTGATACATTGGGTAATGCTAATGTTGATGGTCCTATGTTATACAAGGTTATACAGAGATAACTTGGGAATGATGACGATATTCTGTTTTTATTTCATGAAATCTACGCCCCGAATAGTTTCGCAGTGGAAGAATAAGCGATACTGTTTCAGTATTTTGATGACGGGGTTATAGGGTTATGGTGTTTTGGAGTTATGAGGTTATGGGTGTATAGCTTTTAGAAGTTAACCGTTCAAGTTATATAGTTATATACATTTAATGGTACTGAAAATCCTTATTTACTAGGTTTTTTGAGGTTATGGCCAAACCCTGACGTGCTCAGATCCCCAGGCCAAAAAAAAATTTTTTTTGTGTGGCTGTATTGTTAATGAGAGAACATCGACCATTGGGTAGTTACATACCTCCGTTGTAACTTAACTGAAAACGGACATGTTGGACGAATGAAAAGGATTATTCGGCAATTTGGTATAAATCTGTTGTCGACTTGTAAAAATATCTTAAAGTTTCATTTCTACTAAGAATAGAAATTATGTCATTCGATCTTTTAATGGATGTTAAAATGAAATCGCCGGAAAATCCTGAAATAACTGAGTAAAAATTAATGGAATGTAGCAACAAAATAAAATCAATAGAAGTCACATGAAAATAAACATGTTGAACCACAAGCTGTGAGGGTAAAGCAGACCAGTTAACGGTTCAATTCATAGTGTAAATACTGTTTTGGGTGGCTTCATAAATAAATCTCGGGATATGATTGTTATATCAGGAAATTGATAAACAAAAAATGTCACTCTAAAATGTTCACCCGAAACTACTTCTTCACTATAATGTTTAAAGACATAATTTTAACACATTATGCTCCGACGTCACGTCGAAAGTCGACAAAACAACATTTACAAAATATGTTACGTTAACAATAAAATCTTATACATACCTGTATCACCGATTTTCGACTTCGCATACTTAGTTTATGATCGGAATTATTTAAATTGATCGATGTATCTTTTGATGACAATTGTCTACTTCCGGATGACAGCAATAATTTTATTTTCTTATCCATATCCGGAAATCTTTTATCGATATATTCTTGCATTGTTCCAGTTTTATATTATGCCGTAGCAGTTGTTTTTTATCAGCTCACCAGGTTCTAACAGTAAAATATTGTAATGCTATGTACTGCTGTTATCTAAGTATGTATGAATTATAATTGATTCACAATAACAATTTTATCTGTAAATAAAAAATGATGAAACAATGAGATGAAGAACAAAACGGATGTTGCTTTTAATAAATTATAAGATTTTGTATAAGACATTTTTTACATTATTGCATGATTTTAAATTCGGAAATTGCGATCATTGACTTTACTGTACCATTTCAACTGTTTAATGATTGACAACTTGTTGTTGATTTTTTGAAAAGAATAGAATTCACATATATTGGGAAGTTAGTAATAACACCTCCATCTCAAAAATCATCATGACTCACCACAACATTACAATTTGGTAAATTAAGATTAAAACAAGAAAATTGGTTTTATATTTAGCCGCCACACCATATTTAAGAGAAGTTTGCAAAAAACAATCTATACGACTGTAAGAGTAATATTGACAGAGCGCACACAAGATATTTTTTGGTCTTTCAATAACACCTTAAGGCTATTTTCGTTTATCGAACACCAACAACAAAAAATCGTTTTTGACTTGATATATTGGATGTTTACAAGCGCACGAGATTTCTCACTAAATATACCGGTATATACAAACATATGATCTTCGTTATTTTTAACACATTAATGTAATTTGGTTTCTAGATCAAGCAGAATTAACAAAATTTCACTTTCAAACATATTTCAGATTTTTCATCAACAGACTTTTTGTTGTTTTCTTTAAAGCTCTGTTTCGCTTAAAGCAGATTAAAAAAACAATAAATATGTGAAGAGTATAGATGTAGATAATTGAAAATAAATGTTTTTTCTAAATGCTTGCCTATAGTTTATATTATGCATATTGTTTTGATCTTTAATATTTCAGAATGTATATTTAAATAAAGCTTAGATATTGAACGCAAATTAGTGTTACATCGAAAAAGGTTTATATCCAGATTATGTGAAAGTTTATTTATTGTTAGCAGTGCGTTTGGACAGCTTAGGAAGAATTCGACCTCCGATTTAAGTTTTTTTACATTAAATGTCATCATAGAACACCCTGTTAGTGCCAAGACATTTTCATGTCCCACTTCATTGCAAGATAACATTGGCAATGCTGATAAATGCTTAGAAATAGTTAGGACAGCTTAGGAAGAATTCGACGGCACATTTTATTTTTTTCACTCTAAATCTTATCATAGAACACCATCATCGTTTGGTCCCACTTCATTGCAAGACAATGAGGGACATACTCGATACGTTCTAGCAAGCAAATTAGCAACTTGCGAGCTGAAAATGTAATTTTCGCATACTCGATTGGTTTTGCCACCTTCTAGTAAGAAAAATATTTAAAATATTTGCGACCCAATTTTTGAGCTCGCAAAACAGAAAAACAGTATAAAAATATAAATTTTAGGTTGTTTGACATTTCACTTTGAGACAGTTTACAAGCCATCAGTGATTTTATATTGTATATTGAACAAATAAAATAAACAGTAAGCATGAAATATATTTAGTAGTACCTAGTGGTTTTTATATTAATTATTTAATGGTTTGATTGTTTTTTAATTTGTTAGTAAATGGAAGCGTTATTCATTGTAAGACGAAGAAGAAATCGGGTTCCTCGAAAAATATTTCTAGACAGGGAAAATCCATTTGAATGCGAAGAGGAAACTTTTTTCAGGCCATATCGATTCACAAAACCGGCCGCTCAATTTATCATTGATAAATTAAGCGATCAGCTTCAAAGAGTTACTGGCAGGAGTAAGGCAATTCCTACTTATACTGTTAACAGTAAGACAATTAACTTATTTTAACAACACTACATAATATTGTTATTTTAGGTACTTACTAGTTTAAATGTGTTAGGATCTGGAAGTTTTCAGTTCATGACTGGTGAGATGGGTTATCATCAACTGCCACAGCCAACTGTAAGCAGGCTAGTGAAGGAATTTGTAAATTCAATACAGGGACACTTAAAAGAATTTATAAAATTTCCAACGACACAAGATGACGTAAATAAAACCAAACAAGAGTTTTTTAGAAAATATGGATTCCCAAATGTAATAGGGTATATTGACGGAACTCGCACTTGCCAGATGCGTGTGCTTTTTACAACAGAAAAGGATTTTTTTCTATAAATGTGCAAGCAGTAAGTTTGTTATTCAAATACCAGAAAAGAGGAAAATTAATTTTGTTTATCTTATAGGTCTGCAACGCTGAATATGTTTTCACTGATATTGTCGTCCGTTGGCCAGGATCCACACACGATTCCCATATATTCAAAAACAGTTCCCTGTATGAGTTTCTGTTATCAAGCAGACTTTCGGAGAATTCCTATCTTCTGGGTGATAATGGTTATCCATTGTTGCACTGCCTAATGACTCCCATTATTCATCCAACGACGTTCGGTGAAATTAGGTACAACAACCAACATAAGGGAACTCGGAAAATTATAGAACAGGCATTCGGTATATTGAAAAGCCGATTTCGTATTATTTGCAAAACTGGGGGTTTTATGTGCTACTGACTGGACAAATGTGTGCAAATAATTACAGCTTGTTTTATTTTGCATAACATACCAAAATTAAAAAATGTCCCTAATGTTGAGTTTGACATTGAAGGCGAATCATTAGACTCCGAAATAGAAAACTTAATTGAATTTGACGAGAGTTTGTCTTTTCAAATCCGAGGTAATATAACAAGGCAAACATTCATTAATTAAATTAAACTGAATTTTAATTTCTGCGTTTTAATTTTATTTTCAAAAATTCATTCTTAGTATAGAAAATCACATTTCACTTACTACAAAATAATGTAAAACTAAATATGTAAATTCAATAAATGTACTTAAATTAATTAATTATCTCTAACATAAAGCGGTATTCTTTCGGCAATGTCGCGCAGTATCTCGTTCGTCGCTTTTAATTCTTCAAGTCGTATTTTTGTTAAATTGTTCGCTAACTTTGCTTCTTCTAAACTCTAGTTTGCATTAGCTAACATTTGCCCTTCAAAATCATTTTCGATTTCTCGACTGCGCCTCTTATTTCTTGGGCGTTTAACTCTTCCCGAACCGTTACTAGAAGATTGTGTAGGCTGGTTCGAATTAAATGTAACTTCAGATCGTTTCGGCGCTGGAGATTCTGGTTCCTGATCGGCGTTAACAATTGGATTCTAAAAAGAAATATATCTAAAATTCCATACAATGACATTTTTAACTTTTAACTTACGTCCCTAAATGCATCAACATAGCAATTAAAGCCATACATCGAATTATGGCCAGCTAATTGTACAATAATCTCTTCATAAGGCTTTAATCCTTGTGACGCGGCTCCACCTGTTTCTACTTGGTGGTTTTTTATTGCAGTCAATCGTTTTTTAGTACGACTTTTAAGGTCCGTAAATTTGTTGCGAAGTTCCTTCCCACTTCTCGGAAATGCTGCAGTTGCGGAAAATTCATCCGCAACCTCATTCCAAGCGCTCACCAATGGCTCTCCAAATAAATTTGATTCTCCTGAAAAATTATTTTATTTAAAAAAAAAATGCATTTACAAAAACAATTAACAATCATACCATTTACTAACGTTCTGCAAGTTTCTAATATTTTTAAAAAGTTTAATAAATCACTGTCACTAAAATTTGGTTTCCTTTTTTTTGGGCACTCATCTTTATAAAAATTATTAACTCGTTTTATTTAAAATTTCTTCAAACTGTTGTATTTTGTGGTTAAATTATTTTGTTTCTAAGTGAAATGTCAAAAATTATACTCAGGACAGCGGACTTGCTAGAAGTATTGAGAATGCGTTTTCTAGTAAATAAAAGATTGGGTCGCAAATCCGCCATCTTTATAATAATAGCAATGCTGATAAATGCTTAGAAATACTTAGCTAGGACAGCTTAGGAAGAATTCGAAGGCCGATTTTAATTTTTTTATACTAAATGTCATCATGGAGCACCCTGTTAGCGCCCAGTGATTTTCTTGAAAAAAAATTACGTATCATCGTTTGGTCCCACTTCATTGCAAGACAACATTGTCAGTGCTGATAAATGGTTAGAAATAGTTAGGACAGCTTAGGAAGAATTCGACGGCACATTTTATTTTTGTTTGTAGTAGCTGTCGTTAATAGATTTTATATAATTCGTTCCTACGTGTGGCATGCAGTGCGACATGCTTGCTGATACCGGGTCCTATGCCCTCCGTAGTTCAAATCGAAAGCCCCTCAGAAAGTTGCCAATACCGTTAGCCGCTACAATTCTAAGTTAAATTAGGATTTATCTCTTAACTATTTATCGTAACTATTTGTGCGTTAGATTTAAAAATGATAATACATTAATGTAAATATCAAAAGTTATTACCATTAGTATGAATTTTTTAGTGCGTAGACACTCACAAATAAAATGGGAGAGTATCGAAATATTAATTCTCAAAATCATACTTTTTGTCGAATCTTACTTTCGTGAAATCTTAGATTTCCTTACCTACATTAAATGAAATTCCCATATAAACTTTTCAATAAACTGTGTTTTTGGTGAATTGTTAAATCTTCATAAAAAATTCCTATGTGGCGTAAAAATTCATAGAAGCACAATTCACCGAAAAATTCATCGTTTGTCTTGTTGGTTTGACATTTGATAACCATACATATTAATAAATTTTTATTAGTTTGTTATGCCTAAAAATTATTTTTTATCTCTATAAACTTGATACTGGTTTATAGTATAAACAAACGATTTAATATGTATTGAGTGATGAGCGTTTCCCAAAATATTTAGTATTCAATTTGCGTTTGTGATCAGTACAACTTTTAACAAAACCTATTAATTAAATCATTCCGTTATGGAGTCTAATCAAAACAAATTGCCTCCAAATCCTTGTGAAAGTGCAAATTTATTTTCAAAATTAAGTTTTTGGTGGACTATAGATATTTTTAGAAAGGCCCTTCGGATATCTTTGGGCACGGCAGATTTATTTAGTGCTAATCAAAATGATTCTTCTACATTGCTGGGAGATAATCTAGGAAGGTAAATATTTAATTGTGCATGTTTATGGCATATTTTTACATACCAATATTTATTGTAGATGCTGGAACAAACAAACAAAAATTGGTGATTTATCTTTGTTGAAGTCAATTGGCGCAGCTTTTAAATCAGAGTTTATTCAATTGAGTTTGCTTCAATTGTCTGTACAAATATTCAGAGCACTTGGTACACCATATTTCTTAGGGCAATTTCTTCTGTATTTTCGGTAACTTAAACATTTTTATTTTCAACTTGATTTGTATCTAACAAAGTAAAACCTGTATTTAGTGTTGAATCGGATGTGCCATATACAACAGCTGTTCGAAATGCAGTTGGATTATTATTCTCATTGGGGTATGTGGTTGTTGCGGGAAATAAATTTGAAGCAACCGCCCAACATTTGGGTATGCGGGTACGTATTGCGGTTTGCAGTTTAATATATCGAAAAACTTTAAGGTTATCGAGAACATCGTTAAGTGACACAAATCCAGGCAAAGTAATTAATTTAATTTCAAATGATGTTACACGTTTGGAGTCTGTGCCGTCAACAATGAATGGACTATGGATTGCACCGTTTATCTCAATATTTATTATATATTTCTTGTGGTCTGAAGCCCGTTGGGGATCAGTTGGAGGAACTATTTTGCTACTTCTTTTCATCCCTACACAGTGTAAGTTATTTGAAAATTTTTACAGCTACCTAAAATTAATTCAACATAATAACATAACGTTTTTGTATTTATTTAGCATACTTCGGAAAGTTAACTGCTAAATATAGGTACAAAATTTCCATAAAAACAGACGAACGAATTAGATTAATGGAGGAAATAATTTCAGGGTGTCAGGTAATAAAAATGTACGCGTGGGAGAAACCTTTTGCGAAATTAATTCAAATTGTGCGTGGATTGGAATTGCAATCGATTAGAAAATCGACTTTGTTGCGGGTACATTTGTTGGGATTGATGATTACAAGTCATCGTATTGCTGTTTTCTCCACTATCGTTACATTAGTGCTAACGAATGATACGATTACAGCGTCAAAAATTTTTTCTGTACTTGCTTTATACTTTGCACTAAGCAAGCAATTAATTCGGAGTTTTTACCATGCGTTCACCGATGTTTCAGAAACGAGGGTTGCTATTAAGCGATTACAAAAGTATTTGAAATATGAAGAAATACATCCAATTGATAAAAGTAAACACAAATTACCAAGCGAGTTTGTCGTTTCAATCAAAAACGGGATGGCACCCTGGAATATCATGAATGTGACAAAATCTGAGAATTCGGAGTTTTCATTAAAAAATATTAATATTGAGCTTAAAAGGGGCATGTTAATCGGAATCATTGGTCCAGTAGGTTCCGGTAAAACATCATTATTGCAAGCGATTTTACAAGAATTACCATTGATTGATGGTTCGATAGTGATTGATGGTAATATATCTTATTCATCTCAAGAACCGTGGCTATTTTCTGGTTCAATACGCCAGAATATACTATTTGGCCAAGAAATGGATGAGGCACGTTATAATAGAACAGTTCATGCGTGTGGATTGTTGGCAGATTTTAAACAGTTTCCACAAGGTGATAACAGCTACGTGGGTGATAAGGGAGCAGCCTTATCCGGGGGACAAAAGACTCGAATTAAGTGAGTATTTTCTTCGGGAAATGTTTCAATACAGCATATCATGGTATATTAACTCCTTTAGTTTAGCACGGGCCATTTATCGAGATGTTGACGTTTACCTATTTGACGATCCATTGAGTGCTGTAGATGTACACGTTGGACACTTCCTTTTTAATTCTGTTATTGGACCGAAAAGTTATTTAGCCGGAATGAAAACTACTAGAATTCTAGTAACACATCAAGTACATTTTCTTTCACAAGCCGATTGGATAATCTCATTGAAAAATGTAAGTTTTTATCGAAGTAATATGAAGCGAATAGTAAACATTTAAATTTTTATAGGGAACAATTGAATTCCAAGGAACTATTTCAGATTTATCTGAAAGTGGTTTAAACATTGCTAACACAACCAATACAAATGATGCTGAGTGTGTTCAGAAAAAAATTGACTCATCACAACAATCGATAGGCAATGAAATGATTGAGAAAACTGAAGAGACGGAGCAGAATGTTGAGCAATCATCAAAAGATAAAATTGACGGTTCACTTTTAGTTAGTTTTGTAAAGTATGGTGCAACCCCTTTACAAATATTTCTATTTGTTGCCTTATTTGCTAGTGCAGCCGTTTTGGCAAGTATGATAGATTTATGGCAGTCCCATTTAGTTTCAAGGGAGGAACTAAGAACCTTATTAAGCACGACAAATCGTACAACCGAGATTAAGGGTGGCGAAGTAAATTTATGGTCACCGACTGAGTATTTATATGTGTATACAGCATTGATATTAGGAGTTATCCTTATACTTCTTGTGCGTTCGTCGGTAGCTTCAAGCACTATGGCTAGTATATCTCGCGGTCTGCATGATCATATGTTTAACGGTGTTATATCATCGCCACTTCGATTTTTCGATACAAACCCGTCAGGGCGAATATTAAATCGCTTTTCAAAGGACATGGGTAATATTGATGAAATATTGCCGAGATCTTTGGTTGACTTTGCTCAATCCAGTTTTGAGATACCTCTAGTGTACATACTAATTGCAATTACTTATCCAATACTCGCAATACCTCCAACAATAATGCTGATTATATTTGTGTATACCATTCGAATCACTTTAAAAGCATCGAATGATATTAAAAGGCTCGAAGGTATTACACGATCACCGGTATTCTCACACATGACATCAAGTCTTTTTGGATTATCTACAATACGTGCTTTCAAGGCCGAAAATATATTAATCCGCGAATTCGATTCACATCAAGATATCCATAGCGGTGCATTTTTTATGTATACTTATACGAATGCTGCTTTTGTATTCGCTCTCGACTTAATGGCATTCATGTCAATTTCGGCAATTATTCTCATAATTTTAATGTTGGACCCAGCATATTTGGAGGGTCACAAAATCGGATTGGTTATAACACAGTCAATAATTATTCAGCAAATATTGTACATTTCTGCTAAGCAATTTGTTACCATTTGCAATTTAATGATGGGAGTAGAGCGGATATTGGAATATGCTAGTTTGCCAGCAGAGAAGCAACCAGAAGTACCAAAAGAAATTTTTAATAATTGGCCTATTCATGGCAAAATAGAATTTATAAATGTTACATATCGATATTTTAATGATGGTGATGCAACATTGAGCAATTTAAATTGTTTAATAAAAGCTGGTGAAAAAATTGGAATTGTGGGTCGAACCGGTGCCGGTAAATCATCACTTATGGGAGCAATATTTCGCCTGGCCATAGTTGAAGGTAAAATATTTATTGATGATGTTGAAACGGGATCGGTATCGCTTAAAGATCTAAGAACAAAAATATCTGTAATACCGCAAGATCCGATTTTATTTTCGGGAACCCTTCGTCGAAATTTGGATCCATTTGAGGAGTTTAACGATGTTCAATTGTGGCAAGTCTTAGACGAGGTAAAATTAAAATGCATTTTTTCGTGTTCAGGCTTGGAAAGTGCAGTGTCAACTGGTGGAAGTAATTTTAGTGTGGGACAAAGGCAATTACTTTGTCTTGCGCGAGCTATGTTGAGGAATAATACAATTTTGGTATTGGATGAGGCTACCGCCAATGTTGATCCGGAAACAGATGTTTTAATACAACGAACAATTCGTGAAAAATTTTCCAACTGTACGGTTTTAACTGTAGCCCATCGGCTTGTCACGATTATCGATTCGGATCGTGTGCTGGTAATGCAACGTGGTAAAATTGTAGAATTTGATGCGCCCCATGTGCTACTGCAAAAAAGTGATGGCATTTTTAGGAGTATGATTGAGGCCACTGGTCACGGTGAATCTGAGCATTTGAAAAATACCAAAAATGTAAAACAAAACTGAATAAAAATTTAACAATTTTAATTCGTATGGAATTTTTTTTTTTAATATTTTATTTTTTTATTAATTATTTAATAAAAACCTGACGTTTCGACGGCACATTTCGTCATTCTCAGGGTCTTTCCTAATGTAACTAGAGTTTAAATTAAAATTTTCAAATTACTCAGTTTAACCGAAAAAATTTAAAATTATACAATTTGAGTGACAAAAAAATTTTTTTTAAGAAAATCTACAAAATGTTTTCGTAATAATTTAACAAATATTTTGAAACTTCCTGGATATTTAATAAATTTTGAAATACATTTTGTTGTTTTTTGATGTAAGTGCTTTCCAAAATTAACCTTTTATTGAGATTCTGCTCCTTATCAAGTATCTCAGCGTCATCTATAGATAAGCAGTGGTTACTTCCACGCAGATGATTCGATAAAGCACTGTGCGACGGTTTAAACTCATACGTAGAATCATAAATATGTTGACGAATTCGTTTTTTAAAATTTTGTTTAGTTTGACCGATATACTCTTTTCCACACGAACATTTTAATTTATATATCAGATTTGATTGTACCTCTATGAGAGTTTTGTCTTTTAATTTAGTGAATAAGGCCATATCCAAACTGTGAAATGCTCTACCAACAAGTTGTATATCATAATTTTGTATAGAGATGTTCGAACCGAATACTTTTAAGTTAAAAGTATTCGGTTCGAACATCGCTAATTTTGTAAAAGAAATTTTAATTTTCCGAAAAGAATTTTAACATATGGGATCGAAATGTAAATTTTGTAAACGTCCGGTTTTTATTAAATAATTAATAGAAAAATAAAATATTAAGCTAAAAACCAAATAAAATTATTTTATTATAATGAAAAAAAGCTTAAAAAAGTGAATTAAATAAATATTCCAATTGGCGAAAAATGGAACGGAATGAAAACAAAAAGGATTTTTTCCAAAATTTAAGAGTATAGTGTTCGGCAGCAATAGTGTTCAGATACTGAAAGATTTTTTTCGAAACAATTTGGCGTTAGCGAAATTCCTTACAACAAACGGTTGACGAATAAATTCAAAATTGATGAAAGTAAGTTTCAGGCCATTCAGAATAAATACAATTTTTCGATAATTAATTGTGAAATTAACGAAACTTTCATCAATATTAATCGTTTAAACAAGAGTCGTGGTGAGCTGGTCGATGAAATAAAAAAAAAATTTCCGGAAGAAGTTTACACGGATTTTTTTAATAATGCTTCGATCCGGTTTGAGTTGGTGTACGAAGAGATTAAAAAACGTCAAAATAAAAGATTTGTGAATATGTTGGGATCAGAGGTTGGTGAAACGCCAGTTTTAGAATCAACACTACAAGCCAGTTCTGTGATTCGGCCAACCCATAGTCAGATTGAAGGAAGAGACACGACCGATGATAAGTGGGTCGTAAATTTGACAAATTTGGGAATTCCTGAGGACATCATAAAAATTTTAAAGTTAGGCAATATAAGTTTTGTTTACCTTTTAAAAAAGAAATTGTTCCTTATCCCAAGATTATAGCGGATGTGGAGAGTGGTATTTCAGGACTAGATGAGACGGCTCATAATAATATTAGAAATAGACTAGTAAATGTGTTGACGAACTTCAAAACAAATAATTATTTGGGTAAAACATTTTTGAATATTGAAGAAGTCCAACTGATTCGAGGGGCTCAAAAGGCAAAGAAATTTTTGAAGGAGCACCCCGAATTGTATGTGTTGAAAGCTGACAAGGGTAACATAACGGTACTTATGCCAAAAATTGAATATGTAGAAGAAATGGAGTTACTCTTGTCGGACAACAACACTTACAGTGAAATTCGGAAAGTTGGTATTTCTTTAATACAATCTAAATTAAATGTACGAATGTATGGTCTGCCAAAAGTATGCACAAAATTGGTATTACCTTGAGATCAATTGTAAGCTATTTAGGTTCGCCTTTATACAATTTATCTAAATTTTTGTGTAACATTTTGAACCAGTACGTGGGAAATAACTTTTCGGCTGTAAAAAACGCAGAAGATTTTAGAAATAAAATTAAAAATGTGTCTAATAACCAACAGGTTATATATTAGAGTCGTTAGATGTGGTCTCGTTGTTTATAAACGTTGACTCATCTTTGGTAATAATTTTGGTTAAAAAATTGTGGAATAGCATAAAAGCATGTAGTGAAAACAAATTTGGAGTCGAAACAATTTGTAGAAGGGTTGAAATTTGTGTTAGATCATACTGAATTTAGTTTCGGGGGAAAATGTTTTAGGCAAGTGTTTGGTTCACCGATGGGTTCGCCAGTTAGTCCAACAGTGGCTAACCTAGTAATCGAACACGTTGAAACCGAAGTGTTAAAAACATCTTCCGTCAAACCTATCTTCTTTTACTGGTACGTGGATGATATTATTGCGGCTATTCCAAATTCGGAAATTGATAATTTTTTGGATTCATTTAATAGTTTTACGTCAATCCATAGTAAAGATTATCCAGCAGTTCAAAAATTTCAATATTTGAAAAGTTTATTAATTGGGGAGGCAGCGCAGTTAATTAGATACATCACTGTTACAGAGGCGAACTACTTCGAAGCATTTTCTAAATTGGTTGAACGGTATAATCGAAAAAAATATATAGTGAATGCGTTCATTCGCACATTTATGGATCAGCCGTCCATAAATCAAGTCAGCAGCTCTAGCATTAGAAAATTACGAGATACATCGGATGAAGTGCTTCGTGGATTGAAGGCATTGGACACCAAGGCGGAAACCCGAGACAGTTGGTTGATCTATATTTTGATCAAGAAATTAGACCAGGAGACGAAGATGTTATGGGCGCAAGAATCCACAGCTTTAGAATACCCAACTACAAACGAGTTTTTTGATTTTTTGAATAAAAGGTGTGACGCGTTGGAGTCCATGTCGTCGTACACTAAAACCAAGCAGGTGTCTACTAGGGCGTTAGTCACTGAAGCAACCGAACCAAAAAGAGAAACATGGAGCTGCCCCATATGTAAGGGTGAAACACATCTACTTTTCGAGTGTAAGCAGTTTGCAAAAATGCCATTAGCCAGCAGGAAGGGAGTTATATCGGAAAGCAAGCGATGTTACAATTGTTTGCATAAGGGGCATAGTGTATACAATTGTCGAGCCAGAAGTAGATGTAAGATTTGCCACAGAAAACACCACAGTTTATTGCATGAGGACGCCGCTCATGTAAATGCATCCAGCCATGTTACCTCAGTGGAAGAAAGTTTGTAGTATGCTATGCAAGCCATTTTGCCAACCGCCGTAGTTCGAGTGAAGGGCGTAAACGGTGAATTTAAACTATGCCGTGCACTTCTGGACTCAGCGTCGCAAGTCACATTCATCACGGACGCTTGTGTGCAAAAATTAGGATTGATGATAACCAGTGGTCGTGTGATGGTGAGCGGTTTGGGAGAGGCTAATTTAGGACGAACAAAATGAGTCACTCAGTTAGAAATCGGGCCAAGATCAGATGCGGAGCCGGGATTGAAAGTGCAAGCCAATGTAGTACCAAAGGATTCCACGACAATTCGCAGAAAAACAATTTGCAGAAAAACATTTCGCAGAAAAAAAAAATACAGAAATTTTGGAAAATGAAGATTTTATCTTACTTATCCAGAATTTTGTGTTGAAATATTTTGGAAAATGGAGATTTTAATTCTAATTTTAATGTTAAATCTCCATTTTCCAGATATTTGCGCGATTTTCTGGGAAATACTATTATTTTTTCTGTAAATTTTCTGTGAATTGTTTTTCTGTGAATTTTTTTTCTGTGAATTGACGGGATACCGTACCAAAGATCACAACTTTAGAACCAGCATCCAAGATAGGCTGCGCAGAACTCGATAAGTTGAAAGCCATAAACCTTGCTGATCCAAACTTTCACAAAAATGGCAATATTGATCTACTGCTGGGCGTTGAGGTGTTCTTCGCAATAATAGAAAACGAGCAACTTAGACTGTCACCGCGTCTGGTAGCACAAAAAACAAGGTTTGGTTGGGTAATTGGTGGGCAGGTATTTAAGGACAAAGGCGAGAGCGATGTGGTTAATTTTAACATTACAATGGAGGTAGATAGCACGTTACGTAGGTTTTGGGAGATTGAGAGTATTCCAGCCATCGACGATCTAACAGAGGAAGAAAAATATTGCGAAAAGTGGTTTAGAAAAACAACGCAAAGAAGTGAAGATGGAAAATTCATGGTGAAATTACCGGTCAGTGGTAAATTAACGAGCCTTGGGTCCAACTATTTCGTGGCGAAGCAACGATTTAAGGCGATGGAGAATAAATTTTTGCGAAATCCTGAATTCAAGGAGCAGTATCACAATTTCATGAATGAATATATCCAATTAGGCCACATGGAGAAAATAAATAAAGGCATTAGCATGGACGAATACTTCTTGCCACATCATGGAGTTATCAAAGCTACCAGTACAACCACGAAGATGAGAGTAGTCTTTGATGCATCATCAAAAGATGTAAACGGATTATCTCTAAATGATTTATTGAGGACAGGACCAACCATTCAATCATCGCTGCTAGACATTTTACTGAGGTTTCGCACACACCAATACGTCATATCGGGTGATGTAGAGAAAATGTACCGGCAGGTTTGGGTACACCCAGATGACACGGAATTTCAAAGGGTGCTATGGAGAACCGATACTAATGAGCCAATTAACCAATACGCATTGAAGACACTAACTTACGGTACGGCTTCAGCTTCCTTTTTATCCACAAGATGCATTAAGCAAGCCGCACAAGAAAATGCAGAAACATATCCAGCAGCAGCCGCAGCGATACAGACAGATATGTATGTAGACGACTTGATGACAGGAGCCAATGATGAAGATGCACTGATAAGGATTAGAGAGGATATCGTCAACATACTCGATTCGTCAGGATTCAAGCTACGGAAATGGACTACCAACAGCTCCAGGATGCAGAACCTATTGGAAACGCAAGGTGCAATGATGGAAAAATCCATAACGGAAGATGAGACAATAAAATTATTGGGCTTAAAATGGAATCCAAACTCAGACGGTTTCTGCTTCTCGGTTTGCCTTGCAGAAAGAACCAATCATAGCAAACGAACACTACTTTCCGAAGCTAGCAGAATCTTCGATCCCCTGGGATGGTTGTCACCGATAACAATAAGAATCAAAATACTCTTTCAGAGTTTATGGTTGCGAGACTTAAGATGGGATGATCAATTACCAGATGAGATATGCAGCAGGTGGATCGCGCTTCGCAACGAACTGAAGGGAATCGAAAAATTTATCATTAGTAGATGGTTGCAATTTAATGATGAAATTGAGCTGCACGGCTTTTCCGATGCCAGTGAATTGGCATACAGTGGAGTAATTGCAGGAAAAACCAAAGTTTCACCCATTCGGCAGTTAAGCTTACCCAGGTTACAGTTGTTGGGAGCAGTTTTATTGACTGAGCTGGTCAATACTATTCAGGCTGCATGGGCGCACATAAAAATAATCCGTACGGTGTTATGGTGCGATAGCAAGATCGTGCTAGATTCGTTATCATCACACCCGAGGAAATGGAATGCTTTCGTGGCCAATAGAATTTCCATAATTGTAGACCAATTCCCACGTGAATTCTGGCGGCATGTACCATCCAAATATAATGCAGCAGATTGTGCGTCACGAGGCATAACAGTCGACGACTTTGTTAAGGAAGATTGCATATGGTGGAACGGTGCAGACTGGCTGCAGTTAGAAGAAGAACGGTGGCCGGAGTAGAGGTCATGTTATCAAACCGATGTCGAGAAGAAACGCAAAAACCTGGACGTGTTATTGACTACTTCTAATAGCTTCTTCGATGATTTACTGAAGAGATACAACTCATACGGAAAACTTAAGAGGATACTGGCATATATAATGCGTTACTTAAACCATTTCACATGGAGAAGAGATCAAAGAGGATGTGCTGATAACCCAAGAAAAATTGAAAAAATCGAACCTATGCAAAGCAGTTCTTTAACCCAAGAAGAAATTCTCTGTGCCGAAATAACCATTATCAGGTATGTCCAGCGCCGGTATTTTATAGCAGAAATAAAATGTTTGGAGATAAATCAAGAAGTCCCGAGGAAGAGTTCGCTCAAGGCGTTGAATCCATTCCTGGATAAAGATGGCATTATTAGAGTAGGAGGGCGAATAACCAACCAGGTTTGCCAGGTTGCATGCTGGGTGCGGCCTGTTGGTGAGTCTGTCACGAAAAAGGTTTTGGATTATAAGAGCAAGAGATGTCGCAAGGCTGGTAATCCATAGGTGTATCAAATGTATTAGGTACAAGCCAAACCTTGAACAGCAATTAATGGGTGACTTACCATCAGCTATAGAGTACGATTTACGTATCCATTTATTAACGTTGGAGTGGATAACTGCGGGCCGTTCAAGGTTCAACTAATACGACGCCGCGGTCAAATACCCGTAAAAATGTACGTTTGCGTTTTTGTGTGCCTTAGCACTAAGGCTGTTCACATCAAGGTAGCCAGTGACTTGTCGTCGAGATGCTATTTGGGTGTGTTACGAAGATTCATCGCGAGAAGAGGGATATGCCGTGTCATCTACAGTGATAATGGATCAAATTTCGTGGGCGCAAACAATCAATTGAAGCAGTGGTACGCCTCGCTTAAGGAAACTCAACAATATATCCAAGATGAATTGAGTAAAGCCGAAATCCAGTGGAGTTTCAACCCTGCCTCTAGCCCGCACATGGGTGGCTTGTGGGAGTCAGCACAGTGTGGGGTGTCCCGATTGTCAATCGGGACAAATGAAAATCACGATTAACTTTGTGTCTGTCTACCGTATAAGATACAAATCCTAAAATAAATTAATTAAATTTTGTTTAATGATTATTTTTATTTATAAACAAACCAAATCCGAAAACGAATTTCGGAATTACAAATTTTTAAATCCGGAAATTTGGTTTTCAAATTTATTTAATTCGTGCAATCACTAGTACCACTTATTTCATCGACGTTCATATCAATTGTTTGTGGTTCGACTGGCGTTATTTCGGTTATTCGATAAAAGATTGGTTTTTGATCTGCGATGGTTGTTTTTGTTTCGGAAAACAGTTTTATTGTTGGGCTCTCAAATACCGGTGGAGAAGTTCCACGAATCAGTGACGCAGTTATTTGTTTGATTTCGGAATTCTTTTCAATAGTCCCGGTCTCATTTAAAATATGTTTAATTCTTGTACTGGCTTTAGGTGTGATTTTATAGTTTTGTTGGTATCAAGGCTTTGATGTTTGATTAAATTGCCAATGCATGAGAATCTTTAATCACATGCTTGGCACACATACGGCTTAATCACGGTGTGTATTGATGATTGTGTAATCAAACTTTCTCGATATGAAAAACCTTTGTTGCATATCTGGAAATTAGAGTGAAACGTTAATAAGTCTGTTACAACGTAGTTTGATAAACAAACTTACTTCACATTTGAATGATTTATTGTCCGATTGTTATTTTTCGTGCACTTTGAGCTGACCTTTACATAAAAAGTTGGCACTACAGTAATTGCACAGATCACAGATGTCCTTTTACACCTGTGTGGATCTGTTTATGAGCAAATGAGAAATTTGGCCAAGTAAATTTCACATTCAAACTGGTTTTTAATGCCACATTTCATGAATATGTGATTCTAATAAACATTATTTCACTGGTAACCGAACGAAAACTTTCTTGCTTCACAATTTTAAATTCCAGAAGTTTCACGAATCAGTGACGCAGTTATTTGTAAAGTTCTAAAGTATATTTTAGTCACATCCACAATAATATAAAAATTAATAAAGTTGGCATTTGCTTATAAATCAATATTTCTGAGCAAATGTCAAAATTTAGTTAATTTTTATAAAAACAGATGGTTTTTATCTACCTAAAACCAACACGCTTACTAGATTTCAAAATTTATTTTATTAAAAGCGTGTTCGATTGGACTGAATTAACTGAAGTAGTAGCTGTATCTGAAGTAACAGAAGTGAAGAGACTGTTCGATTGCCAACTCTTCACTTCAGTTAAAAATTGAGCAACTGAATTAACTGAAGAGATATTTTGCTTATGTAGTTACTTCGGATGAGTTATTTGTTTTTCATTTTTTGAATGTTGTTGTTTTTGTTTGTTTTTATTCTCGTGTGTTGATTTGGAGGACTGTTTGGTTGGGAATTTGCGACCTAAAAAAATAATTTTTAATAATAAATTACTAGAAATTAATAGAAAAATAACATTTTGAAACATTTTTTCTAAACACAAACCAAACTGAAATAAATTGTTTTATTTTTATTTTGACATTTATCTGAAGTGAAGAATACCAATCGAACAGTCTCTTCTCTTCAGTAACTCAATTAAGTGAAGAGTAACTCAATTAACTGAAGTGAAGAGTTGTACTCTTCAGTCCAATCGAATACGCTTTAAATGCACATAGCAAAACCAGTTTTTTAAACCCAAGACTCAAACCATAGTAAGGTGTTTGCTGTAAGCGTTTTTTTAGCCAAGACCCAATCCAAAATGTAGTTTACCTTAATTCCGCATTATAAAAAATGGCGCTTGCAAAAGTTGCGCATGCGCGAAAAATGGTATGCTCTGCTATAGCTGTTCCTCAAAGGATTATTGGTGTTTAGTGAAATAACAAGTATCACAAATCGAAGAGGAATGCTGAACTGGACACCAGAATCAATGGATTATTAGGCCTATTTTATTTGACCATTTGCAAAAAAATTGCTTGTATCCAATACCATTTTGGTATTCGTGAATACCCACTGTGTACTTGGTTTTCAAAAATCCAATAGTATTTTTTAGCAGGGACGCGATTCCGAAATGAATACCAATTTTGAATTTGGCAAATAAAATAGGCCTATTGTCCCTTACTCGATTTCCTTTGTTTGTCTCGACTATCGAATGTTCCCACCTTTCAAAGTAAAATCCAGAAATTCGAGAATTTCGTGTACTGCTCAAAAAATTACCGCGGATTACGGTATAAATTTAGAAAACATTAAACTTATTGATTCAAATAATTTTAAATTTAACATGACTACAGAAGCAAATAATAATTGTGTGTTCAATCATTTACGTGTACCCGACGCTGTAAAAGATTTACCGCGATATGAAGGAAACAAACGTATAGTTTGTATGACTTTATAGATAATGTGGCGGAAATCTTAGGCGTAATGCAAGAAATTAATGGTACCGGGTATGCACAAATAATATTAAGAGCCATTATGAATAAGATAATAGGAGAAGCAAATGACGTTCTTAATATGTACGGAACGCCGTTAATTTGGGAAGACATAAAGAAAAATTTGATCTTTCATTATAGCGATAAAAGAAATGAAACAAGCTTAATAAGGGACTTACATTTATGTTCCCAGATAAATGATTCGATAGAAAGATTTTATTCAAAAATTATAGACATATATTCAACTATAATAAATCACATAAAAATACACGAGGTAGATCCAAATGTGATCAAATCAAAACAAAATTTATACGAACAAATGTGTTTAAACCAATATTTGTCAGGGTTAAGAGAACCATTAGGATCCATTATACGATCAATGCGTCCTATATCACTAAGTGAGGCATTTAATTATTAGTCATGTAAGACTCGATAATAAAAAACCATTAAACCTAAATAATAATATAGTACCAAAAATTTCCAGTAATCGAAATGTCAACACAAATTATTTAAATAATCAAAATTACCAAAATCCACTATATTCTTACAGACCACCACAAAATTTAAGCTTATATAATCCAATACAGAATTATAGCAAACAAGCACAAAATTTAAATTCATTCAGATTACCGCAAAATTTTGCATCTTCTCAAAAACCGTTCCAATCAAACCAATCAAATTTAAGACCTAGAACAACACTACCTAAACCAGATCCAATGGATACTTCTAGCAATTCTTAATACAAAGTACTCACACAATTTACTCCTTACAATAATAGAACGTTTCCAACAAGGAATACAAAACCAAGATTTATTTCCGAGGAACTATTTAATTTAGATGGTAATCAACAGATGAATGACGAAAATGGGTTAGATAATTACGTTAGAAATGAGACCGATGACCGAAATTTTCAACTACATGCCTCAAACATCAAATCGGATACATAGATATAAATAATCATCAATCAAACCTTTTACCATATATTCATTTAAAAATTAAAAACAACCGTTTCCTAAAATTTTTAATCGACACAGGTAGTAACAAATCCTTTATAAATCCAAATCTTATTGAAACTAAACGAATACAATCAATGAAACCTATACAAATTAAAACCGCATTCAATACGCACATTATCGATCAACAAATAACAATAAATGGCTTAAACGAATTTAAAACAAATGAGCCTATTCAATTTTTACTTTTTAATTTTCATAATTATTTCGATGGATTAATAGGGCTGGAACTTTTACAACAACTCAAAATCAAATTAGATTTCAATAATTCAACATTAGAAATAAAAGATGGTACACAAATTCCATTAATGTTCAAACCCAATTTTATGTCAAAAATCTATACAGTTCCACCTCAAAATAAAATTATTGCTCATTTACTCGTCGATATTGAAAACTCAGAGATATTCATATTAAACCATTAGAAATAAAAGAAAACCTTTTAATACCAGAGGGTATTGACCAAAGCAAAAATTGGTATTCTTTCATTGAAGTTACTAATTATTCAGACGAACCACAAAACTTTGTAATAGAACAACCCATTAAGGTTGAACGTCTAGATTCTAATCAATTTTCCGAAATTCACAATTATAATTATACTAAATATGTTTGAAAACATACTTAGTTTCCTATAAACTAAGTATGTTTTCAAACATACTTAGTTTATAGGAAACTCAATGAGAAAACAATTGATGATAGGTAGATATCCTATTCCCAATATCTCAGAAATTTTAGATAAATTGTGTAAATGTATATATTTCAGCACTCTCGATCTCTTATCCGGGTTCCATCAAATAGAGGTAAAACCTCAAGACATTCCGAAAACTGCATTTTCTGTTGATAATGATCATTACGAATATATAAGAATGCCATTCGGTCTCAAGAACGCTCCAGCGACGTTTCAACGCGTCATGGATAATACGTTGAGAGATATTCAGGGAAAACATTGCTTATGTTATATGGTTGATAAAATCGTGTTTTCAACTTCCCTTAAAGAACATCTTGAAAGTCTCACAAAAGTCTTTCAACGATTAGGAAATGCTAATTTAAAAATTCAGCTCGATAAATCAGAATTTTTCCGAAAAGAAATTGCTTTTCTAGGTCATATTGTCACACCAAATGGTGTTAAACCTAACCCCAATAAAATAAAAGCAATAAAGGACTTTCCGTTACCCAGAACGGAAAAGCAAATAAAATCTTTCCTTGGTCTCTTAGGATACTACAGGAAATTCATTAAATATTTTGCTAAACTAACTAAACCCTTCGCGGAATGCTTAAGGAAAGACAGAAGAATTATATTAGATTATAGGTATCTAGTATGCTTTGAAACCTGCAAAAACTTATTAATTAATGACCCGATATTATAATATCCGAATTTCTCAAAACCGTTTAACCTAACTACCGATGCGAGTAACTTTGCACTTGGTGCTATCTTATCACAAGGACCTGTAGCGGTTCACCCAATGCACCACTACAATTATTCCGGTTCAACCACAAGCTCGCCATACATTGGGTGCCACAGACCGACCACATTCTCCTCTCTTCTCTCTGTCGAGGCACATCGTCTTGACTAGTATCTTGTGTGATAAGATCACTTCAGTCATGCGATCGCCACCACATTTCGACTGACCAAACATCAGGGCCGAATACACCGACAGACCGAAACCAATCATGTTTCGCAGAGGAGGGATAATCACTTGCGGGGGAGTCCTGTAGCGGTTCCCCCAATGCACCACTACAATTATTCCGGTTCAACCACAAGCTCGCCATACATTGGGTGCCACCTGTCCAGTACATTGGGCATTGTGTCACATGACATAGAACAACGAATCGCTGACCGGCTTGTCCAAAATAACAAGACAAAAACAACACACGATACACAACATAAAATAAAAATAAAATATATAATCAGTCTGCTCTCGAATTTCATCACGGCAACATGCCGCCCAATTCGCGCGGTTAATTAAAATACCACAAATGGTGGTGAAAAATAATAAATTATAAATGTAATAAATAATAAAGTAAATTTATTGGAATTTAAATAAAAATATTTTAAATTATAAATTAATTGTATAAATATATTGTGTACACGCAAAAGACCAATTGGTTCAAATAAACCCGTTTGCTTTGCCAGTCGAACTTTGACAAAAATCGAACAAAATTACAGCACGATTGAAAAAGAGCTTTTGGCTATTGTATGGGCTACAAAATATTATAGACCCTATCTGTACGGTAGGAAATTTAAAATCATTACTGATCATAAGCCCCTCACATGGCTATTTTCCTTAAAGGAACCAAATTCCAAATTGATTAGATGGAGATTGAAATTAGAGGAATTTGACTATGAGATTTTCTACAAAAAAGGCAACCTGAACACTAACGCAGATGCTCTTTCTCGTATTGAAATAAATATAAATGAATCTGTCTAAAACAATATTGATGAATCTGAAAATTTAGAGTTATCATCATCAATCCAAACAACTGAAGAAATGCCGGATGATATTATACCTATTTCCGAACGACCGATTAATGAATTTACAAATCAATTAATTTTAGAGAAAATTAATACGATAAACAAAACTGAAACAATATTTAAAATAATTTTTAAGAATAAAAGAAAATATACAATAAAAATAAAAATATTGATGAACAGAAGATTATAGATATGTATATTGAAAAGACATTTAGTACCTAAAAGGACTATCGCAATATTAACTGATGACGAAACATTCAAAATCGTTCAATCGGTATATTCAAAATATTTTAGTAATCATAAATTCAAATTAGTTAGATGTAAGCATTTAGCTAAGTATTACAGGGAAATAAAATATCTTCTATTTTATAATTATTTTGGGAAAGATCCGTGTTAAATGATAAGTAATATTTTGATAAGCGATAAGTTTGAGGTTTTTGATAAGTTTTTCGTAGTTCTGTTGCACCAAAAGTTTATCCAAAATATGAATAAAAAAAGTTTCACTGCTTAAATAAATTGATAAGAGCTACAAATTAAAGTGGCACGACGGGTCTGTTAAAAACAATTGTTTTCTCTGTTATTGTAAGATGAGAACTTTTGTTCAATATTTATTATTATAAAACTATGATTGTGATACAAGATTGGAAAGTGGCCAATTAAAGTGGAACTTACCTGTTTCTTGACCGATTTTGATGAAATTTGACGTGGACAGTGGAAATGGGTTTCTAAAATGATTTTTAGAAGAGGTTCTGGTATATGGCCAATTAGGAAGAAACTTAGCCATTTCTTAATCGGTTTTAATTAAATTGAGCATGCACGATGGAAATGGGACTCGTAAATGATTTTTAGAAGAGGTTCTGGTATATGGCCAATTAGGAAGGAACTTAGCCAGTTCTTAACCGGTTTTGATTAAATTGAGCATGTACGATGGAAATGGGATTCTAAAATGATTTTTAGAGAAAGTTCTGGAATATGGTCAATTATTATGAAACTTGACCATATTCCAGACCTACACCTATAAATCATTTTTAAATCTCAATTCCTTTGTACCTTTCAAATTTCATCCTAATTTATTTATTTATTTATTTAATTAATTTAACAGAACAATCTGTGGATCCTACAAATCCAGTGTCGATTGTATATATTTACATATGTACATATAATAACTTAATAATTAACTATAATACAATATTGGAAATAAAGGTAAAAATGACATTATATAAACATTAAAATATTACTTAACAATTAAAGCTCTAAACTTGGAAGTGCCACAAATCATTTATACTGGAGCAATATAAAAGATGAGATTTTAAACGCGAAGTGAATACATTCAATTTTGTACATGTTTTTAGATCATTTGGAAGACTATTATATATTTTTGGAGCCAAAATTAAAAATGAATTTTGGAAGCTGGTAGTTGTAAATTTTTGTAGATGGATGTGTTGCTTATTTCTTAGTTTATAATTAGTACTGTTAACACCGGCATTATTACTAGTATTTAAATAAAATTCTTTCAAAGCTTTAAACACGAATAAATGTCTTAGTGGAAAAATTTCTAAACACTGAAATAGTGGCCAAGACTCAGTTAATTTTGGCTTACCCTTCATAATTCTCAATATATGCTTCTGTGCAGTAACTAGTGGCTGGATCCTAACATAATACGTACCTCCCCAACAAACTATACCATAAGATAATTTTGAGTTTACAAGTGCAAAATACACATTTTTTAAAACCTCAATTGGACAAATTAATCTTAAAATATACATTTTACGTAACACAGCTACCAGATAATTATGGAGATTTTCAGTCTGACATTTCCAATTTAAAGAGTTATCAATAGTGTGTCCAAGGTATTTAAATGTTGGGACACATTCAATTTTAAGACATTCATTCGAACATGTTGCCTGATTACATTCCAATTCATGATATATGATGTTGTGATCCGAAATACCAGTACCATTTAGACTATAAAACATAGCTTTGGTTTTTGTACTCAGCAACATGGAATGCGAATCACACCATCTCCTGAGCAATCCTAAGTCAAAATGAATATGGTTAATAGTATCAATCTTATTCGGTTCATTGTACATGAATACTAGGTCATCTGCATAAGCAACCACTACAGAATTAAATTCAATATTAAATAAGGAGTTTAGGTAAATCAGGAACAGCAATCGTCCTAATACAGATCCCTGTGGAACTCCATCATTAATCACTAGACTTTGACTAACACAATCATTAATTTTTACACTCTGTACTCTATTCGACAAGTAAGAACTAAACCATTTAATACTAGCTCCACGAAATCCAGCACAAAATAGTTTTTTTAATAACACACTATGGTTTACCATATCGAACGCCTTTTTCAAATCAACAAAAACTGTAGCTACAGAATTTCTCACATCGAGACCTTTATACACAAAATTAGTAACCTCTAGCAAAGCATTTTCAGTACTTCTGGATTTCCTGAAACCAAATTGCATTTTATGTAGAAAATTTGTGTGATTTAAGAAACCTGAAAGTCTTACATGAGCTAATTTCTCTATAATCTTGGCAAAGACAGAAAGCAAGCTTATTGGACGATAATTTGAGATAACTTTTTTGTCACCGTTTTTAAATATCGGGATTACATCTGCTTCTTTTAGTCTAGATGGAAAAATTCCAGAACTAAAACTAACATTGACTATATAGGAAAAAACATCAACAATATAAATGGCAATTTTATTGATTGTATAATTGCTAATCCTATCATTGCCCGACGAATTTGTTGATTTAAGTGATGAAATAACTTGTAGAATTTCTAACGGAAAAGTATCATAAAAAGCAAAAGATTTAAGTTGAGAATTGTTGGCAAATAAATCATCACAATAAATATCTCCGCTTAAACCATTAATTTTTTGGTCTTGAACCACACTAACAAAAAACTTGTTAAAGAGTTCAGCTTTCTCAATATCTTGTGTAACCACGTGATGCTCATCAACAACAATTTCGTCAATAGCAACATGATTAAATCCCTTTCCTAAAAGTTCATTAAGTAATTTCCAACTCTTTTTGATATCGCCTTTGACATTATTAAATTTTATATCATAGAATTTAGTTTTAGCCATATTCACTTCCTTTTTAATTGATTTACTTAGCTCACAAACTTTTAGTTTCAAATCAGTGTTATTTGGATGTTTCGCTAACTTTCTGGAAAATGCATTTTTATGTCTGATTTTTCGGCACAAATCTTGGCAGATCCATGGTTTTAAAATGTTATCTTTGCTTTTAATTTCCATAAGGAAAGTATTGTTATCAATATGCAATTTTAATAAGTCAATGAAACAATTATATGCATCAGAAACATCAGTCTTAGAATAAACCGAAAACCAAGTTTCATTCCCTAAATCATAAACCAGTTTTGAAAAATTAATCTTATTAATTTTGAATTTAGTTGATCGCCTAGAATTTAAATCTTTAGAAATGGAATTAGGTACGATAGTAAAAGAAGTCATGCAATGATCAGTGATGTGAAGATCATGAACAGCAGCTTCATAATCATAAAGGAATTTTCCAGAATGCCTAAAATACAAATGATCTAAACAAGTATACGAGTCGTTTAAAATACGAGTAGGTTCATTTATCAAAGACTTCAAGCCATAAGATGATATAGGTATACGCTTACAGAATTAGCAGTACAGCGTCACCTAATTGTTGAGGATTGATTATCCGTATGTACGGAAAATAATACACACACGAACTTGAGTATTTAAAATTAAGGTTAATTTATTTTCGTTTAATATTATAAATGTTTCACCACAATTATCACTATTAATTCAATTGTTTAAATAAATTGCAAGTTACACTTTATGAATTAAATTATAATTTATCACCACGTAAATAATTATAAATTTATTAACTTTGAAAAATAAAGAAAATGACGCACCAAAAATGTTAAGCGTTCGTAACAATGGTGGTCACTTGATTTTTATATTTTTATTGAAAAGCGAATGACACGGCGCGTGCGCGTTGAGAGAGAATCGAAAACGTAATAATTAAAATGAATAAGTAAAAATTAAAAAGTCGAAAAAAATATTTTGTTTTTGCTTATTGGTTTTGGCGAAGAGTAAAATTATACGATTTGCTTTTGCTCGCTGGTAATTTCTGCAGGTGGTCGCATGCACAATGTTGCGCTGTGTTCTTATGTTAATTTATGTTTGGATGCTACTGACTAATTGTGGCGGCGAGTGAATATTTGAATGCGAATGAATGTATTTATGTTTGCATGAATGAATTAGTGAGTGAGCCGCTACAATGACATCATAAGAATATAATCGGATGAAAAAGTCTTGTTAAGAATTTTGATATTCATGTCACCAATAACCAACAAATTTTTAGATTTATTAGCTGCCAAAACATTACTAAATTCCTCCACAAATACTGTCGTATTTGAAGTATGGAGTTTATACACACAAATGATTGAGAACAAATCACAGTTAAATTTAATGTTTACCTGAATAATGTCAGCACTAACAGTTCGAATACAAGAAATCGCATTACACATAATTTCCTCTTTAACGTATACCACCACTCCACCGGCTCTGTTTAAATAATTACAGTTTCCATGGATTTGAAAACCAGGAATTTGATAATTTTCCAGCTCATATTGATTAATCCACACCTCCGATAGTAAAATGATTTGCGGCAGCATCTCAAGAGCAGCCACATTTGCTAAAAATAAATTAAAATTTTTACGTAAACTTCGAATATTCTGATGTACAATAAATAATTTAGACTTAATTTTCTTTTCTGAAACTGAAGGTGATTTGGTTGATGATGCATACAAACCGCTGGACAGCAGGATGGCTGAGTGTTGAGTTGGAGCTGAGTGTTCTAACCATTTTTTGGAGCAGATAGCATCACATTCGACGGTACCCGTGGCCGATTTTTAAAATCCCGAATTATTATCCCTACCGGCCAAATAGAGGGATCAGAAACCTTTGTTAGCGCATTGGTATTTACTCCAATTTTGAACGATATAAAAGAAAGATCTTCAATACTCCTGTTTTTAGGGATTAGTGCGTTGCAAATGAGATCACTTGAAATATCAACGCCAATTTTTGCTGATACATGCGCTATAATTTGTTCCGAAGTTGTGCTTGGATGTAGTCTGCTTACATACAACACATGTTTATCAGGCACTTGTACCGATTTAAGAGAATCCGTTGATAGATCCTGTCCACGAATAATTTTATTTCTTGGTGGGTTTGTCCTTTTGCCTTCATCATGATTGTTTGTGCAAGCTGTTACCGTAGCATACGATTGGTAATCACTGGATATAGTTGAAATTGCATTTGCATCCTGAGATAGTACTGGATCTGACAGCTGTGATGCAGAATTCCGGTTGATTAATCCCAAATCCGTCGAGTTGATGTGGGGGGTGATATGTGGCTTATGAAGATTGGTGTTAAGAAAACTTTGCCGTAACTCTTCGATTTTTGTGTCCAGCGCCGAGTTATTTATAGTTAACAGGCCAGCTAGATCCACGATTGTTTTCTTAAGGTCCATTATTTCTGAACGCAGATCCTCTTTTACATCTATCTGGCAGTTGCCGCATACGAACTTGGCGAATTGACTGTCCCTGAATAATTTTGCCAATTTCTCAAAATTTAGCTCAATACAAGATGGATGAAAATGCTTTTTACACTGTCCAAAGCAAACCAACGATTCGCGACCATTAACCGGTTTGGTGCATGTTGCACAACTTTGCACCATTCTAACTATGTTAGTGTATGTTTCGTAGCACGAAAATTACAGGAACTGTCACAATATTTATTTGAATGTACGATAAATCACTAATAACACAGAACACATATAAATCAATTATTATTGCACCAACTAAAACTAATCAACTGTAACCGCGTAATTGAATTATAGAATTGAATATAACCCAAAATTACCTAATCCGTTGAGATATAACGAAGTTCCATCCTACTTGGCCATATTCCAGAACTTCATCTAAAAATCATTTTACAATTCCATTTTCATTGTGCCTGTCGATTTTCATCCTAATTGGTTGAGAAACAACCAAGTTCCATCATACATGGCCATGTTCCAGAACTTCATTGCTTGTGCTTCATACGCTCGTGGTTTCTGTTCTCGATACCTCTCTGCATTCAGATTCTTCACATACTGGGCTATAGATGGCACATAGGATGCACCAAACGTCATTACATTAATCTGGTATATAGAGACTTCCCGCTTAATCCTAATCTAGTGAAACATTTACCGTATGTCTCCATTGATGACATACCTGTGCTCACGAAATTAAAACCGCACGGTAAGTACCATACATTCTTTCTTCTTGCGTTTGTGCTTCATCAACGGATAACTTCTTCAGCCAACCCATCTCCTTATACCCGATCACCTGCGCAATGACATTTTCGGCCGCTTCTAAATCCTTCGACAACTTTCGTTTGAATATCAAGAATCGATGCATAGCCATCTGTCATGAAAGTGGAAACTTTGTGTCATCGTTTCTCCATTTAAGTCCATTTAAGTACTAGTTTTTCAGGCACTCCTTCCAGACCTAATTCGTCTGCGAGGTCGCGTTCTAGAAGTGTTGGTGTGGATCCACCGTTCAGAAATGCATAAGTAGACACTGCACGTCCTGCTTTCCCGTACAAAGCCACTGCCACTATTTGGTAATATTCAAATAATTTAGTGCGTTTGGATTCGCTGTTGAGTAGTACTCGCAATTTTGATTTGCGTTGACTTCCCGGTGTTTGTAAGAACCGCGGCTTTACTCGTCGATTGTGCATTGTTACATCGTTCTGGAGAACTTGATTCCCGAGGCATCGGTTCTATCAATACACAGTGTAGTGTCTATGGTTATGCGAATATAACAGCACAGGGTGTGGTTGATCGCAATCTTCTACTCCGTATTTTGATTTAATTCTGCAGTCGTGAAGCCAATTGTTTGCCAAATAACCTACGCATAGATAGTCAAACTGAAACTCTTTACCATGGCTGCAGTACCGGCTATAGCAGTGTTCGCAGGATGTTGGTTATTGGCGTGAAAATACAATTATATCTTTACAAATTTTTTTGTTGCGTGCCAAACTAATTCCGTAAAATTTTTTTTTTTTTATAATATGTGAGTTAACCTTTCTGCTAATCGCATTTCTCTGGTATTTTGGTTACAACTTTTGGTTCAACACTTCTTCAATAAATTGATATGCAAATTCAAATGAATAAATTTCTTTCATTTTAGAGGAGTGACAATTACGGGTGGCCGTCCTTGTTTCTCCTGACATGTTCTGGTTTTTCAAACTTCTGCGGGTTTCCGGGAAAATGTCTTACATTGCCTGAAAACTCAGATGGAGGACAGAAAAGTAATAATTTCCATACAATTTAAACATTTTAATTAAAAGATTAATCTGCATCCCAAATGATATGGGCCAACAAATTTTTTAAGACGTGATTTAATCTATTTTAGATTTTGCACTATATATGTAATCGGCGTAATATCTCAAATATAAAAGTTTACAAAAGCACATCGATAAATGTGTTTATTCCATTTGGTGCTGGAGGTGGCAAAAATTGACTGCATTGGCTGTGAATGGAAAACCAAAATTGGCAAATTCGATCGTAACACTATTATTATGAGTAATGCTCCAAAATATTTTTTGCCGTTGGGTCATGTTTTAATTTATAAATTCTGATCCCAGTCCAACCTTAGGGCCAGGAAAATGTTTCAGGCCATGTAATAATAGGTCTCATATTTGGACTATTTTTAATAACAACAAAAATTTTCAAAATCCGTCAACAAATGAGCTTATTCCATTTGATGCTAGAGTTAAGAAGATAGCCTGAATTGGCTCAGTATGTAAAAATAAATTTGGCGAATATAATTTTTGAGTTAAGATATCGACTAAAGCATGATATGGCCAAAGGATTTCTTCAGAGCCGGAATTTTTTTAAATTTTATATTAGGAACTACTTAAAGAATCGACTTTACGGGGTATATCCTCCAACAGGTCGCAAATAAACTATTTGCGCCTCAAAATCTGCCTACTCGATTGATTTTAACATGAGTTTTTCAATTTTTTTTTTGTAATTTATTTGCTTTTGCGACTGAGTAGTAAAAACATTATAGAAAAGTTACCACCGAATTTTTGACGATGCAAATAAAATCAAGTAAGGCAAGACAATTAATACTTCTCAGTCGCAAAAGCAAATAAACCACAAAAAAATTGAAAAACTCATGTTAAAATCAATCGAGTAGGCAAATGTTAAATTTTATTAAAATACATCCACAAACCTGCCACCTACTTCAGTCCTAGATTGGTTCCATATTGGTACCATATTGGTCTATATTGGTACCATAATATCAGCAGAGGTGTTCCGCAATATTTCTTGAATTTAAACCCCAGAAATTCTTCAGAGCGTGAATATTTCGATTTTATATTAGGAACTACTTACAGAATCGGCTTAATACCGTAGATATAAAATTTCACTAAAATTTATTGACAAACGTGAGTATTCCATTCGGCGCTGGAAGTGTAGGAAAGGCCTGGATTGGTCATGTATTTAAAAACCAGTTTCTCGTTAGCAAATTTTTTTTTATTTATAGCTCTTATAATACATATGTACTAAAGTATTATTAGCAATGTGTTGGGATATTTGTTGAATTCGGGCCATGTTTAATTTTTCATTTAAGAAACTAAATTCCTACCTCAAACGGAACTTTTGCAATTGTACACCAATTCCATTGTAATTTGGTATCTGACTTAACCAACAAATTTGGGGATACATGAATTGGTTTCAGTACATCCGAATAATAAATCAAGGTGGCGGCTATTGAATCTGTCCTGGAAGAGATTTAAATACAAATCTGTTTTCTGACCAGTGGATGGTTGTCGCCACCAAACCAATTTTTTTTTTATCAAATACATAACAAAATTCGACACTTTAAAGCTGTCCTGGTTTTTGTAAGTAGAAATTTTCGACTTTTTCAAATTTATTCAGACATCGTTCAAGTTTAGTTGTTTTTGGCCTGGTCACCCCAGTACCAACTTCGATATTGACTATCTTTTTCTTGTCCCAAATACCAACGCATACCCTAAACTTAACTACATAAGTCAATGAAGAAACTATTAATAAAAATGTATCGCAATACAAATTTGCGATGGTTTGTTGTGGCTGCTCGGTTTGGAACATTTCGGTACCTAACAAAAATAATTTCAAATGTGTTTCAGGCATGAAAAGTGTGACAGTAAAACTACCTCCGAAATTGTTGAATTTCAACCAAAAGCAGTTCCGAAGTGAAGAAGTTGCTGAATGAAGTCAACGATGATCCAGAACTGCTCAAACGGGTCATAACTGGTGATAAAATAGGAGTTTAAGAATATGACATCGAAAATAAGGCTCAATCGTTCCATTGAAGCTTCCTGAAGACGCAAGACCAAAAAAATATCGTCAAGTAGTGTAACATGAGTTCTTAGGTCGTTCGATTAATAAGAAGTACTTCCAGGAAGTTATACGCTGTTTACGTGAAGCGATCCAAACGAAACGTCTGGATTTATGGGGAAACAACTAATGGTCATTGTACCATGATAATACACCTGCTCACACTTCTCTGCTTCTTAATAAATGTTATGAGACTGAGAACACCAAAACTGTGTAACCTTTTCGACAGCCAATAATAAACTAAGCATCCAGTATGGATTAAAATGCTAAGAAACGTCAGGGAAAATATACCAACACAACCCCAAAATGCAATTGTAGCAATTGGACTTAAACAACCTGCAAAAATGTAAAATTTTAAGATTTTTTGATCAAGCCATGTATTTTAGCACCAAGTAATTTTTTTCGGGGTTTCCGTGTTTATCAAAAATATTTGACATTCATTCCAAAGGTGATGATCAAATTGCTTTCACGGGTTCCCATTTCCCAGCATTTCAATATGTATTTGGGCTTTATCAAAATTCTAGAAACGTCTTTTCCATTTTTTGTAAGAATAACTGAAAAAAAAGTCGATTTTTTAAAATTCAAAATTTTCGTGACGTGCCAGAAAAAATCTTAAACGTGCCAAGTTTGGCACGCGTGCCACGTATTTGCGATCACAGGGCTATAGTGCTGTCTAAGAGTTGTTGTTCTTTAGTGTCTGCTCTATGGTTGTGGCTAGTGGCTGACGTATCTCTGGTGCTTGTAGTGGCTCAAAATGTATTTGATTAATGTGTTTGTAGTGTATACCCAGTTCTCGGTGCTAATTCGTTTCTCTCCTAATTACACCGAAGATATTGCCCCTATCATGGCTTCCATTACTCAATAAGTCACGCCGCTGTCGCATTATCTCCTTTTGTGTCACATAAAATTCAGCCATCTTGCTCTAAGTCTCGCTGTCCGCAACAGATACAGTCAGTTAGCCATATAAAATGTTTAGTCATACCTTTGAGTATATATATATAGTTATGTTGTGGTTTATTAGGGAGAGAGGTAAGTAAGTAAAATACTATACGTTTTTGGTTTAATGAACTAGTTTATTACAATGTATATAAAAAAGTGAACAATTTCTTAATGCTAAATTTCATTATATAGCTGGTTTTTGCATTGCTGCAATATTATAAGTTCAATGTAAAATATAATGCTATTGACTTATGTTTGGAATAATTACTTTTTAATTACTTTTCGCATAGTTGCAATATAATGGATAAAGTAAATAAGTTCATTAACTTGCATTTATGGAATTGCAACTGTTATTCAAGTTTGTTGTTGACTTCGCCTTTTGGGTCGTTAATCTGGATTTGATAACTACAGATGTTAACTCCTCCCCTCTAAGTGTTGAGCTGTCCTCAGCGGAGAGTTTCCTTGATTTGAAAAATGAACTTTTGTTCCTAATGATAAAGAATATAACAATTAGTATGGTTATCATTGTTAGTATTGTTGAGGATGCTATTATGTGCGTATAAATGGTGGATTTGTGTTGACGATTTTGTATTTCCCGCATGTTTTTAATTGTGGATTTTGTTAAAAATGGTATATCTAACGTTTCAATCCTTGTTTCGTTTATGATGATAGTATTAAAGGGTTGTAACACTTTAAATTGATGCATTCTCATTGTGGCGTCATTGGTGAATGACTGTTCGTTGACTCGTATGGTACAGTCCTCGAATTTGATTAATTTATTTCCTTTTATGTTTAATGTATCAGGACCACATGTTGTATAGATGTTGATTCCGGCTTCCGATGATATGAAAAGGTAGCCATCTTCCAATAGCTGTATTTCTTCTTGATGATTTGTTTGTACTAATTTACAATTGGCATGTTGATTGTTTAACAGGTTTGGTAAGCAAGTGTTATTGTTGGTATATATTTGTTCCTGCTGACAATAGTAGGTATTCTCCAACATTTGGCATGGTTTTGAAATTATCATATGTATTTTGGGATTGGATAAAATATAATTGTAGGTAATAGGAATAAGGAAATTGTTTAAGATATAAGTTTTAATTCTATTATAGGAAAAATTATCATTATAAAATTGTGGTATTTCTATTATTACTATCAGATTAGTCGCGTTATAGTAAGCTTTTAGTTGTAATATTGAATAAATCTGCTCTTGTGAGTGTAATTTGATATTATTCTTACTTAGTTCATTTAGAACATAGTTCATCTCTGTATTGTCGAGTATGAATCTTGAAATTACGTTTATTTTCGCGAAGGTTATAATTTCGTGAATTTCTAATGCCTGTTCCGATAGTGTTGCCATATTATCTTCGATTGTGAAGTACATGTGATTGAGTAATTTTTCAGCTTCGTTAGCGTTTTTTGTGTCCCATTCTGTTTTAAGGATTCGGTTCATATTAGCAGTAGTTATGTTTAAAATGTCCGTTATTTCTTCAAATCTATTGATTACTTGCTCATTAATTTGGATTTGGTTATTAAGTCGGTCGGCTAGTACGTATTGTCCTTCTTGTGTTAATTGGATTTGATTTTGAAGATTTTCGTAGTCGTTTTGGTCAAGATTTCCAGTAATTGATTTTATAAAAGTTCCCAAAGGATTGATTAATCCACGTTTGCCTCGGTTTCCCATGTTGGGTAGAGTTGGCATTACGTTTTCGATGGATCGCTTTAGATTTTTTAATTTACGTTTAATGGCGTTTAGTCGTTGAGTGTTACTGTATTTGAAATGAACCATTTTATCTTCGGTATGTTTGACCGATTCTTCTATTGATTTGTAGTTTGTTAATAAATCGTTCAGTTCTATGATATGGAAAAGTTTTATATAGGTAGTGATTATTTTGGCTTCACCTAATTTAATTCCAATAAGTCCTTTGTTATCCTGTAGGTCATATGCTTCTAATCCTTTTGATTGGACTGACCTGTGGACAATATGATAGCTAGTTTTAGTTTCGATTTTTTCTAATTTTATTTTTATGTACAGTACGTTTGTTTGTCTGGATAGTAACATCACCGTCCTGTATTACTGTATGGGGTATATATTTTCTTTGAAACTTATCACGTGTAGTAGTTTTTTCAAAGATATTCTCTCCTGGCATGTAAATACCTGGATTATCACGTGTAGTGTTTAATTTTTCTATCGTTTTAGCTTTAGACAGGTTATTCAGCTTTGCTATGTGTTGTGCAATGTCTAAATATTGGCGTCTAATGCGTGATAGATATTCGTCCCCCATTTCTGGTAGGTTGGTAGGTATACTTTTGGTTATAATATGACCTCTATGTAACTCAAATGGTGTGAGTTTAGTTGAAGAATGAATGGAATTGTTGTAGGCAAACATTGCCTCTTCCATTATTCGGATTATTGATTTATTTTTATCTCCAGCTCTTATGATCCGTACTAGTTCGGTTAGTGTAGAATGTAATCGTTCTACAGGCGAGTTTCCGTTTGAAGATTTTGCTGTCGTGATGTGTAGTTCTATACCCATCATGTTAGTGAAATCAGTGAATAGCTGGGATGTAAATTCAGTTGCAGAATCCAATGTTAGTGTTTTTGGAACTCCTTCTCTACTGAAATATGTCATAAATTTATTTATGATTGTTGTTGTTTTCCTATCAGGTATTTCAAAGGCTGTAGCGTATTTTGAAAATTTATCGACTAACGTGATGAAAGTTTTTCCTGAAAGGGCGAACGTGTCCCCATGGATAATTTCCATTGGTCCAGTGGGCGTTTGGGAAAGTTTAAATTTGACATGAGTGGGCTGCCTTTCATATTTGTTTAGATTACAAATTTTGCAGTTTATGATATAATGTGCTATTTTTTGTCTCATGTTTGGAAAATAAAAGTTCCGTTTTAATTTTTGATAATTTTCCTGAGTTCCACGATGGTATGGTTGGTGTTCATTAGCGATAGTGTTTATTTGTTCCTCGGCCAATTCTACGTCATTTTTTATCGTGTGTACCCGGATTATTTTGTAAGGTTTTGTTTTACATATTTCCTCAATTAGTTTGAATGTTTGGTCATCCGTTAGAAGAGCTGTTATTTTATTTTGGCTGACATAGCTATTGAGAATTATTTGAAGATCAGTTTTTGTAAAATCTGTCTTCTTGATAGTATTGCGCTGGTTTTTATTAAATATTACCCTAGCGTCTTGTTCCATCTCACCGCAATCTTTATTTTTTGCTATGATGAGCTGGTTTTGGAATTCGTTCAGGCTAGAGCTTGAAACTGGAATTCCTTTATGTTTGGTTGATATTCCATTGTCGTCACACTGGATATCTATGTTATTTAATTGAATTATTTCATCATTAAATATTTTATTTGAATTATCTTGAGTTTTCTGCAGTTTCTCAAGTAATTCTAAATTTTCGGGTTCAGAATCATTATTGTAAGTAAAACTTTTTGTTTCCAGTTGTTTGTTTAATTCTATTCGCGAGAGTGCATCAGCGTTTGTATTAGCTGTGCCTTTTTTATATGAGATGGTATAGTCATATTCTTCAAGTGCTAATCTCCATCGAATTAATTTGGATGTTGGGTCCTTGGCATTAAATAGCCATAGTAGAGGTTTGTGATCTGTGATGATCGAAAACTTCCTTCCATATAGGTATGGGCGAAAGTATTTTGTTCCCCACACTATTGCTAGGCATTCCTTTTCAATAGTGGAGTAATTACACTCAGTTTTGGAAAGTGTGCGTGAAGCATACGCAATTGGTAGGTCGCTACCATTGAAATTTTGACTTAAGACCGCTCCCAAAGCATAGTTGGATGCGTCAGTTGTTAATATGAAATCTTTCGTGAAATCGGGATATTTTAAAATTGGCTCTTTGGTTAGCATGTCTTTACATACTTCAAAGCAGTTCACAAATTCTTTGTCGTGATATATTACTGCTCCCTTTGATAAACAAGATGTTAGGGGTTTTGTTATTTTTGAGAAGTTCTTAATAAATTTTCTATAGTACCCTAGTAATCCTAGAAATGATTTGATTTCTTTTGGAGTTGATGGTATTTTGAATTGTTTGATTGCTTCAATCTTTTTAGGGTCTGGTTTTACTCCTTCTGAAGTAATAATATGGCCCAGAAATCCTATAGATTTTTGCAAAAAGAAGGTTTTTTCGATCTGAATTTTTAGATTAGCGTTATGTAATTTTGTAAATACCTGTGTTAAATCTTGGATGTGTTCCTGTAGGCTCGTACTGAATACTATAATGTCATCCATATAGCATAGTACATTTTTGCCTTGCAGGTCTCCGAGAATGTTGTCCATCACGCGTTGAAACGTGCTGGGGGCATTCTTCAGACCAAATGGCATACGAGTAAACTCGAAATGTCCATTAGGAATGGAAAATCCCGTTTTTGGTATGTCGGAATTTCTGATTTCAATTTGGTGAAATCCTGCCGCCAAATCTATTGTTGAAAAATAAATCGCCTTTCCCATTTTATCGAGAATATTCTCTATATTGGGTAAGGGATATTTATCGTCGATCGTTTGCGAATTGAGTTGTCGAAAATCTACGACAAGTCTCCATTTTTTATTTCCATTTGCATCTGGTTTCTTTGGCACCATCCATATGGGCGAAGACCAGGGGCTAAATGATGGTCTAATAATTTTGTTTTCTAGTAGTTTATCGATTTCTTTTCTGATTTCCTGCTTTTGATTCTCAGGGTGCCTGTATTGTTTTACATGATGTGGCTTTTCCTTGAGTAAATTTATTTCGTGCTTTATTTTATTAGTAAAGCTTAATTTTTCATTCTCGTCATAGAATAAACTTTGGAATTTTTTACATAGATTCAATATTTGAAATTTTTCCTCAGGATTTAAATTATCCGTTTGGATTTTTGATTCTATATCAACTTTTGTTGTATGCTGATTTGCAATATGAAAATTAATTTCATTATATTGCTTTTTGAATTCGCTTACATTAATTGGGCTCAATAATTGGAACGATTCCTCGTCCTGACCTGTGTTAATAATTTCTACAATAGCTTTGTAGGGTGCACAAGTAGTGTATATTCCTTCCTGGATGTTTATGTTTGGTGAAAGCATACTGCTTTGTATGTAAAAGTTTCCTTTTGAAATAGTTACTGGTATTTCAATTAATTTTTTAGATTTGTGGGGTATTTCCGTGTTAGGAATAATTGTTATAAATTCATTTTTTATGGGAATATTAATTTGAGGGGTTTCCAATGTATTATTTATGGTGTTTACTTTTGCGTTAAGCTTTTGTAAGTTCTCATATCCAATGAGACCATCAAATAATGTATGAAATTTAAATATAAAAAATGTTAATTTTGTTGGAATTTCTCTGAATTGAATGTCGACCATTTGTGTTATTTCCGTTGAGGAGAACACTGATTGTACTTTGAATTGTACGTTAATTATTTTTGAGAACAATTTGAAGAATTTTGGGTCGATATAAGATTTATCGGCTCCAGTGTCGATTAGAATTTTTAGAGTTTGATTATTGATAGTTAACAGTATAAAAGGAAGCTTGGTTTGTTGTTTAATTTTCGTTAGGAAGTTAATGTCGGATGTGAGGCGTTGTTTAAAAAATCCTCGTCATCGACTGTTTGTTCTAAGTTATTAATGTTAGTTTCTTGTTTGATAAAATGTCTTGGTAAACTTTTTTTATTTTGACTCCTGTACGGTTGTTTGTATTGTGGTGTGTAACTCCTATTATCGTTGGTAGTTTTGTCTTCTTTTTTAATAGTTTCGTTAACAAAGGTTTGCTTCCGGTCCTCATTATTTTTTGGTGGAAAATTTTTGGTGTAGTTATTAAATTTTTGCTTTTGGGGTTGAATATATTTCAACCTTTGGATACTTTGTTCTTGTTGGACAAAGTTGTGTGCAGTTTGTAAATCAACTGGTTGCGATGCACGTAGTGCACTGCCAAGTGGTTCTGGTAGACTTGCCATATACACAGTTAATCCTGTGGATTGTTGCTGTTTGATTAGAGCATCTGTTATACCTTGGTCTAAGTCATCCATTTGGATTTTGTTTGAGAGCAATGTCAGTATTGATTGAATTCGACCGAAGAGTTTCTGAGGCTCTAGGTTGAGTTTGATCAATGAAAACAACTCTAATTGAAGGTTTGCAGTACTTCGTGTGTCTGCATAATTGGCAATGAGATGGGCACGGATATCCGTCCAATTGGTGGCAATATTATGTGTAGTGAGAGATTCACTAGCGTTTTCAATTATCTTACTGCGTATGTTTTGCGTAATAATTTTATAACTAGGTAATTCTTTTATTGGTTGGCAGAGTTTGATTATTTGGTCAACCGAATTACAGAAATGATATAGTTCATTCCTTTTTCCAGAGAATGTAGGAAGATTTTTAGTTACGATGTCAACTTTAAAAGAGTCGAGAATGGTGGTTTGTTCTTGAAGTAATTTTTCCATTTTTAATTTACCGAGATTTAATTTTATTGGGGGTCTAACTGTTAATTCACGATTACGTTGAGCTATAAATTGATCTAATTTTTTGGAATCGATTGTGTAAGTCATACGAATTTCACGATTTTACAAAAGTTGTTTTATGTGTCCCCGATGACACTAATATGCCAAAAAGTCCCGATTTTAGGTTCTAATTGGTTTTTTTATTTTTATTTAAAAGAAGTCCCGATTTTAGGTTCTAATTTTAACACTTAATTATATTCACAAGTGCGTTTATTCAATATTTTACAAGTAGTGAATTAATACTTGGGTTCCACAATTTTATATTTAATAATTTTGAATGTTAGTAGTGCAGGTTTGATTTAAAAAAAATGATTGTTTTAGGAAAAATACAATGAAAATTTCTTACCTTGCCAATATTGCTGCTATTAAAATGGCTCTTAACATCTTCGGGTTGATCAGGCTCGTTGATGTGTTGGTAATTTAAATTTTTATTTATTTATTTTTTTTAATTTCACTGTTTTATTAATTTCTACGTAGTTATTATTTTTGCACAAACTTTTATTAGAAGAAAACTAATTTTATTTAAATTTGCACAATTATTTATTATAAGAAAACTAATTTTATTTAGATTTTTACGTAGTTAATATTTTTTCACAATTATTTATTAAACACTTTTTCTAACTTTTATTAATTATTAATTATTATGTAATATACTATTTATCCTATCAACTGCGCCAGTTATGTTGTGGTTTATTAGGGAGAGAGGTAAGTAAGTAAAATACTATACGTTTTTGGTTTAATGAACTAGTTTATTACAATGTATATAAAAAAGTGAACAATTTCTTAATGCTAAATTTCATTATATAGCTGGTTTTTGCATTGCTGCAATATTATAAGTTCAATGTAAAATATAATGCTATTGACTTATGTTTGGAATAATTACTTTTTAATTACTTTTCGCATAGTTGCAATATAATGGATAAAGTAAATAAGTTCATTAACTTGCATTTATGGAATTGCAACTGTTATTCAAGTTTGTTGTTGACTTCGCCTTTTGGGTCGTTAATCTGGATTTGATAACTACAGATGTTAACTATATATATATATATATATATATATATATATATATATATATATATATATAGAGGAATCACGCCAATTGTAATACTACCTCAATAGATAGCGTTACTTGTTTGATTTATAAATTTTTTCTAATTTTTTGTGCATAATATATTTAGGTTGCAATGTTTCGAAGTACATATACAGTAAGATTTGTAGTTGAAAATGAAAACATGTACATATGTATGTATGTAATTTGAACTTTTCCTTTTTCCGCTCCTACCGTGGATGTATAATACAAATCAGCAAAACAACAATAAAACGATTTAAAAACTAAAATGTAGAATAATTTTTTTATCTTATGTGAGTGATATTTGTTTTGTGTGGATGTTGTACAAAATGATTGTGTAGGTAATTGGTTTTTGATTTTTAAATCTGTTGAAATTTAATTTTGGAACTATGAACTTAAATACATTTTAAGATTTCTGGAATAAAAAATCAAATGAACGTTTTTGTAGGGATATTTTTACCTCTGCAGTTCTAGTTACAAGTAAAAGTATTTTTGTTTATTAACAGGAATACGAAGGATGTTTAAATATTTGTTTAAATGGAAGTTTTCTATCGTTTTTCAACTTTCCTAAGTAGTGATAAAATACGGAATGTGTGGATTTAAGATTCAGGCAACAAATTATTGAAAATAACCACAGAAAAGTTGAACACTCCCATAAAATTTTGCGAAAATTATTTCTACGACAACGATATTCATATTTTAGGATCAAAAAAAATTATAAATAAAAATGTGTGTCCCGTTTCGTTCCTAAATATTTGTGCATGTGATCAGAATAATATGGATAAAGAATATGAAGGTCAATTGTTCCAAATATACAAATTAGAAAGACATTCAAAAGAAAAGCTACTCATATCAAAGAAGAAATCCCTCACCGCCCCGGTGGCACAGTTGTTAGAATGCTTGCTTCAAGCCCCGGAGGTCCCGGGTTCGATTCCCGGCGGGTGATGAAAAAATCACGGCTGGTTAATGTAAGGATCAATGAACTAATCACTCATTATCCGTTGTAAACAATATTACGAAACTTCACTATGAAGCGGCCAAATCCCTCCATGGGATGTGCCGCCAGCGAAAAAAAAAATATATCCCTCACTATTTCGCCATTCCTTGAAGACCATCATTTATCACTGGAAGGAAATCGATCACCTGCCGGTCCAAATTTAAGAGGAAATATTCAAACCGTATAACTAATATTTGTTTATCTAATTTTCATGATAATGATGAAAGAACTGAAGATCAATTTCCTGTCATGCCTTATATTAGAAGAAAAAAATCCAATATAATAAATTCAACGAAAGTTCCTAGATTTATATTTAATTTACCAAAACAGAAGAAATTAGATTTCTTAGGCTCAGATAATTTAGTTATAGAAACAATTAATGAAATGTTTATTCAAAAAAGTGATCCGGTAAGAAAATTTATTTTGTCTCACTCAGTTGCATCATAAAGCTAATGCTCATTGGCAAAATGTCGAACGAGATTTATATTTAAAGTTTTACTATAAATCTCCATCCCATTATAATTATATGTTAGAATTAGAAGTTTCATTGCCTACGGTGTCAACTATTCAAAAATGGCACTCAAATGAAAAGTGTCGCAAACATGTAACAGACCAAGAGAGAGCGAACTTCTTTCAAAAATGAATAAAATATGTGTGTTGTTATTAGGTGAAATGGCAATCAAACCGGAATTAGAATTTAATACTTCTGAAGATATAATAAATGAATTTTTAGATTATGATCATTGAGGTTGAAAAAATATCATTGCAACTCATTATTATTTTACGTGGTTTGAATAGTAATTGGAAACAAACTTTTGGAATTTATATCGGTTATGTCAAAGGTGATGAGTTGCATCAAATTTTCACTTACTGTATTTCAGAAGCAACACGAATCCGAATTGATATATGTGTGGTAAATTGTAACCAAGGCAGTAACAAAAGAAGTGCCTATAAACTATTAGGAGCTTCGGAGCCAAAGCCTTATTTTTTCTTAAATGAAAAAAAAAAATCTTTTTTATGATCCGTCACATCTGATTAAAAATTTAAGAAATAGATTAATTAATGCTGATATAGTTACACAGTTTGGTAGAGTTTCTTGGAAAATTTTAGAGAAAGTTTTTGATTTTGATGAAGGTACAATTAAAATATTTTATAAATTAACGAGGGAGCATATACGACCAAATGTATTTGAGAAGTTATCCGTAAAATTAGTCACTCAAGTGACACTGTACCACCGGAGCGGCAAACAAACATTGGGTTTGAAGAGTTGTAGTTTATAGAACACTTAGCCAAACAGAATATGATTTACTGTGAGAAAATAAAATGTGAATTTTATTATATTGGATTGCCAATTGAACTGATAACACTGTTATGTCCAAATTAGTGTGTTTTGGCATTAATTAGAAAATATGGATAAAAAATTTGATTTTACATTAGCAGAGAATATCAAATAGGGTGGTTACTTCTTCCCGTAGTATTCTTTCGGAAGAAATAAAATTTTATGCGGTTGTATAAATCACAACACTTCAAACCCAATGTTCAATTTCAGCTTATTGAATGAGGTAGTTTTCCCAGTTGTTGAAAAATCAGTCGACTCTTAATTTGCTATTTAGCGCAATAACGCTCCAATACAAAAGAAGTAACATTGCCTCAAAATTATATAAAAATATTGAACATAATTAGTTGCCTAGGCCAAGGCAAAGTTTTTATTTGTCTTTGTTGGGGTTTAAATGAACCCGGAAGATATTCGCAATCTACTATATATACTCAAAGATATAATCTAACTCCAATGCAACTTACAACTCAACATAAAACAGCCCTCAACTCAACCCCAAATTCAACGTCCAATAAATCTCAAAGCAACGTGGTCCGAAAAGAGCTCAACCCAAACTATCTTCCAACTCAACTCACAACTCGTCCCAAATAAATCCATAACGGAACCACTTACACGACTCCAACTCAACTCCAAATCACCTTCCAACTAAACCCTCAGCTCAACGTTAAACTCAATCTCTAAATAAATATGTCCGAAAACAGAACGCATATTCAATCAGCTCAATCCTTTATCAACCTTCAATCAGACCAGCGACCCAACCCTTACTTAAGCTCAAACTCAACATCCAACACAATACTCAAACTTCCTAGTGAACCGCCGACTTAACCTCAGCTCAATCCAAACCCCAAACCAATCTTAACCTGCCCTGCAACTCCGGTTTTAAATTTATGCCAAACGCAACATCCAATTTAACTCCTAATTCAACCCCAAATAAATCCCCAGCTCAACTGCTCACTAAACGATAATCCATCTCCATCTCAACTAAAAACTCAACGACAAACTCAATATAGTCAAACAAGCAAATGTACAAAATTTGTACCAAAGTGGATCAAAAACTGCATTGTAGTGTTATCACCTGGTTTTGAATGAATTAGTATGGTTCCAAAAGTTTTTGAATTATTCGCCTTGACCATAGAAACAGATTGGCGAACAAATTCCAAATCGAACAAACTGCGTTCTCGAGATACAATGAGTACAGTCATCCAAACAAACGAATGGGCGGAAATTTTTATTGCTTTTTTGGACTGAAGCCCGTCTCATCAAATTAAAAATGTGAGATCTCACGACAGTGTTACCAATTTTTTTTTTTTTTTTTTTTACGAATTTTACTTTTTGTGTTTTGCTAATTTTTGACATTTTTTAAAACTTTTTTTATTATGTTTACATTTCTACGTAATATAAACACCGATAACATCACAAGAAAAGTTTTAAAAATGGCAAAAATTAACAAATTAAAAAAAAAAAAAATTGGTAACACTATCGTGAGATCTGAAATTTTTAATTTCATGAGACGGGCTTGAGGGACTTCCATAACGTCGAGAAAAAGAGTTTTAGACTTTCGTATACGTATAGACCAAAATTAGTCAAACGAATAAAAACAATGGCCCTCAGTAATCCAAGGCTTATTTTATCGAACAAATGCGCCTTATTTTATTAATCAGAGTTTAAAGATTATTGTTAATGAGAGAACATCGACCATTGGGTAGTTACATACCTTCGTTGTAACTTAACTGAAAACGGACATATTGGACGAATGAAAAGGATTATTCGGAAATTTGGTATAAATCTGTCGTCGACTTGTAAAAATATCTTAAAGTTTCATTTCTACTAAAAATAGAAATTATGCCATTCGAACTTTTAATGGATGTTAAAATGAAATCGCCGGAAAATCCTGCATTAATGGAAATAATTGAGCAAGAATTAATGGAATGTATCATAGAAATAAAACAAACTCAATAAAAATCACATGAAAACAAATATGTTGAACCACAAGCTGTGAGTGAGGTCAAATCAGACCAGGTACAAGTTCAATTCACAGCATAAATACTGTTTTGGGTCGCTTCATAAATAAATCTCAGAATATGATTGTTATATCAGGAAATTGATAAGCTTACATTAAAAAAAAAAAAATTTCACCCCAAAATGTTCACCCGCAACTGCTTCTTCATTCTACGTTTAAAGAAATAATTTTAACACATTATGCTCCGACGTCACGTCGAAAGCGAAGTTAATTTAATCAGGCTAAAGTCGACAAAACAATATTTAAAAAGTATGTTACATTATAAAATCCTTACATACCAGTATCACAAAATTTTCGACTTCGCATACTTAGTTTATGATCGGAATTATTTAAATTGATTGATGAATCTTTTGATGACAATTATTGTCTACTTCCGGATGACAGCAATAATTTTATTTTCTTATCTATATCCGGAAACCTTTTATCGGTATATTCTTGCATTGTTCCAGTTTTATATTATGCCGTAACAGTTGTTTTTATCAGCACACCAGGTTCAAACAGTAAAATATTGTAATGCTATGTACTGTTGTTGTCTAAATATGTATGAATTATGATTGATTCACAATAACAATTTTATCTTTAAATAAAAAATGATGAAACAATGAGATGAAGGACAAAACAGATGTTGGTTTTAATAAATTATAAGATTTTGTATAAGACATTTTTACATTAGTACGAAACGTGTAACATTAGTTTTTTACATTAGTACGAAACGCACGAGCGATTTGCATGATTTTAAATTCGGAAATTGTGATCATTGATTTTACTGTACCATTTCAACTGATTAATGATTGACAACTTGTTGTTGGATTTTTCTCGTATTCTCTATTCTTCTATAAATTAAGATGATGTGAACTGCAATATAAATTGAGCACAATAATAGAAATAAAAGAATACAATGCACATATTGGAAAGTTAGTAATAACACCTCCCCTCCAACTAAAAAATCATCATGACTCACCACAACATTACAATTTGGTAAATTAAGATTTAAAACAAGAAACTTGGTTTTATATTTAGCCGCCACACCATATTTAAGAGAAATTTGGAAAAAATACTCTATACGACTGTAAGAGTAATATTGACAGAGCGCACACAAGATATTTTTTGGTCTTTCAAAAACACCTTAAGGCTATTTTCGTTTATCGAATAGCAACAACTAAAAATCGTTATTGACTTGATATATTGGATGTTTACAAGCGCACGAGATTTCTCACTAAATATACCGGTATATACATACTCACAAATAAAATTGGAGGGTATCAAAATCATACTTTTTGACGAATCTAACTTTGTTGAAATTTTAGATTTTCTTACCTACATTAAATCCAGTTCCCATATAAACTTTTCAATGAACTGTGTTTATGGTGAATTGTTAAATCTTCATAAAAAATTCCTGTCTGGCGTACAAATTCTTAGAAGCACAATTCACCGAAAAATTCATCGTTTGCCTTGTCGGTTTGACATTTGATAACCATACATGTTAATAAATTTTTATTAGTGTGTTATGCCTTAAAATTCTTTTTTATCTCTAAACTTGATTCTGGTTTATAGTATATAAACAAACGATTTAATATGTATTGAGTGATGAGCGTATCAAAAAAATTTTAGTATTCAATGTGCGTTTGTGATCAATACAAGTTTATAACTAACCTTCTTAATTAAATCATTCCGTTATGGAGTCTAATCAAAACAAATTGCCTCCAAATCCTTGTGAAAGTGCAAATTTATTTTCAAAATTAAGTTTTTGGTGGACTATAGATATTTTTAGAAAGGCCCTTCGGAAATCTTTAGGCACAGCAGATTTATTTAGTGCTAATCAAAATGATTCGTCTACATTGCTGGGAGATAATCTAGGAAGGTAAATATTTAATTGTGCATGTTTATGGCATATTTTTACATACCAATATTTATTGTAGATGCTGGAACAAACAAACAAAAATTGGTGATTTATCTTTGTTGAAGTCAATTGGCACAGCTTTTAAATCAGAGTTTATTCAATTGAGTTTGCTTCAATTATCTGTGCAAATATTCAAAGCACTTGGTACACCATACTTCTTAGGGCAATTTCTTCTGTATTTTCGGTAACTTAAACATTTTTATTTTCAACTTAATTTACATCTAACAAAGTAAAACCTGTATTTAGTGTTGAATCAGATGTGCCATATACAACAGCTGTTCGAAATGCAGTTGGATTATTATTTTCATTAGGGTATGTGGTTGTTGCGGGAAATAAATTTGGAGTAACCGCCCAACATTTGGGTATGCGGGTACGTGTTGCGGTTTGCAGTTTAATATATCGAAAAACTTTAAGGTTATCGAGAACAGCGTTAAGTGACACAAATCCAGGCAAAGTAATTAATTTAATTTCAAATGATGTTACACGTTTGGAGTCTGTGCCGTCAACCATGAATGGACTATGGATTGCACCGTTTATCTCAATATTTATTATATATTTCTTGTGGTCTGAAGCCCGTTGGGGATCAGTTGGAGGAATTATTTTTCTATTACTTTTCGTCCCTACACAGTGTAAGTTATTTGAAAAACTATACAGCTACCTAAAATTAATTCAACACAATAACAAAACGTTTTTGTATTTATTTAGCATACTTCGGAAAGTTAACTGCTAAATATAGGTACAAAATTTCCATAAAAACAGACGAACGGATAAGATTAATGGAGGAAATAATTTCAGGGTGTCAGGTAATAAAAATGTACGCGTGGGAGAAACCTTTCGCGAAATTAATTCAAATTGTGCGGGGATTGGAATTGCAATCGATTAGAAAATCGACTTTGTTGCGGGTAAATTTGTGGGGATTGATGATTTCAAGTCATCGTATTGCTGTTTTCTCCACTATCGTTACATTAGTGCTAACGAATGATACGATTACAGCCTCTAAAGTTTTTTCTGTACTTGCTTTATACTTTGCGCTAAGTTATCAATTAATCTGGAGTTTTTATCAAGCGTTCACCGATGTTTCAGAAACGAGGGTTTCCATTAAGCGATTACAAAAGTATTTGAAATATGAAGAAATACATCCAATTGATAAAAGTAAACACAAATTACCAAGCGAATTTGTCGTTTCAATCAAAAACGGGATGGCACCCTGGAATATCATGAATGTGACAAAATCTAATAATTCGGCGTTTTCATTAAAAAATATTAATATTGAGCTTAAAAGGGGCATGTTGATCGGAATCATTGGTCCAGTAGGTTCTGGTAAATCATCATTATTGCAAGCGATTTTACAAGAATTACCATTGATTAATGGTTCGATAATGGTTGAAGGTAATATATCTTATTCATCTCAAGAACCGTGGCTATTTTCTGATTCAATACGCCAGAATATACTATTTGGCCAAGAAATGGATGAAGCACGTTATAATAGAACAGTTCATGCGTGTGGATTGTTGGCAGATTTTAAACAGTTTCCACAAGGTGATAACAGCTACGTGGGTGATAAGGGAGCAGCCTTATCTGGCGGACAAAAGACTCGAATTAAGTGAGTATTTTCTTTGGTAAAAGTTTTAATACAGCATATTATGGTATATTAACTCCTTTAGTTTAGCACGGGCAATTTATCGAGATGTTGACGTTTACCTATTTGACGATCCATTGAGTTCTGTAGATGTACACGTTGGACACTTCCTTTTTAATTCTGTTATTGGACCGAAAAGTTATTTAGCCGGAATGAAAACTACGAGAATTCTAGTAACACATCAAGTACAATTTCTCTCACAAGCCGATTGGATAATCTCATTGAAAAATGTAAGTTTTTATTGAAGTAATATGATGAGAATAGTAAACATTTACATTTTTATAGGGAACAATTGAATTCCAAGGAACTATTTCGGATTTATCTGAACGTGGTTTAAACATTGCTAACACATCCCATACAAATGATGCTGAGAGTGTTCGGAAAACCATTGACTCATCACAACCATTGATAGGCAATGAAAATATTGAGAAAACAGAAGAGGCGGAGCAGAATGTTGAGCAATCATCAAAAGATAAAATTGACGGTTCACTTTTAGTTAGTTTTGTAAAGTATGGTGCAACCCCTTTTCAAATATTTCTATTTGTTGCCTTATTTGTTAGTGCAGCAGTTTTGGCAAGTATGATAGATTTATGGCAGGCCTATTTAGTTTCAAGGGAGGAACTAAGAACCTTATTAAGCACGACAAATCGTACAACCGAGATTAATGGTGGCGAAGTAAATTTATGGTCACCGACTGAGTATTTATATGTGTATACAGCATTGATATTAGGAGTTACCCTTATAATTTTTGTGCGTGCGTCGGTAGCTTCAAGCACTATGGCTAGTATATCTCGTGGTCTGCATGATCATATGTTTAACGGTGTTATATCATCGCCACTTCGATTTTTCGATACAAACCCGTCAGGGCGAATATTAAATCGCTTTTCAAAGGAGATGGGTAATATTGATGAAATATTGCCGAGATCTTTGGTTGACTTTGCTCAATCCAGTTTTGAGATACCTCTATTGTACATACTAATTGCAATTTCTTATCCAATACTCGCAATACCTCCAACAATAATGCTGATTACATTTGTGTATATCATTCGAATCACTCTAAAAGCATCGAATGATATTAAACGGCTCGAAGGTATTACACGATCACCGGTGTTCTCACACATGACATCAAGTCTTTTTGGATTATCTACAATACGTGCTTTCAAGGCTGAAAATATATTAATCCGCGAATTCGATTCACATCAAGATATCCATAGCGGTGCATTTTTTATGTATACTTATACGAATGCGGGTTTTGTATTCGCTCTCGACTTAATGGCATTCATGTCAATTTCGGCAATTACTTTGATAATTTTAATGTTGGACCCAGCATATTTAGAGGGTCACAAAATCGGATTGGTTATAACACAGTCAATAATTATTCAGCAAATATTGTACGTTTCCGCTAAGCAATTTGTTACCATATGCAATTTAATGATGTCAGTAGAGCGGATATTGGAATATGCTAGTTTGCCAGCAGAGAAGCAACCAGAAGTACCAAAAGAAATATGTAATAATTGGCCTATTCACGGCAAAATAGAATTTATAAATGTTACATATCGATATTTTAATGATGGTGATGCGACACTGACCAATTTAAATTGTTTAATAAAAGCTGGTGAAAAAATTGGAATTGTGGGTCGAACCGGTGCCGGTAAATCATCACTTATGGGAGCAATATTTCGCCTGGCCATAATTGAAGGTAAAATATTTATTGATGATGTTGAAACAGGATCCGTATTGCTTAAAGATCTAAGAACAAAAATATCTGTAATACCGCAAGATCCGATTTTATTTTCGGGAACTCTTCGTCGAAATTTGGATCCATTTGAGGAGTTTAACGATGTTCAATTGTGGCAAGTCTTAGACGAGGTAAAATTAAAATACGTTTTTTCATCATGTTCAGGCTTGGAAAGTGCCGTGTTAACTGGTGGAAGTAATTTTAGTGTGGGACAAAGGCAATTACTTTGTCTTGCGCGAGCTCTGTTGAGGAATAATAAAATTTTGGTATTGGATGAGGCTACCGCCAATGTTGATCCGGAAACAGATGTCTTAATACAACGAACAATTCGTGAAAAATTTTCCAACTGTACAGTTTTAACGGTAGCCCATCGGCTTGTCACAATTATCGATTCGGATCGTGTGCTAGTAATGCAACGAGGTAAAATTGTAGAATTTGATGCGCCCCATGTGCTACTGCAAAAAAGTGATGGCATTTTTAGGAGCATGATTGAAGCCACTGGTCATGGTGAATCTGACCGTATGAAAAATGTAATCAAAAATGTAAAACAAAGCTGAATAAAAATTTAACAATTGTAATTCGCATGGAATTTTCCTCGTGCATTGTTTGCATTTAATAATATTCTTTTATGGTTGATAGATGAGGTTATGGGTCTAGTGACAAATCAACAGTGCTTTTACATTTAACTCAAAGCAAAAATAGAGGGCGAGTATCTAAAAATAAATTATAAAGTGAATTTAATGGTCAGAAGAAATGTCCACTAACGTTCATTTTTAATTTGGTTTAATTTGTTTTTAATTTTTTAAGCAATAATAATTAAACTTTGCCACCGAAATGATCTTATGTAAGTTATACTATGAAAATTATTAGAAAGTTGTTAGCCTAAAGGAAACAGTCTATGATGCAGATTTCGGTATAAACCCAAGAGAAATAAAATTAAACCGATAGCAGACGAACGCAATTGTGCCAGTAATGGTAAGAATGCTCAGAAGCTTACGACTTTTAAACTAGACTTTTATCTATATCCACTTGCACACATTATTTTTCAAATAATTTTTCTAGCCGTCTTCGAAATGCAATAGATAATTTAAAGTGTAAATTCATTTCTGCTTAACTTTTATAATTTTTGATTCTAAATTTTAGATTTGTTAATGATCTGTATTACCTCGTAAATCATTTTTTGTTATTAACTGTTGGTTGTTATTTTAATATATCAATAAGTTTTCAATCAAACGTCCGTTATAACTATGGAAACATTTCTATTTATTCCCTTATTACCTCTATGTAGAGGTATTTGATATCGCAATTCAGCTATCGTTAGCTTAATCTAATACCGAAATTTTTTTTTGTCGCCTTAACTCTTGTTGAATAAATTTGTTGTTCGAAGTTCGTTCTAATTAATGTTTAATGTATTTACCAATATAACTTTTACTTGATTGGCTAAGCAATTTCATTATATCGCTAAAATCGTTTATTATGGAAATGGAAACATAGTTGACATTGTTTTGGTGGCATCACATACTTATTCGAATATTTTCTTTGTGACCGTAATATGGCTTTCTTATTAATTGATCATTTGTTCGATATCTTACTCCCTTATATATTATGTATATGTATACATAAATTTCCATTTGATTTCTCCTTGAATAAATACACAACATAAAATTAAAGCACATAAGAAAAAAATCGAGAGGAAAATTCATGAGTTTTCACATAAATAATTTTTGTTTAGTTTCGTTTGCAATTTTCATATTTTCCCATTCGAGCTTTCCAGTGATAAATGATTTTATTGGTTTTGTGTTTTAGATGTTTTAATGGAACTTTAGAAAATATGTTCGATACATATATTGAATTAAATAATATTATTGGTTGTATCACAAATTAAATAGTAATCAAACACAAAGTAATAACCATTTTCACTACATTTGATTTTCTTGAATGTGTCACCTCTCGGAAATAATAATAAACGTTAGTTAAAACTCAAACCAATAGAGATCGAGCGTCTCTACAAAATATAACCTGGGGCCCTATTCTCGAATTCCACATCCATTTTCCACATGTGGACATCTGTCAAAATTCATAAATGTATGTATATTACACATGCAACCAAATACCCTATATGGGGAATTTTTTTCACCTGCTTATACCCATTCGGAAATATTCCCTTAGTACCGAAAAAGTGCCATTATTCCATTTATTTTTATGAATTTTGACAGATGTCCACATGTGGAAAATGGATGTGAAATTCGAGAATAGGGCCCCAGAACCATAAAATAAAGAATAATAAGGAGCATTAAGCGCATAGAACAATGAAATTCAATCAGCGCACTACGGCCGAAAATAAAACTAACATTAGGTGTACACCGAGGGAAACAAATTATTTATAAACGTAATGAAATTCTTTATTTAAAATGGAATATTTATTTCCTTCACTGAATCTGCTCTTTAAACAAAAAAATTCTCTCTCGTGCTTTTACGAACATTTTTTTTTTTTGTGTTTCTTTATTTATATAGCTACGTTTGTGTACATTATTTTGGTTTTTTGGTATATGTACATATGTACATACTCGTATTTATAAACAAATTGGTTCGATTAGTTTAGAAAAAGAAACATGGTGAACCGTCATGCGATAATTTTGCGTGGCAAAATAAAACAGGATGAATTAATATGACTGTTTCCTCAATTAAAATATGCGATTTTTAGTTTATTTTGACATCTAAGATCTAACACAAATTAAATAAAATTTGCTTCTAAAAATTAATTCAAATCTATGGTTGTGATTAAAGAAACCCTTTACTTTTTAATTTTTATTGAAAAATGATGAATGTAATCTATTTCATTTATATGAACTATTTTTCTTAATCTTTTCCATTTGCCATTTACAAGTTTTTCTAATTAATATAAGAAGCATTAGTTTCAAAATTTGAACGCGATGGTCGTAACAGGGATTATCAATATCATAAAATTGTTTGTCAATGCTGCTGCTTAATAAAATGTTTAAGAGGTCATGTTTGAGCCCAACAATGTGGGAATGTGATTTGAAAAACGAATCAAAAATTGATATTTGTCGACAACAAATTTCAAAAAAAGATTGCGATGGGGCACGTAGCTTACTGAAACAATCTGTTAAATAATTTTTATTTTTTATCAGCAGTTCAGAACTACTCTCTACATAATCCGTTTCTTTTAGTAGTGTGGAGCAGCATGCCGCACAATTTACTTTCTTTACAATTCGATTAACTAAATATCCAACGAAACATCTGGAAGACGCCTGTGAATTAATACTAGATTCTTCAATTAAAGAATCATTCACATCGTTTTCCACTTCAACTAATGAATACATTTCATCATCATCCGAGTCTTCGTCCACTTCAACCAACGAAAAAGTTTCATCACCAATTCCAACGAGACTTGAGGCATCATTTTCACAAGACTTTTTGTTAGTGTTGTTTTCATACCTTATTATCCATTCATCCATTCTCGTATAACATTTAATAATGTTGAATCTGCATCATCTTCACAGTTTGATAAGCCCGAGAAGGATGTTAGATACTTAATGGATAAAAGTTTTGAAACAGTAAAACTAAATTCTTGAACCGATGGATTAAAATTATTTCCGTTTGCTGATCTTATTAAAGAAAATGTAGTTTCTAACGCGTCTTGGTTTAATCTCGATGTTAATAAATATTCAAAACCCAGGTTATCCTGTGTTAAACTCTTTAAAATGAAGAGAACCCCACGAATTGTCTGTACTTTTTTGCGGTTACTCATCTTAATATTTTTTAAATATGTTATCATTTCATTAAGATATACGACACTTTGATTAAGTTCATCGTTTTTTAAAGCGCATTTATACTGATTGGCATCAAACAAGGTTTTTGAATTAAGGATATCAAATAATTTATCAAATTTATCGAAAAGCTTCCAGGTTGCAGGTGCTTTATTTTTGACAACTTTGGAAAAATTATCTAGCTCGTAAGCAGTCTTTATACCAGCTACTACGCTTCTGCTGAATTCCTGAGACGCCAGTTTCACTTTCATTTTATCAAAATGTTGTGGATTCACATGCTTGTCGCTTAATTTAGGACACATTCTTGTCACAGATGCCAGTTCTAGTTAATATAACTCCCGTATCACTTCCCAACTTGCCGTACCATCGGAAAGACTTAATCAAGTGTGGTGGGTCATAAATAGAAACAATTTGGTTTGTGTGGTCGAAATTCATTATGGGATCATCAGCGGTGGCTCCCAAATTGGAAAGTGCCTTACGGTTATTTGAGCCTTGATCGCAAATAATACCTCGGACTGTTAGACCTAATGAAAAACATAAATTCACATTTTTTTCTATTAAACTAGACAATATATCTGACGAAATGGCGTTCTCAGAGATATAGTAACTTAATATATTTTTCCAATTCTCGACTACTCCACGAACTATAAACACACATACATAGCTACCTATTTTGGCTTGTCTGCTATCATCACCTAAATCGACATATCCATCCACACAGTCTCTGATGGTATTGTATTTTAAATCTTTTTTAATTTTTATTTCGTCGAATAACAATGTGGGAACTGTCTTCCTTTAACACTTAAGCTTAAAACATTTTCTTTCAAATTGTTCAACATGAACTTATTATTAGTGCCTGGAAACAAATTCTTTATCGGCTGCCATCGAATAAGTGACGACTTTGATGGTAAATCAAACGATAATCTATCTCGCAAAAAGTTATATGCTTTAGGAGATCGATAGTACAAATTTTGTGCCAGTATTTTGAATTGTTCAGGCCACATTTTAGTTTTAGTCCTTTCAAACAAAACCATCATAGCAAAATTTTTGGCATGTTGAATTTTTTGTGTCTGCTGAACCAATTCATTGAATGTTACTTTGGTCTGTAATTTTAAATTAGAAATTTTTTTATTTGCTGTTCGATTTTTTTATGCTAGATTTTTAACTTTTTTTTGTAATTGTGTTTTTTCTCTTTGTAATTTAAAAACTCTTGTTAAATATTTATGATTTAACGAACGGTATACTTCAATATTTTTCTCCTTTTTTTACAATTCGCACATATTTTTGGTTCAGTTTCTAAGGTAGAATGAATTGTATCAAAATAAGGATCAGGCAACTGGACAATTTCTTCTAAATTTAACCCTTTCAAACGCCATTTAAAATTGACTTTCTTCCAAAAATAAAATACGTAGCACAATTATGCACTGCTATGATATGGGATTGCTCATAAAACTGTAGTGTGAACATAAATACATAAGAGAACGATCGCACAAGAGAAATGAGACAAAAATTAAAAATTACGGTTGGTCGAAGCGATGAAAGTTGATGTACAATATATTGTACAAGGCGTTTGAGAGGGTTAAATCCTCGCAAGCTTGTGGTGGATTTGAATAAGATCTAAAATTTGAATTTGAAATTACATTAATGTTACATTCATCATTTGAAACGGAAAATGAATTTAATGTATTTTCGTGCAAGCCTAACGAAGATTGTTGAGAAGTAAATACGTTAACATTTACATTTTCCGAAACTGCAATATTTGCGTTTTGAGGTAAATGCAATGTTGGTATTGCTGTTCGTTTAAGTTTACGCTTGAATAAATAATGAGTTTCAAAATGTTTTGAACACACAAATATTTCATTTTTATTCAAATACAAAATCCCACAATTTAACCAGGCGTCAGGGTACATATAATATTTAGCGGAATATTTGAAAAATCGACCACCATCACGTTGTTTCGAATTGCAATTCAAAACCGCACATTTACGACCCGCCGGTTCACTCATATTAATAATAATAAATTATAAAATAATATTATAAAAATAAACCAATGAGAATAATTAAAAAAAATTAAAAAAAAAATACACAACGTATTTGCAAAAAATACACAGTACTATAATCGATACAAAAGAAAATCCAAAAGAATGCAAAGGTCAGTTCAAAATATTCAAATTATACAATCAAAATATGTGTTAAAACAAGTCCAAGGTAAAGCGGGGGTCAGTAGTTTTAAAAAAAACTGATAGCAAAAATACGATATAAAACACAAAGGAAAAAAACACCAATACGATCTGAACGCTTCAAAGACTGAATACGAATTAACGCAAAATGAAAAAAAAAATCTTTACCTATATAGGTACCCTCACAGAAAAAATTTAAAAAATAAATATTTTGAATGTTGTGCATGCTACTATTTAAATATTGTTCGTGTAAAGCGAAAACTTCAAATTAAGTTTATTTTTTAATAATTTCTTTATCAAAATTTATCTTTTTCTAATATGTATGTAAAATATCTGTGGCAATCAGTTGAAGTAGCTTATGTCGACTTAAGAGAAAAATGGATTTTTTGAGATATAAACACAAAAGTGCAAACTACTTGTTTTGCTCAAACTCCGACCTCTCTATCGCGCATACAAGCCGAGATATGAAAACTTTATTTTAGCTTATGTACAGAAATTTTCATATTTGCTTAAGTTAAAGGAACTTATCTACAAATACGCTGCTCTACAAAATATGCTTATATACAAATTAAATATTTAGAGTAGCTTATATACATTTAATGACGGGAGAAATACTGATTTATAATTTTTTATAGTAGCTTATGTAGGCATATGCCTATTTATCTTACAGTTTCATGTACGTCTGTTAAAGTAGCTTAAGTGTACATAAGTGTTTATATAATCCAGAAACCATTTGGTTAAAGTAACTTAAAAACTTTTTTAATCAAATTAGTCATGAATGATCTGTTTGGAATGTTTGTAAACATTTAATCTGTTGTACAAAACATTTATGTTAATTTAGCGCAGCTAAAAAACTAAGAAATTAAAACACAAAAATACAAATATTGTAAACAAATAACTCAATTTGACACTAATTAAAAATGGCATACAATTTTTCGAAATTCAATTTTATTTATAGTGAGTCACATAAACACTTATTGTTGATAATAAATATTTTCAAATTTTTAATAGATGGCATTTGAATCATAAATGTACTTTGCATAATGCCATTTTCTGATTATTGCTGATAATGCGCAGAAATTTCAGTATCTTAAGGGGTTGCTGAAAGGGGAAGCCGCAACATTGATTTGGCATATAAATGTTACCGACGCTAATTATACAGGCGCTTGGAAAAAAATTATAGAACGATATGATAAAAAAAGGTGTATCGTTTCCAATTTATTAAATACGTTCTTTAGTATTCAGCCAATACATCAGAGAAATAAGCTAAGGCAAGGATTATACAACGTCGCGGACGAAGTTTTTAGAGGTTTGGAGGCAATGGGTAGTGACGCTCAAACGCGCGATCCGTGGTTAATCCATTGGATGCTCGAAAGATCGAATAAGGAAACAAATCTTGCTTGGGCAAAAGCATCATCAGAAAAGGATTTTCCAACGGTAGCTGAATTCATGAAGTTCTTAGGAAAAGAATGTGACGAAATCGAAATGGAAGCAGGGCGTTCAATGAAACATCAAATATCACATGTGGGAGAAAAACATAAATCTAGGAATTTCATAACCAATCGATCTACAAACGCAAACATTGCTTCTTTTGAGTCACCCCCTTGTGTTTTATGTAATGAAGATCATCATTTGTCTACTTGTCAGAAATTCCAAAAGTTGGACATAAACTCAAGGAGGGAAGTTACACAAACCAATGGAATTTGTTACAACTGCCTATCAAGGAATCATCGTGTTACTTCATGTATGTCAAGGTTTGGATGCAAACAGTGTAAACGACGACATCATACATTATTACATGATAATACAACCGTTTTGTACAATACTACCAAAAGCCAAGTGAAAGGTAACGGTACAACTCCTAATCAAACAGCTGTAAAACTTAACAATTTACAAGTGAATGAAGAAGAAGTTGATTGTGAAACGACAGAAGAAAGCATGAAAATTCATCTAGCTACAAACTTGAAATGTTTTTCTACCATTCTGCCAACTGCTCTAGCCAAGGTGAAGGATGTTGCTGGGAAGTTTGTGCTATGTAGGATTCTTTTGGATTCTGGTTCACAGGCGTCATTTATTTCGGAAGCATGCATACAGAAACTAGGACTGCCAAGAAAAAGTGCTAAATTTACCGTATCTGGAATTGCTACAAATAATCAATATACAAGAGGAATGACTTCGGTCGTCATCAAATCTAGATTCAATTCAAATAAATTGTTTGAAATTAACGTGTATGTATTAAACAGACTGACCACCATTTCGCCAGTGGCCACATTTAACATAAAAAATTATGATTATTTGCAAAATCTTCAGCTAGCCGGTCCTAATTTTGACCAATTAAACGAGATAGATATTGTATTAGGATCAAACAAATTCTTCGAAATAATAGAAAATGGAAGGCTAAAGGGGGACGATGGAAATCCTATTGCCCAAAATACTGCTTTGGGTTGGGTATTAGCAGGAGAAGCAAGTCACAAATCCTCCAGCATACACAATTTTAACATTGTAATTGATGAAGAATGTATTGATCAAACACTAAAGAAATTTTTCGAGTGTGAGGACCTAGATACCGCTACTAACATGCAGTCTAAGGAAGAGGAAGAAGCTGAGGAACATTTTAAGGCAAACGTAACCAGAGAACTAGATGGAAGATATAAGGTTGCTTTACCATTCAAGTCGCCTGGTCCTGTGCTTGGCCAGTCAGTATTTCTAGCGATACAAAGATTGAAATCAGTCGAGCGGAGAATGATAAAGGACCCTCAATACAAGCAACTATATTCCGACTTCATGGATACCTACCTAAAATTAGACCACATGGAAAAGGTTGATGGAGAGGATATGACAAACAATCATCACTGCTATCTGCCTCATCATGCAGTTCTTAAAAGTTCTAGCACGTCAACCAAGCTTAGAACAGTTTTTGATGGTTCAGTCAAAACATCAAATGGATTTTCATTAAATGAAAATCTAATGGTTGGTCCCACGATCCAACCTACATTATGGGCAATTTTAATGCGATTTCGCACGCATCCAGTAGCTCTATGCGCCGACGTGGAAAAAATGTACCGTCAAATAAGGTACCAGAAGAGGATACGAATTTTCAACGAATCGTTTGGCGGCAATCTCCCGAGTCTCCTATTGAACATTTTCGGCTAAAAACAGTCACTTACGGGACATCAGCAGCGCCATTCTTAGCAATTCGGTCGTTAGACCAATTGGCACGCGACAATGAAATAAATTCTCCACAGGTGGCTCATATTATTCAAAATGATTTTTACGTCGATGATCTCTTGTCGGGTAAATAGGTATCAATGAAGCCATCATTCTAAAACAGGAATTACAAAGAGTACTAAGTTCAGGTGGATTTACGTTAAGAAAATGGATTTCTAATATACCAAAACTATGTGAAGCAGAAGATCCAATTATATTTAATGAAAATGAGACTACAGTAAAGGTTCTCGGATTGGCATGGGATCCTAAGAGGGATATTTTTGAATTTAACGTAAATTTACCTGACAAAATAAACTACACCAAGAGAACATTACTATCAGAATCATCAAAAGTATTTGACCCTCTTGGCTGGCTCGCTCCATCAATCATATTAATAAAAATTTTATTTCAAAAATTGTGGCTTCACAAAATAGGTTGGGATGATGAATTGCCACCTGACATCGCGAATCAATGGAGTAAACTTCGAAACAGTTTTGGGCAATTCAAACAAATTAGTATACCAAGGTATATTTCATGGAGTATCAGATCCATTCAATTACATGGATTTTGTGATGCGAGTGAGGCAGCATATGCGGCAGTCGTTTACTGCAGAGTCGAGGATGAAAATGGAAACATACAAGTGAATTTGTTGACCTCAAAAACAAAAGTGACATTTTTAAAGCAGGTCAGTTTACCTAGATTGGAGTTATGTGCAGCAGTTCTATTGAGCAGGTTAATAGTCAAGGTGAGGAATGAGTTTACAGAAGTTAAAACTAAGGAATTTGGTTGGACGGATAGTACCATAGTGTTAGCTTGGCTCTCACACCAACCCCGTCGATGGAAGACCTATGTTGCCAATAGAACATCAGAAATCCTCTGTGCTTTGCCGAGAAGCATGTGGAATCACGTGAAGTCAGCTGAAAATCCTGCAGATTGTGCAAGTCGAGGCATACTTCCAGAAACCCTTAAATCTCACGATTTGTGGTGGTTTGGACCAAAGTGGTTAAAAGAAAAGGAGCCAATCTGGAAAACATATTTTGAAATTTCATCAAACGAGGAACTAGTGCAGCAAGAAGAACGCACAAAATGGGTACAATGCTTTCATGTACAATCTTCCAATGAGACGTTGGACATTTTATTTAAACGTATTCCATCATGGCGAAAAATTCGACGAGTGCTCGGTTACTGTATCCGTTTTGTCAATAATTGCAAAGAAAAAGATAAGGACAACAAACAATTTGGTGCACTTGCAGTCAAGGAATTACAATCCGCGGAACGAGCTTGTGTATTATGGTGTCAGCAGGAGCATTATACTGAAGAGATGGCAAATTTGCTAAAATCGTGTTCTTCGTCATCCAACGGCAAATTATCGGCACTAGCCCCTTTTATAGATAGTCAAGGCATCCTCAGAGTTGGTGGTAGATTACAGAATGCAGATTGTGCATATGATATAAAACATCCTATCATTTTGCCAAATTCCCATATCTTCAGCAAAATGATAGCCACCTATTACCATTCAAAATATCTCCATCCTGGTCCCTCCTTACTATCCTCTCTACTTAAGCGAAGATACTGGATAATAAACGGCAGAAGCATGACGCGAGGAATTGCACATAAGTGCCAAGTGTGCGTACGACAACGGGCAGCTACGAGCAGTCAATTAATGTGTTCTTTACCAACATCTCGAGTTACCATTGCAAGAACATTCAGTCGAGTTGGTGTAGACTTCTGTGGACCAATTTCCATTGCCACAAAAAAAGGAAGAGGAGCAAAATCTATAAAGGCGTACATATCTGTGTTCGTATGTATGATAACAAAAGCAATCCATTTGGAGGTCGTATCGGATTTGACCGCTGATGCATTCTTGGCCGCTCTCAAACGATTTATTGCTCGAAGAGGACTTCCCACAGAAATAAATTCTGACAACGGCACAAATTTCGTTGGGGCTTCTCGAAAAATAAATAAATTTTATCAAAATGTTAGCAAAATTAATAATACTAGTATAATTTCAGATTACCTTACTGAAAACAGTATTTCTTGGAAGTTTATTCCTGCAGCTAGTCCAAATTTTGGTGGTTTATGGGAAGCAGCAGTCAAATCGATGAAGTCGCATCTCATTCGTGTGACGGGGAAATCCAATTTGACGTTCGAGGAGATGGTTACTTTAACTTGTCAGATTGAAGCCATACTCAATTCGCGACCGCTATGTCAAATAAAATCAGATGATCCAAGTAGCTTAGATATCTTAACTCCAGGACACTTTCTAATCATGGCACCTCTCACATCATTACCAGAGCCTGAGTTAGAAGCAGTGCCAAATAACCGGCTTACAAGATGGGAGCAAATTACAAAACGTGTAGGCAGTTTCTGGAGGCGTTATTCACAAGAATATCTCCACACATTGCAACAAAGAAGCAAATGGCAACATAAACAAAAGAATCTCCAAATAGATGATATCGTGTTGGTGAAGGAAGACCATTTACCTCCTTGTGAATGGTTAAAAGCAAAGATTGTTGAAGTTCATCCGGGCAAGGACGGACTCATTCGTGTGGTCATACTCCGAACCACAAAATCCACTTTACAAAGGCCGGTCAGCAAAATTGTTCAAATACCAATTAATTGAACACCACTGTATTCAATGGAGGGGAAAATGTTTGGAATGTTTGTAAACATTTAATCTGTTGTACAAAACATTTATGTTAATTTAGCGCAGCTAAAAAACTAAGAAATTAAAACACAAAAATACAAATATTGTAAACAAATAACTCAATTTGACACTAATTAAAAATGGCATACAATTTTTCGAAATTCAATTTTATTTATAGTGAGTCACATAAACACTTATTGTTGATAATAAATATTTTCAAATTTTTAATAGATGGCATTTGAATCATAAATGTACTTTGCATAATGCCATTTTCTGATTATTGCTGTATGTATATAAAAATTAAATTAGTGTATGTATACGTTTAGGTGGGGGGAAATAGTTTATAAGATAGCGCGATTTTTGCTAGAAGAATAATTGTAAATTGGTGATCATACGGGTGAAATAAAAAAATTAAATTAAAATTTGGTTTTATTATTATACAAAATTTTGGATACATTTTCACAAAAAGAAAATATTAAATTTGTGCAACAGCGTCTGAACAATTGGATTTTTCAACACAATATTTCACAACGGCTGGATTTTATTCATGATCCTTTTAATATTTTTAAAATACACATAGATGTTCAGATGCAGGATACAACATTTACCATCTCTGAAAAAATGCAAGGCTTAATTTGAAGTGGATCATTGAAAAATTTCCAACACAAACTTGTTTTTCCTCTGCTGAAAAATTACTTTAAGTGAGATAAGCTACTTAAAAGCAACCCGCAAAGATTTATTTTTGAATTTAATTTTTGTTTGATGTGTTTCATATGAAGCAAATTCTAGTGGTAGGTATTGAAACTAAAAATCGGATTTGATTTAAGTAAATTCAAAAAATAATTGGATTTAGCTGAATCCTTTTTGGATTTATTTAATGCAATTGTTGTTGTATTTTCTGGTAAATTTTGCAGGGATTTTTTTTTGTTTGATTAGAAACTGTGTGTTGTTCTACGCTTGTCCTAGAGCCCCTATATTTAGTGAACATTTTCCAGATATTTATGTACTTTATAAAAAATAAACGTACATATTTATATAAAAATTACTAAAATTGTTTTTAATTATTTATTTATCAATCGCCAAAAATGTATGTACCTCGAAAAAATGTAAAAATTCAAATTGACAGTTCTCCAAATATTTTCCAATATATTTGGAGAGTTTTTAAGAAATATTTTAAGAGTACTATACCAACAGAATACCAATTAAGAGATTCTCTTAAAAAAACCTCTTACCAAAATTTTTCTTAGCTGTGATACTCTTAGCAGTCTTAACGTCAGAATCGCACAGTTAATGATGTAAATCTTTATTAAATTTTTTTTGCTAAAATAGCAAGCCTGTTAAATCAGTCTATTTTGAGTCACGTGTACGAAATAAACCATCAAAATAACATCACACTGATAATTTCCCTAGGGATGTTATCAGTGTAATGTTATTTTGATTGGTATATTTTGTACACGTGACTCGAAATTGACCGATTTAATAGGCTTGCTATTTTAGAAAAACATACTCTGGCTACTACTAGATGAAAAGAATTTACAGTTTTATTTTACAATCAATACTGTTTCAAAATGACTTTCATAGAACAATTTACAATCTAGCAGCCTTACTACTAGAATAAAATAAAATTGCAAACAATTTTCTCGTCGAATACCCCTCGAGCATTGTTAAGTACCTCATAATTTTATTATATTTTACTCAATCACGTTGCTTTTAGGTAACAGCCATCAGCCTACGGCTTCGGGCTGTTACCAAGCAACGTGCTTTCGAAAAATATAATAAAATTATTTCGGGAAATTATCAATGGCCCTTGGGATATTACTGCTGATAATTTTTAATAATTTTCAATTTTGAAAAAAATCTTTCGGCTGATACAACTGTAACCGGTGTTGTTATAGTTATTTACGTCACAAGGGCGGTAAATGAGTTATTACAGTTCGAGTTCAACGTTTATGACGAATTTTGAACGAGTACTGTAACGATCATTTAAAGTACGTGTAACGTACAACGTTTTATTTCATACTACATGGGACATTAATTCGATTTTTTCATTTAAAATTAAATTTTAAAGTAAAAACATGCGTTTGAAATTTAGAGAAAATCAATCCAAATGATTTTCAAATTATCAAGTTACCCTAGCAATTTTTTTGTTTTGTTTGGTTTTACAGTCTACTCTACTGTAATAGCTCGTTTTCCGGACACTTTTGTTCTCTGACGTAATGATTCATTTCCCGGACTGAAACCAATCACGTAAACATTGATTTTCGGTATAGTATGAAATAAATATTATTTTCAGTACAGTGATTAGGTTTTGAAGATATTTAGAAAGGATGGTTTTTTGATTGTTAGAAAGGATGTACCGTAGAACTTCTAAACAAGTACATTTTTCTGCGACAATATTTCTAAAGAACAACAATTCCTGAATTAAATCATTGGGATGAAAGTCTCTAACTAATAGAAGTGTCTAATTCTTTGATATAATTTTTAATTTCTCTACATTATATAAAAATCCAAATACATTGTTGTGCATTCCATATGATTTGAATCGCTTCATAAATGACACAATAGCAGAATCGACAATTCTCAAAAAATAATTGGCTTTCAAATTTTCTTTTCCATCATTTATAGCATCATCGCCGGCTTCATAATCAAATAATGGTCGAATTTTCGCAGTCGCAATCTCCTATTCTTCTTGGCTTTAGCCAAGGACAGAGTGAAACCAGATTCTTTAAATTTTTCAAAAAATAATAATAATTCTTTTAGATGTTTGATTGTAAATTGTAAATATATAGCTTTGACACTATCGTTACGGCATTCCCATCTGGACCTGGTATCTGAAAGAAGTTTCGGTGTTAGATATTTCACAGTTTTTATTAAGAAATCCCATCGTGTCGTTGAAGCAGAAAATGTTGTATACACTTTCTGAAGAATACCAAAGAAATTGATAGCTTTACCTAATTAAACTTAGAGGAGCACCTAGAGTCTAAACAGAATATTTCGAATTTAATGGAAATTTTAAATTTTCTAATACACGCACGAGTACATAATACGAGTATGAATGTTAAATAAAAATATTTTTTATAACATTTTTTTTTAAAGTTTATTTTATAAATTATTTTGCTTAGTTTTTAAGTTTGGTGGCAAAAATTAAAAATATTTACGCGAGGAATAAATTTATTAAACTATTATTGGGAATATTTGTGCGAGGCCTTCTTAAAGCACGAGGCTCTGTGCAGTTGCACGGTTCGCACTGCTACCAAGCCGGCCCTGCATTGAATAACATACTATTATTCAACGCTGCCGCGCTTAACGTAATTTACCATTTACTTAACTACACAAAATACATTTTAGGAAAATCAATGTTAAAGTTTTGAAATTATTGTATTTTGCAGCAAAAATGAAAACTATTCTTCTTACTTGTTGCTCAATCTAGTTTTAATTATTTTTGTTAGTTTTGATGATAAAGTTTATTATTAGGTATCGATTGGCATCAATAACTTAACTTGGCGGAAAATTGTAGTTCTGTAAAATATGCTTAGCACTGCAGAACAGTGAAACATGAAGGTGCATGTGATGTAATCGCGTGGAACTGTAAGTCAGATCGACCGCTGTAAGTCAATATGGACCGCTTTCTCAAGGAAAACTTAATTTCAAGTTAAGCTTGGAATTAAATATCTTATATCGTCCCAGAATGGCTTTTATATAACCATCCTAAAATTAACAAATCACCACAATTCACTGGGCTTAAATATGATGGAACTGTATGCTTGCATACGTAAGCATAAGTTAGAACTCGCAGTTCGAAATTACCATATTTTCCATTAAAAATGAGCCCAGAAAACGTTGGCGGAAGGGTGGCAGAAAATTAGCCTGGGTTATACGCGAAAGCTGCTTTAATCATTGCCAAATAGACACAAAAGTTAATAATAAAAACAAAGCAATAATAATAGTCTACCAAATGGTTGTGATACCATTTGGATTTGTGAAGTAATTTTTCTTTACTATTTTTCTCAATGAATTAATTGAGTTTAATTAAGAATTTAATTTTATAATATGTATTTGTTATTCCTCAAATTGGTCTACAATTAATTTTCATAATTTTAAATGTTAAAATGAGCTGAAAATCGTTAATTAATTGTTTGAAAGTTATTGTACATTTGTTAAATGTCCAAAAGAAATAATTGAATTAAAAAATTTAAAGAAATAAAATAGGTAAAATAGCTAAAAATTAGTGTTTTTTATGTTTAACCTGGCAGTGCTTGTTAAATCTACGGACCGACATCTAAAAGAATAAAAAAATCCTGTTTAACCTTTTTCACAGATTGAATAGGCTCTATATTGTAAGTATAAAAAGCTTATTATATTTGATTTAGCTATTTAAAATACAAAAAATTCTAACAAAAACAATTTGATTCATGTGCACAGAAGATTGTGTGTAATACAAATTTAGCCTGCACAAACTATTTTGAATGCAAGGAAAAAAATAAACAAAATTTGGTAGAAACATGAATTCAATATTTTCGGTTTGAATTCTTTATTCAAAGATACAGAAAAAACCTATTTAATGGGTATATTATATATGGGGCATTTGCATTTAAATCTCAAATAAAAAAATTTAAAATATAATTTTTGAATCATATTTCTGTTTCTTTTAAATCTGGGCGTGAGCAGATTTGTGTTTTGCATTTTTTTTAATATACTTTTGTGCTATTTTTAATTTTTCTGTCATGAACGTTACCTAAAAATACGTTTTACGTTATTTTTAAAATTATTAATTTCAAAATACAAAAGATTAATATACCATTTGCAAGTAGACATGTCACCAATGAGAATATACATCAATAAATTAAATTTATGTTTTTAAATTTCACAATTTATCTAAAATAAATAAAGTAACGTTCATGACAAAAAAACCCGTTTTTCTAAAACTAAAAGTCCAACATTATTTAAAAAAATACATTTTCATAAATTTCTGTATTGTGATCAAATACTTAACTTATACCCGTTAAAAATTATTTGGAAAATGCTAAGGGGACAAAGAAAATGCTTGGGGACAAAATCATGTGAGATTTAAATGCAAATGCCCCATATACATAATGTATATAAAATCATAATACATACAAAACTAAATGTGTATTATTTTTTAAACGTTTTCTTTCTCCACACAGAGCCCTCTGTATATATAAGAGCCCTAATGATGCCGCCGTTTTTTAAACGTGCTTTCTATAAGAGGTGTAGATTTTGTGATGTTCCATGTAAGCCGGTGTAAAAAAGACTTTCTTAAATTTACATTTTTTGAATGAAAACTCGTTATTTTCGGCAATTTTATTTCACCCATTTGTAGGTGAATAATCATATTTATGTCGTGTTCTTTTCGTTTTTTCAAGTCAACACGAATTTTGTGGGTGAAAAGCAGGGTTACCACTTGGATACAATTGTATCCATTTGGATACATTATTTTAAAAATTTAAGAAATGGATACTGGATACTCAAAAAACAAAAAACAGCTAAAATGGATACAATTTATTTAAAGTGGATACATTTTTTTTAAATTATTTATTTTATTGAAATACCGAATCGAATTTTGAATTACATGCTGTTAGGGCTTAATTTACATCTAGACTATGCATAATTAATATTACATGTAATAATATTTACATCTGCATTATGCATAATACCCCGGCAATCTGGCATTTAAAGCATTGTCTTTAATTAATCCTAATTGCTTAATGTCATCAAATGTTTCCTCCATAATTGTGTTAGTCAATATTTTTGAAACCGACTAAGATAACATATTGAACGAACTGAAAGTGCTGAAATTATCAGCGCACTTAATAAATTTAGATAAAACAAACATCGGCAAATCTTGGGTAAAAATTGGATCAGTCAAAAATTCAATAAGAGAGGTGCTTTTTGGTACACTGGCTAACTTTATGATGAGTTTAATGAGTTTGCCACAGAGCTCGGCTGGATGAACGCAATAATGACCGCAAAAGAATTGTTATCGGAAGAGGAAAAAAAAAAAACGGTCAGTTCCTACAAAACTAGTCACGTTTGGGTACCGCGCCTGGAAGTAATTTTAATTTAGTTATCCCTATAAATTTTATAATTCAATGTTTCTATTAGAATTATTTTTCACTGAAAAGTATATGAAACAAAATTGACGAAGTTTTGTGCTTGTATTAGTTACTTGATTGACATTTCTAAACGTCAAATTGAAATTTAGCGGCTCATTCTATTTAATTAAATTAAATAATTAACACAACAAATATTAAACACATTAAACTAAACACAAAACGAGAATAAAAATGATCGAGATACAAAAAATCACTGCTATTAAATATTTAAAAAATGTTGACAACTAAATTGACGTTTCTATTTTTGTTGGTATTAGTAGCTACGGATGTGAAATTCATGAAAAAATCCGCATCTCGTAAAATTGATGCACATTTCAAAAAAATTGACGAAGTTTGGTGAAAAGAACACAGTTTTTGGATGTGCGTCAATTTTTTTTGACGAATTTGGGTGAAAAGAATTCAACATTAGACATATATGAAAACCAAACTCGGAATCTATCAATTAATCCGTAAAATACAATTTAAATTTCCCTAATTTTATTCACAACTACATGCAAAACTACAAAAGCTTTTTAAACGAGAAAAATAAACAACTCATATAATATTTAATATATTGGATATCTATTAGAGCGACAAGGATGTGTTGAGTGATTGTTCTTATTTATTGTATTTTTACACGTGTTTTTATTTTTATTTTATCGTGTTGTCGCCTTTTTGTTTTCTATATGTAGATCAGACAAAGATATCTATACCTTTTTTGTTTTATATTTTCGTGTTCTTTGTCATTTTTAATGATTTTATATTGAAAAGACAAAGCCAATCTAAATATTGTTTTTATTTTTTTATTTACGAACTTTTACTTTCACGCTTTCTTTGTTTTTTTGTTAATTTTATATTGAAAAGACAAGGATGATGCTATTTGTTTACATTTATTTAATATAAGGATTTAATGGTTTGTGTGTAGTTGTTGAAAATGGAAAGGTTTTCTTTTTTCAATTTATTTGAAAATGTAGACATATTTTCTTCTACGATTTTAAAACCATATCTACGAAACATATTAAACATGCAAATTAACAAAAATGTTATTACATTTAATTGAATTTTCATTAATAAACTTATAAATCAAAAGTAACAATTTTACATTGGTTCTTATGGGAAACAGAAAAATGTTCACCTCATATAGAAAGCTTCTATTTCTACCTTACGGCTATGATATATGTAAGATGGCTATGCTCCCACCAAATGTGGCTATGTAAATAAAAATCCGAAAATATAAAAACGAAACAAAGTGAAAACGAATGAAATGAGAAATTGAGAATATGCTTTACAGTGAAAGGAATATATATTCCATTTTCAATACAAAATTTCATATCGTATTTAAATGAATTTGTTTCCCTTACTAGACATCTAATGTTAGTACCAGAAAATAATATTCAAAGAGTGTCGTTAGCTTCGCGCTGGCTTATACAGTCAAACCTGTTTTTGTGCGGTCTGTTTTTATGCGATTTTTATTTACCCGATTATTTTCTATGCGATTTTTTTTGTGCGATTTTTTTTATGCGCCATAATTCATATACCGCTTAAAAAAAATCGCACAAAAAATATCGCATAAACAAAAAATCGCATAAAAAACGACCGCACAAAAACAGGTTTGACTGTAATTTTATTTTGGTTTGATTGTTCTTATAGATCGTGATATTTGTTCATTTTAGTACCGCAATTGTCGCTAGTGTGAATTATCTTTTCCATAACAAATGAGGTAATTTAGACTAGCGCCTATACATACTACTTTACGATTTTAATAGTTCAGGCACCAAATACCAAAGTATAGATCGTGATATTTGTTCATTTTAGTACCGCAATTGTCGCTAGTGTGAATTATCTTTTCCATAACAAATGAGGTAATTTACACTAGCGCACCTAGCGTAAATGATGGCGAAGTTGATGTTTAGTACAAGTGCTAAACATGATCTATAGATCGTGTTTAGCACTTGTACTGTACTAAACATTAACTTCGCCATCATTTACGCTAGTTGCGCTAGTGTAAATTATCTCATTTGTTATGGAAAAGATAATTCACACTAGCGACAATTGCGGTACTAAAATGAACAAATATCACGATCTATAGTTAAAATAATATCTCGTTGAAAATTCCTATTCCTTCATTCTCGAGTAAAACAACAACAAAAAATGAATTTGTTGTTGTATTTACTCGGGAATGAAGGAATAGGAATTTTCAGCGAGATATTATTTTGACTATACCATAAAATAAAGAATCCTATACTTTTTGTATGTACACAAACATTCAACAGCTAAAGGTAAATAGAAAGAAATTTTTTATTGGTGCGTATGCACCGCAGTAGAAGTTATTTATTGTTTTGACTCGGGAAGATACTTTAAACTGGAGTACGTAACGATCGAAAATTTTTTTATTTATTCTCATAATGAAATACATATTATTCATTTTAGAATGATGATGATAAGACTGATTTTTTCATTTAATTACGAGATTTCTTAATTAGAGCTGTAAAATCATTAGAGACCAATTTTTTCTTTTGTCGTAGATGATTGAAATTTCAATTTTACGATGCAATCCCTTTTTTTTTGTTTTCAATTTTTTTTTTGTTGTTGTCCATATCGTGTCGGCACAGAGGAATAATACCGTATTATTCCTCTGTGGTATCGGTAAGAATAGAAAAATAGAAAAGAACCGAAAATTGACAATTTGGAAAAGTTTCTATATAAAGCCAACTCAAGATAATTACTATCTAAATAGTTTAATTTTGGTTTTAGCTGGATAGTGCAATACTTTTGGATTTAAAACATGAAAAGAGGCATATTTTAGTAGGTATTTGTGTCTGCTCTAGCAACTCGCGATAGCAATTATTCGAATTTAGTTAATTTAAAATCAAACAGTGTCAAACTTTTGAATTTCACAAAGTTGACCAAAATTTCTAAATATTTAATAAAAAAAAATCCATACAAAATACTGTAAAACCTCAATTCAACGGTCCAACATTCTGTCCCTTAAATACTTAAAGGGACCGAATGTTTCCAATCTTGATTGTTGCTGATTAAAATAAACGGTTTTATCTTATACGATTCAATTTAAGTCCCATTCACCATAATATGTTTTTTAAAGAGAAACACTACTTTTTCCATTACCATTTATTCGAACAATTAATAATGGGTGTGTTTTAAAACAATTAAAACCAGGTTTTATTACCAAATTATTAGAGCAACTTTCATATCATAACAATATATATTTTAGACAGCCAATACCAGCAAAACATATTTGCCTGTTTATGTCTAGGGATTATTTTCAAAAGACCAATTTATTGTAAGTTATGTTGCTTCCGAAAATCCTATGAAAAAAATCAAAGGAATTTGCTACACTAAATATTCAAAAACTTCAGGAAATTGGTGTATCAGTCTGGGCTGAATTTACTGAACAAGCTACAAATAATCGGAATGCATATAGGGAATTAGGAATTGACTCACAGCAAGTTTTTTTAAAAATAAATAATGAACCTATATATGCGTTATTGATATCCGCATATAATTAAATCAATACGTAATACAATCTTAGCCTACGATATTTCAACACCAGATGGCTTAGTTTGCTGGGATGTTTTGGAAAAATTAAATAGTCTAGACTAGATTAAAAAATAAATGATGTGTTTGATGTTCTAAATAGCAAAAACCAATTTTGCAAAAATCCTGCGTAATCATGATATAAATTAATTTACTTTCACGTTTTATACGATTTACTATTTAAAGAGACTAAAGCGATATCAAATAATTGTCTGTACACACAAATAATTTGAGGGAATTTGGTAAAAAAAAATTGGCTTAATATTTGGTGTCATACAATTAAACTTTGCAAGCTTCTTTCCATTGTAAAACGGAAACTTCCAAGATATTTTAGTGCTATTTTGGGCCCATTCATCGACAATGGCCCATTCACGAAATTTTCGCTCCAAATAATGCCATAAATTATCGATGGGGTTGAGATCTGGTGGCTGGGGAGGATGAGGGAGTGTTGACTTTACGTTGTACAATAACCATTCCTTGATCAGCTTTGAGGAATGCTTCAGGTCATTGTCATGTACGGAGCAAAAATCTGGCCTATGTTCCATTTTCTCAATACTGGTTAACAAATTATCCTCAAAATATACAAATAATCAAATCGGCACATTATGGTTTCAGTGAAGATCAAATGTCCTTCACTTCTTCAACTAGAAGTCCCCAAACCATTATACTTCCGCCACCATGCTTTACTCAAGTTCAGCGTTGGGTTTGCGCCACACCATAACTTGCTCGTTTGAACCAAAAATGTTAAATTTACTTTCGTCCGAGGCAATAATATTTTCCCAGAACTCTTCGGGCTCACCCACATAACACAATCCTCAATTTGCTGGGATCCCGGGAAATTAACTAAAAATTCTGGAAATCAATAAAATGTACGAGACACATAATTTTGTTTTAAATTTTACCTTCTTTAACAAAACTGAAATTTACTGCCATATTATTCACTCGGTTAAAAAACGTGGTTTAAACGCTTTTAAACCAAAAAAAAAAAAAAAAACCAGAATAAACCACCCGATTTCAAATCAGAAAACTTTGAACCATATCCATATTATTCACTATGCTTTTCTGGTTTAAATCTGTTTGGTTTAAGGTAAGGTAGAAACATTTTCTGTGCTTTTTTATGAATTTTTATTTAATAAATTGAAACACCGAAAAAAGAATGAAACATTCGGACATGCCATACCGACGCGGATCGCCAACTATGCTGTTGCAAACCATAACCACAACCAAAAGCGCCCTTGTTTCGTAGTTGTCGATCTTGGAGCGCTTGTAGGTGCGGTAAGGACATTGACCGCGTGTCGCACTTGTCTCTGATGATGATGCGGAGGACATCAAAATGTCGTCAATTTCACATAATACATCCATTTCTGAATTATGACAGAATATATTATATTGATAGATTTATTTTCTCTCATTGTGTCCAGGCACAGCTAAAGGGCACAAAAAGGACGAAATCAAACGATGAACTTACCTTCAATCAAATATAAATTTAATTTGACAAAATTCAAAACTCGATTGCACTGGTTGGATTGAAAAAGGAGTGAATAATATGAAAACAAGGCTTAAACCTACAAAAATGTGCGTAAATCGACCGTCGGAGTGCGGTTTAAAATCGGCGTGTTTCATCGTGGTTTATCGGTTTAAACATTTTGGTGTACATTTTTTGAACCAAGTGAATAAAAAATTTCAGAAAAAATTTGGTCTAAAAGGATTGAAATCATGGTCTAAAATAAACAAAATTTTAACCGAGTGAATTATATGACCGTTATTGTTTAATAATTCTGTATCATTGTAGGAACAAATGATCACTGGAAGACAGTGCTCAATGGTATTAAATGTTTCAGGCAACTCAGTAAACTTTTGACTTGCCAATCCATAGAAAAATTAAGAACGTAAGAAATGTACTTTCAGGAGGAATCAAAAAGGGTTTAAAATTAAACTAACGCTCGAAAATGTACCTATTCCGTTAATCAGCGAGATATTTCACTAAATGCAATGAAAGAAAACTCAATGAAAATGCTTTGTTATGTTTGGGGATCTTTGTACACCAAGGTCTTAATTAATAAGTGTATTTAGCAGCTGAAACCACATCTACAGATTTACAGTTAAGAAATTAACAGTATTATAAACATTGAGAACCATTCAGCACAGTCTTACGCCGGAATGTCCCAGTATTTAGCGCCTATGGTTTTCCCATATTATCATGAACCATCCTTTAACAGTCAATGACATTATTTAGAGACATCCCAAACCGAATTCTAAATAAGTTATTGCACTTTTGATACATACACTTTTCGATCGTAAGTAGCTGTTCATTTGGCAAAGATGAATTTTGAGATTAAAGTTCATCAAAAAAAATTTTAAAATCATGAAATCGTTAAATCAAATAGAATAAAACAATTTTGAATTAAATATTTAGAGATTATTCAGCAAAACACCTAATTTCCAGAAAAAATAAAGAAGATTATAAATTAAAAATTCCCGGGATTTATGATGAAGTCCCGGGAGTCGGGTTTGAGAAATGTACCTATTTTCCCGGGAAATTTGCCCCGGGAATTCCCGGGAACAACCCTCTAATCCCAATACATGTTCCAAGCGCTTTTTAATATTTTTTTTCGACAAATACATTTCTTACATGCCCGCACATCCACGATACACTTGTTTGTGCCAAATATTGCGTATTGTTTGAGGTTTTATCGCTATTTTTTCGCGTTGATAAACTTTGGCAGCGATCGTTGGATCACTAAGCTTTCGACTTTGTTTTAGTTCACTCTCTATTAGACGTAATTGACATTCGTTCTGCTTTTGGCTGCGGGCACGCCCAGTAACCTTCTCAAGCAGGCGCGGATACAAAGGGGGGGGGGGGCGATAGGGACGATCGCCCCCCACCAAACACAAACAATTAATTTTCTCGACGTTAAAAAATAATCGTTTGATTTAGCACTAGCAGGTGAAATACCATAAAGAATTGAAGAATTTCGTTACGTTCTTATATTTTCATGGGAAAAATTATGACACCGGCCATTTATTTTCCGATGAAGAACCAGTTGTCACTGGAAAGATAATTGCGGAAACAGTCTGAAATTTTCTGAAAGAAAACTTTTTTATTACTTCGAATTGCATAGGAATATGTACTGATGGCAGTATTGTTATGGCATCAGTTCAGAAAGGAGTGTTTGCTGTAATACAGAATGAGCTGCCACAGGCTGTTCATTGATTACTATTTAATTTGTGCTGATACTCAGACAAATGTAATAGAAACGTGCTGTAATTAGAATTATCATAAGACGCAATTTTGCATTTTCGTAAAAATAATTATAAAAGCTGAATTAACAATTTAACCCGTAAAGTGCGTCGTGGAAAAAGTTGGATGGAAAGAGTGGTGTGTTCCAGCGGACCGCAATTTTATATTAATTATTTTTTGTTCAATTAGAACGATACTAAAAATTTTGATTAGGAAGATACCAAAAATTTCAGAAAAAAATTAAACGGAGTGGTGATAATTTTTGTTTAGCGGTCCCAGGGACCGCACAACGCTCTTTACGGGTTAAGTAAAAATTATGAGAAATAAAACGAATTGTAAGTTAGTTAAGATTTTGGAATAGAACAAGTAAAACGTGTAATAAAGAATAAAATAAATAAAAATAGTTTTTTTTTATGTTTCGATAATCCTCCAACTCATAATTGGCGCAGCCAGGTAGTTTTGTGAATAAGTGAAGTGAAGTGTAGTGCAAAGAAATAAGCAAATAAAAACTTATTTTAAAGTGAATCGGTCGAGAGTAAAATAGAAAATTAAAAAGTTTTACGGGTTATAAAGTGTTATAATTTGGTGAATTGTGAATTTTTTATCTTCTCAAGACGTCTCAAGCTGAAAGTTGTGAACAACTGCTACGAGGATTAAGGATTCCGCCAGCTTTATCAAACTTCTACAGAACCAGAGCATCGATTGCAGAAGGTAAGAAATTTTTCTTATTTAATAAATTAACCAAGTTCTATTAAGACAAACACACGCACTACAAGATAGACGTGAATTTGTCATATCTATCAAAATAGAGACAGATACTTGGTCAATTTAATTTTTTTGTTTGGCAAACCCACGCACTACAAGATAGACGTAAACCTGTCTCATATTCGTCCACTACAAGATAGAGGCGAACATCCTTAAAGTTTATCGTGTTTATGGTTAAGGAAAAATCAATTGAGGTTTATATAAAAATTCGAAATATTGACATAAATGAATTAAACATAGAAGACGTGAAAACACAACTAAACGCGATCGTTGAACAGCTAAAGAAGCTTAGCGATGCGCAAGTGTATACCACGATGAAAAACTAACCTTTCTATCCCAAAGGATAGAAAATGAACCTGAGCAAAAAATAGAACAAGTTCCCAAAATATCGGGGAACATGTCAGCAGTAGACCTCTTTAGGATCCCAGATCCAATCAAATCTATACCGAATTTTGACGGTAATAGAAAACAACTAGGAGCCTGGCTGAAAACAGCCGAGGACACCTTGCTAGTGTTCCAACCGTTGGTTTCAGACCAACAATTTGGATTATATATCCAAGCAGTAGCGAATAAAATTGAGGGGAAAGCGAACGACTTTTTATGTCTGGCTAGGAACCCCCATTCCTTTTTAGAGATTATAGAGATGCTTCTAGAAGCATTAGGTGATCGCCAAGAGCTTTCATATCACAAATCCCAGCTCTGGGCGACAAAACAAACCGATACAATGTCTGTACACAGCTACTTTAATAAAATTAAAGAGACAGTACAGAACATAAAATCACTGTCCAGGCAAACCAAGCTTTATAGCGACCCATGGTCCGCAATCAATGCGTTCATCGAAATCAGGCCTAAGAAAGCCATACTTTGGGTACGCCCAAGCGGCTTAGCCGAAAGGCATAGATGAGGCATATGCCTTTCTTTGCAAATTTAGTTCCGCAATGAACTAATTTCCAGTAATTCTAAAAAAATTACACAAAACATCCAAAAACCAAATCTGGTGAATTCTACACAGTACAGAACTAACCAAATAAAAGACAAAGAAGTCGTTTCGATAAACCATCAGAAACAAACTTATTCAGTTAAAGAAGCACCGACCCCTATGTAGGTGGATCAATCGATTAGATCACGTAGGTCATTTAATAAAAATCTTATTAACAACCACGAGATAGTGTAACCGGTAAACCGGAAGTTTTGATTATTTTTACTCACCACGCGCGATGATTGGGATCTCTTTGGGTAATAGGTTGGCCAGCGCTGAACACCAAATATTTAAAAAAAAAAAGAAAACAAACTGGGGAATGGGAGGTGTAATGGTAGAGATAGCGGAATGATATAGAGATTGGCTTTTTGAAATTGATAGATAGAACAAGCTGAGAAAAATTGTGATTTAAAAAAGAAATATATTTTGAGTTTTTTTTTTTGTTAAAATTAAAATTTTTGTTTGGTTAAAATTTTGAGGATGTAATATTATTCTAAAATAAATTATTGTGTAAATAAACTAACATTGATAGTTATTAGTGCTAAATAGAAACATGTGCATCAATAAAAAATTTATTTAACGGAATTCCATGTTGTTTTAATTACATGATTTGGTTTAGTGATGTGACAATTTTCTTTCTCTTATAAACAAAATAAAACTGATAATTTTTAAGAACCTGATTATAATTGTTACATGGAATTTTGAACAATGAAAAAAATAAACTACATTATTGGCATGTAATTAAATTGTATGATCAAGTGTTTAAATCCTAAAATATCCAAGAAAAAAAAACTTAATAAATAAATTAATTTGTGATCTGATTAATTAATTTTGTGATTTGATTCATTGTGGGACCGTTAGCAGTTTTTTTGTTGAAACGTGGAGTTGCGGTGAACTGAGGTGTTATCATTCTTGTTTCTCTTGTGAACATTTCTTGAATGGTAATGAAATACCATTGAATTAAAAATTTGTTAGTACTGGTAGCTAATAAGTGCTGTACATATTTTCTATACTCAAATATTTCATACAAGTCAAATTTTGTGGTACGAGCGTGATATTTGGACAGTGATTATCAACATTTTTTTTGTGTGCTGCTATAATTGGGACAACTTGGTGCTAACGTATAGGCACCAAGTTACAAGGTACGTAACAAAACCTTAATTATTAACTTCCTATCCATTATTATCACTGGATACTGACCGGATAATTATCTCTTTATGTTTTGGGTGACTTTTATGCACTGAGTTACAAGCTGAATTATCTTCATCCAATATTTATCAACTGGGTTAATACGGATTGCATCGAAGGACGCTGGGACATGGTATCTTTGGAATACATAACGGATACGATAATTACCAGGACAGTTAAGCGGAAGATTGGTGCGTTTCTAAACAACAATTTTTGATTGCTGTATATCAGGGTGTTAATTAAGCATCTTACGCAAGTATACCAATTACAATTAGTTATTTTTTTTATAATTTTTCCTCATTATCTTTATAATTTCGTTTTCTCATATTGAATTTTTTTTGTTTTCATTTTTCTATATTTGATTCTTTATATTTCATTTTTTTTTTTTATTGTACATATTTTTTTTATACTACAATTTTTCTCTAACCGCTAATTTTGGGAATGTCATTTAAGTAACATCCGCTACCGTCATTTTGGGGAAATAATTTATTTTTTTTTATATTCAATCATATTGTTCTCAAAAATATTTGGTTTTAATTTCGGTTGGCAGATACACAGTATGTCTGGCTAAGTAGTTTGTTGTAAGTCCGTAAGCAACATGTTCATGGTCTCATCTGATCCTCAGTTAAGCGTAACCCTGTAGAAGCAGCAATTACTAGCTTCCTCTTGGTCCAGCAAAGAACCTCCCCAGCCACTGCACGCTAGCCGGCTGAAAAAGCTGCTCTGGAACCACTGAGGGGAAGTCTGCAACAGTGATATTCTCTGTTTAATAAAACTTGAGTATATGATTGTTACAATAGCTCAAGAAATCAGAGAAGACCTGTCACAATGACAGGAGTCAGTCACCTGACTCATGAGGAAAACTCGGGAAATTTTCAGGGAACTCAGGATTCAGACACGGAAGATTAAACTTTCTCCCGTATCTAAGGTGTTATAATGAACATCTTAAGCGCCCTATAACACTTCTCATAGATACCGGCGCGAATAAAAACGTTATCAAACCGGAAATTTCTACCCCTACTGATAAAACAATAGTAAAAAAGACAATTATAAAGAACCTTTTAGGAGCCCATAAAATTGAAAAACAAATCAAAATTAATATCTTAGGGAATAACATACCGCCACAGGTGTATTACGAATTAAAATTCCATAAATTTTTTGATGGAATTTTGGTTTCAGAATCCATGGCAAAGATGAATGCCAAATTAGATTATAAATCTAACACAATATCCCTGAACAAATACGTGTTTAAATTTAACAGATACTACCCTCAAGATAATTTTTATGACCATATCATGACACTAAGCACAACCGAGAACGGTGATTGGCTAGTACCAAGCTTCGAAAAATTAAATGAAGAGATAATGGTATAACCAGGTTTATATAAAGCAGAAAACTTTAAAACCACAATAAATGTGCTTACGGGGGATCCCGAACCACCAAAGGGAAACCCAAAATTAAAACTCAAAGTAAATATTTTCGAAGCAATTAATCCGATCCCCATTTCAAAAAAGAAAACTATCAAGAATCTAGTTAGAATGGAACATTTGAGTGAAAAGGAAAATCGGTATTGATAGAAACCCTTTTCCAAAACCAAACTATTCAATTAAAAAAAGACGAAAAGTTGTCGGCAACAACAATAACCAAACATAAAGTCATAACAACGCACATATTGGGAAGTCAGTAATAACACCTCCATCTCAAAAATCATCATGACTCACCACAACATTACAATTTAGTAAATTAAGATTTAAAACAAGAAACTTGGATTTATATTGCCGCCACACCATATTTAAGAGAAATTTGCAAAAAATACTCTATACGATTGTAAGAGTAATATTGACAGAGTGCACACAAGATATTTTTTAATCTTTCAATAACACCTTAAGGCTATTTTCGTTTATCGAACACCAACAACAAAAAATCGTTATTGACTTGATTATATTGGATGTTTACAAGCGCACGAGATTTCTCACTAAATATACCGGTATATACATACGTTCTTCGTTATTTTTAATACATTAATGTAATTTGGTTTCTAGATCACGCAGAATCAACAAAATTTCACTTTCAAACATAGTTCGGTGAGATTAAAAATTATTCACCTTTGATTGGTTTTGAACGATTTTTAGTTGTTTTCTTTAAAGTTCCGTTTCGCTTAAAGCAGATTAAAAAAACAATAAATATGTGAAGAGTAGTTGTAGATAATTGAAAATAAATGTTTTTTCTAAATGCTTGCCTATTTCATCCTATGCATGTTGTTTTGATCTTTAATATTTCATAATGTATATTTAAATAAAGCTTAGGTATTGAACGCAAATTAGTCTTGCATCGAAAAAGGTTTATATCCAGAATATGTGAAACCTTATTTATTGTTAGCAGTGCGTTTGGACAGCTAAGGAAGAATTCGACGAACGATTTTATTTTTTTTTACACTAAATGTCATCATAGAACACCCTGTTAGCGCCAAGATATTTTCTTGAAAAAATTTACGGATCATCGTTTGGTTGGAAAGCCCCTCAGAAAGTTGCCGAAGCCGTTAGCAAAGCACAATTCAATAATAATACATTGGATGTAAATATCAAAAGTTAATACCATTATTCTGAATTTTTTAGTGCGTAAGACACTCACAAATAAAATGGGAGCGTATCGAAATTTTAATTCACAAAATCATACTTTTTGACGAATCTTACTTTCTTGAAATCTTAAATTTCCTTACCTACATTAAATACAGTTCCCATATAAACTTTTCAATAAACTGTGTTTTTGGTGAATTGTTAAATCTTCATAAAAAATTCCTATGTGGCGTAAAAATTCATAGAAGCACAATTCACCGAAAAATTCATCGTTTGTCTTGTTGGTTTGACATTTGATAACCATACATATTAATAAGTTTTTATTAGTTTGTTATGCGTTAATATTATTTTTTATCTCTAAACTTGATACTGGTTTATAGTATAAACAATCGATTTAATATGTATTGAGTGATGAGCGTATCCCAAAATTTTTAGTATTCAATGTGCGTTTGTGATCAATACAAGTTTATAACGAACCCACTTAATTAAATCATTCCGTTATGGAGTCTAATCAAAACAAATTGCCTCCAAATCCTTGTGAAAGTGCAAATTTATTTTCAAAATTAAGTTTTTGGTGGACTATAGATATTTTTAGAAAGGCCCTTCGGATATCATTGGGCACGGCAGATTTATTTAGTGCTAATAAAAATGATTCGTCCACATTGCTGGGAGATAATCTAGGAAGGTAATTATTTAATTGTGTATGTTCATGGCATATTTTTATATATATTAATATATATTGTAGATGCTGGAACAAACAAACAAAAATTGGTGATTTATCTTTGTTGAAGTCAATTGGCGCAGCTTTTAAATCAGAGCTTATTCAATTGAGTTTGCTTCAATTATCTGTGCAAATATTCAAAGCACTTGGTACACCATATTTCTTAGGGCAATTTCTTCTGTATTTTCGGTAACTTAAACATTTTTATTTTCAACTTAATTTACATCTAACAAAGTAAAACCTGTATTTAGTGTTGAATCAGATGTGCTATATACAACAGCTGTTCGAAATGCAGTTGGATTATTATTTTCATTAGGGTATGTGGTTGTTGCGGGAAATAAATTTGAAGCAACCGCCCAACATTTGGGTATGCGAGTACGTATTGCGGTTTGCAGTTTAATATATCGAAAAACTTTAAAGTTATCGAGAACAGCGTTAAGTGACACAAATCCAGGCAAATTAATTAATTTAATTTCAAATGATGTTACACGTTTGGAGTCTGTGCCGTCAACCATGAACGGAGTATGGATTTCACCGTTTATCTCAATATTTATTATATATTTCTTGTGGTCTGAAGCCCGTTGGGGATCAGTTGGAGGAATTATTTTTATACTACTTTTCGTCCCTACACAGTGTAAGTTATTTGAAAACCTATACAGCTACCTAAAATTAATTCAACATAATAACATAACGTTTTTGTATTTATTTAGCATACTTCGGAAAGTTAACTGCTAAATATAGGTACAAAATTTCCATAAAAACAGACGAACGAATTAGATTAATGGAGGAGATAATTTCAGGGTGTCAGGTAATAAAAATGTACGCGTGGGAGAAACCTTTTGCGAAATTAATTCAAATTGTGCGGGGATTGGAATTGCAATCGATTAGAAAATCGACTTTGCTGCGGGCAAATTTTTTGGGATTGTTAATTACAAGTCATCGTATTGCTATCTTCTCCACTATCGTTACATTAGTGCTAACGAATGATACGATTACAGCCTCTAAAGTTTTTTCTGTACTTGCTTTATACTTTGCACTAAGTAAGCAAATAATTCGACAATTTTACATTGCATTCACCGATGTTTCAGAAATGAGGGTTGTCATTAAGCGATTACAAAAGTATTTGGAATATGAAGAAATACATCCAATTGATAAAAGTAAACAAAAATTACCAAGCGAATTTGTCGTTTCAATCAAAAACGGGATGGCACCCTGGAATATCATGAATGTGACAAAATCTAATAATTCGGCGTTTTCATTAAAAAATATTAATATTGAGCTTAAACGGGGCATGTTGATCGGAATCATTGGCCCAGTAGGTTCTGGTAAAACATCATTATTGCAAGCGATTTTACAAGAATTACCATTGATTGATGGTTCGATAATTATTGATGGTAATATATCTTATTCATCTCAAGAACCGTGGCTATTTTCTGGTTCAATACGCCAGAATATACTATTTGGCCAAGAAATGGATGAGGCACGTTATAATAGAACAGTTCATGCGTGTGGATTGTTGGCAGATTTTAAACAGTTTCCACAAGGTGATAACAGCTACGTGGGTGATAAGGGAGCAGCCTTATCTGGCGGACAAAAGACTCGAATTAAGTGAGTATTTTCTTCGGGAAATGTTTCAATACAGCATATCATGGTATATTAACTCATTTAGTTTAGCACGCGCAATTTATCGAGATGTTGACATTTACCTATTTGATGATCCATTGAGTGCTGTAGATGTACACGTTGGACACTCCCTTTTTAATTCTGTTATTGGACCGAACAGTTATTTAGCAGAAATGAAAACTACGAGAGTTCTAGTAACACATCAAGTACATTTTCTTTCACAAGCCGATTGGATAATCTCATTGAAAAATGTAAGTTGTTATTGAAGTAATATAAAGCAAATAGTAAACATTTACATTTTTATAGGGAACAATTGAATTCCAAGGAACTATTTCGGATTTATCTGAAAGCAGTTTAAACATTGCTAACATATCCAATACAAATGATGCTGAGTGTATTCGGGAAACAATTGACTCATCACGACAATCGATAGGCAATGAAAATATTGAGAAAACTGAAGAGACGGAGCAGAATGTTGAGCAATCATCAAAATATAAAATTGACGGTTCACTTTTAGTTAGTTTTGTAAAGTATGGTGCAACCCCTTTTCAATTATTTTTATGTGTTGCCTTATTTGTTAGTACAGCAGTTTTGGCAAGTTTGACAGATTTATGGCAGACCTATTTAGTTTCAAGGGAGGAACTAAGAACCTTATTCAGCACGACAAATCGTTCAACCGAGATTAAGGGTGGCGATGTAAATTTATGGTCACCGACTGAGTATTTATATGTGTATACAGCATTGATATTAGGATTTATGCTTATACTTCTTGTGCGTTCCTCGATAGCTTCAAGCACTATGACTAATATATCTCGCGGTTTGCATGATCGTATGTTTAACGGTGTCATATCATCGCCACTTCGATTTTTCGATACAAACCCGTCAGGGCGAATATTAAATCGCTTTTCAAAGGACATGGGTAATATTGATGAAATGTTGCCGAAAGCTTTGTTTGATTGTGCTCAATCCAGTCTGAATATACCTCTAGTGTACATACTAATTGCAATTACTTATCCAATACTCGCAATACCTCCAACAATAATGCTGATTATATTTGTGTATATCACTCGAATCACTTTAAAAACATCGAATGATATTAAACGGCTCGAAGGTATTACACGATCACCGGTGTTCTCACATATGACATCAAGTCTTTTTGGATTATCTACAATACGTGCTTTCAAGGCCGAAAATATATTAATCCGCGAATTCGATTCACATCAAGATATCCATAGCGGTGCATATTTTATGTATACTTATACGAATGCTGCTTTTGTATTCGCTCTCGACTTAATGGCATTCATGTCAATTTCGGCAATTATGCTCATAATTTTACTCTTGGACCCGGCATATTTGGAGGGTCACAAAATCGGATTGGTCATAACCCAGTCAATAATTATTCAGGAGATATTGTACATTTCCGCTAAGAACTTTGTTACCATATGTAATGTAATGATGGGAGCAGAGCGGATTTTGGAATATGCTAGTTTGCCAGCAGAGAAGCAACCAGAAGTACCAAAAGAAATTTTTAATAATTGGCCTATTCACGGCAAAATAGAATTTATAAATGTTACATATCGATATTTTAATGATGGTGATGCAACATTGACCAATTTAAATTGTTTAATAAAAGCTGGTGAAAAAATCGGGATTGTGGGTCGAACCGGTGCCGGTAAATCATCACTTATCGGAGCAATATTTCGCCTGGCCATAGTTGAAGGTAAAATATTTATTGATGATGTTGAAACGGGATCCCTATCACTTAAAGATCTAAGAACAAAAATATCTGTAATACCGCAAGATCCGATTTTATTTTCGGGAACTCTTCGTCGAAATTTGGATCCATTTGAGGAGTTTGACGATGTTCAATTGTGGCAAGTCTTAGACGAGGTAAAACTAAAATGCGTTTTTGTAAGTTCAGGCTTGGAAAGTGCAGTGTTAACTGGTGGAAGTAATTTTAGTGTGGGACAAAGGCAATTACTTTGTCTTGCGCGAGCTCTGTTGAGGAATAATAAAATTTTGGTATTGGATGAGGCTACCGCCAATGTTGATCCGGAATCAGATGTCTTAATACAACGAACAATTCGTGAAAAATTTTCCAACTGTACGGTTTTAACGGTAGCCCATCGGCTTGTCACGATTATCGATTCGGATCGTGTGCTGGTAATGCAACGCGGTAAAATTGTAGAATTTGATGCGCCCCATGTGCTACTGCAAAAAAGTGATGGCATTTTTAGGAGTATGATTGAGGCCACTGGTCACGGTGAATCTGACCGTTTGAAAAATGTAATCAAAAATGTAAAACAGAGCTGAATAAAAATTTAACAATTGTAATTCGCATGGAATTTTCCTGATCCGGTGGTTACATTTAAAAATATTCTTTCATGGTTTATAGATGAGGTTATGGGTTTAGTGACAAATCAACAGTGCTTTTACATTTAACTCAAGAACGATTGGAGACCAACGAGTCGGGTGGGTACAATTAATTTAGCAAACCATTATGAAGTCCACTTCAAATATTACGAGATTTGGAGTAACATTGAAGAAACTTGCTACAACTATTTCCACTTACGCGCTGTCTTATAAATAAAGCAAAGATAGAGGGCTATGTAGTGCCTAAAAATAAATTATAAAGTGAATTTAATGGTCAGAAGAAATGTCCCCTAACGTCAATTTTTAATTTGGTTTAATTTGTTTTTAATATTTTAAGCAATAATGAAACTTTGCCACCGAAATGATTTTATATAAGTTATACTATTAAAGTTATTCGAAAGTTGTTAGCCTAAAGGAAACAGTCTATAATGCAGATTTCGGTATAAACCCAAAAGAAATAAAATTAAACAGAGAGTATACGAACGAAATTGTGCCAGTAATGGTGAGAATGTTTAGAAGCTTACGACTTTTAAACTAGACTTTTATCTATATCCACTTGCACACATTATTTTGCAAATAATTTGTCTAGCCGTCTTCGAAATGCAATAGAAAATTTAAAGTGTAAATTCATTTCTGCATAACTTTTATAAAATTGCTAATAACTAATGTAAAATAAATTTTTATTCAAACGTTCGTTATATTATGAAATCATTTCTATTTATTCTCTTATTACCTCTATGTAGGTATATCTATTGATGTGTCATCACGTGGAAATGTTCGATATCGCAATTAAGTTAACGTTAGCTTAATCTAATTCCGAAATTTTCCTTTGTCGCCTTGACTCTAGTTGAATAAATTTGTTGTTCGACGTTCGTTCTAATTAATGTTTAATTTATTTACCAATATAACATTTACTTGATTGGCTAAGCAATTTAATTTTATCACTAAAAACGTTTATAATGGAAATGGCAACATTGTTGACATTTTTTGGTGGCATCACATACTTATTCGAATATTTTCTCTGTGACGGTAATATGGCTTTCTTGTTAATTGAAAATTTGTTCGATATCTTACTCCCTTATATACTATGTATATACATAAATTTCCATTTGATTTCTCCTTGAATAAATACACAACATAAAATTAAAGCACATAAGAAAAAAAATTGGGTCTATCCGACTCTCGGACGATACTTTTCCCAGAAAAAATCCGTTACAGATCACCAAACCAACCATATTTATATTTTACAAACATTTTCCGTTATTTTGGTACGGCACAATATGTCACGGTTTTTCTTAAATTTGGAGACCTCTTCCCCAATATCGCAATTGGTCACGCCAATATAAGTCTTCTATTCTCATACCACCAAATCTCAGAATCACAAAATAATGTTAAATTATTTAGAACTGACATGATTTGTTGAGCAGCAATCAAAGTCGCATGCGCCATTTTTCATCTTCGACCTTTAACAATTAGATCCAGTTATACATCTCTAGTATGCCGTTGAAAGTCCTTAAGAATTTAATTTACTCCATTCAGAAAGCATCCACAATGCTCAAAAATTTATTTTTTTGAAAATTTGTGCCGTTTGTTCAGATTACAATATTATATTATGTGAGCAACGTAAGAATTGGCCGATATAATTCTTTACTCAGTGCTTCAGTCTGGACAGGGCATCGCTGTGGACCATTCGAAAATACAAAATAATAAAACACAAACAATACAAAATCAGAATTAACGCTAATTATGTTTGTCATATAGCATTTCATCTTAAGTATCTCCCAGCTCTCCTAAACCTATGCCACACTAGTGGCGTGATTTTATTTTAAAACCTCTCATAGTAATTTGCTATTAGGAGTTCTATACGACTTTAAATACCAAGAGAATTTATTATTCAGAAATAATATGATACCTTTAAAGGCAATTTTATTAAAGCAATTCACAAATAATATATCGATCAACATGTCGTTGAAAATTCAATCATAAAAATGTCAATAAACCGTCACAGAAATGTCAATGTCAGAAATGCCAATGTCATAGAAACGGGAATATCTTGCTATATTAAAAAGCTCACTAGATATAATTATTTTTAAATGTTGACGATATTATTTGCCACCAGCAATGTATCTTAGGAAAATTTAGGAGTTTAAATTCCATATTACACGGTAAGAAATTCATTTTATCTTAAAGACACCTGGGGAACAATTGTTGGAATTTGAAAGGTGTATTAACTGTAGAAATATATTTCTTCGGAAAGTTCGACATTGCCTCGGTAAACAGATAAACAAATTTATATTACTCTTTTTGTTAAAAGGACCCCCACGCAATGCTTCAATCGACTTCAGCTTTTGTGAACAAGTAGATGATGAATTGTCAAATTCATCATCAACATAACAAAAAAATTGTCGGTCCCGTTTTTGAGAAAATCTCTTTGGCAGTTTTCTCTTCCACTGCAACCCCCTCTATTCTATACTCGAATGGGCCTAAAAGTTAACACACACTGCTTGTTACTAAAATCTATCTTTGTACAAAATTTCGACCAAAACTATCAGTATTTGTGAGAATGGGAGGCAAAACAAAAATAATAAAAATGTGCGACTGGAAGGACGGACGGACGGGAAGGATGGAAGGACGGAAGGACGGACACGATATTTTTCTGTTCGGTGTTTCGGGGTCCTGGTAACCTAATTCATCGAGAAATGTGAAAATCTGGAACAAAATTTTTTTCGCGATTACAATACTTACCCAATATAACTTCGTTATAGTGGGAAAAGTAAAAATCGAGAGGAAAATTCATGAGTTTTAACATAAATAATTTTTGTTTGGTTTCGTTTGCAATTTTCATATTTTCCCATTCGAGTTTTCCGTGATAAATGATTTTATTGGTTTTGTGTTTTAGATGTTTTAATGGAACTTTAGAAAATATGCACGTTACATATATTGAATTAAATAATATTATTGGTTGTATCGTTGAACCGTAAATACGAGTATACATTAGAAATCGATAAGTTTTGGGTCTAATTACTATTTTTGGACATTAAATATTATGTACATATATCGTCCAACCATCGCCGATTATTTTGCCATACATAATTTTGAATAAAACTATATTAGCTGCTATTAGAAATTTTTTTAATTGGAATGTAAAGCAGAACTAATTTAATTACTAGTATACAAAAATACAAAATTAATTATTTCTAAAGAAAACAACATAAAAAAAATGGTGTGTGTCAGCTCCGACGCGCAACTGGAGATTACTCGTACAATGATTGTCTTGTAATATAAATGTTACGGCTAATGTACAAAATAGAAGAATGTACACATTCACCGGTAAATGTGCATATTTCCCAAAGTGAGTGGTAAATGTGCGTATAAGTTGAACAAAATATTCATATTTCGTAAATTTTCCGGTGAATGTGCACGTTTCCCATAGGTCATTGGTGAATGTAGTTTTCCTCTAGAAATGGAAATTTGTATACTAAATTTATGCCAGTATCACATCATTAAATTAGAAAGAATATGGGATTTTTTAAATGGAAATTGGCTATTTCTTAGCCGATGCTCAATAAATTATTATTTAATTTCATCATAATCGGTTAAGAAATAACCGGGTTGGTTCCTATGTGGTCATATTTCTGAACTTCTTCCAAATATCATTTTAGAATCCCATTTCCATCCCTCATGTCCAATTTGATCATAATCGATAAGGAAATAGCGAAGTTCCATCTTAATTCTTTCTTAAGCATCCCGTCATACGGGCGTGCTTCTTGTTTATTTCGAGAAAATTTTGTATCAATATGACTTTTTGCTATTATAGCTATTGTTCTGTAATCAAAACAAAATCTTTACTGTTGTGTGAACCACACAGAATAACAAAATAAAATAAAAAATTCAATACATGCACATATTTACTTCCGACATTTTCCTGAACTAATAGGTGACTAATGTAAATTTGATCATTTTGACTTAAATATTTATGAACTAAAATTCACTCGAATTGCATATACAGGGTAGTTGGTGCATCGTTTGCCAAATTGAAATGGCTCAAAGGAGGGGTCATTTGATATCTCTTAAGCCCCAATAAATCATTTTTGGCCCTCTGGATTTCTTTTCATTAACTCTTTAAATATTTAAAATCTATAGTAAAAACTTAAAACTCAACTTAACATTGCAATAAAAAAAAAACTAAGAGTGATTGTGATCTTCGCACTTTTTTATTAAGTTCTCCCCTTTTCAGCACTACATAGGTGCTCAACGGATATTTATATTTAAATTTGAATTCTTTATAATTTGTTTGTATTGTTAACGTAGGAATAATATATTATTTGAATTAATTGTAACGTATTATTATACCTATTACTATAAAGAACGCGCTCCGTATATTAGACCGATTGGTATAAACCGAACTCATGATGAAAACGTACGTATGAGGTCTAATATATGAACGCGAGTATGAAATTTTTGGTTAAATTCAGAATAAACGATCGTAGAAGAAAGAAGTAAAAAAGTAAACGCGTGGTATTTTTATTTTATTAAATTGAGTAAGCAGCGGAAACAGGGTGCCAGAAACCGGGAATTTACTGGAGAATAATTGGTAGAAATTCAGTCTTAAGCTCAGTTTACACCTCTCGTGAACATGAACGGGAACAAAACATTTTTTGTTGATAAATCTGAAATTACTTGATTTTTTTCATTAAAACTGATTGGAATAAACTTGAAATAAAATTACGTATCGAATAATTATGAAAATAATGAATAAAATGTCATTATAACAATATTTTTTTCAATTCCCCGATGAAATGTCTGTGAACAAAATGAAATCATCGGGGAATTGAAAAAAATATTGTTATAATGACATTTTATTCATTATTTTCATAATTATTCGATACGTAATTTTATTTCAAGTTTATTCCAATCAGTTTTAATGAAAAAAATCAAGTAATTTCAGATTTATCAACAAAAAATGTTTTGTTCACGTTCATGTTCACGAGAGGTGTAAACTGGCCTTAATAGTGAAAAGGTGAAAAATGAAAAGTAGTATATATAGTGATAAAAATTAAAAGAAAAAGGAGAAATAGAGCATCGTGGTAGGCCGGATAACGGTACAATTATTTTGGAAAAATCAAAAAAAAAATATCGAGAAAAGGGTAAAGCAAGCGAATTTGTAAAATAAAAAAGGGATTTGATAAATAAAAAAGGAGCATCGTGGTATTACCGAGACATTGGGGAGCCTTAATGAGCACATTTGTACCAGGTTATTGGAATTCGTGGAATAGTTTGGAATAAGAAATTATCAGACAACAGTTAGATAGCACATGTACTATAATACTGAATAACGGTCATTTTGGTGCAGGCAAACGCATCCGGTATAAAGAGGATTATCACGTGATGGAAGCGTTAATGTGTAACACGATTAAACACGTTAATTTAAATTACGATTCAACACGTAATGGGAAAAGTTGATTTTTTGAATAAATGGAAATTATAATGTAATGGGGGATTCCCATTTTGGAGTGAGCAACATTGTAAGACGTATAAGACTCAATTGTTATTGAATATTGTTGGACATATGTGCCGAGTAGTGAATTAGCATGAATATGTGAGATTTAATTGTAAAAAATGAGGGAAAAATAAAACTGCATTAATGATGCATGATAGAGTGCGAGAAATTAGCAAAATTATTAAGATAGTTGTCGCAAAGGAATATGACGCCACATGTTTAGATGAGTAATACTATATTCTATTAAATTATTATAATACTAGTTGAGTACGAAAAAGAGAATTATAGGGTTAAATTAATTCTATGAGGTTAAATTTAGGAAAGAGTAGAGCGAACAAGAAGGTAAGAGAACAAGCATGGACAATTATAGGTTATTTTTAGATTAGATAGGTTAGGAAATATTACGGTATAGTTGGTAGTAGGGAGGTGAATATAGAAAAGGACAACTGATGATTATCGAAAGGCTAGGAATTTTGTAGTGGGCTAGTAATACTTGATATATAAGGAGCAAGTCTTCCGGAAGCAAGAAGAATTGCAATATAAAATGCAATTCACATAAAGGTTCTCGAGGCATGGAGTTTTGCCAAAGAGAAAAATGTACTACGGCATGGAGTTTTGCCAAGATGTAGTGCGGCATGGAGTTGTGCCAAAAAAGCAATTTAGTAGGCATGGAGTTTTGCCAAAAAGTAATGTAATGTGGCATCGAGTTTTGCCAAAAAGTAATGTACTACGGCATCGAGTTTTGCCAAGATGTAGTGCGGGTTGGAGTTTCCGTGGAGTTTAAAACAAAAAAAAAACAATTTAGTAGGCATGGAGTTTTGCCAATACCATCAGCGGTTTTGAGGGTTATGAAGGTTGAGTGATCATAAGTAAAGTAACTATTAACGTAACGTCAATCTTAATTCTTTAAAACATTTTATTATTTGATTTGAATTTGTTTATTAAAAAATAGTATGGCCATACACAAGATCGCTCTTCTGAATTGATTCCGATTTATCGTATAGGAAGGTCAATGGTACTCAGTATTAGTACGGTAAACCGTACTATGGGAATATGGGATTGACTTTAAATAAATGGACATACTGGTCCCATGCAGGAAGAAAGCACAAAATAGTAGAATAACAAGGCCCACTATAAAGTTAAGGTATCTAGGGGAAAGGAAAATAAACAAGTATAACTAACAGGGGTTAAATTATATAAAAAGTTTAAATTGATTAAGGATTAAACCAAGGTAGAATTTATGGAAAAAAGGCATAAATGTTGTGTGATTAAGTAGGAAAAAATGCAAGATGTGGCAAATTGATATGAATGGAAAATGGTGAAAGAAATGGGATGAATGATTGTAAAGGCAACTTTATAACCAGATCGCAAATTTAGAGTCGTGTTTGATGGTTCGGCAAAAACATCTAATGGAAAATCACTAAACGATATACAATACATTGGACCTCGTCTGCAAAAGGACTTGATGGATATAGTTATGAAGTTTAGAACGAGAAGAGTTGCCATCTCGGCGGACATTTGTAAAATGTTTCGCCAAGTGAAAATTCAACCGAGTCAGTTCGACCTACAAAGAATTTTGTGGAGAAGCGATCCAAAAGAACCCATAACGGAATATTGGCTCACAGTGTCAAAGACAGTCAAGGCATTAAATCAATGTGCGATAGATAGCGCAAAGGAGCTGCCAACGGCATCTCAAGTTGTACAAAATGATTTCTACATGGACGATATGTTATCCTCAGTAGAATCAGAAGGTCAAGCAATAAAACTGAAAGCAGAAATTATTGAAATGCTTAAGGGAGGTGGCTTAACATTAGCCAAATGGCGCTCAAATTGTGAAAAAATTATGGAGAGTGAAATGTCAGCAAAGACAGTAAAGCTACAGAATAATACGAGTGTAAGAAGCCCATAAATGAATTAAAAACGTTTGTGGCTAATCGAGTCAGCAAAATATTAAGAGGATCAACGTTAGAGCAATTTCGTCATATTGGAACTGAACATAATCCTGCTGATTTGATATCTAGCGGGATAAAGGTTACTAATTTATTAAACAATAAATTATGGTGTGAGGGTCCGAATATGCTGAAGGAAGCCATTGAAACCGGGCCGGTATGGGCTCCAAAATCATCTAATAAGGAAACGAACGCTCTAATTAAGACGGAATGTAAGGAGCCACCAATTAGGTTTGACAATGTTCTATTGACGGCAGTTGTAGGCCCCGATCAAGAAATTGTTTTGATGGACAAAGCATCATCACATGAAGACGTATGTCGCATCACAGCATATGTTCTTCGATTTTGTAAATTATGCTTTGAGCCAATTAGTAGACGAAGAATTAGAAAGGATGCTAAGGATGTCAATCAATTACTGGGCAATCATAAACCACCCGAACCAAATCAAAGCAACGTTGTAATTATCACAATAAATAATATTGAGAATCATGTGCCAAGGTTATCAATTTGTGAAATAGAAAATGCACTGATTTATTGGATAATTGTCTCGCAGAAACAATCATTTCCAGTTGACTATGAAGCAATACGATGTAATAAAGGGTTACCGAAATCCAGTCGATTATGTATGTTGACACCATGGATGGATGATCGAGGGATACTGAGAATATCAGGGAGACTAGACAATACAAAGCTTCCATTAAATCAACGAAAACAAATTATATTAGATCACAGAAGTGGGTTAGCTAGGAAAATCGCGGGAAAGGCTCATAAGGAATTGTGTCATGGGGGAGTGCAACTTTGTACACAATATTTAAGAAGAAAATATTGGATTCTGCAAGGTCGAATTTTATTACGTAGTATAGTGTATCGTTGTGTGACGTGTTGCAGATATAAACAAAGTGCAGCGCAGCAATTAATAGCCGACCTGCCGCGGTATCGGTTAGAGCCGACGCCTGCACTTTACCATTGTGGCGTTGATTATGCCGGGCCGATCCAATTAAAGCAAAGTCGTAACACAACGGTGAAGTCCATCTAGAATTAATTAGTAGTTTGGCATCTGAATCATTTATCGCGGGGTTGACCCGCTTTGTAAACTTACGAGCCGGAGCGGTTCATCACATGTATAGTGACAACGGCAGTAACTTCATTGGAGCCGACCGAATTCTACGTGAAGCCATCACATTATGGCAGGACTCCTCAATGGCGGATTATTTGCAGACACATTCCATTCAATGGTATTATAACCCACACCATGGAGGCATTTGTGAAGCAGCAGTTAAATCGGTCAAACATCATTTAAGAAGAATTGCAGGAGCGCAGTTGTATACTTTTGAAGAACTTGCCACTTTGTCACCGGGCCATTTTCTAACTGGGCAACCAATCCTCACATCGTATGAAACCTTATTAGCAGAGATTCCATCGAATCGGTTGTCTGCTTGGCAAAAATTACAAAAATTACAGCAAGAATTCTGGGCCAGGTGGTCGGAAGAATATATAACTGAACAACAACGGCGCAACAGATGGGCAAAGGAAGCTAGATCATTAAAGGTTGGAGATATGGTATTCGTCCGAAATGAAATAACACCACCAAGCCAGTGGCTGGGTACTTCATTTTAATTTGGCAAACGATGCACCAAATACCCTGTATATTCGATAACAATATGTTCTCAAATATGTCCTCAATATGTTTGGAGTTAATGGTTGAAAAATCGTAAAAGAAAATCTCTCTACATTTTCCGGTAGGATGAGAAAATAAAACCATAATTGTTCACTACTTATTGGCGATTTTCATCAAATGTAGTTAGCTTTGGTTTCTATGTAAGTAAAGGGGACGAGTATTGTCAAATTCAACTGTTTGACAGTTCTGATCACCCTTGGTCTATGGTTAAATTTTGTTCATATTGTTTTCACCAGATGTCAGCTACTTTGTTGGAAATCGCGAATACAATCAAACAATACAATTTGTCTGTATACAAGCAAAATTAAACACAAATCAAGACTGCCTTGATTTTTGGCCAAACACTACACGTCAAGTAAACTGGTAGTCAATCGCCGAATATAATATAGTATAGGTTGATTGAAAAGTATTGAAGGTATTGTTTGTGAAGATCCAAGTTTGATTAAGCGTGAAATTGATGATACCATAGGCATCTCGGACGAATGAGTACTCCATATTTTAGATGAAGAATTACGTATGAAAAAGCTGCTTCAAAAAAAACTGAATCGAAAACAAATTTCTCAGCGTAATTTGAAGCGTTTTAAGCAGAATAAAACCGATTTTGTGCGTAGATTTATAACTATGGATGAGAAACAATTCCTTCGTGGCGAGCGTTTTTCGTCGAATGAAGAAGCTATTGCAGCCGTGGAACAGTATTTTGCAGAGCTTCCGGAAAATTATTACAGAGATGGTATAAAATTATTGGAAGATCATTGGAATAAGTGTATTGATTCATCTTTCATTTTTCCTTTCAATACTTTTAAACCAACCTGTGCATATTTAGTCATTACATGAATACTAAAAAAAATAAATAAAAATAAATTGGATGAGAATTGAACCGAATACCTTTGAATAAAGCTATTAACAATTTAACAATCTGGGATGAGAAAAGAATATTATAAAAAAACACAAAATCGATATACTGTCTTGAAAGGAGCTCAAGTATTGCTACGTTTACAATGATTATTCCATTTGAAATATTTAAATATTTTTTATAAATTATCTAAACTCATTGCTTCTATTTTTATTGGCATTAAAATTAGCTAAACAAATCTTTGCCATTATCAATTTCAATTGAAATTAACTATTTAAAAGTAAAACTATACCACAATTGTCTAATACATATATGTATACAAATGAAAAATTTAGATTTTGAATTATGAGGTAATTAACGGCTGATTTTATTGCAACCACCAATATTTCGCTTTATGTGTGTTGAATGATCCAATTTGTTGAAAACAGTGTAAATCTAACATGATTAGTGTTTCGATTCCGAAATTTTGTTGGATCAAATCCCTATTCATTTGGTAACCGTTTTGTATGATAAATTACAGGTAACTGATTTTCATCTTGTATAAATCCTTTTTTATCTAAGTAAACAAAAGCTTCTGTTTCCTATGATTATATCATCTGTATCAGTTAAAGAATTTACGCAGTTAAGACCAATAATGCAGAATCCTCCAATAAGAATAGCAGGCGAGAAATGCGCTAGGAATAATGAAGACAAAGCTCGAGAATTTGCTGAACACCTCAAAAAATATTCCAACCAATAACTGAACAAGGTGTGCAAGAAAGTAAATAAATCCTACCGACAACGCCAAAAGAAGTCATGCGTGAGATAAAAGTAAATATGAATACAAAAAAGGATCCTGGTTACGATCTGATTAATGCAGAAATCTTAAAAGAACTGAGAATGAAAGCTCTCGTAAAGTTCACCAATCTTATAAATGCAGCATTTATGTAGAATCAAATGTGTACCAAGCTTGTGGAAAATTACAAAAGTAATTATAATTCCAAAACCTGGGAAACCAACACAAATCTTATAGGCCAATTTTGATCATCTTCAATCGAAGGGAATAAAAAGTCAGTTAACAAAGCACAATAATGGTCGCCATTGACTGACTCACTACTTTGGAAATAAGTTTTCAATATTTCTCAACGTTGATCGAGGCATTTCGGTCACCGGGAATATAAAGGCCGGTATTCACGTACAATTAAATTGCGCAATATAATTGTGTTACGCCCACTATTGCACAATAAAATCCAAAAATTTTGAATAAAAATTGAGTGTATTGTGCAATATAATGACGTCACACAATTATATTGCGCAATTTAATTGTTCGTGAATACCGGCCTTAATACTAAATTCTTGTCACTTGACGGATACGGTTTTAGCTGTGAGTGGCAAAATAGTCGCTAGTTCAAAAATGAACCAAAAAGTTGCAGCAGCTGTTATATGGTTGATTTGAGGATTAAGTTGGCCATCCAATTTGGCGTTAAGTTGACGGTTTAGTGGAGGCCGATTTGGTTGGTTTTTACTCAGACGACGTTGATTTCGGAGTTAAGTTGGTCGCTGTGTTTGGGATTGAGTTAAAGAAGTATAGAAGAAAGTTAGATTGGATTGTTTTGAGTTGAGTTCATATACGCATGTAGTTGGTCGGACCATCTTGATTTGAGATTGATTTGGGGTTGAGTTTGGGGATAAGTTGAGGATTGAGTTGAGTTGATGTACGAACACAGTTTCGGTCTGTGTTTATTTAGGTTGAGGTGAGCGTTGAATTTTGGGTTGAGTTGAATGTTGAGTTTGTGTTATGTAACATGGTTTAGTTAAGGGATTCAGTTGTTAGCTTGATTTGAGTTTATATACGCATGTTTCTTTTGAGGCATACTGTTTTGGGGATTTAGTTTGTCGTTGAGTTTTAGGTTAAGTTGAGAGCTTAGTACAGTAGTGAGTTAATGTTTGAGTTTAGGTTGATTTGTTTGGAGATTTATTACTAGGTTGAGTTGAGATTTGAATTGGAAGTTATCTTCAGTTGTTCCCAGTTGAGTTTAGGGATGTAGTTTTACTGCTGGTATTGACTTGAGAATTAAGTTTGGCATTGACTTTGGGTTTGAGTTGATAGTGAAGTTATGTTCGAATACTTTGTTACGTATTAAGTTAGGTTAAGCTAGGTTCAGTTCATATACGCATACAAAATACATACAGTGAGTTGAAGTTGAGGTGGGTTGAGTGATGGATTTGGTTAGGGTTAATTTGGGATTCTAATTAAGGGTTAAATTGAAAGTTACATAGATTGAGTTCTTATATGCATTTAGTGTCTCGAAATCATTTTGGAATTGAGTTTCCCGTTGTGTTTGATTTTGGATAGAGGGTGAGGATATTTATGGTTCGAGAATGATTATGGGGTTCAGTGTATGTAAGCAAGTAGCTTTCGGACCGTGTTGATTTAAGGAACCTCTTAGCGTTAAGCTTAGAATTGAGTTATAATGTTCTATATATTAAATGGCTACGGTTAGCAAGTGCTTGCTTAATGTCCTCGAACATACGCGGTTTATCAAAAGGAGATTTCAGTCTTCGAATATTCAGCTTTTGATATTTAATTCAAATCTCTGTAAATTACATGCCAATAGCAAGATTTAAAATACTGGTAGAATACACATACAGCTCCAACATTTCATCGATGAGCGAGGGAGTCAACGGAGGAAGCGATGCTAATATCCTAAGTCAATCGTCATGCCTATCATTTAAACCCGATCAAGCAGCTAGGTAAGTTTTAGGATCTACTACCCAAATATGTGGATTATACTCCAGTTTCGGTCTTATGTTCGCTTTGCGTAGTTTTGGGAGTTCTGTTGAAGTAAAAAGAGAATTTAGGGCTCAATGCTACCACATATATTTGTTCGACACAGAGTTTTTCCTGGTGATATTCAAACCGAGGGATTTCTGTCAAATAGATTTGTCAACACTAGAACCGTTTATTGTAAAAGATGGAAAGGTTCTCAGTTTTACCAGATGTCATGCAGGATTGAAACTTCTATGGTTTTAAATTCAACACTGTTAGTATCGCTTCACTTGAGAATTGTTGTTAGACCTTGGTCTAACCTAGATCAATTTAACGAAGAGCGGAGTCCAATTTTTCTCAACTTATATAGCAAACCTTTATGTCACACACGATCGAAAGCTTCCAACTTTGCATGAAAATTGAAATTTCGACCCCCAGGGGGGAGGCAACGGGAAAATTGGCAGTTGGATTCATTTCTTATGGTTATATTCGGTTTCAGCAACCTCGGAAACGTAGGAATTGTGGGGTCTTCATTAGTTGGAAAATATTGTTTGATTCCTTTCGCCCATATAGATAGTTCGAGTGGTCCGATTTGCTAATCTTTTTATAGGCGCTGGGTGGGCATATGCTATTTTCTAGATAGATGGGAAATAAAGATAAGGGCTTGAACAAAAATTTATTGCAATTTTTTTAGGAAAATTACAGGAACGCCATCAGGGCCAGCGCCTTTATTTAGGTTAATTGTTTGCGTGAATCTTAGCAATTACACGATCCCGAAAAGTGACATGAGATGGTGGAATCAATCAATTTTCGGTTGGCGGCAAATTTAGAGGCGATATAGTCAGCTAAAAAATTGTACCAATTTGAGTACGATCCTGTTCTTGAACCCCATGGATTATATTTATCAAATTTTTGTAAACATTCCAAGGAGAGGAATAAGTCTGTCACTTATCTAGGCCCATTAGGCACTCATATCTATCTTTGGCCCTTATCATGTCTAGCTTTGGAAGTTTTATATGTATGTAATAAAGCATTTCGTAGCTTCCGGCTGCCTGCTCCTTAAATATATATGAGTTTCTTACATTACTTATAAATAATTATAATAAATTATAGTAATTGTTTTAACATAATTCACCCTTTCAATCATTTAATCACAATATGTATGTTAATAATTTCGCAGCAAAAATTTCCCAAAGAATCAAAATGTCAAATCCATGTTAAATAATTAGACATAAACATTAATTGAAATGTACATTTACAATAATTTCTTTAACATAATTTTACAAATGAAATGAATCATTTATAATCTATCTTAAAAGTTATACCGATACTGCACACTATACGAGTAGGTACACCGACATAACATACATAGCTACATTTTTATGTTTATGTGTTTCAACATCAATCATTTGTTTTTTTATGTAAATTTTTAAAAACAAAATTACTTTCTCTTAATCATAATTATAATCTAATTTCATATATTATGATTTTTAAAGATTAATTCACTTAATTGGTATCGTGTCTTTATACACAACATAAAGGTAGATAATAGACATATTAATTGGATCAGAAAGAAAAAATCTGTAACATTGATACGATAATTTATTTTATTATTTTTAATGTCACATTCAATGATTAATATTCATGATTTTGATGTCTTGGTTCATCAGCTTGATTGTGTGATGAAATGATTGTTGTTGAGCACCTTTTACTCTCATATTTTGTAGGAACGATTTTTGATATACCTAAGTAGTATTGATATGTATAGTCAACACAAATAAGAAAGTATGTATTATAAAATTGTACCTTGCATCCCTGACAGATTGGCATAACAGCATAACTAATAAAATAAGTATAGTTATGGGGAAAAGAAAGTATCTATTATGCATTTTGATGTTGCCAATATACAAGATCAATAATAATTAATTGAATTCAAGACTTATATAATGTTATGTATTAGCAAAAAGTCATAAAAATAGTAACATTAAATAATAAATCGAAATAGCATAATAAAATGCTATTATGTTGGTTTGGTTTATACGGTGCAGATTAGATTTTCATTCGCGATGTGACTCTACTTTAGATAAAACACTTAGAAATCGAATAGCTGTACTATAAATATAAAGAATTGGAAAAACAATTAAATTATTTTTTAATTACTAGTAATTTTATGAATTTGCTACAAATGCTGAAATAAAATACAAAATGGTGTCAATTGGGAAATTTTATTTTAATTTTAATATTTTTAATTAAACGTAATAATAATTAATGGAATCTATGCTTGCCTCATATTAGACAGATCGTATCTTATCTCAATGATTTCTGGGTGAAAAAGGATTAATTGGAAATTTATTTGCTGTTTGCTAAATTATTGCATGTGCGCTTCTAAAAGTAAATACCGCCATATGTCAGTGTGGACTCCGATATACCTCTTGTGATCTGCGACGATTTTAGCATCGATGCAATCGCTAAACCCGAATTTGTATGCTTCATCAAAGACACTCCGACTTAGACTGCGTCTCCAACACCCTAGCCTCGACGACTCTAGGAGCACTTATTTGGATCTCACATTCGTCAGGCACATCACCGCTGAGACCCTGCGCTTCATATCGTTCTTCTGGTATCGTCGCCTAGTACTTAATCGTTTGCAAACAACCACTGTACTCTCATTTCATAATGCTAATAATAAAGAAATCTTTAAAGCATTTTAGAGTTACATTATCAGTTTAACTAGCCACTCTATTTAACACATATTTAAAAGCTACACTGAAAAAAAATTTGAGTGCACCAATTTTTACTACCAGAGTACAAAGAACTAGCTGGGAAGTGACCCTATAAATACATATATTGTCCGCATCATTCAACACATATTTCAATCAATATAATTAGGATTAACCAAAGCCGTTTTGAAAAGATCTTAAAGTTGCTTTTCAAGTTGTAGGTGAGTTGAGGAATGAAGCGAATCAATCAAATTATGCTATTTATGCAATTTTGTTATGGTGAGAACGACAAATCACAAATTTGTAGAAGTCATGTTTTAATTATATGATTTTTATGATTAAAAAAAATCATAAAGCTAAAACATGACTTATACAAATTTGTGATTTTACGTTTTCACCAAACATATAATTTGATAGATTCGTGTGGCACTAATTAAAAGAGATTGTGATGAATCATAATGTTTTTATGGTTGTGTATCAACAGTTGTTTCTGTTATTATCAACAAAAACCGCTATTTTTTATATATAAATTATAAAACTGTTTAATTTTGTATTGTTAAAAGTAATAGGTTTATCCATGTTTCAGTTGGGGCTCACAGCTTGACAGTTTCTTCGGAGTAAGAAACTCTAAATGAGGTCAAAAGTTCAGTTAAAAAAATGTAAAAAAAATTTTATGAATCACAAAGTTAAAACTTATTATATTTTTTTTTTTTACTATGAATGGTTAATTTGTGTACCAATATTTTTTAATAAGGAAAGTGATACGAATATTCCTGAAATTTAAGGGGCTTCTGGGCTGTAAACTGTGCCAATCCGTAAACACTATAGGCGTCAGCTGTTTTCTTTAGGCGAACATCTTTCGAATAACTTTAATAGTATAACTTATATAAGACCATTTCGGTTGCAAATGTTCATTATTGTTTTCGCTAGATCCTTGTTCGATTTAGGCTGAACCGAAATTTTCACCAAATTAAAAATTAACGTTAGGGGACATTTCTCCTGGCCATTAAATTTAACATGTATTATTTATTTTAAGATACTCGCCCTCTATTCATGCTTTATTTACGAGACAGCCCGTTAGTGGTAATAGTTGTAGCAAGTTTCTTCAATGTTACTCCAAATCTCGTAATATTTCAAGTAGACTTTATAATGGTTTGCTAAAATAAATGTACCCACCCAACAATGTTGGTCTCCAATCATTCTCGAGTTAAATGTAAAGCACTGTTGGTTTGTCACTAGAACCATAACCTCATCTATCAACCATGAAAGAATATTTTTAAATGTAAACACCGAACCAGGAAAATTCCATGCGAATTACAATTGTTAAATTTTTATTCAGCTCTGTTTTACATTTCTGATTACATTTTCCAAACGGTTAGATTCACCGTGACCAGTGGCCTCAATCATACTCCTAAAAATGCCATCACTTTTTTGTAGTAGCACATGGGGCGCATCAAATTCTACAATTTTACCGCGTTGCATTACCAGTACACGATCCGAATCGATAATCGTAACAAGCCGATGGGCTACCGTTAAAACCGTACAGTTGGAAAATTTTTCACGAATAGTTCGTTGTATTAAGACATCTGTTTCCGGATCAACATTGGCGGTAGCCTCATCCAATACCAAAATTGTATTATTCCTCAACAGAGCTCGCGCAAGACAAAGTAATTGCCTTTGTCCCACACTAAAATTACTTCCACCAGTTAATACGGCACTTTCCAAGCCTGAACTTAAAAAAACGCATTTTAATTTTACCTCGTCTAAGACTTGCCACAATTGAACATCGTTAAACTCCTCAAATGGATCCAAATTTCGACGAAGAGTTCCCGAAAATAAAATCGGATCTTGCGGTATTACAGATATTTTTGTTCTTAGATCTCTAAGCGATACGGATCCCGTTTCAACATCATCAATTAATATTTTACCTTCAACTATAGCCAGGCGAAATATTGCTCCGATAAGTGATGATTTACCGGCACCGGTTCGACCCACAATTCCAATTTTTTCACCAGATTTTATTAAACAATTTAAATTGATCAGTGTTGCATCACCGTCATTAAAATATCGATATGTAACATTTATAAATTCTATTTTGCCGTGAATAGGCCAATTATTAAAAATTTCTTTTGGTATTTTTTGTTGCTTCTCTGCTGGCAGACTAGCATATTCCAACATCCGTTCTACTCCCATCATTGCATTGCATATCGTAACAAAGTGCATAGCGGAAATGTACAATATCTCCTGAATAATTATTGACTGTGTTATGACCAATCCGATTTTGTGACCCTCCAAATATGCCGGGTCCAAGAGTAAAATTATGAGCATAATTGCCGAAATTGACGTGAATGCCATTAAGTCGAGAGCGAATACAAAAGCAGCATTCGTATAAGTATACATAAAAAATGCACCGCTATGGATATCTTGATGTGAATCGAATTCGCGGATTAATATATTTTCAGCATTAAAAGCACGTATTGTAGATAATCCAAAAAGACTTGATGTCATGTGTGAGAACACCGGTGATCGTGTAATACCTTCGAGCCGTTTAATATCATTCGATGTTTTTAAAGTGATTCGAGTGAGACACACAAATATAATCAGCATTATTGTTGGAGGTATTGCGAGTATAGGATAAGTAATTGCAATTACTATGTAGACTAAAGGTATATTCAGACTGGACTGAGCAGAGTCAAATAATGCTTTCGGCAACATTTCATCAATATTACCCATGTCTTTTGAAAAGCGATTTAATATTCGCCCGGACGGGTTTGTATCGAAAAATCGAAGTGGCGATGATATGACACCGTTAAACATACGATCATGCAGACCGCGAGATATATTAGTCATAGTGCTTGAAGCTATCGATGAACGCACAAGAAGTATAAGGATAAATCCTAATATCAATGCTGTATACACATATAAATACTCAGTCGGTGACCATAAATTTACTTCGCCACCCTTAATCTCGGTTGTTCGACTTGTCGTGCTTAATAAGGTTCTTAGTTCCTCCCTTGAAACTAAATAGGTCTGCCATAAATCTGTTAAACTTGCCAAACCTGCTGCACTAACAAATACGGCAACACATAAAAATATTTGAAAAGGAGTTGCACCACACTTTACAAAACTAAGTAAAAGTGAACCGTCAATTTTATCTTTTGAGGATTGCTCAATATTCTGCTCCGTCTCTTCAGTTTTCTCAATATTTTCATTGCCTATCGATTGTTGTGATGAGTCAATCGTTTTCTGAATACACTCAGCAAAGTTTGTAATAGATGTGTTAGAAATATTTAAACCACTTTCAGATAAATCTGAAATAGTTCCTTGGAATTCAATTGTTCCCTATAAAAATGTAAACGTTTACTATTCGCTTCATATTACTTCGATAACAACTTACATTTTTCAATGAGATTATCCAATCGGCTTGTGAAAGAAAATGTACTTGATGTGTAACTAGAACTCTCGTAGTTTTCATTCCGGCTAAATAACTTTTCGGTCCAATAACAGAATTAAAAATGGAGTGTCCAACGTGTACATCTACAGCACTCAATGGATCGTCAAATAGGTAAACATCAACATCTCGATAAATTGCGCGTGCTAAACTAAACGAGTTAATATACCATAATATGATGTACTAGAACTTTTCCCAAGGGAAATACTCACTTAATTCGAATCTTTTGTCCCCCAGATAAGGCTGCTCCCTTATCACCCACGTAGCTGTTATCACCATGTGGAAACTGTTTAAAATCTGCCAACAATCCACACGCATTAACAGTTCTGTTATAACGTACCTCATCCATTTCTTGGCCAAATAGTATATTCTGGCGTATTGAACCAGAAAATAGCCACGGTTCTTGAGATGAATAAGATATATTACCTTCAACCATTATCGAACCATTAATCAATGGTAATTCTTGTAAAATCGCTTGCAATAATGATGTTTTACCAGAACCTACTGGACCAATGATTCCGATCAACATGCCCCTTTTAAGCTCAATATTAATATTTTTTAATGAAAACGCCGAATTATCAGATTTTGTCACATTCATGATATTCCAGGGAGCCATCCCGTTTTTGATTGAAACGACAAATTCGCTTGAAAATTTGTGTTTACTTTTATCAATTGGATGTATTTCTTCATATTCCAAATACTTTTGTAATCGCTTAATGGCAACCCTCGTTTCTGAAACATCGGTGAACGCAAGGTAAAAACTTCGAATTATTTGCTTACTTAGTGCAAAGTATAAAGCAAGTACAGAAAAAACTTTAGAAGCTGTAATCGTATCATTCGTTAGCACTAATGTAACGATAGTGGAGAACAGAGCAATACGATGACTTGTAATCATCAATCCCAAAAAATTTGCCCGCAGCAAAGTCGTTTTTCTAATCGATTGCAATTCCAATCCCCGCACAATTTGAATTAATTTCGCAAAAGGTTTCTCCCACGCGTACATTTTTATTACCTGACACCCTGAAATTATCTCCTCCATTAATCTAATTCGTTCGTCTGTTTTTATGGAAATTTTGTTCCTATATTTAGCAGTTAACTTTCCAAAGTATGCTAAATAAATACAAAAGCGTTTTGTTATTATTTTGAATTAATTTTAGGTAGCTGTATAGTTTAAAAAATAACGTACACTGTGTAGGGATGAAAAGTAGTATAAAAATAATTCCTCCAACTGATCCCCAACGGGCTTCAGACCACAAGAAATATATAATAAATATTGAGATAAACGGTGAAATCCATAGTCCATTCATGGTTGACGGCACAGACTCCAAACGTGTAACATCATTTGAAATTAAATTAATTATTTTGCCTGGATTTGTGTCACTTAACGCTGTTCTCGATAACTTTAAAGTTTTTCGATATATTAAACTGCAAACCGCAATACGTACCCGCATACCTAAATGTTGAGCGGTTGCTTCAAATTTATTTCCCGCAACAACCACATACCCTAATGAAAATAATAATCCAACTGCATTTCGAACAGCTGTTGTATATGGCACATCTGATTCAACACTAAATTCAGGTTTTACTTTGTTAGATACAAATTAAGTTGAACATAAAAATGTTTAAGTTACCGAAAATAAAGAAGAAATTGCCCTAAGAAATATGGTGTACCAAGTGCTCTGAATATTTGCACAGATAATTGAAGCAAACTCAATTTAATAAGCTCTGACTTAAAAGCTGCGCCAATTGACTTCAACAAAGATAAATCACCAATTTTTGTTTGTTTGTTCCAGCATCTATAATACATGTTGATATGTAAAAATATGCCATAAATTTGCACTTAATACTATTTGTTTTCAATTAAATATTTACCTTCCTAGATTATCTCCCAACAATGTAGATGAATCATTTTGATTAGCACTAAATAAATCTGCCGTGCCTAAAGATATCCGAAGGGCCTTTCTAAAAATATCTATAGTCCACCAAAAACTTAATTTTGAAAATAAATTTGCACTTTCACAAGGATTTGGAGGCAATTTGTTTTGATTAGACTCCATAACGGAATGATTTAATTAAGAGGGTTCGTTATAAATTTGTACTGATCACAATCGCACATTGAATACTAAAATTTTTGGTATAGGCTCATCACTCAATCCATGTTAAATCGTTTGTTTATAAACATTTACTATAAACCAGAATCAAGTTTAGAGGTAAATAATAATTTTTCAGCATAATAATCTAATAAAATCTTATTAATATGTATGCTTATGAAATGTTAAACCGAAAACACGAGGTTAATACAAAGCTAGCATTTTATACCGCCATAATGATATTGGTTTGATTTTATACAACGTATAATGTCCGATAATAGTTTCCATTGTGATTGATAATTTGGTTTACACAGTTAAACATTTTTGTAATATACGCGCATTTTAATTATATAGTCAATGTTAACAGCATACCAAAACGGGCCCTTGGAGAATCGTGTGCGTATAAATATTGCAAAAGCTGTTATATGCTACGTGCTGAAGAAAAATAAACCAGAAATGTAAGTTTGTTTACGCCGACTCAAAACATATGCAAATTTTTTAATTTTATATTTCATAAAAATCATAAAAAACCCAAAATATAAATAAGTATGTATCTTTAAAATTTTTTTGCTCTCATGAGATTCTCATAAGATGATTTCTTACAATTAGCCCAGTCAATAGTAGATAATTTTGTTTTTGAAGTAAAAGCAAATTTTTCCGCCGCAGTTCACGAAGACTGAACTAAAAGAACCTGCTACACGACTTCAAAATAATGAAGATTATAAATTGCGCACTAACGAGATAGACGCAGACTGTGTTCAAATTATAAGAGGCAAAAGATAGAGGCAAATCTGTCGTTCTACGCACTACGAGATAGATGTAGAAAAGCTAAATTTTTTTTTAGTGTGTGAGAAAAAAAACTTAAATACTTCACCAAGAACTAAATTATCTCAAGTTCAGAAGGTAAATTATTCCAATAATCTATGCATTTGTGAATGAGACAAAAGTTGGCTGAAAGGTTTGATAATAACCGCAGCCTAGAGAACAGTAACTCAGAGCACAAAATTGACCCGGCCTTGGAGGAAATATCCACATAACTAAATTTGATCGTAGATCAGCTAAAAAAGCTGAACGATACGCAAAATGACCATGGTGGTAAACTAAGTTTCCTCATGAGAAAAATAGAAAACCCACACACGTCGAAAATGCGACACCTGTCCAAATAGAGACAAAATTGCACGCATCCCAGATCCGATTAAAGAATTCCTACTTTCGATGGAAATCGGAAGCAATTAACAGCCTGTTTAAAACAGCGGAAGATACCCTGTTGGTATTTCAGCCTCTAGTATCAGTACTGCAATTTGGGCTGTACATTCAGGCTGTTATGAATAAGATTGAGGGCAAAGCGAAGGACATCCTTTATCTGGCCGGGAACCCTCAAACATTTATCGAAATAAAAGAAATTCTTCTTGAATCGCTAGGCGATCGATAAGAATTATAATATTATAAGGCACAAATATGGCAAACAAAACAAAGTGACACAATGTCAATTCATAGTTTATTTAATAAAATAAAGGAAACTGTGCAAAATAAAAAGTCAATGTTAAAACAGAATAAGCTGTATATGCAACGAGGATGCACTTGCTGCATTGATATCGGGTTTGAAGAAACCATATTTTGGGTACGCCAAACTTGGTTAACTACAACCAATCACACGGCGTTTAACCCAGTAAACAACCATAAATAGAATCATTCTGTTCAAGAATCAACTTCCCCCATGGACATAGATGTCTCAATGAGGTCCAGAAGAACTTTTAATATTAAACTAATGAATAACCATGAAATTTTACAAGATAGTCAAGAACTAGAATCCGTAGACAACGAGATCCAAGTAAAGGACTCGGAAATTTTTTTAGTATAATTGGGATCCAGACACGGAAGGTTAAATTTCATACCGTATCTGAAGTGTTGTAGCAAAGAGTTGAAAAGAACAATAACACTTCTAGTTGATACTGGCGCGAACAAAAATATAATCAAGCCAGAAATATTACCCGACCATTTTTTAACAGTATATCCAATAACAGTTAGAATATAACAAAAACAAAAACAATCAAAAATTATTTACGAACGCATAAAACTGAAAATTTATTTCATAAATTCTTTGATGGAATTTTAGGCTCAGAATCTATGGCCAAAATGCATGGAAAAATTGACTATACGTCCAATTCAATAACATTGAACAACCACATATATAAACTATAGATACTATCCAGAGGAAAATTTTTACAATCATACCGTGAAAATGAGTGCATCAATAAACGGTGATTGGTTGGTATCGGGTTTTGAATGATTGACTTTATAACACTAACAACTTCAAAACAACAATAAGAATTTTAACAAGTAAACCTGAGCCACCAATAAGTCTACCAAAATTAAAACTTAACGTTAACAATTTTGAGACACTCAACCCAATCCCGATATCTGAGGGAAAAATGATCGACAGAAAAACTATAGAAAATATAATTAGGACGGAACATCTCAATAGTAACGAAAGAATCCCGTTAATAGAGACTATTTTCCGATTATAAAACACAACATCATTACAAAGGACGAAAATCTTGCATATACGAAAACTTATAGATACCCTCACCACTACAAAAATGACGTAGAGGAGCAAATGCAAGAAATGCTAAATAGCGGTATAATTCGAAACGGCAACAGTCCTTACTCATCGCCAATCTGGGTGGTTCCTAAGAAAATGGATGCTTCGGGAAAACAAAAGATCAGAGTAGTAATCGACTATCGTAAGCTTAACTAAGACGGATAAGATACAAAAAATAATAGACTGGCCATTGCCAAAAACGCTAAAAGAGATAAAGCAATTTATCGGGTTATCCGGATATTACCGAAGATGCATCAAGTATTATTCTAAAATATCCAAACATAATATGACGAAATATCTAAAAAAAGATATTCCAATCGATATCAAAATTTGTTTAGATTTATATATCGAATTTATATTTTTGGTTGTGCAGCTTATCTTTGCACGACCCACACACTATACAACTTTCGCGTCTTTCTTAGAAAGTGGATGTATTGTTTCAAATGTTAAGACACAAGGGTTTTTGTTTTCTATTAAAACTCTGTGAATCAATTCTCTTATTTCTTCATTCGTTAATAACTCAAGGGCCTCACAAAACGAAGACGATAATTTCAATTGCTAATCATTAGTTTTGGGTTTGATTTGCTTATTGCTTGTTAACATACCAGGAACATTGGATTTAGAACAGTTTAAATCAATATTTTTTGACATTAATGGTTTCGTTTGGTCAATAAACTCTAACACAATTTCGTCAGAAACGTAAGTATAATTCTCATTCAAAAGCTCATCGAAATCAATATTGGTGGCAGGAATAAATGTTAAAGTCTTTATTTCATTAAAAGATGACGTACACTCAGAGAAAAAATATGATTGAGCTGATCATAAAAGTGACCATCATATTTATGATTAGATGCAATAATTAAGAAAATCATACCTTGATGTATACAATTAATAATAATGATTGTATCTATTTAATAAATTATGCACGTTATTATGAAAATATTATTGAATTAACCATATCCATGATTACATATATCGCTATTGTGATAGATCGTATCAATAATATAATTGAATTTATCATTTCGAGATGGTAAAGACAATCAAATATTATGATAGTTGTTATCAATAAATTAATTGAATTTAGTATGTCTATATGATAAAGCCCATCAGATGCTGTAATAGTTGTTATCGTATCAATTAATGAAGTATACTGCGGGGTGTGATAGCAGCTACCATACCATATACATATATTATATATTATATCGCTGGCTTAATTAATAACGGCCCTAACCCACATTTTTTTCAAAAATTACATTTTAATGCTAAACTGCAGAAAATAACATACTGCACCTTTCTGTGTTATTGTATTAGCTTGAATCACAATATATCACGGTCCACATTTAATTTTATTTAACTAATTATAACTTAATTAACCCTTGTGTCTATGCATCTTTTTTCTTACGTTAATCAATTAATGTGATGATTCTGAGTCCTAAATCGAAATTTGTTTTGTTTAATATGAGTGACACTAAGTTAGATTCTCATTATGATCTTGTGATGTGTCATTCTGTAAATTGTGATAATCATTTATGTACTGATAAGTGCATTAAAATTGACAGAGTTGTAAGCTTTAAATATCTAGGTGTTACTCTAGATGATCGTTTGAAATTTGTAGACCACATTAAAAGCTTAAAACAACACATGTATGCGAGTGTTAGAAAATTTCATATATTAAGGTCACTTTGCCCGAAATATATTATGAAGTCCCTATATTATTCTTTGATTCAGTCAAAAATCAATTATGGTATTGCTTGTTGGGGAGGAACGTACTTAAATAATTTAAAACCGTTAATAGTTGCCCAAAAATATATTCTCCGAACCATTTTCTTCAAGAACAGACGCTTCCCGTCTTTTACTTTGTTTAAGTCTTCTAAAATATTACCGTTACGCCATTTATATGTATATAGAGTTTTGAAAATATTTTATACTAGAAGTGGGTATGATAAAGTAAAAACTAACATAAAGTATAATTTAAGAACTACAAATAGGTGCATAGTTCCATTTACAAAGAAAGAATATTTTCGTCGATTTTATGATTGTTCCGCACCATACTTGTATAATAACTTACCCCAGTTTGTGAAGTCAGATAACCGAATAAATATTTTCTTACGGAATCTTAAGTTATGGCTGTTTGATATGCTTGATGACATTGAAAGGTATTTTTAAAGTAATTGTAATGAACTCGTCGTGCATTTATTCTCATGTTTATTTATACTAATTTTTCTTTTTCTTTTATCATTTTTTCTCATCCAAAGTTTTTTTAAAGTTCTTATTTTTTTAGTTTTTGTCTCTCTAGGTATGTTTTCTTATAATCTTTTCTAGTCATACATATATGTACACATATTTTAATAATATAATTAAATAAATAATTGATTGGTTGCACCTCACGCAAATAAATTTGATTATAAAATATTTTATCTTGATGGGGCATTTAACACAACATTTCTATATGTTTCAAATGTTCCTAATTATTTATCTGTTGTCTTGATTATTTACTTTTAAGTTAATAGAATGTTTATTTAGGTAATTTATATTGTTATTGTATTAATTTGTAAGGCAAGGTCATTAAATAAAAAAATAAAAAATTGTATTTAATTCAGATAAATAAAAAAAAAATAAAAAAAAAAAAAAAAAAAAAAAAAAAATTAAGGGTTACCCGGGTAACCTTATCAGATTTATTCGAATATCACATAAAAATGTAACTATTTTTTCATATTTGATTTTGAAATTCTTTGTGCTTTTGCATTTTGTGTTTGTGGAAAGAAAATAAAGATTTCTTTTGTTGCATTCGCGAAATTCCTATTCAACAAACATTGGTTTTCCAAATGGATAACACAATTATGGCCCTCTTTATTTTTTTGAAAGACTTATGTTACCAATTCAGAGGATCTGGAAGGAATATAATGACTGTTAATATTTTTACTACACTGCCCTTCGCTCGGCTTTTGATGTCATGGAGCCTTTCAAATTTTAGTACGGTAAAAAAAACCTTTTTTACCTAAACAAATGCTTCCATCTAAATCGCGTCCGGAGATGTCATCGGTATTTGGATTTAGTTCAGACAATTGTACCTTACGTTCGTCTGTGCCTAAAAAAGGAAAGCCGTTATACTTTTATCGAAGATGTACCATTGTGATTAAACGTCGGGCTCACTCAATAAACCAGATATAATCGAATCACACGGTAAAAAAGAAAACCAATACAGTTGACATTGCAGCATTAGCTGCCAACATAATTTGCCGGGAAAATAATCCTAATCTCAGGCCGTAACCCACAGACGAAGAATTTTCCACAAGACCATAGTTGGCGATGCCCTCTAATTACAGTAGATCAAGCACTACAAATTGTATCAGTGAATTTTCAACATAATCGGGGATAGAGTGAATGTTAGGTAAACCAATTTCTAATCAGCGGCTGGAAAGCCAAGCCCTCTAAGGGATGCTTCGGGATGAATTCCAGTAATAGGAGAATGTATTATCAGTAAAACCTCAACAATCAACACCCAAGAGAAAACTCGAAAATGCTGTACAATGTGCAATCTTCCCATTTATAATGGACACTTCTTACAACGAAGTGTGTGTCTTGCTTGTTCCGAATAAATCAATATTTTTGGTTTTCTTTTAATTAAAATGTTTATTATCTTGATTTTTTAAATATGTAAAATGAAATGTTAATGACTTTTAGAACCGATTTTTCATTTGTATAAGAAATAAAATTCCATTTTTTTCTATTTTGCTTAAGGTTACCCGGGTAACCCGTAATTGATTTAAAGGAGTAATTTGTAAACCGTTAAACATTTGAAGTACCAAAATAGGGACGATTACTTTTAAAATCAAAATATGTTTACATTTAAATGATTTTGGCATTCCTGGATCTTAGAGCCAAAATTCCAATGATAAAATTGAAATTTTATCGATTAAAGTCGAAAAGGTTACCCGGGTAACCCACCATAGACATAAGGGTTAATGACTAAATAATATTTCTTTGCGAGTTTCCCAAAAATTTTACAAATGTGGGTGATGGCTTTTGATAACTAAGCGATCGATATATTTTACTAAATAACTAAACATATTCTATAGTTCATGAAATGTACATTTATTTTGAATTAAGTTATCGTACAGTACACATAGTATAATTATATCCAAATTAGAGGTCTAAACGAAATTATTTTATATTTTTATTTGAAACATTATTTATATATAAGTTCTTAAAATTTTTCATAAAATTTTTAGTCATATGATTGTTTAAAATTGCTCCACAAATTCAATTTCCCGTAATAATGATAATTGAAACCTAAATTTTCCAAATGTTGAACACAACTAAAATATATCATTTTATATTTCTAATTTTTAATTTATTTGAAGTTAATATGTTCCGAAAATTGTAATAGAATTTAATCCAAGTTCAAACTGATCAGATTATGATTATGAAAAAATCAATCTTATTATCAGGCCGCAGCGACTCGACTGATTGTACCACAATTTTCATTCTATATTATACAGAATGAACTGCGCAGGTTGTATTAGCGAATTATACTAACACAGCCAAATTCTCTTAATAATTTTCTTTTCTACTATAACTTGAATTCAACCATTTAAGTGGATTACTGGTCCTTTCTTTAGAATAATATTTCCGAATTTTATGAAATTAATGCTAAACAATTTCTCTTGTCGCGCAAACTTATATTTCTGTGCGATTTCCAGATTTATTATTGCACTTATCTTAAGATTAATAATTCCAATATGCCCGGTTTCACAAAAAAATAACAAATCTCTAGTTAAATAATATTTCCTCCCTTTCTTTTTTATGAAATTGCGTATTATTTCACAATAAAAATTCAATGCAAGTTAATTATATTTTTATTTTACATAGAAATATTTGGCCTTCAGCTAATAATTAGCTGACGAAATTGGACAGCTAAATATTTAGCTCTCCAGTCAAAATTTTCATGTAAAAACGGAATAAAATTAGCGTGCGTTTAAGAAATTGAAATAAATCGCAATTTCATAAAAGAAGAAAGAGATGAAATATTCACTAATTGGAGTTTGCCTGTTTTTTATGAAACTGAGCATTAGACTGCCACATACAAAACCAGTATCTTGAGCCAAATTCATTAGTTAAACTAAACTTAAAATTAAGGAATTTGGTAATTCATTAGAAAAATAGGAAGTATTAGCTTCAAATACATCTGAAATCATTGAACTTGCCTGTGATGACGTTTTATGTAGCTTTCTGTATGAAAGCCATGTACATTTATGTTCGCAAAATGTTGGATAGTTAGCATTTATACCCAAACATGTAAAGGTAGTATTTAATGGTCCTAAGCATTCGTAAACATGTACGTTTTCACGCAAAACTACACATGAATTATTTCTAAAGGTTCACGTATAAAAATAATTTTGAGAAATTCAGTATTTCCTTCCGTTTCGGCCGCTTAAACTGGTTTCTGTAGAAAAAATAGGTTGTAGTTTTTGATGTAATTAAAATAGAGCCTAATTACCTTATATATGTATAATTATAATTGAATTTGGAATTTCTTTTTTAGAAAAGCGAGAATTTCCTTTGTGATTCCTGTATCCGTAGAAGAATGTACGGTAGAAATATTATTGAATTAAGATAAATTAGTCAAAACATTTTTTGCTTGACTAATACTAGCTATACAACATAGGACTTTAAAAGTATGGCTATCTTAGAATTTTTTTTTTTAAATTAGTTTACATGAACTTTGTCTAGTGATATCGGGGTATCAACCACCAAACAGTCATATCTAATTTGATTTGGCACATTTATTCTGCGGTCCTAGTGTGAAGCTAAATCAAATAAAACAATTTTACGTTAAAAATGCACTAGACCTTGCTTTTTGTAGAAAGTAGAGACGTTGGTCTATGCACAAATGGCAAACCGGCGCGGCGTATCAAACTGTCAAACCCAATTTTTCACAAAATTGTTTCATTTGCAAAATCAAAATTATTAAAAAAATGGTTTAAACCTATAATAATAATATAATATTGTTGTTTTATAAAATTTTAAAAATTTTAATAAAAGTTAAAACAAAACCGTTGTATTTATTGTCTTCAATTTTATTAAAATTTATTTAATTTCATTTAAAAAAAAGCAATTTTATATTTTGCCATCATTTCACATTTAGGTCAAGCTAAAATTTGTCCGTGAAATTAAATCAGTTTTAATAAAATTTTCTAGAAAAAGATGGTACTTATTGAACATTTTTTTCATATTTCTGAAATTGCAAATGAAACAGTTTTAACAAAAAATTGGTTTGTCGGTTTGAAATTCCAGTTTGCCGTTTGCGTATGTGGCATGGCCTTAGGCAATAAAACGTTTTGAATTTTGATTAATTTGCAACAATTCAATAATGGACTTTAAATTTTATATTTTTTATAAGTGGCCAATTATACACCAAAAATGATTTATTAAATTTTTATTTAATAATTATATGAAAATTGTGCCGAATTTTCGTTTTTTCAAAACACCTTCTTGGCAAAAAATTACGAGAAATGTATGTTAATTTTGTTGCCTTATGCCCGGTTCCAGAACAAAACAGCAATTCGCCAGTTAAATAATATTTCCTCTCTTTTTTCTTTTATGAAATTGCAATATGTTTCATAATTCAAAATCAATGCTATCTGGATCATAATTCTTTTTTACATGAGAATTTTAAACGGAGAATTAAATATTTGACTTTTCAATATCGCTCAAATAAAAATTTAATTCTCCCTTTAAAATGTTCATGTAAAAAAGAAATATAATCAGATAGCATTGATTTTGAATTATGAAACAAATTGCAATTTCATAAAAGAAAAAAGAGAGGAAGTATTATTTAACTGGCGAATTGCTGTTTTGTTCTGGAACCGGGCATTAGTGTTTTAAAAGAACGAATTTTTAAATTAAAATTTAATAATTATTCTTGGCCTTTAATTTATTATTTAACCACTTATAAAGATTAATTTGGTGTGGGCCAATGACATACAAAGATGATCTGGTTTAATCGAACATTATTAAATGAAACAGGTTCAAATATTCAAATGTTGGTACATGTGTTAATAAATAAATTCTAAAACTATTGTTTTAACCCACCGCTCGTAAAGCTCCCCGCAGTCATCTACATTTTAAATAGTCAATGTCATCATAGAAATGGGTATCTATCAGCTCAAAAGCTTATTATTAATTTACCTAAATTCGATATTTCACATTATTTGAGATGGTTCAAGTAGCAGTTGATGACATGGATCATCGTTTTATTAATTCAGAGCAAGAAAGGTGAGCTACAGAGCTGTAATTGGTTGAACATTGAATAGTTTTCCTGAAAATAAAAATAACTTCACTGAGCATTCTTATAATATACTTTAATGGAAATTATATTGTATTACCTTTGGCAATGCAACCTCCGGAAGATGGAATAAAGTACGTATCCTGCTGCCTTGCTAAGAAAAAAGTCACATTTGCCTTTTTGTAGTTTTGTGTAATTTCAATTTAACTATTTTTGTTTGCCTTGTCTTAATCAGAAACCTGAATATTAAATAACGTGATTTTATGGCAATTGATGCAGGATATTCAGCTGTTTAAAAATGCAGGAAGACCGGTATTTATTTGCAGAATCCAAATATGCCCCTAACGCATTTTTCGACTTTTGGCGTTTGTGACTTTTTTCTTAGTACGACAGTGTAGCTCTTTTGGAAATAACGTCGGCACAAGTTTCGCGAATTTTGTAAAATCGTCCTTAAAAAGCCTAAAGAAACCTCAATGAAAGATATTTATATTTTGATTCTAATAAAACTACTTACAATTTATTTAGGTTGCGATTGATGATATTTTCAATTATCACTGCAGATACGTTGTTCCGTTCCTCTGTTACAAGCGTAATTGGTTTGCCGATTTCAGCCGAAATAGTTGGATAGTTTTTGAATAAATTTGTTTTTAAGGGCTAAAAATTTGTTTAGTGGAATAAAATTTTAAATGTAATTGCAAAATTATGTCTATTTTACTTCTTTTGAATCTAATTTAGAAAATTGAATTTGTAATTCTCAAAAGCTATTCTTGTACAATTGTTTTCTTAAAATTGTATTCCAAACACATATTAAATAATTGGAAACATTCTTTATTTTAATAATTATTAACACTGAACGTGCAAATATTCAGCAAGAAAAATGGTTCAATAACCAACACGGTGTTTAATGCTCTGTAGTATAAAAAAATGTACTTACGTGCCGTAGTTTTCCACTGCAAGACACAATTACCCGCTTATAAGGTTTAATAATTATTTGTCCTACTAAAAATTCACTTTTAGGTTTCAAAACTACTAACGTCACTAAAACAAGTTTTAACTATTAATGTTAATAATAAATTAATTAAATACAATAATTTATTTTTAAATTGTTATAATATTTTCTTTATTTAAGACTTCTTACGAGATTAGGTAATAATTGCACCTTGCTAGAGTACAAATTCAATTTGATATGACCGTAGCAAACACGAGGAGATACAAATAATTTCCAATAAACCTTATTTTGTTTTGATAGACCTAATTCTATCATGAATCATGATAGACCCTATTGTATTATGATTGTTCTAACCAAATTTAAATATTGCAGATCATATATAAAACCATACTATATGATTGTCCTTATTATAATAAATCATATCGCATGATTGTTGCAATCATTAAAGTCGAAAATTATGGCATTTATCATATTTTAATAAAATTTATCATACATAATTCTAGTAATTAGATAAATGATATTTATTATTATAATATATTAGGATATACCAAATATAGTTGAATATGATTTCCTGGATCATAACAAAACAATTCCCATCATTCATTTATCATATTTTTTCTCTGAGTGTATCAACAGGAGAAACATCAGAACGACTGACCGCCTCTACATTTTGGCAAAATTCTTGATTTTGTTCCATTAATTTGCGGTTTCGCCAGCACTGTTCACCCATACATATAAATATTTTTGTTATTTTTGATGTTGTGTCGGAAACTTCACATTCGTAACCAACTGACAAATTAGGTGACGTATAAATATTTTTCAATAATACACCGATATCAAGATACAGTAATCCCCCCTATAACACGGTAGATTCGTTCCGCGTACAACGCGCTCGTAGGACCCCGTATAACGCGTTATGTACAAATGATTCACGTTTAACTTTTTTTGTTTAAGGGGATTTAAATCGAATACATATTTAGGAAAAACTATGCTATGAACGAAATATGTAATATATTAAAATCAAACTAAAAACATTTAAAAAAAAAAAACTTATACATAGTAACTAAAAAACAGTTAATTTCAAATAAATTACGTAATTGTTTACGTGTAACTTTGTTCTCTTTTTTTACTTTCTTTTACGAAGTAAAATAAAGTATAGTAATCATGAAAATTTTCAACCTTGAGATTATTGAAGATTTATCTGTTTTGAGGTCCCCTGAGTCCGAAAAAGTGAGTTTCGAAATGATGTCTGTCTGTCAGTCTGTCTGTCCGTCTGTCCGTCTGTCCGTCTGTCCGTCTGTCAGTCTGTGTCCTCTCTACAGCCCAGATGGCTTAACCAATCCAGCTGAAACTTCAGATTTAAGCTCTTTTGATAAATTGGAAGGCCCCAGTGAATTTTAGTCCAAATCGGGCAACCGGAAGTGGCCACTCCCATGGGCCAGAAAATTTGTTTTGCAAATATCTCAAAAAGTATAAGGTTTACAAAAAACTACTAAAACAAAATGTTTCCAAAAAATAAAAGTAAAAAAAAAATAAAAAAAAAAATAAAAAAAAAAAAAAAAATTAAAAAAAAAAAAATTAAAAAAAAAAAAATTAAAAAAAAAAATTAAAAACTTTTATAAAAAAAATAAAATTGATGTGTGGCCAACACATTTCTTCTACGAACAGGGAATTTTGAGAAACCAATTACGCAAACTTCTTACAAATTTATTATTTTTTATTACTTTCTTTTACATAAGTAAAGCTTAAATCTAAAGTTTTTGATCGATTGGTTAAGCCATCTGGGCTATAGAGAAGACACAGACTGATAGACGGACGGACAAACGGACAGACAGACATAATTTCGAAACCCACTTTTTCGGACTCAGGGGACCTCAAAACAGATATATCTTCAATTCTTCATTAATCTCTTACAAAATATTTGGGGTCCCAGCTCCCATATTCCGTGAAACAGAAAATTTATTTTATAAACATTTCAAAAATAGACAATTTACAGAAAACATGAAAAAATAAAACAATCTTAATAAATTTTGCAAGAAATTTGCATTATAATAGTTTCTTAAAATTCGCTGTTCGTAAAAGAAAGTCGTGTGTTGGCCACACCTCCATTTTTTAAATTTGTTTTCAAAGATTCTCTCAAAAAAGAATAAATAATAATGTGGGAAATCCCCGCGTTATATGGGGGAAAATACGTGTTATACGAGGGACATGAAATCGCGTTATATCAAAACGCGTTATAAGAGTACCGTGTTATAGGGGGGATTACTGTATACAGAAAATAAGGTATAATATTGCGCATGCTGTTGCTATCCTTTTTTCACAATTTGACGTCACGTGAAGACAAAAATGCTGATATTTATATGGAGTTCCGTAATATTTTTATTAATTTTTTAAATAAATTGAAAATAAATGATTTTTTTCGTGTCCTTAATGGCAAAGAGTGTCATTTCTTGGCTGAAAACAGTAAAGAAAACTGCTGCTTTTCTCCTTAGCAACACATTTCTTCACTATAAACACTTTTCTTCTTAGAAACGCTTTTTTCCAAATGATTTTTGAATTTTTGACTTTTTTTATCTGCTTACTGCGATTGTTATGTACATGCTATGCATACATACTTCGATCCAAACTGGGTCTACCTTTTTTATTTTTACCTGATTTGTCGTTAAATACACGAAAAAATAGCATGTCCGACACGTAAGAAAAGTGGTTTTCCATGCTCGTAAAATTGTTAATCCACTCGCTCGCTAGCGCTCGCCCGTAAATTAAATAATTTTACTCGCTGGAAAACTATCACTTTTCTTTACTTGTAGAACAATCTACTATTTTTTTATTCTTGCCATTAATTATTTTTCTACTTTATGTTAAAATTAAACATTTGAATTTTGATTTTAGTTATATACTGCAAAACTTTTGGAACGCGAAAAGAGGCATGTTTTAATATTCGTGTCTAGAGCAGACTGTTTGAGCACATTGCATAACAAGTTTCGGAATTTATGAGTACAATTTTTTTGTTAAACGCAGAGAACGTTTAGATTTTAATTATTTAATTCAAAAATTTGGGAGTGTTCGATTTTAAATATACTAAATTTGAATAATTCCTATTGCAACAAAACTATCAATTGTACTTCTGATAAGAACACATATACATAGAACACTAAACAGTGAATGGGTGTTTTGATTTATTTGTAGCGAAAACCATAAGACAATAAATGAAATAAGCCAGAGATTTAATTTTAATTTATACTGAACTGAATTTTTATTTAATTTAAATATTACAGTTCTTATAAACTACGTCACATGCCTATGGGGGGAGGATGGTTCGGTAGCGTGATGCTCTGTGGCGTTAAGGGGGAGGGGGTGAGTTGGGGGCGATTATAAAATGTGACCATTTAGCGGTGTTTAGAAGTTGAATACATTTTTGTACTGTAATAAGTCATAAATATTTTCCGAAAATTTAAAGACTATAAAAGTATGTCGAAAAGGAGGGTCTAAATTTGTAACGTTGTTTTATAGAAGGGTATAAAGTTTTGCGATAATTTGTGACAAAAGGGCAAGGGAGTTAAAAATGATCAAAAAATGCGTGACATACTTTATTAAGGAGCACTTAAGTCACGTTTTATATTAGATTTATTCTAGAAATTTAGATTTGTATACGTTACGGTATTTTTTCCCTTAGTTTGTTTATTTTAGTTTAACTAATATCAGCGAACACACGACAAACAAACAGCAAACGAAATGAACGCAAAACGGGAAATTAAAAAAAAACTGAAAATAAGCTAAATAGAGACAAAACCTTACATTTTTTTCGATTACACTCGATTTTCCTTATTCTATTCTCTGTTCTCAATATGTATGTATGTATATGTATTCTGAAGTATACAAAGTTCTCTGAAGCATACAAAAATAAAATTTAAAAACAACATTTTTTTTAAATAAACTAATTAAAAACAACATAAATTATCATTTTCTGCAAAAAAAAAATGTTTATTTTTTACCCCAAAACGATAAAAATATTGTGCGTTAAGTGGTTAACAGAATATTTTATGCCCGTGACGTATACGGAGCTACACAATTTTGATAGTAAACGCCGCCCGTGTATGTCACGGAGCTACGCGTTAAGTGGTTAACTGAACAAACTCTCGAATGTATACCTTAGTGATTTTCAGAGTCCTAATTGCTTTTATCCAGAGGCGCCGAATTGTTTTATTTTCCGGAAACTCGTGAAATTTAGTTACGTCATTCTTAAATGTACAATTCATGTACGAAGCAATATAATTAAAACACAACTTGTACTGTCAAAATCAAATTAATGATTTTAATTTTTTTTTACAGCAACTATATTAGTGACACCTAGCAGCACCAAAGGTAACTAGTACAGCGGGATACTGGGTTTCCGTTATTTCTAATAGATGGTAGCTCGTAAGAAACGGTGTCATAAAGTCAGCAGCATGGCTAATTCTACCATACTTGTTTCCGTCCACTTTTAAAAACAACACACAGGGAAAAAGTGGTTAAATCATCTAAAATTGAGGTGCAAGAGAAATTTGTTGTTCATTTTGAGGTAAATAAAATAGGATTTCTCTATATTTTGAATAGTGTATTATTTAAAAAGCATATATGTACATAATATAGGTAGTTATCATCAGAGTACAATGAACAAAATCACTACAAGTATATTTATGTATTTTGATGTAGCTACACATATTGAACTTTATGCTAGCCTTAATAATTTTAAATAACTTCACTTACACTATACTTTTATTTTCAATAGACATTACAGAAAGCGGACAATCACGAACTAAACATTCTGAAAGGCAACTGCGATATCCAAATATTTATTAGCCTACGTTACACTAATTGATAAACGGTACTTTTTCGAAGATCCCAGCCAAGGAATGCGAAACTGCATGTCAATATATTTGGCTTTAAATATTTTGTATCGCCCGGAATGTTCTGTTGTCTGGAATTATGTACAGCAATATATATTTGAAGTTAAAACAGAAATACCTCATCATTAAGACGTGTACATCAAAAATTAACCAACGAATAGTGTGCTAAACTTTTAATTAATTAAAATGAATTTAAAGTGTTTTGTTTGCGAAGCTAATTTTGTTTCTTTACAAACTTTTGGAAATCATTTCAAAATAGATCATTCAGATTTGACCCGTTTTTACTGTGAAGTTTACAATTGCGAGCGAGTTTATTTCGATCTAACGAAACATCTCAACCATATAAACAGAGATCATAAAATATTTTCCATTTCAAGTGAAACAACAAATCCAGATAATAGTCTAGTTAATAAAGTTACAAATGGAGAAATCGTAGAAATTCAAACTCCTACCAAACTTTTGGAATCACAAGCCGACATATTTGATTCTACTAAACTTGGCCAAGATTTACTAACAGTTATTTGCAAACAATCAGTGACGAACGACTACCTAGAACTACTGCTTTGGATATATTTAAACATATTTTTTCATTTTATGACTCTCATATTCAAACTATGCTCAAATTACTTAGCCCGAATGATCAATACGGAATTATCATCCATATTAAAATCTCTATTAAGTCCTCGCTAATTAAAAATCTGAATTAAAAAAAAAAATGAGTATTCTGGTTGAATTTGAAACCATAAAACTAGGCTTGGGACAGATCCAAAGTTATTTAAACTCAAGAAATATTAACAATATTGAGTAACATTGTGCGCTAATGGTTAATTTAAAGCAGCTCTTTGCAATTTTGTTTTCGCAAACTTCAATTCTAAATCTAATTAGAGGGTATTGTAGCAAAACTGAAAATTTTGAGATTTCCAGTATAATTCAAAGTCCTTTTTGGGAAGGCTAAAATTCTGGAAATTAATCCAAACAATGAACAAAATTTAATATGTACATATACCAATAGCAATATATTTTGATGACTTTGAATGTCTAAATCCATTAGGATAGTTGCGGCAAGTGGTAAATTCGGGAGGCAGATAATTCGATTGCGACAAATAAAGTGTTTTCGCAGTGAGAGTTGGTATGTTGTTGCATTAAAAATCTGTATGGCTTTAATTATTATCGAACTGTATATAGCTTCAACTAGGGGCCCAAGCTGCTATTCACTCATGACAAATAATTTCAGTTTGTTAGGGGAGATAAAAGTGCAGGAGCAGAATATTGCATTTGTCAGAAGAGGTGAATCATTGGAGTCATTAGGAATAAAGACCGTTGAAAATGGAAATTTAATGTTAAACAATGTTTCATATGCTCCTAATTTAACCAAAAATTTACTTTCTGCGTCAACGCTACATTGGAGAATGGAGGAGAAGTGCCAATTCTCGAAAAATATTGTTAATACCGCACGAATTGGGCACATTGAAGCTTATAGAGGAAGCTCTTCACCCTGATAATCTAAAGCTATATTAGCCATATTACATTCACCATCTGATTTAAAACCAAACAGCTCAACTACGAAGTTGCCAGTCGTTTTTGATGCCTCGGCCAAATTAATGTATGTCGGTCCGAACGTACAACAGGATTTGTTTAACATAATTTTAAGATTTCGGAAATATCCGTACGTGTTTACATCCTACATTAATAAAATGTATTGGCAAGTAAATGTCGATCCAACACAATCTAAATTACAAAGAATATTATGGCGTGAAAATTTGTCAGATTCAGTTCAATTTTTCGAATTGACCTCTGTAACTTATGGCAGACAACTGCAGCATATTTGGAATAAATGTTTTAAATCAACTGGCAACTGATGAAAAACAAAATTTTCCGTTAGTATCCGATTCTATTCATAATTTCTCAGAAAACTATACAGGAAAAAACTCAGGATAATAATTAAACTGATTGATATATTATTGGTAGGTAGTAGGTATATACCAATTTTCTATTTCAGATAAGATCAGGTGAAGGGAAACTGAAATAAACCTGAAATTTGCCACATGTCTCTGTCATAATCTCATCAAGATGCTTAAAATCGATTGCAAAATTTCATACACACACAAGACTAAAAAGTATAAAATAATTTCTCCTAGCCACATATAGATTTATAACTCCATATACAGAACCCCATACAGATTGTCCTGAAAATTTGTGATTTTGAATTTTTATTAGCTATGAAAATACTTGTAAGCTTTAAAACGAAAAACGAGGGTTGCATGCAATAGAACATTTCGTATCATTTACAATGCAATAAAATTGTTAGTGACCTAGATGAACTATTCATGCATCAATTATCTATATTAGGCGCCCAACGTTTTTTGTTTTAAATCTTACAAGTATTTTCATAGATAATAAAAATTCAAAATCACAAATTTTCAATACAGCCCCTTTCATGTAAAAAAGGGTGTACATTTGAATAAAAATAAAGTTGCATGAGGCAACAACAATTTAGGTGAACAAATCATATGAGTTGCCAATATAAGCAATGATATTGATTTAATTGGTAGCATTTCCAAAATCCTTCTTTCTCGAAAATTTTTATGTTATCTAAACTGATATGATGGTTTGTATGTTTCATGGAATATGGCTTTGTAGGATGAAACTTAGTTATTCCTTACCCGTTTGTTATGAAGTTTAACATGTGCGTTGTAAATGGGATTCTAAAATGAGATTTTGGATAAATTTCTGGAATATGGTCAGTTAAACCGTTAGAAGTATCAGTATAATTTGTTATACTATTTTCGGTATAAAGTTCTAGAATACGATTTTTCGTTTTAAATTGGGTGCCTGTACCCATGTTACTGAAGCTTTTGACCTGTTTGGCTGTTGTTGTATAAGTAAATATATGTTGGTTAAAATAGAAATCAATAATGTCAAAACTGTCACACCAACTTTATGACATTATTGAAGATACCCAAGACCGAAGTTCTGATCACCTCGTGAGCTTTCAGCCCTTTATATTTTTTTTTTGCATTTCCAGACTCATGAACTTTGAAAACGTAGCAAAGTGGTTTTGGACCAACCAAATTTTTCGCCATTTTTGACAGGATTTCAATACTTTGGTCTTTTTAGACCGAAGTAAAAGAGGCGGGCGTCATTATTTTACTGGTTGTGATTCGCACAGCAAATCGGTTAAAATTTTATTGCTTTCACAATAGTTAAAATATTTAACTTTTCAACCATTTCGCACACGGCCTAATAGTGTCCCAATTCTGTTTGATGCAAAACTTGAATCCAAATCACTTTTTCAATTTAATTGATATTTAAACAGATTACGAAGCAAGGCTTGTATCATAAAGTGATGAAAACTTAAGGTGGATCTATGTACGTATATGCGATGCTCGTATATTATAAAAATTGTCAACTGTGTAAACTTAATTATCAGTCACAATGGAAACTATTATCGGTCATACACCATTCGTGTTAAATAACTCTACTAGCCAATGCTAACGTATTAACTACTATGGTTTGATACGTGCTCTATTCGTTACAATAATAAGAAACAAGTCTAATGTTAAGGCTTGCACGCGTACACGAGCATTATTTAAATTTTGCTAGTTACAAGCTGTATAAAATCAAACCAATATCATTATGGCTCTATAAAACTGATGATTTTATGAGCTTTCTATTTACCTTCTGATTTCGGTTTGACATTTCATAAGCGTACATATTAACAAATTTTTGTTAGTTTAAAATGCGTTAAAAATATTTTTTATCTCCAAAACATGATTCTGGTTTATAGAATAAATAAACGATTTAATAAATGCATTGAGTGACAAGCCCCAAAATTGTTAGTATTCAGTGTGCGATTGTGATCAATACAAGTTTATAACGAACCCACTTAATTAAATCATTCCGTTATGGATTCTAATCAAAACAAATTGCCTCCAAATCCTTGTGAAAGTGCAAATTTATTTTCAAAATTAAGTTTTTGGTGGACTATAGATATTTTTAGAAAGGCCCTTCGGATATCTTTGGGCACGGCAGATTTATTTAGTGCTAATGATTCGTCTACATTGCTGGGAGATAATCTAGGAAGGTAAATATTTAATTGAAAACAAATAGTTTTGAGTGCATGTTCAAGATTGATTTACATATGCGACGTGTGACGTATGACAAGTGGAAATAAACGTGATGCTTTTTTGACAACAATTTACATTTGCGACGAGTTCCGCCACGCACATTTTATAAAATTTTTTATATTTTAATTTTTGTTTTTCAAAAAAAGTTTGTCAAAGCCTACTATTTCGTTTTATACATACAAAAAATTTGTATGTGTTTGTGCGACCATGACGGGAAAGATAAAATTAAACCATCTCGCGACGTATGGCTTGTGCCGTGTGACGAATGTCAAAATATTCGTCTCTGATTGGCTAGAAGCTCCCGTCACACGTCGCATATGTAAATCAACCTTCATGGCATATTTTTACATATCAACATATTATATGTAGATGCTGGAACAAACAAACAAAATTTGGTGATTTATTTTGTTGAAGTCAATTGGTGTAGCTTTTAAATCAGAGCTTATTCAATTGAGTTTGCTTCAATTATCTGTGCAAATATTCAAAGCACTTGGTACACCATATTTCTTAGGGCAATCTCTTCTGTATTTTCGGTAACTTAAACATTTTTATTTTCAACTTAATTTATATCTAGCAAAGTAAAACCTGTATTTAGTGTTGAATCAGATATGCCATATACAACAGCTGTTCGAAATACAGTTGGATTATTATTTTCATTAGGGTATGTGGTTGTTGCGGGAAATAAATTTGAAGCAACCGCTCAACATTTAGGTATGCGAGTACGTATTGCGGTTTGCAGTTTAATATATCGAAAAACTTTAAGGTTATCGAGAACAGCGTTAAGTGACACAAATCCAGGCAAAATAATTAATTTAATATCAAATGATGTTACACGTTTGGAGTCTGTGCCGTCAACCATGAATCTACTATGGATTTCACCGTTTATCTCAATATTTATTATATATTTCTTGTGGACTGAAGCCCGTTGGGGATCAGTTGGAGGAATTATTTGTATACTAATTTTCGTCCCTATAGAGTGTAAGCTATTTGAAAATTTTTACAGCTAACTAAAACTAATTCAACATAATAACATAACGTTTTTGTATTTATTTAGCATACTTTGGAAAGTTAACTGCTAAATATAGGTACAAAATTTCCATAAAAACCGACGAACGAATTAGATTAATGGAGGAAATAATTTCAGGGTGTCAGGTAATAAAAATGTACGCGTGGGAGAAACCTTTTGCGAAATTAATTCAAATTGTGCGGGGATTGGAATTGCAATCGATTAGAAAAACGACTTTGCTGCGGGCAAATTTTTTGGGATTGATAATTACAAGTCATCGTATTGCTCTGTTCTCCACTATCGTTACATTAGTGCTAACGAATGATACGATTACAGCTTCTAAAGTTTTTTCTGTACTTGCTTTATACTTTGCACTAAGTAAGCAAATAATTCGAAGTTTTTGCCATGCGTTCACCGATGTTTCAGAAATGAGGGTTGCCATTAAGCGATTACAAAAGTATTTGGAATATGAAGAAATACATCCAATTGACAAAAGTAAACACAAATTATCAAGCGAATTTGTCGTTTCAATCAAAAACGGGATGGCACCCTGGAATATCATGAATGTGACAAAATCTGAAAATTCGACGTTTTCGTTAAAAAATATTAATATTGAGCTTAAACGGGGCATGTTGATCGGAATCATTGGTCCAGTAGGTTCCGGTAAAACATCATTATTGCAAGCGATTTTACAAGAATTACCATTGATTGATGGTTCGATAATAATTGATGGTAATTTATCTTATTCATCTCAAGAACCGTGGCTATTTTCTGGTTCAATACGCCAGAATATACTATTTGGCCAAGAAATGGATGAGGCACGTTATAATAGAACAGTTCATGCGTGTGGATTGTTGGCAGATTTTAAACAGTTTCCACAAGGTGATAACAGCTACGTGGGTGATAAGGGAGCAGCCTTATCTGGGGGACAAAAGACTCGAATTAAGTGAGTATTTTCTTTGGGAAAAGTTTTAATACACCATATCATGATATATTATCTCGTTTAGTTTAGCACGCGCAATTTATCGAGATGTTGACGTTTACCTATTTGACGATTCATTGAGTGCTGTAGATGTACACGTTGGACACTCCCTTTTTAATTCTGTTATTGGACTGAAAAGTTATGTAGCCGGAATGAAAACTACGAGAGTTCTAGTAACACATCAAGTACATTTTCTTTCACAAGCCGATTGGATAATCTCATTGAAAAATGTAAGTTGTTATTGAAGTAATATGAAGCAAATAGTAAACATTTACATTTTTATAGGGAACAATTGAATTCCAGGGAACTATTTCGGATTTATCTGAAAGTGATTTAAACATTGCTAACACATCCAATACAAACGATGCTGAGTGTGTTCGGAAGACAATTGACTCATCACAACAATTCATAGGCAATGAAAATATTGAGAAAACTGAAGAGACGAAGCAGACTGTTGAGCAATCCTCAAAAGATAAAATTGACGGTTCACTTGCAGTTAGTTTTGTAAAGTGTGGTACAACCCCTTTTCAAATATTCCTATTTGTTGCCCTATATGTTAGTGCGTTAGTTTTGGCAAGTACAATAGATTTATGGCAGGCCTATTTAGTTTCAAGGGAGGAACTAAGAACATTATTATACACGACAAATCGAACAACCGAGATAAGGGGGGGGGGGGGCGATGTAAATTTATGGTCACCGACTGAATATTTATATTTATCCTTATACCTACTACTGATGCGTTCGTCGTTAGCTTCAAGCACTATGACTAATATATCTCGCGGTCTGCATGATCATATGTTTAACGGTGTTATATCATCGCCACTTCGATTTTTCGATACAAACCCGTCCGGGCGAATATTGAATCGCTTTTCAAAAGACATGGGTAATATTGATGAAATGTTGCCGAAAGCTTTATTTGACTCTGCTCAGTCCAGTCTGAATATACCTTTAGTCTACATAGTAATTGCAATTACTTATCCTGTTTTAGCAATACCTCCAACAATAATGCTGATTATATTTGTGTATATCACTCGAATCACTTTAAAAACATCGAATGATATTAAACGGCTCGAAGGTATTACAAGATCACCGGTGTTCTCACACATGACATCAAGTCCTTTTGGATTATCTACAATACGTGCTTTCAAGGCCGAAAATATTATAATTCCGCGAATTCGATTCACATCAAGATATCCATAGCGGTGCATTTTTTATGCATACTTATACGAATGCTGCTTTTGTATTCGCTCTCGACTTAATGGCATTCACGTCAATTTCAGCAATTATGCTCATAATTTTACTCTTGGACCCGGCATATTTGGAGGGTCACAAAATCGGATTGGTCATAACACAATCAATAATTATTCAGCAGGTATTGTACATTTGCGCTAAGCAATTTGTTACCATATGCAATTTAATGATGTCAGTAGGGCGGATTTTGGAATATGGTAGTTTGCCAGCAGAGAAGCAACCAGAAGTACCAAAAGAAATGTTTGATAATTGGCCTATTCACGGCAAAATAGAATTTATAAATGTTACAACATTGATGCAACATTGAGCAATTTAAATTGTTTAATAACAGCTGGTGAAAAAATTGGAATTGTGGGTCGAACCGGTGCCGGTATATCATCACTTATGGGAGCAATATTTCGCCTGGCCATTGTTGAAGGTAAAATATTTATTGATGATGTTGAAACGGGATCCGTATCGCTTAAAGATCTAAGAACAAAAATATCTGTAATACCGCAAGATCCGATTTTATTTTCGGGAACTCTTCGTCGAAATTTGGATCCATTTGAGGAGTTTAACGATGTTCAATTGTGGCAAGTCTTAGACGAGGTAAAACTAAAATGCGTTTTACAAAAAAGGGATGGCATTTTTAGGAGTATGATTGAGGCCACTGGTCACGATGAATCTAATCGTTTGAAAAATGTAATCAAAAATGTAAAACAGAGCTGAATAAAAATTTAACAATTGTAATTCGCTTGGAATTTTCCTAAAGCGTGTTTACATTTAAAAATATGTTTCCATGATTGATAGATGAGGTTATGGGTCTAGTGATAAATCAACAGTGCTTTTACGTTTAACTCGAGAACGAGTGGAGGCCAACGAGTCGGGTGGGTACATTTATTTTAGCAAACCATTATAAAGCCCAACTTGAAAGATTACGAATATCATTGAAGAAACTTGCTACAACTATTTCCACTAACGGGCTGTCTCATAAATAAAGCAAGCGAGTATCTAAACATAAATTATAAAATAAATTTAATGGTCAGTAGAAATATCCCCTAACATTAAATTTTTAATTTGGTGTCAATTTCAGTGCAGCCTAAACCGGACAAGGTTCTAATCGAAAGCAATGATGAGACTTTGCCATCGAAATGGTCTTATATAAGTTATACTATTAAAGTTATTCGAAAGTTATTAGCCTAAAGAAAACAGGCATAAAATAAAAATAAAGTGGGTATTAGCCGACAAGGGACGAACGCATTTGTGCCAGTAATGCTACATGTATTACACTTCTAATATTTACGGATTGGCACAGCTTACAGCTCAGAAGCTTTTTAAATTTCAGAAAAATTCGTATCACTTTTTTTATTTAAAAATATTGGTACACAAATTAACCATTCATAATAAAAAAATATAATAAGTTTTAACTTTGTAATTCGTAAAAATTTTATTATATTTTTAACTGAAGATTTGCCCTCATTTAGAGTTTCTTACTCCAAAGAAACTGCCAAGCTGTGAGCCCCAACTAAAACATGGATAAATCTATTACTTTTAACAATATACGGAACTAAACAATTTTATATTCGTTATATAAAATATAGCAGTTTTCTGTTGATAGTAACAGACACAACTGTTGATAAACCACAACAGAAACATTATGATTCATCACAATTTCTTTTAATTAGTGCCACACGAATCTATCAAATTATGTGTATGGTGTGAACGTAAAATCACAAATTTTTAGAAGTCATATTTTATCTTTACGATTCAAAACAAAAAGATCATAAAACTAAAACATGACATCTACAAATTTGTGATTTTACGTTCTCAACAAACACATAATTTAATAGATTCGTGTGGCACTAATTAAAAGAAAGTGTGATGAATCATAATGTTTCTGTGGTTTATCAACAGTTGTGTCTATTACTATCAACAGAAAACCGCTAATTTTGTATATAACGATTAAATTGTTTAATTTAGTATTGCTACAAATAAGAAACTCTAAATGATTTATCCATGTTTCAGTTGGGGCTCACAGCTTAGCAGTTTCTTCAGAGTAAGAAACTCTAAATGAGGTCAAAAGTTCAGTTAAAAAAATGTTAAATTTTTTTTACGAACTTGCTAAGGTAAAACTTATTATATTTTGCTCTTACTATGAATGGTTAATTTGTGTACCAATCTTTTTAAATAAAAAAAGTGATACGAATTTTCCTGAAATTTAAAAAGCTTCCGAGTTGTAAACTGTGCCAATCCGTAAATATTACAGGTGTAATACATGTAGCATTACTGGTACAACTGCGTTCATTTATTGTCGGCTTATATCCACTTTAATTTTATTTCTCTTGAGTGTATACTGAAATATGCTTTATCGACTGTTTTCTTTAGGCTAACAACTTTCGAATAACTTTATTAGTATAACTTATATAAGACCATTTCGGTGGCAAAGTCTCATTATTGCTTTCGATTAGAACCTTGTTCAAATTAGGCTGCACCGAAATTGTCACCAAATTAAAGATTAATGTTGACTTCATAATGGTTTGCTAAAAAAAATGTACCCACCCGACTCGTTGGTCTCCACTCGTTCTCGAGTTAAATGTAAGAGCACCGTTGATTTGTCACTAGACCCATAACCTTATCTATCAACCAAGAAAGAATATTTTTAAATGTAAACACCGCACCTATGCGAATTACAATTGTTAAATTTTTATTCAGCTCTGTTTTACATTTTTGATTACATTTTTCAAACGGCCAGATTCATCGTGACCAGTGGCTTCAATCATACTCCTAAAAATGCCATCACTTTTTTGTAGTAGCACATGGGGCGCATCAAATTCTACAATTTTACCGCGTTGCATTACCAGCACACGATCCGAATCGATAATCGTGACAAGCCGATGGGCTACCGTTAAAACCGTACAGTTGGAAAATTTTTCACGAATTGTTCGTTGTATTAAGACATCTGTTTCCGGATCAACATTGGCGGTAGCCTCATCCAATACCAAAATTTTATTATTCCTCAACAGAGCTCGCGCAAGACAAAGTAATTGCCTTTGTCCCACACTAAAATTACTTCCACCAGTTAACACTGCACTTTCCAAGCCTGAACTTACAAAAACGCATTTTAGTTTTACCTCGTCTAAGACTTGCCACAATTGAACATCGTCAAACTCCTCAAATGGATCCAAATTTCGACGAAGAGTTCCCGAAAATAAAATCGGATCTTGCGGTATTACAGATATTTTTGTTCTTAGATCTTCAAGCGATACAGATCCCGTTTCAACATCATCAATTAATATTTTACCTTCAACTATGGCCAGGCGAAATATTGCTCCCATAAGTGATGATTTACCGGCACCGGTCCGACCCACAATTCCAATTTTTTCACCAGCTTTTATTAAACAATTTAAATTGATCAGTGTTGCATCACCGTCATTAAAATATCGATATGTAACATTTATAAATTCTATTTTGCCGTGAATAGGCCAATTATCAAACATTTCTTTTGGTACTTCTGGTTGCTTCTCTGCTGGCAAACTACCATATTCCAATATCCGCTCTACTGACATCATTAAATTGCATATGGTAACAAATTGCTTAGCGCAAATATACAATATCTGCTGAATAACTGTTGACTGTGTTATAACCAATCCGATTTTGTGACCCTCCAAATATGCCGGGTCCAAGAGTAAAATTATGAGCAAAATTGCCGAAATTGACATAAATGCCATTAAGTCGAGAGCGAATACAAAAGCAGCATTCGTATAAGTATACATAAAAAATGCACCGCTATGGATATCTTGATGTGAATCGAATTCGCGGATTAATATATTTTCGGCCTTGAAAGCACGTATTGTAGATAATCCAAAAAGACTTGATGTCATGTGTGAGAACACCGGTGATCGTGTAATACCTTCGAGCCGTTTAATATCATTCGATGTTTTTAAAGTGATTCGAGTGATATACACAAATGTAATCAGCATTATTGTTGGAGGTATTGCGAGTATTGGATAAGTAATTGCAATTAGTATGTACACTAGAGATATCTCAAGAGTGGATTGAGCAAAATCAAACAAAGATCTCGGCAGCATTTCATCAATATTACCCATGTCCTTTGAAAAGCGATTTAATATTCGCCCGGACGGGTTTGTATCAAAAAATCGAAGTGGCGATGATATAACACCGTTAAACATATGATCATGCAGACCGCGAGATATATTAGTCATTGTGCTTGAAGCTACCGACGAACGCATATGTAGTAAAATGATAACTCCTAATATCAATGCTGTATACACATATAAATACTCAGTCGGTGACCATAAATTTACTTCGTCACCCTTAATCTCGGTTGTATGATTTGTCGTGCTTAATAAGGTTCTTAGTTCCTCCCTTGAAACTAAATAGGCCTGCCATAAATCTATCATACTTCCCAAAATTAACGCACTAACAAATAAGGCAACAAATAGAAATATTTGAAAAGGGGTTGCACCATACTTTACAAAACTAACTAATAGTGAACCGTCAATTTTATCTTTTGAGGATTGCTCAACATTCTGCTCCGTCTCTTCAGTTTTCTCAATATTTTCATTGCCTATGAATTGTTGTGATGAGTCAATTGTTTTCTGAATACACTCAGCATCGTTTGTATTGGATGTGTTAGCAATGTTTAAACCACTTTCAGATAAATCCGAAATAGTTCCTTGGAATTCAATTGTTCCCTATAAAAATGTAAATGTTTACTATTTGCTTCATATTACTTCAATAACAACTTACATTTTTCAATGAGATTATCCAATCGGCTTGTGAAAGAAAATGTACTTGATGTGTTACTAGAACTCTCGTAGTTTTCATTCCGGCTAAATAACTTTTCGGTCCAATAACCGAATTAAAAAGGGAGTGTCCAACGTGTACATCTACAGCACTCAATGGATCGTCAAATAGGTAAACGTCAACATTTCGATAAATTGCGCGTGCTAAACTAAACGAGATAATATATCATGATATGGTGTATTAAAACTTTTCCCAAAGAAAATACTCACTTAATTCGAGTTTTTTGTCCCCCAGATAAGGCTGCTCCCTTATCACCCACGTAGCTGTTATCACCTTGTGGAAACTGTTTAAAATCTGCCAACAATCCACACGCATGAACTGTTCTATTATAACGTGCCTCATCCATTTCTTGGCCAAATAGTATATTCTGGCGTATTGAACCAGAAAATAGCCACGGTTCTTGAGATGAATAAGATATATTACCATCAATAATTATCGAACCATCAATCAATGGTAATTCTTGTAAAATCGCTTGCAATAATGATGTTTTACCGGAACCTACTGGACCAATGATTCCGATTAACATGCCCCTTTTAAGCTCAATATTAATATTTTTTAATGAAAACGCCGAATTCTCAGATTTTGTCACATTCATGATATTCCAGGGTGCCATCCCGTTTTTGATTGAAACGACAAACTCGCTTGGTAATTTGTGTTTACTTTTATCAATTGGATGTATTTCTTCATATTCCAAATACTTTTGTAATCGCTTAATGGCAACCCTCGTTTCTGAAACATCGATGAACGCAAGGTAAAAACTTCGAATTATTTGCTTACTTAGTGCAAAGTATAAAGCAAGTACAGAAAAAACTTTAGAGGCTGTAATCGTATCATTCGTTAGCACTAATGTAACGATAGTGGAGAAGAGAGCAATACGATGACTTGAAATCATCAATCCCAAAAAATTTGCCCGCAGCAAAGTCGTTTTTCTAATCGATTGCAATTCTAACCCCCGCACAATTTGAATTAATTTCGCAAAAGGTTTCTCCCACGCGTACATTTTTATTACCTGACACCCTGAAATTATTTCCTCCATTAATCTTATTCGTTCGTCTGTTTTTATGGAAATTTTGTACCTATATTTAGCAGTTAACTTTCCAAAGTATGCTAAATAAATATAAATTCGTTATTTTATTATGTTGAATTAATTTTAGGTAGCTGTATAATTTTTCAAATAACTTACACTGTGTAGTGGCGAAAAGTAGTAGCAAAATAATTCCTCCAACTGATCCCCAACGGGCTTCAGTCCACAAGAAATATATAATAAATATTGAGATAAACGGTGCAATCCATAGCCCATTCATGGTTGACGGCACAGACTCCAAACGTGTAACATCATTTGAAATTAAATTAATTATTTTGCCTGGATTTGTGTCACTCAACGCTGTTCTCGATAACCTTAAAGTTTTTCGATATATTAAACTGCAAACCGCAATACGTACCCGCATACCCAAATGTTGAGCGGTTGCTTCAAATTTATTTCCAGCAACAACCACATACCCTAATGAAAATATTAATCCAACTGCATTTCGAACAGCTGTTGTATATGGCACATCTGATTCAACACTAAATACAGGTTTTGCTTTGTTAGATACAAATGAAGTTGAAAATAAAAATGTTTAAGTTACCGAAAATACAGAAGAAATTGCCCTAAGAAATATGGTGCACCAAGTGCTCTGAATATTTGCACAGATAATTGAAGCAAACTCAATTGAATAAGCTCTGATTTAAAAGCTGCGCCAATTGACTTCAACAAAGATAAATCACCAATTTTTGTTTGTTTGTTCCAGCATCTACAATATATGTTGGTATGTAAAAATATGCCATAAACATGCACAATTAAATATTTACCTTCCTAGATTATCTCCCAACAATGTAGATGAATCATTTTGATTAGCACTAAATAAATCTGCCGTGCCCAATGATATCCGAAGGGCCTTTCTAAAAATATCTATAGTCCACCAAAAACTTAATTTTGAAAATAAATTTGCATTTTCACAAGGATTTGGAGGCAATTTGTTTTGATTAGACTCCATAAAGGAATGATTTAATTAAGAGGGTTCGTTATAAACTTGTACTGATCACAATCGCACATTGAATACTAAACATTTTGGAATATACGCTCACTACTCAATACATATTAAATCGTTTGTTTATACTATAAACCAGTATCTAGTTTAGAGATAAAAAATAATTTTAAGGCCTAACAAACTAATAAAAACTAATTAATATGTATGCTTATGAAATGTCAAACCGATGACACAAGGTGAAGGCAAACCTCTTAAAACATCGGTTTTATACAGCCTAATGATATTAGTTTGATTTTATACAGCATCTAGCTAGCAAAATTTAAATAATGCTCATTTACGCGTAAAAGCATTAACATTAGACAAGTTTCTTATTATTGTAACGAATAGAGCATGTATCAAACCATCGTAGTTAATACGTTAGCATTGGCTAGTAGAATTATTTAACACGAATGGTGTATGACCGAAATATTTACATTGTGATTGATAATTTGGTTTACACAGTTGAAATTTTTTGAAATATACGAGCGTTTTGATTATATAGTCCAAGTTAACATCATATCAAAACGGGTCTTTGGAGAATCGCGAGCGTATAAATATTGCAAAAGCTGGTATATGCTGCGTGCTAAAGCAAAATAAACCAAAAATGTAAGTTTGTTTACGCTGACTCAAAAGATACAAATATTTTAATTTTATATTTCATAAAAATCATAAAAAACGCAAAATATAAATAAGTATGTATCTTTAAAATTTTTTTGCTCTCATGAGACTCTCATAAGATGATTTCTTACAATTAGCCCAGTCAATAGTAGATAATTTTCAAGAGTTAATTAAAAGAACCTACTTACTACACGACTATTGCTACGATGATTGTGAGATGATTTTTTACAATTAGCCCAGATATAACTTGTGTTCATTTAAAACGAGAAATGCAGAAATACTCTCATGATTCTAAAACCGATGGCACAATAAAATCTGATTTGGACAACCAAAAACAGAAATACAAAAACGGTGAATCCTTCATTTCTTTCTACAGAGTAATGTACATGATGTCAAGCGGATTACATACGTCACTTCCAGATCAAGAATTTATTTCTAACTTAACTAAAAATATTCATCTATAGGTATAAAAATCGCTACGAAAGGTGAGACTTATAATTCGGTGGATCGACTATAATTAACCGATGCAAAGAATTCAAAGATATGTGGGCCGAAGAACGTTACAATCCAGAAGTTGACTGCCAGGAACCAAATTTAAGAGTTCAATTCGACGTAGATGAAATAACACAGTACCGTGATACTAATACACAAAAGGATGGATGGAAAGCTAATCAATATTTTGAATCATCTAAAACTTTGGAGAATTCACCACCATCACTTGTTAACGATGCAACTATAAATTCAGAGAAGTCCATGTCAGAATCACCATCATTTCATGTTTCCATTAGTTCAGATAATTATGAGGTTGACGCATTCTATAAAATAATTCGTCCCGTTTGAATAATTCAAAAGATGTAAAACCTACCAGTTACGTGGCAAAATCCGTCGTCTATATTGTTTTAATTGTGCTGGGCGAGACCATCCATATTTTAAATGTCCATATGTAGAATTACATAAACTTGCAAAAGATGTGGATTACCAAATGTAGAGAAGGAAGGATGTACTAGATGTAAACTCCGTTCGGGAAACTTGACACCCGGAGGGAAACTACTTGGGAGCGTTTACCATCCGAAAATGACTCCAGATTATCACATGACTGACTATATTTGACACGATCATTTTTTTTTATAAATTTCGATTCTAATTTATAAAAATTAATTTAGAAGGTTTAAATCCGTCAGAAGTTCTTTACGAGCTAGATATTAGGAAAGTTGACCTCACTAAATTTCCAAACGGCCTTCCTGTAGAAATTTCACCTAATTTATTACAAGAAGAACGTGACAACTTAAGTTTGGCCCCAAATATAGAAATAAATGAAAATTCAGTAGAATTAGTGCCTGTGAAGTTTATAACAACGAAAATAACATATACGTATACGATTCCAATTGGAATTTTATATTAGTAATAAAATATAGTAATATTAGTAATAAATATTAAAATCAGAATTTAAAAACCAGACCTGAATTTACAAAATTTTTTGTGGCTAATGATGAGCCAATTGAAGTTTTAGAAGTAGCCGATTTACCCATATTGTTTAACAATAAGCAAAGAATTATTACAGCTTATGTTATTCCCCAAATTAAAAAACCTTTGATATTAGGCATGGATTTCTGGCAACAGTTTGAATTAAATCCATTCCTGTATCTAATGGATTCCAAGGAAAATAATAATATTAATCCGCTGTTTCTAAATGCAGAACAATCAGATTGTATTGAAAAAAATAATTAAACAATTTCCACTCTTTTGAAAGAGGCCGATAAAGAAATTCAGCGTATGCTGCAGCTGGACGTTATTCGACTATGCCCTCAATCTCCTTGGAGCTCTCCCATGACCATAGTGTACAAACCAAATGGGAAAATTCGTATGTACCTCGATGCACGAAAATTAAATTCTGTTACTATTAAAGATTCTTACCCTATATGCCTCACCTTGAAAATATTTTGTCCAACCTACAAGGTACAAAATATTTAACGACTTTAAATCTTTCCGATGCGTATTAGCATTCCATTAGATCAGGAATCACAAGAAAAAACGGCTTTTGCTTTAACGGGTAGGCCCTTATATATGTTCGCTAGGATGCCACTTGGTTTAGTAGGTGCGCCAGCAACAATGGCTAGATTAGCAGATTCCTTAATTGGCCAGGAGTTAGCCCCTCATGTATTGACATACCTAGACGATATAATTATAGATACAGCTGATTTTTAAACGCACCTATAATAAACGAACAAGGAATTAAAATTTCTCCGGATAAAGTTGATGCAATTAAAAAATATCCGCCACCAAAAACTGTTAAACAAATTAGACTGTTTCTGGGTGTAGCTGACTGGAATCGCCGGTTTATTGAAAATGATTTGACTTTTGTCGCCACCATCACCGATCTATTAAACGGCAAGCTAGCTAAAATTGTCTAGACACCACAAGCCGAAAGCGCTTTTTCTAAAAAAAAGCAGGCCATTGCGAAAGCACCAAGTCTACACAGCCCAGATTATAACACACTAATTTTAGATTATACTATTTTAGAAAAAAAAAAATGCCTCAATATTCTTGTGGCTTTGAAGAAATGGGGCATTTTCCTGAAGGTTCCAAATTTTCTATTATTACCGATACCTCAGCATTGAAATGGCTTATGAAGCAAGGGGATTCGTTAGGTCGTGTTGGACGGTGCGCACTCAAAATTCAACATTTTGATTTTGATGTTATACATTGACCGGGTAAAGAAAACCATATTCCCGATGCATTGTTTCGATGTCTTGATGAAATTGATCAAAATGATCTTCGGTATTCCAATTTAATAAAGCAAATTCAAGAAGCGCCAGAAAAATTTTCTAATTATCGTGTTGTAGACAATAAATTGTTTAAATTCTGTCAAAATATAAATAAATTCGGATTTGAAGATCACACATGGAAATAAGTAGGCAAACATTACTGCATAAATATCATAATGAACCGAAATCCGGTCATTACGGCAACTTCAAAACGTATCACCGACTCTTGGAAAGGTATTATTGGCCTGCAATGATGCAAGATGTAAAATACTATATCTCTTTAATGTAGTATTTGTAAAATCACCAACGGTAAATTTACTACCTCCGATAGCTTCTTTTCGAAAAGCGTCACGACCATGGGAACTAATAATAGTGTAGACTACCTGAATCCATTTCCCAAATCAAAGAATGGAAATATATTTATTTTAGTGGTAATAGATACATTTTCAAAATATCCTCTTATTTTTCCGGTAAGGAATGCCAAATTTCCCACTCTTCGAAAGAAATTTTGCCGCCCCGGTGGCACAGTTGTTAGCATGCTTGCTTTAAGCTGCGGAGATTCCGGGTTCGATTCCCGGCGGGTGATGAAAAATTCACGGCTGGTTAATGTAGGATCAATGAATTAATTACTCATTATCCGTTGAAAAAATGATTACGAAAATTCATCTTGAAGCGGCCAAATCCCTCTATGGGATGTAGCGCCAGCGGAAAAAAAGAAATTAGAAGAAAATATTTTCAATATATTTTCAGTACTTCAGTACGGTTCTTAATTTTCTTGCAACAAATTTCAAAATTTTTAAAACAGCACAACGTAACACAGTACAAATCAGCAGTTTACAGTCCTCACACCAATCCAGTAGAACGCACTAACCAACTTATTGGCAATGCAATTCGAGCATTTATCGTCGAATCAAACCATAAAAACTGGGATAAACATATTTCTTCAATTGGCGTAGCAATCTGATCAGCAACCCATGAAATATCTCAGTGCACTCCTTATTTCCTTAATTTCGGCATGGAAATAATTTCTGACGGAAATGATTATAAAAACCTTCAACATTTTCCTACCCCCCCCCCAGTAGAGAAGATTAGTTAGTAAAGTTAAACAGAATACGTAAAATTGTATCTGAAAAATTTGAAAATACTTTTTATAAAAATCGGCATAATTACAATCTGAGAGCCCGAGCACCATCATTTTCAGAAGGCCAAATGGTATAATCGCGTGGAAAAGAAAGTTTGTCTTATTTGTCATGAAAACAAAATAATCATTAAATCGCTAGACGCAAACATTAAAGAATTTGCACTTTACATCATTCTGTTTCGCATAATTTAATATGGAAACATTTTATACAACTATTGTTTAGTCAACTTTTATTATTTATAAAAAAACATTAAATATCACAGTTTAATTTATTCAATAAAAATATGCCCTTTAAATTTAATTAAATAACTGTATAAGGGTTCGTTATTTACAAGTTATATATATTTAGTGGATAACCAGAATCACAAAACCGAACAGTAAAACCGAAATATTTTAAAACGTTTACCAAAGAAAAACGCCTAATCATTAAGCGTATTTCCTTGACAGAGTCACAACAACAATTGCATTAGATGTAAAGCACCGCATGATCTAAATAAAGCAAAAAAAAAAAAATTCTTTATTTGAAACATAGGAAAGAAAAGGACAAAAATTAAATTAAAACTAAATTAATATTTAAATGTTCTCAACAAAATACCGTTAATATTAAATCTCACCAACATTCAAAATTGGAACACAACCTGAATTATTAAATTTTAAATGCGTTCATTTTGAATTTTGAATAACCACCGCAATAATTCAAATCTACAACAATTTGTTTTCGTTTGTTTCTGGATATGAATTAACTTTTAATGTGCGTTCATTGATTTATTTGAAAACAAAATCTTGTTGGGTCATGATTTTTTAGTGTCGTTTTGATTTTGTTGTGAATAAGGTGTCAATTTTAATGTTTTGTGAATTTATTATGTACATATTCGAGTATTTTAAAGTAGTTTATGGTGAGTTTGAAAGGTTTTTAGTAACGTTGTTTACTTTTAGTGGTTTATCGAAATAAATAAAAAGTTTAAACATTGTTGTTATTTCAGGTTCTAATTATTGCGATGTCAATACGCATTATTATCTGCACAATGTTATGCAACCAAATTCTGCTAAACTCTTGGTAAGTGCGTACATTTTTGATTTTTCGTATTTGAGCCACGTTCCTTTCCATTTGCTATTAGTAATTTCGTGATTTGCTTATCCACCACGACAATACATAATATGTTTGTGTATTTATTGTCGCTTTCTTTTAAAATAATTCGCGTTAAGGCATTTTTATTTAATTACTGATATGAATAAATATTTAACTACTAAAGAGTACTAATAATTTTAATACAATATTTTTTATATAATATACATAAATTCATTATATACTAAGAAATTAAAAAATCATGTTAAGTTTATTCTATACTAAAAAAATTAATTCGCTAAATAATAAATTCTTTAGAGTACCTAATACTTGCAGTAAAATTGTGGTATGAGGTTAGGTAAATCTTGAACTTTTACGATGAAAATTTGATTTGTATTTTCGACTAATAAAGCACAGTAATGTCGATCGTAAATAAAATTTAGATCATAAAATTTATCTTGCAAAATTGATTTAATATCAAGTTGAATATTCTCTGAGAAATGTGCAATTTTTCCATGTTTTATCAGAGGATTTTTTGTAATATTTGCTAAGGCACATGCTTGAAGTTCATATCTGATAGATATAGTAGGACAGATATTTCTACGTGAAGCTGTTGCCCGACTAATCTTTTTTAATGTTTGGTGCTTTGCTTCAAATCGCATTGACCAAATATTTATTAGCGGCCCAATATGTTTAATAATATTAGGATAATGCGTCATGATGTGATGTTTTGAGATCAATTTTTTTACCAAAAAGCTTAATAAAAAGTGAATGGTGATTTTGAATTAATTCCTTCAAAAGCACTATGTCTAGAGATTGAATGCAGTAAAATGTTTACTATATCCACTAATAATAGAAATAATTCTCAAAATGAATTATTTTCTGGAACTGAATAACTCCTAGATTTTTATGAACAGAAGCATTTTTGACACAAAATATTTTAATGTATTTGATTTTAACATTTGTTTTGAAATAAGTTTTGGCTTGTTCAGATGGCTATTGTTGCCATAATAAAAGTCGTTTATGCGGTAATTCAATGTCCCAAAACGAAAAAAAATTTTACGTGTAAATAAATTGTGATAAAATTTCTAATTTTGTAACGCCTTCTAGAATATCATGCATAATATCTACACTATAATTTTCTGTGCAATGGAATGTTTCTATTTCATTAAAGACACAAGTTTCTTCAATACCTGTAACTTTAAAATCATTTTTTTTAAATATCTTCTTCATAGTTTTTCTTATTACGATATTGCTTTTTTTTATCTTTACATAAAATTTTTGTTTCTGATTTCTTACATTTGCACAATCTACAAAACATATTTGCTGAAAATGATTCGGAAAAACCTAATATCGAGTTTAAACCTAAATTATCACCCACAATTTGAGTAATTACAAAATATATCTTAAATTTTATTGTGTTAATTTTTACAAGAATTTCATTAGTTTCTAAATCAATGAGTTGTTTTACAAATGGTTTGAAAATAGTTTCGAGCCATATTGTTTTCGGTCTAATGTATTAAATAATAATGCTAGCAAAATGCTATGAAGTTTTGAACTTAAATCAGGTGGAAGACATGCTATTTTGACATAAACAGCACCAAGTTTCTGCAAACCTGCCGAACTACCTAACGGATTGTTTGTTTCAAACTCATTGAAGAATACCATTAGAGGTAGTATATTACCTTTCACATTTAGGGTTAAAATTTTATCTTTCCAGAATTTGGTTTGAATAAGATTGCCAATTTCAGTATCAAATGAACTTCGTTTATTTAAAAAAGCCGAAGGTTTTAGCGAGCCAAACAACGAAAACATTGAAAATGTTAACCGCGAACAAATAAAACCAATTTTAAAGTGAGTATAACTTTTATTTATTTTCATTTTTTATACTTTAATCACCGCAAGTATAGGGTCATGATAACTAAAATAACTAACATATTTCATATAATCCACTCCCTCACAATTTCTTGAGAACATTAAATCGATACACGTATTATTCTTTGTTGTCGATAAAGATTTTGTATAACAAAGATCAATCTCCAAGTAATTTTTCATGAAATTCACAAACTCTTCGTTTTCTTTCTTTATCTAAATTAAAATCACCTGCCAATATCATAGGCAAATCGGTCAAATTAAATCGAATGATATCCGGAAACACTTCTGTGAACTTTCTTGTATATGCTCCCAAATTCATTGCAAGAAATGCTCGAATATCTGCCATACAAGTATTTGGGCTCAAATACACAGATACCATAATACACCTTTGGCCACGAATTACGACTTCTACTGCACATATATCTCCAATTTCAGGCATAGTAGAACGGCTACTACCCAGTATATGATCATTCATATGAAGAATATGTTCATCTACCGATAGGGGCGAATTATTATTTTTATAAATCGCGACTCCTCCAGCTCGAACTCGTTTACGTTTCCGAAAACTTTTACATTGGAATCCATCCAGTTCAACCACGTTATCATCAGCCATCCAAGTTTCGGTACAAAGAATGATCACAATTTTATTTAAAACATTATCCGTCGTTATATCTTTGTTGTGTGCATGTAAACTTTGCGCATTAACAAGTGCGGTGCTAGCATCGGCATTCATAATGTGCTGTTCACACCGTTTCGTCACAGTATCCAATGGCGTCGTCTCTAATCTAGACATTTCTCGCCGCAAATCTGAATTTTTTGAACGGTTCGAATGATAAAACTTGAAATCATTTTCCAGATTAGTTAAATATAATCCACTTAAATCCGTAACTCTTGAAAGCGCAACATAAACTAATTGATGCTCATGACTGCGATGATACATATATACGATTTTATCGTAAGTCGCACCTTAAGATTTATGAATCGTTACAGCAGCACTTTCGATTAGAGGAAATTGAATTCGTTTAACCTTCAACTGTTTATTTCGTGATGTAATCGTAGCACTACGCTTAATAACGGGTGTCCACGAGTTTTTTAACTCAACATTTTCTTGAATATGAACTTTGTATTTTAATCTAAGAGCACGACCAATTCTTGGGTCTGTAAATTCTAACCACAGTCTGGCTGATATTCAATAAAACGAAGATATCCCATAGCACCATTGGCTAAACCATCAACAACATTAACATTTGTGGTTATCATGTAAGGTTTCCCCAACAGTAATTTTAAATAATATGATAGACCACCCGTTTCGTTGTATGACATTTTGTGTACCTTTACCCGAAAATGATCTCTCTGTGTAGTATCGGTATAATTTACATAGGTATCGGTAGCGGCATGCTCAACTGTAGTCTCACTTTGGAAACTAGCTCTATTGTATGATGATACGTCAATATTCCGAAAGAATAAACGTATACCGTCGGAACAAATATCTTGAATTTCTTCGATTTTTACAAATCGACTTTCGATAATGCTCAACTCTTCAGCAGAAAGACTATCTCCATTACCGATTTTAGTAAGTATCGAACTGAATAAAACATCGCTCTGACGAACAACCTTAAGTAATGGGAAATACTTAATTTGACGCCACAAGATATCCCCACCAAATACTGCTTTCGGACGTCGATATATTGGCGTAGCACGAACAGGTGGTAACTGTCGCAGATCTCCATAAAAAACGATATTCATTCCACCAAATGGCTTATCGAATTCACTGGTAACTTGTTGTAATTTTGAATTTAACGTGTTTAATAATTCTGCTCCAATCATACTGACTTCGTCAATAAATACAATACAAATATTACGAAAAGTAGATCGATACATTTGTAAATTTTGATAAGTAAAACCAGAGTCTCTTTTCGAAATTGTAATTTTAAATACTGAGTGAACGGTCTGTCCGCCAATAGCTATTGCAGCTTTACTAGTGGATGCACAAGATATGTAGGCATTATATATAGAATTATGCTGCTGTGAAAATCGATTGTATGTTTCCATCAATGATTTTAATGTAAACGTCTTGCCACAACCAGCAGGACCACTAAAGAATATTTGTATTGGATCACTATCCGAATCATGTAAACGATAAATCGCCTCTAAAATTAATTCGCGTTGTTCTTTATTTGTAAGTCGAATCATAGAACAATAACCCACGTGGTTAAGAACATTTTCTCGCTTTGCTACGATACCAATTCTATCCATTTGTAAATTTTTTATATCGTCGTTATTTGGTGTGTTTGCGATCATATCATAATCAACAAGACGATTTATGTTTACATCATCCACAATATCGGACTTTAAGACTTCTTCATCTTCAAGTTGATTCATCTCTCGACAAATTTTTAAGGTTGCCACAATATCGAGATTAGAACAATATTTTTTCTTTAATTTTAACAGCTGTTGTTCATTTTCTAGATATATTTGTTTCTACTTTTCACCGCTCAATAAATCATCCTCTTCATTTCTAAATGAATGGAATAATAAAACCATCTCTCGTCTGTAATTATCATAGTCTTTATCAACATCATATTCAATCCAACGAACGATTTTAGCTTGTTTTCTCATGTAATATTCACCACTCGGATGTTTTGTCCAAAGTGATACAAAATCAATCAAAGATACAGTATTCATATTTTCTGGTCGTTTTTCATGTTTTTCTATAATTGATCCAATTGTTCTTTAGTTTTTCTAACTTTTAACCTATCCCGTGGCCAAGATGTTGTAATAAATTCAATATTTCTACTAGTTTTAGACATAGGTAACCTCAATAGAAACCAGGCTGCCTCTTGAGCACTCATTTCGACGGAATTTAAAACTTCTATTCCAATGGATATTAATATCTCAGCATAATCCTTTTCGGGATGTTCATCTTGCATTTGTAACAACTTTCTATGTAAATTACTAATGCCACGATTTGTTTTATTTATATAATCGGCCACATACGCCGCACACGAATATTCTTCTAGAATATACTGTAAATCCATGTTTGACCGTAAAATCGAAGCTAACCAAGGATTAAAATTATTGGTCCATATATTTTTTATATCTCGCTGAGGAAACATCATTGGTCGTGATAAACCTGATTGTATTATCGAATAATACTGTCCTTCATTTAATATTCCATTTTTACTCCAAAACTGCTCGATACTATCATACGACTCTTTTTCTAAATTTTGTTTTAATTGATTAAATCTTTACTACGCCCATCATTAGTATGTTAGTTAAAGGCAGCAGTACTTCAGTGCGCACCATAGGAAAGAATGGAGCGTGAAATCTACAAATTGTAGTATTTTTTTTATAACAAGTAAAAGTATGTCGATGTGTCTGAGAATCTATAAACTTAGGTGATAAATAATTTATATCAACGGACACCAAACGATCAATCAATTTAATACTTTCCGACATATCTGCACCAACTTTTTCATCGGGAGCATTATTCAACCACAATAGAATATGAGCGTGTGCACTACCACGATGTTGAAATTCAATTCGTTTAAAGTAATCAACGACATAGTTATCACCAAAAGGACCATTTTTCTTTAGCTGAAGCATAGCCATCTGCACATCAACTAATTTGTTAAAATATAAATTACACGTAACCGGATCTTCATTTACAAGAGAAGCTCGAGCCATGGCACACAATGATTCAACATTATCTGCTTCTCGATGATATTTTAATCGATGCAACAATCGTATTAAATCATCCCACTTTACTTCAGATGCACTAAGTGTTAAAAACATCGTTGGTTTTCCTAATTGTCGCATCATAGCAAATAAACTTCTCTTTCGTTCAATCCAATATTGAGCTGAGTTTGGAATACTTTTCATGAACGATAAATTTGTATCAATACACGATTCTATGTAATCTTTATCCTCTATCATCTTTCTAGTCGTATGTCCCATATCAGAGGCTCGAAAAGCTAAATACAATCCTTCACTCACACGAATTCGCAAAATCTTCATTGCCATGTATAATATATGGTGTGGGGTTACACCACGACGATCTCGTCGTCGAATTTCAGATGTGGCCATCATGAAAGGTGTAACATTCACATCTGATTTAAAGACACGAGGATATCCCAAATAAATTTTAGGAAATGATAACTCTTCAGCATATTGATCATACAATAGACTTAATGGCTTTTCTTTTTGGCCTGGAGCCAAATTTAAATATTTATCTTCACTCCAAAATAAAGTATGCTGTTGACCTAATAAATTTTCTTGAGCATCATCAAATTCCAATGGTTCTAATACATCGACGTCCTTAGATGCAATTGATTGTAAAAAAAAAATGTTCATCAATCTGTATATTGTGATGCACGTACAATGGTTTATTAATAAGGTAATTTAACCACGTACAACGGTTTATTAATAAGGTAATTTAACCATTTTTTAACCGTGTCTTTGTTTACCAATCCTTCGATGTAAGAAGATTTATGTAGAAGATGTCGCTTTATATTTACACTAATAGTAAAATCATCATCTAATGCTCTAGGAAGGAAATTCACCATATTATTTACATCAACAGGAACATTTATCACTTGTCCGATAATTTGTGCCCTGTTGATACCGTAAACGTCTAATTTGCATGAAAGGTAATCTAGGTGATACCAGCCGTTCAGCAATTACACCCAAATCCGGTAGATGATTTGGATATTCAGGATATTTAAATCCATTGGAACTCGATAATTGTGGAATTTTATGCTTATCAATCGATGATTTACATGTACTACACGCCATGATATTCTTTACACACTGTAAAGGAAATTCTTTCTGAATTAAGGCATAGCATTTAGATTAAATGCGTGATAAATCATTTTTGTACCACAAACGATCGCATACATTGCACACGAACGAAGCCGAAACCATTATCTGCAAATCTCTTTTTAAACTCCATATTCCATTTAGATTCTAAATTAATCGTAATAGTTTGCTTTCGTTTCCGTTTTCTACAAGCCGCTTGACGCTCTGCCGCTGTAGAAGCAGAACTGGAACCAATAGAAACATTTAACTGCTCACGCTTTCTCTTACGATAATTGGCTTGTCGTTGGGCGGAAGTAAGAGGAGCCATCTCGAACTAATCTTTATTTTATAAAGAATTAACTTTTTAATTCAAATCGTTTTTTTTTTAAATTTTTATTTACGTGTAATACGTATAGCAATTTACACAACTAACAAAACAAAATTTTTATTTACTTGTAATACGTAGCAAGATCTTACACAAACTAACAAAACAAAATATTATTTTTATATTTAAACAAATTTTACACAAAACTAAAACAACATTTTTATTTACGTGTAATGCCGCTTACTGATTTTTTTTTCGAGTATGCGGCATAATACGTAGCAAGCAACCTAACAAAACAAAACAAAAAATATTATTTTTTATATAAAAACGTAACGCTTTTTCGTGACCAAAATATATAGATAGCGGTCCGTAAAACATTTTCAATGTTAAAATTTATATACTGCATTATTTTATCAAAGACAAAGACTTGGCCATTTTCAATAAAATTTGCCAATGAATATTTTAAGAGTACAATTGTTTCGCTAACGTCTACTGGTGATATCATATTACAATTTTTATTTATGGTAGGATCATTTCTGCTACTAATTATTATATTTGAAGGATTTTGAAATTTTCCTCTTTTTTCAAAATTTGTATGCGTCTATATTCCGTATTCACAGAATTAAATGAACTTTGCAAGTAATCAAATAGTTTCATTAGTAAATTTTTGTTTTCATCAGATTCTTTTAAAAAATTAATTCTACTTAATAATTTTGTTCAAATATAACTTTTACAAAATGTTCCTCGAAATTTGAAATAACAAATTGAATATCGGTTCGATTCATAGATAAATTGTTGTATAAACTGCAAGTTAGTTTGTAAACCTGCGTTTGAATTACAGACAATATTGCGTCTATTTGCTCATACAAATCTGCTGCGAAGGGTTCTTTTATTATGTGTTCTAGATTATTAGGTTTATTAGAAATTTCTGTAAAATTTGATAAATTTGGAAAGGTACTAGATTGACAAGGCACGTCATGACTGTTTTTTATCTGTGATACATTGGTGTAAATGTAAACCTCTTTTTGGGGCCTAACACTTTAGAATTTTGACTCTCCATCAGTAAAATGCTTTTTGATATGTTTTTTAAAGGAATTATATATACTAAAATCTCGATTTCTTACATATGAAACAATTCATTATAATAATTTAAAAGTAATACAGATTTCAAATCTAAAACTATACTAATTCTATGTTTGTTTAATTATTTAGAGTTAATTTACGGTAAAGATTTTATATTTTCCTCATACTCACCCAATAAATTGTTTACAGATTTATAATTTCGATCCCATTCGGAATCAATTTTATAAATCGCTTTTGTATAAATAGCCAAAGAAATTCGGCTAATATTGGGTAACAGGAATGTGACGCTTGGTACAATTTAAAACAAGCGTCTATTGCCTTAATCGGCTTACCTATTTTATATAAAACCGTGCCAAACAAAATATATCCGGTTAAATTGGATGCCTCGCCTATGAAGATTGGATAAGGCTGAAGGGATCCGGTCAGATCTACAACTTTCTTCTTTAGCTCTTCTTTCTTTTCCTCGAATTAAAATAAATCCTACGAAATCAAAAAATAATGTAATTGTTTAATAAAATTACTATTTATAAAAGATCTTTTTACAGGAATCTTTAATATGAACCCATTTGATATTTCTATTTTCGAATATTTAATTGATTTGTGCTTATAGAACGTTTTTTCCCAAAATTTCTTTTAATTAAAAAGGGTAATAGGCTCGATTCTGCCATCCAAAATTTTATGTTATGGTATGTTTTTTTTGTTTTTTCAATACAAATTCATATAGGAAGCGGGGAAATAATATAACATAACATGAATTTTAACGTTGCAGAATCGGGCCCAATATAAACCTTTAGGGTAATATATATAAATCAATATTTATTTCATACTATATCGAAAATCAATGATTACATGATTGATTTCTGTCCGGGAAATGAATTATGACGGTACAGAATAAAGGTGTCCGGAAAACGAGCTATTACAGTACAGAAAAAAATACAACCAAACAAAAAAAAACTAAGGTAACTTGATTATTTGAAAATCATGTGGATTGATTTTCTTTAAATTTCAAATTCATGTTTTTACTTTAAAATTCAATTTTAAATGAAAAAATCGAATTAATGTCCCATGTAGTATGAAATAAAACGTTGTACGTTACACGTAGGTTAAATGATCGTTACAGTACTCGTTCAAAACTACATAAAACATAAACGTCGAACTCGAATTGTAACAACTCATTTACCGCCCTTGTGACGTAAATAACTTGGTTTCGTCACACTTTCCGTAGTGATTTTAATTTTATTGAAGTTTTGGCTATGCAACTCCTTTTCTACAATAAGATTAGCCAAATCATTTTGTTTGGATCCAACTTTTTTAAACTTTTATAATAATTTGTTATTAATCCTTCTTTAACATAATTTAAATAATGTTGAATTGTAGATTGCGTAAATTGTGGTTGTCTTGTTTAAAGCGGTTGAAAATTAAAAAAACCATCAGAACCATCCAGAACTATGACATTATTTGCGGTTGATTGATTTTCCTATAAAAAGTCAAGTGTATTTTAATGCTAATTTATACAAGTTTTATACACGTAGAAACAGTCTCACAAGATTCCTTAAAAGAAATGTTATATTCATTTTTAGTACCTAAAATAAAAACTAAATTCAAGACTTTTTACTATAGAATTTAAGTTGAATTTACTATTAGAATTATACTTAGTGCCCCGTTTTATGGTTCTTTAATAAATATGGGATCTAAACAAAACTACGCATAAATAGATTTTAAAATTTTCAGTACAATTATTTTAAAAAATATTTTGGTCGAGCATTTTAATGTAACGACGAGAACGAGTGTAATGTAGTAGATATTATATTTTTCGATTATTCGTGTTTTGGTTAGAGTTCGTTTCAGTGTAGTATTCTGTTTTGTGATCTTACAGAGATGAGATTATAAAGTCACATTTTTTGGTTTATCTAGATTTCGAAATTGTTATTGTTGAATAACGTTGAGTGGCGTTTGACAGCAAAATTATAACCGTTATATTATTCAATATTTTCGAGAATTCGTAGTTTTGCAAAATCTGCTTGATATTTTTCTGATTAATCGAGATCCTTAGTGGTGCCTCGTTTTTCACGACTATTATAAAATTCCTAATTTATGAATATTTATCTTATATAGAATTTTCTAGAAATGTAAGACGATTCAACCATTTCGAGATTAATCGATCATTTCGAAATTTTTCGGGTTTCTCAATATTCTTCGAAATCTGTAAGGGTGTGCACTGCGCCATATATAGACTAATTAACTTGGAGGATGTTGAGTTACATAGATCACATTTTTGGGGAAATATTTCAAATTGTCCAGGGTTGCTTGTTATCGAGATTATTTTTGAAGATTTGTGAAATTTTGAGATTAGACGTTTTTTCGAAATTGTTGCAGATTTTCCAAATTATTCGGGAAATTTTGTTTTCACTGAAAACTTTTCAAGGTTCCCAAAAGAAATTATTCAAAAATTTAACAAATTGTTTTTGACTATTTGAGGTCGTTTAAATCAATAGACTCAAAAAAGCTTATGTATGTCTGTGCTCTAAACGTTGCTACTACAAGGCTTTGGTCGATGTGACCCAAACAACATCATTTCCTTTTATATTATACTAGCTGAGTTACCCGGCGTTGCACGGGAGGTATATAATTCAAATACCTTGATTGTTATGCAAGAATTCTCTCTTTACATCGCTGTGTTTGAAAGCGTGAGTTGTATTTTCGAATATTTTGTAGAAAATGTCTGGATAACTCAGTAGTTCCGGAGACGTAAGCTAGAAGAGGTTCAGGTGGATCATCCAGAGGAGGCAAATTCACTTTTCCATTTGAACAACACATTCCAGGCGATTCATTGTGAAACTTTAAAGCATGACAATACAAACAAATGTTTTCCATTTGCCCAATTGAAACATTGTAATCATAGTCTTTCTCGTAATTGAATGCTGCTAACTTTAAATCACCTCTAAAAGTTTCTATTAATCGTCCATATCGTAACCGATCGACTTCCAGCCGGGCCTCACGATGTTCAATGGTTTCAGTAGCTCTAGAAGAAGACATCCTGCTTCGAACATTTTCAAGTCGTGTTTCACGCTGTTCAGTTGTTTCATCAGCTCTTGAAGAAGACATCCTGCTTCGAACGTTTGCAAGTCGTGTTTCGCGCTGTTTAGTTGTTTCATTAGCTGTAGAAGAAGATGTACTGCTTCGAACGTTTGCAAGTCGTGTTTCACACTGTTCAGTTGTTTCATTAGCTCTAGAAGAAGACGTACTGCTTCGATCATTTTCAAGTCGTGCTTCACGCTGTTCGCTTGATTCAACCACCCTTGCGGCTCTAATCTTCTTCGACTTTGCAGTTACCTGCCCACAGCCCAATTGATCTTTTTTACGGTGGCATTTTTAAGTAAAAATGAAACGTGTAGCTAATTAATCAGGAATGACGGGCATTCAAAACAGAAATTAGTATTAATTTATGAAAACGATTTTAATGTTCCGTTCGACACGTTTCACCGCGAACTGTGTTTGAAAATGTCTTGACGGAATTTTTTTAAGCAAAATCAAATGTTATCTACAATCAAAAGGTAATCATAGATTAACACGTTTATAAACTGAAAACTTAAATCTAATAAGAATGTATATTCACTTGAAATAATATTTAATACCTGGAAAATAATCACCAACAATTATTTTATTGCAATATAGCTAACTAATCGAGAACAACGGCATCCGAAACACAAATTAATATTAATTTATTCAAAACGATTAAAACTACGTCCACTTCGATACGTTTTCTCGCGAACTGTGGTTGAAAATGACATTTCGAAAAACAAAAGAAGTTTTTTCAAAGTAAGGCAATTTTACACGTACAGTACTATTTTCAAATATAAAACGCTAGTACTTTTCAAAGTAAATCAGTTTATACGTACAATATTTTTTAGTACCTTTCCTAGAATTGTTAATAAACTAAATAAAGTAATAAACTATTGGCGTTTAGTATGAAACTACTATTTTCATTAAAAGCCGCCGGTTGCAATAGTGGATTAAAATAGAATGTTATGATAATTATTTCTGAAGTTATGTGGAAATTAGAACTCGCTGACTATGGTACATTTCAAAACAGGATATGATAAATAGGATATCACTAAACAGTACATGTCAAACCAGTAAAAATGGATTATTAGTATGGATAATATAAGTGTTAAGAGATTTGTCTTCAGTTAAAGTGATGAAAGATTGTCTTAAATTTAAATTAGTAAAATTAATTTGAATAATTAAATCAATTATAGTAGAGGTATGATTTTTGTATAACAATCGCACGCTAGATATCCTTTAAAGAACATTTAAATAATTGTATCTATACATGTAAAAATGAATTCTTGATCCAGGGCAGACTTCCGGATTGGAGCATGTCGCTAATTTCATATAACCCCTTTCCTAAAGCCATTCCCGTCAAAAAATCTTAAAAAAATTGAAATTTGAGAAAAATGTGTACCACAGCCCCTAGACCCCGGAGTCCAGCCCCTTCAAAAATATCGTGGGCTTGGTCCTGAACATGCAACATATACATGGTAAAAGTTTCATGGCGATCGGTAAAGCGGCTAAGGCGTTATTTCAGAAAAATCGTATAATTGTATCTTTACATGTAAAAATGAATTTTTGATCCAGGGGCGCACCCTGCGAATTCGAACATGTCTCTTATTTCATATAACCCCTTTCCAAAACTAATTCTCGAAAAAAAATTTAAATTTTTTAAAAAATTTGTACCATAGCCCCTAAACCCCGGGGTCCAGCCCCTTTCACAATATCGTAAGATTGGTCCTGAACATGCAACATTTGCATGGTATAAACATTTCATGGCGATCGGTTGAGCGACTGAGAAGTAATTTTGAAATAATCAAATATTTAAAATTTATTTTTGATCCAGGGCTGGGCCCCTCGGATTCGAACTTGTTAGTAATTTCATATAACCAGCCCCATAAACTCATTTTCGTGGAAAAATTTAAAGAAAATTAAAATTTTCGAAAAAATTTGTACCGCAGCCCCTAGACCCCGGGGTCCAGCCCCTTCCAAAATATCGTAAGGTTGGTTCTGGATATGCAACTTGTACATTGTAAAAATTTCATGGCGATCGGTTGAGCGGCTGAGACGCCCATTCGGAACAGACAAACAGGAATTCATTTTTATATATATTATAGATTTTCACTTGCGCATGCTCAATTAAAATCCCCTTTTTCTGCATTTAACTAGCGACTACACACCATAGTTTTGATTGTGACGAGATAGTTAATGAATGAAAATTAAACGAAAACTTAAGTTGCCTAAATATTGGTAGTTGTGTTAGAACTTTGTAAGACACGTAAAGAAAGAGATAAAAAGAAGGGTTATGGTTCGCAGGAAAGGTTGATGATGAAATTTACATGGTTTATGGTTACATGGTTTATTTTACATTAAAAAATTTGGAGTTTTTTGTGCATGCAGTTAATGCGTCCAACCCGCTTCTGATTGGAGTATATGGTATAATCAAATTGCATAAAATGGCAGATACACCTTTTTCTTGTACACCAAGATAATTTCTTTCATCACCTATTGAGTCTAAGAGGCTCATCGAGTTTTTCTCAAAAACAACCGTTATAATTTTTGTTTTGTTTTATTTAATTTTAACTCGCCATCAACTCCCCTACAACTCCCTAATACCAAGTTTGGGTCGAAGAAGTATAGGAGGTGCTCAAAATGTACTCTTTGTTATTGAATACAGGGAAATATTCGTTTAAGTATGCCTTTGGTTATTTCAATTCTTGGTAATTCTTCCCTTATCTGTTGTGCTGCTGTGTGTATTCGTTGTATAGGCTCTTCTTTTGTTTCAATTCATCTTAAATTTTATTTATCTAGGGTTTATACCGAAATCTGCATTATTGACTGTTTTCTTTAGGCTAACAACTTTCGAATAACTTTAACCCTTCTGTTCATTTAAAGGTTTCTGAATTTTAAAAGCGATTTTTTGATATAAATTTTCTGTGCATCATTATGAAATGTAATGAATTACTTAACCAACAATTTGTCCTAGATTTGATCATAAAAAAAAACGATACCTATGAAAAAAAAAAACAAAAAAAAAACTATTTCTATACGCCTTTAACACGATAAGGACTGCCTAGACCTTAACGTTGCTCATATACGAATTTTTTGCTTTTTTGAAAAAAAAAAAAATATGTCGTGCTCTATAGAATACTAATTGAATTTGAAAAATTTTTGCAAATGATTGAACTGTTACCAGCAGCTCTTCCCATAAAGAGGAAATACGAAATACACCCAGCAGATTCCGTCCAAGCCAGCAAGATATGGAATGAAAATATAGTGGGCCTATGTATCGTGTAGCGGTTATTACTGCAAAGGCATTTTATGTACAGGTAAACAATCGGAACAACAGAGAGGATCCAACCAAAAAGAAAGAATGATCCTCGAGCTCACCTATAAATATTTAGTGGCCGAAAGGTTGTTGCTGACAATTTTTTTATCAAATTAGGCGGCGTTTTAAAACTTCAGTTCACAGGAATGGCTTTTGTTGGAACTTCACAGTAGAATAGAAAATAAACTCCAAAAGAGCTACAAGCAGATCGCAACCCTCCAATCCACCCAACATTTTAGTTTTACGTGCAGCATTGCTTGAGTAACGTACTTATGTAACAGTAAAAACATGCCATGAACAGAAGGGTTAATAGTATAACTTATATAGGACCATTTCTGCACCGAAATTGTCACCAAATTAAAAATTAACGTTAGGGGACATTTCTTTTTACCATCAAATTCACTTTATAATTTATTTTTAGGCACTAGCCCTCTATCTTGGCTTTATTTATAAGACAACCCGTTAGTGCAAATAGTTGCAGCAAGTTTCTTCAATGTTACTCCAAATATCGTAATCTTTGAAATGGACTTCATAATGGTTTGCTAAAATAATTGTACCCACCCGACTCCTTGGTCTCCAATCGTTCTTGAGTTAAATGTAAAAGCACCGTTGATTTGTCACTAGACCCATAACATCATCTATCAACCATGAAAAAATATTTTTAAATGTAAACAACAGATCAGGAAAATTCCATACGAATTACAATTGTTAAATTTTTATTCAGCTCTGATTTACATTTTTGATTACACTTTTCAAACGGTCAGATTCATCGTGACCAGTGGCTTCAATCATACTCCTAAAAATGCCATCACTTTTTTGCAGTAGCACATGGGGCGCATCAAATTCTACAATTTTACCGCGTTGCATTACTAGCACACGATCCGAATCGATAATCGTGACAAGCCGATGGGCTACCGTTAAAACCGTACAGTTGGAAAATTTTTCACGAATTGTTCGTTGTATTAAGACATCTGTTTCCGGATCAACATTGGCGGTAGCCTCATCCAATACCAAAATTGTATTATTCCTCAACAGAGCTCGCGCAAGACAAAGTAATTGCCTTTGTCCCACACTAAAATTACTTCCACCAGTTAACACGGCACTTTCCAAGCCCGAACTTAAAAAAACGCTTTTTAATTTTACCTCGTCTAAGACTTGCCACAATTGAACATCGTTAAACTCCTCAAATGGATCCAAATTTCGACGAAGAGTTCCCGAAAATAAAATGGGATCTTGAGGTATTACAGATATTTTTGTTCTTAGATCGGTAAGCAATACGGATCCCGTTTCAACATCATCAATAAATATTTTACCTTCAACTATGGCCAGGCGAAATATTGCTCCGATAAGTGATGATTTACCGGCACCGGTTCGACCCACAATTCCAATTTTTTCACCAGCTTTTATTAAACAATTTAAATTGATCAGTGTTGCATCACCGTCATTAAAATATCGATATGTAACATTTATAAATTCTATTTTGCCGTGAATAGGCCAATTATTAAAAATTTCTTTTGGTACTTCTGGTTGCTTCTCTGCTGGCAAACTAGCATATTCCAATATCCGCTCTACTGACATCATTAAATTGCATATGGCAACAAATTGCTTAGCGGAAATGTACAGTACCTGCTGAATATTTATTGACTGTGTTATAACCAATCCGATTTTGTGACCCTCTAAATATGCCGGGTCCAACATTAAAATTATCAAAATAATTGCAGAAATTGACATGAATGCCATTAAGTCGAGAGCGAATACAAAAGCAGCATTCGTATAAGTATACATAAAAAATGCACCGCTATGGATATCTTGATGTGAATCGAATTCGCGGATTAATATATTTTCAGCCTTGAAAGCACGTATTGTAGATAATCCAAAAAGACTTGATGTCATGTGTGAGAACACCGGTGATCGTGTAATACCTTCGAGCCGTTTAATATCATTCGATGTTTTTAAAGTGATTCGAGTAATATACATAAACGTAATCAGCATTATTGTTGGAGGTATTGCAAGTATTGGATAAGAAATTGCAATTAGTATGTACACTAGAGATATCTCAAGAGTGGATTGAGCAAAATCAAATAAAGATCTCGGCAATATTTCATCAATATTACCCATGTCCTTTGAAAAGCGATTTAATATTCGCCCGGACGGGTTTGTATCAAAAAATCGAAGTGGCGATGATATAACACCGTTAAACATATGATCATGCAGACCGCGAGATATATTAGTCATAGTGCTTGAAGCTACCGACGAACGCATAAGTAGTATAAGGATAACTCCTAATATCAATGCTGTATACACATATAAATACTCAGTCGGTGACCATAAATTTACTTCGCCCCCCTTAATCTCGGTTGTACGATTTGTCGTGCTTAATAAGGTTCTTAGTTCCTCCCTTGAAACTAAATAGGCCTGCCATAAATCTATTATACTAGCCAAAACTGACGTAATAACATATAGGGCAACAAATAGGAATATTTGAAAAGGGGTTGCATCACACTTTACAAAACTAACTAAAAGTGAACGGTCAATTTTATCTTTTGAGGATTGCTCAACATTCTGCTCCTTCTCTTCAGTTTTCTCAATATTTTCATTGCCTATGAATTGTTGTGATGAGTCAATTGTTTTCTGAACACACTCAGCATCGTTTGTATTGGATGTGTTAGCAATGTTTAAACCGCTTTCAGATAAATCCGTAATAGTTCCTTGGAATTCAATTGTTCCCTATAAAAATGTAAATGTTTACTATTTGCTTCATATTACTTCAATAACAACTTACATTTTTCAATGAGATTATCCAATCGGCCTGTGAAAGGAAATGTACTTGATGTGTTACTAGAACTCTAGTAGTTTTCATTTCGGCTAAATAACTTTTCGGTCCAATAACAGAATTAAAAAGGGAGTGTCCAACGTGTATATCTACAGCACTCAATGGATCGTCAAATAGGTAAACGTCAACATCTCGATAAATTGCGCGTGCTAAACTAAACGAGTTAATATACCATGATATGGTGTATTCAAACTTTTCCCAACGAAAATACTCACTTAATTCGAGTTTTTTGTCCCCCAGATAATGCTGCTCCTTTATCACCCACGTAGCTGTTATCACCTTGTGGAAACTGTTTAAAATCTGCCAACAATCCACATGCATGAACTGTTCTATTATAACGTGCCTCATCCATTTCTTGGCCAAATAGTATATTCTGGCGTATTGAACCAGAAAATAGCCACGGTTCTTGAGATGAATAAGATAAATTACCATCAATTATTATAGAACCATCAATCAATGGTAATTCTTGTAAAATCGCTTGCAATAATGATGTTTTACCAGAACCTACTGGACCAATGATTCCGATCAACATGCCCCTTTTAAGCTCAATATTAATATTTTTTAATGAAAACGCCGAATTATCAGATTTTGTCACATTCATGATATTCCAGCGTGCCATCCCATTTTTGATTGAAACGACAAACTCGCTTGATAATTTGTGTTTACTTTTGTCAATTGTTTGTATTTCTTCATATTCCAAATACTTTTGTAATCGCTTAATGGCAACCCTCATTTCTGAAACATCGGTGAATGCATGGTAAAAACTTCGAACTAATTGCTTACTTAGTGCAAAGTATAAAGCAAGTAGAGAAAAAATTTTAGAGGCTGTAATCGTATCATTCGTTAGCACTAATGTAACGATAGTGGAGAAGAGAGCAATACGATGACTTGTAATCATCAATCCCAAATAATTTGCCCGCAGCAAAGTCGTTTTTCTAATCGATTGCAATTCCAATCCCCGCACAATTTGAATTAATTTCGCAAAAGGTTTCTCCCACGCGTACATTTTTATTACCTGACACCCTGAAATTATTTCCTCCACTAATCTAATTCGTTCGTCTGTTTTTATGGAAATTTTGTACCTATATCTAGCAGTTAACTTTCCCAGGTATGCTAAATAAATACAAATTCGTTATTTTATTATGTTGAATTAATTTTAATTAGCTGTAAAGTTTTTCAAATAACTTACACTGTGTAGGGACGAAAAGTAGTATACAAATAATTCCTCCAACTGATCCCCAACGGGCTTCAGTCCACAAGAAATATATAATAAATATTGAGATAAACGGTGCAATCCATAGCCCATTCATGGTTGACGGCACAGACTCCAAACGTGTAACATCATTTGAAATTAAATTAATTACTTTGCCTGGATTTGTATCACTTAACGCTGTTCTCGATAACCTTAAAGTTTTTCGATATATTAAACTGCAAACCGCAATACGTACCCGCATACCCAAATGTTGGGCGTTTGCTTCAAATTTATTTCCCGCAACAACCACATACCCTAATGAAAATAATAATCCAACTGCATTTCGAACAGCTGTTGTATATAGCACATCTGATTCAACACTAAATACAGGTTTTGCTTTGTTAGATACAAATGAAGTTGAAAATAAAAATGTTTAAGTTACCGAAAATACAGAAGAAATTTCCCTAAGAAATATGGTGTACCAAGTGCTCTGAATATTTGCACAGATAATTGAAGCAAACTCAATTTAATAAGCTCTGATTTAAAAGCTGCACCAATTGACTTCAACAAAGATAAATCACCAAATTTTGTTTGTTTGTTCCAGCATCTACAATATATGTTGGTATGTAAAAATATGCCATGAACATGCACTCAATACATGACACACTAAACACTATTAAATATTTACCTTCCTAGATTATCTCCCAGCAATGTAGAGGAATCATTTTTATTAGCACTAAATAAATCTGCTGTGCCTAAAGATATCCGAAGGGCCTTTCTAAAAATATCTATAGTCCACCAAAAACTTAATTTTGAAAATAAATTTGCACTTTCACAAGGATTTGGAGGCAATTTGTTTTGATTAGACTCCATAACGGAATGGTTTAATTAAGAAGATTCATTATAAACTTGTACTGATCACAATCACACATTGAATATTAAAAATTTTGAGGGCTTGTCGCTCAATGCATATTAAATCGTTTATTAACCCATTTGACCCCACACCAATAACAAATTATGTACAATTTTGTACTTCAAATATTTTATAACACTCTAAATCCTTTCTCGAAATGTTTTTTTTTTTTAAATATGATAATCACACTCAAAACCATATATAACGGTAAAATACAAATCGAAATTTGACATTAAATACCGCAGTAGTGGCGTCGTAAAGTTAGTGATTTTTCTGTACCCGTATAGGTACAGTGGGATCAAATGGGTTAATACTATAAACCAGTATCAAGTTTTGGAGATAAAAAATAATTTTAAAGCATACTAAACTAATAAAAATTTGTTACTATGTATGCTTATGAAATGTCAAACCGAAGTTACGAGGTAAATACAGAGCTATTAAAATCGTCAGTTTTATAAAGCCATAATGATATTGGTTTCATTTTATACAGATTGTAGCTAGCAAAATTTAAATAATGCTTGTGTACGCGTAAAAGCCTTAACATTTGACTTGTTTCTTATTATTGTATCGAATAGAGCATGGATCAAATCATGGTAGTTAATACGTTATCATTGGCTAGTAGAGTTATTTAATACGAATGGTGTATGACCGAAATAGTTTACATTGTAATTGATAATTTGGTTTACACAGTTGAACATTTTTGAAATATACGAGCATTTTGATTATATAGTCCAAGTTAACATCATATCAAAACGGGACCTTGGAGAATCGCGAGCGTATAAATATTGCAAAAGCTTTTATATGCTACGTGCTGAAGCAAAATAAACCAAAAATGTAAGTTTGTTTACGCTGACTCAAAAGATACAAATTTTTTAATTTTATATTTATTTTCTGCAAGTATACATCTTTAAAATTTCTTTTCTTATTGCTACGATGATTGAAATGCATAAATACTTTCATGATTCTAAAACCGATGACACAATAAAATCTGATTTGGACAACGGAAAACAGAAATACAAAAACGGTGAACCCATCATTTCTTTCTACAGAGTTATGTACGTGATGTCAAGCGGATTACATACGTCACTTCCAGATCGAGAATTTATTTGTATCTTAACTAAAGATATTCATCTATAGGTATAAAAATCGCTACGAAAGGTTAGGACTTATAATACGGTGGATCGACTATAATTAACCGATGCAAATAATTCAAAGATATGTGGGCCGAAGAACGTTACAATCCAGAAGTTGGCTGTCAGGAACCAAATTTAAGAGTTCAATTCGACGTAGATGAAATAACACAGTACCGTGATACTAATACACAAAAGGATGGCTGGAAAACTATAATCAATATTTTGAATCATCTAAAACTTTGGAGAATTCACCACCATCACTTGTTAACGATGCAACTATAAATTCAGAGAAGTCCATGTCAGAATCACCATCATTTCATGTTTCCATTAGTTCAGATAATTATGAGGTTCTATAAAATAATTCGTCCCGTTTGAATAATTCAAAAGATGTAAAACCTACCAGTTACGTGGCAAAATACGTCGTCTATATTGTTTTAATTGTGCTGGGCGAGACGATCCATATTTTAAATGTCCATATGTGGAATTACATAAACTTTGCAAATGATGTGGATTACCAAATATGAAGATGGAAGGATGTACTAGATGTAAACTCCGTTCGGGAAACTTGACACCCGGAGGAAAACTACTTGGGAAGGTTTATCATCCGAAAATGACTCCAGATTATCACATGACTTTATTTGACACGATCATTTTTTTTTTATAAATTTCGATTCTAATTTTTAAAAATGAATGTAGAAGGTTTAAATCCGTCAGAAGTTCTTTACGAGCTAGATATTAGGAAATTTGACCTCACTAAATTTCTAAATGAGCTTCCCATAGAAATTTTATCTAATTTATTACAAGAACAACGTAATAACTTAACTTTGGCCCCAAATATAAAAATAAATGAAAATTCAGCAGCTAGATTGAATGAAGTTGAAAATCAGAGATCAACCGACACTTTCAATATTCTAAAGCACCTTAAAAATAGATTAATAAAGGCAAAAATAGATCCACCTCATAATTCAAAAAATCAAAAAATTTTGAAAGGAATTAGAAACAATAGAAAATCAAAAATTACTAGAGTATTCAGATTCCGCGACTTCGCCTTTAAAAATAAACAAATCAAACGCAAGTGGGGATAACATCTTGGTCTCAAGTGATTATCAAATTAGTACTTCGCCTAAATGTAATATAATTGAAACAAATTCAAGAACTACTCCACTATTTCAAGCCCATATACTCAAGAGGATGCTTCGCGCAACAATTTTCAAATGCCATTTTCTCAACCAAACTTTTTAACTATTCAAAATCATTATTCACCAGATATATTAACGTATACACATTCACAAATTAAAGCAGGTGCCATCCCAAAGATGTATAATTCATATTTTCGAACAAACTACCTACCAGTTTCAGAAAAATCTCAGTTCACGTCCAATCTTTATAAAACAGTACCAGTTTCAAATTCCGATAATAAGAATTATCAACCATCGTTAAATAAGGAAAACATACATTTTCCTGTACATAACCAACCAGAACTTATACCTATAATAAATGAGAGGAGATTTTGTCCAATTCCAATAAGAGAATGGAAACTGAAATTTTCCGGTAAATCTGGTGAAAATGTGAAAGATTTCCTTACTCGTTTAACCCGAATGTCAATTTCTCAAGGAATTTCGCAACAAGAACTCTTAGGAAAGAAAAGGACAATAATTAAATTAAAACTAAATTAATATTTAAGTGTTCTCAACAAAATACCGTTAATATTAAATCTCTCCAACATTCAAATTGGTACACAACCTGAATAATTAAATTTTAAATGCGTTCATTTTGAATTTTGTGTAACCACCGCAATAATTCAAATCTACAACAATTTGTTTTCGTTTGTTTCTGGATATGAATTAACTTTTAATGTGCGTTCATTGATTTATTTGAAAACAAAATCTTGTTGGGTCATGAATTTTTAGTGTCGTTTTGATTTTATTGTGAATAAGGTGTCAATTTTTATGTTTTGTGAATTTATTATTATATTCGAGTATTTTAAAGTAGTTTATGGTGAGTTTGAAAGTTTTTAGTAACGTTGTTTACTTTTAGTGGTCTATTGAAATAAATAAAAAGTTTAAACATTGTTGTTATTTCAGGTTCTAATTATTGCGATGTCAATACGCATTATTATCTGCACAATGTTATGCAACCAAATTCTGCTAAACTCTTGGTAAGTGCGTACATTTTTTATTTTTCGTATTTGAGCCACGTTCATGAAAAAACGTTTTTGGATTTTATTTTAATTATAGATATTTTTTAATTTAGAGATTCAAATACAAACTAGACTTTTTGCAGTTACCTAGTTTGTCAAAAAAATCACATATATTCGGAGTTGTAAATTTTCGTATGCCCTCTAAATAAACTCGGTCATTTTGATTGTTTACATGTTGCTCAATGTGGAATGGAGCGTTAACATAGAAGACGAAGCAATTCCTTTGTTCTATCCGGTCTATTTTTCTCTGTTCTGGAGTAAGATCGTGTCGTCAAGCTAATTTTTTAGAATGTGTTGCATCCTTCCATATGTTAAGCTCAGCAGCCACTTTTTTACCAGAGATTTTAATGCAGCCAGTATCGTTATAACGAGGAATGGTGCGCGATTTGGTGGTGAGGAATTTATTATTTTCGGTTTAACTTAGGCGCAAATGCTTCAACACACTAATAAACAATATAATGAACTGACATTAGTGTAATTTTGAGCATTATGTCATGGTTGCTTTGATAGATATATTGGTGTTAAGTTTGTTGCAATTTTTTTTTCAGCCCTGCGGTGGCATGTTCTACCATCACTTTCGATTCGTTTTCGATTGTGTTTTGTCTCTTGAAACAAGAACAAAATTGTACGCTATTTTCTTCTTTCATTACAATTCTTCTATTGTGATCTCAGCCTTCTGTATACATTTCCTTTTCTTCACATCGACAAAATATCTCAAACAAAATTTTTTGTTATAAAGAGTGATGAATGAAAGTAGATATAGAATGTTGTTTTATTTAAGCAAGCTGAGATAAAGAATAATTGAAAAAACGAAATATAGTACAATTTTGTTCTTGTTTCAAGAGACAAAACACTATCGAAAACGAATCGAAAGTGATGGTAGAACATGTCACCCCTGTTGTCCTTACGTACTCCATTTCGTCAAGGATAGACACTAGGAACACTCTGAAAATGAATACGGAAGCCTTGATTTTTCGGAATAAATTTCATAAAATAAAAAACAATTAAAACTATTCATCCAAATATGGAAATGGATATCAATGTTTTATTTTTTGCAACATTTGATTTTAAAAATTTCAAACAAATTTGTATACATTGATCAAAAATACTTTGGTATTGTGCTCCTATAACATTGATTTAGGTTATGAAATATTCATATTACGAAAAGCTACAAGAAATTTTAGAAGGTTTTTAGCTCTTAAAAATTTCCTTATAGTTTATGGCTTTAGATTACTCGAATAATTCTGATTTTTTTTGTTTCAAGAAGTTCTATCCAATTTTTGTGTGAGATTTTGCAGAATCTTTAAATTTCTAAATAATTTCTAGCGCATAGATTAAATCATATAATATAGGTTCTATTTTTCAATATGGCTTTAAGCCTCTTAAATAGAATGTAGATTCCTAATTGCACAATTTTGAATGGAACGTGAAAGTTTCACAACATTTCTAAACCTTTTCCAATTTTTATTTGAAAAGCATCAACATTATTCAGAGTATATGTACAGTAAAATAGTATTAGGAAATCACAAAAAATTATTATAATATTTGTTCTGGTATGGAACGCATTTATTAAAGTGCTGATTCTGTTGTAAATTAAAATCAAGCAATGGGTATTCCTGTTGAATATTTAAATGGTTTAAATCCAAGCGGTTTACCACCATATGAATTACGGCTAAAAATAGGAGTACTAATTATGCTAATGAGAAATACTAATCCCTCGTTAAGTAAATGTATAATAGGAAGCGTTTAGTTGTAAAAGCATTAAACCACAGATTTATTGAATCAGAAATTATAACCGGCACGCGTCTCCGCAATCGAGTATTTATACCATGAAGCCTTGAAATTCTTGCCTGTTTTTCTTACGTAACGGATTTTTCTTGATTTTTAACTAGACATTCAACGGATTTTCACTAGAATTTGCAAAACCAGAAAATCAAGTAGGAAATTACCGGATTTTGTAATGAGCGTGTAGCGTTGGAAAGAAGTCTTTCTCAAAATTGTTACGCAAATATTGGCATCTTTTGATGTTATTTTCTAATGGCTTAAAACATTTTTGCAGAAATGATTTGATTTTTTATTTGGCATCTAATTCGAAAGAATTCGAACTTCAGATAGGGAATTTACAAACAGGTAAGGTTAACCAATTAATCGAAACTTTCCATTTAATCGATCTGGTAATAACCGATCTTTACCGAGAATAAAATGTATTTTGAATTATTTATTAAATTTGGTGAAAAAATAATTTCTCAAACGAATTAGAATCAATGGCAAAATGTCAGTTATTGTAATCCATTCACATTATTTCACCTTCTCGGGTAACCTCTGGTGCCGATTATTTATCTCTGGTTTTTATATAGCGACGATTTTCGAGAACTCAATTTATAAAGACGAAATTATAAGGAAACACAATTATGTATTTAAGCGTTACGAGAGCTGGAAATATCTTGCATAATCACGTTTTGTCGCAATTTTGAAAAAAATCTGTAAGGTCGTTTAATACTTATGTACATAATAATAAACATACCATCAGACGTCCAATTTTCGGATTAACATTTTTTTGCAATACAGTTTAATTTACCTACATCGTAACTGTTTTAATAGGGATTATTCGAAATGTTGCTGACTTACAGCTACATCGATATTTTCGATATTTTATGTGATTCCTCGAGATTTATAACCTTATTCGAGATTTGTTTAGGGTGTTATATATTATGAGATATTAAGCGAAATTTACTCTAGAATTGTAATTTTGCGATTATTCTAGCTTAATCGAGTTTGTTCGATTTATGTCGAGATTTTTGATATTTTATAGGAGCTATAGAAAGATTTTAGCTTATTTTAGCTCTTCTTAGCTTTCTGTTTTGTGATATTACAGAGATGAGATTATAAAGTCAGAGTTTTTGATTTGTCCAGATTTCGAAATTGTTATTGTTAAATAGCGTTGAGTGGCGTTTGACAGCAAAATTATAACCGTTATATTATTCAATATTTTCGAGAATATTCAAAGTTTTGCAAAATCTGCTTGATATTTTTCTGATTAATCTAAATTCTTAGTGATTTCTCGTTTTTCAAGATTATTATAAAATTCCTAATTTGTGAATATCTGAGATAGAATTTTCTAGAAATGTAAGACGATTCAATCATTTCGAGATTATGCGATCATTTCGAAATTGTTCGGGTTTCTCAATATTCTTCGAAATCTGTAAGGGTGTGCACTGCGCCATGTAAATGTGACCATGTGCTATAGACTAATTAGTTTGGAGGATGTTGAGTTACATAGATCACATTTTTGGGGAAATATTTCAAATTGTCCAGGGTTGCTTGTTATCGAAATTATTTTTGAAGATTTGTGAGATTTTGAGATTAGACGTTTTTTCGAAATGGTTGCAGATTTTTCAAATTATTCGGGAAATTTTGTTTTTACTGTTCCCAAAAGAAATTATTAAAAAATTTAAAAAATTGTTTTTGACCATTTGAGGTCGTTAATCAATAGACTCAAATAAAGCTTATATATATCTGTGCTCTAAACGTTGCTGCCTTGTAGGCTTTGGTCGAGGTGACCCAAGCAATATCATTTCCTATGTATATTATATTTTCACTTGCGCATGCTCAATTAAAATCCCTTTTTCTGCATTTAACTAGCGACTACATACCAGTTTTGATTGTGACGAGATAGTTAATGAATGAAAATTAAACGAAAACTTAAGTTGCTTAAATATTGGTAGTTGTGTTAGAACTTTGTAGGACACGTAAAGAAAGAGATACAAAGAAGGGTTATGTTTCACAGAAAATGTTGATGATGAAATTGAACAATTATTTTTGCTTTGCGCGTTTATTTTACATTAAAAAAATTGGAGTTTTTTGTGCATGCAGTGAATGCGTCCAACCCGCTTCTGATTGGAGTATATAATTAAATTGCATAAAATGACAGATACACCTTTTTCTTGTATACCAAGATAATTTCTTTCATCACCTATTGAGTCTAAGAGGCTCACCGCATGCTTTGATGTTTGTTTTTTGAAAATGGGCAAGTTAGACTCTATAATAGGTACAAGTAAACAATTGTTAGAAGGTGATTCTAGATCTTAAATAATAATTATTAGAATACATTAAGCTCAATTTTCATAAAAAATATTTTTCAGTTAATTTTTAGCTAATAAAATTAAAAGAGTCTGCAAGACTCAACCCATGCTGATTACGGTTAATATATTTATTTCCGATGTTGTGTTATACTTCCGCTATGATGAGATGAGATGTTTTTGCAGCTTGCGATTGATGAAAATTGCAAACATGTACAAATGATGCTATTATTAAGATTTAAGTGGTTATCTTGTATCCGCTTCCGTTTGAGAGCTATGATGCTTTAAAGTAAACAAAAATTTTTTTTTTTTTATAAAATTGAGTTTTTCTCAAAAACAACCGTTATAATTTTTCTTTGGTTTTATTTAATTTTAACTCGCCATCAACTCCCCTACAATTCCCTAATACCAAGTTTGGGTCGAGGAGTTATAGGAGGTGCTCAAAATGTACTCTTTGTTATTGAATACAGGGTAATATTTGTTTAAGTATGCCTTTGGTTATTTCAATTCTTGGTAATTCTTCCCTTATCTGTTGTGCTGCTGTGTGTATTCGTTGTATAAGTTCTTCTTTTGTTTCAATTCATCTTTAATTTTATTTATCTAGGGTTTATACCGAAATCTGCATTATTGACTGTTTTCTTTAGGCTAACAACTTTCGAATAACTTTAACCCTTCTGTTCATTTAAAGGTTTCTGAATTTTAAAAGCGATTTTTTGATATAAATTTTCTGTGCATCATTATGAAATTTAATGAATTACTTAACCAACAATTTGTCCTAGATTTGATCATAAAAAAAAAATCGATACCTATGAAATAAAAAAACAAAACAAAAAAACTATTTCTATACGCCTTTAACACGATAAGGACTGCCTAGACCTTAACGTTGCTCATATACGAATTTTTTGCTTTTTTGAAAAAAAAAAATATTTCGTGCTCTATAGAATACAGTATTATTTTGTGGATGTATAGTTTTTGTGTTTTCCTAATTGAATTTGAAAAATTTTTGCAAATGTTTGAACTGTTGACCAGCAGCTCTTCCCATAAAGAGTGTAGCGATTATTATTGCAAATGCATTTTATGTACAGGTAAAGAATCAGAACAACACAGAGGATCCAACCAAAAAGAAAGAATGTTCCTCGAGCTCACATATAAATATTTAGTGGCCGAAAGGTTGTTGCTGACAATTTTTTTGTCAAATTAGGCGGCGTTTTAAAACTTCAGTTCACAGGAATGGTTTTTGTTGGAACTTCACAGTAGAATAGAAAATAAACTCCAAAAGAGCTACAAGCAGATCGCAACCCTCCAATCCACCCAACATTTTAGTTTTACGTGCAGCATTGCTTGAGTAACGTACTTATGTAATAGTAAAAACATGCCATGAACAGAAGGGTTAATAGTATAACTTATATAAGACCATTTCGGTGGCAAAGTTTCATTATTGCTTTGACTAGATCCTTGTCCGGTTTAGGCTGCACCGAAATGGTCACCAAATTAAAAATTAACGTTAGGGGATATTTCTTCTGACCATTAAATTTTTTTTATCATTTATTTTTAGATACTCGCTTGATTTATTTATGAGACAGCCCGTTAGTGGAAATAGTTGTAGCAAGTTTCTTTAATATTACTCGTAATCTTTCAAGTTGGGCTTTATAATGGTTTGCTAAAATAAATGTACCCACCCGACTCATTGGCCTCCAATCGTTCTTTAGTTAAATTTAAAGGCACTGTTGATTTGTCACTAGACCCATAACCTCATCTATCAACCATGAAAAATTATTTTTAAATGTAAACACCGCATCAGGAAAATTCCATGCGAATTACAATTGTTAAATTTTTATTCAGCTTTGTTTTACATTTTTTATTAAATTTTTCAAACAATCAGATTCACCGTGGCCAGTGGCTTCAATCATACTCTTAAAAATGCCATCACTTTTTTGCAGTAGCACATGGGGCGCATCAAATTCTACAATTTTACCGCGTTGCATTACCAGCACACGATCCGAATCGATAATAGTAACAAGCCGATGGGCTACCGTTAAAACCGTACAGTTGGAAAATTTTTCACGAATTGTTCGTTGTATTAAGACATCTGTTTCCGGATCAACATTGGCGGTAGCCTCATCCAATATCAAAATTTTATTATTCCTCAACAGAGCTCGCGCAAGACAAAGTAATTGCCTTTGTCCCACACTAAAATTACTTCCACCAGTTAACACGGCACTTTCCAAGCCTGAACATGATGAAAAAACGTATTTTAATTTTACCTCGTCTAAGACTTGCCACAATTGAACATCGTTAAACTCTTCAAATGGATCCAAATTTCGACGAAGAGTTCCCGAAAATAAAATCGGATCCTGCGGTATTACAGATATTTTTGTTCTTAGATCGGTAAGCAATACAGATCCCGTTTCAACATCATCAATAAATATTTTACCTTCAACTATGGCCAGGCGAAATATTGCTCCCATAAGTGATGATTTACCGGCACCGGTTCGACCCACAATTCCAATTTTTTCACCAGCTTTCATTAAACAATTTAAATTGCTCAATGTTGCATCACCATCATTAAAATATCGATATGTAACATTTATAAATTCTATTTTGCCGTGAATAGGCCAATTATTACATATTTCTTTTGGTATTTCTGGTTGCTTCTCTGCTGGCAGACTAGCATATTCCAATACCCGCTCTACTGACATCATTAAATTGCACATGAAAACAAAATGCTTAGCGGAAACGTAAAATATCTCCTGAATCATTATTAACTGTGTTATGACCAATCCGATTTTGTGACCCTCCAAATATGCCGGGTCCAAGAGTAAAATTATGATAATAATTGCCAGAATGGTACTGAATGCCATTAAGTCGAGAGTGAATACAAAAGCAGCATTCGTGTAAGTATACATAAAAAATGCACCGCTATGGATATCTTGATGTGAATCAAATTCGCGGATTAATATATTTTCGGCCTTGAAAGCACGTATTGTAGATAATCCAAAAAGACTTGATGTCATGTGTGGGAACACCGGTGATCGTGTAATACCTTCGAGCCGTTTAATATCATTCGCTGTTTTTACAGTAATTCGAGTGACATACACAAATACAATCAGCATTATTGTTGGAGGTATTGCGAGTATTGGATAAGTAATTGCAATTAGTATGAACACTAGAGGTATCTCAAAACTGGTTTGAGCAAAGTCAAACAAAGATCTCGGCAACATTTCATCAATATTACCCATGTCCTTTGAAAAGCGATTTAATATTCGCCCTGACGGGTTTGTATCGAAAAATCGAAGTGGCGATGATATAACACCGTTAAACATATGATCATGCAGACCGCGAGATATATTAGCCATAGTGCTTCATGCTACCATCGAACGCATAAGAAGTATAAGGATAACTCCTAATATCAATGCTGTATACACATATAAGTACTCAGTCGGTGACCATAAATTTACTTCGTCACCCTTAATCTCGGTTGTATGATTTGTCGTGCTTAATAAGGTTCTTAGTTCCTCCCTTGAAACTAAATAGGCCTGCCATAAATCTATCATACTTGCCAAAACTGCTGCACTAACAAATAAGGCAACAAATAGAAATATTTGAAAAGGGGTTGCACCATACTTTACAAAATTAAGTAAAAGTGAACCGTCAATTTTATCTTTTGAGGATTGCTCAACATTCTGCTCCGTCTCTTCAGTTTTCTCAACAATTTCATTACCTATCGATTGTTGTGATGAGTCAATTGTTCTAAGAATACACTCAGCATCATTTGTATTGGATGTGTTAGCAATGTTTAAACCACTTTCAGATAAATCCGAAATTGTTCCTTGGAATTCAATTGTTCCCTATAAAAATGAAAATGTTTACTATTCTCTTCATATTACTTCGATAAAAACTTACATTTTTTAATGAGATTATCCAATCGGCATGTGAAGGAAAATGTACTTGATGTGTTACTAGAACTCTAGTAGTTTTCATTCCGGCTAAATAACTTTTCGGTCCAATAACAGAATTAAAAAGGGAGTGTCCAACGTGTACATCTACAGCACTCAATGGATCGTCAAATAGGTAAATGTCAACATCTCGATAAATTGCGCGTGCTAAACTAAATGAGTTAATATACCATGATATGTTGTATTAGAACTTTTCTAAAGAAAATGCTCACTTAATTCGAGTCTTTTGTCCCCCAGATAAGGCTGCCCCCTTATCACCCACGTAGCTGTTATCACCTTGTGGAAATCGTTTAAAATCTGCCAACAATCCACACGCATTAACTGTTCTATCATAACGTGCCTCATCCATTTTTTGGCCAAATAGTATATTCTGGCGTATTGAACCAGAAAATAGCCACGCTTCTTGAGATGAATAAGATATATTACCATCAATTATTATAGAACCATCAATAAATGGTAATTCTTGTAAAATCGCTTGCAATAATGATGTTTTACCAGAACCTACTGGACCAATGATTCCGATCAACATGCCCCGTTTAAGCTCAATATTAATATTTTTTAATGAAAATGCCGAATTATCAGATTTTGTCCCATTCATGATATTCCAGGGTGCCATCCCGTTTTTGATTGAAACGACAAATTCGCTTGGTAATTTGTGTTTACTTTTATCAATTGGATGTATTTCTTCATATTCCAAATACTTTTGTAATCGCTTAATGGCAACCCTCGTTTCTGAAACACTAGTGAACGCATGGTAAAAATTTCGAATTATTTGCTTACTTAGTGCAAAGTATAAAGCAAGTACAGAAAAAACTTTAGAAGCTGTAATCGTATCATTCGTTAGCACTAATGTAACGATAGTGGAGAATGTAGCAATACGATGACTTGTAATTATCAATCCCAAAAAATTTGCCCGCAACAAAGTCGATTTTCTAATCGATTGCAATTCCAATCCCCGCACAATTTGAATTAATTTCGCAAAAGGTTTTTCCCACGCGTACATTTTTATTACCTGACACCCTGAAATTATTTCCTCCATTAATCTAATTCGTTCGTCTGTTTTTATGGAAATTTTGTACCTATATTTAGCAGTTAACTTTCCAAAGTATGCTAAATAAATACAAAAACGTTATGTTATTATGCTGAATTAATTTATGGTAGCTGTATAGTTTTTCAGATAACTTACACTGTGTAGGGACGAAAAGTAGTATACAAATAATTCCTCCAACTGATCCCCAACGGGCTTCAGTCCACAAGAAATATATAATAAATATTGAAATAAACGGTGAAATCCATAGTCCATTCATGGTTGACGGCACAGACTCCAAACGTGTAACATCATTTGAAATTAAATTAATTACTTTGCCTGGATTTGTGTCACTTAACACTGTTCTCGATAACCTTAAAGTTTTTCGATATATTAAACTGCAAACCGCAATACGTACACGCATACCCAAATGTTGGGCGGTTGCTTCAAATTTATTTCCCGCAACAACCACATACCCTAATGAGAATATTCATCCAACTGCATTTCGAACAGCTGTTGTATATGGCATATCTGATTCAACACTAAATACAGGTTTTACTTTGTTAGATGTAAATTAAGTTGAAAATAAAAATGTTTAAGTTACCGAAAATACAGAAGAAATTGCCCTAAGAAATATGGCTGACCAAGTGATTTGAACATTTGCACAGATAATTGAAGCAAATTTAGTTGAATAAACTCTGATTTAAAAGCTGCGCCAATTGACTTCAACAAAGATAAATCACCAATTTTTGTTTGTTTGTTCCAGCATCTATAATATATGTCGATATGTACAAATATGCCATGAACATGCACTCAAAACTACTTGTTTTCAATTAAATATTTACCTTACTAGATTATCTCCCAGCAATGTAGACGAATCATTTTGATTAGCACTAAATAAATCTGCTGTGCCTAAAGATATTCGAAGGGCCTTTCTAAAAATATCTATAGTCCACCAAAAACTTAATTTTGAAAATAAATTTGCACTTTCACAAGGATTTGGAGGCAATTTCTTTTGATTATACTCCATAACGGAATGATACTAATAAATATTATAAATATTTCTACTTGGGGGATCAACCGGGATCGAAGTCGTGGTTCTCAAGCCGTGGAGCAAAGTCGTAGATTTAAATTGTGATGATTTAAACTATAATAATTGTGGTGTTGTGTTCGCCATTGAACTTATTTTTTTTTGTGTGTATGCTTTTGTAGGTGAGTCGACAGGAAGAGTCCAAAAGCAATAGTGTACGAAAAGGCGGTTAGTGCATTATCAGCAGTACCGTACAATAAAGCGAAAAACCTAGAAGTGTAAAAACAGGACATAATTTTGAATAGTGCGTCGTAATATTCGAGAACAGTCGTGTTTTTTGGCGTGTATAAGTGGCGTCATAACTGTTTTTTATGGGCACAAACAAAGCTAAACAATATAGAATATTCTAGAATATAACGTGATTCAAAGTGGCGTCATAACGGTGTGCAACAACATTATTTCTACTTGGGTGTAAAACAGTGTAAAATAAAGACAGATAACCACCGCGTGTTTTGGAGTGGCGGCATACCAGTAGTGTGTTCCTGTGTGTGAAATATTACAGTGTTGCAATGGGAAATAATATTGCAGCGATCGAAATTCGAGTTGGCAGCGAGATATATAACGGTTCATTGATTGCGGTATATTATTAAAATTAAATATTTCTACAATAAATAAATTCGGTGTATGTGCATCGTTATAACGTAGACACTAGTTTGCAAATTCTATTAATAATTGCTAACAGTTTTTTTTTCTTCTCTTCGAATGGCTGTAAGATGAAAGAATATTCATAAATAAATATTTTTACTTACGTACGCACAAGGCTAAGCCAAAAGTGGAGGCGAAATCAAATATTCCGGTTTGGAAAATACAGAGCACGAGAATAATGCAGAGGGGTGAGATCGGAATCAATTTATTCTAAAAATAAATTCAGCGTGAAAGAATTTACAAGAATATAAAGGCAAAGAAAAATTTCTGAATAAAAAATGCCAGAAACAATTACACTTACACCAGTTTCTCCCATTCCAAAAGATAGGGAAGTGAATCAGAACGTGCAGGGAACTGCGCAGGGTGGCGAGCAAATGCAAGAAGCATCTGATGAAGTGATGCAACGTATATTTGGGAGTCTCTCAAAGTTATTAGGCCAGGGGATGGCCAATCTCAATTCAAATATAAAATCCACAGTTGGAGGGATGCCGAAGGTGGTCGGAACTGCGTTATTCAAGAAGAAGCTGGAGTTAAAGCAAAAGGAAATTGAGCTCTTGAAACGGGAAATGGAATTAACAACAACACCATTACTGTCCCCCGTACTGATAGAAGCTCCGTCGAACTCAAGGACAATAGAAGAAAGCCGATACATATTCTCGTTTTAAGACATCGAAGGGTCAATGACAAATTTTCCGGAACAGAGGGATACTTACTTGAAAAGTGGATACAGGACAGGGAGGACGCAGCAAAATCGTACAAGTGGTTGGATATACAGATGACAACATATGCAAAGAGGCTATTGGACGGCGACGTGAAGAAGGCATTACGTATTGTACCACAGCGCATATATCAACATGGGGAAACCTCAAAACATTCTTGGTTAAAGAGTTCAAACCAACTCATACGAGTTCAACAATTCATAAGCAAATGGCAGCACGAACGAAAAAAATGGAGGAAAGCTGTATGAGCTACCTCATATCAGTGATGGAACTGGGGAAGACATGAACATACATGACTAGGGAATAAATCCGTACTGTATGGTGCATTTAAAAAAAACATCATTTGCTACGAAAAAATAAAGAGGAAAACCCCAACAAGGACAGTGTTGCCGAGTGTGCAGAATATGCCAATGGGTAAAACAACAGCAGGTCGGAGAACCGAGGACAAAAAGATGAAGTGTTACATCTGTGGTGAGGTGGGACACTTGGCGAGTGTCTGCCCTCACAAAGGAAAAGGAAACAGGTGTTTTACATGAGAGTTTACAAAAGATGGTGGAACGCCAGCTACCAAGTGAAGCGAGGGAAAAGAAAAAAATCTGGTTGAGGGAGTGGAGCTTCAATTTTATTTCAAATAAAGAAAAAAATAGATATTGGAGGCCTAGAAGTTAACCAAGAAGTAACAACATTCAACGGTTTGGGGGCAGGAGAATTGAAGATAGGGGGCTCAGTTGAAGTAATGATGGAATTGGATAAAGATTCACTCTTGACAATACTTCACGTGGTGGAGGGTGGATTGCTGCCGGCGGACGTCGTCTTCGGTCAGGAGCTACTAAAACGAACAATAACCATTTTAACTCCGAATAAACGGCAATAACTGAGGTAGTCGAGAAGTCCCCAATTAATCTATACCGCACATTAAGCAGCCAACACAAGAGGTAGTCGGCTTGATGGAAAATTACGACCCGAGAAAGGAGGCAGTAAGTGACGTAATCAAAATGGAAATCATCCTCGCAAACAACAATCCGGTATACTCTAGGCCAAAAAGACTACCACCGTTGGAGTTGGAGATATTAAGGGAACAAGTTGAAGGGTGGCTGAGGGAAGATATAATACGAGTCAGCATTTCGGAGTATGCAAGCCCAGTCGTACTATCAAACAAGAAGGATCGTTATCCTCTACCATTGATCGACAATCAGCTAGACGGTTACAAGGAGCCAGGTATTTCAGCACCCTAGACCTGTGCAATAGATTCTTTCATGTACCGATAGCAGCCGATTCAACCAAATGCACTTCGTTTGTCGCGCCGTTTGGACAATATGAGTTTTTGAGAGCACCCTTTGGACTGTGTTATTCTCCAGTAACGTTTCAGAGGTTCGTCAACAATATTTTTCGTGAGCTATGCAATAAGAAAATTGTCCGTATGTACATGGACAATATTATTATCCCGTCTACAACAGAGGAGGAACTGGTGATAAGGCTACAAAGAGTACTAAGTAGTAGTGGCACAGTAAAACGGATTGCAAATCAATTGTAAGAAAGCAAAAATAATTGTGGAAAAGGTGGAATACCTTGGATACGAGATCGACAGCGATACCATACGACCCAGCAGAGATAAACAAACTGCCATTTTGAAATTCCCGGAGCCAAATAATATTCGCCAATGTCAACGATTCCTAGGTCTGACTGGATACTTCTGAAGGTTCGTCGAAGGCTACGCAATCATAGCCAAGCCATTTTCAGATCTACTAAAAAAGGATATGCCGTTCCGATTTGGTCCATTAGAAAAGCAAGCAGTGAAAAAGTTAAAAGAGGTCCTGACTACAAGTCCAGTTCTACAAATATATTCCACGGTGGCAAGAACAGAGCTACAAACAGATGCCAGCAATCATGGTATGGGAGCAATATTGGTTCAAAAAAACAGGGAAGACAAACAATTACATCAAGTTTTCTACTTTAGTCGCAAAACTACAAAATGCGAGATGAATTATTGCAGCTATGGTATTGAAGTGTTGGCAATAGTAAGCACACTAAAAAAATTCAGAGCTTACTTACTGTGGTTAAATATTCTGGAGGTGTCACTATAAACCGAAAGAAGTTAATTTAAACACAATTATATTTGAAAGTTGAAACGTGTTGCATTTCAAACAACTGTGTAGATAAACAATAAAAATATGCGTGGATCACTACAATTTTTTATGGACAATATGACGAAAAATATAACGTCGGTTATCAAAAACTGTATCAACTGCATCATGGTCGATCGAAAGGAGGGAAAGCAAGACAGACTTTTAAGCCCAATACCGAAGAGAGAGAAGCCATTTGCTACTTGCCATGTGGACCATTTGGGACATTAACCATCAACAGGAAAGCGATATCAGTACATTTTTTGTTTTAGAGATGCCTTTACAAAAGTTATGTGGGTTATACCCAACCAAAGGTACAACAGCCAAAGAGGTGATACTGAAACTAGAGATTCAGAAGGCGATATTCGGCAATTCAAAATATATCATATCGGATCGACCAACAGCGTTCGCGTTAACGGAATTTCTCGAATATTGCCGAGAGGAGCACATCATACATCATGGGATAACGACGGGAATGCCCAGTGGGAATGGACAAGTCGAAAGTTAGAATATAATCTTAACTCCCGATCTAGCGAATTTGGCGGGGGAAGCACCAGACAAGTGGTATAAACATGTGGATCAACCGATCACCGTTTGAGTTACTGTTTGGAACCGTGATGAATTCGGCCGAGGACTGGAGAATAAAAGAAACTATCGAAACCGAAATCGCTAATTCATTTGACCATGTACGAGACGAAATGAGGGAAGATGCACGACGAGCAATAGAAACCATCCAGAGATAGTACAAAATGGGATTTGATCGCAAACGGAAGGTGGCAATGAAATATAAGGTGGGAGACTGGTAGTTATTAAAAGAACTCAGTTACAATGATCGTTATTGTGGGAGAAAAGCCGAGAAGGACCAAACCGAACTAGTTCAAGTGCCAAGTACGTGAAAATGTATTTCAATGGAATGACAGACGATTCAATAATTTTTTAAATTTTTAAATTTGTCTCCTGAAAAAAAAATCGATATTGGTGCTTGCTTCTTTTTAAAACTGTAAAGTATAAGCGATTGTTGCCATTGCTTAAAAATGCTTATTTATATTTCGAAAAGCTCATTTTTACTTCCACATACGTTAAAACCCTGGAAACAAGTGTACTTTGATTTTTAAACGTTTATATTGTATTATACTATGGAATTCATCTGGAATTACATAACTATATTTGGCAAAATATTGTATTTATATAAAAATCCGCGCATGATCTACTTACTCATGATCAATATATGAGCCGTTTATTTTGAAAGTGGAATAAGTCAGAATTTTAAAAAATTGACTTAACGTTATACAACATGTTAAGTATAGTAAACTTTCATATTTTGTTATATTCTTGCGCTTAACTGTAAAATAATTCCTAGAAATAGTGGTTAAGGAATGAATACTAAACGCTATCAATATGTTTATTATGAAAGCGGAATAAGTCACATTACATGCTTGTTCATTCGTTTAATGTCATAACAACTAATAGTGTGATAAGTATATTATAAATCTTAAGGCATTGCAAGCAAAAAAATATAACAACAATTTACATTTAAGATTTATAAGATTTTAGATTTACTGTATAAGAGATTCTCCTTATAAAATGTACTACAAAACATCCTTAACTAGTGATGCAGAGTTTTATATTTTGAATCGCGATTTTTCTCGTACGAGTAAAAATGATTCACCGATTTCTCTTCAACTACATGGTAAAATATTAACTAGTCACTTGAAAAATAGTAAGTAAACGATTTCGAATGTAATAATTGCAAAAAAGTGTTTTCTTGCGCGAACTTTCCAATATTGCGGCGATTTAAATATTTTTTGCAGCTTTTATTAGGAAATGTGCGTTTGCTAAAATAATTATCAATGATATTACATTCGGAATTGTGTATTTACTATCAGGTTGGCCACGTATATTAGCACATGGCGAAGTTATCCGAAAATATGGGCGAGAAATTGCGCACATTTCTGTGATCGGAGAAACAAAAATTTATAAAACCATCAAAATTATAAAAAATTCGAAATTTTGTGAAGTATAGTAAAGTTCGTCACAATTGGATCAGGTTGGCAATGTATATTGACATATAGCCAAGTTTCCGAAAATATAGGCGGGACATTGTGGACATCTCTGTGATCGGAGATACAATAATTTATAAAATCATCAAAATTATTAAAAATACTAAATTCTGTGAAGGAAAGTAAAGTGGTCGCAACTGGATCAGGGTTAGCCTAGTATATTTGCACATGGCCAAGATATCCGAAAATATGGGTGAGACATTGTGGACATCGCTGTGATCGGAGAAACACAATTGTATAAATCCATCAAAATTATTAAAAATTCGAAATTCTGTGAACTATAGTAAAGTTCATCACAGTTATCCGAATATATGGGCAAGACATTGTAGACATTTCTGTGATCGGAGATACAAAGCAAATTTATAAAAAATTCGAAATTTTGTGAAGTATAGTAAAGTTCGTCACAATTGGATCAGGTTGGCCACGTATATTAGCATATGGCCAAGTTTTCCGAAAATATGGGCGAGACAATGTAGACATCTATGTGATCGGAGATACAAAAATTTATAAAACCATCAAAATTTTAAAAATTCTAAATTCTGTGAAGTAGAGTAAAGTTCGTCACAATTGGATCAGGTTGGCCACGTATTTTAGCACATGCCCAAGTTATCCGAAAATATGGGCGAGACATTGTGGATATCTCTGTGATCGGAGATACAAAAATTTATAAAACCATCAAAATTTTAAAAATTCGAAATTCCGTGAAGTATAGTAAAGTTCGTCACAATTGGATCAGGTTGGCCACGTATATCTGCACATGGCCAAGTTATCCGAAAATTTGGGGCGAGACATTGTGAATATCTCTGTGATCGGATATAGAATAATTTATAAAATCATCAAAATTATTCAAAAATTCTAAATTCTTTGAAGTATAGTAAAGTTCGTCACAATTGGATCAGGTTGGCCACGTATATTGGCATATGGCCAAATTATCCGAAAATATAGGCGGGACATTGTGGACATCTCTGTGATCGGAGATACAATAATTTACAAAATCATCAAAATTATTAAAAATTCTAAATTCTGTGAAGTATAGTAAAGTTCGTCACAATTGGATCAGGTTGGCCACGTATATTAGCACATGGCCAGGTTATCCGAAAATATGGGCGAGACATTGTGGACATCTCTGTGATCGGAGAAACAAAAATTTATAAAACCATCAAAATTATAAAAAATTCGAAATTTTGTGAAGTATAGTAAAGTTCATCACAACTGGATCAGGTTGGCCATGTAGATTGGCATATGGTAAGTTATCCGAAAATAAGGGCTATTCGGGGCATCTCCAGGATTGTCGCTATACACTTATTTAATTATTAAAAATCAGTCAACTTTTAAATTATCTGAAATACAGTAAGGTTCTACACAATTGAACGGTTTTGGCCAACAAGATAAACAGATGCTCCAGCTATCTGAAAATGATAAAATAACCTGTTTCCTATGCAGAGTTTGATAGCACGAAAAATCCAAAATTATAAAAAATTTAAATTTTCATATAATCTAAATTCCAATTGGAAAAATAATTAATTTAACAGTGCAATTTTTTATTATTTTTTTAGCATAAACTTTACACTCATAATTTCTTCCTTATTTTACATCAACACCAATTAAAATCGAGCTAAACGAAAAGAACATCAAAAATGTTTACCCTTTTGAAATATAAAATATGTAAAAGAAACAAAATAAAAATAAAAATAAATTTGTCCAGTGGTCATATAATCGCGGAAATAACTGTGGTGCCCGCTCTCATGGTGGAAACACTTCAGTTTTACATGGAACTTTGTCGGTTCAAATGCGGTTTCACTGTATTAGCTACCCTACATAAACCTACCACAAATTAAAATCAATAGTAAATGTAAGAAGTTTGTTTACCTACCACCGTGTATAACATCGGGAAATTTTTTGCAATAACCGCACAATTTACGAATAATATTAGCAAATTATTGAGAATTTATTTCTATCTGCTTTATTTAAGATTATCGTCGGTTAGATAGAAGCATTTCTTAGTATTAAATGCTTCTTTTCACCGAGTTCAACAAACAAATCCCTTCCTACAACTTTTCACTCTCTTATTAATGTTACAAAAGAGAATATTTAATTGCTTTTCCACGAACAAACCGACTAAAAAAAGAATATGACATGTGCATATTCTTAACAACATTTTTAAGATTCTGTAAAGTTGCTAGCAAAAATAGAAAAATAGGTCAAACCAGTATTGGATTGGAATGTATGCACATTCTTTGTCTATTTTCCACGAACTGTTTGTCTTCTATGTTCGATCCCATCCACTTGTATTTATCAAAACAATACAAAAAATAAAATTTACATAATTTATAAATGCATCCGTTGCAAAAAGCTTTAATCGATAATTGAAAACAAAAGCAATAAAATTATTAATTGCATCTTATTACTATTATTACTACGATTATCGTATAATAATAACGTTTGTTTTTATTGTTTTTTATTTTATCTTGCAGCTTAAAGAAATAAATTTCACCGTATTTATCCACTTCATTCGTTTACGGTGATGATTTTATTATTTTGTCTTAATATCGCTACTTTCAACAGTATTTAGCACCATATTGACCTAATTTCATGTTATTATTTTCAATTTTCCAATTTTATTTCCAATTAAAATATTATTGGTTTAGGTATAAAAAAAACAAGTGAAATTAATTTTTTTGTTAATTTTTGCCATTTGGTGTGATGAGGTATTTTAAATGAAATTTGTTCACAAGTTTTTGTTTATTAATTTGTTCGTTATATCGGCCGCACAAAATAAATAAGAAGTGGAAAATTGAAAATAAGAAAATACGAAGACAAATAAAAAAAAAATTAATTAATTTTTATTTTATTTTTTATTAAATGGTTTTATAGAATCTAAAAAGTTTATTTTAAAATGGCTTACTGACATAAATATTTATTCAAACGGAATAATAGAGTTTGATTTTTTCTAAATATTATTATTGTTAGCCTATATAACATAGTTGTAGCATAGACATTTATACTAGATTTCTCATTTCATAGTAACTAAAGGAAAAAAACAAAAACTTCTGATAATTCCAATGTATCGTTGTGTTGTGTATTTTATAAGGCAATAATTTTAGAATGCGTTGCAAATATAATACGTATATGCAATACACCGATAATATTTGAATGGAAAATTTTTGTTTTTATTTTCTGTTTTTAGTCAAATGAGAGATCTATTATGATTGTCTATGGTTGTAGGTTCAAGGCGGTAATTAACATTAAAATGTAGGTATGGTTTAAGTTTTACAGTTTTGCGAAATTACTCGAGTTGGTTGATTGGCTAATAAATGGCGTCTACGCAAATTGTGTTTTCCGGTAAAAACAGTCTGCGGCAAAATTTAACATTTTAGTACAATAGAACCATAGACTAAAGTAATATCACAGATAAGAATAGACAGATGTGGATCTTGTATAGGCCATATTTACATTCTAAATTTCAATACCAAATTCCAATCTAATCCTTTTAGAGCAGGACGTAGGTATATGTTATAAAATACAATTTTGTTTGAAGTTGGTTTATGTTTGCTTTGATATAATCAAAATAGCCATGCCATGTTTGCTTTGATATAATCAAAATAGCCATACGTAAAAAAGATAAAAAGAGACAGAAATGTACGTCCTGCTCTAAAAGATTGTATTGGAATTTGGTATTGAAATTTTGGAATGTACATAAATATAGCCCATATCCACATCTGTCTATTCTTATCTGTGGTAATATTATAGAGACGTCTTAATACGAATAAAAAAATTGTCCCAAAATTGGTATAGCGACCAGGCGGTGTAGTATAGCTTAATCTATTGATTAATTGTGTGTAAGGGCCCGAACCGAGGGCGGCAAATTTCACTTCAAAATATTTTAATTTACAAAAAATTAAAAACTAATTTTTCCGTAATATAAGTCATTCGGGGAAATTATAAGATATATGTTAAATAAATCTAGGCAAATTCTCGACTATGATGTCTGATATATTTTTACAAATGTTTCATTTTCAACATATACATTATACATATAAGGACATCCTTTAAGAAAATCGTTTTCATTTTTCGGTATTAATACATTTAGTTAAACCAAAATTGGACCGATCACATATTGAATAACGCTTTTTTGAATTTTAATACTCTACTCGCCTCCCTCGTAAAATACCGTAACTTATCCCCTCAGGCCAGAGGTAACGTAATTAAAAACGTTTCTAAATTTGTTCGCAAACGTAATTTTTTTATTCAATTAGCTCGAAGATATGCAACCTCTTTCTGATTGTGAAATTGAGGCCGTAGGAAATAAGGCCATAGTAATTATTAATGCGTTATTGCATTTTGAAAGCAAAATACAAATTATTTTTATTAAAGCTATTATGGTCTTATTGCGCTTTGCAAATTCGGTCACTTAGATCTCTAAGCATGGACAACGAGAGCAACAATATTAAAGATTGTAGCCATTACAATACCTATATGACAATCCACTGACATAGTAAGCTTGTAATGCGAGTTTCAATAGTAACTCTTCCATTTTGGCATGAAATACCTTAGTTGTGTAATACATCTAACAACGTTTAATATTGTTACAACTGGGCTCATTCAGGAAGCCATGCAGATGGTTAACGGAATATGAATGGAAATCAGTACAATCCCTCGGGAAATAATTTGATGGCGCGATCAACCGAATTAAAAGTTTTACGGTTATAAATGCTATTAAAGTGTATCGATAGGGGGGCGGCGGCGGGGGGGGGGGGGGGTGTAGGGAAGCACAGAACATTTATGCAGTTTATGCAGAATATTTATGCAGTACACACGGAATAAGGGAAGGTGGGCCAGTTGAACGAACAGGAGAAAATCAATTTATTTGTTCTACTCTAAATGCCAGGTATGCCATAGAATATTCCAAATCTTTTTATGATTCACGAAATAAATCCGAACAGGATAAGTTTATTCTAACATGCTGCACAATTAAACCACCGGAAAGTACTAATAGAAAAATGGTTACATCAACCTTAACTCGAACATTATTAATAGAGCGCTACATTCGACAGATAATCGGAACGATGGGACGGGTTTGCAAATCAGCATTTAATAATATTTTAAATATAACAAGGTACACAGATGCGGGTTATGTAAAAGGTTTTTAAAAAATCGAAACTCGTGGAGGAGATCGCAGTACTACAAAATACAATGACAAAAAATTGGCGGTCAAGTCATTTATAGCGAAATTTAAAGTACTTGAAATACATTATTGCCAAGCGAAAAATGGATGTCATCAGTACTTACCAGACGATTTACATGTTAATAAAATGTATCGTATATATATATGTCGGAGAGTCCTAACGAGTTGCGTGTTAAATCCAATCATTTTTGCGGGATTTTCAATAGGTAATTTTAATCTTGCTTTTAAAGTACCGTCATCAGACATATGTTCAACGTGCCTAATGTATACCGAGCAACTATAAAATCGGCTATCGAACCCAAAGCAAAAAGCGATATAATAGTACAAAAAAGAGTACATACCATGCCAGCTAAGAGCGTTTTTCAATTAGCAAGGGAGGAGGTTAATGGAATGCTAACCATATCGTTCGACTGCCAGAAGAATATGGTACTCAATAAAGTTCCGGACTATATCTGTACAATTAAACTATATTTGTACAATTTTATACAGGTGAAGTTAGACCTAGATTGGAACTAAACCAACAAAAACAAAATAAGCGTACCTATATGTATTAGTGAAAGAACAAATTTTCTGACATTTAGGCGAAAATTTCTTAATTCAAAATATATAGAATTTAAATTTTCGATTCTGGTTAATGGAGATTTAATATTAGAATAAGAATGGAAAGCTCCATTTTCCAGAATATTTCAACAAAATATTCTGGATAAGGAAGATTTAAGCTTAATTTTCCAGAATTTAAATTTTCGTTTCTGGTTAATGGAGATTTAATATTAGAACAAGAATGGAAATCTCAATTTTCCGGATTATTTCAACAAAATATTCTGGATAAGGAAGATATAAGCTTAATTTTCCAGAATTTAAATTTTCGTTTCTGGTTAATGGAGATTTAATATAAGAATAAGAATGGAAAGCTCCATTTTCCAGAATATTTCAACAAAATATTCTGGATAAGGAAGATTTAAGCTTAATTTTCCAGAATTTAAATTTTCGTTTCTGGTTAATGGAGATTTAATATTAGAATAAGATTGGAAATCTCCATTTTCCAGATTATTTCAACAAAATATGCTCTGTAAGAAAGATTTAAGCTTAATTTACTAGAATTTAAATTTTCGTTTCTGGTTAATGGAGATTTAATATTAGAATAAGAATGGAAATCTCCATTTTCCAGAATATTTCAACAAAATATTCTGGATAAGGAAGATTTAAGCTTAATTTTCCAGAATTTAAATTTTCGTTTCTGGTTAATGGAGATTTAATATAATAATAAGAATGGAAAGCTCCATTTTCCAGAATATTTCAACAAAATATTCTGGATAAGGAAGATTTAAGCTTAATTTTCCAGAATTTAAATTTTCGTTTCTGGTTAATGGAGATTTAATATTAGAATAAGAATGGAAATCTCAATTTTCCAGAATATTACAACAAAATATTATGGATAAGGAAGATTTAAGCTTAATTTTCCAGAATTTAATTTTTCGTTTCTGGTTAATGGAGATTTAATTTAGTTTTTTACGTTTATCTTAAAATCGCTGGAGATATGGGTCAAACCTGAGAAGTGGTTATTTGATTTAACTGGATTTGACGGAAAATATACTTTTTGTTTCATCTTCAGGCATCTTTGCAATCAGTTCTAAATTTTTCTCACATTAAAGCAGCTGTATTTCCTTATTTTGTAAGATATTAGGCCAACATTTCTGTTGATGGGTCGTATGCGTTTCATATAGCTCAGTATACTACCGCCATAACCATATCTAATGAATTTCTCAATGCATTCTTCGTTTTTTTAAATGGTAGGTGAACTAGAAACGACCAACCCGTTGATGAGTGGTTTCAAAATGAGTTTCACATAATTTGTTCTCCTCGGTTAGTTGTTTACTTGGCGGAACTTCGTGCACCTCTCCCAGAACTGGCAAAGTAATCGATCTATATTTAATTGTTTGTTAAAATTAACGCTAAATATGGCAGCAATATTACGGTAATTTTGGGTAGTATATTAGCGCATGAAGTTAAATTTTTTTATTTGGTTAATTTCGCGAGACCAGAACTGCTGATGATCGTGCGGTACCGGTTTTGGTATCTTCCACACCACTAAGGGAAATATTTGGGTTTTGCCTAAGTATGGATATTGGGCGGATACAGACCTCAGTAACGGATGATGCCTGACTCTAACAATGCCCAACCCATTCAAAGCTTTTCAGCTGTTGGAAGTAGCGACTGAATTTTATGTTTTTTGGTAATTAGTACGCAAGTATTATGAATAGCAGCGGTAATATGAGGCTGGGTTTCAAGTTCCCTTGAAATATCAGCATAGCTTCAATAAAAATCTATTGAATTGTGGATACCCAGAGGTATTCTAAGGGGCTGTATTACATAAATTTAGGTGTCACAATTGGGTTTAAGATTTATGTTTTTAGAAGTTAATTTTGTTTTTAATTTTAGGAGATAAAATATGATAATCTGCACGCGTGCAGGCAATCACAACAATTAACAATCAGGTTCATGTTGACGAACTTGTTCCAAAACAAGCTTTTGTTTAACTATAAACAAATTCCATTTGCCCTTTTTATCACCCAATTTATTGATCTAGACACGTAAAAATGAATATGCCTAATTCAAATATTTTTACTACCTCTAGCTAATTAATCGAAATATCGATCCACTCTCAAGTTGCATAGTAAAAAACATCCCAATTTCGAAAAATTTAATAAAAATTCATGAATCGCATGATAAATAATTTTTAATGCATCTTTAGCCCAGAGCAAAATACCATTCGTCGATATAAGAGAAACATGTTGTTGCAAACTCGTTCAGTTTTCTCTGGTTTACTTTTTCATCTATAATATGGAGTATACGGGGTACATTATACACCATGGTACACAAACTAAACAAAACTATGATAGAAATATAGCATCGTGCTTAAAGCCAAATGCATTAGTTGATTCTTTGATAACAATAATTTATACTGATAGACGACGAAATACATTTTTAATACCATGCACATAAAAATTAATGATAAAATGGAAAGTGGTGCGACTTCTTCGTGTATTCAGGCTAAAAATGTATCATCAACAAAAATTATACATAACCTGTGCAATTAGTTTCATTTGTGATGCACATTTATCATTGACACTTCGCTTCCATACTTGTATATAATAAATAAATCGCTGGGTGTACCAAGTTATGATTTATATTTATTATTATTATTAATATTATTTATAATTAAAACGGAGAAATGAAAGAGAAAGCTTTTATTTTAAAGTTTAAAAATGAAATAAATATAAATCGTTATGTGCAACGTGCATGCACCATAGCATTTTATAATAAATTGATGTGGATGTATATAACATTTTCATTAAATTCTTAATTGGTTAAGCAAGTTAATTAACAAATGTACATAATAAAATTGTATATGACAATTTCCGGGTGTCGCCATACATAACATAATTAGTTAAAACTCAAAGCAGAATATCCAATTAAATAACTTACCACTTATAATCAAAAAAGTTTATTCCAATACACTCGAGAAATCCCTGACTGGAAAACTCCTTTTTCTACAAAATGTTGATTTTTTTTTGTCTGCTCAAACTTATACAACATCACATAACCACTTATATCACTTTTTTGATGTAACACAAAATGTTCACTTGCAAATCAGACATACAAAGATTATCTATAGCTAATGTTGGTTTACAAAGTGCATACAAAATAAATATGAAATTGTTAAAGAGTAAACTGTCTTGTTGTCGTTTTGAGTGCCTTACGTTTTTATTTTTATTTCATGTTTAATCCGCCATTTATTTTGATTAGCAAAATAAGGGTTTATGTTGCTTGGTAGCAGACAACATACACACGTATTTTTGTGTTTGTTTTTGAAGTTTCTTTGCTTGGTGTGTTTTCATAATAACGTTTATAATTAAGTGGGAACAGGCATACTATTAAGTTTAGTTTTTTTTTTTTGGTATATTTAAATAGGACAAAGATGTGGATTGCTGCAAAATTAATCGTTTTATGCTTTACGTAAATCTTAATAAGTAAAAACTTCGTACACAAAATATTTGATTATTGCCTAATCTTTGCAAAGATTTCTGGTTGTGTTATATTATTTTTCCATTACTACTGTCAAAGCAACCTATTGATTATACATAAGCTATAGTCTAAAAAGCGAAACTATTATAATGCGGGATTAAAAACGAGGGTAAAACCAAACTTTTTATATCAAGCAATTTTTAAAGGAAAGCATTACAAATTAATAATTATAATCCCCGAAATATTATTTAGTTATTTATTTATTTATTCATTAAACAATATGTGGATGCTGAACATCCAGTGTTATACAATACATTAAATAAATAAACATTTATACTTGCAATTACCTACACTTGAAATTACATCAATTCACTCACACATTCGAATAAAAAAGTTTTTAGACCGAATTGAAAATATTTTAAATTCCGACAAATTTTCAATTCATCCGGAGCGAAAATTAAAAATGAGTTTTGAAAGTTCGTTGTGTTGAATGTTTGAAGGCGAATATACTGATGACTCCTCAAGTTGTATCTAGTACTGACCTTCGACTGGTTCATAATGGTAACAAAAAGAGCTTTCAATACGTTAAGCACAAACAGATGTATAAGTGGAAATATCTCCAGGGATTGAAATAGAGGCCATGAATCAGAAGTCCTCTCCTCATCAAGAATAATTTTAATAATATGCTCCTGTGCAATAATGAGTGGTTGAATTCTAGAACAGTAAGTACCACCCCAACAAACTAAGCCATAAGATAATTTCGAGTCAACTAGTGCATCGTATATATTTGTTAAAACTGCAGTCGGGCATGCTCTACGTAGTAGGTACAATTTCCTGATCATTATTATAAGATACTTACGAAGGTTATCGATATGGTGTCTCTAAAGCATAGTGTTATCCACAATTAGTCCTAAGTATTTAAAAGATTCAACGAATTCGATTTTAACACAGCCGTCGTTACAAGAAATTTGGTCGCAATTACGAGCGTAATAAAGAACATTAGGGTCTACTAAAAAAGGATCGCTAATCCTAAAAAACATACCTGTAGTTTTTATACTTAAGAACATTATATGTGCGGAGCACCGCTTCCTCAGGAGGAATAGATCCGATTGCATATGTTAAGAAACAATGTTACGATCAGGTTGATTGTACATGAATACCAGATCACCCGCGAAAGCGATCAATTGGGAATTAAAGCAAATATAAAAAATAGAGTTCAAATATATCAAAACCAGCAATGGACCTAATACTGAACCTTGCGGAACAATGAGGCAAAGTATGAGCAAAACCAAAGCAAAGTCACCACACTAGTGTGGAATACCAATATTACTGTGTTATTGAACTTTCAGGTGCATACCAACAACTTAAAGTATCGAATAACTCTGAAGAATACTTAACAATCAATAAGCACAAAGGTCTTTATAGATATACACGCTTACTTTTTGGAGTTAAGAGTGCTCAATCAATATTTCAGCTTGTAATGGATTAAGTCTTATTAGGATTAGATGTGGCTTGCTACTTAGATGATATCATTTTGGGTGCTCGAACCAAAGAAGAATGTATGAAAAAATTGTTCGAGGCTCTGAAAAGATTAAATAATCATAAAATAAAATGAAAAAAAGTAAAATTTTAGAATTGTCTGTGGATTATTTGGGACATACTCTTTCAGGTGAGGTTATTCGTCTGAATGCTGAAAAAATAGAAGCTATTGTCAAAGCACTCGCACCTAAAAATAATACGCAATTTCTGGCTAACCTAGGTCTATTGAATTATGAAAGTCAATTTATTCCCAACCTATCAGCATTAATAAAAGACCTCTGTTAGTGGTTAAAAAAAGATGCTAAATTTGATTGGAAAGACGAGCCGAGCATCGAACGTGTTTTGAAAATTCGAAGCTACCAATACAATCACATAATTTATCAGAGCTCTATGACCCAAACAAACTAATAATCGTATAGCCACCGATGCAAGCCCATATGGAATTGGAGCAATACTCTCACATTTGGTCGATGGAGAAGAACGGCCTGTGTTATTTGCATCTAGTTCATTATCTCCTGCAGAGAAAATTTTTTCTCAATTACCTACATAGAGAGGTTTTGGCTATTATATTTGTGGTTAAGGAATTTCATGTACTATATATGGAAATATATTTGCTGTAGTTAACGATCTTTCAGTACTAAAAGAGAAAGAGAAGATGTCCAATGTGGACGCCTTCCAGTAGAAAGGCAATCGGAAATAGATAAACTTTTCAGAAAAGTTACCATTAATTATGTTAACTGTGCAAAAAGAAACCACACAACCAGAAAAAACCACTTGTTAAAACAAATATAATATTTTTGTATATATGGATTGCCCAAAAATTGAAATTAGGTACTTTCCGGAAGAACAAGAAAAACTCTATTATAAAAAGCGTGATTATTGTTCTTGTGAAGATAACTGTTTATATTACATGAACCGAATAGTTATCCCTGTAATCTTGTAATGTTTGCCAGCCAACCAGAAATATAGGAAAATAAATTGTTACGTCACTTTGGAGAGAATGTATAGGTACTCCTTTGAACAAATACATATTGATTTTTTTTTATTTCCAAAATCAAACGTTTCTACTCGTAGTAGATGCAAACTCAACATTTTGTGATGTATTGGAAATGAAAAAAAACGAATGGGGCGATGGTTATTGAGGCATTATGTAGAATGTTCACAATTTTTGTATTATTTACAGAAACAGTATCAGAGAATACATTTCCTTTTAATTCAATAGAATTCGCTAGTTTTGGTGAAAAACATGGTATACAAATTACAAAGTCTACACCATATCACCCTCAGTCTAACGGTCTAGCTGAAAGAAGCGTCTAGTCAGTGCAAAATGTTTTAAGAAAATTTATGTTGGACGAATCAAAACAACCTACGATACAACAACGTCTAAATAAATTTTTAATTCATCAAAGAAACACTCCGAATACCGTTACGTCCAAAACCCCTGATGACATCTTTTTTTTTTTATAAACCGAAAACGTTATTAAATTTAATAAATACTAAACAGATGACCCTTTGACAATTAATGCTGAAAGTGATAGTAATGTAGAATGTTACAACAACTTGATGGATTGCCCTGATACAAAAGATTCAAACATGTTCCAAAATTTGAAAATTGATGATTGGTCAGAAGGTTATGTATCGAAATCATTTCAAATCCATTTCAGGATTCCAGCAAGAATTGTTAAAAGAATAGAACTATGTGATTAACGATATCGAACGGCTTCGTAAGATCGATAAAAATAAAGGGAACCGTATTTCCCTGATCAAGTCTTTCATATGAAAGGTTAATGAATTCTATTGTGCTAGTGAGTGTCTCTGGATTTTCTGCAGCCAAACTGGCTGTCATGTAAAAAATTGGTACTGTCCAAAAAACTAGTAAACCTCGAATGGACGAGTTTCCTAATGATTTTACCAGACACTAAAAGCCATGAGACTGATCTGCGGTTTGAAACATTTTTTCTATCACCTTTTATAAAAATTGGAAAAACAACAGCTTGTTTAAATCTAGATTGGTAAACACTGGTAGAAAACCCAAAATTTACTATGTGTGAAAAACTTCAACGATATAATGGAGATTTTATTGGCGAGGAAGTTGCTAAACAGGTCATTTCCAGACGACTGCGATATTATAAGTTTCGATATTACATTTAGAATTGCAATCGGGAAAGTTAAGAACACACCCGATTTTAATTCAGAATTACTATAGATAAGATTGGTGCAGGATTCATCATCATATTTAATGTATTGTTTCAAATTTAAGACAGGATTTATGAAGTTATTCATTTTCATCAACACATGTCTTCAATTTGAACGTTTGACCTATCTTACCATGGAAAATTGTTAGGTGAATAGTTTCAGTCGGGTTATTAAACCCAATGTCATTAATAGTTATTTATGTTCCAGTTTGAACTCGGGCAGTAGTGCCGTCTATTTGTTCTCTAACACGCACACTAATTCATTTTCGTTTTGAAATATTTCTATCGAGGATTTACAATCTGCCATTTGGAAGGCTAAATCGGAATCTTGTGGTCTGGATAACGTCAATTTAAAATTCGTTAAGCTAAGTTTTCCATCTTGTCTCAAAATATGTGTTAAATATGTATCTTCAATTTTATTCTCACATCCACTTCCTATCCAGATCAGAGGGAGCTAAGTAAAATAATCAACATTCCAAAAATCAATAATCTTTCAAAGCTATCCCATTTTTGGCCAATTAGCATTTTAAGATCTCTTTTTAAAGTTTTCGAGATAGTTGTTAAAAATCAAATTCAATTGCATCTAAATAGCCTTAGTGTAAATCAGTTTCTTCCAATGTGGATTTAGACAATTTCATAACACTAACACTGCGTAATTAAATGAATAAAACAAAATGACTTCTTTAATTTTGTTAGATTTTTCTAAGGCCTTTAATTTTATTAATCATAGAATTATTTTTAATGAACTCTTATCTCAGTTTAGGTTTTCGGTTTCTGCTGCCAAATTGATTTTTAACTATCTTTACTAATCGTTATCAGGCAGTTTTTTCGACACTTCTTTGATTTCCTTCCTGTATAATTTCCGGCATCCCTCAGGGTTTAGTGCTGGGTCCTCTATTATTTCCAAAATTGTTCATTTCACATTTTCGCTGATGACGTCCAAATTTAAAGGAATAGTCGTTTAGATCAGGATTCTATTGTAAGGAATATTGCTCTGATAAATTAAAAGTTGGGAATTATCGTTAGTTGGTCGGTCTCTAATAGGCTCGTTTTAAATGCGAATATATCTCAGCCGAATTATTTAAGTCAACATTTTGTATTGACGTAATTGATGTGAAATACGTAGTTTTTAATTTATTTTTATGAACGTTATTAAAATTGTTAATTTTTAATATTATTTCACCTCTTGCTGTACATTTGTAAGCATGAGGTGGTTTGAAAAAAAAATTAAGAGGGGTTTTATGCCCAATGGAAGTAACTTCATAATTTTTGGTCGATTACTTAAGTTCTATATTAAATTATTAATAAAATACTTTAAATTAATAAATAAGTAAGTTTCTAGTTTTTCCAAATTGAATCCCATCTAAAGCTATGTACAATATTCTACATCGAAAGTAATGTTATTGCTAACACTAAGAAAACCAAATTTAAAACCTTCAAAATCACCAATAAATTTGACAACAAAAATTCCCATTGACTATTTTGACAACAACAAAATATCACACCGGTTTCATTGAAAATACGATTCAAATCTGTTATTAAAAAGAGTTACTAGAGACTGAAACCGTATTACTAAAGGTGTTCTATAACATAATTTAATCATTGTTTGATTCTAGTTTTTCTAAACCTAAAAGCTCATAAAGCTGTGCGAGATACTCTAAAACGAAAGTAATATTATTGTTAACACCAACTAAGCCAAACTAATACAGCTCAATCTACGAAATCGCAAGTATTATAAGTTTTAATAAATTTGACAACAACAACTTTCCACTGCCAATTTTGACAACAACTAAATATTATATCGGTTTCTTTGAAAATTTGATGAAAATTGGGAAACCGTATTACAATAGGTGTAAAATAATTTAATCGCTTATAAAGCGATGTACAATATTCTACAACGAAAACACTCTTATTGTTAACATCAATTAAGCCAAAAAAATTAAGCTGAACTACCAAAATTGCAAGTATTTGAAGTTTTCATAAGTTTGATAACAAAAACATCCCATTGACGATTTTAAAAACAAAATATCATCCCGGTTTTATTAAAAATATGATACAAACGATTATCAAAAATAAATGCTAGAGACTGAAACCGTGTAACTAAAGGTGTCATATTAAATAGTTGTATCGTTGTCTGTTTCTAGTTTTTTCTAAATTAAAAAGCTCATAAAGCTATGGCCAATATTATTACCGATTATAGTTGTTTTACAATATTGCGGAGCTACTCGAAAATGTGTGAACGCATACACCATAAATTAGTGTTGCTACACAATTGTGTGTATGTAGCTTTTGTATTTCAAATTTTAAATAATCAATATTAGGCTAAACGGAATTACAATATCCGAAATAATTTAATTCGTGAAAAAACTTAATTTGTTTAAAAGGGTTTAAAATTGGTCGGCTAACAAAAATATGGCAATGGCTACTTTACCGAAAATTATATTTTTTTCTGTAGACTGACTTACGTCTAATTCAAAATGGAAGTGAGAGTGATGATGTGTATTTTGACACGATGAAAAAAAATCTGTCAATAAAATATTTTTTCTGATAAGTAGCGCACTCAAATGAAATGTCAAATTTAGAAAAAATGTATTTGGTGATTAGTTAAACACCTTGACGTATGGTGGTGAGAAGCTTTGGTTAATTGTACTAAAATGGTGTAGTGAAGACATTTGATTAGTGTAAAATGAGAACTCAAACCCTCGAATATTATGTCCATTGAGTTGAAAAATATTCTATAGTTATCACTAAGTATAGAAGTCGAGAAGGGTTGAAACTTACAATTATATTTAAAAATCGAAACGAATTAATATTTTGAATAATTGTAGTACTGAAGCGAATAATAGAGCGAATGAATGAGTGACTAGCTACAGTTTCATTTTTTTTTTTAAACTTAAAAGCTCATGAATCTATGTAAATAATGTTCTACAATGAAAGTAATATTATTTTTAGCACCAATTAGTCCAAAAAAATTAAGTTCAACCTCTAAAATCTCCAGTATTTCAAGTTTTAATAAATTTGAACACAACAGCATCACATTAGCGATTTTCACAACAATAAAATGGCACAACGGTTTTATTGAACATTTGATGCAAAATAATAAACCGCATTTCTAAAGTTGTTACATAAAATAATTTAATCGTTGTCTGTTTCTAGCTTTCTAAACTTAAAGGCTCATGAAACTTTGTACAATGTTCTACAACGACAACAATCTTATTGTTAACACTAATTAGGCCAAAAAATATAGCTTAACCTCCAAAATTGCAAGTATTTCAAGTTTTAATAAATTCAACACCAACATTCTATACTACCGATTTTGACAACAACAAACTATCACACGAATTTCATTGAAAATCTGATTCAAAACGATTATTAAAAAGAAATGCTAGAGGCTGAAACCTTATTACTAAAGTATTACCCTTATTACATAAAACAATTTATTCGTTGTTTGTTTGTAGCTTTTTCTAAACTTAATGTACATCGAAAGTAATATTATTGTTAACACCAAATAAGCCAAAAAATTTTTTTAATAAATTTGACAACAAAAACATTTAATTGGGGATTTTGGCAACAACATTATTTCATCTTCAATCGAACATTAGAATGATTTGAAATTTTTTTCAGCCCAAAAGGAAGTTATTGTGTATGGAGAAGGATAATTGCCTTTCCAAAATATCAAAAATATTGAAAATCGGTTCACAAATAGCGATTTTATTGCCAAATCCCTAAAGTAGCTACTTTTAAATTTTTTTTAAATACTTTTTCGTATTTCTTCTAAGGACGGATCCGATTTCTGTGATAAATATTTCTGCTGTAATAATTTTGACGTTATTTTGTATGCAACCAAATTATTACAGCGACTACATGTTATAATTTGGACGTTTCCGAAATAATTTTTGTTGAGTTTAGTGAAAAAATTTTGCATTGATGAAATTAAATTTACGACCAATAAATTTATAATCGTTCCTAAAAGTGACCATGCGTGCCTTTATTCTGTCCTTTTTAATCATTTTGTGAGCAATTTATTCGTTTTTGTGTTGCACCAACAATTGTGTAATATTAAGCACTTTCGTTTGGCGTGAATTAACAGAATTAGCTGAATTAACTGAATCAAGTGTTGTGAATTGAGTATTCGATTCACAACTCTTCACTTCAGTTAAATATTAAGCAACTGAGTTATCTGAATAATTATGTATTTTGCCCAAGTAGTTGTTTTTGTTGTATTTTTTTGACATTTATTTTATTTGGTTTAAAAGTTATTTGCGCACATCTGTAAAATTCGACATGATTAGAGATTGATTGTATGTATTTTTAACAATTTTTAATATATTTAATTTTAATTTTTATTCAAACTATAATTAGCAAAAATTAAATTTAAATTGATTTTTTTTACATTTATCTGAAGTGAATGGAACCAATCGAACACCCAATTCACTTCAGTAGCTCAATTATCTAAATAGCAACTGAATTATCTAAATAGTAACTCAATTCTAATTCAGTTAATTGTGCCTATTGTACCAATAATATTATCAGTAAGCCTTAATTTTATCTTATAAGTACATAATTCCTAAATTGATTGCCATTACATCGTCAAATTATGGTTTTTAGGTTATTAATAAACAGCAATTGTTAATTTTATTGTTTAAAAATGCTAAATTTTTGTTTAGCGCGCTTTGGCGATGATTCGTAGATTTCTTAATTGAGATTAAATTTAAAAAAAAAATTGATTTAGACGCAATGAGAATTTATTATGTCAAAATTATATCAGTATTCGGACAGCAAACGAACTCATTACAAAATATGGAAGAGACAATTATTTCGCTCACGTCAAAATTATGACAAAAAACAAAATTATCGGAAATCGGATCCGCCTTGAATACATATTTATTCTGTGCAATGGAATAATTTAATTTTAATATTGAAAATAATAAATTTACTATGCTTCTCGGCCCATTAAAGATGACTTGGTATGAGTTGGAAACTTTTGTGTATAATTCTTTTCAACTTGTAGTTAATATTGCAAATCATCTTCATTATTTATTAATTCCTTATTATAATCTTGAACTTACTTAATTTCACGTTCTGCGACATTATTTACGACTTTGATTTCACTGATGACTTTTATTACAGACATGAAATTATCATTCTGAGGCCATTTACTCGAATCTATCTTCGAAAGAAATTTCGACATTTTAACCCGGTTAAAATAAATCTCTAGAGCTTGGTGTAAGAAAATGAGCAGTTCATATCAGAAATTTTCACTCGGCGCGCTTACTAGGCTCGACCACTAAATTCTTAATCATATTATTACGAATGTCCCCATACGTACATTGAAGATTTTTCTATTGGTAGAAAAAAAAGCTTTGCTCAACGCGCGGGTAAGTTTTTTGATTTTATCGGGGAACTTCAATTTGCAAAGCAAAACAATACCTACCGCCCTTTGGGACGCAAATATCTATTTCTCGTTTCTATTAATAATCCATATAAGCTCAATTTTTTACCTTTTACGGTTCTATAAAATACGAGTTACTCTGGGAATATTTCAAAACGTTCATCAACGTAGCATTGTTAAACCTTCAATAAGTATCACTACATTTCCAATTTTCGATGCATCTACATTCCATTTATACATAATTTAGGTATACGAACCTATCGAAAGGTTATTTTGTAAAATAAAACGTTTATCTTTATACCCTTTGAAATGAACAGTAAAAAACTTATCAACCTTTTTTCCTATGTCTCTTCTATATTTTGACATCTATTTCCAATTTAAGAGTATTGGATAGATGAAATAAATAAAATTCTTTTGAATATCCATGTCTCTAGTATACCTACATAAAAGTTGTATCTCTATTCTATATCACATTTCTCCATTCTAATATTTGTTGGACCGTATAATTTGTCATCATATCAACGAAAAAGGGTCAATAATAGTCATCCATTTCGGTACAGTGAGTTTCAAAAAAAGTTGTTAACATATTCTCTTATTTTTCTGCTACAGTTTAACAAAAAAATCTCTGTTTTCTTACCCGTATTTAACGAATACATATATACACCGATTTAAATGTTATAAAAATAATTTTTTAGTTACGCACTTAGTGTTCATTTATAGCGCTCTTTTTATGTACGTATACACTAAATTATGTACGTGCAATAAATGAATTAATGATCGGTAATTTAGTGTCACTGTTTTAGACAAATTAACAATTTATAGTTAATTACCTGTGATTTTGATTAAATTTGTACAATAATAATAAAGAGTTTGTCTAAATACAAAATACGGATATCCAATTACTTTTTCTTCCAGGCAAACGAAATTCAAAAAAATAAATTTAATATCATGTAATTGGATTTACTATTAAAGAGTTATAGTCTATACAAAAAATGCTATCTACGAGTAGCTATACGCCGTAGATAATTTAATCAATACAATAATTAGTTATTAATTTACTATAAAACTCTGGAAGTTAATTAAATTTCTATTTGAATGATTTCTTTAATTTAAATCTACTGATTTAATTTTTAGTTATTTATTGAATGTATTTGAATGTTTCCTTGGTAAATTGGTTTAATAAACTTATACATAAATCATGAATAACAACAGATAACAAGAAACCGCGTATAAATTCGATTAACCGTGAATATTTTACATGCAACATTAAACAGGCGTTTACGAGGTAGTTGCTTTACTGGCTATTGTCTTACGATTTGTTGTATTTTATTTATTTAAGCAGATGTTCCAGAATATAATATATAATATAGGTACATAGCTTTGATCAAACTTAATATTTTGTAGATGATGAAAATTATATAAAGAAGTTAATGGTCAAAAAAAAAATCGTGGATTGTGTTTAAAAAAAATTATTTAGAATTATTATTGTTGTTGAATTTACAGAAATATAAAATCTTTATTTGTTAATGCATGAAATTATTGTTATGTAAGAAGCAGCGGAAATATATTTGTTTTTTTTTATTATTATTAAATTTTGATATAATCGTCAGGTTCTTAAACATTAGCAAATAATAATTTGCTGGAAAAAAATTTGGTCGTTTCCTTTCTAAATAATAATTTGATATTAATTTAATAGGTTAATTACGCCATTTAAACAGTATGAATATTTTGGTTTGAAAAAATAGGATTCGAGTTCAAAAAACAAACGAAGGTCGAAGGTCAAATACTTAGATTTGCACCTGGATGGAAGATTAACGTTGAAAAATCATGGCTGATGGGAAGAAAATCTCAGTTGTCTTTAGCCAATAAAGTTTGATTGTACAAAGCGATAATCAAACCCAACCAATGCAAAAGCAACCAATAAAGCAACTTGGCTAAATAAAATGCCTTCTTAGATATAGATAATAAAACCTATCACTATTGTGGCATAAATAGCAGCTTGTTGTGTCTTCCGTGTACTGAAAATCCGAATAAGGCACAAAAATGATTGAAACTAAAAAATCTCAATATTTTAAAGCACTAGCTGCTGAAGAAGCTCAATCTGGACAAGCAGCAAATGTTTGCCAACTTGATCAATCCTAATTTGTGTGGCTATAAAAAGGTAAACTTTTTACCTTTCAGCTTTTACGTTTTAACTTTAAACTTTAAACTTTAAACTTGAAACTTGAAACTTGAAACTTTTAACTTTAAACTTTAACTTTTAACTTTTAACTTTTAACTTTTAACTTTTAACTTTTAACTTTTAACTATTAACTTTTAACTTTTAACTTTTAACTTTTAACTTTTAACTTTTAACTTTTAACTTTTAACTTTTAACTTTTAACTTTTAACTTTTAACTTTTAACTTTTAACTTTTAACTTTTAACTTTTAACTTTTAACTTTTAACTTTTAACTTTTAACTTTTAACTTTTAACTTTTAACTTTTAACTTTTAACTTTTAACTTTTAACTTTTAACTTTTAACTTTTAACTTTTAACTTTTAACTTTTAACTTTTAACTTTTAACTTTTAACTTTTAACTTTTAACTTTTAACTTTTAACTTTTAACTTTTAACTTTTAACTTTTAACTTTTAACTTTTAACTTTTAACTTTTAACTTTTAACTTTTAACTTTTAACTTTTAACTTTTAACTTTTAACTTTTAACTTTTAACTTTTAACTTTTAACTTTTAACTTTTAACTTTTAACTTTTAACTTTTAACTTTTAACTTTTAACTTTTAACTTTTAACTTTTAACTTTTAACTTTTAACTTTTAACTTTTAACTTTTAACTTTTAACTTTTAACTTTTAACTTTTAACTTTTAACTTTTAACTTTTAACTTTTAACTTTTAACTTTTAACTTTTAACTTTTAACTTTTAACTTTTAACTTTTAACTTTTAACTTTTAACTTTTAACTTTTAACTTTTAACTTTTAACTTTTAACTTTTAACTTTTAACTTTTAACTTTTAACTTTTAACTTTTAACTTTTAACTTTTAACTTTTAACTTTTAACTTTTAACTTTTAACTTTTAACTTTTAACTTTTAACTTTTAACTTTTAACTTTTAACTTTTAACTTTTAACTTTTAACTTTTAACTTTTAACTTTTAACTTTTAACTTTTAACTTTTAACTTTTAACTTTTAACTTTTAACTTTTAACTTTTAACTTTTAACTTTTAACTTTTAACTTTTAACTTTTAACTTTTAACTTTTAACTTTTAACTTTTAACTTTTAACTTTTAACTTTTAACTTTTAACTTTTAACTTTTAACTTTTAACTTTTAACTTTTAACTTTTAACTTTTAACTTTTAACTTTTAACTTTTAACTTTTAACTTTTAACTTTTAACTTTTAACTTTTAACTTTTAACTTTTAACTTTTAACTTTTAACTTTTAACTTTTAACTTTTAACTTTTAACTTTTAACTTTTAACTTTTAACTTTTAACTTTTAACTTTTAACTTTTAACTTTTAACTTTTAACTTTTAACTTTTAACTTTTAACTTTTAACTTTTAACTTTTAACTTTTAACTTTTAACTTTTAACTTTTAACTTTTAACTTTTAACTTTTAACTTTTAACTTTTAACTTTTAACTTTTAACTTTTAACTTTTAACTTTTAACTTTTAACTTTTAACTTTTAACTTTTAACTTTTAACTTTTAACTTTTAACTTTTAACTTTTAACTTTTAACTTTTAACTTTTAACTTTTAACTTTTAACTTTTAACTTTTAACTTTTAACTTTTAACTTTTAACTTTTAACTTTTAACTTTTAACTTTTAACTTTTAACTTTTAACTTTTAACTTTTAACTTTTAACTTTTAACTTTTAACTTTTAACTTTTAACTTTTAACTTTTAACTTTTAACTTTTAACTTTTAACTTTTAACTTTTAACTTTTAACTTTTAACTTTTAACTTTTAACTTTTAACTTTTAACTTTTAACTTTTAACTTTTAACTTTTAACTTTTAACTTTTAACTTTTAACTTTTAACTTTTAACTTTTAACTTTTAACTTTTAACTTTTAACTTTTAACTTTTAACTTTTAACTTTTAACTTTTAACTTTTAACTTTTAACTTTTAACTTTTAACTTTTAACTTTTAACTTTTAACTTTTAACTTTTAACTTTTAACTTTTAACTTTTAACTTTTAACTTTTAACTTTTAACTTTTAACTTTTAACTTTTAACTTTTAACTTTTAACTTTTAACTTTTAACTTTTAACTTTTAACTTTTAACTTTTAACTTTTAACTTTTAACTTTTAACTTTTAACTTTTAACTTTTAACTTTTAACTTTTAACTTTTAACTTTTAACTTTTAACTTTTAACTTTTAACTTTTAACTTTTAACTTTTAACTTTTAACTTTTAACTTTTAACTTTTAACTTTTAACTTTTAACTTTTAACTTTTAACTTTTAACTTTTAACTTTTAACTTTTAACTTTTAACTTTTAACTTTTAACTTTTAACTTTTAACTTTTAACTTTTAACTTTTAACTTTTAACTTTTAACTTTTAACTTTTAACTTTTAACTTTTAACTTTTAACTTTTAACTTTTAACTTTTAACTTTTAACTTTTAACTTTTAACTTTTAACTTTTAACTTTTAACTTTTAACTTTTAACTTTTAACTTTTAACTTTTAACTTTTAACTTTTAACTTTTAACTTTTAACTTTTAACTTTTAACTTTTAACTTTTAACTTTTAACTTTTAACTTTTAACTTTTAACTTTTAACTTTTAACTTTTAACTTTTAACTTTTAACTTTTAACTTTTAACTTTTAACTTTTAACTTTTAACTTTTAACTTTTAACTTTTAACTTTTAACTTTTAACTTTTAACTTTTAACTTTTAACTTTTAACTTTTAACTTTTAACTTTTAACTTTTAACTTTTAACTTTTAACTTTTAACTTTTAACTTTTAACTTTTAACTTTTAACTTTTAACTTTTAACTTTTAACTTTTAACTTTTAACTTTTAACTTTTAACTTTTAACTTTTAACTTTTAACTTTTAACTTTTAACTTTTAACTTTTAACTTTTAACTTTTAACTTTTAACTTTTAACTTTTAACTTTTAACTTTTAACTTTTAACTTTTAACTTTTAACTTTTAACTTTTAACTTTTAACTTTTAACTTTTAACTTTTAACTTTTAACTTTTAACTTTTAACTTTTAACTTTTAACTTTTAACTTTTAACTTTTAACTTTTAACTTTTAACTTTTAACTTTTAACTTTTAACTTTTAACTTTTAACTTTTAACTTTTAACTTTTAACTTTTAACTTTTAACTTTTAACTTTTAACTTTTAACTTTTAACTTTTAACTTTTAACTTTTAACTTTTAACTTTTAACTTTTAACTTTTAACTTTTAACTTTTAACTTTTAACTTTTAACTTTTAACTTTTAACTTTTAACTTTTAACTTTTAACTTTTAACTTTTAACTTTTAACTTTTAACTTTTAACTTTTAACTTTTAACTTTTAACTTTTAACTTTTAACTTTTAACTTTTAACTTTTAACTTTTAACTTTTAACTTTTAACTTTTAACTTTTAACTTTCACTCGTTCTTGACTGATTCACCGTTTACCTTTCACCTTATGCCTTTTACCTTTCACCTTTAAACCTTTTACCTTTTACCTTTAAATCTTTTGCATTTTACCTTTTCCTTTTACTTTATGGATTTTACCTTTAAACATTTTACCTTTAAAGCTTTTTCTTGTTACCTTATAATTCTCACCTTTAAACCTTTAATCTTTTAGATTTTACCTTTAACTTTAATTGCAGCCAGAAGAACAAGAATTTCAGTATCATCGGTTAAGGCATTGTCATCCTATCCTAATTCTTCAAATTTCAGAACATCGTAAAAATTCTTTTTTTTTACAAATTTCATCTTAATCAGTTAAAGAATAGTGATATTCTTTCCTAATTGGCCATATTTCAGAATTTCAGCTGAAAATAATTTTGGTATTCTGTTGTTGAAAATGAAATGGAAGCTATTTAATTTGACCTAAAAATTGTTGAATTTGACTGGAGAATGCTTTAATCAAGTGGTAACCAAAATCAATGAAAGTTTTATAATTTTAACATAAATATTAAGCGGTTCTTTACAGAATCTGAGCAAGAGGATTTACGAGTAGGCATTTATGAAAGACAAAAAACGATTCTCCTATGTAGATATGTGTAATTTTAAGCGATTTGCAGACTAATAGACGGTAGTTGCATATTTATTTGATTCTGTTTTTTTCTTCGTTTAGATGAAAATTCCTCTCATACTCTTAAACCCAGCGAAGCAACTAAATGTACAAATTTTTTTCATCTCTCGTTACCGCCAAAAATAATTTAATTTTAAAAATGTTTCAAAACTCAAGTAAAAGCACAACAAACCTTACTTCATTCCAAATTACAAAATTTACATCTACAGATAGAAATAAGCGCACGCATCGTGTATTCCAATTCAAAATGTTCATAACTTTAATAAATTAAAACATAATGAATTAGCTATGTTTAGTGTATGAAAATATAATATTATGTATAAACTTTTCGTTTTATTACGTAGATCTGCTTATGCTGTACAAGTACAATTCAAAATATTAAGCAAAAATGTTATTTATTTAAAAATAAATTTGAGTGAAATATTTTTTCCCATTTGCTTTTTTAATGTACCTATATTGTCTTGCTTTTTTTTTTTTAATTATGACATTTTTATGTTACAGTAGAATATAAAAGACTTAAAAATATTAGCAAGAATTGAGAAATACACTCTTGTTCTGTTTTCGGGCAAACAAAACTGAGATAATTGAAAGTACATAGATACAAATTTTAGATAAAAGCTCTATTTCCAGTGTACCAATTTTTGTGCACATAAAAGCTTTCAAGAATTGTTTTGGAGTGGTATTGTGTGATTCTAATTAGCTAAATTGTATTTTATTGTTATAGTCCATCTCAAATCGATATAAAATACACATAATATATAGAACTGACTGTTTTTTGTTCCTTTTTATCTAACTTTAAAAATTCTTGGTTTGTATAAACTTTATTTGTTTGATAATTTTGTGCAGATGGAAAATGTTAAAAGTAATTAATGGCAAGTACCTACTCTTTTAGGTAGCGATAAAGTTTTATTTCGATATTTTTAAATTTTAAAAATTTTGTAACTTTAGCAATAAATTTATTTGGTCTTAACCTAAATTTACTGCTATTATAGAGTGTATTGTGTTGTAATATAAAAATATTATGTATTTTTCAAATAATACTTGAATAGACTATGTGTAGTAATGTACACAGCGCATCTTCTGTTTATTTATTGTTCATAAAATAATTGTGAATACAAGCCACAGCACTACAAATTTTTCAAATAATTGATTTCAAATAAATTGAATCCATAAATAAAAACTTAATGTTTTAATCTAACGATAATGACTTGAGATCAGAGCGGGAATTAAGAAATGTAAATCGCAAACTCGAGCACCAGAAACTGAGGCTTTCTTAAACGTTTTAGAGTCGCGACCTACAATTTTAGAAGGGATCTTCACGTAATTTTCGAAGTCAGCCTCCAGCAGAAACTCACAGGTCCAGCTCAAGGCGCTTTAAAACAAATTGGATTAGAAACAGTTTGAATAGTTGTATCCCCAAGCTGAAACCGACAGACCAACATATGTTTATCATCTGCGATCAGGATAACTTGAAAGTCTTGAAAATGAGCTAAGGTGAATGTTTTATTGTTACTTCTTCTAAAGATATGGTAAATTATTGGAATACCTACGTCATTTTGAATAAAGCCCCGTTGGTCTAAGTATAGAAATGCTTCAGGTGGAGGTATATAGGAAGTGTCTTGAAATTCGATGGTGGAGTTAGTATAATACAGTGCCAATATCATAGAATCATAGAATTTTCTGTATTTTGCATCGAACGTATGATATGTTTTCGAATTAGTTCAATTACAAAAAGGTCAATGCGTTTAAATTTAACATAGTTGTAAAGAGTTTTGTTAGATATGTTATGTTTTTTATTGCTTGGCTCTCTATATTTCGAGGTGCAAACACGAATGCATCGCCGTCCAAAAATACGTACTTTTTCCATCCGAGAAGCAGTCGTGTTATACCATACTGTAGAAGCATGTGTTATAATTGGCCTTATAAGTACCTGACAACAGATTAGTTTAATATTTTTGTTAAAATATTTATTAAAAAATAATCTAATGAGAGCGTCGAAAGCTTTTCTAGCTTTAGTAAGCTGTGCATCGATATGCTTATTGAAGTATAAATATTGGTGTAACAGTACCTCTAAATGTTTTACTTCTGTTTTTTTTTACTATTGGTTGATGTTCTAAAGTAATTTTAACAGATTTCCAAGGAAGTTTAATATTTAGATTCATTTTGGAAAGTGGTTTACGGAAGATTATAAACTCACATTTTTCAGAATTAATTTTAATTTTCCACAATTTAAAATATCTATTAATAATATCTAATGAAGATTGTTTGTCAAAATGCATTTCTTTATCCATTTTGTACAATAGACCATGAATCCACACTGCATCAAAAGCTTGCTTTATATCCACCAAAATGTATCGGATACAACTTTATTAATCGCGTGCGCTGTCACAGCATAAAATTCTAGAAAAGAGTTATGGAGTACCAAAATATTGAATTAAATTAATTCTTTTAAGCATTAAACAAGTGACTCTTTTTTAGATTTATTTAAATTAATTCAAAAAAGGAATTATTTTGAATTCAAAATACCAAAAATTAACATTAAACCTAAAAAGGATTCAACTGATTAGTTTTTAGAGTTACTTGGAACCAATTTCAAAATTAATTCTATTAAAGAATCAGTTTATTTTTCAAAAAAGAATAGAAATTTCTACGATGTAGAATTTTCCTGATGTTCATTATTTGTTATAAAAGTGTTGAGTTTTTTATGCGTCCTTATGCAAAATTCTTTTTTTAAACGTTTATATAATATATTATAATATATATATATATATATAAATATATAATTAATATATTAAAATATATAATTATATTCTAAAATCAATTTGAAATTAAATGATTAAATTAATTCTAAAAAAGTAAACCGAAAATATTGCACCTGTAATTAATTTTATTCTTTCAAAGAATCAAAATGGATAATTCGATAACAGAATAACTTGTAGTGAACTCTTTCAAAGATTTATCTACTTGATACTTTTAAAGAATAAAGTTTGTAATCTTTCAATAAGAATTATTTTGAATCTTTTAGCCGCATTGCTCTATATAAATTCTTTTTTTGATTTAATTTGTACCACACTTTTTTTGCTGTGGATGACCATGTCTAAATCCAAATTGTATATCTGGTAGGAGATTATTTATCTTAATATGGTTTATTATTTTATCATAGAGAACAATTTCGAAAATTTTGCTAATATTGCATACAAGATTTATCGGACGATAATTTTTGTAACTGGATAGATTTTTATTTTTTTATGGGATGAGTATGATTTTCGCCACTTTCCATCTTATGGGGAAATAATTATTGTTAAGAATATTATTGAATAAAATGCAACATTGCTTTATAAGAATAGGTGGAATATGTTTGAGTGCGATATTAGGTGTCTGATCAGGGCGAGACGATTTTTTATTTCTCAAACATTTAAATATAGCTTCTAACTTGGTTAGGGTTGTAAAAGGAACATTTACATGTCCATCAAATGATTCTTGATCGGATATCAAATTGTTAGAGAATTTTATTTTGAATTTCTGTTGTTTGTAGCGCCTCACGCAATCATTTATATAAATTATTTATTTATATAAATTGATTTACGTTTGCCACCACATACACATTTGGGTTTGCGAACAAGATTCTTCTTAGCGTAACTATTTTCATTTTCACCTAGCGTAAATGACATGGAACTCTAAATTCTCTTTAGTAATATTTGTTCCATCTCGTTTTCGCTAGCGAGTTCAAACTCTTTTTGATTTGCTATGGGTTTGTTATGCTCCATCTCGCAAAAATAATTATCTTAATTCGAACTTGAATTGATATTCTCTTCTCCATCTCGGGTGCAATAGCACAACGAAACTTGGCATGTGATACGTCTCACGTGTCAACACTAAAATACAAATATGTAATTTCACTAATACATACACACAAAAAAAAACAAAACTTTTGTTTTTTTTCGATTTATAATTTGGATATACAAAATTCTTCAATAGTATGATACAGAGAGTCGGGAAAATAAGTTCTTCTTTTTGATTAGCACGTTTAACGTAAAATAAAGTAAAATTTTCATGGTACGCGATTTTGAGCGTCCATTTTCTATTGTTTTAAAAACCAAGTGAATAGTGGTAAAATATATTAGAAATATATATATATTGTTAAGTTTGGAAAGTGAACATTTGTAATCGAAATTTATAAACAATAAATGTATAAAATTTGTACACAAGAGAATTGTGGAAAATATTTAAGTGCGTGTTATCATTTAATCAATTATAGTTTTCCGCATAGTAACACACATATATACACGTACCTTGTGAACTGGTAATCCCACGCTGATTATCATTTATTGGTAACACATAGATTACCATATTGGTGACTCAACGACGCCCTTTTTAGGGAAATTAGAATTACAAAATTGGAATAATTGGAAACCTGGCATTTTATACAAAAAGTGCCAGGTACAAAGGTACGTAAACGAATTTATTTTAGTAAAGTGCTTATCGGATTTTTAAAGCTAATCCACACACATTACAAATAAAGCTTAACAACAATTTTTTTTTCCGCTTCATTTATTTTTCGCTCGGATTCATTTACACGGCGTGCCACGTACATACGGAGATTTATAATCATATAAGATTGGCGGATCGAAAAACTACATTGCGCCTATACATATGGTGCCACGAGCGTATAAAAAAAAAAATAAAAACATTTGGACATTGAATAACGGTGAATTGGAAAAACGCGCCTACATATGTAATGCTACATGCATACAAAGACAACGTATAAACGGTAATAACTACACTCGCATTCAACGGGATACAGCACTCCACATGGTACAACATATACAAAACAAATAGAAACAAGATAGCAGCAGTATATGGAATTGGAACGAATAGGTACAACAGAATAAATTGGAAAATTCTATACACCTTATATAGCCATTAAACAACGGGAATTTTGGGACGAATTAAAGTATACAACAACACCAGCAGCAGCAACAACAACAGTTACATCAGCTAAGTGTCAAAAAAAAATTTTTTTTATTTTTTTATAAAATATTTTATTTTTATTGTTCCGTTTTAACAAAATCAAATATTTGTTTTGCTTGATACATTAGAGTAAATTTATAAATAACATTTTGTTTTCTGTATTCGAGTACAAATTACATATAAACTTACACACTCGAATTAAATTATCGGAACACACTCAAGTAAAATCGTAGCTTAATTTATGTAAATGTTTTACCACTCTGCTAGGTACATATAGTATTTTGTTTTGAATTTATTTTATATTTTTTTTTCGCTAATTCTCGAAGAATCCGTGACACAATTGTTTTATTTTGTTCATCATTACGCCTATCAACACATACTAATTGAGGCATTTGTATTATCAATTACCGATTTATATTTTATATTTTTCTATCATATTTAATTCATTTTAACGAGCCCCTCCAATACGAAGTGATAAGCTCGTCCGGTAATTGGAGGGTATCTCGTGGCCAAAGAGCCCAATTAACCAAGGCCTTAAGCAACAAGGTACACATTCCTTTTATTATTTTTGGTTTTTGTTTTAATTAAAATTTTTTTTTGCTATTTTGATTATTGTGTAACTATTGGGTGATTATCATATAATTTTTGGTTACTATAATATAATTTTCGGGTTATTTTCGGGGTATTCGCATTCATATTTTAATTCAAACTTTCGTATTGTTTTAAACCATTTTGGGCCGTTGTTAATAACTCGTCAAAATCATACATTTCAATTGAAAGGTTATTTCACGAAATGACAAAAGACGACGATACGCCTTCGAAGGCCATTCCACAACAGCCACCTCAAAAAATGGATACTACCGAACAAGAGACCCTGGAAGTGTCAGCGATAGGTAATAAGGTTAAATTACAACCTTTTTGGCCATCAAAAGCCAACAACTGGTTTTTGCTGACGGAGATCCAGTTCAATCTCCAGGGGATTAAATCCGAAAAACAGAAATTTTTGTTAACGTTGTCAACATTGTCACCGGAGACGTGTGACAGTATATCTGATTTTCTTACTGATCCTCCGGAAACAGATCAATATACGAAACTTAAACGAATTTTATTGGACCGTCTAGCGCCATCCTCTGAGAGGCAGCTCGAAGCCCTCATCACGGGCCAAGATATCGGTGACCGTAGACCCTCAGATGCGCTACGTCATATCCGGACATTGGCGGGCAACAATTTTAATGATAATATTATTAAATCGCTCTGGATAAGGAAAATGCCCGAACTTATCAAGATTGCACTTGTCGCGCAGTCAGATACTATTTCAGTTGAAACACTGGCGAAGACTGCGGACAAGATGTTCGAAATAATAAACGTCGGCCAACAAAATTCAATTTCCAAAGTCAATTTTAGGCAATCCCGACCGCCGGTTCGCACAGGCAATGCCCAATCGGGTAACCAGAACAGTAACACTATGGAGGCAAGAATGACACGGCTCGAATCTAAGTTGGACGTATTATTCCGAGAACGTGGACAGTCGAAGGGTCGACAGAATTCGTCTCGCACTCGATCACGATCTCGTAGTTCGGCCAATTACTCTCGCCGGCACGGCAGATGTTGGTATCATACCAAATTTGCAAAAGCTGTCAAAAAGTGTATTCCACCGTGCGATTTCATCACGTCGCAACCGTCGACGTCTCACAACGCCAATAAAATGGACGTTGTTGAACAGTGTTCAAAAAATTATTAGAGCACGGGGTCGGGAACCTTGTTACAAATATACCCTATACGTCTCGTTTATTTGTATTCGACAAGATAAACAAAGTTACCTATTTAGTCGACACTGGCGCTGACCTTTCGGTTATTCCAGTTTACAAATTTAAAAACGAATTCAATATTATGAAGCGAAATTCAAATCTAGTACTGTCGGCCGCCAATGGCACGAATATCCATACTTACGGCACAAAATTGCTGCAGTTGGATTTAGGACTAAAACGAACATTCACGCATGCTTTCATTCTAGCTGCTGTGAATCGTCCTATCATTGGTGCCGACTTCTTGGTAAAATTTGGACTATTGGTTGATTTGAAGAATAAAAGGCTGGTTGATTCAGCGACAAAGCTGTCAATCGACGCCACAATGGGTCACGTCGACACACCGACTCCGATCCATTATTCTATCACCAACGGCTACGGCACTTTGCTGAAAAAGTTTCCTCAACTTACAGCAGAGCCGAATTATAAATTGCCAGTCCAACACAATGTGGTCCATCACATTGTCACAGAAGGACATCTCCCTGTATCACGACCAAGAAGACTAGATCAAGTCCGCCATAAAGCTGCATTTGTTGAATTTCAACATATGGTGGAATTAGGAATTTGCAGACCATCTGCATCTCCTGTCTCTTGTCCATTGCACATGGTTAAGAAAAAAGATCATGATTGGAGACCATGTGGGGATTATCGGCGTTTAAACTCGGTAACAACACCGGATCGCTACCCGATACCTCACATTCAAAATTTCTCCATGCACTTGCATGGATGCAAATTTTTCTCTAAGATTGATTTAGTCAGAGCTTATCATTTGATTCCCGTTTCACCTGATGATGTTTTTAAAACGGCAATTACAACTCCTTTTGGCCTGTTCGAATTTACTCGAATGCCGTTTGGATTACGTAATGCCGCTCAAACATTTCAGCGTTTTATGAACGAAGTCGTTCGTAACTTAGACTTTGTTTTCGTCTACATTGACGATATTCTTGTGGCATCACAATCTGAGGAACAGCACAAACTCCACCTGGAACAGCTTTTCCAAAGGTTATCTGAGTTTGATGTTCATATCAACAGTTCCAAATGCGTTTTTGGCGTAACAACTCTTGATTTCCTTAGCCACAAAATAACTCCTAATGGTATTCTGCCGTCTGAAGAACGAATTAATGCCATTAGGGAATTTCCAGCTCCAAGCTCAATCAAGCATATTCAGCGATTCATCGGTATGGTAAATTACTACCACCGATTTATACCGAAGCTTGCTGAAATACTCGCACCTATTCACAGCCATCTGGTCGTACTTCTACGTAAACCAAAAACTCCAAAGAATTTCTCTTGGACTGACGAATGTCAACAGGCATTTACGTCACTTAAGGCTGAACTTGCGAAAACAACGCTGCTTGCACATCCACTGAGCGATTCAAAGCTTAGTTTAACTACTGACGCATCTAACACTGCCGTTGGGGCAGTACTGCAACAGTATAACAATGAGTGTTGGGAGCCATTGGGATTTTTCTCAAGGAAATTATCGGATGCTGAAAAGAAATATTCCGCATTCGATCGGGAATTACTCGCGATATATCTGGCAGTGAAACACTTCAGATATTTTGTCGAAGGTCGGGAATTTACGATTTTTACCGATCACAAACCTCTGACTAGAGCAATTCAGTCTAAAACTGAACGTAATCCGAGGCAAGCTCGCCACTTGGATTATATAAGTCAATTTACCACGGACATTCAGCATGTTCACGGACATGACAATGTTGTTGCAGATACACTCTCTCGCACAACAGACAATGAAACGGCCGCAGTCGAGACACAATTCGACTTAACCAAAATTGCAATTTTACAAAAAGCTGACCTAGAACTTCAGAATTTATTTTCTGGTTCCGAATGTCACTCTGGTTCATCTATGAAACTGGAGCTTTTTCAATTGCCTGGCCTCGAAATCATCTGCGAAACATCTACTGGGTACAACCGCCCATTTATCGTAGAATCACTGCGTCGAACTATCTTCGATACTTTACATAACATTTCGCATCCTGGTGTTCGTGCTACTCGTAAATTGATTACTGCTCGATATTTTTGGCCTAGTATGAACAAAGACGTAAGCCAATGGGCTCAGTCTTGTTTATCCTGCCAACGTGCCAAAGTTCAACGGCACACTAAATCTATCCATGGACAATTCCAAACACCATCTGGTCGTTTTGAGCATATCCATATAGACATAGTAGGACCTCTTCCTCCTTCTAATGGATATTCATACTTATTAACTTGTGTCGATCGTTTCACTCGATGGCCCGAAGCATACTGCATGACTAATATGTCAGCTTCAACCATTGCCTTGACTTTTGTCAACAATTACGTTTCACGATTCGGCGTGCCCCTTAATATCACTACTGATCAAGGAACGCAGTTTGAGTCCAAGCTTTTCAGCGAGTTAACAAAACTCCTGGGCTCACATCGTATTCGTACAACGGCTTACCACCCTCAAGCCAACGGCATGGTCGAACGCTTCCACCGGCAACTCAAAGCTGCGTTAATGGCCAGAGGAAACACGATCAACTGGAGTTCGGAAATACCCATCGTATTACTGGGAATCCGAGCAACAGTAAAAGAAGATCTGAAGTGCTCACCAGCTGAAATGGTTTATGGACAAACCATCAAGCTACCAGGTGAGTTCTTCGTCGAAAATCCCCTTTTACCGCTACCAACCAGCGACACAGTTATCGACCAACTTCGTGAAACAATGCAAAACCTTATTCCAAAATCAACTCGGCAAGCCAAACAAGATGACATTTTTGTTCCTAAGGCACTTGCCGACTGTGATTTTGTGTTCGTAAGAACAGATAAGGTTCGCACAGGCTTATCCACTCCCTATGAAGGCCCGTTTAAAGTCATTCGACGCCTTCGGAAACAATTCACCGTCTCAATTAATGGGAAGAATCAGACCATTTCAATTGATCGGCTCAAACCGGCTTACGGCATACTGTGTTCCACTGACGCTAAACCAGTTCAGCGCTCACATAAACATGTTCGTTTCGCAGCCGAATAAACTTTTCCGTAGGGAGGGGGACTCACTTGCGGGGGAGTCCTGTAGCGCCTCACGCAATCATTTATATAAATTATTTATTTATATAAATTGATTTACGTTTGCCACCACATACACATTTGGGTTTGCGAACAAGATTCTTCTTAGCGTAACTATTTTCATTTTCACCTAGCGTAAATGACATGGAACTCTAAATTCTCTTTAGTAATATTTGTTCCATCTCGTTTTCGCTAGCGAGTTCAAACTCTTTTTGATTTGCTATGGGTTTGTTATGCTCCATCTCGCAAAAATAATTATCTTAATTCGAACTTGAATTGATATTCTCTTCTCCATCTCGGGTGCAATAGCACAACGAAACTTGGCATGTGATACGTCTCACGTGTCAACACTAAAATACAAATATGTAATTTCACTAATACATACACACAAAAAAAAACAAAACTTTTGTTTTTTTTCGATTTATAATTTGGATATACAAAATTCTTCAATAGTATGATACAGAGAGTCGGGAAAATAAGTTCTTCTTTTTGATTAGCACGTTTAACGTAAAATAAAGTAAAATTTTCATGGTACGCGATTTTGAGCGTCCATTTTCTATTGTTTTAAAAACCAAGTGAATAGTGGTAAAATATATTAGAAATATATATATATTGTTAAGTTTGGAAAGTGAACATTTGTAATCGAAATTTATAAACAATAAATGTATAAAATTTGTACACAAGAGAATTGTGGAAAATATTTAAGTGCGTGTTATCATTTAATCAATTATAGTTTTCCGCATAGTAACACACATATATACACGTACCTTGTGAACTGGTAATCCCACGCTGATTATCATTTATTGGTAACACATAGATTACCATATGTTATTATATGACCAGTTGTTTTTGCTGAGATTTAGCTGCAGAATGTAGTTATTCACGAGTTCATCTAGAGTAGAAGTGAAGGCCAATTTTCTTTGGTTTTCAATGAAAGCACCAATAAGCATTAGTTTTCAAAGGAATTTGTAATTTCAAGTTTATTGTTCATGGTTTGTAAGTTTGAATCGGGAATGTTGATACAATTTTCTAAGCCGATTCATAGAAGATTTATTTCGGAATATCTTATTAAGGTTTGGGAACATGTTTTTTGGACTGTTCAGTTGAATATTACGAATTTTGTTTTTCCATACTTTCTTTATTTGAGCATTGATATTTTCTTTAACTAAAATTACAACGTTATTAAAAATAGCTTTTAATTGCAAGACATAATGAATATCTATTGTGAGATTTCGTTTCAAAGTTTTGATTTGTGAAATAATTTTACTTTTTTGGCTATAAAGTTTAAAGATTAGGGTATTTCCATATAAGTATTTAAGGGATTGTTTGCTACCGTTGGATTTATGAGAGACTTGCCTTAGAGTTGATAGTATTAGTTCGTCAAATTTAACTAAATAATCATCAATGTCTTGATTATCTAAATTTCTATTATTTGGTATATAATTTTGAACAGTTAATTTGCTAGTTAATTTTATATATTTTTTTTAAATTTTTGACTATATAAATTCTAATTCAAGCCATTGGTGTTTATGTGTTGTGTGGAAAAAGGATTTGGATTTGTATCTGGTAAAATTTGACCTAGAAAGTCATCTATAATTCTTAACTAGACTTTAAACTGGATTTCCCTGTGATTGCTATCGTATCTCAGTGTGGTCAAAGATTCAGAATATGTAAGACGATGATCAATAAATGCTAGGTCTAAATATGATCCAGCTGGTATAAATTAATTTGACCCCATTACACGGTTATTGTGACTTTTAGTATTGCACGAAGTGAAGGTTAATTATGGTCTGATTAATAATAATGTTCAAAAATACAAAATGTTTATCTAATAAAGCGGTAAAGGTAGTGAGTTCGAGAATTACATTTAAAATTTGTTCACTATCAGTTGACATTAATATTCTAACCAGAGTAATGTTGCTGTGAAATATTTTTTGTTTAGTCTCGTCAGTTGATATAACATTTATTATAGTCTGGCTTAAATTTGCATTATTGAATTGTGTTGTATTTGAATGTTCATTTAGTTGAGTGATGAGTGTTTGAAATATGTTTGCTTTCAAATACTTGTTTGAAACTTACATTTGGTAGATAGGATTGATAAGCATCAGTGGAATGAATCTTTGCGTTGTTGCGTTTCATTTGTTTGTTTTCTCGAATTTTTCGAAATAGTTGGTGGTACACATTACATCCTCGATACAAAGCCGGATGGCCCGTTTCTTTACAATTTGTACAATAAGGTTCTGAGGATTTATCGATCATTTCACATTTTCCAGGCTCGTGCTCTAAATTATATTTAACACAGCGATATTGTAGGTGGCAATTACTTGCCGGATGTCCAAAGCGCTGAAAATTTTTGCATTGCACGATGACCTTATTATTAGTGATCTTTTCCCCAAGAGACTCTTTGGTAATTCAAATATTTGATATCAGTCAGTTTAGATACATAATACATACGCAAACATTTCCACTGAATTTGTGGATGGAATTAGGAGACGCTCAGCTAATTGGCTTTGCCATGTTTGTAGCAAAACTTCTTCGAACCAATCTTTAATAATTGATGGAAAAATAGATTCCCATGATTCCGACGCAATGGATGATTTGACCAATTTATCTGATGTTATGATCCTGCTGAAACGTATGGAACAAAAGCTGTCTACTCTTGATAACGTGAAATCCATGCTTGTATCGCTTGTATCGGAAAACGAAAAACTCAAATCCAGAGTAAATGCCTTAGAAAACCTGATGTCGATTCAGACGTCCAAGATTCATCTACTAGAAGCTGAAAATGACAAACCAAGCCAGAAATTAAACTCTAGTAGTATAACGATTGTCGGTCTACCTACTCAACATGATGATATTCGTGATGAGTTATCAACACGGTTAAACAAATAGGAGTGGAAATTAAGTATGATGACATAGTGAATATTCATGCGGTTCGCAAAAGTACGAGCACTGTTTTATCTAAAGAAAATACACCTAAAGCATTCTCTAACGATTTATTAATTGTCAAATTCACGACAACTGATATTAAGAATAGCATATTGCTACAAATGAAGAAAAAGAAGTCGCTTTTCACTAAGGATTTGGATGTAATGTTGCCGCAAAGCCATCCAGAGCAACGCATTTTCATTATGCACCGGTTGACAGCATTCCAGTCTCAGTTGTATCTGAAGCCAAGAAAATTAAAACAACGTTCAATTATAAATATTTGTGGTGTAATAATGGACAAATAAACCTACGGAAATCGGCAGATTCTGATGTTTATCGAATACAATCACTCAATGATATTTTTCGGCTTCATCAAGCACACAATCCAATTGGGAGTAAAAATGATTGTTGAGAGATCATCCGGGAATCAAATATTTTATAATTTATTAGGTATGCAAATTCCCTTACTATTACAAGCTCAATACTTATTGGTTAATTTTACTTACTTTTCTGCCGTTTTTGTTTTGATTTCAACAAAACAAATCGCATTTGTATTTAATTATAAAGGATTGACAGCAATATTTTTTATTATCAATTTCAGTTTTAATTTGTTGATAGCACTGACAATTTCGAAGCATCGAATATGTTTTATACAGCTTCAAAGAAGCATCAAATTTGTATTAATGCTGTATCCAATTTTCTGCAGAATCAAATGCTACAATTAGTTCGTAAACAACAGTATCAACATTTTTTTATAATCTTGTTTTTACTTGTACATTTTATTATCTATATTTCATTAATTTTTTGTGAGTAAGACACGAAACTGTAATTTTAGCATATTGGTGCAGAACATTAGAAGTTTACGGGCAAATTTTGATACATTTAGTTTATATGTGGCAAGCCTTAACGAAATTCCCGATCTAATTTTTGTGACTGAAATATGAATTTATTCTAAAAAATGCTGTGAATTTAGTTTACCGGGTTACAATTTTAGGGATTGTTGTAATGATAGTTACCGTTCTGGGGGTGTTGTCGTTTTTATTCGCAATAACATTGTGAATTACTCAATCCAAGTTTACAATTGGATCACTGCAGATGTTATTCGTTTTGATCTTGACGTTGCTGGATGAAATTGGATATTCATTTGTATCTACCGATTTAATAATGGGTCTATTAATGGGTTCTGCGATGAGCTGGAAAATTTGTTGCGTACGCTTACAAAAAGTAACTTAGCTATTTTGGGAGACATTAATCTAAATCTTTTAGATATCAATGAGTCGTATGGTTATTACCAAACAATGCTGGCTTCACATGGTTTAATAAACTTTTTAAATGAACCAACGATAATGTTAGCTTGTCTGGATCATGTCTTCCTGGAAAGTGAGCAATTATTTGATTTTAACATTAGAAACCTACCTATTCATTTTTCTGACCATAATTTGATTATTGTCGAAATATCTGCAGCAATATTGAGTTCAGGTATACAGTTAATTATAGATCAAATATTTCACAGGTAAATTACACGAAACTAAATGATCTTCTAAAGTTTGAAAATTGGAATTCTGTGTATTCTCGATATTCTAAGGTCTCACATAGCATCCTTCACTTTTATCACTGATAGTCACAAAATTGAAACCGTGGATGAATTGTAATCTTTTGCGCAAGATGAACAAATTAAAAAAATTTTCAAAGAAATTAAAACGATATCCTTTCAATAAGAAACACTGAAAAATATGTAGTCAATCTTTCAAAGCAGGCAAAAGTGGATGTTCATACTGCAAAGAAAGTCTTCTATAAGAACAAATTTAATTTATCCATTAATAATTCCAAGGCTACTTGGAAGGAACTTCTTCGGAAATTATTATTGAAATTAATCATTTAAAAAACAAATGATCTAAAGGTGCTGATGGAATTGATAACTTGGTTGTTAAAAACTGTGCTTGGTACTTAGTGGATGTTTTAAAATTCTTGTAAAGCCTGAGCCTTGATAATGGAATATTTCCAAATAATTTAAAATTAGCAATTGTAATTCCATTATTCAAAAAAGGCGATGAATTACAGTTGAACAATTATAGACCGATTTCTCTTCTAAGCATCGTATCGAAAGTCTTTGAGAAACTAATAAGACGTCGGTTAGTGCATTATATTGATAAAATTAATTTTTTAAATAATAGACAATATGGTTTTACTGCTGGTAAATCCACCGAAGAAGCACTAATTGATTTCCTTAGTCAGATATATACAGCAATGAACAGTTCGCAAAAGCCTACAGGTTTATGGTTTACAAGTTACCTTCAAAATCGGCGACAAATTGTTAGAATAGGCGAAACATTAAGTAACCCAGGAGCTGTTAGGTATGGCGTCCTCCAAGGATCAGTTTTGGGTCCATAATTATTTTTGATTTATTTTAATTCGATTTTTTGATGTTGATCTCATAGGATATCCGACTGCTTTTGCTGATGATTTGGCACTTAGCTACGCTATTCCTATGGCTGATAGTACCTGAAAAATTAGTCAAATTCTTCAAAAAGATCTGGACAATCTAAGTCAATAGTTTTTTCATAATCGACTTATTGTTAGCGACAAATCAAAACTTATGCATTTTGGGCGAAGGGATGTCATTTCTCTAGCGCACCCTCAAACGTACCACATGTATACATGCGATAGAAATATATGCTCGCCTCAATGCTTTGTGCTTGAGTTTGTACGTTAATTTAAATATCTGGGTTTAACAATAGATTCACTACTTAACTGGAAGTCGCACATCAATAATACTAGGAAAAGTGTAATCTGGGCCATACATAAATTTTATAATCTTAGCAAAATTTGCCCTAGGGTTACATTAAGGAAACTATATCATGCCCTAATAGAATCAATAATTATGTATGTCATATCCAGTTGGGGTGGTACTTACTTTATTAATATTGAGGATCTATTTATCGCATAAAAAGAATCATTAAATTAATTTACAGGCGCCCTCAGACAACACCAACAGTTCCATTGTTTCGTGGACTAAATTTATTGCCATTTAGATATCTCTATATTTATAAATTTCCCAAAATGTTTTTTAATCGAAGTAACAGTTTTCACAATCGCACACATATAATACGAGGAACCCAAATAACTTTGCCAGTGTTCGTTGCAATAGCGAAAAATTTAGAAGATTCTTTATATGGCTACATTCTTTTTCCACATGCTACCTAATGATATCAAAAGTCTCAGCACTGTGCAGAAATACAAATTAAAACGTGAAATTCGATCCTGGTTGCTCGGTTTAGAAAACATTGAACAATACTTTTAGTGCAATTGAATTGTTGTATATCAAATAAAACTAAAATTGAGCTTGTTAGTGTACTTTTGGAAAAAAAAATTTTTGCATTAGTTTACTTTTATTGAATTGTATAATTGTTGCTCTACCACAGATTTTAATATAAATCTAATGCAGCTTTACTTTATTTCTATAATTTGCAATAATTATTTTGTGTAATATCAATATGTATATAAACTAACTTAAATAAAGATAAACTTAATAATAATAATAATAATAACTTTGTTTTATTGAGGGAAGGCAATCCACTAGAGGTGCTGAGGGAAGGCTAGGATTCCAAGGTTATTCTGGGTATCACAAATTTTTATAAGTCTGATAAATTATTACAAATCAGCTAGATAGAGCTAGGAACCATTATTAGCTTGCGCCAATTGCAATAAACATTTGGTTTAAACAAGAAATTAATTTTAAATTTGACTAGAATATGGATGTATTTCTGATTTTAATCACACTCGTCAAATTTTTTTGGTGTTCAGGTTAAGTATTCATAATGTGTTTACTATAGTTATAACAAAATATTAAACCAGAAGGTCAAAAAATCGTTTTGTATTACACCCCATCAAAATCCACTACTTTTAGATACAAACGCCAAAGATTTAAACTCTATTTAATTGGTTGCATTAAAAGTCGCAGCACAATTTTACTGAAATCAAAATAACATTCGTCATCATATAATCAACGTTCTAATTCAGAAACATCAAAAGGCAGGCACATCAAGTTTTCCTGAACCTATTGCCATATATGAATAACTGGCATAAACTAACCAACTATTTATAAATGTCGGAAGTTTAGCTCAGAAAAAAAAAAATCAATCTGAAGCTGGCAGGACAGCATTAACTGAAATTAAGCAATTTAAATTTTCTGAAATTTAAGGTATAACTAAACAGAACAAGAGCGATAACTATAAGCTACGACTTCAAAATACATTTATCGGTCGGCGATGTCGCTGTAGTAAATATAACAAGAGTGTCAGCGACCGATGACGAAATTAAATAACATAACAAACAACATAACCTAAATATCGTCTCACTAGCTCAATAAATTTTTTTTTAAGCGATATTATGTTTAATGAATTAAAAAATTATAATTTAAATTAAATTTGGCGAATGAATTTATGTTGTTTGTTGTTAAGGGAGCAAAATCTTAGGATATCAAAAATTAACAACCAAAACGTTGCAACTACCAACATAACGAACCAAAAATCAGTTGGCAACATTGCAACGCTGCACGCCGACAAAATATTCTAAAAAAAGTTGGGCGATATTGGCGTCGTCGCTAGCGACATTGGTTCTGTTAGCATCGTATGCTTTCTGTGTATTTTAATTTGACAGGCGTCGTCGCTTGGTGTGGTCGCTCTTGTTTTGTTTATACCTTTACGCCGGTTGCTGATTAAAATAATTGAAGTGTAGATGGCAATTCGACTGTTTCATTTTGATTTGGCAAATTTAGTATAATTTCACGCATAAAACTGAAATACAAAGCGTTAATTAAGCCGCCATAAACAGCATTGTCATCATAAATCCAAAACGGGTATTTTCACGTAAGCATTAAATACAATTTGAGCAAATACGTTGTATTATATCCCACCAAAATCTAAATTGTCCAGTAACTTTCCACCACAATACGTAATTTTATTCGAAAATTTAATTTGCTAGACTGGAATATTGGAAAATTTGTTTTTACTCAATTTCATTCGTTAGATGCTGTTTTTGCTACAGCCGTCTCAGCCAGTTTCATTATTCACAAATCCCCTCTCTTTTGTTTAATTCGATGTTGTAAAAGGGCGATGACTGATACAGAGAAATGCCAATTGAAATAGGACGCCATTATATTCTATCTGAGATTGCATTAAAAAAAAACGATTTTAACTTACCAAACAATATTAAGAGAGACATAATAAACCGCAAACAAGTATTGCCCTCAAAATCAACATAACGCACGCCATCCAGTAAATTCAGTCAGATTTATGCGACAAAGTCATCGAAACTTGATCTTTTTGAATAAGTACCATACAGTAAAGCCGTGGCGTACATTTGAACGACGTTATTTACCATGCTTAATGCTGTAAAATATACTTTCAAATAAAAAAAATTGAGTAGATATCTCACACAGAACTTATTTTATTTACATTTAAAAATCGAGCGTCCCTATTAAAAGACCCTTTAGTTTCATGAAAAGTGATTTGATTCGAATCAGATCAAATCTCAATAAATGCAGGTTTTGTTGTATCGAAATCGATTTAATAAAATTAATTGAAAATAAAAATTTGTTATTTTCAATTTTATTTCACGTTCATGAAGTGTAGGCGTAGAAGTGTAGTGTTATAGAACAAATTTATTCCAGAGGGGCATATACATTTATGCATTAATATGAAAATTTGATTAAATTCAAAAATTGAATTTAATTATTGCCAAAAGTTATTTGAGAATCCCTTTATAGCAAAAATGAAAATGTTCGTCAGGCAATGCTAAGTTGGTCTCATTCCAATTTCCATTATCTAAAAAGCCTGTGATATACATTGGTGTACATAATAATACCTAATGTACAATTTTGAATGAATTTACGATATAATCGATCAGCTTCTAGAGGAAGACTGAAGTGCCCCACCCAGTCATGTCATAATTTAAACGCACTCACTTCACACCGATTTTAAATTATTCATATAAAGTAATTCATAAAAATTTATTTGTGAAAGTGAAAAGATTTACCTTATATGCAATTCTTAAACGCGTGTATATACTTAATGACGTGCCTTACAAACCAAAAACAAACAGTACAAAATGAATAATGTATTATACTACAACCACTTATATAATATTATGGAGTATTATTACATTATTATATGCTAAACTATATTGTTTCAATGACACCTCTTTTGTATGTTAATTAATAATTGCTACATAGATTTTCTAATAAAGATAGCACAAGCACAAAATGTAACCAAAAAAGAAAAATGCTTGGGAATTTAAAGTATTAAGTTATTCATTTACAACAGCGCTTGAGATACTTCCGAAAATAATTTTCTCGCAATCTTGCATATATGTAGATACCAAAAAAAAAAAAAAAAAACAAGCGGTGAAATTATCATCATCTGCTTTATAGTAAGTTCTTTATTTATAGTCGTTTAGTTACCACTCTATTTTGCATAACTACAACTTGTAGAGGAATTTTTTGCTTCCTTAATAAAATATACTTGTACTTAGTAATTAGTTTGATAAGATCCGTTGCATATAAAATAATTAAGTTTTCGTATAATTTTATTATTTTAGTTAATTAATTTTGAGAGATTCTAACTACACTTACTCGTAACTACATAAAATTATAAATACACGCTAGTGAAAGTGTACATGATACTTCTATATATTTATAATTAAAATTTTTATGAGTTTGGTACATTATAGTGTGTCTAATAAGGATTGTTGACCTTAGCTCTTAAACTCTCTTTATAAAATATTTCATGTGTAAATTGTAAATTACCTTTACTTTAGACAGTTTATGTTTTAATAAAAACTTTCAAAAATTAAAAAAAAAATATCGCAGATAATTTTGAGTTAGATTCTAAATTATTGAACCCGATTGTTAAGCTATTTTGTTACTCAATGAAAAGGCAAATCGAGTAAGACACTTGGGGTTAATTTCACATCGCTAAAATCCGATATAAATAAATTGATACATAATTGTGGTTTTGGAGTTAATTGGGAGTGGCTGATTTAGTAGACCACTATACTCCTATATGTTTATATTATAACAAATGACACAAATCTTCCGAAAATAAATCTTGATCATTGTGAATATCAAATGTAAGCATAATTAATACACATATTAGATTTATTATTTAATGTCATAAATTAATTTTGAGAACTTAGAGCAGAATAACATTCTGTTGGTCTTCAGTTCAATCCTCGCTGCTGATCAAATAAATCGTATTTTTATTTAATATTTACCAATTTTTTTATTGGACCAGGGAGATTACACCAAAAGATGGCTCAACTTGCATTGAATCAAACAGTTTTTCTCGAAACGTTTAAAGCAACAAGTTTTTTTCAACTACAATGAGATTACCAAAAATAACCATATTCAACTGTTTGGTGGAAAATACAAATAGTTTCCAACATTTGAGGATTTATTTGAATCTTCGATTTACGAAAATGATCAATAAGCAAAGCTATTAAGTTTCAGTCAACTTCTCAAAGGCTTACTCGAAATGGGAAATCCAGTTGACATCATATTAAATGCCATTACAGTTTTCAGTAGGTTACTGCCTCACAGTTTAAGTGATCCTAAAAATTCAGTGATTGCATAAAAAATATTTTTGGATGGGAGGGACCTTTATATCACCGAAGCCACCATATTATACGCACTCACCCTGTGTTGATATGGATAAAACGTCACAAACATTCTGGAAGTGAGAAGAAGTTTCACCATCGTCCCAATTTACCTATCATGAAAAGCAATGTAAGCAGTTCTACAAACAAACCGTTAAGAAGCATTACACTGGACGGTGTATAGTAAGGTTACCATTGAATAACATTCAACAATCACTCGGTGATTCAGTACGATAAGCATTTTCACGGTTATTGGCCATCGAGGAAAAACTGTATACAAATAATCAAATTAAAACTTGAGTATCATTCCTTCATGGCAAAGTTCATAAAACGGCCAAATAAATACCAATTCGGAACATTTTTATTTACCGAATCACTTCGTAATGAACACCGACGTCACTTGGGGTATCACTAAACCAAAAACTCCTCATGGGTCTGAGTGCAAGAGGATCTGCCAGTTATTATTATGAGCTTCCGAATGCACAACATAGTTTACTGCGCCGATGTCGAGAAGATATATAGGCAGGTTTAATACTGTCGAGCATCAACCATTCAGGAAGCTTTAAAGTTACAGCACGACATAGTTAAGATTCTTGATTCTGGTGGTTTTACAGTACGCAAGTGGTTTTCAAATTCATCAGCATTCATGGCAGAAATTAGTCAATTAGAAACAGAAAAATAAAATTCGGCTATTTTGAATTTTAGAATTTTTTTTCCTATCAGCAAATTTGTTCTACGGGACATTTCTTAAATCCTAATTTTCTAATAAAGCCTTCAACATGTCTTCACGTTAAGGGGGACACTGATCACGAACATTTCGATCGAACTCTTCCCACAAAAGTTCAATAGGGTTGAGATCAGGATTCTGAGGTGCTCATATCATGTTGTTTTATATACCTTCCATCTCTTTCCGTTCTAAACAATCTCTGGTGAACAATGAATCCATTGCTAAGTAATCTTAGCCCAGAAGGAATATATGTTGCTTTAGAATCAGTTTATATTGAAGACTTGATTGGTACCAAATTTCCAATTACATGGGCCGAGAAATACCTCCAGGCCATAACGGAACCACCATCATACTTGATAGTTGGCACCTTATGTGGGAGTTTGCCGGAAGCATTTCGTACGTCGTTTGTACACTTCTTTAGCCACATCTTTGCCTCTTACTATCCAACATTTTTTCCTGGCAAAGTTCGTTAGTAATTTGATCCCTGGGTGTGGATATTGATTGTGGACATCATATGTAATTGCAGTTGTAACTAGAGATTTGGATCAGAAAATGATGGGATTTTTGGAATTATAAGGTTAAAGTGATTTCTGTAGTCTTCCACCAACCCTCATTATTACAGTATCATCTAGGAACGGGTCTAACGCTTTGAGTTTGTCAGAGTTGGGAAAAGGCTTTTTTTTAAAGACAAGCATTCTTCAGTAAAATCTAGGCGTTTCGATTTCCAATACTGCGGGTGGTCCGCACAAGCGAGCCTTGCTTTGGCGAGAATTGCAAAAACGGATTACTTGGACAAGGACTCTTTGCATTTTGTGATAACTAACGTATTACAAAAAGATCGCTTCGCTAGCATTTTGAAGGGTTGAATAGTCACATGGCCCACCTCTAGCCTCATCGTGGATTCTTCTGATGGCTAATCCACCACATTTTGTTACGGGTCAATTCTTTGGTATTCAAACCTCGCGTAGCACAGTCAGCAGAATTGCATTTTGTTGGTACATGTCTCCACCGATCCCTTTTATAGGTGCCAATTACTTCGGATGTTCGGTTAGCTACAAAAGTTGTCCATCACCTCGGCTAACTGGAGAGCCAATCGAGAATAATTCTAGAATCCGTCGAAAGCACCACAGAAGACACTTGTAATTGTAAGGTTAACAATTTAACGACTGTCTCTGTTAATTTGGTCAACAGAGCCACATCCATCAACTCTAGCCTAGGCAAGCTTACGGTTTTAATTAAGCCACAGTAGACATTTGTACAAGATTTGATTTACTATTTCAGTTTAAAAAATTGAGGTGTGTCCAACACACAACTTCCTTTTACGAACAGCAAATTTTGAGAAACTTATTATGCAAATTTCTTGCAAACTTAAGATTTTTTTATTTTTGGATGTTTTTTGTAAATCGTTTTCGATATTCTGATTTATTTATTAATTATTCAAATTTATATCCAAAGGTAAAAACATGCGGACGTCATTATTTTAACTGGTTGCAATTCGCACAGCAAATCGGTTAAAATATGTGGTAAATTTTATTATTTGCACCACAGATAAAATATTTAACTTTTAAACCGTTTCACACACGTCCTAATAGTGTCACAAATCACAATCCTGTTTGATGCAAAACTTGACTCAAAATCATCTTTTCAATCTAATTAGTTGTTCTATTTTATTGCGTCTTCAAAGCAAATAATATTTAAATAGATTACGAAGCAAGGCTTGTATAATAAAGTGATGTAAATTTAAGGTGGATTTATAAGCGATCCCGTATATCACAAACATTTTCAACTGTGTAAACCAAATTATCAATCACAATGGAAACTATTATAGGGCATACATCATTCGTGTTAAATAACTCTACTATCCAATGCTAACGTATTAACTACCATGGTTTGATACATGCTCTATTCATTACAATAATAAGAAACAAGTCTAATGTTAAGGCTTTATTTGATACAAGAACAATATTTTAATATTGCTAGCCACAATTTGTATAAAATCAAACTAATATCATTAGGCGGTATAAAACCGATGTTTTAAGAGGTTTGTCTTCACCTCGTGTCATCGATTTGACATTTTATAAGCATAAGTTTTTATTAGTTTATTGTGTTTTAAAATTATTTTTTACCTTCAAACTTGATTCTGGTTTATAGTATATAAACAATCGATTTAATATGTATTGAGTGGTGAGCGTATATTCCAAAATGTTTAGTATTCAATGTGCGATTGTGATCAGTACAACTTTATAACGAACCCTCCTAATTAAATCATTCCGTTATGGAATCTAATCAAAACAAATTGCCTCCAAATCCTTGTGAAAGTGCAAACTTATTTTCAAAATTAAGTTTTTGGTGGACTATAGATATTTTTAGAAAGGCCCTTCGGATATCATTGGGCACGGCAGATTTATTTAGTGCTAATCAAAATGATTCGTCTACATTGCTGGGAGATAATCTAGGAAGGTAAATATTTAATTGTGCATGTTTATGGCATATTTTTACATACCAATATATATTGTAGATGCTGGGACAAACAAACAAAAATTGGTGATTTATCTTTGTTGAAGTCAATTGGCGCAGCTTTTAAATCAGAGCTTATTCAATTGAGTTTGCTTCAATTATCTGTGCAAATATTCAGAGCACTTGGTATACCATATTTCTTAGGGCAATTTCTTCTGTATTTTCGGTAACTTAAACATTTTTATTTTCAACTTAATTTACATCTAACAAAGTAAAACCTGTATTTAGTGTTGAATCAGATGTGCCATACACAACAGCTGTTCGAAATGCAGTTGGATTAATATTTTCATTAGGGTATGTGGTTGTTGCGGGAAATAAATTTGAAGCAACCGCCCAACATTTTGGTATGCGGGTACGTGTTGCGGTTGGCAGTTTAATATATCGAAAAACTTTAAGGTTATCGAGAACAGCGTTAAGTGACACTAATCCAGGCAAAATAATTAATTTAATTTCAAATGATGTTACACGTTTGGAGTCTGTGCCGTCATCCATGAATGGACTATGGATTTCACCGTTTATCTCAATATTTATTATATATTTCTTGTGGACTGAAGCCCGTTGGGGATCAGTTGGAGGAATTATTTTTATACTGCTTTTCGTCCCTACACAGTGTAAGTTATTTGAAAAATTATATACAGCTACCTAAAATTAATTCAACATAATAACATAACTTTTTTGTATTTATTTAGCATACTTTGGAAAGTTAACTGCTAAATATAGGTACAAAATTTCCATAAAATCGGACGAACGAATTAGATTAATGGAGGAAATAATTGCAGGGTGTCAGGTAATAAAAATGTACGCGTGGGAAAAATCGTTTGCGAAATTAATTCAAATTGTGCGGGAATTGGAATTGCAATCGATTAGAAAATCGACTTTTTTGCGGGCAAATTTTTTGGGATTGATAATTACAAGTTATCGTATTGCTATTTTCTCCACTATCGTTACATTAGTGCTAACGAATGATACGATTACAGCGTCTAAAGTTTTTTCTGTACTTGCTTTATACTTTGCACTAGGTAAGCAAATAATTCGACATTTTTACAATGCTTTCACCGATGTTTCAGAAACGAGGGTTGCCATTAAGCGATTACAAAAATATTTGGAATATGAAGAAATACATCCAATTGATAACAGTAAACACAAATTATCAAGCGAATTTGCCGTTTCAATCAAAAACGGGATGGCACCCTGGAATATCATGAATGTGACAAAATCTGATAATTCGGCGTTTTCATTAAAAAATATTAATATTGAGCTTAAACGGGGCATGTTGATCGGAATCATTGGTCCAGTAGGTTCTGGTAAATCATCATTATTGCAAGCGATTTTACAAGAATTACCATTGATTGATGGTTCTATAATAATTGATGGTAATATATCTTATTCATCTCAAGAACCGTGGCTGTTTTCTGGTTCAATACGCCAGAATATACTATTTGGCCAAGAAATGGATGAGGCACGTTATGATAGAACAATTAATGCGTGTGGATTGTTGACAGATTTTAAACGATTTCCACATGGTGATAACAGCTACGTGGGTGATAAGGGAGCAGCCTTATCTGGGGGACAAAAAACTCGAATTAAGTGAGTATTTTCTTTGGGAAAAGTTTTAATACACCATATCATGGTATAATAACTCGTTTAGTTTAGCACGCGCAATTTATCGAGATGTTGACGTTTACCTATTTGACGATCCATTGAGTGCTGTAGATGTACACGTTGGACACTCCCTTTTTAATTCTGTTATTGGACCGAAAAGTTATTTAGCCGGAATGAAAACTACTAGAATTCTAGTAACACATCAAGTACATTTTCTTTCACAAGCCGATTGGATAATCTCATTGAAAAATGTATGTTCTTATCGAAGTTATATCAAGCGAATAGTAAACATTTACGTTTTTATAGGGAACAATTGAATTCCAAGGAGCTATTTCGGATTTATCTGAAAGTGGTTTAAACATTGCTAGCACATCCAATACAAACGATGCTGAGTGTGTTCAGGAAACCATTGACTTATCTCAACTAGGCAATGAAATTGTTGAGAAAAGTGAAGAGACGGAGCAGCATGTTGAACAATCCTCAAAATATAAAATTGACGGTTCACTTTTACTTAATTTTGTAAAGTGTGGTACAACCCCTTTTCAAATATTTCTATTTGTTGCCTTATTTGTTAGTGCAGCAGTTTTTCCAAGTTTGACAGATTTATGGCAGTCCTATTTAGTTTCAAGGGAGGAAATAAGAACCTTATTAAGCATGACAAATCGTACAACCGAGATTAAGAGTGGCGAAGTAAATTTATGGTCACCGACTGAGTATTTATGTGTGTATACAGCATTAATATTAGGATTTATCCTTGTACTTCTTGCGCGTTCGTTGGTAGCTTCAAGTACTATGACTAATATATCCCGCGGTCTGCATGATCATATGTTTAACGGTGTCATATCATCGCCACTTCGATTTTTCGATACAAACCCGTCAGGGCGAATATTAAATCGCTTTTCAAAGGACATGGGTAATATTGATGAAATATTGCCGAGATCTTTATTTGACTTTGCTCAATCCAGTCTGATTATACCTCTAGGGTGCATAGTAATTGCAATTTCTTATCCAATACTCGCAATACCTCCAACAATAATGCTTATTATATTTGTGTATATCACTCGAATCACTTTAAAAACATCGAATGATATTAAACGGCTCGAAGGAATTACACGATCACCGGTGTTCTCTCATGTGACATCAAGTCTTCTTGGATTATCTACAATACGTGCTTTCAAGGCCGAAGATATATTAATCCGCGAATTCGATTCACATCAAGATATCCATAGCGGTGCATTTTTTATGTATACTTATACGAATGCGGCTTTTGTATTCGCTCTCGACTTAATGGCATTCATGTCAATTTCGGGAATTATTCTTATAATTTTACTATTGGATTCGGCAAATTTAGACGGTCACAAAATCGGTTTGGTCATAACACAGTCAATAATTATTCAGGAGATATTGTACTTATCCGCTAAGCAGTTTGTTACCATATGCAATGTAATGATGGGAGCGGAGCGGATATTGGAATATGCTAGTCTACCAACAGAGAAGCAACCAAAAGTACCAAAAGACCGTTTTAGTAATTGGCCTATTCACGGCAAAATAGAATTTATAAATGTTAAATATCGATATTTTAATGACGGTGATGCAACACTGACCAATTTAAATTGTTTAATAAAAGCTGGTGAAAAAATTGGAATTGTGGGTCGAACCGGTGCCGGTAAATCATCACTAATCGGAGCAATATTTCGCCTGGCTATAGTTGAAGGTAAAATATTTATTGATGATGTTGAAACGGGATCCGTATCGCTTAAAGATCTAAGAACAAAAATATCTGTAATACCGCAAGATCCGATTTTATTTTCGGGAACTCTTCGTCGAAATTTGGATCCATTTGAGGAGTTTGACGATGTTCAATTGTGGCAAGTCTTAGACGAGGTAAAATTAAAATGCGTCTTTTTAAGTTCAGGCTTGGAAAGTGCCGTGTTAACTGGTGGAAGTAATTTTAGTGTGGGACAAAGGCAATTACTTTGTCTTGCGCGAGCTCTTTTGAGGAATAATAAAATTTTGGTATTGGATGAGGCTACCGCCAATGTTGATCCGGAAACAGACGTCTTAATACAACGAACAATTCGTGATAAATTTTCCAACTGTACGGTTTTAACGGTAGCCCATCGGCTTGTTACGATTATTGATTCGGATCGTGTTCTGGTAATGCAACGTGGTAAAATTGTAGAATTTGATGCGCCCCATGTGCTACTACAAAAAAGTGATGGCATTTTTAGGAGTATGATTGAGGCCACTGGTCGCGATGAATCTGACTTTTTGAAAAATGTAATCAAAAATGTAAAACAAAGCTGAATAAAAGTTATACATTTAAAAATATTCTTTCATCGTTGATGGATGAGGTTATGTGTTTAGTGACAAATCAACAGTGCTTTTTCATTTCTCAACGAGTCGAGTGGGTACATTTATTTTAGCAAACCATTATGAAGTCCATTTGAAAGATTACGAGATTTGGATTAACATTGAAGAAACTTGCTACAACTATTTCCACTAACGGGCTATCTCATAAATAAAGCAAAGATAGAAGGCGAGTATCTAAAAATAAATTACACAGTAAATTAAATGGTCTGAAGAAATGCCCCCTGGCGTTAAATTTTAATTTGGTGCCAGTTTCGGTGTAGTCTGAATCGAACAATATTATTAAAGTCATTCGAAAGCTGTTAGCCTAAAGAAAACAGTCGATAATGCATATTTAGGTATAAACCCAACAGAAAAAAAAAAATTATTAAATAAATGATATACCGTAGATATTGCCGACAATAGACAAACGCAATTGTGCCACTAATGTTACATATATTACACTTGTATTGTTTACGGATTGTCACAGTTTATAGTTCAGAAGCTTCTTAAATTTCAGGAAAATTAGCTGAACTTTTGACCTCATTTAGAGTTTCGTACTCCGAAGAAACTGCCAAGTTGTGAGCCCCAACTGAAACATGGATAAATCAATTACTTTAAACAATACTAAATTAGACAATTTTATAATCGATATATAAACAAATATCGGTTTTCTGTTGATAGTAACAGACACAACTGTTGATACACCACAATAAAAACATTATGATTCATCACAATTTCTTTTAATTAGTGCCACACGAATCTATTAAATCATGTATATGGTGAGAACATAAAATCACAAATTTATTGAAGTCATGTTTTAGTTTTTTTTGAATTATAAAAATCATAAAATTAAATCGTGACTTCCAAAAATTTGTCATTTTTCGTTCTCACCATATCATATTTTCATAAATATAATTTGATTGATTTCCTTCAATCCTCAACTCACCTACAACTCGAAAAGCAATTTTAACATCTTTTAAAAACGGCTTTGGTTACATTAAAATCATATATTGATTGAAATTTGTCTTGAATGATTCGGACAATATATTTAAAGGATAACTTACATCCCAGTTAGGTCTTTGTAACTCTGGTAGTAAAAATTGTTGCGTTCTAATTGATTTCTGTGTAACCTAAGATACCTGATTTAAAAAATGTATTAAATAAAGTGACTAATGAAACTGATAATATATCTGATTAAGATATTATAGAAATACAATCAGGACAGATGCCTTTTCTGAGGTTTTTTCAAGTTACAATATTATCCCCACACGAAACTGTTGGAATATTTATGGATGAGTGCTCGTTATTTTACAGAGTACTTCAGTGCATAACATTATGTTTAGTCTATGAACAAATTAATAATTTTTTAAACGACTTCGCTGTACTTTTCCAGAGTAAACTTGCGGTCAATGATATAGGCAGATTTATCGATAATGCAGTATTAATATTAGACGTTAAAACATAGTACGGTATAACTTCTAAAGATGTCAGCTTTAAGAATTTTTAATTTTTGGTTCATAAATTAAAAAAAAAAATTTCTTGGATAATTCATTTATAGTTCTCTATTTAATTCGTGTTTTTTGCTTTTTTTACATTTTTGTTTCGATACAACAAAAAAAAAATATTTAAAAAAAAACTAGTAGATGGCATCTGTAGACTTTATCCATCTATCGCCGTTTTTTGACAGCGATGGCCCTTATAGATTATTATAATTTATTTGTTTATGAATGAACGGAAACAATATCGGTATAGCAGTTGCCAAAAAAACACACTCACCCCAAAAGTGAACTCTTAAAATTCTTAAAATATAAATTTTATTTTTTGTATTACTGATTTTTGATGAAACGACGTTCGTTATTCACATACCATTCGTGTTTCCACCTCATCAATTTGGTTTAGTTAAATTTAGAAAATATTGACCTTAAACTTACCTCGGAAAATAATTTCTCTTAAACGTTTATGATCAAACTATACAGAAAAATATTAAATCACAATTTATTGTTTTAAAATTATTTTAATAATTCTTTATTCTGTTCTTGTTGTTCTTTCTTTTAGAAAAAAATTATAATAATAATTAATGACTATAATTTAAATAGTAATAATTAAATAACATCAAACTAAAGTATTACAATGAAAAGTTCATTTTCCCTTAAATAAATGTTTATTCCCATTTACATAAACGAAAAAAAAAAATTCATTTAAGCTATTAAAACTTAATTTACATTAAAATTTTATAATTTTATAACAAAAGAAAATAAACAAAAATTTAAATAATTTCTAAACTACATACATACAAAAAACAAAAACGAGAAAATTTTAATCGTAATAATAATAGTAAATTTAACTACAAATAAGACAAATAATAATAATTATAATAATTATTAAAACACTAAATAGTAATAAAAATGTTATCTAATTTTTAGATTATACTTTTAATTATTTTCTTTTTAAATAAATATGACGTCACACGATATAAATTTTTAATTATTTTGTTTTGTTTATGCTACATTTCATTTTTATGTATTTAGTTTTTGGAGGGAGGGGTAAAATTATTTTCAGTATCATTTTTCATGATCTTATTATATAAATTAAATAATTATGAGTTTTCTGTTTTTTTTTTTTATACATTTTTGTTTTTTTATTAAAACTAAATACGGTAAACAACTAAAAATCTGAAAGCATTGAAATTTGTGTCCTTTTATCGTACTTACTCGGTAAAATAAAATTAAAATTCGTATATTATAATATACATTACAATAATTTGTTTATTTACATAAATTGTATTTATTATATAAAGAAAGATAACATAAATAAAAATTTTGAAACATTTTGTTTTAAATAAATATATCACAATTACATAATTAATAAAGATAAATAGGAACAGGAGAAATAATAATATAATCTCAAGAGTGTACTTGGTTAGCTAAAAAACGACCACTAAAGTTAAAAACTTTGAAGATTCCGATTTTCTGGTGGTGTCTGAATAGCTCAGGACCGTTTGAGACTAGAAACCGATGATCATACGACTTCCACTTGCGTCCCGAATATGGGTATCGAGAAGTGAATTGATTAGTATTATTTCTACCTCCGGTCTTGTAAACTATTATGAGTATTTTAAGGATTAGAACGATCTTGATAACGTCCTCCTTTTGGAGTAATTCAAGCACTAAAATTGGTTTGAGTTCCTGGCATTTTGAAAGCAGGGATTGCTGATTCTTTTGAAAGCAAACCAAAAGGATAGAAGATCAAAGGGTCAGTGTTTTCCGAAAACGAGTCACACAAATTAGGGCTACGAAATACTTTTCTAAAATATGAAATTTTTTACCTAAATTTATACCTAATTTCGAATTCAAGCAACGTTGAACGTGTAGGAACGAAAAACTAGTCCAATTGTTTCAAGTAACAAACCATATTAACCGAGCTAACATTTTATTATTTTTAGTACAGTAAGAACTGGGGCTAGATTCTGATGAAATGACAATTTTTCGTGACATTTTTTATTAGTAGAAAATATTGTTATTAAAAATTTGCGATTCTGATAAAATGAGCTATGAGATTTGTGGCAGCTTCTAACAATTGTGTTTATAGCTTATAGCCGCTATGTTTTTGCAATAAATTTCAATTTGCGTTTGTCTAATATGATGTTTTCAATTATTTTAAGAGTCGCTAAGAAACACAATTATTTAATTCACACTCAAACTAATTAATAGATTCAACCGAAAATAATTTTTACTCACACCTATTTTATTAAAACATTAAAAGTAGAGATTGGGGCCGAAAATTCTCGCTCGAAAATAACCGTTGAATTTGTTGAATTTTAATCTCTCGTTTTTCGAATTTTTGGTAATTTCTCGGGATCAAAAAACGTACTTTCACAGCAGTACTCTTTCCAATGTGAATTTCTTATCCCAGTTGAAAGCTGACTTGTTACAATAAAGCCACTGCGGAATGGCTTAAAACCACAATCGGAAATGTTAAGTCATGTGAAGGAGCACAGGTAAGGGCTGTTGAGGCAGATATGCTGCCTCAAGTTCTAATTATTTTTTGGACTTTCCAGAACAGGGTGGAAGTACCGACTGATTGGCTTCTTTGGTTTATCAAGATCCAAAACTAAGGTATGAACGCAAGTAACTGGAAAGTAATCCGGAGGGAGGCGAAAGGCACTTTGTATTTTTGCACACTCTCATAGTAGATCAATTGTCTGTAGACAAACTGAAGCAGTTTGAATAGAAGGTGAACTATAAGTTTGGTCTTACCGAGCTTCATCCGAAGGGTAGTCAGCTAGAAAAAATTAAACTAATGCAGATTAACCTGCATGATTCACATGGTGCTTTTTTATTAAAAGTGCAACTTGGGGAAGTTTCTGAGAACGAATCAATGAATGGTCTTCTGCACCGCGGCTCCAAAACGTCCTATCCTCTAAAAAGTCTAGTCTTGACAACAAAATAAGATTGCTCATTGGATATTTTAAACCGATTCAGCCCGCTGGATGAATTTCCCAGGTATTGACGAAATTCTCCCTTGTCAGTTCGAATTTTTAGAGCAAACGAAACGTTTAACTGCATTCCATAACTTTTGAGGAGAGTAAATGTGGCCGCTTTATTGGAAACAATTTGCATATCATACTGGTAAATCCACAGTGAAGGCTCTTAGCGCATTTGATAATTCCTTCTATGATTCAATAGAGAAGGCAGCAGGAAAAAGAGAGGATTCCCCCTCACACAAATAGGTGAATCTGTCCCATGCTGAAATATAGGCAGATTAACGCTAAATTAGGTGTTTTTTCTGATTTATTATAGTTACTGGTAATTAAAACACTTCTTTCCCGTCTGAATAATTATGGATGTGATGTCTAGGGCTATGCGGATGATTTGGCGATCATAATTAGAGGAATGTTTTAAGAAATCATCTCTGCCCTACGCAGGATGCACTCAGCTTAATATGGAATTGTTGTGGAAGGACTTCCATACAAAGCGTCATTCCATACAAAACGGTTATAAAGCCTTTTAAGAGAAAGGCAAAGCTCTCGCTTACAGCTCCCTCGTTGCTCCAAAAAAAGTAGTAATCCAGGGGTTATATCGGATTGAAAACTGAATTGGAAACAACACTTACTTAAAGTTTAGAATAGAGCCACCAATGCCTTCTGAGCCTGTCAGAAACTCTATGCACAAACTTGGGATCTAAAAACAAAAATAATCTAATTGTCATTTTTAACAACCAATAGGCCTCTGGTCACATACGCATCGGCAGTATGGTGGCCTAAAACTGAGGAGAAAGAAGCACAAACTTTATTGGCTCTTTACAGGCTGAATGAGAACTTAAGAATATGTGGGGTTCAAGAATCAGGTGTAAAACGAAAGACGAAGCATTTATAGGGATATGGGAATGGAACTGCCCTTCGAAGTGTTTAGGGTATGTAACCTCCTGTCTTCCTAATGGCCTAAACAGATAGCCATGCCACCTTTAAGGCTCTTAAATAATATACAATTAAGTTAAGACTGGTATGGGACTATCTAACTACAGTTTAACAATTGGGAGCCACAAATAAAGTAACACTTATGTGAGTGCCACGAATGACACTGCGAATGGCCCTGCCCGCATGGGATTTGCCCGTTCATTTATTGAGCCAAAACCATTCACCCTATGGCACCGGTAAGGCACTGGGAGGATACGCAAAATTTCTCCCATTGGCGCAGAATTCCAGGTCTACGACAGGCGAAGAGATTTATATAACTTTCATCAACCAGGACTAAAGAGCTCATTGTACTTAGGAAACCTGGGTTTAGGCAACTTACCGGCTTCATAATCTTAAGCACATGGATTTTTATCACCTTAAGAAGTGGATTCAGCGGAACATGTTCTATGCCAATGCATAGCCATTCTCCGCGACTACAACACTTGCGTGAGAGAACATTGAGTCTAGATAAACTGAGGTAGCTACACCGTCCAGTGGTATTGTCGGGTTCATTAGGAGATCACAAAAGATCGCAGTGCTAGGTAGCTTAAGGGCCCGCATGGCCTAGCCGTAATAATAATATTACAATTTTGTAGATATGGGTACTAAAAACTGGTGCCTAGTCCAACTAAATACTGACTAAATAAATTGCTTCTTGAATAGCAAACAATAATTTAGTTTAAAATATTCCGTACGAGGAGATTTTGACGAACTAACCACTATTTTGTTTTTATTTGTCATACATTAAGAATATTCGAGTAAGAAATGTTTATTTTTAGTTTCTATTTATAAATTTTGTATTTATAATTTATTACGGTTTTTTTAATTATATTCTTGGTTGCGTATTTTGGTTTGTTTTCAGGGATGACTGAATTTCTTTCGATTTTTAATTAATTTTTCTGTTATTTCTTTCTTATGGGTTTATGGACATTTTTTGTAGATACATTAAACAAAGTTGATTACACAAAAATTTTTGGTATTTTTTCAATTTTGGTTTAATTTACATAGAAGCAGGGTTGTATGCGATTATGAATATTTTAATTGAATTTTGTGGTTAGTTTACTATAAATAATGATATTGCATATTAAACCACAGCCACAAACACTAAAAACAGCTTCTACATTCTAAATATTGGTAAAACAAGGTTTTGGTCGAACAGGTACAACTAGCATCATTCCTCTCATGTAACATGTTCGCTTGCAAGTACAATTCAAATTGATTTTTCTCAATTTAAACTGCGAATATAAATTTTTGCATGTTTGTTAAGTATTAACGTGAAAACGAAGAATGTAAGTTGCTTAATTAATAATTACTATTCAAATTATTGGAGATTTTTATAATTAAAAATCAAATTAATAGAAGAGATGAGAGTCTGCGATAACCGATTGATTCTGATTTCGCCGCCTTTGGTTACATGTTATATTTAGAAAAATATACAAATTTAACTCTTCGATTTGGCATAACGTACTAATTTTCAAGTTTACTTCTTCTAGTCAGGAATTCTAGGGGTTAAGAATATATTGCAAAGATGAAAATCAACAAATACCTTACAGAAAGTAACCTCTGAACGCTGATTGCGTTCTATCTTTATCATTGGTTTGTATTTTCTTTAATACTTTGTTTGCTATACCTCTAAATTCTGTTTATGATTTTGTCGACGCCCCAATGACTTGATGAAAGTAAAGTGGTGGGGCATGACATAAAAATGAAAAACAAATAACTTCGGTCTGGAAGGATCTTAAGTTGAGGAAATCCTGACATGACTAAACGTTTTGTTTGTCCAAAAGCACATTTGCTCGACGTTTTAAAAATTCGAAAAAGCAACAACAACAAAAAATAAAAATGTCCAGTAGTCTGGATCTCCGGCATCTCGAAACGGCTTTTTTCGGCAGAGGATTGCAATCTGTGGGTCGGGAGGATCGACAGATCGTGTTGGTTGTTTGAGGATTAAGTTGGGGGAGTTGAGTTGTGAATTAAGGTGGGAGTTGCTTTGCGTGATGAATTGGGGTGAAGTTGGAGTTCAGTTGGTGATGGGTTAGGGTTTAGTGAGCAGTTCCTTTGGGGATTTATTTGGGGTATTAAGCTCAAGGTTGAGTTAGAGTTGATTGGGAATTACAGTTTAGCATTCAGTTTGGAGTTGTGTTCTGATCTAGTTAGCAGTTTTTTTTTCGGAACGTGTTGATTTGAGGAGTGAATTGGGCGTTTAGTTTTAGGTTGAGTAATTAGTTAGTAATTAGTTAGTACTAAATGGAAGTTGAGTTGAGTTCATGTATGCATTCCATGATTAAGTTGAACATTTAATTAGGGATTAATGAGGGTAGAGTTTGTGGTAGAGTTTGGAGTTCAATTGTGGTTGAGTAGGGTGTAAAGTTGGGTTTGCACGGAGGCTCCAGGTGCGGATTTATTTTGTGGTTGAATCGAAGGTTGAGTTGGAGTTCGATTAAGTTAAGTTCATTTATACAAGCAGTTGTCGAGCCGCGTTGATTTTTAGACATTGAGTTGGAGGTTATATGTTAGACTGAATTGGGGTTAAGTTGGTGATTTAATTCAGTTGACCCAAGATTAGTTTACGTATGCACGTAATTTTCCGGATCGTGAAATTTCTCATCACCTCGTGAAGTTAGAGCTCTTTATCTTTGCTTGCTGCGTTTCCTTTATAAATAACTTTCCTACTATATAGTCTTGTTGAACTAATTTTTGTGTGGGAAATTCGGAAGGCAGTAGTTTTTAACCCGCTGCCTCTATTTTATTTGTTCAAGTATCGCCTAAATGTTTACCTTGACGATCTTATATCTGGATGAACCGTTTTTGTGACTAACTTATTGTGTACGTAGAATTTATAATATTATGTTCTGTTAACCTATAAAATTATAGTTGCTATAGGTCCAAAACAACTATTCCATCATTGTTCGAATTTTCATTATTTGTTTAGAACTCTGCACTATAATAATATTTATAAACAAACCGAGTAGTTTGTCCGTGTATTAAAATGTAGAAATATCAAAATCCCTCTTTACTTTAACCCGAGAGTCATACAAAGTGTGACGAGTTCAAAAAATGAATGAAAATTCTGCTTCAGTTTTCTCTGTGGAATCTTATTGATTTAAAAAAAAAAAACTTCTCTTTCTATTATTTGTGTGGGCATAAAACACACAGAAATGAGGGTTTTCCTTGAGTTTTTAATATATTGAATACAATTCGCTAGGTCAGTGCGTTCTTGCCTCATACTTAATGTATGAAGTGAGAATTGTATTTTGTAGTTTGGTCATAGGGTTGTAGCTACCTGAAGAGTAGATTGAACTTTTTGTACGTGCGAGCTTTTTGGTACGAAATCAAATTACCATATAGAGAACTCAAGGAGAGTTCTTATTTTTTCTTCAGGGTCGATACACTTTGTATGACTCTTGGGTTAAAGTAAGGGGGGATTTTGATATTTCCATTTTTTGCGTAGATATATTATAACTGATTGGCCTCTTCATTTTTTCTGATTAGCAAGTCGAAAATGATGTGAATGCCATTATTGTTATTATATTTTTTCTGTAAAGAGCCGAGAGAATCTTATTGATTATAAATAAACCATTTCTGGGTTTAATAGTAGAGTGCCAGATTAGAAGGGCAAGGTGGGTAGGAAGGGAAGTAAAGAATTAAAGAAAATTTAAAATCTAGATACAAATTTGATGGTTGATTGGTAATCATGGAATGCATGCAAACAAATCGAGAATCTCACTACAATCAATCCTACAAACGAGCAGAACACGAATAAAGAGAGGTTCCAATCTCAATAGTTTACATCTTCCCCTAAAAGGAGGAAGAATATAATTTGAAAGATTATTGTCCCTCGGTAATCTACGCAAGGCATATTTTAAAAACTACTTTTGTACACTTTCGATGAGATCCGAAGATTCTTGATAAAATGGGACCCAAATAACTACGCCATAATCTAATTGCGAACGCACTAACGTAATATAGAAGATTCTAATCGTATAAGGAACCCAGAAGTCTTTAGAGGATCTCTTAACAAAACGTTTAACATATGCCCTGCATATGAATGTGGAAGGGTAAATTAGAAGCGAATGTGATACCCAAATTTTTGAAAGCGTCCATTTTCTTAATTCTATGGTCTTTAAGAAGAAATTCGTCGGAAAATCGCATTATTTTACACTTCTTAATATTCAATAATAAATTATGACAAGTACACAAATTTGTAAAATACGATAAATAAGATTGTAAATCCTCTGTATCCCGAATATTCGAAATAGTTTAAAAAATATTATAAACGATTACAATCCAAAGACTCGGATTTTTCCAATAGTAGTTTGTGGTCAAGTTTGCCAAAAAGGCCTTGCTAAAATCTGAATAAACAACCTGTACATCCTTCTCCAATTCACAAGCAGTTGAAATAAAATTGAATCGTTTATTATTAAATGGGCACATGTCCACTTTTTGTCATAATTCGTATTACGACAGTATTGTAGCACAGACTCGCAAATACGTTCTGTGATAAGATAACACTAGCATATAAAATATGATATGCGTCCTTTCATTAACCATATACTAGTGTTATCTTGTCACAGAACGTATTTTCGTGTCTGTGCTACAATACTGTCATAATAATAATTTTGACAAAAAGTGGCCATGTGCGATCTGTCAGGAAGCAAGCCGTATTGCTTAGAAGAAATAAATCTACGAGTATAAAAAAAAGTAAAATCTTTGACTAATCTTACTAATTAAAGAACATTTCCAAAGGTTCGGAAAGTATCCTTGCTGGAGATTTTTGTTAAAGGGAATGGTGATTGGAAAGGTGACTGCATGGGCTGTCATCCAAAGAACCAAGGGAGTGATGGAATCGAAAGCTCCACTTTGATTAGTATCAAGCACATTGTTTGGGACCAATAGAAAGTAATTCGATCATGAAGTTATCATAATTCGCATTCGCGTTCAACGGAGTTAAAAAATCATTAACTGGAAGCCAATTAACATTTGATAAATTGAAATCACCAAATATACATAAACGATCCTCTGGTTGCAAAATGGGTGCTACGCTGGACTTGATAATATCAATGAATTTATCATACGCACCAAAGTTAGAATCGTATGGAATATAAGTTACGTAAACAATTAGTGAAAACGACTGATATCTGATTCGTCCTGCGATTATGTCCGCAATAGGTCAATGATAAAGGTACAGATGACAATTTTTCCGCTACAGCAATTAGAACACCTTCACTTTTCTCATATGTGTATTCCAGAGGATGCCTGTCTCAACGATGGACAATGTATGATGTCGGAAAATATTCTTCATTCTTAAAATTAGATGTCAGCTATTTCTCCGATATACAGACAACTTGATATTCTTCCTCAAATAAAAATAAATATAGATTCCTCAATTTGGAGCGTTACTACCCGCGTTATGATAATAAATATTTAGAGCTGAGCTTCGAAGGGATGTAATGATGATAAGATAGTAGAATCTAACGATGGTGCTGATCGAACCGGACATCAACTTCCTTTTTTGATGTACGCGGATGATGACATGTCTGAATTATTTAATTTATTGTAATGCTCCCGAGTCAAACGGATTTTAAAAGAAACCAAAGTCAGAGAGCTATCCGCAGCACGATCTTTTACCAGCAATGATTTATAATCCACCTGGTCCGCTATGCAGTCCGGTAGTTTCGAGCAAATTTATATTAGTATTGCTTCCTGTTTCACCGAGGGATGCTCCTACTAACATACAAATACCTATGTTCCTGTACAACGGCTGGAATTAATGTATTCACAGGGTGCATCGTCTCGGTAATTCCCTGATTAGAGAAAGGTAACAGCAACCCTGAAGAGCTATTACCCGATAGCCTTATCTATTAAAAATTTACCAATTAACTTTTTGTTCTCGGCGACTTCCAATTCTAATTTTTTTATATCAACAGCCTCCGTCGCTCTATCCTCAACAGTATCAATTTATTTAAACAGCTTTGTGGACTTTGGAAGATCTATTAAATTTATCGGAAGAGTTCGCGCTTGGCTGCGAACTTACTGCCATACATTTCGTTATGACACGTCGTAGTTAGTTTGTTGAAAATGAAATAGGCAAAGTGATTGATTAAAATTACCACACAATATCAGAACAGGTAGCTACAAATATTGTAAATGGGAGTTTTGTTGAGGATATTTTTTGCTTCTATGGATCATTTGGCGCTGGTATAATAGAATTTTAAATTATAATATGGGAGATGTATACACTTATTAGGTGAAAATATCGTGGCAACACATGAAATACAGAAATATAACCAGAAAGCAAATTTATATGCCGGTTGTTGGTAAGGGAAAGGTGTGTAGATAGTACAACAAAAAGTTTGAAGTAACTCGCACGCCAACACTCTTTGAGTAAACAAGGCTTTAGATTAGAAAGTATTTCAAAACATAACAAAAGCCAAAAATCACCTGCACCATCAAATACCTACCCAAATTAAAAAAAACCCTCTGCATCTTTAAAATGTATTTATAGTCCAGACAATCGGATGTTAAAGCTGCTTGTTTTTCCAAATTTGTATAGACGGGCAGCAAGAGCAAGTTGTATATAGATGAGGTTTACTAAGGCTCTTCTCATATATAGTCGAATAAAATTTTTATGTTTGCAATAAAAACGGAAACAACAAAAAAATTAAATCGAATAAATCATAAACGAAATAAAAAAAATTAATTTATAGAATTTAAAATATTTTCAATTTTTCAAAATTTATTTACATCTTTGGTGGGATTATAAAATAATAAAAATAAAATAACATAATACAGATAAAATAATAAAATTTTAAAAACAAATATAATTATTATTTTACGAGCTTATCATAACAAAAACTTAAAACGAAACAATAAAATTATAAAATAAATGACTTTGCGCGTTTAATTAATTTTTTTTTTCATATAAAATATTTTTATGTATATTTTGAGCATTTTTTGTTGCCTAAAAATTATTAATGTTTATTATAAAAAAAAAAAAAAAATTGTTGCTAAATATTACTTTGCTTATTTATTTAGTTGTATTTTTTTACACGTTTTATAATAATTGAACACTTTCATTCTTCATTTAGTGATTTATTTATTTTTAATATTTGGTTTGTTCAAAATAAATAAATAAAATTGTTAAAAAATTATTAAAATAAGCAATAATTGCCAAAATGTCTTGTTAGTTGCGTTACAAAAAATTGTATATTTTATTAACCGGGTGTTAAATGTTTTGACTGCGTTCAACAGATACAAAATCAATTAATCATCCTGCCGTTTACACATAAATTAGGTTTAATTAAAATTGTTTACTGATTTTTTTCGTTCTTTAGCGAAGAAAATGTAAAAATCTTAATTAAAAAAAAAAAAAAAAATACCAAATTGAAACTTATAACAAGCACATGAAAAAAAAAATATTTATTTTTAAATAACAAAACAAAACAAAAGTCTTAACGAACGTCTTATAATTTATAATTATGTATTTGAAATATTGTTTCGCATTTTTTTTTCGTTTAATGTATTTTTTTTTTTTGGTGGATTAGAACATTTCAGTTATTTATTATACTGTGTGTGTAGATAGTACTTTCTATATTATATTTTTATAAATAATTTATACATTTATATTATATAAAGATAAGGAATCTCTTAAATTAAAACAAAACATAAAAATAATATTTAATAATAAAACTTAAAACAAAAAAAAATGTAATTATTTATAATTTTAACTTGATTACCGTTTTTTCTTATTAGCTTTATTCATTTTTCGCTTTTTTATTATCATATCGTATAGTGCTTCCAGACCTTCTTGCAGCCCTTCACCGGTTATTGCACAAGCTGGCTGAATAAACCAACCTTTAAACAGTTGGCCACCTGGTTGTGCCGATGTACTACTACTTGTGCCTACTATTGTTGAGGATGGTCCTATCGGTGATAATTCGTGTAGTCCTAATAATTTTTCTAATTCTTTTGGTTCGCGTGCACCCGGCAAGTCTTGTTTATTGGCTAATATTAATACTGGTACACCCTGAAATTAATAAGAAAATTTATATATTTAGTAAGAATGAATAAAATAAATATATTGTAAATTATTTTTTAATAGATAAATGATAAAAATGGAATAAACTAATAGGGTTAATAAAGTCTTAGATAATTATTAGTGTATTTTGTTATCATTTTATTTTAGTAAGGTCTAACGGCCCAATATTGAAGGTAAATGAAACGATTTCATCGATGAGCCCCATATTCCTCCAAAATTCGGAAATCGAGGCGAAATAAATATTCATTAATTTTGTTCTATCCTCAAAATAAAATCGATCAAATTGATAAATGAGAACTTTAATGAAAGTGCCGCAAGGGTTCTGAAACCGAACGTTATGTGATTTCTGGTGATGTAATTTTAAAAGATGGTCCTACTAAACAAGCAAAAAAAAGAACAAGAAGAATATCTATTTAAATGAACTGGAAGGTGAAGATGGTTCATCTACTTCTAAAATCTATATTTTCGAAAAACTATCAAATTTTATTTCAAACTTGTAAAAAAAGCAAGATAATTCTGTAAAGAGGCTAAACTGAAGTATGCGTGGACTCAAAATAACAAAGGGTTGAATATTTAAATACTTGAACGGAAGGAGCTATGGTGAATGCGCACCATAAGCTGGATGATATTGAGTTGTTGCTTGGGGTTATAAAGTCCGATGTTCATGTTTTTGTCGTTACTGCAACTTGGCTACATCAGTTTATATTAATTTGTTTAACTATGTCAGTTATGTAATTAGTAGCAAAATAATTGAGAATAAAACTAATTCCTTATAGTCTGGCTACGTCTTCCTGAATAAGCTTTCTTTATAAATGACAACTAAATTGACGGAGCAAATTTCTTCAATTATTGATGTTTTTGTAACTAACTTGCTGGGTAATAAGTATCATTTGGCTGTTGATGATATTAACTTCAGTGATCATAAAGTTATTTTGTTGAGTATTGACAAGGACCTAAACAACCCAAGTGGAAGGTGTAATTGGATGGTTAAATTTACTACTCGTTTTGACTTAGTTAGAAAAGATAATAGAAAAGAAGAAAACTTCGGTTCTTTTAATTGACATCAAAAACCATTTGATATTGTTACCATGGGATACTACTTCGGAAGCTCAATAAAATTAGTGTACAGGGTTGGGCGTTTAAGACTTTCGAAAGTTATCTTACGAACAGAAAGCAATTACGCAAGTTAGACCTGCTAATAGCGATGAAATATAGAGTACCCCAAGTTCCATTTTGGGGCCATTACTTTTCATCATATTTATTAATGCTATTTCTGAACTAGAGTTACATAGTATACTTCAACTATTTGCTGATGATGCGGCTGTGATTTATGGTGAAGATTTAAAAACGGTCGTGGAGGAAGATTTTACGGGAAATCTTAAATGGACGATGAAAATTAAACCCACTATGAATGCCAATACAACTATATTCCTGATCTTCCGTTTGAGAAACTGTTCGATGGAAGATATATTTTATTATGTTAACAATGATGATGTATCAATTAATCGGGTCCTAGAAGCCAATTAATACCTTCAACTTATTTTAAATTATAACTTAAATTGAGGTCCCCGTATTGACTTTATGATTTAGAAGTTTCTGGTCTTGCTGGAGTACTTAACAGAATATCTTTTACTCTTCTGAAACACGTTCTAAAATAATTATGTTTTGCTTATTTAGGCTCTATTTTACCACGCCCACTAGATGGTCCCTGCCACAACAATTTGTTTGATTCTAATTCCGTTGGATAAAGCACCAGAATAATAAGTCTTGTGTATTTAAAATTGTTAGAATTAACATCCAGTTAAAAATTAAAGCTTGCATTTATTGTACTCTTTTTGTAATGAATCTTTTAAGATTGTTTGGTTTTGACTTATCATCTAACCAATCGTTAAATGGAACGAATGCAGAATTGTTCCAATTCCTAAAAGTGGTAAACGAAATGCTAAATATGTATTAACTATCGAGCAATTGCTATTCTTTCTGCTATTAATAAATTATTTGAAACAATTCTGACATATTATCTATTTATCGACTGTAGACAGTCCATATCTATTGAGCAATATGTTTAACTGAAAATTTGTTTGAATTCTCGAAATTTTCTATAGAAACTGCAGAGAAACACTGACAATTAGATGTTATGTACACCGATTTTCGCAAAATTTTTGACAATTTTCTACACAACATATTTATTAGCATATTATACATATTTGGTTTAACAAGTTCTTTCATATGAATCATATGATTTTAATTTTTTACAGACAAGAGGAGTCAATTTGTTACCATTGATAGTGTAAAATGAATTTACTTAAAATGAAACTGGACATTTCGACTTTCTATCAAAAAGCTCGAAATATTTTGCAGACTTTTAACCTGAATACACTTAATGTCCAATGTGTTTAAACCAGTTAAATTTAGAATAAAAATGATTTAACAAAGTGTGGTTAATATTAAATTAGTTGGGGCATTTCCCTTTTTCAAAACTCGCCATACTAATCTTAACCATTGGTGGGTAATTTTAATATGAATTGATCGATAGTTTTCAGTTAAAACGATTATAAGGGAGGAATAGAATTAAAATCTAATGAAATTTGGAAGTTTTATTGTTAAGTTTTCATTTAAATTTTGAATTATAAAGAAAAATGATCCTCAAGTTTGAAAGACTCCAAAATATCAAAGTACCAAAGGAAAAGGAGCATTTGTCTGAAATGAGTCATATAGTACACAGGAGAAACTTTAATTTTATTCATAAATGCTTTCCCCTAAAGGCTCAAATTAAATTTGGTCTGCACGAGGAAACACGGGTTATTATAATGAAAATATGTATCATAGTCTAACTTTCCGAAACAATTTCGGTTACCAAAATAGAGTGAATTGGGCATCCCCGACGAAATCGAAAATTAGGAAAAGCACACTCTGTGAATCAGGACAAGCTTTATTTTTTGAAAAATTCAAAAATTTGTTCAAACGGACATGTTCGATAATTTAATACTTAAAGCAAATACGGTTTATTATGAAATTCTATTGTTTATGTACCTGAAATCTATTCATGTTTGATAAGCGTGTCGATCTTTAGTCGTAAAGATCGTGGGATTCTGGTAACTAATAGTGTTTGTTTAATGAAAAATAACCTCATGGCATCCCTATTACAGCTTTTGTTATTTTGTTTATAAATAATTTGTTGAAGTTATTGTTTACATTTAGGAGCATCGAATAACTAAATAAACCTAAGCTATAAGTTATTCAAATGAAAGGCTAAGCTGAGACTGCAAGGTTCAAACTTGGCGGGCCCAGTAGCAGAGTTCTAATACAAATATAGTTTGAAACGGAAAAATGGCGCAAAAAAATTGAAAAATACTGTTCAGAATCTATGGTGTGCTAACAGACGGGCTTTTAGAAACCACTATTATCAAACTAAAATATATTGGGCATGTTCAACACATTTCTGAACATTTTAAACAGACTGAAAATGTTAAAAATTGCTGCTGCACTATGGTCATTTGCCCTAATCTCAGAGACGTTCTTCGATTTCGAGACAATTTTAAATATTGTGAAAATAGCTGCAAACGTCCTCAGGCAATTTCCTGAATTTCAGAGATGACACCAGATGTTGGAATAAATTTTGACAAAGCAGGCATTTTCCAACTTTTTGAAATAATTAAAGGCGGATATTAACTACGGCGAATCCTCGAATCTTGGATATGTTAATGGATGTGAACAGGTAAACCTTTCCGCAATAATTTTTTCAAAATAAATGATATTGGCATGCTCGACAAATTTTTGAGTATTGTCGAAATGACTAAAATGGGTTTTCTACCATTTGGTCATTTGTTACAACTTTCGAGATTTTAAGAGCCTACATTATCCTATAGTGGATAAACCGAACTTTTGAAAATAATATTGTTGCTAAATGAGGCATGTTCGACAAGTTTTTGATAATTGCGAAAATCACCACGATCGGGCTGCTACAATAAGGCAATTCTTGGAAATTATTTGATATTACCCGGTGCGATGCTATATTTTTGTAAAAATGCCAACTCAAAATAATTTTTTTTAAAAATAGAATAGGTTGGGCTTTATCAAACAAAATTTAAAAATTGGTTAAATATGTTAAAACTGTTGCTAATCTTTTTGTGTGACGTCACATTTCAACCATTACCGACAGATATTTTCTTCGATATTCAAAATTCGCAATAAATTTGGCAAAATGCTTAGGTAGTACTTTAGGAGAACAACCTCAATAATTAAATTTTTCTGGAGAAACTGAATTAATCAATTTTGCGCTCACTTCTAAGGACGAAGTAAAAACATTATATCAAACCTCGACAAAACTTGTGCAAAACGCCACGACGGAATATCAGTCAGAATACTCAATAAAATAAAAAATTAAAGCGCAAGCCTGATTACTAGTGCAGTTAATTAATGTTTAACAACGGGCGAATTTCCGGAGGCCTTTAAAATTGCTAAAATTACACCAATTTGGAAAGGTGGTTGCAAGTCGGATACAAATAATTATCACCAGATATCTATCCTACCGATATTATCAAAAATTTTTATAAAGACGTCCTAATACGAATAAAAAAAAGATCCAATTACCGGGTGCCAATCCATATAACAGCGGGTGCCAATATATAGTAATGTTTAGTGAAATTAACAAAAAAAAGTGAAATGGAAAACAAAAATTGACTTGTGTGTACCTTTTATACCAAAAGCAAAAGCAAAGTTCAATTGTAAAATAAACTGAATGAGAAAAAAATGTGTACGTTTTGTGTTACAGCCATTTGTGTATGTATACAAATTTTGGGACAATTTTTTATTCGTATTAAGACGTCTCTATAATATTACTTTAGTCTATGGTTATACTTATCAGAATGCAAAAACATATTGAAGAAAATGGGTTAGTTCACAGTCAGCAGTTTGGGTTTACTAAAAAAAGCAAACTTCGTCACTATTTATTGATTTAACAAAAACTTTCGACTGTATAGTCTATAATGTCTTAATGATAAAGCTATCACAGTTTGGATTTTCTGGAGCAGCTATTTCGCTTTTACGAAATTATTTATCAAATCGCAAGCATTATGTTCAAATTAGTAATTCAAAATCAGAAAAATTGACGGCCTGTATGTGGTATTCCGCAAGGGTCAATTTTGAGTCCCTTATTATTCCTAATTTATATAAACGATATATTTCTTGTTTCCGCTCACGATACCAAACAGCTTTATGCCGATGATATTGTGTTGACATATATGGGAATAACACTTGAAGTGTTAAAACAGAAAATGGAATTGGATTTACGAATTCTAGGGAAGTATTTCGCTCACAACAAATTAACATTAAATATAAAGAAATCCAACTATGTATATTGTTTTTAAATTAAATAATAAATTTGATAAACTCTACGAAGACTTTAAACATATTTCATATGGGAAACAAAAAATCTACCGGGTTAATGACACTGTTTACTTAGGATTGTACATTTCTGCGCAATTAAACTGGAATTCACATTATCAACATGTATGTCGAAAAATAGCACCAATGATAGAAGTTTTTTCCAGAATAGGGCATTATTAAACAAGATCAGTTGGCTTACAGTATTATGCATTTATTCAGTCCCATCTCGCATTTTATTATGTCTTAAGCAAGTTTTGCAGAATAAAGCCATTAAAGGTATTTGTAACCTACCCAGAAGAACAACTTCAGTTAACTTATATTCGAAGCAGCTATTACCAGTCCGCAGCTTAATCCAATTGGAAATTTCATATTTTCCATTATAAAGTTAGCAATAACTTTATCAAGTATGAGTACGATAGACCAAACAACTTTTCTGTATATTAATTAACTTAAATGTAAAAAATTTGGAATAAAAATCTCTAAGCTTATCTAAACTTATTTAATTATAAATATAATATTTTCCTGTATATAAACTCTATGTTAATTTTGGGAAATAAAATTAAAAAAAAAAAATCTATTGAAATTTTTCGAATCCTCCGAGATGACACTAGTAGATATAGTGCACCTATTTTTCATTAAAACCGACAGGCTAGTCATTTAGAAATAATTTTATTATTAAATTAAAATGGGCTGGACTTCAATAAATTAAAATTGGATAAATGACTGAAAACGTATTGTTGCACTCTAACAAAAACCTTAATTTCACAGGTATAAGGAGTTATAGAGTAGTTAATTGTTTTGAAAATGAAACGACAATCATTTTGGTATAAATAGGCTACTTTAGGAAAACTAAAGGTCTTCCGATACTATTGGCACTGGAACCTATTCGGAAGATGATATTAGTGGAACAAAGTCTAACTTTAAGAATCGAACATTGTTTAAAATATTTTTTTTTTCCAAGACTAGATTTTTATTTAGGTTAGTGTACCAGAATTAGAATTAGGCAGTTATCTTTTATGCCGTTGTTTTAATTTCAATATACATCATAAAATACTCTCAAAGTAACAAAGCCAGCCTTATTAAAAATTTATTTTCCAAATTGGTTATATTTGAAATTACATTGCTTTTATTAAGTTAATCATTCAAAATTTAAGAAATTTAGTCATTAGTTAAGCCACTCGGATCTGAAAATACTTTATTTCAACAAAATTAATTTATTTTTGACTGCAGAATATTTAATGAGAAAATTTACATTTTGCTGTAAATGAATAAAAATTCAAATGGTCAGTTTTAAAAACACGGCCTCAATATGTTCCTAAGTTATAAATTATTTAACAAAAGATTGAATAAATAAAGGTTTGAAGTTACAAAAAAATTTTAATGTTGCCTATTATATTGAAGTCTTTAGCTCTAACCTCAACATTTAGAAAACAGCAAAAAACCAAACCAAAAACAGCATATCGATGGCAAAAGTGCAATATCGTGTATATACTTTTGAATATTTTGAAAGGAAAAAACCAAACGCATTTATCATGTAGATTCACTATAAGGAACTAACCAAATTTTAACGTTCTCCATGCACAAGTTTAATTAAAAAAGAAACCAAACACTATGTGGTAAAGCTCTTTTACAATCGATACCTTAGAAATGCAATAAGTTTGCGCTCATAATTACAATTTTTTAAAATCAATCAGCTGAAAACTTTATTGTCATCATAAACCATCATCAATTACCAATTATACTTATACCTTTCAGCCTCCAATCATAAGAGAAAATAAATACAAGCGAACAAATTTAATATTTTGTATTCTGAATCAAGATATAATCAAAATAGCGAAGTAAATGTGACAATGTACATAACAGCGGCCTTGATATAGATCTAAATCATTTATAATGGTCTATGTTTTTCATATCGATATTTTAAAATAAAACGACCTCGTCTGTAAAATCACCAATTGTATATAACAATATTTGTGGTGCCAAATCCATTATATAATTGAATTCATAGACAAAACATATTTTTATTATCTAAATTACCGAGATAACATATGTCTAGTTTAATACCGAAATTCGCATACCTGTCTTATAAAATGGTAATCAGTGTTTCGATGTTTATCAAATTACGAGAGAATGCAAGCCGTAACTCGATAAATCAGTAAAGTACATTTTGTTCAAAAAAAGGTAAATTAGGTGGATTTTATATGACCGCTCCTTTCTCAATAAATATTTTTCATAAACGCGGACTTTTCAATCGTTGGTGTAACGAACCGAAGGAACAATTTGATTTCATGAATTATTTTGTTATTAACAATGTTAGAAGTTGAAAAATATATGAATATTTTACAGCAAATTGAAACATTTAGGTTCAGCATTTCAAATACTTAAATAAAATGCTACGATGCTTTCTTGGAATTGATTAAGATTATTTATAAGATACAGATTTTTCTTCAAATTATTAAACCAATTCCAGGAAGGTCAATAATTTTAAGACATCTCACATTATTTCTTGCAAAACAGTAACCTTCAACTTTTATGTTGTTTAGAATTATATGGTTTCCTCAGGTGTAATTTTACATGTGTTTGCGTTTAACAAATCTTGGGATATTATTAATTAGAGTCAGGAAAAAATCTTTTGAAATTTTATAAAACTAGCCAAATGATGGATGTTAGAGGTAATCGTGTAATGAGACGTACTTTAATTAAAAACATTCTTTTCCAAATGCTTCCACAGTTTCTGGAGAACACGTTTGGTAGGCATGAACTCAGACAGATCAGTCCATAACCGATTGTAATTAAGGAAAGTATATCGATCTTTGTTGCTTTTCATTACTTGGGTATTGATCATAATTAGGTATCACTATGTTTCGACCCAAGAGCAGCGCTGTTGCTAACATGAGGATCAAGAATAGCACAATCGATATAATGTTTAGCGAATCTTTACTATAAGATATAAGCTTTATCGAGTTTATTCTCCAAAACCCACCCATAACGTGTGCTTCATAATTCTTTTTTGGGTTACTGCAAAGTAAAGGTAGAGCGCGGCAAATTATAGAATTTAAATATGGGAACCATAATTTTACAATTGTATTGAACATTTTGTTTTGTTTAATGTATCCTTTCTCGATCAGCGAAATCCAGCTGATTATTTCATAAAAATATCAGTTGCATTTGTCCTTGTTACACAAGTAAGAAATAAAATGGAAAAAATACTAGATGTACTGAATGTGGTGCAAAACGACAAAAACCTCAAATACCTATGTGCACACCCTATTTATTGAGTAGACTGCCAACGATTTTAAAATATGATGTTGGTTTAGAAATTACTTCCAGGCATTAAAATTGGGCTCGAGTTATTTACTATTTTAAAAAAAATTTAATAAAAGGCATTTTTCGTGGCTAACGTTTGTAGCGAGACCACCTACAAATTTAAATAGCTACTTTACTATGAACTGAATCAAAATCAGAATAAAAAATATACTTTTATTGATAAATCAATACCTATAAAATCGTAGAATTTAATTAAATTTCTCGAAAATTTAGTTCAGCTAACTATCTACAATAAAAGTACAAATTACACTTAAATTTAGCTAGGTAAGATTTACAAAAACAAAACAAAATATCTAACTGTAAAATACACTCTACATAATAATAATAATAATAATAATAATAATGAAAGTATGTACATTCAATTATACGTTCATGTAATTTTCTTAAGGCACGTTAAATAGTTGTCTTCTATTTAGCGCATTTTTTACTATTAGAGTACATATACAGAACAATCCATTAGAATGTTGTTTTACAATGGGGAAGTACGAGAATTTTGTATATGATGATGATACAGTGGAATTTCATCATTAGCGTAAACGATCTTTATAAATATTTTTAACACGCTCTGCGTTGTTTTGTTTTTTAAGAGTAGTACATTATTTTATATTGTATACACATGATATTATTAAAAAGATAAGTTTTATTCAAAATTACATACTAGTCGAAAATAGAATCACGATCTTTCTCTATTTTTTATTTTATTTTTGATTACAATCTATTATCGTAACCTAAATTTTGTTATAAATTGGGTTTCGTTTAAGCAAACATAAAATCACAACAAATGTAAAGTTTTAATTTATGTTCTAAGTTAACAGGTAAAAATCACTGTACATAAATTACAAAAAAAAAAAAAAGAAAAACTAAATAAATAAATTCTTATCTTATGGTTTGGTTTCATAGGTATTATGTTGATGATATTTAGAATTTGATACTCGATGGAGGATATATGATTATATAGAATTACACGAAATATATTACTTTACCTTAAAACAGATGTTAGTCAAATTCATTCGTTTTTTAGCTCTATTATTAGCAATTTAGAAAACAAAATGTTTTTTTTTGCCTAGAACAATCACCTTTAAGGCATTACGAAAGTGTAGAATTGGTTTAATTGTTGTTGTTTTATTTTGTATACATTTAAAGTTTTAAACCTTCAAGGTTCATATAGTGGATGATATGAAACTTGAAGGTAATATTCACAAATAATAAATAATAATTATAATGTAATCTGATGACTGACTACCTTACGGGGTAATGCAGACGTTTACATAATTATCATGTCTTGTGCGTAAATATCTCAATTTTAAATATTGATACGAGCCAAGGTTAAAATTATTATAGTCATTTCCATACAACAAAAGGTCGCCAAGTGATCAATTTTACGTTGATTTATGATAGCCAAACTCACTTTTAAATTAATTGTGATGATTTTATGCTTAAATTATTAATTAAAGATTATGATTAAGATTTTGGTATCGATAAGCTAAACTGAACGATTAATATTAATAATCTCCAATAATAGAGTAACTAGAAAAATTAATCATTATTAAAATGTATAAACGGATTATGGTCTGAGCCAGTTTTCCGCTTAACAATACCAGTGTGAGTATGATAAATTGTTGATTTTTATTAGTGTTGTTTACAACCAAATTTGAATTACTACATTATTGTTACATTTTCATCAAGCTCTTGAAAACTTTAATCTGGATTTAAACAAATAACATTGTAGATTTGCCTTATGCTGTGTGGGTCGATTTTTAAACTAAATTTTCGACTTTTTCTTATAAGACTAAATTTGCTTAAATTTATTTATCGATAATTCGATAATTTTTCTCAAATTTACCGATCTATCGATAATTTATCGATAAAATTGTTATTTTTAAAAACGTAATTAAAAAACAAAAAAAAATATTAAAAATAAGAAATCAATCACATTTATTTCAATAGTATAATAGAAAAATCTTCAATTAATGAATAATAAAATTCATATTTATAGCTAAGTAGTAGCTATATAATCAGAGAAATTCTTCCTGTATAGGAAAAACACTCATAAATACACAGAACGTTTAGGCTTTGATAATTTAGTCTCGATCGAATTTTGGTATAAAAAAACTCGACTGCCAAAAATGTCCTTTCAGTTTTCACGATCGTTGCCCTTAATGAACTTAATGTTAAAAAAAGCTTCAAATATTTTCCCCGAATTTTTATATCGTCGAAACAATAACTGTTGTTTAATAGCCTTGTTTAGTTTATCTTTCAGTAATAAAAATTTACTAAACTCAGGTTGTATTGATATTGGCTCTACTTCTGCCATATCATAGTTTTTTAACGCTCTACATCACATATATGTATGCGTTCGACCAGTTCTACTATTACTTTTAATATTCCTGCCCGGCTTGTTTTATTAAATACTGAATTAGTTATTTCTGTTGACTCAAACTGCAAGTACCTGAATTATCAAGATAATTAAATAAATCCGAATACGTGGTCCTTCTTGAACTAATGTGATGTATCAATTCGATATCATTAAAAGCGGAACTTAAAAATAAATTTTGAGCCGATAATTCATCTAATAAAAATTTAATGGCAAGTCTTCTGTAAATAAATTTGTGTTTTGGCAGCAGAGTTTCTCTACTGCTACTTTCAAAGACTCCAAACAATAATTCGAATTCTTCGTTTGAAAAGTTAATGACATGTTTTATGTCAATAATGATTTTTCGAACGCCATCTTTGACTCATTGAAACCTTTTGAGCATATGGAACAAACTATTCCATCTTGTTTTGGAGTTCAATTTCAATTGGATTTATTTATTAAACTGTTCTTTAATCTGTCCTTATTTTGTGGTACACAGTCAGTTTTTGTTGGCGATAGAGAAAAATGTTAACCACCTTGCGAGTTTTATTTACCAACGAGTAAATTTTTGAATGTAAGACGATATTTGAGCTCAAATTATTTTATTTTTCGATATTGACAATAATTTCTAACTCATCACCGTCAGCGCCATCCTTATCATTAGAACCATTTGAGCTGAATAATTCGGAATCCGCTTCGTGTCTTTGTCGACTTCAGTACCCTTCAGCTGTTCTATAAATTCGTTTAGCTTATTTATTTTTGGTACCGGTCTTTGATTACCAGCGAGTTGAATACCGAGTGCCTCACAAAGCTGGTGATCTACACCGATCGACTTTCCCATTTTGGCCCTCACTGGTGCATTAACTTTCCAAACTCTTTTAACTTACGCTTGACATGCTAAATACATTTTATAGCCGGTAGCGAACTTTGAACACGAGATAGGTCGAGATTTCAATATTTGGTTCCATTATGAAGTCCATTCATCGAACGATAAGAAAAGAAGAACCTTTCACCACTTAATTTAAGCTTTGGCAAATCAGCTAATACTATAGCTGATGATATTTTGCTGCATAACTAAACACAATTTTACTAATTGTGTTAGCAGATTTTGGAACGTCATTATGACCTATGGATTTAAGCAATTGTCTTAAATCGTAAAACGTACAGAACTTGCTAAATGCAAAACAATTTTTAGCTGTCATATGAGAGATGATAGATTTAAATAAATTTGTTATTTTATCTTTTTTACTGGAGCGGGCTTCATACATAATTTTGAATCTCTGGTACCAGTTGATCCCTGTTCAATAGAGTTATGTTATGTTAACTTTTTAAATGGTAATGCAATCCATTAATAGTACCATGTACAGATTTGACTTCTTTTGAACAGCCCGGAATATCCTATAATCCCGAGTTACAATATTTATTTCGATACAAATAATTCCAAGATGAGGTTTCATTTATATTTATATCGATTTGTACCGCTTTTAATAATGGATGAATTCACCCCTTGAAAAACTCAGATTTAAACGGTCAATAACACGTCAAACCAAAATCAATTTACCAATTGTGTGTTTTATATTTATTAAATAAAAATTTAAGTTGAATGTAAATCACAATTTTCGGTACTATTTATTATGAAAAAATACAAAGTATAATGGCAAACACTAAAGTTATTTCTAATATAAATTAATTCAGCTGTTTTTCTCTTATTTATGTTTAAAACGATCTTAAACAAACACATTTTTAAGATTCGGAAGATTTGTTGGCAAAAGCTGTAAAAATGTCAGGGCACGATAATTCCTATTTTTTTACAACTTACAAAAACGTCAGGGCACTCTATAGGATGCACCAGATAAACTCAAGCATGGCAAAATCAAGTTTCGTCATTTTATCAAATAACTTTTATCTGTGATTTGCTAAATATTTAGATTATGATTTCTTGAATATAAATGCTGCAAGGCAAAATAAGTATAGTTATTTAGCGTTGTCGGACAAAAACGATGTATGGAAGTTTGAATTTAAAAGACGCTCAAATCCTTCCTTGACCTCTTGAATATAAAACTAATACTGCAAGACAATTTCGACAGCCATTTAACCTTTCCAGGATAGAAAGTGGTATGAAAGTCTGGATTTTGCAGTATGATACAACAAATTTCAGTCAACAACAAAAACACACCGTCAACTCAATATTCTCAAATCGTTTGTTAGTTGTAAGTTTATGTTAATACTTCCAGAATATACAAAATATTCTACAGTTTGTAGTCGAAGAAACAATTTGAGAATATTGAATTCAAAGCGTATTGCACGTCTGAAATTTGGCTTATCAATATCCACTGCATTTGAAACAAATCCACACTTTCATGCATCTTTCTTGCACCATGTTTGAAATGACATATCTGCCAAAATGACTGAGAGTAAACTAAAAGAAATTAATTTTACTTTTTAAAGTTTTAAAACAAATTGAACGAACCTCGAAACGAAATTATAAAAGAACCTCGAGAAAATGATGTAAGCAAACAGCCAGTTATCTCTCAGACTATAAGAATTTCTTTAATTTATGTTATAGAAACAATTTTTTATTTTTTATTTAAAGCTCTTTACTTTACTAATTTAATATTACAACTTTAGAGATCGAACCATTAGTTAAGCTTTTGAAAATGAAAGAGGTTCGAAGCCAAAATTGCTGTAAGATAAATTTTTCATTTAAGTTTGCAATAACATTTAGCTATAGCTAAAACTAGCTATACATATTAAAAATTAAAAAGTTCACTTATGATTTCCCTCGTCTCTTCTCTAAGTAAAAAATTTAAAAATCTCAAAACCATACATAATCTAACAATATCTGTGATTTCGTGGAGAGATGTGGAGGCCGCGTTAAAAATGTATTTAGCTCGAGCAGAGCTTAATGCTTTAATTGTAAATAGATGAAGAACCAACAAACAAAACAATTTTCTTTGAATATTTAAATTTGGTACAAAAGCTAAAAACAATTTTAGTGTAATTAGCTCAACCGTGTACGGGAGGGATATCGCAATTTATGTGGACAGTCAGGCAGCGATCAAGTCACTTGGGGCAGTTTGTCTGAAGTCGCGGGTGGCGCTGGATTGCCGATCATCTCTTAACGAGATGAGCGAGTATTTCAGCATCCAGATAATCTGGGTCCCGGGTCACTCGGACGTCACGGGGAACTGCAGGGCGGACGAACTAGCTAGGTACGGTACGACTCTCCAGATGCAGCCGGAAATGGTAGGTCTGGGGAGGCCTATGGCAGTGCTAAAATGGGCGCTCAGTAAAAGGGCAATCGCCTTGACAAATGAGAGGTGGATCAACACTCTCACGTGCAGGGTAGCAAAGCAAGTTTGGCCAAAACTGGACTTGCGGCGCTCGAAGGTACTAATATCCCTGGGAAGACAAGAAATAGGATTGGTCGTAGGGATAATGACAGGTCACTGCCTTTTTGGGGAGCATGCGAGAAGGCTGGGGATACAGACGAATGACTTTTGTAGAAGTTGCATGGACGAAGAGGAGGAGGAGACTTTGGAACACTTCCTATGCTCATGTCCGGCGCTATCATACAGAAGGCATAAGTATTTGGGTGTGTACGGTATGGACAGCCTTTCGGAACTCGCGGACTGTGGAGTGCGAGATTTATTACGCTATATAAATAGCTCTGGTTGGTTTCAACGGGAGTAATGGGGAGATGGGATCCTGTGGTATCACAACGGGCCATTGCTGGCCTAAGTGTGCGATAGCAGCCACTTCAACCTAACCTAACCTAACCTAGCTCAACCGTAATTTTTGTTTTTTTTTAATGCAAAGCACCAAAAATTTCGTCGAGGTATTTTGTAAGTACGCCCCTTTGGCTTGAAATCTTTCCTGAAAATTTGAAACGTACTTTGAAGTTTCCAGAACGACAGCCCTGATGCAAATATGTACGTAGCAGGTAGCAAATTTGTTTGATAGGGTTGAACTAAATATTTGTGTCGGATCTATCGGTAAAAATTCCGTAAATTTTCGTTAAATTAAAATACGATTTTCGACCGATGTGCCGATTAACGATATTGCAATCCCTAAAAACTACACTATCGCCAGGCGGTCAACGAAAATCGTCTTGCGAAGCTACTTTTCGATATACATAGTTGTCCTTGTCATTTACAGAGAGAATGCTTGGATTATTGTGCAGAATGCTAATGAAAATGAGTGATGAATTCAGTTTGTTCCATTGTTATTGATAATTATATTTAATGCATTTGAAGTACAAAATAAATCGTTTATGAAAATATTGCGCAAATTGTTTTAAAACATTTTCATCAAACTTGTTTTGATCCGGATCAGATCAAACGTTAAGAAATGCAGCGACTGTATTTTCAGAACTGCACATAATTAGCGAAATAACGATTAACGTATAAATAAATGGTATGATGTGAATAGTATGATGACGATAGTATAATATAGTAAATACATTTGATAAGAGTTGGCGAGATTGAACTAATAAAATTAGTACATTTTATAGTAAACAGCTGAAAAAATGTTTCGTAAAAATTGCATCATGTTGCGCCATAATTTATGAAAACGTACCAATATTTTGTAAGGAAAAAACAAAATTTTTAATATGTCAGTCCTAAACACATAGATGAAGTAGATTTGCACTGTTCTCGCATTTCTATTCTTTTGTACAAGACAAAAAAGGTTGAATCTAAATTAGCTGATTTGATTTGTTATCAAAATTGCATACGCAATTGCTTGTTGCTCCAAAGTACATAAATATAAAAACGAACGACGACAAGGACGTACTAGAAAAATAACTATTTGAAAGGTTTTAGTGATAAATTCTTCACGATCCAGCCTATGTTCCCACATATCGTAGCTTTGGCTTTGTTTGTTTGTACCAAAAAAATAACTCTCTGTATCAAATCATATGGCGAAGCTAATTGGACTATGTCATTCGATTGTCCTTTACAGGACGATAAAGATGAAGATTTTAACCAAAATATTTGTAATGTTGAATTATCCGGGGCAAAGGAAACCATGAAGCACACCAACAACTTTTCGAACAAGGATAAAGAAGTCTTCACGAACCGACGAAATGACACTAAAATTACTCCTTCAGGTCATAAAATGAGTTTCAGAAAACGAAGAAAGTGGCGGCGTAAAAAGGTATTAATTAAGGTATTACGGGATAAAGCGTAAATTAAGGATTCCTAATTAAATAGTGAGTTACAATTTGGTGAATACTCACTAAATAATGAGTGGAAAATCAGTGAGTAATCAATTAATCGGTACATAATCAACAATAATTAGTCAAAAGTGCCTCTTGCCATAAAAGTATTAACGTAACTAGATACACGCAAATGTAGTGATAACGAAATAAATAAAGGAATTTTTTTACTGATTTCTAGTGGAATTTCAAGCGAGTAATGAGATACTTCGTACTGTACGTGTCTTTTGTACGATTGTATTTTGCGGAATTTTATTCTCAACAAATACCTTTTTGACTAGATATGGCCTATCGCAAACGTTACAACGTGTCAAAAATGACAGACGATGAAATTAATTAACTTTTTTAGTACATTTCGATGAGATGATAGATGATCCCATTTCATATAACAAAGAGATATTGAAACCAAATTATTAGTAATGTAATATATGACAGTTTATCGTTATGCCAATTTTCGGTGCTAATTCAAATTAATTTGTTTTTTAATTACTTAATTGTTTTCCCAATGTTAATTCGTCGAAAAATTTTAATTTAGCTGGTTAAGGAAATTCGGTTTAACAATACCATAACAGTTGATATACAGCCAACAAAAATGGAGATCGATTAAAGTGTGGTTTTAAACTGCTCTCGCTTTGTGGTTTTAGTTGATTTTCATAAGCTTTTAAAATTTATTCGGCTGCGGGCGATAATAAAATTCATAAAGGTACATATTTCACTTTGGAGCCTCGAATATTGTTATTAATTTGTCGGAAAAGATACCAAGTAGTTTGCGGTGATAAAAAAAACACGAAATCGATTGTCCTTCCGTCATTAAAGATTACAAGCGACATTTTGAAGGCGTGGAGGTTAACCATCCATTATATAGAGTACTAGGCCGCTACTATATTCAACGCCTATATATTATTTCAGCGAATTAACCAGATAAAAATCCCTTTGCATGTATGGTGTTGGAGCAGAGAAAGGAAGTAGGTACTGGGTGACCTAAGGTAAAAACCAATGCAAATACCCCAAATATTCCTCTGAAAATCACGCAACAAAACTTTGTTTCTACGAATTCCATAATAAGTCATAATAATTAAAAGCTCTGTGAAGAAGCTCACATTGTTTAGCATTGCATTTTGTGTTGCCTTCTGAATAAATGCTATTAATTTAATTTATTTTGTGGTTTTCATTTTACTGCGATATGTCCGCCTAGAGTCGAACGTCCTGTTACCAACAGCTGTATTGTTAAAGTCGAATATATGTAAACAAATATGTTGGACTCAAATTTCATTTAGGGTCGTGATGCAAAATTCTTCTATTGCACAGGGCCAATGCTTTCCATTCTTTTTTTAAATTTATAAAAATTCTAGACTGTTTCCGATTTGACAAACAATTTATCGTGTAGAATGAAAGAAGCTTTAAAGGTTGTGCTCTTCACCTAAGTGGATTCCGTTTTTCAATTTAAAATATTTTTATTTACAAATACTCAGGTTTAAAGGGTATTTTTTTAAGCTCAGCTAATCCTATCCACAAATCTTCCTTTGCTAATAGTTGTGTTCAAAAATGGAACTTTTGGTTTAGCTTGAAATTCTATTAGATACGCCCTTAGGCTTTACCGTTGCGAGCTTTAGTCATACGCATTCCTGAAATTAGTTGATATTTAATTTTGTAGAAGAGCGAGCCATATTCGTTAATGTACCAGATTTTGCTTTCTAAATTTTATTTAAATTAACACAACAACTGATAATTTTGGTCAAGTTCGAATATAATGTGACATTCAAAAACAGAGTATTTTACCTAAATTCGCCTAAATAACTGTCAAAACTAATCGGGTATAAAATACTGAATTCTTCCATGAAGTCTCCAGACTCTAAACTTTTGACGTTGAATATTCTAAATATACAATTCCTCAAACATACTCTAATTTGTTCCGAAGTGCCTTTCAAAATTGATTTCAAGCGTTGGAATTTCTTCATGTGATCCACAGAGCTGCAAATTTAAATGTGTTTCAATTTTTGGTTCACGAGATTTTACATGATTTAAAGCATTTAATGTTTTTATCTGTTCTCCCATTTCCAGCCAAAATAAAATCGACAAATTCGTTTAAGCGTCTTTATATTCACCCAAGCAAGAAATAGAGCTGTCACACATTTGGTTGTGCTCAGGGAAAGTAATTTTCCAAAGGTTTGCTTTTAGAAAGTTTAGATGTAGTGCACAGAGCAAAAGCCATACAGTTTTACGATCGGCCCAGTTACACGTTCACTGACGCCTGACTGATGGAAAAGGCATTCTTACTCGTCAGAGATCAAATCAAAATCCCAGTCCTTCAAAGCGCATTATTGCTTCAGTGCTGCTGTAATAAAGGACACTTGAATTCCTCCTTTTACCTAAACCACAACTGACACAATATTTCCTATAACGGTAACATACAGTATAAAAGGACAAATTATTATAATAAACTTCGAGGAGCACTGAAGCGCTGAAAATTTTTTTATTTAAGCTTGAAATTACCTTTTTTAAACAAATTAAAATGAGAGCAATCACTAAAGTAAATTTTGTGATAGTCATCTGTACCGCCCACCACGTAAAAGTTGCTTTTGTTTAACGATATTTTTCTGAGCCAGGGAGAACAATTTTTAGTATTCTAGTAAATGTAGTAAAAAGTCAGCAAACGCCATTAAAAATTTTAATAACCACCAAGTGAATGCCCGACATTCCATACAGAGGTTGGATTAATGATTTAACCTGTTAGCATTGAAATAAATGTTAGTTATCTTATACAGGTAATGAAATTCACAGGTTGAATAGTGTTAGTTAATATTATAACCAGACATCCTGCAAAAATTAGAACAGTGATTATATTTTTAATTCAATATACATTAAATTGTGAATGTAACAACACACCGCACACGAATCTCAATCACACATAATTCTTTGTGCAATATTTTATTTATAAAGTCATTACGGATAATCTGGCATCTGTTTTAACTCATCCCAATATCATTTCAACAATTAAGACATTTAAATTTCCCCAAAAAAAAAATGAATTAAAAACAAATTTCGTGAATTGCTGCATACAAAAACCATATTACGATACCACATTCTAATAGAGGGGACTATAAATAGCTGGCATATTATAAATATTGGCTAACCATCTTGCATACAATTTTTAACTTTATGACTCGTACTTTTATACACATACACTCATTACATCTTTTTTTTTTTTTCGTTTTGATATTTTTAATTCCTTAGAATTAACGATGACCAAACAAAAAACCAAACAACGCAACACAAGAAATCCAATTTTCTTTATATCGAAATCATGAAACCAATGTATCAAAGAGGTAAAAAACCTGAATCTATATATAAAAAAAAGTGATGTGTAACCGAGAGAAGCGCAAAGACGCGGGAAATCCAAAACCACTAAAAAACGCGAGCCTAACCATCTTTTTTGTTTTTTACCTGTTTATCTCTAAATTTGTATATACATACCTTAAGATGAAACGAAAAAAATGTTAACAATAATTTAAGAAAATATAAATTGCGGTTACCACTGTGAATTTCTAAGAATTTGGTCGATTTGTTATGTTATAAATAATACATATATTGTGTATATGAATAATGATCCTTTAGGTCAGTTTTAATCAGAAACCAATCTACTATATCGTGATGAATTATGATGAATATTATTCATAATAAATGTATATGGTTCATTAACTTTCGTTGTTTCAACATAAAAATACCCCATTTCTCACAGACCCTAACCCGATGACAAATTGATCGTCCGCAAACAATTTTTATGTGTTTATTCAAATTAACATACTTAAGTTAACGAACACCTGCACATAAATTTTAGTCATGCCGCTTATAAGACATTTGATTTTAAAACTGTCTTTATATTACTAATTGAAATAGAATATAGAAGCCTATTATAATAAAATACATTTCAAACTGTTATAAATTAATTAAGGTTTTTGAGTTTATTGTGTTGTGCTCTATAAATTTTATTAGAGACTTTTTGATGCTGTATGTTGATTATCTTGGGAATTTTGAATGAAAGCTAATTTATTTAAGAGCCGTCAATAAATTTAAAAAAATGTATGTCAATCAACGGGTGGTTGTGTGTTATTTATTGTATGTAAAATAAGCAGTGATTTACTTTCCTTCGTTTTTAAGCTGTAGCCATAAGTAATTCAAAATACATTGCTTGATTATAGTCTTTCAATAAATTAGGTCACTTTTATGAAATTTTGCTATAGTGTATTGTCAAAAATAAACCAAAGCCTTTTTTATGAAAATAAGAATTCGCGCAATGCGAGGGATCACTGTATGTAGAATCCAAATTTTTAAACTTCAAAATGATTTACAAATACAAAAGGTGCTTAGCAAATATAAAATGTAACTTAGCTAAACGTTAATTTTAGAAACATTTGAAGCTGAAAACCGCTTTTAATTTTTCAAATTCCTATATTCTTAAATTTGTATAGACAATACGATTAATTAATAATTTGCAATTGGTGGTTTCTTTTATACTTTTCTAAGGTGATGCAATTTGCGCTCAGCCATAACGTCACCGACATAATCGCGCACAAGTAAAAAGCGCCCATTGAAAATTGCAACCAGGAAAAAAGCTCTCACTTGGATAATTGTGAACAAGAAAAAAGCGCACAAAAAAACGCATAAGAAACATAACGCACAAAACAAAAAAAAAGCCAAAGAAATAAACGCACAATCAAAAATATTTCAATTTATATTTTAATGACCCCTATTATGATGGACGAGTGCGCTAAGGGGTCCAATGTTAAGTGGCTTAGGGCTTCTCTACATTAGAATATACATAAGTGTGTGAAAAATCATTTTTTGAAATAATTGGCATTTCTATAACTCTTGAAATTTATTGAAAAGCGGAAGATCGCGAGTGGTAGTTCTCATCTTCTACGGTATTTACCGACTTAAAATTATCGCAGAAATCAAAAAAAGGTTTTAAATTTCTTGTTTGTGAGATTCAAATTTGTCTCTCTGGTATAATATTTTACGCTACTATTAATTATTTGTTCTTGTTAAAAAAAATTAAAATAATTTTGATTATGCGTTTATTACGTACGTATTTTAAAGTGCGTTGTTTTCTTGTGCGTTTTTTTTATTGGGCGGTTTTGTCTTGTCCGTTTTTCTCTTTCGTTTCTTACCTTGTATGTTTTTTCTTCCGCGTTTTTGTGCGTTTTTTTTCTATGCGTTTTTTCTTGTGCGTTTTTTTATACGTTTCTGTCATGTACGTTTTTTTATTGTGCGTGTTTGCGAAGTGTTCAGAAACTACACTTTAGCGATATTATAACAATGACAGCCAGAAAGGCAGCATTAAGCAGTGTAGAAAATTATAATGTAAGTTTTTGAAAGCTTTTTGGTTACAATATTGGTACAACGTAGACTTTAAGAACACACTCCTGTCCATTTTTTCTTGCGAATTTTTTCTTGTGCGTTTTTCCGTGTAAATTTGTTTTTGTGCCTGTTTGCATTTTCTACATGTGCGTTTTTTTCTTCAGCATTTTTTGTTTGTGCGTTTTTTTCTTGTGCATTTCCTTACTTGTACGTTTTGCTATTGGGTTTTTTTTTGGACGTTGTTATCCTTGTACATTTTTGCATTTTATTAGTGTAAACTTTTTCTTGTGCATTAATATTTTTTGTACGCGTTTTTCGTGTGATTTTTTTCGTAAGCGCATTTTTCATACATTTTTCTCCTGGAGTTTGTCATAAACTTGACAATAGCCGCATTTCTTGACACATTAGTGATCCGGATCAGATCAAAGTTTACATTGAAAACAACAACAAAAATTTAATTTTTGTTGTTGTTTTCAATGTAAACTTTGATCTGACCCGGATCACTAATGCGTCAAGAAATGCGGCTAATGTAACCACAAAGCGTTCATAAACTCACATTTTAATTTTCCACCCGGCTGCTTTTCTTAAACATTTCTTTCTTGTGCTTGTTTGCGTTTTTACTTGTGCGATTTTTATGCGTTTTTTTTTCTTTGCGTATTTGTGTCTTTTTACCAGTTTCTTGCTTGTGCGTTATTTTACTGTGCGTATTTGCGTTTTTTCTTATCCTTTTTTCTAGAACGGTTTTCTCGTGCATTTCATTACTTGTACGTTTCTTCCTTGTCCGTTTTTCTATTGGTGTTTTTTGGGCGTTTTTTCTAGAACGTTTTCGCGTTTTATTAGTCTAAGCTTTTTCTTGTGCATTTATTGTTTTGTACGTTTTTTTCTTATGCGTTTATTCGTGGGCGCATTTTTCATGCGTTTTTTCCAGGAGTGTGTCATAAATTTAACAATGTAACCAAAAGCGTTCATAAACTCACTTTATAATTTTCCACCCGGCTGAATGCTGCTTTTCTTGCAACAATGTTGTGCGAATTTGCGTCTTTTTCTTACCCGTTTTTTGCACGTTCGTTTTTTGTGCTTGTATGCAACATTGAGAACCTCTGAGGCTACATCTTTCGATATCCTAAAAACTTTTAATAATTGTATATAACCAAAGTTTAAAGAACTAAATCTGTTTTACAGAGATTAGCACTCATATGTTGCCAAAATCACTGCGAGCATTATTCGTTACTACACTGTGATATTGCAATCCTTCAGATATTATGCAACTTTTTAAAAACAATCTTCTAGAATGTATTATTCATCAAGGAATGACTAAAAATTAAGCTTTGACTTATGCGAAACACGCTTTGTGGTTCCATATTTTAGTGCCAATTGCTTAAAAGTAGAAATAATACAATACATGAAACAAAACATTTTATTCCAAGAATTACATTAACTAGTCACAGCTAATGATCCATCTTTGTCTTTCAACTTCGTTCGACATCAGTTTCCAGTAAGCCTATCTTATGCAATCACAATAAATAAATCGCAATGTCAAACGTTCGAAAGAGTTGGCCTATATCTTTCTGAACCATGTTTTATACATGTTCTACTTTACACAGCATTTTCTAGAAGTGTTACAATAGATTCAGATTAGTCTCTGTGGTGTAATATTTTACGCTACTATTAATTATTGGTTCTTGTTAAAAAAAATATTTTAAAACACGAATTAAAATTATTTTGATTATGCGTTTTTTTTTCTTGTGCGTATTTTTTCTCGTGCGTTTTTTTCTTGAGCGTTTTTTTTATTTAGCGTGTTTGTCTTGTCCGTTTTCTTTTCCGTTTTTTACCTTGCACGTTTTTTCTTCCGCGTTTTTTTTATTTAGCGTTTTTGTCTTGTCCGTTTTCTTTTCCGTTTTTTACCTTGCACGTTTTTTCTTCCGCGTTTTTTCTTATGCGTTTTTTTTTTATTATGCGTTTTTTTTGGGCGTTTTTTTGTACGTTTCTATCATGAACGTTTTTTCTGGCGCTTTATTTTCTTAGATGCTTTTATTTTTTCCAAGTAAGTGTTCAGAAACTACATTTTAGCGATATTCAGAAATCAGCATTTAGCAGGGTAGAAAATTATAATGTAAGTTTATGAAATCTTTTTGGTTACAATATCGTTAAAACGTCGACTTTAAGAACCATCTCTTGTCCGTTTTTTGTTGCGCATTTTTTCTTGTGCGTTTCTTTTCCTGCAAGAATTGCTGGGCGTTTTTTTGTTTGTTTGTTTTTCCTTGTGCATTTGTTTTTGTGCTTATTTGCATTGTCTACTTCTGCGTTTTTTTCTTAAGCGTTTTTTGCCTGTGCGGTTTTGTCTTGTGCGTTGTTTCCTATGCGTATTTCTGATTTTCTTGAACGGTTTTCTTGGGCATTTCATTACATGTACGTTTTTCTATTCAGTTTTTTTGGGCGGTTTTTTCTTGTTCGTTTTTGCGATTTATTAGTATAAACTTTTTCTTGTGCGTCATAAACTTAACATTGTAACCACAAATCGTTCATAAACTCACATCATAATTTTCTACCCGACTGAATGATGTTTTTCTTAAGCGTTTTTTTCTTGAGCTTATTTCGTTTTTACTTGTAAATTTTTTTCTTCTGCGTTTTTTGTGCAGTTTTTCCTGTGCGTATTTGGGTTTTTCCTTATCCGTTTTTTCCTGAACGGTTTTTTGTGCATTTCATTACTGGTACGTTTCTTGCTAGTCCGTTTTCCTCTTGGGGTTTTTTGGTCACTTTTTTTTCTTGTATGGTTTTGCGTTTTATCAGCGTAAGCTTTTTCTTGTGCGTTTTTTCGTGGGCGCATTTTTCATGCATTTTTCTAAACGAGCGTGTCATTAACTTAACGTTGTAACCACAAAGCGTTCATAGACTCACATTATAATTTTTTACCCGGCTGAATGCTGCTTTTCTTAAGCATTTTTTTGAGCTTATTTGCGTTTTTTACTTGTGCATTTTTTCTTGTGCGTTTATTTCTTGTGCGTTTTTTTCTGTCCGTTTTTTGTGCGTGTTTTTTGCCTGAGCGTATTTGCGTTTTTTCTTTGCCGTTTTTTCTTGAACGATTTTCTTGTGCATTTCATTACTTGTACGTTTCTTGCTTGTCCGTTTTCCTCTTGTGATTTTTTGGGCGTATTTTTTTTAACGTTTTTCCGTTTTATTAGTGTGAGCTTTTTCTTGTGCATTTACTTTTTGTACGCTTCTATATTGTGCGTTTTTTTCGTTGGCAATGCTTCATGCGTTTTTCTCCAGGGGTGTGTCATCAACTTTAACCTGCTAAATTCTGCTTTTCTTGTGCCTTTTTTTCTTGAACTTATTTGCGTTGTTTACTTATGCGATTTTTCATGTGCATTCTTTTCTGCGTTTTTTCCAGTGCGTATTTGCGTTTTTTTCTTTCCAGTTTTTACTTGAGCGGTTTTCTTGTGTAGGTATTTCATCTCTTGTGCGTTGTTTTCTTGTGCGTTTGTTCTTATGCGTTTTTTCTTGAACGTTCTTTTCTTGTGCATTGTTTTGTGCATTTTTTCTTGTGCGTTACTCTGGTTTTTCTTATCCGTTGTGCATTTCTTTATTTGTGAATTTTTCTATCATGTTTTTCTCCAGAAGTGTGTCATAAACTTAACCTTGTAACCACAAAGCGTTCATAAACTCACATTATAATTTTCCACCCGCCTGAATGCTGCTTTTCTTAAACGTGTTTTTCTAAGGCTTATTTACATTTTTTGCTTGTGCGTTTTTTTTGCGTTTTTTCTTGTGCGTGTTTGCGTCCTTTTCTTACACGTTTTTTGCTTGTGCATTTTTTTCGTGTGCGTTTATTTCCTTTGCGTATTTGCGATTTTTTCCTGTTCTTTTTTGCTTTAGATGCTTTCCAGTGCATTTTTTATGTCCGATTTTCCTGTGTGATTTTTTCTTAGGCTTTCTTAACAAGAGTGTGTTCATAAACTGTACATTGTTACGATATTGTAACAATGATAGCCAGAAACGCAGCATTTCGCATGGTAGAAAATTACAATATAAACTTATAAACTCTTTGAGGTTACAAAGTTATTACAATACAGAGTTTATGAACACGTCGGTTTTGTCTTGTGCGTTTTTTCTTGTGCTAAAGCACAATATATATATAGTATTTTGTACGTTTTTCGTTTTTTTTAACGTTTACTCTTGAGCGTTTTTGTCTGGTGTTTTTCTTTTTGTGCGACTTTTCTCGTGCTTATTTCTTTGTGCGTTTGTCCTTGTATGTTTTTCTTTGCGCGAATTTTTCCTGGCGTTTTTTTTTGTGTATGACTTTTTATAGCGTGAACAATTTTTCATTCGCGTGAAATTTTTTCTGTGAGTAAATTGCGTGTGAGATTTTTAGTTTACATTAGCAATATTGTGCTTTTACTCTTTCTAGCCACTCGTTTTCCTTTTTGTTTTGACAAGTGCAAACTGGGTATTTTGACACTTTAAGTGAAATCTAGATTTTATGGTTTAATTTCAATTCTTAGAAAAGTAAACAAGTTTGACATGTTCTTTATCGCAGTCTACCTCAGACTACCTTCGACCGTAATCTAACAAATGGTTCGAAGTATAATAAATTCAGCATTGCTTTAAATAATTTTTATAAGTCACTTTTTGCTGCTGCTTCATGCCCCAGAAATTATTGGTACACTTCTTGACAATGGATGACTCAGACGGTTCTTGGAATGAAAGTCAATCCTCACAAGTTCGAATAAATGGTTAAATGGGAGTGCAATCCAATTAGACTGATTCTGGCGTTGCACCAAATTGATTGCTTTCTTAGTTGAAGATTTAAGTAAATTGGTTAGGTCTCTCTTTGAATTTTATATTATATAAAGGTGGTGCACTGAGATTGACACATTTAGGCTCCATATTCCTATATTATGGTGATACGTACTCAACCGAAACGTTTACTTCCCAAACTTCCTTGAAACGGTTAAGGCGAACTTCTACAAAACGCTTGTTTTTTTATTTGGAGGCACAAACGTTTCCACGCCTAACACAAAATTGAAAAATCTTCCATCACCCGTCGGTTTTCGATTTTTATCAATGGGATGCCTTTTAAAAAACCACAAATACTGGATAAACTCGTACTGATATGGTGCTTGAGCGATGAAATTGTTCTCCCTATTTATCAAATCATCTATCAAAGCAGCTATAACTGATCTACTGCTTAACCGTGATTTGTTTGCAGTGTCCAAAACTATAACATCAGGTTGATGTTTCGGCACTTTCGTGATCCACGGAAACATTTCAAAACGACATTCCGGAATAGCTCATAAATTAGGATAACTATTTGGTGGTCTTACCACTACACTCAGAGAAAAAATATGATTGAGCTGATCATAAAAGTGACCATCATATTTATGATTAGATGCAATGATTAAGAAAATCATACCTTGATGTATACAATTATTTATAATGATTGTGTCTATAAATAATTTATGCACGTTATTATGCAAATATTATTGAATTAACCATATTCATGATTACATATATCGCTATTGTGATGGATCGTATCAATAATATAATTGAATTTATCATTTGGAGCTGATAAAGACAATCAGATATTATGATAGTTGTTATCAATAATTTAATTGAATTTACTATGCTTATATGATAAAGCCCATCAGATGCTGTGATAGTTGTTATCATATCAATTAATGAAGTATACTGCGGGATGTGATACCAGCTATCATACCGTCCCTCTAGTAATGAAACAGCATATAAGAAAAATGGTAGTTTTAAAATAATTCGTATTTAAATGTTTATTGAAATTTTTTATTGAAATAAATGTTTTATTTTATAGAAAATTTAATTTTCTATAAAATAAAACATTTTATTTCAAAAAGTTTTTTCAAAAAACATTTAAATGCGAATTATTTTAAAATTACCATTTTTCTTATACGCTGTTTCATTACTAGAGGGGCGATACCATATACATATTTATATACATACTATACTATACATAAATATATGTATCGCTGGCTTAATTAATAACGGGCCTAACCCACACTTTTTCAAAAATGACATATTTATGCTAAAATGCAGAAAATAACATATCGTAACTTTCTGTGTTATTATATTAGCTTGAATCACAATATATCACGGTTCAATTTTATTTAACTAATTAAAATTTAGTCAATGACTAAATAATATTCCTTTGCGAGTTTCCAAAAAATTTTACAAATGTGGGTTATGTTTTTGATAGTTAAGCCATCGATATGTTTTACTAAATAACAAAACATATTCTATAGTTCATCAAATGTACATTTATTTTCATCCAAATTAGAGGTCTAAACGAAATTATTTTTTATTTTTATATTTTTATTTGTAACATTATTTATGCATATGTAAGTTCTTAAAAGTTTTCCTAAGACTTTTAGTCAATATGATTTTTTAAATTACTCCACAAATTCAATCTCAAAACCGTAATAATGATAATTGAAACCTAAATTTTCCAAATGATGAACACAACTAAAATATACGGTTTTATATTTCTAAATTTTAATTTATTTCAGTTAATATTTCCGAAAATTGTAAGAGAATTTAATCCAGTTTCGAACTGATGAGATTATGATTATGAAAAAATCAATCTTCTCATCAGGCCGCGGCGACTGGACTGATTGATTGTACCACAATTTTCATTCTATATTTTACAGAATGAACTGCGCAGGTTATATTAGCAAATTATACTAACACAGCCAAATTCTCTTACAATTTTTTCTTCGTCACATATCCACACAGCGCAATTTCTCGATTTGACTTACTACTAAAATAATATCGAAAAATTCCAAGCTCATAAATGTAAGCTTTGCTTTTTACGAGTTTACACGTCTACACATTATCTTATTTTTGGGTTGGGCACGAAATATCTCATTACAAAATCTTTTTTACAAAATCTTTACAACAAAAATTCTTAATTACAAAAAATCCTAATTACAAAATCTCCTAATTACAAAATCTCGCATAAAATTGTCCCCGTAAATATATGAAATCACGTGATTTCATATATTTACGGGGAAAATTTTATGAGATTTTATAATTAAGAGAAAAGTGATTGCGTGTGTGGGTGTATGTGTGTGTTGGGTGCATGTTTTTTTTATTTTATTTTTTTTAAGAATCTGGGGAAAAAGTTCATTTACGAACCGCTGGATGAGCAACTAGGGAGTGTGGGACTCCTCAATTCGTCTACCCACTAAAACACCCCAGACCCTCGCCACTGTATCCCTTGTCCTCCTAGTACCACCATCAGGTATTTATTGAGCTTAACACAATTGTCCGGGCTTACTTGTACTTGAAGCTTTTCAAACATTTCTTGCCTCGGATCGTCGAATCTGGGACAATGAAAAAATACGTTCTCAACGTCTTCAGCCAACCCAACAGAATAAGGGCATTCCGAGCTGTTTTCAATTTTAAATATGCACAAATACGCTCGAAAGCATCCTTGGCCTGTAAGGAATTGGGTGAGATAAAAGTCCACCTCCCCGTGACTACGGTCTATCCCCATCGTTAACACACACGAATGTGTGTGTGTCCGTGTGGGTGTGTGACAGGAAAAATACGGTATGTGCGTGTTCACATATGTCGCTGCCATCCCGAAACACAATTATTCAAAAGGATAGGTTTTAGGAAATTTTGTAATTAGGAGATTTTATAATTTGGTGATTTTGTAATTAGGAGATTTTGTAGTTAAGAGATTTTGTAATCAGAAGATTTTTTAAAAAATAGGAGATTTTGTAGCTGAGATTATGAAATGAGGGATTACGTACCGATCCCCTTATTTTTTAGAGAATCAGGGTGCTGCAGTTAAAATTTTCATGTAAAAACGAAATAAAATTGATATTCATATTAAAAATATTTATATTGATTGTGGATTATTTCACTATTTATAATTATATTAAATAAATAAATTATGTTTTTAATTGTATTTATTAATTTTATTTTTAGATTCCTTATTGTGAAATTTGATTTGATTTTTTTATCTTGCGATCAAGATCGATTTCGATATTAAAATATCATCGTCAGTTGGTAATTACTTTTTCTATACTACAAATATAACGGCTATTTTTTCTTCTTTATATACAGAAAAAACATTCATACTCCGTGTTTACGTTGATCAGAATTTTTTGAAATAATACACTTTAGTTGAACAGCTTACATTGATTTACGAATTTTGTAGAATCAAATCGTATAACTTGTTGGTTGTGGTGTTAATTTTGGTATTCAATAAATATCTGTTGTTTTTGTTTTTGTAAATTTCGATTTCTTCCAAACGATCCATTGCATCCCCTTTTTTTAATCTAAACAATATTTCCATATTCGAATCCAAATTTATGTAGTTGTGTTGTGTTTCATTTATGTGCTGTGCGAAATAAAATTAGCGTGCGTTGAATTTACATATTGAAATAAATCGCAATTTGATAAAAGAAGAAAGAGATGAAATATTAACTAATTGAAGATTGCCTGTTTTTAGCATTAGACTGCCACATACAAAACTAGTATCTTGAGCCAAATTCATTAAACTAAACTTAAAATTAAGGAATTTAGTAATTCATTAGGAAAATATAATAGAAATTCAAATACATCTGGAATCATTGGACTTGTCTGTGATGAAGTTGTTAATAGCTTTCTGTATGAAAGCCAAGTATGTTCGCAAAATGGTGGATATTTAGCATTTATACCTAAACAATTAAAGTTAGTATTTAATGATTTTAAATCATTCGTAAACATGTACGAAACACACATGAATTATTTCTAAAGGTTCACGTATAAAAATACTTTTGAGAAATTCCGGATTTCCTTCCATTTCGGCCGCTTCAACTGGTTTCTGTAGAAAATATAGGTTGCAGTTTTTGATGTAATTGAAATATCGCGAATACCTTATTTAGGTATAGTTATAAATGAATTTGGAATTTCCATTTTAAAAAAAACCAAAAATTTCCTTTCCTCTTTCCGTGGAAGAATGTACGGCGGAAGTACCAAACGCGCGTCGTTCGACTCTAAATATAAATATTATTGAATTAAGATAAATTAGTCAAAACAGTTTTTGCTTACAGGACTTTAAAAGTATGGCTGTTGTATAAAATTTAAAAAATTTAATAAAAGTTAAAACAATAACGTTGTTACTTATTATTTTAAATTTTATTAAAATTTTTTTTTTTTTTTTTTTTTTTTTTCGCTGGCGCTACATCCTATGGAGGGATTTGGCCGCTTCATTTGAAGTTTTCATAATCATTTCTTGTAACGGATAATGAGTGATTAATTCATTGATCCAACATTAACCAGCCGTGATTTTTTCATCACCCGCCGGGAATCGAACCCGGAACCTCCGGAGCTTAAAGCAAGCATGCTAACCACTGTGCCCCATTTATTTAATTTCATTTAAAAGACAGCGATTTTATATTTTGCTTTTCTTTATTTTTATATTGTATATACCCCCTCCCCCCTCCCCCCCTCTACGTTTCGACGGTTGTTTACCTTATTTTTATTTTGTATATACCCCTACGTTTCGACGGTATATTCCGTCATCTTCAGAGGGAAATTAATTATAAACAAAATTTTTTTCATTACGTTTTTTCAAATTTCACAGTAATGTTCAGTAAAGTGTCTACGTTTATGGCCAAAAATCTATTTTATATAATACAAAGTTTAAATTTAGAAACAAGATTACATGAAAATTCAATTTAAATATCATAATAATTTAACAAAAATTTGTAAACTTTTTGTATAAAGAAAAATTCTTTCTCACAGAAATAATTTTTCTGTGATAAATTTGACATTAGTGAAATAATTGTCTCTTCCACATTTGAAATAAGTTCATTTGCTTGGAGAATAATGCAATAACAATAAAATAGCGCGTAGATAATTTTTTTTTTAAATTTTAACCTCAATAAAGAAATCTGCGGATCACCGGCATATTCACAATAAAAATTAATGAAAATTTAGGATTTTTAAACAAATAAAATTGTTAGTTGATCAACAATATTTGCTGTATACCATCATTTAACGATGTAATGGCAATGAATTTAGGAATTATGTACTTATAAGAAAAAATTAGGACTTACAGATAATACTATTACATAATATGTACAATATTACACAAATTTTGGTACATCACAAAAACGAATAAATTGCTCATAAAATAATTAAAAAGAACAGAAAGGCACGTATGATCAATTTTACGAACAATTATAAATTTATTGGTCGTAAATTTAATTTCATCAATTCAAAAATCTTGTTACTAAAACCAACATACTTCACTGGCGCAGAAACAAGAATTATTTCGGACATGTCAAAATTATCGCCGCCCCGGTGGCACAGTTGTTAGCATGCTTGCTTTAAGCTCCGGAGGTCCCGGGTTCGATTCCCGGCGGGTGATGAAAAAATCACGGCTGGTTAATGTAAGGATCACTGAATTAATCACTCATTATCCGTTGTAAAAATGATTACGAAACTTCACTATGAAGCGGCCAAATCCCTCTATGGGATGTAGCGCCAGCGAAAAAAAAAAAAAAAAAAAAAAAATTATTACACACAAGTGCTGTGATAATTTGGTTGCATACAGTTCAATATTAATTTATCACAGAGAAATTATTTCTCACAGAAATCGGACGCATCCTTAGCCTTAGAGTCACAATCTAACTTAGTATATCAGTTAAAGTGTTCTTGTGGAAGAGAATATGTTGGCCAAACCAAACAATATTTAAGAAATGGGTTATACCAACATATCGTCCCTCTAGTAATGAAACAGCGTATAAGAAAAATAGCAGTTTTAAAAAAAAATTCGCATTTAAATATTTATTGAAAAAACTTTTTAAAATAAAATCTTTTATTTTATACAAAAATTTAATTTTCTATGAAATAAAAGATTTTATTTTAAAATTTTTTTTCAAAAAACATTTAAATGCGAATTATTTTAAAACTGATATTTTTCTTATACGCTGTTTCATTACTAGAGGGACGATATGATTCCACAAAAACCTTTAGCTAATCACACAGCGCAATCTCAAACCATTTACGTCACACTGGCCACTCTTTATCTATAGAGGATGCGACAATTTTGGATAAGTAGGAGAATCTGTGGCGATTGTTATTCACCACAATAAAAAAAACAAACAACAAACATAATTCAATTCAAAGTAATTCAATCTGCATTTCAAAATTTGGAAACATAAGGTTATTTCCCAATTAAAGGCTTATTTTGGAAAGTATACGTATAAAAAAAAATTCAAAATTCTCAAAATTTATTAAATATACAAGAAGTTTCCAAATTTTTGTTAAATTATTATGATACTTAATATTATTTTAAATTGAATTTTCATGAAATCTTATTTCTAAATTTAAACTTTGTATTATATAAAATTTATTTTTGGCCATAAACGTAGATACTTTAGACATTACTGTAAAATTTGAAAAACGTAATGGAGAAAGTTTTGTTTATAATTAATTTCCCCTGAAGATGACGGAATATACCGTCGAAACGTAGGGGTATATACAAAATAAAAATAAGGTAAACAACAAATAAATCGTTTTAATAAATGAAAATAAAAACTTAATAAGAAAAACCCTTTATATTTTGCCATCATTTCACATTTTAGTGAAGCTAAAATTTGTCCGTGAAATTAAATCAGGTTTAATAAAATTTTCTAGAAAAAGATGGTACTTATTGAACATTTTTTTCATATTTCTAATATTGCAAATGAAACAGTTTTAACAAGAAATGGGTTTGTCGGTTTGAAATTCCAGTTTGCCATTTGCGCATGTGGCATGGGCTTAGGCAATAAAACGTTTTTATTAATTTGGAACAATTCAATAATGGTCTTTAAATTTTATATTTTTTATAAGTGGCTAAATGATACACCAAAACTAATTTGTTAAATTTTTATTTAATAATTATGTATATGAAAATTGTGACGAATTTTCGTTTTTTAAAACACCTTCTTAGCAAAAATGGGTTAGCTCAATAGCTTATTACTAATTTACTGTTATACTGCTGCTTTTTTGTAGTTTTGTGTAATTTCAATTTAACTATTTTTGTTTGCCATGTCTTATATATCAAACTTAACTATTAAATAACGTGATTTTATGGCGTCTGATGAAGGATATTTAGCTGTTTAAGAAAGTAGAAAGGTATAGGTATTTATTTGCAGAATCGAAATATGGTCCTAACGCAGGACGGCAGTGTAGCTCTTTTGGAAATAATGTTTGTACAAGTTCCGCGAATTTTGAAAAGTCGTCCTTAAAAATCCTAAAGAAACCTCAATGAAAGATATTTATATTTTGATTATAATAAAACTACTTACAATTTATTTAGGTTGCGATTGATGATATATTCAACTATCACGGCAGATACGTTGTTCCGTTCCTCTGTTACAAGCGTAATTGGTTTGCCAATTTCAGCCGAAATAGTTGGATAGTTTTTGAATAAATTTATTTTTAAGGGCTAAAAATTTGTTTAGTGGAATACATTTTTAAATGTAATTGCAAAATTATGTCTATTTTATTTCTTTAGAATCTATTTTAGAAGATAGAATTTGTAATTCTCAAAAACCATTTTTGTATAATTGTTTTCTTAAAATTGTATTCTCTACACAAATTAAATAATTGGAAAGACCCTTTATGTTAATAATTAGTAACACTGAGGTTTCCACTGCAAGACACAATTACCTTCTTATAAGGTTTAATAACTATTTGTCCTACTAAAAATTCACTTTAGGCTTCAAAATTACTAACATCACTAAAACACTTTTTAACTATTAACGTTAATAATAAATTAATTAAATACAATAATTTATTTTTAAATTATTATAATATTTTCTTTATTTAAGACTTCTCACGAGATTAGGTAACAATTGCACCTTGTACGAGTACAAATTCAATTTGACATGACCGTAGCAGACACGAGGAGATACAAATAATTCCCAATAAACCTTATTTTGTTTTGATAGACCTAATTCTATTATGATAGACCGTATTGTACTGTGATTATTCTAACCATATTTAAATATTGCAGATCATATATAAAACCATACTATGTATATGATTGTCTCGATTATATTAAATCATATCGCATGATTGTTGCAATCATTAAAGTCGAAAATTATTGCATTTATCATATTTTAATGAAATCTATCATACATAATTCTAGTAATTAGATAAATGATATTTATTATTATAATATATTAGGATATATCTAATATAATTGAATATGACTTTCTGGATCATAACAAAATAATTCCAATCATTCATTTATCATATTTTTTCTCTGAGTGTAAGATTACCGCCTTTAGCTTCATCTACTGGGAGTTTCAAATAAAGCCTTTGAAGGTCTAAATGTTTGCTTGGCTTTATAAAGAATCTATTTCAACTAAAGTATAAAATGCAACAGTTGATATAATATTTAAATTGTAAAACTATCACTACAGTGCTCGTTTAAATAAATTGGGGAAACCAATTTTATAAATGTGACTCACCAAGTCTAAAACCTCAATATATATATTTACTGTAAGTAGAACAAACACGACTGACAACAAACATTTCTTCACATATTTTGAACCACCTCACGATATTTATACATATAATATATGACTCAAAACCGCACAAAATTAATTGTAATTGAAAAAAACAACAACAACAAAATATCGAACAATTAAATTAATTAAAATAATTTTATTTTAATAAACTCATAATTAAATAACATGAAACATAATATTTGTTTGCCTATATATGCTCGTCAAATATAATACGTGTTTACGGTGTACCCACCCACACATTGTGTGTTCGAATTGGTATTTTTACGTCGTATGAAAAATGTCAATCGATTTATTGTGTTATCGTCTCCAAAAAACATCCAAATCAAATAACAAAAAGGTACATAACATTTTGGCCTTCAGCAAGATGTGTATACACCGAACAAATAAAACTCTTGTCATATTATAGTACTAAATTATAGTACTAATATCAAATTCCAAATACATAATTCTGTGAATGGATATAAAGATATTGGATAGTTAATACACACAGGATGAGAACGTATCAAGGTTAATAATTTCTTATGTTTAGATATTTGCACAAAATCAATACTCAATTTGTAAGATAATTTGGTGAGAATTTTTCTGGAATTTATTTCGAAAGTATACAAAAACTATTAATAATAAATTAACGGATATAATGTAATAGACAACAATCTGTACGAGTAACAATGCCGCTTACACCTAATTACATTTGGACAACGAAATACTGAACGTAACAAAAAAAAAATTCATTTTTTTATTTTCTCGGGGGCAAAATGTTATAGAGCAGGTTTTTGTTCGTATCCAGGTTGCATTTTTTATATATTTTGAATATTGTTTTATATTCACATAATCAAATTCTTAGTATGACCTTAACATGCCCCAAAGAGTATGAACAATGTATTATAATATTTGTGATCTGCCTTTCAAATAATGTTTTTCAAATTCCCCAGAGGGGATTTTTTTTAGTTTTTAAATAAAAAATTAAAAAGTACACTTGATGGGCCGAGCTAATTTCTCAACAGTTTTGATTATTTTAAAGAAACTTCTCTAAATGTTAAATTTCGGTAATATAACAAATTTAATACAATTACGTTTTTGTACAGATTTAGTTTGGTGCTTAACTGATTTGAGACGTACTACTACGCATAGTTTGTCTGAATACGTTATGTAAGCCTGTGCGTTTTATTAATAACCTTAATAAAATCTGTCAATTGACTAAAAGTGTAGTATGTGGCCCAGTAATTATAATGTGTGATTTGAATTATCTCCAAAATTTTGAATAAACTCGTGAACATCTCGGGAAGTGTAGCTTAACAGATAAAGTTGCTAGCCATTTAAACTTTAAAACTAAATATCGCGTGTATTCTGCAATAAATTAGAAAATTTAACAAAACATTGAAAATATCGAATAATCTGATAAACTTTAATAATTTCGAAAAGTCTAAAATTTTCTCGAAAATCTCAATTCCGAAATTCGAATTCAAACTTGAAAGAGGGAATAATCACCAGTGATTAATAATTTTACATAAATTTTCCCCAACGGTTAGAGATAAACAAACTCGGCAAATTTAATTTTAAAATATTCTAGATTGGCTTAGCTGAACAAATCGATATTTTTAATTACCTAACATTTGTATGCCTTAGTAAATTTCGAGATTTCTCGAGAAATAAAAAGCATAATGATGTCAGACAATTTTATATCGAGAATTATCGAGACAGAAACTAGTTTCAGATATTTAGATGCAAACCATACACTCTTCCGACTGAAATCGATAATCTAGAACACATACACATTTTACAACATCTCGAGTGTTCTGCTGTAACCAAATCTAGCAAGCTTGCTAACCTCGAATAATCTTTCTGTAGTTAATTTCAGCATCGAATAGAGCTTATCTCGAAAAATTGTTTGTAACTCCACCTCCGAACTTTCACAAGATTTTGCATACGCTCAAAATAATGTGTTTATGGTGGAGTGTATATGACTTGTAAGAGTTCAAATTGATGTTACTAAATAAATAAATAAACAATAAATGCTTACTAACTAACCTTAACTTTCGCTAAAGAGTTTTGTTTTGAAATCTTTGGTATTTGAAAATTCCATAACTCTAAAATGGATATATTGCATTAATCGGCAAAACTATTTTCGAATGAGAAATTTCATTATTTCATTATTATTTAATTTTTAGAAACCAAAAGATAGGAGTTTGTCAAATAATTTTAAAATTTGATAAAAGGGTGAAAGGTATACATTTCAGTAATGCTCGATTACCCCAAAAATTCTTAAATTTAAAATTAATTTATGTGCGAAATTTTAGAATAAAATATTGAATATTACAAAACAAAAAAAAATGTAAATTACAAAATTTATTAGATTCTAAAATTTGAATTACAAAAATGCCCCAAACAAGATAGAATTTTCAAATTCAAATTTTAGAGTTTAAGAAATTGAAAAATTTAGAGAGAAATTGATTAGTTTTAGAATTTTTGGAAATATTAATTTAAAATTTAGCGACTAATTTTTTTAGATTTAACAATATTCAAAATTTAGAGTTTAGAACATTGAGGCATTTAGACAAAGCTCAAACATTTTTTCTTAAAATATCGCAAATTAATCAGTTTTAGAATTTTTTGAATCAATCGTAAAAAATTACCGCTTGACATTTTTAAATAGTATAACAATTTTCAAAATTTAGAGTTTGAGACTGGCGAAATTTAGGTAGAAATTACGCATTTTGTCTTAAATTACAGAAATTAAATAATTTTATAATTTTTTGAAATAATAATTTAAAATTTAGTGCTTGAAATTTTTAAAATTTATGAATTTAGGTACAATTTTCGAATTCAAATACAATTTAGAGATACATTTTTGGAATTCAAATTTTAAAGTTTAAGAAACTAGGGAATTGAGACAGACATTGAACATTTTATATAAAATTACGCAAATTAATTAGCTTAAGAATTTTTTGAATTAATAATTTAAAATTAGGCGCTTGAAATTTTCAAATTTCACAATTCTAAAAATTTATAGTTTAAGATTTCCGGAATATAGATAGAAATTGAGCATTTTTTGTTTTTAATTTAGCAAATTAATTAATTTTAGACATTTTTGAACTAATAATTTAAAATTTAGCGCTTGAAATTTTTAAAATTTAAGAATTTAGCTACAATTTTCTAATTCAAGTACAATTTAGAGATACAGTTTTGGAATTCAAATTTTAGAGTTTAAGAAACTAGGGAATGAAGACAGACATTGAGCATTTTTCTAAAATTAATTAGTATTAGAATTTTTTGAATTAATAATTTAAAATTAGGCGCTTGAAATATTCAAATTTCACAATTCTAAAAATTTATAGTTTAAGATTTCCGGAATATAGATAGAAATTGAGCATTTTTTGTTTTTAATTTAGCAAATTAATTAATTTTAGAAATTTTTAAACTAATAATTTAAAATTAACCGCTTGAAATTTTTAAATTTAACAACTTTCAGAATTTAAAGTTTAAGAAATTGAGGAATTTAGACAGAAATTAAGTATTTTGGCCTAAAATTACGCAAATTAATTAGTTCCAGATTTTTTGGAATTAAATTTAAAATTTAGCGCTTGAATTTTTTTAATTTAACAACTTTCATAGTTTAAAGTTTAAGAAATTGAGAAAAATAGAAAGAAATAAGAATTTATGTCTAAAATTACGCCAATTTATTAGTTTGAGAATTTTTTGAATCAATAGTAAAATTTACCGATTGAAATTTTGAAATTTAACAATTTTTGAAATTTAGAGTTTAAGACTTATTAAATCAAATTATTAAATTTTTGAATTTTTTGATTTACCTAATAACTAAATGTTTAGCGTCTGAAATTTTTAACTTATAGGAATTTATGAATTAAACAACAATTTACAGATGCAATTTTGGTCTTTAGAATTTAGAGTTTAAGATATAAAGCAATCTAGTCAGAAATTAAACATTTTTAATTAGTTTTAGATCTTTTTGAATTAATAATTTAAAATTTAGCGCTTGACATTTTAAAATTTAACAAATTTCAAAATTTAAAGTTTAAGAAATTGAGAAGTTTGTTTCAGAATTTTTGGAATTAGTAATTTAAAATTTAGCGCTTAATTTTTTTAAAATTCAACAATATTCAAAATTTAGAGTTTAGGACATTGAGGAATTTAGGCAAAGATCAAACATTTTTTTTTGAGAAATACGCAAATTAATCGGTTTTAGAATTTTTTCAATTAATAATTTAAAATATAGCGCTTGACCAATTTTAGAAATTTATAGTTTAAGCCTTCCGGAATTTAGGTAGAAATTGAGCATTTATTGTTTTTAATTTAACAAGTTAATTAATTTTAGAATTTGTTAAACTAATAATTTAAAATTTAGGGTTGACATTTTTAAATTGAGAAATTCAGCATATTTGTATAAAATTACGTAAATTAATTAGTTTTAAATTTTTTTGAAGCAATAGTAAAAAAATTACCGTTTAAAATTGTTAAATTTAACAATTTTCAAAATTTAGAGGCTAAGACTTGCAAAATGTATGTAGAAATTCCCCATTTTTGTTTTAAATTACACAAATTAATTAATTTCAGAATATTTTGAAATAATAATTTAAAATTTAGCGCCTGAAACTTTTAAATTTACCAACTTTCAGAATTAAAAAATTAAGAAATTGAGGAATTTAGGAAGAAATTTAGAACTTTTGTCTACAATTACGCAAATTAATTAGTTTTAGAATTGTTTGGAGTTAAAGGCTTGCGAAATTAAGGTGAAATTTGAGCATTTTTGTTTTAAACAAAGCAAATTAATTAATTTTAGAACTTTTTGGTTTGCCTAATAACTAAAAGTTTAGCGTTTCAAAATTTTACAATTTAGGAATTTATGAATTCAAATACATTTTACAGATGCAATTTTGTACTTTAAATTTTACAGTTTAAGGAATTGAGGAATTAGTCAGAAATTTAACATTTTCAATTAGTTTTAGAAGTTTTTGAATTAATAGTTAGTAATGTAGAGTATGGTCTACTTGACAGACTATCATATTAAAATGATTAATTAATGATTATAAAGTTTAGAAAAGTTTGAAATTTTTAATTTTACCAATTTTAAAAATTTAGAGTTTAAGACTCCCGGAATTTTGGTAGAAATTGAGCATTTATTAACATGACATTTTTGTCTTAAATTGCGAAAATTAATAATTTTAATATCTTTTGAAATAACAATTTATAATTTAGTGCTTGAAATTTTTAAAAGTTAAGAATTTAGATACAATTTCCGAATTCACATACGATTTAGAGATACATTTTTGGAATTCAAATTTAAGAGTTTAAGAAACTGGGGAATTAAGATAAAAATTGAGCATTTTTCTAAAATTACGCAAATTAATTAGTATTAGAAATTTTCGAATTAATAATTTAAAATTTAGCGTGTGAAATTTTCAAATTTAACAATTTTCAAAATTTTGAGTTTAAGAAATTGAGGAATTTAGACTGAAATTGACTATTTTTGGATAAAATTATGCAAATTGGTTTTAGATTTTTGAATTAATATTTTAAAATTTAGAGCTTGAAATTTTTAATTTTACCAATTTTAAAAATTTAGAGTTTAAGACTTCTGGAATTTTGGTAGAAATTTAGTATTTATTGTTTTCAATTTGGCAAATTAATTAGTTTTAGAATATTTTGAACCATTAATTTAAAATTTAGCGCTTGAATTTTTTAAATTTAACAAATTTCAGAATTTAAAGTTTTAGAAATTGAGGAATTTAGACAGAAATTGAGAATTTTTATCTAAAATTACGCAAATTGATTAGTTTTAGAATTTTTTGAATCAATAGTAAAAAATGGTCGCTTGTCATTTTTAAATTTAACAATTTTCGAAATTTGGAGTTTAACACTTGCGAAATTTAGTTAAAAATTACGCATTTTTGTCGTAAATTGCGCAAATTAATTAATTTTAGAATTTTTTGAAGTAATAATTTAAAACTTAGCGTTTGAAATTTTTAAATTTAACAATTATCAAAAATTACAGATTGAGACATTGAGGAACTTAGTTAGAAATTGAACATTATTGTTTAAAATAAAGCAAATTAATTAATTTTAGAATTTTTTAAATTAATAACTATAAGTCTACCTTTTGAAATTTTAAAAATTTATGAATTCAAACACAAATTACAGATACAATTTTTGACTTTAAATTTTAGAGTTTATGAAATTGAGGAATTTAGGTGGCAATTAAACAGTTTTGCCTAAAATTACGCAAATTAATTAGTTTAAGAATTTTTTTGAATTAGTGATTTAAAATTTAGCGCGTCAAATTTTTAAAATTTAGAGTTTAAGACATATTTAGTTAGGAATAAATCATTTTTGTCTAAAATTGCGCGAATTAATTAATGTTATAATTTTTTGAGTTTTTTAATTAATTTAAGAAATTAAGGAATTTGGATTGAGCATTTTGGTTTAAAATTACACAAATTAATTAATTTTAAAATTGTTTGAATCCATTTTCCCGTTTCTCTAGATAGTAACGGTTCTATTATAGGGCAATCAATTGCACAAAACAGTCAACATTTTTGGAGAACGATCTTCTAACCATTTTGCAAACCTTGTCAAAACCACAACGACGTAATTTGTCGTATTTTGCAATATTTGAAAATCATCGAATCTATCATATTTTCCGTTACCAGCAACATCAATTTCTGTTTTAAAAACTAGCCGATCTCATAACCTTTAAGAACTAAAACTATTCTACAACTGTTCGACAAATATAATATTAATTAAAACTATGAATTTTAATGTTTTTTAGATGAATAATGTGTTTTAAAGCTGCAACTATGCCCTTCTAAATAAGTAGCGATTTTTGTTGTAACTGCTAAGAAAAGCCCATATTTCACAATTAAGGAAAAATAAAAATTAAAATTAAGTTTGGATAAATATTGATAAATGCAGAATGAAATGAAACATATCATCAAGATTTGCGTTAAGTACTGGTGATATTCAAAATTGTGAACAATTTGACAGTCGTTTGACTTAGAAAGGCGAATACATTTTTATTTATACATAATCAATTCGATTATAGATGATCGTGATCAACTTCGATTGTATTTGTTAAATAAATTATAGAATCTCTCAAATGATCATCAGATTCTGACGGCATTAACCGTTTTTCTATAACAATCGTGTTAAACAACAATTTCCTCAATTCAAACAAAATTAAACTTTTTCTTATCTTGTATTATGATACTCTACACGCGATCACTACTAATGAATCGGTTTAGGTTGTTGACTCTCGCATTGAAAAATAAAAATAATATAAATTAAATTTTCCGCCTACAAAACACAAACATCAAAATGGTTAATCCATCTATCAATACTCATATATCATTAAACTGCCAAGAGAATTAAATGTTTTGTATATAGTAAATGTGAATCCCAAAGCACTTCTCTCATTAACGAAATGCATTTCTAATAATATATGCATTTACATTTTATATTAAACAACAGCATTAAATTAATTTTTATATTCATTTTGTATAATTCGATCATTAAAAAATCTTTAAAAATTCTCGCGCCGCGCATTTTATATTTAGTGTGTATATAGAGATACAAGTAGGTAGGCCGAATAAAATAAATAAATAATACGCATATCAAATTAAAAATAAATTACCTGATTATCTGGACATTTAGCTGTACGCATCAACTCCATTTTAGCTTCTTCCATACGTTCAACGTCAACGGAATCCACCACAAATACAATACCATCTGTACAACGCGTATAACTACGCCACAGTGGACGTAATTTTTCTTGTCCACCCACATCCCATACTAGAAATGATACACCTTTTGCTTTGCCAACAGCTCCACGTATCTAAAATATAACACAAAAACAATTTATTATTAACTTATATGTTATTTGTATTAACAAAACAAAAAAAAAATATTTTTAGAATTTGTTGTATCTACATTTACACTTCACAGGCGTAAGTTATTGTCGCATAAAATATTTACTCTACCCATTATTTTTTTATACGCAGACCATGGGCTGAGAGTATAGGAATGAAAGATTTCTTCGCGAAAAAGGCGAAAATCATAAAAAAATTAATTTACTTTTTATTGTTTTTTGCATGACGCACTACGCGTATCAAACACTGTTGTAATGTCATGTAACAGGTAAGGAAATATCGGTTTTTGGTTTAAAGGTGTTACGATAACAAATAGCATAGCAAAAAACAATGTTTAGAAAAACTTTTGGTTTTGATATATTATAGTATTTATGTATAATAGTGGTAGGGGAGCCATTAGTATAAGTAAAATCACAGAATTCAGAAAACGATAGTTTATGCAAAAAAAAAATACTCCTGTGATTGTTTCATCTTCTGTATATAAAATCCATCACACTTAATGAGTTTTAACAAAATCGTTGTACAGAAAGGCAATGATAATTAGGCCTATTTTCCAACACTTTATCAAAACTCATTTTAGTTTTTACATTACCATACAATTAAATGTTGAATTTCATCGGTTTAGTGATTTAGAAATATATTATTTCCATCCTAATTAACCATAATCGCACTTGTTTACCATCAAGAGGATTAATCTGTTAAGAAATAGCCAAGTTCCGTTCTAAAAGTCTAAATTTCAGAATTTTATTAAAAAAACAATTTAACGTACCGTTTCCATCGTACATATGACATATACGCTATTATGGAGTTTTAGACGATGCACATAAGTGGTTATAAAATGTCAAGTCCCTCCTAATTTGCCATAATCCCGAACTTTATCTAAAAATTTAAGCATAATCCAGGAAATCTTCAATAATCGTTAAATAATCAGAAAAGCCTCGAATACATACGAAGCGTCGTACAAAACAGCCTGCTACTCAAAAACATTACCTAAAAACTCAAATTATCTACCAAATCGCAAAAAAAACATGTTATTGACGATACAGCAGGCAATTGCACTTGTTCAACCTTGGAGTTATTTAAGCTACTTCGAAATTTTACCTTCAAAAAGAAAATGCGTTTCTCTATCTTTGAACAGAGAACGAACGGACCAAAGGCTCTAAACCGTCAATCACAGGCTTCAACATTCTATGTGTAGTAGTATGATTTCAAAAATTAGGCTTATATGTACATACATATGTGATGGTTGTGAGACGCGAAATCGAGATTATGTTCCCTAACCTTGGTCACTCCTTTATTCCTCCGGATGGAGTATTCGCCTAGTTGAAAAAAAAAGTTAAAAGGAAGGAGGCAATAATTAAACCGGAGAAATACTTCGAGATTTACAAGGAGAGTTAGATTGGGACATCCTGATTGGAAAACTAGCGATTGGAAAGATGGCGCAGTTTTAACACTAATGCCACCTAGTCAGTGGCATTATAAATTCAATGCATTATGACACTCGGCCTTTCAACAAATTCGGCACTTTGGCGTTTGAATTTTCGACATTCGGCTTTTCGACATTCGGCTGTTCGACCCAATTCCAAATTTTTAGGATTACCAATGAACGTGGATATTCGGGAAGTTAGAACGAAGGATATGCTATTATTTGTTTGAATCAGATAAAGCATCAGGAGGACTAATAATTTTTATTTTTAACAATTTTATGTTGACTCGTTTACATTAAATCATGTTTATATTGAGCTATTGTAGTAAGTAACACCGCACTTCACTATTAATTGTTCATTGCGACCGGAATATATCAATGCGAATTTATATTAATTTTCAAACATTAAACTATTCTGATCAGAATGATAAATATTTTACGAAGAGTAGAAATTTGAAGTGTTTTCCAATTCAGTTTCGAACTGCGGGCTTTGTGAAAAATAAATCATCTTTCGGTCATCTCATCAGGATACAGCGACTGAACTGCTAAACTTATATTACTCTGATTTATTCCTATGTATAGAATAAACCAGGTACTTCAAATATTAGCGAATTTTACATTTCCCCTTAAAAACTTTTAACAATTTGATCAATGATGAGATGACTGAAAGATGATTTATTTTTCACAATGTTCGCAGATCGAACAGCGTTGCAAATTGTTAATCGATGTCTGTTTGGCCCAATACTCGAGAAGTATTGTGTTTTAAATTGTATTCGAAAGTTATAGGTTTTTAGAGATTATCTATATGAGTTCAGTTTGGGATGAAACATAAACGTTGCCATTAACATTGAGCAAGATGAGATTCTGAAAATTCGAGATTCTTGAAATAGTTAATTTAGATGTCTGGGTTTGAATAACGTTAATGATGGGTTAAGATCCCAGTTATTATTTTGAGAAAAATGTCTTTTGCTTGAGATTTTAGAAGTTTATTAAGATTATATGAGATTTATCTATTTTTGCTAGCCTTTGATATTTTCTACGATTTTTGTGGATATTAATTTTGCAGATTTTGATATTATTCCAGATTTTCGTTATTATTTGAGTTTAGCTTGTAAGAAATTCTCGAAATTTATGATTTGTGGTTTTATCTACATATATTTCCCGATTTAAATAGAGTTGAAGTTATTCGAAATTATAATCATTGTCATATTCTCTAGATTATTCGAGGTTTTGCGAAGACTGCTTGGTAGTTTTCAGATAATTCGAGATTCTTGATGATTTTTTTTTCATTTTTCAATATCATTATATGATTTTAAGTTCATCCAAGTTTTTCTGGAATATTCGAAATATTTTGTTTTTAGTTGCATCTTATGAGAATTTTGTTTTAAAGATTTCCAAGGTTTTCATAGCATTGAGGTACATTACAGATACAGTTAAGAAATGGTTGAAGAATGCTAAAAAAATCTAGATGATATTGATCTAAAATATTTGAGATTTTCCGAGATGTTCCAAATATTTTTGGATTAATCCATATTAGAACTGCTTGCGTTCGAGATTTTTGATTTTTGTCTCGATAAAATTAAAAGTTGTTCGAAGCTATTTGGTAGTTTACTGCTTAAAGTTGTATTGAATCATAATCTGTAAAGTTTTTGTAATAAAACAATCATCTCTTGATCATAAAAGATAGTTTATGGGTGTACCATAAATATGACTACAACAAGGTTTTGGTCGAAGAGGCAAAATCAACATCATTTTCTTTTATGTTATATTTTCAATTGCATGCCTATTTAAAATTTATTGCTTTTTTCCCTCTTGTTAAGTGAGTTCTTTGAAAGTAAAACGAAAAATTTAATTTGTTAATAATCAGCAATGGTTTATTCTACCATACTCATAATTAAACAAAAATATTTTTACTTTGATGAGCTGGTTATTAATAATTATCGGATTTCAGAAGCACGACACACTTGCTCCTTGCTTGAATTTTAATGGAACATCTTTATTCCTTAAATATTCTTGACACAAGCTGAAAATAGAGACTTTAGAAAGGTTAGTTCTGAATAAGATTCTAATGCTTTATTCTCAAAAGCTTTGTCAAGATGATAAATGTATTCTCTAAATCATAAGCATCATAGGAAAAACTAAGTGTTAAATTGCTAACTTTTAATTGTTTTAAACGCTATAACTCGCAAGTCCCTACAACACGAGATAAGGGTTCAAAATATCAGGGCATACCACACAATACCCAAACGTAATGTTTTTACTTCACAAATATACGAAACGCCTACGCCAGTAAACGCCAGTAATGGAAAGTGGTGGTATAAATAATGGAAAAAATTATGAAAGTGTACAGGATCAAGTTCAAGAGGCAACTGTTCTGGTAAAATCAAGGCGATGATTATTCATAACAAGTAAGATCGATCTATCTGTCACCGATGTACAGTTTAAAGTATTTATCAAAAACCAAATTCCATCTAAAGGATATAAATGCTTTAAGAATGATTCTTAAAATCAGGAATGAAATACAACTCTTTACCACATCGTCTTAGTATAGATGTTGAAACTTTTACTGTATTGTTCAATTCAAAATCTTGTGCATTGGGAAAAAAATTAAACAACAAAATTAAATTCCAACCTAGATGTAGACAAATAATCCTATCACCACAATAAAGTTAGATAAGTTTTTGGCGTAAATGGCGGATTGTAGTATTTTTCATGCACAAAAAATCTCACCAAGAATGATTTAAGTTCAAAAAAGTCAACATTTTGAAATACTAATTGGTGAAGAAGTTGAATGTGTGCATTTAAAAGTAACGACTGATTTTGGTGAAGTTATTATAACCAACACCAAAATTAGAAAAGCTATTAGTGACACAAATGGAGGCTTGCTGAATTTTGCATGTTCTAAAAATTGCATCAAGACCGCTAGGCTGTCAAATGTTAATGAATCACAACATTAAACGCAGACTGAGTATAATGTTAGACAAACATCATCCAAAACTAAATAACAGAAGCTCTATTGTTGATTACTTTGGGAGGCATTGTTTATGCTAAACCTCATATTTCAACCCGAATAAATGGCAAATCTTTATCGACTTGTGCGGCTAAGCTGAATTAATTAGATAAATGCATACAACACAATTTATAACCATTTAGGCTGCTAAACTAAGCAATTTATACATGGAAGCTATAAACGCAGGCACCAAACCTAATGAAATTGAGGATAAGTTGGTAATGGTAATTATAAAACCAAGCTAAAACTTCTTGCTGTGAACTAATTTATGCATTTAACGCCTTAAAATTTTAGTCACAACACGGAAAGTCGAATCTTTTACTTCTCTGGATGGTTGGTGTCTAGTAAATTAATGAAAATTGGGTTTTTATTATATCACAATCTGTTCATGCCACAACATCAAATGGATCTTAAATATTCCGTTCAATATACAGGTACCGCAAAACGAAATGTTTCTATCTTCACGTTTTATAACGGGCGAACCCTCCGAATTTTTAAAATTTAATCTTACGAATGAGCTTCCAGTCGGGATAGGAAAAATTCATTAATCTCTTTAAAACATTATCTTGAAGAGCCTATCAATAAACATCAATTTTATTTTATTAAAATATTGTGTTAACCAAATTTATTTCCCATTTTTTGATAAAATCACACCCACGAACTATTTCAATTGATGTCAGCTTTTAGATCTGGAATGTCTCATATATCAAGGACAGTTACTTTTAATGGACTAAACCAGTGCTTCTCAAACTTTTTCATACTGCAGCCCCCGAAATCGAAAAAATAAAATCCAGGGCCCCAAAAATATTATTCAATAATAATGAACTTACTAAGCTAAGCATTTTGGGCATTCTTGTTTAAGGATCTCAGATGTCTCATATCAGTGGTGTCTCGCCAAATTAAAAAAATGTTATACCAACCCAATATATTCGTTCAGCTTCATTTGATTTATAGGTTTTCAGAAAATTTTAAACTTGAGAGGATTCTACATAAGGAACTATTGAAAATTAGATGTAGCTGTAAAAACTCCTAAACTAAATATTTTAGCTGGACATATCGCACGTGACAAAGAATAATGACACAACTCAAAATTTTAAATATTTAAAGAGATCAAAAGGGTGTCAAAAAAAGGAAGGTCAGAAAATTAAGACGTCGCTCGCTGTGTAAAATAAATATGAAAACGCCACTATGTCAGATTATGAAATCGAACATTGCGCATCTTTTTGGCGAATTATTTCAAAACTCAATTTCTGGGTTGAGTCACTTTTCTATGTCAAGCGCGATATGAGTCGCACAGATACCGAAATGACTAATCTAAAGTTAAAGTAAAACATTTTTGAGCCAACTATTCTAAATTTGTCAAAATTCGTTTTGACGGTTCGTTTTTAATTTTTGCAAAATCAGAGTTATCTAAAGTCTGTTTTAGAATTTTTCAACTACCAATTTTCAATAGAATAAACCAATTTAAATGCTTTGGCCCGCTTAACTGTTTTAAAAAAAACTAGCATATCTATGTATAGCATAGAAAATGATAGCCCAGTAGTTGATAGTAGTTCAGGTTTTTTAATTAAATCAGTTTTCTTTGGTCCCAAAGAACTAGGGAATCGAAAATTACCGAATTTTTGATTTACCGATTTAATTGTAATATCCGTAATTTACCGAAAAATTGAATTTTCTAGAAAAAAAATTAAAGAATATTAATCCTTACCTTATAAATTAATTATAAGTGAGCACAATCATAATCTATCAGAATTGAACGCTCAATTTTTTTATTTTGTATTAGAAATTTGACGCACAAACTTAGGTTCTTAACCTTTTTAACCTCTTACGCACTTTCAATTCCACGGAAGTTAGTTTTACAGTTAAAAAGTGTTGTCATGTTAACCAAAAAAAACCCTCGTTAAACCAGATTAATTGAATTTTTATCAGATTTGGTAGATTTCGGATCTAAAAATTAGAATGACACCAACGACTGATTTGTCATTTTTATGACGTTGATGAAACGTTTTATTGATGATGAAACGTAAGTTTCGCAAATTTAAAATACCAAATAGTCTCGGTCATCGTATTTACGTAGAGATCATTTTATTTGAAGGCCCTTATCATAAGCTAAGTTGCCATGTATCTCACATTTCTGAGACATCTCTGTATTCCGACCAATCCATAAGAAATTGAACGTTAAATAATAGCTCTTCAGTTAAAAATTATTTCATTAAATAACGTCTTAACGAAACTTTAAAATACATCTTATATTGCTTTTGCCAACTGTACCAATAAATGCAATTTTTTTTTTGTTATTTCGACAAATTTTGTACCGCCATGATTTGATATTTTTCTGATATTGTTGAAAACTTCATAGCCGTAATATTTTGTGTTTTATAGGCATTTTGTCTGAAAATAGTTACATAAATGGTAATTTTGGTAATTATTCGAAAAATTTACCAATATTTCGGTAATCAACCGGTAAATCGTTATAGGATTCCCTACAAAAAACTCGGCATTAGATCCCTGGAATTTTCGATGTGAAGTTCTCAACACTATCTTGATATACAACTTCAACACATAATTTTTGAAATTTCAAATTAAATTAAAGTACCAGTAACTTTTTAAAATTACATACTAAATACGTACATTTTTAACGTCCAGTTTCACAAATTTTCATAGGCTTAAGTTCCTATTGTTTTTGATGATTTAAAAATGTCGTTACTTCAGAAAAGGCCCCAATATTAAACCATGATTTTTTGTCCCGCAGATCACGGTTTGCGTTCTTCAAATTTCTGTTCATGTTCATTGTAGAAAAAGAACTTGCACATCACATCTCTTTTACAAATCCATTAACAGCAAAAACCGTAACGGTCATTGATAATAGGCAGATTCAGAAATTTGTGTGCGAGAAAATTTTACGGTTTATTAGTGATATTTTAAGGCTCCCTGGCAACAGCTCCACATAAATAAATATATTTAAGCAAAAGAACGGCAGTATGGAAGAACGGAATTGAGAACCTGTTGACCTAATTTATCGAGAAAAAAAACTTTATTATAGTGGGAAAAATAAAAATATGATCTGATTTAATTTCTACAGTTCGAAATACAACTGTGGACCAACACCAATTAAACTGCGCATTTTATTTACAGTACCACATATGTAATATACAACTAAATGTTCGACAAGAAAATCTCACAATACTGCGCACCTAATAAAACTACAAACAAAACCCCATTCGTGTTAAATAAACACTTGTGTAAAGCATACAAAGTTTGTTTGTAAATAAAATATAGAGAAACATGTTATTTATTCTTAAAATGTTGCTCGTTGTGCTGTACACGTAAGTAAGTAATACCTAAACAAGTTTTCTTTAATTTCAATGAACGTTTTGTATGAATCATATTTCACGTTACCTCGAAAATGGTCCACCGCGCTATAATCGATAAAATAAAACCTGCAATCAACGATTTTTTACATCTTAATTGAGTTCATATCGAAACACATTTTTTTGTAAAGTCTGCATAATGTTTATTTACAAAAAAAAAAAATTAATTAACAAACCGTGTCTTATGTAATTTGACATTTTGCAATAAAATATGTTAAACACAAAAAATATGAGTTTGCTGAATTTATGCTAATTGATTTTTTCATGTTTTGATTTATGAGTTTGATATAAATAAACATAATCATATATAGAAATGATAGATTGACACACTTCCATCTCAAAACGTTTGAAAGCTGTAAATTTTTCTTGTTTTACAAGTGTGATTGCAATGCTGCATTATGCAACCGGATTATTATGGCGATTATAATGATGAATGGCATTTTTTTTTTTTAATTATTATTAAATAATATTCCGGTAGATATTAAAAAACATGTTAGGTATAAATCAATATATCCAACGAACATATGTACCATCATCAATATCATCATGATCGAGCATATACGGGTATACAACCCTAAATAAATAACAAATTTGTGAGAATTCAGTTGAAAATTAACATAAATCTATGTATGTATATATCGGGAATTATTATTCAATAGGCTGGTTCTATAAATAAATATTTATTTCAATTTACAACTTTATAACAATCAATCAAATCAAATTCGTTAAAAAAAATTGTATACAGATTCCCATGCTGCGTATAATTTTGCCCATATTCATATACCCTCATCTATTTATTATTAATTCAGTCCCTTTATTATACCACCTGAACAATCATTCCACTATTCCACATTCAATTCGATTGAACAACATATTGATTGTATAAAATACGTAACAAAGTCGACTAAATGAATATCGACTGTATATTATTGTGTCTGTCTATTTTAATTTCTGTAAAATAATTGCAGACAAATGTCAGTATGTGTCAAGTACATTTTGAATATAATTCATTATTGTATACTTACATACATTGTATACGTCTATAAATACGTCACAATGTCTGGGTATATTGCACATAACATTGTCGTATTGTATACTAGCTATCCGCATTACGCGGAAATAAAGTTTATTAAAAAAAAAAAGGAAGCAGCAATTATTTTTCTATTGTAATGTTATAATTGATGCAACTTTCCGTCTCGTGCACCACCGAGTTGAATGAACGAATTATTTTTTTATAAAAATGTGATTGGAATAGAGCGATAAGCGGTATCGCGTAATGGTTTTACAATTTTGATTTGAATATTATTATAACTATTATGTTTTTTATGGTATTGATAAGTATAGTTGTAAGTGAATGGAAACAATATCAATCTCATTATGTTGAATTTGACTAAAAAGTCGGTTTGAACTAATTGATAAGAAAATCGTAAAAACAAATTATCGTGTATAAATAAAATATATCCATAAATTTAAGATTTTACTCAATTTGATCTCAATTTAGTCAATATATATAAAGTTAGCCTAGGATTCATCCAAGAAAAAAGATATGGTAACATCATAATTATCGCGACACAAGTATAACCTGGCCACAGTTCGCAAGTGTACGTGCTGCCTCCTCGGGACAACCACTGGTAACGGAAATCATTAGGCAGAATGTGGCCTTTTGGGACAGGCTAAAGTATGGCGCTAAAGAATAAAACCTTAACACAAAAGCGTAATCTAATGTGAAACAGCATATACCAAATGATGAATGACTGATAGGTTAATCAGTATAAAGTATACGGACTCTAGATACCATGCAGCCTCCACTTTTATTTAGCCTTGCTGTAATAAAGCTGAGGGACCTACAGGTGACTTTCCATTCCCAGCAACTCGTATGAGCAAAATCAAAATGGAAGTCCTTGGGTACCAATGCTACCGTGTTTCTAGTAGAAGTACTTGCTACAATAAACATCTAGGAGGGAGAGTAATGAGCCCAGATAGTATGTATCACGTACCGGATGGCAGCATTATCAGGTTTATTAAGCAGGGCTTGGACCACAAAAGATCCTTTAGGTTGTAGTGCGAGGTGGCTAAACGTCCACATGGCCCTACAACAACAATAATAATAATCGCGGCACAAACTGTCATCCCAGAAACTTACTAATCATGATATAAAGTTACAGTATATTGTGTCAGCCCAGAAAATAACTATCACAAATATTTTCCATCAGTCCAGATAAAGTATAACGCGAAAATGTTGAAAATGTTTACAATCTCTTTTTTTATGTAATTGATCAAAATTAAATTATCTTCATTTAATTTTTCAAATGTAAATATATTGAATTAATTTAATTTTAACTTAGAAAATTCTTCAAAAAAAAAAACTAAATAAATCCTTCCGTTAACAATGCGAAATTAGAGCATTAAAATCCGAATAATCGAGTATTCGAATATCCGATTAATTTAGGTATATTTTAAGTATTCGTATCTGCAAAATATAATGGTTCCCCATTCCTTCATTCCTTTCTCGAACTTCGAAACTTCAAAATTTCAAAATTGCATGCACAGCCCTGCAATTAAATCGTTTAAATTTTAAATGTTATTTTTTCAAGGCATAACCTCTAAATATTCCTGCCAAAAAAATCTGATGTTTGGACTTATTTTAAAAAGTTAGATAAACATAAAGGAGCAGTTTGTACTAAATGTTGAAAGGTTATAGCATGTAAAGGGTAAACTACCACTTCCCTAATTAATCATCTAAAAACACATGACATCGCAATTACTAAATCAATTGTTGAACAAGAAATTGTAATGAAAAAGCATAAAATTGAAGATCGCACAATTTTAGATTTCATCGAAAGAAAATCATCGCTGGGTGAAATACTATATCAATGTGCCGCTAAAGACGACATGTCCATTTGTGCAATCAGATATTCAGAAACAGTTAAAGGCTAAGTTGAATATAAGAAGTTTAAGATGCCATCAAGTGAAACCACCATCTGGAAATATGTTTACGATTATTATAATGAATAAAAAAAAAATCAAATGACCGCGCAATTCGACCAGTACAAAATGGGAAATGGAAAATTTTCGCTGACTGTGGATGAATTGACCGACATCAGCGCTATACGTTTTTTAAATGTGACCGTACGAACTTATGATAGCAGCAAAAAATTACCTGATATGTTTATTTTAGGTTTAGCCGAAATTAGAGAAAAAGCGGATGCTACAACCACTAAAATGTACGTCAAACAGAAGCTCTTAGAATTTAACATCGATATGAAATCAGATATTGTGGCATCGACTCATAATGGCAATAATCACGCATTGCACCAAGCAGAAATGGATTCTGTATATAGCAAAAAAAATTGTGATAATTCTTTTATTGAACAACATCTGATAATGACATTTCAATTAGTAAATCAGAATATAGTGAAATCCAAGATGATTTTCTTAACGGCGATAATAATACCACTGATACCGAGTCAATTTTTCTTGATGCAATTTTTCCGTTCAAGAATAATGATAATTTTCTTTGGTTTACGGAAGAATCCTGTTTACTGGAGCTCTATAGAGATATTGCTTCTATTATAAATAAGGTACAGAAAATAGTAAAAATTGTTCGTAAGTCTCCAGCCAAAATATTAAATTTCAAAAATATGTGATCGAGAAGGAAACTAAACAACTTGGATGGCTAGCTCGATAGCTACGATGGGGAGAAGATTTTTACGCCTTAAAGATTGCGATAATCATGCACTAGTTGATCTAGATTATGAAACTGTGACTGAAAGGGAAACCATTTTTTGTACAAAAAAATGCTTGACGTGATTTAATTAAAATCTTACTAAACGAAATTAAGAAACGAACGGATCGGAGAAGAGACAAATCTTTAACTAGCTACGAAAACTGCTGCGAAAACTTTAGCAGAAGATCTTACTAAAAGGCTTCTCGCCCCCTCAACCATCCAAAATATAACAGATCCTAGGGATGAAAATAATGATAACGAGTTGCATGTTAAATGACTCAATTGCAGTCAACAATCATTGTAAAAATATATTGCAATAACGTGATTAGCTCAATTACCGATTCCATGCCACGAGATACAGTAACAGTAGTAATGCAAATCGCGGGAATTAGTTTAAAAAGCGATTTTTGTTATTTTGATTCGTTCAATCATGCGAATATTAAACGAATATTCGGATATTTAAAGAAAATGATATTCGATATTCGGATAACTCAAAATGTCGAATAACTGAAAAGGGATAAATTAGGCTTTCTAAATGTATGTGTATATCTCATTTAATAAAAATGAGTTGGGCTCGGTTGACGATGTTTCTAAAATTTACAAAATCATCAAAAATTGTTTGTGGAAGCGCTGTGATACAAAGTCGAACCTCATGAATCTCAAAGATTTCCTCGTATAGTGACTATATACAATAGAAAGTGGTTTGACAGTGGTTTTTTTATCAATGATTCTTTACCGAATGGTGTATGGACAATTTTTTGAGATAGTGTACATTACCGACCGATGATAATTATCAATCTTAGTCAATTTTGTAAATTTTGGAAAAATCTTCAACGGAGCCCTACTCGGCTCCTTTTTATCGAATGGGACAAGCATATTTACGAATCTGATTAAACCACTTTCTTTTATATGTAGTCACTATATGAGAAAATATCTGAGAATCATGAGATTCGACTTTGTATCACAGCGCTTCCAAACATATTAACAAAGCTTGATTAAATTAATTTCTATTATACATAGTCACTATACGAGGAAATCTCTAATATTCGTGAGATTCGACTTTGTACCACCGCGCTTCCACAATACAATTTTTGAAATTTTTTGAAAAATCGTCAATCGAGCCCAACTCCCTTCTATTGAATGGGACAAACATATTTGCGAAGCCGGGTTATATTCATTTCTATTGTATATAAGCACTATACGAGGAAATCTCTGAGATTTACGAGATTGGTCTTCGCGTGTCACAGAGCTTCCACATATAATTTTTGACATGTTTTTAAATTTTGAAAAAATTGTCAACTGCGCCCAATTATTTTTTGTCGAATGGGACAAATATAATAACAAAGCCTGATTAAGCCACTTGATATTGTATACAGTCAATATACGAGGAAGTTTCTGAGACTTATGAGATTCGACTTTGTTGCGCAGCTCTTCCACACACAATTTTTGACAATTTTGTAAATTTTGGGAAATTAGTCAACCGAGCCCAACTGCTTTTTATCGAATGGGACAAACATATTAATAAACCCTGATTAAATTACTTTCTATATATGGGACGTTTCATGTCAACCGGGTCACCTCTATGCCCAAAATTTAAAGGATCCAAAAAAAATTTTAAGGGCACTAATATTTTCGTTAAAACGTTTACTTTCGAATGCCGAGTGCCGTTTAAAAAAAACAAAGTTGCGGCTCAATATGGTGGCTAAATTCTATAATATCGTTGGTGCGCCTCTTAGTGATCGTTTATCTTCTGAACGACTTAACCGATTGAGGTCATATTCACATCATTGTTTTATCGAGCCGATAGTTCCTAGCTATGCTATTATCCGATAGGTGGCGATGTAGTCAAGTTATTAACAAACTCCATAATTATGGATCGAAATGACTCATATTTACAATATATGTTGGTTTAGTGCCAACAAATAAAATCACAAAATTTGGACCCTATAGGTGGCGCTATGGTCGAGTTATTAACAAATTCTATAACTATGCGCCAAAATAACTCATATTCAATATATATGTTGATTTAGTGCCAAAAAAGAAACATACAAATTTTAATTATTTAATTTAGGCTCAAGTTACTTTGCTGAATTTTACACTCTCCTCAAACATTTTAAAGTAATTTATAAAAATAATTTTTCAGACGCTTGAAACTTAGTCAAATCAATGTGCTTATAACTTTGCCCCATTAAAAATTTAAGTAAATTTTATTTATTTTTTTACAGTAAATTTTATTTTTCATACATCTTTTACATACTTTTTGGAACAATAAACGAAAGATTTCACTGAACAAAAAAAATATTTGCTTTACAATAAGCTGATCGTTAAATGTCAATTCAATATTTTTGTAGACCACTAGAACATATTGTGTAAATATGGATCATTTCGGTTTATAAACATAAAATTCTTTAATAATTCGACCACAGCACCACCTATCGGGTCCATATTTTGTAATATTGTTTTTCGGCACTAAACCAACCACTATTGTGAATATGAGTCATTTTGACGCATAATTAAAGCATCTGTTAACAACTCGACCATAGCGCCACCTATCGGGTCCAAATTTTATGATTTTCTTTTTGTCACTAAATTAACATATATTGTAAATATGAGTCATTTCGGTCCATAATAATGGAATTTTTTAATTCGATTTTTTAGGCGCAACCTATCGGATAATAGCATAGCTAGGAACCATCGCCTCGGCAAAACATATATATGAAGTGAATATGACCTCAATCGGTTAAGTTGTTCAGAAGTTACACGATCATACTAAGAGACGCACCAACGATTATATAGATTTTAGCCACCATATTGAGCCGCCATCTTATTCTTTTTAAATTTGGCGTCTATTGGAAGGGGCTCCGTAAACTTCCAGTAGGCGCAGGTGTACGTACTGCCTCCTCGTGGCAACCACCGGTAACTGTAACCAATAGGCTGAATGTGGCCTTTGGTGACAGGCTAAAGTACGACGCTAAAGGAGAAAACCTTGACAAAAAATCCCTAATCTAAGGTGGAACAGCATATGCCGATGGATGAATGGCTGATAGGTTAATCAGTCTATATATGCGGACTCTGGATACCAGGCACCCTCCAGTTTTATTTAGCCTTCCTGTAGTAAACCTGGGTGACCTACAGGCGACTTTTTTATTCCCAGCAACTCGCAAGAGTTAAATCAAAACGGTAGAAGAGGCACGGGAAGGAATACACGAGAGTGGGTCTGCCCTCTCAAAGTCCTTGAGTCCCAATGCTACCGCTTTTCTAGCAGAAGTAAATGTTATTACATCTAGGAGGGAGAGCAATGAGCCCAGATAGTATGTAACGCGTGTAGAAGTACTTCCTACAGTAAACATTTTGGAGGGAGAGCAATGAGCCCAGATAATATGTATCGCGTGTAGAGGTACTTCCAACAGTGAACATCTAGGAGGGAGAGCAATGAGCCCAGATAGTATGTCCCAGCAACTCGCAAGAGTAAAATCAAAACGGTAGACGAGGCATGGATAGGAATATACGGGAGTGGGTCTACCCTCTCGATGTCCTTGAGTCCCAATGCTACCGCTCTTCTAGCAGAAGTAAATGTTATTACATCTAGGAGGGAGAGCAATGAGCCCAGATAGTATGTATCACACACCGGTCGGCAGTATTATCAGGTTCTTTAAGAGCCTGAATATTGGCTGGACGGATAATTAAAACATCTAGGAGGGAGATCAATGAGCCCAGATAGTATGTATCACGTACCGTTAGGCAGTATTATCAGGTTCATTAAGAGCTTGAATATTGACTGGACGGATAATTAAGTAGGGCTTAATGCACAAAAGATCTTTTAGGTCGCAGTGCGGGGTGGCTTGAGCCCCCACATGGCCCTCAAGTAATAATAATAATAATATTCTTTTTAAAATCGGCACTCGGCATCTGAAAGTTGGCGTTCCAACGAAAATATTAGTGCATTTAAAAAATTTTTTGGATCCTTTCAATTTTGGGCATAGAGGTGGCCCGGTTGATGGGAGACGTCACATATATACTTACTACACGAGTAAATCTCTAAGTGCGAGTTCGCGACAATATTCTGCTGAAAAATTTTCAGCAGGATTGCATGCGATTTAAAAATATTTTATTCGGAAGGGGAAATTTGTTTACATAATAGACTACATTGATTGGTTGCCTGCTGAAAAATTTTCAGCAGAATATTGTCGCGAACTCGCACTGAGACTCGACTTTGTATCACACCGCTTCCACATACAATTTTTGACAATTTTTGAAAAATCGTCAACCGAGCCCAACTTTTTTTTATCTAATGGAACTAACATATTAACAAAACCTGATAAAATTTCTTTATATTGGTTATAGTCACTATAAAAGGAAATCTCTTAAATTCGTGAGATTTGTATCACTGTGCTTCCACATACAATTTTTGAAATTTTTTGTCAAAAAAATTGTCAACCGAGCCCAACTCTATTTTGTCGAATGAAACAATCATAGTAACAAAGCTTGATTAAGCCACCTTCTATTGTATATAGTCACTATACGAGAAATCTCTGAGATTTGTGTGATTCGACTTTGTATCACAGCGCTTCCATATAATTTCCCATACGTTCAATTTTTATGAATGTTAGAATAAAGATTAATTTTATTTGATATTTTTAGTGCAATACATTTACATGGGATGGGTAATATTTAAACCAAATACACGGAAAAAAATAAACTGGTCCTCAGCTAAGAAAACGGCCTTTTAATTCAAGAAAATGTACTTTTTCTTGATTTAACAGCTAATTTTCTTATTTCTTTCGAGTTTTTCTTCATTTAAGAATTGTGTTTCTTGAAATAAAGAAAAATTCGAAAGAAATAAGAAAATTTGCTTTTAAATCAAGAAAAAGTACATTTTCTTGAATTAAAAGGCCGTTTTCTTAGCTGAGGACCAGTTAATTTTTTTCCGTGTAGTTCGATGAAAACATTAGTTCTATGTGTAGTATATTTTTTCTGTGATGTTGTAAAATTCTATGTTGTAAATTTCTATTACTATAAGTAATTTTATGGGCTGACATAATTTACTATAATATTAATGTTAAACGAGTTTCGTCGGTGGATTAAAGAACCGGTTTGCTATCCCGCTCGGCTTGGTACGCAGAGTTTTGTTTTTCCTTTTTGTTTTGTACTAGTTTCAAAAAATGTATGTATGTATAATAGTTAAAAATCAGTATTATTTCTGCCACGATGGCGAAACACACGAATATTGAGGTCCGTAAAATTGTGTTAAAACTTTCTTTAGAAGGAAAGAGTTCTCGGGCTATTGCGACTTTTTTATCCATTGGAAAAAGTACGGTAAATCGTATTATTCATAAATATAAATTAACAAACTCGTTTTTGTGACAAAAGTCGAAGTGGTAGACCACGAAAAACTACGCAATATGTTGACAAAATTATAAAGAGGAAGTGCGTTCTTGATCCAAGTAAAACTGCAGCAGGCATTTGAAGACATTAGCCAGAGTACGGTATCTCGACGTCTGAATACTGTAGGACTTGTTGGACGCATTGGTGTAAATAAACCACTCATCAGTAAAAAGAATGAAAAGGCCAGATTGAGAAAAATGTGTTTTCCCGATGAATCCAAATTTCAATTATTCGTAAGTGATGTTCGGAAGTACGTTAGATGTCCAACAGATGAAAGATTCAGCGTAAGGTATCAAATTCGTACCGTAAAACATGGTGGCAGAAACATTAAAATCTGGGGAGTATTTTTTTGACGATGGCATTGCCCCGTTGTTAGAAATTCAAGGCAATATGGACGCTACAATGTATACAAATATATTGGAAGACTATGGTCACATTTTCAATGAAAAAAGTGCCGCGTGGTTGTCAAATTTCCTTTGAATCCGATTGAGCATTTGTGGCAAGACCTAAAAGTTCGTATTGGAACAGGAAATCACTCTAACAAGGCGAAATTGTGAAATCACTTGCGAGATGTGTGCGAAAAATTGCCACAAGAAAACTAATAGCGTCCATGCCTCGTCGATGTGCCGCATTTATCGCTGTTACAAAGTATTAAGTCGAGTAAAGAAATTCAAATTTGTTATTCACACCCAATAGTATGTAGCACAATACTTTTGCACACACATTAAATAAAATGTGATGGACAATAAAATATTGATGAACTATATCTTTGTATATAATTAATTATTTTGAAATAAAAGTGAAAACGTTTAGTAGTTAGCCGTTTATTTTTCCCCACCGCCGTATTCTAATGCAATATGCCTTAAAAACAGGATGGCCCAAAACTTTTCACGCAAGTGTAAATCGAAAATTCGAAACTGACTTATTGTTAAATTTAATAAATATTGCTTCTGTGTAAGATTTTTATGAAAATGATAAAATACTTATTAATTCTAAAATATTATTTAAGAGTCACTTGTTAATTATAACATATTTTGTCTACTTAGATTTTTTGAATATATGTCATGATACTTTCGTAATGTTGCTTGATGTATATTTTCGATTTTTCTGGGATGAAAGTCTGGTATAACTTTTTTTACGTATTTAGTCATACTTATACATCATTAGTCCAACGCAATCATAAAATTTAATAAAATTATCATCCTATATTCAGAAAAACCAAAATCGCAACCTGTATTTCAAGTCACAACTACAATAAAATAATTAAATATATGTAATATTTACATAATCTGACATTGAAATAGATCATGATCGAGTGTATAATATAATGCAATCGATGATCACGGTTTTTAAATAATTGTATGACGCCATAAATCGTAAATATATATAATCAACTACCCACACCTAAGATGAGCATAATGATAGTAACTAAAACTACTAAATGATCACGTTTCTTATCAAACAACAAAATACTTTATTACGTACAACAAAAAAATCGTGATCCTCATTTTTCATCGTGACATTAAAAAACTATACCCAGAGACTAATATAAAGTACTGACCTTTAAAATTAATTTGTACAATGTTCAAATTGTATAGATATAGACAATAATTCTATGGTATAATACACTAATTAGTAAAACAAGCGATAATTGAATCATGGTCGAATAATCAATAACGCAATAATAAATATTCACGCGATCGATAAGATCAAAAATTAGGTTTTAAGATCACACGCAATCAGTTACAATTATGTTACTCATTCCATAATTGATAAATTGTTTTGTTCGTCAAAAAATATGACATTGATAAAAAAAAAATGTAAAAGCAAAAATACGTTTTTATTATTTTGACATTGATGTTTAGCATCTCGAAAAAATTTTAACATCTTGACAAACTTATTACGTACTTAATTAGATCGTCGCATAAGTTTATAGTAATTTCTATTCAAGGTAAAGTATGTGTCGAACGAAAATAAATTTAAGTATGGGAATACGATTAGCTTCCGACTCACAATATTTATGATAGCCTGTCATTGATGTTTACATATACACGAATTTATTCAATATATCTTTGTAATAAGTGTGGATAATCTTCTGTAAAATACTTAAGTCTTTTTTAACGCGTTTCTATTCCACGAAATTAATTTTCGTTGTTGTTGTGTTTATTTTGTGAATTTTGCAAACAACCAAAAAAAAATACGCGAAAACAAAAGCTTATTGAAGGTCATACTGATATCATCACATCATCATTTTCTTAAAATAAGTATAAATATAATGTTTTCTTCTAACCAATTTAATAATAGTAATAAATAATAATAATATAATTTAATTTTATTATTCGTTTTATTAAGACGAAACTATCTATTTTTCAGCATATGAGATTATATTATAAATTGACGTCATTTTTTGGTATATTCTCGTAAGTACACATTATCATATAATTTAAAAGCGATTATGATAGTTTATGATTTTTGTTATATAATAAAACGTAAATAGTTTTTAAATTAAGTGATTAGTAATTTAACGGTACCATGCTTATGAAATCGCTAATCCGCATATTTGTCGTGCAGATATAGTCTAGTATTTTCAATGTTTATGTAGCAATTCAAAATGAGGGAAATTACGATGGTTCATTATCTTATGTTATCGCTTAGGACAGGTTATTGAACGAAATTGTAAACAATATGAATTTAAAGGATGGTTTGCCTTTTTTTTTTGTTATTTGATAAAAACAATACGAACGAGCAAAAAGCAACACAGAGTCGTGTCGACTGTCGATCGACTTGAAAATCATAATAGGGGTGAATGATAAACATATCCTAAATGATGTCATATATTTATTTGGTTAGCTGTACCGAAGTAAAATGTTTATGTCAAATTAATAAAATATACACTGTGTCCTAAAAGTATTCCAATCTGCAATGATGGAAACTTTCCAATTTCGACTCAAAGAAAATGTTAAAAAAATATAAAAATGAAAATCGAAAATTATTTGGAAACAAATTTGTGTGGAATTTATTTTAAATCTTATAGTTTGTGCGAGTCGCATCGATATGGTTGAAGCGAATTTGAATACGTATTTACACCATAAAAGCCAGCCCATTCGCCCACTAATGCAAACGATTGGTATCTCCAAAGTTTCCATAATTCAAAAAATGTTTCTATTGTGGTATGGCTCGTGTCAAGCTAATATATGCAAGGTATAGTTACAAATTGGTCATGAGCTTTAATACAATCAGTTTTAAATTGCTTCAATTCTCAAACAAGGGGAATAGTTTATACATAAGTTGTTTACACTTTGTCAATAAGACAGCCACACGAAAAAAAAAAGTTTTCGACCCAGAAGATAGACCCCCCCCCCCCCCCCCCCCCTATGTATTTTGATGCGCTTAATCCGAATTTCAGCATAAAAATTTTTTTTATCGTGTCAATTTCCCGTTATCACCCCCATTTTACCCCTATATTCGGGTTGAAAATTTTCAACGTAAAATGGAGGTGATAACGGGAAATTTACACTATAAAAATTTTTTTTATGCTGAAATTCGGATTCAGCACATCAAAATACATAAGGGTAGGGAGGTCTGTCTTCTGGGTCGATTTTTTTTTTGTGTGTGGCTTTGTTTCAACCCGCATATAGGGGTAAAATAGGGGCGACCACGGAAAATTAACACAAAAAAAAAATTGTTTTACGCTGAAATTCGGATTCAGCGCATCAAAATATATAGATGTAAGGGGACTGTCTTCTGAGTCGAACACATTTGTTTTTTTTTTGTGTGGCTGTGCAATCTAGTAAACAAATCAAACAACAGTTACCATATTGCAGCTCTGCCTTTAAAAAATTATTTTTGAAATTTTTATTAAATTAACTGTAAGAAATTAAATGAATTATATCACACAAATAGTCGTTAAAATTCATCAATTGATGGTGTTACTTCATACGAAACAGATAGTGTTGATTAGCGTATTATTGAGCCAAACACTTCGTGCGTATGTATCCAATTCATATTTCGAAAAATAAAACTAAATATTTCTTAATATCAATAATAATGAAATTTTCAATAAACGTAAAAACTATTTCAAAGAAAATTAATTTTTTCTCCAGATTGGTTGGGTTTGCCAATATTGGGGGCGTGTTTATCATCAACACTTGGAAATGAAGGAAGGAAAGTCACTATTCGTTAGTGAAAACACTATACTCAATATACCCCAAAATACTGAAAACTTAGCTAAACTTGCAGAATTATCTCAATCTAAACCAAACAAATCCACTAATTTGAAAAACTCAGGTTATTTAAAACCTTCGATAAATTGCACAATACTGTGTCTGAAGAAATGTAAAATAAAAAAATGGAATTGAACAATTTGGCTAAACATTTTGGACAACGGGTATTGAAACGTGTCAATTATATTAAAAATGTTACTAAATATTGTAAACCAATCAAAAATATCTTTATTGGCAAAAATGTCGATTCCTTAATAATTTAAACAAACGGACATAAACACACAACAGATGATGGTATAACTAATGTTAATTGCACATTCGACCAGCCTTTGGATAAATTTCGAATATTTTATAAACAAATTCGGCATTTTTGATGATAAATTTATTATTAGGACCATCCAACTGCAGTACTACACCATAACGTGGACGATATTCATAAATAGAGAAGCGAATATTTCTTAGAAATGTATATAGCGCATTCTAACACTCGTCTCGTACCTCTTTTCCTACAAACTTTGATGGAGCAGTAATAGGTGGCGGTCAAGAATTCATCCGCTGCACAGTATGCAAAAAATTAGTCAAAAATTAAGCAAAATCTGCGCGTTCTATCGAATTAAATGCTGCTCATTTAATCTCGTCTTATAAATTTTATTTTTCACTTCCGGCTGCTTTTAAATTTTTTATGACTGCACCCATATTTGTGTTGCATCGTTTCAACAAAAATTTTATATGGTGGACTAATTGCTACTCACTAACACAAAAAAAAAAATACCAATCAAAATGGTTAAAATTTTGTTCACCTAACGCAACAGTGTGAACGCACGACTATGCAGTGTTGCGATGCGCTGTATAAATGGGGTTAACAGGATGAATAAGCTTCCGCCAACAACAATAGCCTTTACCGAACTAATGCAATGAAAAAGAAAATAATTGTCAAAATTATTTATTAGTTATATTGAATACAACAGTCATTTACTATAATAAATTATAAATTAAAATTATTAAAATACGATCCCCACGAGTTAAAATGGTGTGTTGGGTAATCTAAATGCGTATTCAAACCCACTTCGACCACAATAAACAATTTTAAGTATATCATTCAATGAATTTTTCGAAATTGTGGAAAACTCAGAGATTTTAAACCATGTGCCTAATTAATCTCAGAGATTTCCACTCATGTGCAGAAGCAAAATTATTTATCAAACTTAATATTAAATTCCACTCAAATTTGTTTCCAAATAATTTTCTATTTTTTTTTTGTTTAATTTTTTAGCATTTTCTTTGGGTCGAAATTTGAAAAGTTTTAATTTGATAGTCCACCAATGAAAATTTATTGAGTTAACGATGGACTACTTTTAGGTCACAGGATTTATTATGTTATTTTGGCAAAAAACTTCAGTCCGATGTTAACTATGCTAATCTAGCGAAATATATTCCTAAAAAGTTTGAAAAGTTAGGAATTCGAAACAAAATAATAATTTCAGTGTATACGATTTTTCTACTTTGTCTACAAATTGTCTTCATTGGCTACGTAAAAAACTGAAATGTCTACGCTATTGTCGATACTTGCGTGTAGAAATTCTGAAAATAGGCATAGACCCACAACACTGATACTTTAACATTTGCCGCTCTCTTTACTCTATCTTAAATTTTAGGGCAGTGGTTTTGCTTTAACCGTCTTAGGATTAATCGAATTTCTGCTAAATTGACGGAATTCAAAATCCAATTCCTCGTGTAGTTTGCCTACTTCACGCTGGGTGCGCCAGGCCAAATTTTTTTTAGTTCTAAAGGTTGGCTGTGTGAACTTTTTTTGTTATTTTGACCATTTATTTGGCAATTAAAAGTAAAACCAATATTTAGAAAATACATATGCTAAATAGGTACATATACCAATATTTTGTTTGCAAAAAAAAAATATATTTCGCCATAAAAAAATTCAAAATCCTACTAACCTTTGAAAACCAATCGAATTCCAAGCATTGAAATCCACAATAATTTTATTTGACCAATATTGAATTATAATATCAATTCCAATCCCTGGGTCAAATGAAATACGACTATTGTTATTTTCAATCCAGTATTTAAACAGTATTCTATAAACAATGGTACGCCCATAGGATGATCCAAATGTAGTGTGGTGATATCTTATTATCAGAAATAAATTGATTACTATTGTACAGAAATGAAATTTGTAGTGGAGTCCATGGTCAACTGTTTTTTATTTGGATTCGACTATTTGATTGAATGGCTCCATTTTAACTTTGACAGTTCTAAAAACATTTGATACGATTGATACCAATATAGCTATTGTCCATTCAATAAATGAGTTGTAACGCTGTTTGTGGATTAAGTGGACTCCCGAGCCAAAATCCATATACCAAAAACATAATTAAGTAGCGCTTTATCATTCTGGGTAAACAATTAAACATCATAGTATTCCTTCTTTGCAAGGATGTGATTTTAACAATTGAATTTGGAGAATGGTCTCGCCAAGCAAGATACTAATCGCAGTGAGTTCACCCCAATTTCTACTTTCCTTCGATAAGCTTCCAGAAAGGTTTACAAAAGCGGTTTATTAACCAAGTGCTATTTATATTACAAAATTGTAGTGTGGCCGAAAAATTACCACGGGCAGTAAATATTTTTCACTCTAAGTAGATTACATTTTACAATGTTTATCAAATGAATAGAATTGTTACCTCGAGGTTGAAAAACGCGGTTAAGATTTTACAAAGTATGACTGACGACATTAAAAAACAATCAAATCAAGGGTCAAGGGCGGCTCAGTGAAAACTTCACTTTTACATATAAGTAAGTATAACGGGACTCGTTACTTTGCTTCGGATGACGAATAGAAAATGTACTCAATACATCAAAACAACTCTTTAGATCAGGGGGGCTATTTGGGAATTCGATTCGATCGCGCTCTAGTCTTCGATTTATAAGATTCCTATTTGATTTAAATAAGAAACGAACGATTCTGATTCAATTCAAATAAGAATCCAATAATCGAAGACTCGAGCGCGATCGAATCGAATTCACAAATAGCCCCCCAGTATTCAAGGAAAGTAGGCCACTGAATTTGAACAATTAAATGTATATAGGCAAAACCCGTTTATTTCCTTATCGGCTATAGATTCATCTGATAACCTTCAACTCTTCATTGACTTATGACTTTATTCAACGGCACCGGCATAGTCTCGTCGGAATCTACATTTTTAGTATATCACCTTACAGAAGGTCGATACATATACCAATTGTAAGAGAACCGCTTGAAAACGGTTAAAAAAGCCATTCAAATCAATGTATCATCGTGAAGTAGCGTGCGGAAGCAATAAATCAAAATTAGATTATTTGTATTTCTAAACCTTAAATACAATGGTAATTAATTAACGTTGTGTTACTTGTTCGTTGTAGGATTGGTATTCGCATAATTTCGTATCAATATTTCATGACAAATTGGGAAACAATTATCGAACATATACCAAAGTTGTGGTTCATTAATCCTTGGGAACTGCTGCTTTAAATTAGAATGCTTAAACTTAATGTAACTAAGGCAATTACGATAATAAGAGGCGCCTAATTTTTTAATTGAATTTTGTTTATCGGGTCAATTAATTTTTCTATGATTAAAGTAAAGCTAATTGTTTATCGCGTTATCAACTGATAACATTTACTGAAATTGGATTTTACATAGAGAAACTTTATTGATTTAATCTCCAAAAATTGTGCCGTGTATACTTGCAAATAGTTATTTATACAAAACCAGTGATAAATCAGCTCACGTTATTACCAATAATGTGCTTTGGCTATTCATTTCTAATCAGTAATCAGTATTCCGCAAAGTGAAAGGTAATATCGGAAATAGTTATTTTCAGTTTCATTTGAAAGTTTAAAAATATTATTCACCTTTCCAAATGATGCTGTAGTATTTTCTAAAGTTTATTAGTTGAATGCACAAATGTGCAGCAATTTAAAATTTAATTAGGTTTGAAAAAAACTCCAAGTATGAAAAAAATTTGTGGCAACATTTTCTGCTGATTTCTAAACTTATTGTAACTCACAATTAGTAAACAATACATACTGATAGGTACGAACTAATTTATGACAATAAAACTAAAGTTTCCTAAATTTACATATCTATGTCTTTCAATCGAGCTTTGACGATCTTAATATTATGCTCATTATTTAATTCAACATGACTTTACATCAGAGGAGGACTCCGAAAGTATCGTGGTGGAGGTGAAAAAATCTGAATGGTAAGATATTTCTTCAAATCAACCTATTTGGAGAATACCAGTAGTTGAAGGCGCTGCTCTAGAGTTGGGGAGGCTATATATTTGCCTTAGAAGGTGAGTTGATTTCCACAATTAGATAAATAAATCGGGCGGCGACTATCAATCACAATTTTGAATTTAACATTATCTGGATATACCTATTGATTAAAATTTGTGCAAACGTATACGCTTTGGAATAATTTGACAAATAATTAAAAAATTAACTTAAATATTATTACAATTGAGAACAATAATGTAAAAAACAGCGTGACACACAAAGTGAAGTGCGGAAGCAATTGAACATACATAAATAACATCATTTAATGAGTGAAAATTAATAAACATAACAATAATCCATGATGGTTAATTATTTAATTGATCAATTGATGCTTTCACATAATTTAATATCCATAAAACATAATTAACGATTTTAATAACATTGACGTCTTTTAAGTAATCTAAATCTAAGTTTGTATTAAAGGAAAATATGAAATGATGAAAATCATAATAAACCATTCTTAAGCAAAAATTAAGACACATAGTTGAACTGGGTGTTGGGTTCGCAAAGTAAAATTGTTGCCTATTGGGAATTGACACTAATTTTTCGAAACACAACAACTAATCTATGTTGGAAATTCATTCTAATCGGTGGTAGATTCAAGGAAATAAAAACAAACGGAAATGACAAAATACACATGTATATAATGCCTGTATGCTATCAAATACTGCTTTGAAATTATCAAACATTCCAGTTAGACGATTCATAATACTTTCTTATATAAAAAATAATTGATTGAAGACCATTAAAATGTTTGAAGCCGATTTGGAGTTTTAAAAATTAATTTAGCAACTTAAGACAGTCAAATTCCTGATATCACAAGTAATCCGGCTGCCACTAGTATTGAAATGACCAAGCATGTTAAATATCAAGAAAGTTAATAACAAATTATCCAACAAAAAATTACTCTTAGTTTGAGGTGCTTCGGATGTAGCAAAGGTGATCTTGAAAGTGTTGACTAAAATTAAGACGTTTTGGGAAAATTTGTGGTAGGTAATTGTAAAGTCAGTATACGTTCGCTGTTCTGAAATTCAGGAAGCAAATTTTATTTCAATAGAGGCAGATATAGACGTTTCTAACTAAAAACAGTTAGTTATATAAATAAAGACAAGCTTATTGCCCAAACATATGACTGAGCAGCTGTTTTAAGCGGCTATTAGAGGTGGGTTTCAGAGGATATTGAAAAATGATTTTCCTCATGCTCATTTTGTTCATTGCTATGTTCACAAATCATATTCAATTCTTCAATCCATCTGTTGTTTGCAAATTTAACAAAAAATCACTCGCAAACATTTATTTGCACATCCGGAATTTATTTAATATTTCAAAAGCATAAATTAATGAAATCAAATTTTTACTAAGATAATATTTGAAATATGCTTATGATATGGCAAAATTAGTAACACAAGGTTTATTGTGTTGTCATATTGTTAACCCAAAAGTAATGAATCCAATCGTGAATACGCGAATGTTTTCATCATGGATAAAAGCAAACTTATCCAATAAATTACGTAATAGGAGTATAAAAATAACTCCCAGTTTTTATATTTTTTTATTATTTCGCCTAAGTTAATTGCAAAAATGGTTGATAGCAATTTTATGAGGCTAAAATAAAAATCTTGCCCTACAGATCGAGCAGATTGCGATATCATGATGAAAATTAATTAATAAAGTTTTTCTGATTTTACGATCGTTTTTGATTAACTGAAAGAAACGTTCGATTTACAAAATGATTTAATATCAAAGCTTTACGTTATAAATCTCTTGATGTTCTTCTTAGAATTATAATTAACGATAAAATCATTTCTAATTAAGATAATTAGTAATCAACAACTTTGCAAACCGTTAACGTTGATGTATTAGGTCATCAGGATTAGTGACCCTACATTACTGGTATTAATTCTTTTAGCGCAATACAAGATGATACACTATTATTACTCCCAGTCGATCGTATATTGATCAAATTCAATTTGTTTTTTTGAATTTTACAAGATACAGTGCATTTTGGATTGTAACTAAAATGCGCGATTTTCGATCTGTTATACATATATTCGAATGTACCCTATAGGCAACACCATTGAAGTTTTTACACCTTCATCACCGGTCTTAATGTTAATTAGTAAGGAAAGCTAGTAATAAATGCAAAGACAGTAAAAGTTTTTGAAAGAAGAATCTTTGACCGCTCGATTTAGAATTTAAGTTATGCAAAAACTGGCCGCATTACAAATGATACCGATCGAGTTGTTGATAAGCGTTTCGAAATTATTTGATATTTAATGATATTCAGCAGATATTTAAGTGGCTATTATTATATTAGCATATTTAGCTGTAAATTAGATTTTAATTTTAATACTTATGATGAGTTTGGATAAATAATTTTGGTTGTGTTTTAAGTCATAAACAAACATAAGAAGCGATTGATGAATTAAACAAAACAAGGGTTACAATAATAATAACATATTAGAAATGTGGACTCAAGCTTAGGTGGAATATAATTATAATTAATCATGAAGACAGATGTCGAGAGTCTGAGAAAAGTGCACCATACACTCTTATTATTAGACTTCTAAATATTTATATTCGAGGTAAGGTTGCCACTTGTGTATATTATTAAAAATACTTAAACGTATTGGTGGATAGCGGCATGCCATATGGCAATCTTTCCAATATCAAAAGTAACAGATTTAAATTCAGATTTAGAACAAGCTTTGTCCTCGAATTCCGAATACAAACATTGCTGCATTCCTTAAAATCAAATTAAAATTTTATTTCATAACTATGAAATGGTTTAGCATTTTGAATTCAAAGCGTATGATTCTAATTATGTATTGACTCTTATATTTGACAACTGTATATGGTTCAAGTTCTCCTGTTATATGTATTTAATTTTATTGGACGAGTGGAAAGATGCCAGTATCTAATATTTTTTTAGCTTTTAATAGAAACTTTTTAGTTTAGAATAGTTCACCTTGTACCACCCCCATGACAGACTCAACATGCGCTTCAAGCTATACACAACGTTCTAAATCCTCCACCTGGATTGTTTACGATAAGATCATACAGATACATGATTGTACATATGAGCCGTTTATTATGAAAGTGGCTTAAGTCCATATTTTGTTGAAATGAGATAATGAAAGAATAGAAAAACAATAAATGAAAAATCATATGGGATTTTGAATTTTCTTATTTTTTGCACAGGTGTTAGAGATTAATTTTTTTTTGTTTTGACAATAAATTATTTACCGTTAGAAAGATTATACTATTATTTATCTATTGTTATCATTAACTTGATTTTTTTGAAAAATGGACTTAGGCCACTTTCAAAATAAACGGCTCATATATTATAAAAAAAATCGAATTATGCTTGTAGCTCCCACAAATTCTGCATATTCATTCAAGAACTAATAAAGAATTTTATAAGGGATTATATCCAAATCACAGACTAAAATATCTAGGGGCACCCCTCTTCAATGATCTAACGGACCTTAGCATGATGAATGTCAGGAGTATCCAACTCTTCGTAGCAAGCTCAAAATGGTTTCAATGAATTGGAGGATACATTTTTAAATTGTGGTATGGCTACGGACCTTTTTGTGTCTATACCTAGTCGATTATAGCAAATTGAGCTGCCAGCGTAAACTTCTCAGTTAATACTTAAAAATTTGATAAAATAACGGCCGAATTTCAACATGTCGGCCGATAGAGATTTTAAATAGTATGATGGCTTTCATAAATTTGAACTAATTTTGTCGTTAGTCGGGCCAACATATTACTATGGGGACCATTTCCTTTGTAAAGGCAATTGGGTAGATTGCATACAAACATGCCAACAAATCGAAATATCACAGTGAAACGCTTGAGTATAGAATATACCATAATAGACCATCTTTGCAGAAAAAAAATTCTTTTTGGAACTTTAACTATTATTGTTTCTATTACATGAGTCTTAAGTCTCAGATAACACGGTTTTAGTTAGCAAACGATTTTTGGTGGAATATAACCACTGTGTTATACGAGAATTTTCTGCCTTTATTTTACTGGCGACACTTTCCCCGCTATCGAGAGCTTTTACTCTTTAACTTTTTTCGATAAATTATTAAACTATTTTTAAAAATTAAAATAACCATTTGCCAATTTAAATTAAACTATACGATCATAAATTACACTTTTTAAAGTCATAAGTAATTAAATTTTGCCCAATTGATTTTAACTATTTTCCTAAATAAACAGATTAGCTTTCGTTTAATTCTGATTGAATAAATTTAATTTACGGTCGCCAATAGTTTAATTTAAATTGGCAAAACGGTTATATTAATCTGCAAAAGCTAAAAATCCGATAGAATACGGCATTCCTCAATTACATCGAATGCAAGAAATTTATTAAGAAACCCGAAGTTTAGAAGTCCTGATGAAAGATAGATTTGAAATAGTCACAGCTACAGACGGGCCAAATTTTATCTGAGACACGAATTCATTTATTGGTTTAAAATTTATTTAATTTCAAAATGTTACATTTAATTAGGAAATATTCATTACACTCGAAATTGGTTTCATTCATTACGTAAAAGGTTTCATTCGGAATAATTTTCATTCATTTTGGAAATAGTTTCAATAAATTCGAAAAACCTATACAACAAACCAAATTTATTAACATCCAGAAAATTTAGATCGCAAGGATAAAACATCTCGCCTCAATTGTTATTAACGGGAATTATTCCCCGGTTCTTACGTTAAGACTCCTAAGATTGTCTTAGCTAAGATATTTTTTTGGAACACTATTATTTCAAGACTAGAGATTAAATTGGTATTCTAATCGTGGCAGTTTTAATAAAAAATTTATGGTAATACAAGCAATTTATGGCGACATTTTATTGTAAAAGCGACATCATTGTAGTACAAGAGAAATGTCAAATTTAGACCAATAAGAATACCAAAACTGTTGGTAAGACTATTTTATAAGACCAATAACAGTTAAGGTTACTTGTAGAATACGAAATGGGTCTTAACTGAGGCAAAAGTTTTAACTATCAAAAAAGTCAAATGTCCCAATTGTGGATCGCTATTTAAAACTTAAGAGTTTGATTATTTCTATTCAATTGTAAAATGTAAAACAGACCTTTCTACTTTTTTCTAAATGCATAAATGCATAACTTAGTTATAACTTGCCAGTTTGCCAATAAAATGTCTACTAAGTTACGTCGCATTATTTATCCGGGACGATGTCATCACAAAGAGATATAAAAAGATAGCTCTGGGTTATTATTATTACTGAATGGCCATGGCGTTCAAGCCAGCCAGTCAATATTCAGTCTCTTAGTGAACCTGATATAATAATACCGGGCAGTACCTGATACATACTCTCTGGTAATTGGCACAGGATATATATCGCTGATTCCGCTTCCAGGTCGCAGAAGCGGCACCCGTCCGTCATACTTAGGCCCATTTTGTTATGGTGATATCTTAAGGGGACGTGACCTGTGAGGAAGCCAGTTAGCATCCTTAACTCAAGGTTCCTAAGTTCAAGGCATTTCTTTACCTTGACTGACGAAGGTGATATAAATCCCTTCGCCTGTCGCAAATCTGGAAGCTTCAGGTTAATAAATGCTGATCTTCTTAGACCTTGGATCCAAATATCTACCGGAGCGGATCATATAGATCTAGTTTCGATATGAACGCCATTCGAAGTCTGCTTAAAAATGATTGACCAATGGTAAATCATCATTCTTCGTGGTTACGCCACATCATACGCTGTCTCGCCTTCTCCAACGGAACTAAGATTAAACTATTGTTCCACGAGTCGAGTGTAGCAACTGAGAACTTTTCGATACTACTCACCAAAATTCGCTTAATGAGACTGGTAATTAGATTTCACAACACTATTACAGTCGTATCCTGATATCTATTTTAAGGATCATTTTGCAGGCTTCCCAATTGTAAATTTGCCCTACCTATCATTTATTGTGATTCCGTTCACGGGCCGCAGCCAAAGGAAAACCCCAAGCATTCGAACTTTCTTTTATATTATCGAATGTCAGCTGTTCGATCATGTTCATCAGTAATTATTGCTCCAAACTTCAGGAGAAACCGAATGTTATCTTTGCTTATTCGAAAATGAATGATTTTTTTCAAAACGTCTCTCATTATTGAGCTTTAATTAAACTTGTATGGAATCCGGTATTTGGATTGTATGTAATTACATAATTGAAATTATCAAAAAAAAAATATTTTATGGTTCAAAACTGGAAACTGTTAAGAACTTATAAGGTACAAATTTACACTAGTTCTCTTTAGTGTCTAATTGTCCAATTGTTGAAATTCGTGTTTGAAAAAATTTGGCAGTAGGGAATGATTCGCGATGGATTATGCCCAGTGTTTATAAATTTGCAAAAATGTATTCTGCGTTTTTTGCAATTATTTCGCTGCTGCAAGTTAAACAACCACATTACTTAACCTAAGTAAAAAAAAATTCAAATTTTGAGGGTTTCTCAAATTGTTCGGATAACAATTATCCATAGCAGCGATTTTGGTCGTGAAGTGAAACTTGTGACGTATTAAATTACGAGCTCGGAAATGTCGTACACCAATTTTGGTGTGACTGGCAATTTACTGATGTGGTAAGCAATGAAAATTAGTGGAAACGCATATTGCCGTGTACCGACAGATATATCGAGGAATATCTAAATTCAAGTTACTTACTACCATCAATCCGCATGATACTCTAATAATTAAGCATAAGCCTGATAATTCCCCACCGAGCCATATTTTGTTAAACGTAGCTAATCAGTCAGAAATTAAAACGTACTAACGTGGAAATAAGCTTTTCGAAACATAAAACATTCTTAATCGATGGTATCACAATCGCTTGCATTCGGAAATTTTAAAATAATTTGACTGTTGACTACAACACTTACTCGTTCTGTCGTGTAAAGCCGCAAAATTCGATGTTGGTCTGATTAAAATAAATTAAATATGTGTAAATTTAAAAAAAAATTAAAAATTACGGAATCTGTAGAATTTATTGAATTTACAAAATTTCTAGTATTCAAAGAATTTATGAAATTAATAGAAATCATGCCGTTTTATGAATAAGTCAAATTTTTGTTTGTAGAATTTATAGAACAGACTGTGTTGAAACAATTTATAGAATCCATAAAATTTACAAAAATTAAAAAATTTATAAAATTCATAAAATTTATTTAGAATTTGTAAAATTTATAGGATTTATAGGAACTAAAATTCATAACGTTTATAGTGTTTATAAATTTATTAGAATTTAAAAAAATAACTGAATTTTTACACTTTACATAGAATTTATAGAGAATTGGTAGAATAATTTGTAGAATTTATAGAATTTGTGAAATTTATAAAAATTATAGAGTGTTTAGAATTTAAAAAAATCGTGGAATTTTGAGTTTGTAGAATTTCTAGAGCTTACAGAATTAAAACAATTTATAGGAACTCAAACTCTTCTGTAGGAAGAATCTAAAAAAATTAAGAATTTATTGAAGTAGTAGGATTCAAATATTCATAGAATTAATAGAATTTATAAAATTTGTAGAAATTATAAAATTTATTGAATTTATCGATCAATTTATAAAATATATCGCATTAACAGAGTTTGGAAGATTTATAGAATTTACAGGATTTGCAAAATAAATGGGTTTGTAAGATTTATTGCATTTGCAGAATTTAAAAAACGTACAAATTTTTTTGATTTTATAGAATTTATAAAGAATTTGTTGGATTTATAGAATTTAGAAAATTTATAAAAAATTATAAATTTATAGAGTTTATAGACTTTATAGAAATTATAAAATTTAAAGAATTTGTAAAATTTGATTTTATAAAATTTAGAGAATATATCGTATTCACAGAGTTTGTAAGATTTACAGAATTTAAAGGATTTATTAAACTTAAAAAACTTCCTAAATTTTTTGACTTTATATAATTTATACAAATTTTTTACGATTAATACAATTTATATGATAAACAAAATTTTACAAAATTTGGCGTCATAGAATTAAAAAAAATCAAGCAATGTTTAAAATAAATCAAATTTGAGTTTGTAGAATTTAAAGAACATACAAAACTTCAAATCTACAAAATTTATAAAACTTATAGAACATATAAAATTCATAAAATTTACAATTTTTTATAGTGCTTACTTGCAATTATAAAATTTGTAGAAATTATAAAATTTATTGAATTTATCGATCGAGTTTGTAACATTTATAGAATTTACAGGTTTTGCAGAATTCAAAGATTTTTCTGAATTTTAAGATTTTATACCATTTACTGAATTTAAAGAAATTATAGAATTGTTAGATTTATAAAATTGATGGATTTTATCGAATTTATGGAACTTATAAAGTTGTAAGAAAAATAATTTAATTTTTAAAATTTGAAGAATTTTTATTGCATTTAAAATGTTATACAGCTTGTAGAACTAACCGAATTAATAAAATTTAAGAAATTTTTAGAAAATTATTGCATTTGTAGAACTTATAGAACCCTATTCGATTAGTCGTGTCACTTGTACACAGATTAACTGTAAACTAGAGCGTTACCTCTTTTAATTCGTTTCACTACTTACAGTTCATATTTGCAAGTTGAGATTGCAATAAAATAAAATTCTTCGAATAAATGAAATATATAGGATGCGAACCAATCCTGGGGTAAAACTCGACTTTTAGTTGCCTGCTCAATTCGTAAAAAAATAAAAAGTCAATAATCTGAAACAATTACCGTTTTTATTCTGGTTAGCTTCCTCTTGAGGTAAATGTATACTTAACGAATTTAGCGTATTTAGTCCGACGATTGGTCCGCAGACTTAGTATGCCAATTTATTCTGGATAAAAGAGACTAGCAATTTTGGTTCAGCACGAAATATGTCATGCATGAGATTTTTGTTGAAAAATCTAATTACTTGCACTGAAACAGCTTAATGGCCCAAAATTCATAGGGGATACTTATATGAGTTAAATTAATTTATGTGGCATTCCTAAAATTTTGATCCCAGATACTAGAAATTATTTTTTCTTATCAGGAAATCTACATCAATTTCATTACTATTATGTCATCAACTAAAGTTGGTCAACAATCATTGAAACAGGTTCTCCCAAATTTTTGTCATTTTTAAATAAAACGGAAAGCAAAAAATTGTTTCTGTGAATTTACTAACCTCACATAGTGAGTACATCTCATACAATAAAAGTGGAAGTAATAAACCTAACAAAGAAGATGACAAAAATGAAACCGAAAATTATCAACTGTACATATATGACCGGAAATAGTCACAATAATTAATGAATTAACCTTAGACTTGACCGCACGATTCACATTAATTATAAAATATAATGACCAAATTTGTAACTAAGGCGCATATTCAGATTAAATCGTTAATCGATCAGAATAATTCATCCCACGATTTTGTTCACACTAACAATATATATATATATATATACATACATACATTTAAAGTCATATTCGTTATGGTCGTGATCAATATACATTAAGATTAAACCCACATAAAACTCTCACAAAAGAAAACACCCAACGAAATTAAAGAAAATATCTTCACACTATACAGAGTATATAGATACGAGTAGTTTGCAATTACTAAACTGAGCAGCTGCACAAATTATTTTCCCACACCAATTACTCAATGTGTACATACGAATAACAAAAAATAAAAATAAATAAACTTCAAGATTATTGATAACAGAACGAGAAAACTTTTCGATCCCATTTGGAAACGCTCCAAATCTCCCTCGCTTATAAAAATTTGTTATAATAGTTTCGCAACAACAATATTTCAGTTTTTTTTTTTAACATTTCCCGTAATTAAAATTATTTCACAAACAGCAGCAGTTACATTATACATAAATAGTAAAACAACTCAATTAATAATTAGACGCGAAACTAAATGCTACCTGAGTAGATATTGTACATAACATCGAGCTTTTCTCACACGAAATGTTACACGACAAATACTACTTTATGTAAGAGTAACAAAAATAAAACAAAACCTACCTTTTCACAATTAAATCCTATTGTTGGTACTGTATTCAAATATTGATCAAATTTTAATCGGTACAATGCTGTCGTTTTGCCAGCTGAATCTAATCCAAGCATAACAACATGCAATGTACCCTGCGTCGATGGTAATGAATCGAGTAGTGTACCACCACTTTTACCCATTGTTGCTCCCATAATTTATAAAACAAATTATTTTTTTTTTATGTTTTATGCGCTTTACTTATTATAAATATTTTGTTGTATTTTAATTAATATTGTTTGTCACACGAGATTTAATTTAAATTCACTTCGATATATTTAAATTCACACAATTTTCACTTTGACATAAAACATATTTATGTATATTATAAATAAATTATGCTTCCACTAAATATATAAATAATTTATTTATAAATAAATTAAATAAAGGCCACTAAATTTCACATATTTTCTTTTATTAATTTAATTAACTAAAGCAATTAATAATTAAACTATTGAATTTCACATTTTCACTACATAAAGACATAATTTTCTAAACAAAAAAAAAAAACATTAAACCACTGATCAGATTTATAATTATTTATGCTGTGACAAGTTAATCCCACTCAAAAGTAGATGATTCTGAAAATAAAAATTAAAACACAAAAAAAACACCGATTAATTAGAAATTCAAATTTTTGTTTTGGTTGTTAAATTAAATTAAAAACTAACGTTATCGTTCGCCACAATATCATCAAAATACGTCATATTATCTACGTACAACGTTTTTAAAATTGATCATAAACACGTCCAACCAAACATTTCTTATTTTTTATTGTAAGTATGCTTGCTACACAAAAAAAAAAAAATACTAATCTTATCGTTATTTTTAAGATTCAAAACAAAACAAAAAATAACAAAAATTAAAAAAAAAAATACAACAGTCCGATCTATACAAGCCGAATACAACGAATTGACTAAAATAATACCGCGGTTTAAAAAAAATTATACCGATTTTTGACAACAACAACAACATACATATAAACGTAAACAATGAAATCGAAGTCGGTTTTCGAAGTTCGTCGTCGTCGTTGTTGTTGTCATATTGACGGGGAATGGGAAATATGTACACGATTTTATGTTTTTGGAACATAAGAAATTAAGAATTAAAGAAGAAATTATTATAAGACGATATATACGTATACAAATAGTAAAAAGAAAATATAAGATGATAAATTAATAGTTTGAATGTGTGTTTGTGTTAGTGTATATAGGGGAATACTGTATTGAATAGTCTACTTTGGTAAAAACGAGAATATATTGTAAGAAAAGAAGAATTGTGTAAGATTGAAAAATGTTTTTTTTTTATTAACAGGTCATTTTTGACTTGACATAATTGAATTTAATTGAATGAAAGTAGTTTTTTGGCAGCAGCTGTCGTTCATAATCAGTAAGGGAATAATTCGTCACACAATTATTGAAAATTTTAATATATCTTACGATTTCTTTATTTAATCCCCAAATACCTACCTGAGTAGCATTCTATTCAAACAGCACAAAAGGTAAGTACCAATTTTCTAGCGAAATTGTTAAAACCTATCTATATTGTCCGACATTCAACACATATTTCAATCATTATATGATTTTAATGTTTTCAAACCGTTTTTAAAAGATTTTAAAGTTGCTTTTCAAGTTGTAGGTGAGTTGAGAAATGAAGGAAATCAATCAAATTATGTTATTTATGCAATTATGTTATGGAGAGAATGACAAATCACAAATTTTTAGGTCATGTTTTAATTTTATGATTTTTATGTTTCAAAACAAAAAAATCATAAAAGTAAAACATGACTCTTAAAAATTTGTGATCTTACGTTCTCACCATACACAGAATTTGATAAAAAGAAATTGTGATGAATCGATTCAGGCTGAACCGAAATTGTCACCAAATTAATAATTAACGTTAGGGGGCTTTACTTCTAACCATTTAATTTATTTTATAGTTTATTTTTAGATACTCGCCCTCTGTCTATGCTTTATTTATGAGACAGCCCGTTATTGGAAATAGTTGTAGCAAGTTTCTTCCACACGCCATTTCCACATGCATCGAATATTACTAATTTGACTGAAGCGCAACTAGTTTCATTTGGAATGTTACAAATTGGTTGTCAAAAATGTATTTGTAGACAAGATAAAAATCAATTAAGATGGATTTGTAGAAGCTTCAATTTTAAATCAAATTGAAGAAATTCGGACAAACGCAAAATTAACTCAATTTAAAAATGACAATTCAAACTTCAAAATATTCAGTTACCAAAATTCGACGGATCTGAGTTAAATTGGCTGGATTTTCGTGGTATCTTTATTGAGCTAATTCATTCAAACAACGGTTTGAGAAACCTGGCAAAAATTCACTAATTCGCTTTGTGTGTTAGAGACGGAAAAGCTTATAAATACATTTAACCTTTTTCAATTTCAACTGAAAATTATCCGATAGCGTGGAAAAATCTAACCGACCATTATATAATAACGAAATAACAATCCAATGATGTATATGATTTTAGTTCTCCAGATATTCACTGTTTTACAAAAGCTTGTATTAATAAACTTTGTACTTTAAATAAATTGTCAAAACTACCAACTATTAATCCAATCGAAATTAATGAAATTGAGGGTGCCTTAAACTTTATTATAAAACACATATAGCAATCTGACTATTGATTCAGATGAAATTCATAGTCTTCATAAAAATCAATCGGTGCCACGTCGAAGTAAATTATTATCACTGTCGCCATTTGTCGATGACGATGCGATCGCGTTCTTTTATAAAATTGCTAGTTCGAAATGAGCATATACGTCTTCTTCACTCTGGTCCTCAGACAGTGTTATACAATTTAAGCCAACATTTTTGGGTCATATGAAGACGAAATTTAGTTCGAAAGGTAGTACACGAGTGCATAACATGCGTGCTCGAGCGCGTCTTACCGCCTAGGCCCTAGACCATTCCAAAATGTGGGAGTAGATTTTTGTGGTTTATTTCTGACGATTAGCAAAGTAAAATCTAGAGTGCAATTGAAAGTCTACATTGCAATTTTATATGTTTCGTTACAAAGGCAGTCAACATGGAAGTGGTGTGTATCTCTCTACTTCTGGTTTTTTAACATCTCTTCGGCGATTCGTATCTATTCAGATAATGCTACCAATTTTATTGGCTCAAAATCTGAATTAAAGGGACTTCGCAGTCTATTCTTGTCCGAATTGCATCGAAGCGAAGTATTGAAATTATGTATTGATTACCATATTCAATGGCACACCATTCCCCAAGGTAGCTCCATTTTGGAGGCTGGTGAAAAGCAGCCGTCAGTAAATCTTTAGTTTGATTATGCACAAAATTAACTAAATTTTGTTACAAAAATTATTTTAATAACACAACTTATTTATTTATAAACCACGAACTCGTTAAAATTCTGGAGTGATTAAAACCGACGAAATAATTTTTTTGACGTCTTGAGTTGTTATATTGGTAAATCTTGCAAAAAATCTCGATTTGTCAAAATTGATATAAATCAAAAAGTAAATGATTTAATCTACCCAATCGTAGGCGCGTAATGATTTAAATCATTTTTTTGATATTAGATTTATTTATTTTACCTAAATTACAAATTCCTAACCCCAAACTCCAAATTCCAAACCTCAAACATTTAAATTTGAAATTCCAAACCCAAATATCAAACTTCAAACCCCAACTTCAAATTGCAAATTTCCAATTCCAAATTTAAAATTTAAAATTACAAATTCTAAACCACAAACTTTAAATTTGAAATTCCAAATTCCAAACTTAAAATTCCAAATTTTAAATTTCAAATCCCAAATTCCAAATTCCAAACCTCAAACTTTAAATTTCAAATTCCAAATTTCAAACTTCATACTCCAAATTTCAATTCCAAATTTCAAACTTGAAACTCCAAATTTCAAATTCCAAATTTCATATCCTAAATTTCAAATTTCAAATTCCTAACTCCAAACTTCAAACCCCATTCTACAAATTTCAAATTCCAAATTTCACATTTCAAATTACAAACTTCAAATCCCAAACTTCAAATTTTATATTCTATCAACACATTTCATCAAAATTCTTTCCAATCCATGTCCAAACATACTTTTACTTGTGGGTATTTTGTGTGCGTACTCGTCTTCCAAACTTCTAATTTCAAATTCATAATTTTAAATCTTAAATCTTAATTTATTTAACCAAATTTTAAATTTAAATTTTAAATTTAAATTTTAAATTTCAACTCGAAATTTCATATTTCAAATTCCAAATTCTAGAGCCCAAATTCCAAATTTAAAATTCCAAATACTAAATTTCAAATTCCAAATTTCAAACTTCAAATCCCAAATTCCAAACTTCAAATTCCAAATTTCATATTCCAAATTCCAAATTTCTAAGCCCAAATTCCAAATTCCTAACCTTAAACTTTAAATTCCAAATTCATAATTGTAAATTTTAAATCATTTCCAAATTCCAATTTTTAAATTTTAATTTTAAATTTCAAATTTCAAATTCCAAATTTCTAATTCCAAATCCCACACTCCAAATTCCAAATTTAAAATTTAAAATTCCAAATTCCAAATCTCAAACTTTAAATTTCAAATTTCAAATTCCAAATCCAAATTTCAAATCCCAACTTCAAATTGCAACTTTTAAATTCTTAATTCCAAATTTCAAATTCCAAATTTCAAATTCCAAATTTCAAATCTCAAATTCCAAATTACAAACTTCAAGCTCCAAATTTCAAATTGCTAACTCAAAACTTCAAACCCCGATCTCCAAATATCAAATTCCAAATTTCACATTTCAAATTACAAACTTCAAATCCCAAACTTCAAATTTTATATTCTATCAACACAATTTCATCAAAATTGTTTCCAATCCATGTCCAAACATACTTTTACTTGTGAGTATTTTGTGTGCGTACTCGTCTTCCAAACTTCTAATTTCAAATTCAAAATTTTAAATCTTAAATCTTAATTTATGTGACCAAATTTTAAATTTCAAATTTTAAATTCCAAACTCCGAATTTCAAATTCCAAATTTCAAATTCCAAATTATAAATCCCAAATTCCAAATTTAAAATTCCAAATACTAAATTTCAAATTCAAAATTTCTAATCCCAAATTCCAAATTCCTAACCTCAAACTTTAAATTATAAATTAATAATTGTGCATTTTAAATCATTTCCAAATTCCAAATTTTAAATTTTATTTTTAAATTTCAAATTTCAAATTCCAAATTTCTAATTCCAAATCCCACACTCCAAATTCCAAATTTAAAATTTTAAATTCCAAATTCCAAATCTCAAATTCCAAATCTCAAACTTTAAATTTCAAATCCCAAATCCAAATTTCAAATCCCAACTTCAAATTGCAAATTTTAAATTCTAAATTCCAAATTTCAAATCTCAAATTCCAAATTCCAAACCTCAAACTTTAAATTTCAAATTCCAAATTTCAAACTTCAAGCTCCAAATTTCAAATTTCAAATTGCTAACTCAAAACTTCAAACCCCGATCTCCAAATATCAAATTCCAAATTTCACATTTCAAATTACAAACTTCAAATCCCAAACTTCAAATTTTATATTCTATAAACACAATTTCATCAAAATTGTTTCCAATCCATGTCCAAACATACTTTTATTGTGAGTATTTTGTGTGCGTATTCGTCTTCCAAATTCAAAATTCAAAATTTTAAATCTTAAATCTTAATCTATGTGACCAAATTTTAAATTTTAATTTTAAATTTTAAATTTCAAATTTCAAATTTCAAATTTCAAATTTCAAATTCCAAACTCCAAATTCCAAATTCCAAATTTCAAATTCCAAATTCTAAATCCCAAATTCCAAATTTAAAATTCCAAATACTAAATTTCAAATTCCAAATTTCTAATCCCAAATTTCAAATTCCTAGCCTCAAATTTTAAATTTCAAATTCAAAATTGTAAATCTTAAATCTTTCCCAAATTCCAAATTTTAAATTCCCAATTTCAAATTTCAAATTTAAAATACCAATATTCTTAAATTTGACGAATTCCTAAGTTTATACTAACTTTAAAGATTTAGATCTTTCCATTTTTACCTTCCCAAAATCACAATAATTTTGTTAAATTCTAATATCCCCAAAATGTAGCACAAAACTTCTAAATTTTCTTAAATTTCCTAATAACTTTTCTTTCACCCTACGTTACATAATTCGTTAACTTCTAAAATCTATTGGATAATTCCAAATTCCAAACAAAAGATGAATTTGAATTTAACGATTTTACAAAATTTGTAAAATCCTAAATTAGTTTTTCCTCTATTTAAAATTTTCAAATTCCAGAGTTCTTAAATTTGATAAAATTTTTATTTAAGCTTCAAAGGGTTTCCGCTTTCTAAATTCCTGACACTTAGGGTGAATGTAATTGCACCTTTATTAAAAACAGTGCTATATATGGTTGCCAATGTATTCGAACTAATAGTACACCATTTTAATTGATACAAAACTTGAATCGAAATCGCTTTTCTGATCTAATTAGTAATTTAATTTTTTATTTTAGGTTAGCGTATTAGGTCTAGAACCGAGATGGTTGGTTTCATCATGTTCAGTTTTAGAAACTTTAACTTACACCGTACAATAAAGTGAACTGAACTCTTCTTCTCAATATAGGAAATTTACACAAATTCTAACTTCAAAGTTCCTGCGAAAAACGCATGGTTGAATTGAATCATCTGAGATCCTAGCAACTCTAAAAATAAATCATGACAGGGTTGCAAATTTAATTGAATAAGTTCTTTTGAACTATACAATGATGTTTTATGTTTTAAAGTTTTACAATTAAACAGCTGGTTAATTTGCTCCTTGTTTTTCAAAGGTAAAAACTTGGAGGAAAATGAAATTACTCTATGTTCTCTCAGCCTGACAGCAAATTTCAATTTCCTCAGCTAAAACCTAACTAAAATTACCATAAATTGGCGACAAAAATGCAATAAAATACTCTAGCAATCCTCCATTTAGGTGAGGCAAATCAAAAAGGTATTAAATTATAATGTTACGCATCTAAAAGAGGGGTTTAAGATGGACCACTAAAAGTCAGTGAAGTTAGCCCGAAGAATCAGCCCGAAGTTTTGGTTCATTTCTCGGATAAAATGTAGCTATCCCAAAAAAGTGTAAATTTTGTAAAAAGTGTAGGCTCATCCCGAAGAAAATATTATAATTAAAATGCATCTAACAAGATGGTTTAAACAAAATGAAAACTAATAAATTTATTAAAAAATATTTGTAATAAAAAAAATAAATTCTTATAAGAGTAAAGCTATTCAACATAATATTCTAAAAATGCAAATACTAATTTATGTTATGTTGGTACTATATTTATTTACTATAAGTAAACCATAAATTTTACACATCCAAAAAGAGGAGATATTGCTTAATGGCTTTATATCAGGCCGGATATGACGTGGTACTAGCTAATAGCTGGCCAACACCCCAGGTTCTTATCATGGGGATAAACATATGTTTTCGAAAAATTTGTATTTTTAGTGTAGCGTTTGTATGATATGGAGAAACCTTAAATAGTGTACAGCCAATACTAGGGATATTGCTTAATGGTATTTTATATGGGCAGACAGGACATGATACTAGCTAACAGCTGGCCAACACCCCAGGTTCATATCATGGGGATAAACATATGTTTTCGAAAAATTTGTATTTTTAGTGTAGCGTATGTGTGATATGGAGAAATCTTAAATTATATACAGCCAATACTAGGGATATTGCTTAATGGTATTTTATATGGGCAGACAGGACATGCTACTAGCTAACAGCTGGCCAACACCCCAGGTTCTTATCATGGGGATAAACATATGTTTTCGAAAAATTTGTATTTTTAGTGTAGCGTATGTGTGATATGGAGAAATCTTAAATTGTATACAGCCAATACTAGGGATATTGCTTAATGGTATTTTATATGGGCAGACAGGACATGATACTAGCCAACACCCCAGGTTCATATCATGGGGATAAACATATGTTTTCGAAAAATTTGTATTTTTAGTGTAGCGTATGTGTGATATGGAGAAATCTTAAATTGTATACAGCCAATACTAGGGATATTGCTTAATGGTATTTTATATGGGCAGACAGGACATGATACTAGCTAACAGCTGGCCAACACCCCAGGTTCATATCATGGGGATAAACATATGTTTTCGAAAAATTTGTATTTTTAGTGTAGCGTATGTGTGATATGGAGAAATCTTAAATTATATACAGCCAATACTAGGGATATTGCTTAATGGTATTTTATATGGGCAGACAGGACATGATACTAGCTAACAGCTGGCCAACACCCCAGGTTCTTATCATGGGGATAAACATATGTTTTCGAAAAATTTGTATTTTTAGTGTAGCGTATGTGTGATATGGAGAAATCTTAAATTGTATACAGCCAATACTAGGGATATTGCTTAATGGTATTTTATATGGGCAGACAGGACATGATACTAGCCAACACCCCAGGTTCATATCATGGGGATAAACATATGTTTTCGAAAAATTTGTATTTTTAGTGTAGCGTATGTGTGATATGGAGAAATCTTAAATTGTATACAGCCAATACTAGGGATATTGCTTAATGGTATTTTATATGGGCAGACAGGACATTATACTAGCCAACACCCCAGGTCCATATCATGGGGATAAACATATGTTTTCGAAAAATTTGTATTTTTAGTGTAGCGTATGTGTGATATGGAGAAATCTTAAATTATATACAGCCAATACTAGGGATATTGCTTAATGGTATTTTATATGGGCAGACAGGACATGATACTAGCTAACAGCTGGCCAACACCCCAGGTTCATATCATGGGGATAAACATATGTTTTCGAAAAATTTGTATTTTTAGTGTAGCGTATGTGTGATATGGAGAAATCTTAAATTATATACAGCCAATACTAGGGATATTGCTTAATGGTATTTTATATGGGCAGACAGGATATGATACTAGCTAACAGCTGGCCAACACCCCAGGTTCTTATCATGGGGATAAACATATGTTTTCGAAAAATTTGTATTTTTAGTGTAGCGTTTGTATGATATGGAGAAACCTTAAATTGTATACAGCCAATACTAGGGATATTGCTTAATGGTATTTTATATGGGCAGACAGGACATGCTACTAGCTAACAGCTGGCCAACACCCCAGGTTCATATCATGGGGATAAACATATGTTTTCGAAAAATTTGTATTTTTAGTGTAGCATATGTGTGATATGGAGAAATCTTAAATTGTATACAGCCAAAACTAGGGATATTGCTTAATGGTATTTTATATGGGCAGATAGGATATGATACTAGCTAACAGCTGGCCAACACCCCAGGTTCTTATCATGGGGATAAACATATGTTTTCGAAAAATTTGTATTTTTAGTGTAGCGTATGTGTGATATGGAGAAATCTTAAATTATATACAGCCAATACTAGGGATGTTGCTTAATGGTAAAAATACAAATTATTAAAATACAAATTATTCGAAAACATGATATGAACCTGGGGTGTTGGCCATCTCTTAGCTAGTAGCATGGCCTATCCGCCCATGTATAAAACCGTTAAGCAATATCCCTAGTATTGGCTGTATGTAATTTAACGTTTCTCCATATCACATACGCTACACTAAAAATACAAATTATTCAATAACATATGTTTATCCCCATGATATGAACCTGGGGTGTTGGCCATCTCTTAGCTAATAGCATGGCCTATCCGCCCATGTATAAAACCATTAAGCAATATCCCTAGTAATGGATGTATAAAATTTAAGGTTTCTTCATATTAAATGACTACACTACCAACAGAACATAAATTTGTATATGAATTTGTAGAATATGTTGAATGGTATTACTCTTAATCTTAAACGAATTTATGTTTTTTATTATAAATATTTTTTATGAAATTTATTAGTTTTCATTTGGTTTAAACTTGAATTTTTTAGTGCTAGATGCATTTTATTTTTAATATTTTTTTCGTGATGAGCCTACACTTTTTATAAAATTTACACTTTTTCGTGTTAGCTACATTTTATCCGAGAAATGAACCAAAACTTCGGGCTGATTCTTCGGGCTAACTTCTCTGACTTGACCACTAATGACTGAATTCCCTTTCTTGGCATTCAATATGACAATACGCTTTTAGTGGCCATTTAGAAGGAATGTGGGTTTTATCAACAAAACATGGTTCGCTCAGTGGTCTAACGCTATTCCAAGTTAGGCATGAATTAGTGAGGTTTACCGCCCAAATAGGTAGTTTTGGAAGAGCGGTAGCTATAAAATCAATATATGCGTATGGCTTTATCAACTAACCTCAGGAAAGGACCCATCACTCAAAGTTGTATTCATATACAATATGTACTTTTACTAAGAAACCTTTAAGCTTTATGGTTAAATTTATTTAATGAAAATTGGAATTGGATCCCAACGAATATCACACTGAACTATTCAACTTTAACTAATTCTATATCAAGGTTTTAAATTCTGTTTTTTATTATTCAAAAGATTTTGGTTTTCAAATTCGGAAATTTATTGATAGACTAGAAAACAAAAATCTTTTTCATTTCAACTAAAAATAAATTTAAGCTTACAAAAAACCAATCAGGAAAATAGAAAAGCTTGGGTGAATTTTAGCAATAAATGCTATTTAGTTCGTGACCGGTGACGGCCGCATTGGTGTGATCGATTTGGATTTGAAGTTTTTAAATTATGAAAATTACCCCACTCATGCATCCTGTTCGGAAATCTTTCAGGTTTCCACAATTCCGGAAAATTCTTTGAGTAAATTTTTAAATTTTGAAATAGTTTACTTTGGTTCGTATGAATCGGTGTGCGAGTGCGGTCGATGTGGTTTTAAATATTTATATTTAAAAAAACCACAAAGTTCAAACTACATATACTTCAAAAAATTCGATCATATCGATGCAACCTGTACGAACTTAGATACAGAAATTTAATACTATTCACTCAAGAATTTTTCCAAATCATTTATTGTAACTTTATTGCGTTTTATTTGAATTGAAATTGAAAAGTTTTCATTTTCTAGTCTATATCAGTAAAAATTTATTGAGTGAACATTGGGCACAATGTATATACATATTTCATTACTGTATATATTACTCCGATGTTGAAATTCGACTACTAGCCCCTTATGTAAACATTTTCTCTAGAGGCATGCTTAGGCGATGGCGATAGGCGCATCAGAAAGCTGGTCAACCATATTTTGTAATCTACTAAGGAGCTAATTTGCACGTAAAATGTTCTTCTGTGTGAATGATGATCGAATACATATGTAAAGCATATGTTTGATGTTACATCTTAATATTCGAATATAAACCGGGTATAAACAGCTTTGAATTTTCAATACATGGTTTATGAAGTATTATATCCATTTGCAATTTACCATGCGAAATCTTGACTGTTTGGAAAAAATGTGAAGTTTTTTATGCTTGCTGGGTTCGGAATCTCTACGGAAATTTATTTCTTAAGGTGTATGTTAACTTTCGGGTAATATTCGGCCCAAAAGTGATGATTTTAGTTGTCCGAATTTAGCGTAATAAAACTGCCCAAACAACGTGATAATTGGATCAATAGATCGTAACCACTTTTACTCACAAACGAGTATGATTTGTTTATCCAATTAATCTGTACGATATCTTGAAATATGTATATGGGTTATAATTTACCCGGGTTTTGACAAATCGGGGTTCCGGAATTTAAAATCTAGAAATTAATTTCCGTCTAAAAAATGTTCATTGGGAAGCTTTCTTTTGTGAAATTTTTCGTTATTGCAGTCTTGCAAAAATCTGATAAATAAAACCAAAGGAGCATCTTCACCAGTTCTAAAACATTATTTTTCACAATAACTCTACTTGAATGAATTTACGAAATACATGGTATGCATATTTTGTGCAAAGCTTTTAGTATTAGCTTTCTTTCTTTAGCTCCTGTTTTTCTTGCTGTATCCCTAATTTTTGTAAAATGTATTTAAATGTTATTAATGCGTTCCAAGAAAACCAGGAGTTAAATCAGAAAACCGGTTTTAGGATTTATCAGATTCTAGCCGAATTACCGGTTTAACAACCCGGTTATTACCATCGTATATCCCTAAATATGGGTGAATTAGCTAAAAGGGGCACATTTGGGCTAAAAGAGGCACATCAACAAAGCACAATCGATCAAAGCTGTGAATAAACAGCAAATTATACGATACGACTGCGTCGTACTATATACAACTTTCCTCAAATTGCTTGTATCAACTGGACAAATTGAATTGAAATAATTAGAAGTGGGATGCGCTTGAAACAAAATACTTGGTCTATTAAATAAATAGACTGTTAATTTGTTTTCTAGTAAATAAAATCTTCTTAGTTTCAGTATTATTGAGAATATTTATGTCGACTGCTAAAATTCAAAAAATTGACATAAGCGACAACAATACACTTTTTAGAACCGGAATCTAGCAAACATTTTTTTAATTTTCTCACTTAAAAATTGCAAATTAAAACCATAATGTGTTTAGTTTATATTCTTTTCAAATCTTTTGAACGGTATGCTCAAACACCTTAACACTAAATAATGGTAACAGATTAGTCTGTATCACTTCAAAATTTTACTAACCTTTTTAATGAAGTGTTATTAATTGTATTTTGATTCGGAAATGGTTAACATATTTTTTTATTAAGCATGTTTGGATTAAACGGTATTTTTATGAGTTTTACTCGACACTTATCAAACCAATTAGTATATTTGTCTATTAATTAAGCATTAAATAAAAATCTACTCAACATCCATTGCATTAAACTTCAATAACTACATTTAACCCATATACAAGTCAACTTATTAAATCCTGTAATTATTTGGATTATCAACCTCATTTTATGCGAGAACTGTTTATATAATGACACACAATTTATATAATAACTACTTCAATAGCACACTTCAACTTTTCAAAATCTTTTTATACATTTTTGTATTTAATTTTAATGTTTTTTATTTACATACAAATAATTCATATTCGTTAAATAATTTATTAAAAACCAATATGCGACAGGTTAAACTGCTTGTCGCGGTCTTTCATAAACGTACTGATAAAAAAATGATACGAGTTTTTTTTAGTTTTCAATGTTATAACCTAAATATTAATACAATAATATTATTTAGAACACTACTTATCTAATTTTTCTAATATTTACTTGATGCGTTTTATATATTTGTAATTTACTTGTTAAATGCATCATAACTATAAAACAAAATAACTTCATAACAAAATGATTAACATCTCGTGAATATTAATAAAAAATTGTTAGAAAATGATTTCCTCTTCATATACACATAACCGCAGACCCCGTCAATTAATAATTATTTGATAATTTTTTGTGTTTTAGAATTTTAGATAATAAATTTATCACGTAACGTAATATTTTGTAACTACTTGTCTATACAATCTTTATAGTATACAAGTACATGTTCTTATCATTAGTAAACAGAAACACATTCGTCATAACATAAATTTTAATTGGGAACATATGCGACTTATATACGATATACATATTTATGAACATATTTTTGTAAAGTATATAAAGATGTACTTTACGAATAAAATTTATTTAATAAGGTGTGGCACTATATTTAATAAATCATTGAAGTATACATACAAATAATGGAGTTAATCCTCTTAATTATACATATATGCATGAATACGAGAACCATACATACCGTCTTTAACAAATAAAAAAATTTCCTTTTGGACTTCAGATTAACATTTTGTTGTTAATCGTATAAAATATAACGGCGGCAACCATATATCTCACTTTTCTATACAAATAATTTATACTCTCCACTTCCATTTAGTTTAATCTCACAAACTAAAGTGATTTTTAAATTACAAAATAATTTCGAAAAATTCTTAGCCTTTTTGTTCCGATACGACGCTGTTGACTCATTGTGACAAAATTGATAATTTTACATCGCAATTATTCTGGCTACATAATTTCGTAATATAATTGTTTATGTTTGTTTGATCTACTGATCTGATATCTGGTCGCTATTGAATGTATACAAATGTGATTATTATGATTGTGGAAATTATTCTGATTTTTTTTCTAATATGGTTGTTATTTTGTTTACAAATAAAATTGAGACAAAATATTCCACGCAGGCATTTCAAACTTTGTCTTCTAGTAATTGAGAGTAATTGAGATGTATTTAATTGAGATGCCAATTTATTGATCGAAAAATGATATATTATTTAACATGTTGCCTTTCAAATTTTCAAGAAATTAGGTACACTCAGATTTCAACAAATTTAATTTAATCAACAGCATTTGTTATTAAATAGAATTTAAATTGCTGATTTGATGTGGCTAGGAGAGTCGTGTCTGAAATTACTTCGTCTACAAAGTACAAAACAAATGTAAGAAACATAGTTATTAACATATTTGAATAATAGAGGGCGAATAGAGCATAATTTACATTCAGTCGTTAAACATATTTCAATGAATATTTAGACAAAACAACTAGATACCTGTTATTACGGAAAAGACGGTCTAATACATACATTATGATAAAAATCTATCTTTCGAATCTAAAGGTAAACAATTTTAAAACATTGAGTTAATGGTCAATTTCGGGAAATACAATTTCAACATATCCAAATTTATGAAATATTAATATTAAAATGGATTGGAATGAGCATCAGGAACTGATAGAATTGGTTAAGGAGAGTAAAGGTAGGAAAATTTCCCGTTTACGGAAGCACTGCTAACAAACGAACATGAGGTAGACGGGATCCGCTCGAAAAGCGACATTTCTAAACTCGATATTTCAAAATGCGATATGTTAACAAACGTGATATTTCAAAACACGATATTTTAAAACGCGATATGGTAAAAAACGCGATATGGTACAAAACGCGATACTTCAAAACGCAAAACAACCAGGTTTACCATAAGTATTGAAATATGCCAAAGTATACCATATGCCGCATTGAAATGTGCCGAAGTGTATCATATGCTGTAGTGTACTTTATGCCATATTAAAGTAAGATTAATGAGACATGCCTTTTTGTATCTTATGCCGTATTGTACTATATGCCACACTGAAACATGCCGTAGTGTATCATATGCCGTATTGAAATATGCCGAAATGAAATATGGCTCAGTGTGTATATGTTGTAGTGGACCATATACATATTTATATTAAGCATTTTACGTTACGAAATAAATTGAATGGTTTTAAATATTGTTTCAATAAATTAATTGATTTCATGAAAATTCGGCCTTTCGACCGAATCGGCCTTTCCACACACTCGGCCATTCGACTTTTTCGGCCTTTTGACATTCGGCTATTTAACCAATTTGGGCTTTCGAGCCATTCGGCCATTAGACACATTCGGCCCTTTGACCTTCGGAGTTCGACATTCCGCCTTCCGATCCATTCGGCCTTTCGGCGTTTGACCTTTCGATATTCGGCTTTTTGATATTTGGAATTTCAACATCAAACATCGTTATCCAAAACAAAAAAATCCCAAAAAAACAAAATAAATTTTTTTTGAAATATTCATAGTGATTGAACCATTTTTGAAAAATTTGTATTTTTTAATAATAATTCACATAGTAAAATAAAAAACTCCTCAAATCCACTTAGCATTGGTCCTTTCCGCGCAAGGATAACATGAAATTATGTAGATTCCTTTTGGTTTCATATTTTAGTTATCAAACATTTATTGGGGTCTTCCCTTTCGATGGGGCAGTTTACTTTGTATTTTTCGGTATATTTTGGTATTTTTCCGTTCGGGAATATGATGGAAGCCCATATGGGAGGTTGATTAAAAGAAAATAGTGCCGAAAGGCCGAATGTGGAAAGGCCAAATATCGAAAGGCTGCATGTTAAAAGGCCGAATGGGTCGAAAGGCCGAAAGGGTTAAAAAGCCAAATATCAAAGGGCCGAAAGGGTCGAAAGCCGAATATCAAAAGCTCGAAATTAGAAAGGCCGAATGTGCCAAAAAACTGAATGTCGAAAGGTCGATTGTGTCGAAAGAAGAAACGCATCGAAAGGCCGAATCAAAGTTAAGGGAATTAAATGAAGGGAATTTTTTAAAATATAGGGCTATTCTATTAGGTGAAGGGAAGGTATAGAATATTTCTATTGTCTAAATAGAATTTAGTCATACTAGGTTAAAAAAACAGCCAGGTGCACCATATGCCGTATTGAATAATGCCAAAGTATTTCATGTGCCGCATTGAATTATGCCAAAGTGTATCATATGCCGTATTGTACCATATGTCGCACTGAAACATGCCGTAGTGTATCTTATGCCGTATTGAAATATGCCAAAATGAAATATGGCTCAGTGTAACATATTATGCTGTAGTCAGTAGTGGGCCATATATTTATATAATGCATTTTACGCTACGAAATAAATTCAATGGTTTTAAATATTGATTTCATGAAAATCCGGCCTTTCGACTCAATCTGCCTTCCCGATCGGCTTGGATAATCGACTTATTCGGCCTTTAAACGTTCGGCTCTTTGCCCAATTCGGCCCTTCAAAATATTCGGCCATTAGACACATTCGGTCCTTCGGCCTTCGGAATTCGGAATCCCGCCTTTCGACCTATTCGGCTTTCAGCATTCGACTTTCGATATTCGGCCTTCTAACATTTGGAATTTCCGTTCGATGTTGAAAGGCTGAATGTCAGAAGACCGAATGTCGAAAGGCCGAACACCGAAAGGCCGATTGGCTCGAAAGGCCGAATGTCGAAAGCCGAATGTCGAATGTGTCAAAAGGCCGAATGTCGAAAAGACGAATGGGTCGCAAGGCTGAGTGTGTCGAAAGGCCGAATGTCGAAGAGCCGAATAGGTCAAAAGGCCGCCATACATTTGTGGTACAGCTATCAGTAGAAGCGATACGAGCAATATAATTCCTTTAATCTGTGTCTGCAAGGTTGACGAAAAATTTACGAAGTATTAAATCTGAAATTCGCTCATATACATTGGCCGATGCCATACTAACCCAACGAATTAAGCCAACCACAAAATAACTTGTAACATTGGTGGTAGAACTATTAGTAGAAGCGATATGAGCATTACGAATCCTTTGATTTGCGTCTGCAACATTGACGAAGTAATTTCCATTATCGTAAATATTAAGAACTTTACGGAAAAAGTAAAATTCGATAGACATTTTATAAATTTACATTTTAATTTGGTCCGCACTTTGATAATTGCGTTTGTGAATTTTTTTATTCTGGATTTTTTTCGGGATTTTCAGTTTCTGTATTATTTTTTTCTAGATAAGTTAGCTAACTTTATTCAAGTAAGCTTAATGTGACATGCCTTAGTGTATCGTATGTCTTATTGTACCATATGCCGCACCATATGAAATATGGCGCAATGTACTATTGCTGCAGTGCACTTTATATTTATTTTAAGCATTTTACAGTACGAAATAAATTCAATGGTTTAAAATATTGATTTCAATGAATTAATTGAAAGAATATTATATGAAAATTTGGCCTTTCGACACAATCGGCCTTTCCACATGCTCGGCCATTCAACTTATTCGGCCTTTTGGCATTCGGCCTTTCGACATTCGGCCTTTTGGCATTCGGCCTTTCGACATTCTGCCTTCCGATCTATTCGGCCTCTCGACGTTCGACTTTTCGATATTCGATCTTTTTACTTTTGAAATTTCAACATCAAACGGAGAACGGACTAAAAGACAAACGCAGCGATGTTACCCTTAACATTTAAATTATAAGAATAATTTAAATATGTTAGAAAGAACATTAGACTCAAAAGACTTAAATCACCATTGCACCAAGCTTGGAGGACATCATTAAAATTTGCCTGCTATTTTCTGTCCATACCAAACAAAATCCAGTCTAACGCCTTTTCCAGGATTTTTGAGAAATTCGAAGTAGTAAAATTGGTCGATCCAACTGCTCTGTTCGTACATGACGAATTTGTTTTTTAATGTATAAAAAGTAATAATGAAAGAAGCTGACAAATTCTTATAAGATCGAAATTTATTTGGCTCTAAACCAAGCAGTAGCGATGTATACAAACTGAGTATGACAAGACTTGGTTCTGAAATTTAGGTGATTTTTTGTGGTACACATATCTAAATTGGTAAGGTTAATTAAAAAAAATCAAAGTTAACTCAAGTTACTTTTATTATCTAAATAGAACAGACAAAAAAAAAATGAATTTGGACACCACAAAATTTAAATCTTGGCTTTAAATTTCCGGTTTCTATTCGTTATATAGATTACCTTATATAACCGCACAAACAAATCAACCGCAGAGTGCGCGCGTCCATCAATTCCTAGTCGGTTAAACCACAAGAATTTTATTTTGATTTTATTTTTCTTGAAAGACGCGATTGGATAAATTTAATTAAACATTTTATAGACGCGTTAAATAAAATTTACTTCGGTCAACGAAAATACATGAAGAATTGTAAATCAAAGTATGTACCTACACATAGTAAAAGAAATTAATTTCCGTATGGCAATTAAATTTGTTTTAAGTTATATAGTACTCCTTTAAAATTTTACGAGAAATTATATCGATTTTGCGGCCGGATGCTTTTTTAAAGGCATTAAAAAAATATTTTATGGCGTTTAGCCCATTGTTAAAGTGAAACTATATACTATACAATGTAAATTGTATAGCTGGTGGGTGATCTCTTATTAATTATCTACATATTATATTCGTCAAGGAAAACAATTTAATTTATTTAAAAACCATTTATAGTATCTCATCGTGTGTGGTGTTATCAAAAAAAAAAATTGATTTTTATTTTTTTTTAGTTACTTAGTCTCGCCATAGCCATACAAAATTTAATGGCTTTACAAAAAAAATTATGGAAAAAATTATGTGCAGTTATATCTGATTAAATTTTTGTATGTTGTGCACTCGAGTTTTATTTAGTTTAATGACCACCTTCGATGACTATGCCGAAATTTTAAAATGAAATTGAAATGAAAAGTTAAATTGATTTTTGCCTATATGTACATAATTTGTAGATTCTATTCATAAATCATATAATATATGTTCAAAACAAATAGTCTCGACATGACTTTACATAATATTAGAAATATACGATACAAACATGCGCCCATGATTACATATCAAATTTTCCAAAAAATGTAATAAATCATTTGTATGTATTATCAGGCATACATGCATTGCGCTATTATGTAACTTGCATTGAACGGCAACGTTAAGAACGCGGACATCATTCAAAATTATTGTATTACACAATCTTTTATTTGGCATGATTTAAAATTTTGGTGCGCAATATCGCCCTTACTACTACAAAGTTTGCCAACCGCTGTATAAAATCATACTAATAAAATTTTCTCCATTAATAAAATAAATTCTCGAAGAAAATGTTTAAAACAATTACATTTATTGTTGTATGTATCTCAACCTTGAAATAGTTTCTAAAATTTAATAGAATTAAATTTTATCTCGTAAAGAATCTTGACCTCACAAGGCACCAAAAAAAATTGTTTTTAGAAGTAATTATTTCTAGAAGAGTAAAACCGACATAAAAAAATCTAATTTAATTTAATTGATAACTTGGGAAAAAAAAAATTAAAATTAGATAATTATATCGGGGCACAAAATTAAAAAATTACTTTTGTGGTCGTGCTGAGAATGTAATAATTTATATGCAATTTTTTGTTTTGTTTTATTATTAATTTATAATTAAAATGATTATTTTAGTTGAAATTGAATAATTGATTATGGAGTTTTGTGCTGTAGTGTTATGGTTCATTACGTTAGGTGTATATAGGTGGGTAATATAAAATAATAAAACGTGTGAATTTATTGTTTTATGAAATTGATATATTGATTTTGAAATTTATATTTAATTAGATTTTAATTTATATTTTGTGTGTATCTGATTTATTATGTATTGGGAAAGTAATTGATATGTTTCGTTTAATTAGAATAAAAGTTATTGTTTTTTACTATTAAAAATAGCGGTGGACGATTGTTTCTTCACATGCAAAAATAATTTTTGTTTCAATTTTTAAATTTTATGGCTATTAATAAAACTTAGTAAAGTTGTTAAGCTGTTTTCCGTAATTTTTTCGCTATTCGTATAACTCTAACATGATGAGGAATTGCAAACCAGAATATCTCATAATATCGAGATGTGTATTGTGAAGGATAAAGGAACAAAGATCCATCGATATAACCTTCCTATTGTCAACAAAGTTGCAGCATTATTCCCGAAGGTGAGCAGCCTCCTTTTGAAAATAATCTAGCAATCCAAACGCGCGTAAGCATTATAATGGCAGGTCCCGAAACCAATCTTTAGAGGTATCAAAAACCGAACTCGGACCACATTGGAAGATTTTGGATTTTTTAGTTCCAGAATTTGATGATTTATAGTAAGGTGAATTTCAAAAAATCGAATTTTTTATTAAATGTATGGAAATAATCGATCAATCTTAATGCGCGTTAGCACAACACAATACCCTAACCTATCTTTAGAGGTACAAACAAACGCAATCAGTCCACAATAGCAGATTCTAGATTTTGTAGCTTCATAATTTGGTGATTTATAGTAAGGTGATATCCAACCTAACAGTCGAAAATAGCAAAAAGATATCACTCCTTGAGTTTAACAATTTCTTTATAAAGACAATACTTTTAGTTAATTTGTATATGGGGAAAGCTCACTATTCAGCAAATCGTAGCTGCGTATATTAAAGTTAAAGGCGCCAAAACAAAAGCAGTTGGCCTAGTTGCCTACGTACATAATCAGGCTTTTCAACAACCTATTGAATCAGGAATGGAATTGATTCTCCTAGCGTCATTTTTCTGGTGTCAAGAGAGCAATGCTACAGAATTATCAAGATGCAATGGTTTTAGTTGCTTACCACGGAAAACCAGATTTGTTTACAGGGGTCGGTACTCGAAGTGTTACCAACTAAAAATGCTGTACATTTGTTAATTGTAATTTTTGTATTTCAAAACTTCAGTATATCGTAAAACCATTTCAAATTTAACAAAAAATATGTTATTGTTCGATTTAGCCACCTTTAGCGCGGATAATATCATCGAGTCTGTCTGAGAAGGCTTTACACGCTGCGCACAAATATGGTCTGATGGTATTTTGCCCCATTCTCGGCGAAGAGCCATGTTTAAATTTGTATGGTTCAGCAATATGTAAATAAATAAAACGATCGTGTTTGGTTAGTGTACAAATTAAAAGACAATTTAGACTAGCGAATTGCTATACGAAAGCAAGCGCCTGCGCCAGTGATGGTTTAGCCGCGGTAAATGCCACCATTCGTTTTCATTGAACAGGGCGTAAAGGTAAATCAACAAATTCCGTGAAAAGATTTTAAACGATGCTTTGTTACCTTATGGTCCATTCTGCAGGTCAAAGACTAAAAAATATGAGGCGGTCGTCGCCTTAAAAATTGCTCTTCGCCGATAATGGGGCAAAGTATCATCAGACCACATTCGCGCAGCGTGTGAAGCCTTCTCGGATAGACTCGATTTTATTATCCGCGCTAAGGGTGGCTACATCGAACAATAACATGTTTTTTGTTAAATTTGAAATGCTTTTACAATATACTGAAGTTTTGAAATAAAAAAAAAAATAAAAATTGAATTTTTAAGTCATAGCATTTCTTGCTATGAGTGAGTTTCAAAAACGACGCATATTTAAAAAATATTTTTATGTAAACTGAATGGATATACCCTACAATACTTTATAGAACTATTTCAAAAGTGTTCAGCTATATAAGGGAACCTGTAGATATTCATAAGATTGTCTGTGCAGAGATACCTGAAGAAGCAGTATATTATTCTATTAATGCACACTATTGTTGTTTAAGAAGATTCTACTTGAGAGAAGAGGAACAGTATTTACTGATTAGTTTCGGCTAAATGTTGAATTTCCAAGCTTGACGGTATCTTTACACAGAAATTCCCTTCCAGTGCACTAACAAAAATTACTGGTGGGCAGGTAGAAAACAAAACAAGAAGAACATACTACTACGTATGTATGCAGTAAGCCTAAAGGATATTGAACTTTTTGCGCAAGGGGTTTTACTTCTTCATGTCCGAGGTTAGCTATCCACTTATTATTTCTAACTGAACTTCAATTTGTATATTGTAGAATCAACGCAATTTGAATATATTTGTAATGTGGGCGGGATTATTTACGAGACTTTCAGGGAAATGCGCTGAATCTGCTTGGTGATAATGAAGGTTGTATTAAAACTTTCGATGAAGCGTGTATTTTTCAAATGCCATCACATCTTGAGTGCTGATGGAATGATCCAAAACAAATTTAAGAAAAGTACAAATAATTCCTAATGGGAAACTATGTACTTCGGTATATGCGCTACTCGAACGCAGAGCAGAAAATTCCTTACGATGCTATATTGGATTCTGTTTACCGGAGAGTTAACAGAAATGTTATTTTTTGTCGGGAACCGGGGATTTTGGAAATCGTTTTCTATATATAGCTGTAACTGCAAAAATCCTTCCCAATGGAGACAAAATGAAAGCTTTTGCTCCAAATGAACTCGCGTTCACATTGAAGGAACAAACCGTTATATCGGGCTTAGGAATACCACTAGATATGAAGCCAACATCTCTATCTAATATCGAGCAGGGCACAAAGCAATGCAGAAATTTGATTAAGGACAAGCTTATTATCTGGTACGAGGTTTCCATTTTCGGCAGAGTCATTTCTGGAGCTGAAGACTTGAGCTTGAAAAATTTGTTTAACCCTGACCTGCTGTTTATCGATAAAACCATTGTGTTAGAATTGGCTTAAGCAACAAGCTTAAGTTGTCCTTCTTGGAAATCGAGTCAAGCTTGTGGAATAATGTAAGAAACGCAGCATTTTATGGAGCTACAGATGGTTCGCAACATGCGTGTGTATGTGGTTGAAGTTGAGTTTATAGACTCGCCAAAATTCGAAACTAAGCACAACGTATTTAGCATAAAAGTCTAATGAGCCGAACTGAAACGTTCGTCAAACTTAAACAATGAATGCAAATTCAAACCATACAAAATACAATAAGCGCAAACAAAAGTTTTAAAGGAGCTCTAAAACGCTCACGCTATAAGAATAAATTCACAATCCAAAAACCCATAAACATTTAAAACTAGCAGTATTAATTTGAAAGAGCAAAATAAATGTTAATTAGAGCAAGTTCTAATGAATGCTTACCACTGGTAGGACCAACCTCTTGCATGTACCCCTCACTCTTAAAGAAATCATTAGGCTTCAGGGTTGTCCGTGGGTGAATATAGTCAGATACGTAAAATTAAACTTAAGAATTTAGCATCCTTACTTGCGCCTACGATTTGCCTGGTAAAATAAGAAGAAGTGAAGAAAATGGAAGGCCGCTAACCTTCTGGTCAAGTTGCACTTCATACTGCCATCAACGGACAAGTGATCAATGTGTTTGACGTATACTGAAAAAATTAAAGCTTGTGCAAATTTCGACAAAAAAGTCAACTTAATGACTGGCAAGCGGATCTATAGCTTACGAGCTAAAAGTTTATCGCATGAAATGACAATATTTTACTTTGATTGTCAGAAAAGCATGCCTTTGTTTAGGTACCAAATTTTATTCGCCAGCAAAATTTATATAATGTGTAACTTTATCCAGAGGTTTATACGAATAGACCTGTGCCGGTATATTCGTACAAACCGCTGGATAAAGTTTGTGCATTACTGGAAAAACGAATAAAAAAAATAAAAAAAAACGATTATTTCACGCCCAAGAATATTAGAAAATTTACTAGAAATATGGCACAATGATTTCTATGGGCGGCCAAGATTGCACAATAAATAACTGGAAAACCAAATCATCCAGATTTTACAAACCAACCAGCCAATGGCATTTTGAATTTAACAACTCCACGCGCTTTATACTAGCCAAATCAGTAGAAGGTATATTTATGAAAAAATTAAATATCCTTTAACTCGCCGAAGTTGAAAGATGTTAATAATTTGCTTACAAAGCACTTTAGTGACAAATGGAAATGTCGCGATTGGTCTTTCAATTTTTAATAATATTTTAAATAATATTTAAAGAATCAGCGCTATCTCACAAAGCACGTGATAATCCCAAATTTTCTGTACAAGAACTCTGCGGGATTTATTTCGACGTAACAGTGGACTCTTTATTCACCAGACGCTCTTATAATGACTGCAAATTCTACAGCCAGTGTAGCGTGTGATACATTGATTAGAATCGATGTCATCATCAAGGCCAAAGTTGGTTACATCGAACAATAAGTATTTTTTAGCGGTGTCAAATAAAAATATCAAAAATTGGTAACAGATTCCACCAATTATTAAGCCACATGCTTAGATTGTCTTGCGAATAGCTTAATAAAATGAGTTTGATTCAAAATGATAAGGAATCAGAAGTAAGGAGGAATTAGGAGTTGGCAAAAACTCTTCAGCAACGATTAAACTTGTCTCCAGCAATCCAGTCATTCTCCTGAAAATATTTAATCTCTATTGAATTAATCTCTTTAATAGGTTTTATTTTCAATGAATACAAATTTAACAGTTTTTATACTACCAATGATTTTAAAATTGTTCAAATAATTTTTCATTGGAATTAACAATTTGAATAAAAAACTTTAACGACTTATTGTCTGCCTCCGCATTACAGTCTTGAAGCGACAGTTAAAAAACCATTACAAAACCACAACTTTTATACAAAGACCTCAAGTATTTACGCGAAATTTTAACGGAAAATTATTAACTGTTGAAAAACGGATGAGCATTTAACTTTTTATTTTATTTCTAACAATTTTTATTTATTCATTTCACGTTAAGTATGATTAAAAAAAATTGTACATATAGGTACGAAACGAATATTGCATAAATCTAAATAAATTATGTACACAAAGATGCATGATATTAAAGACGGCGATTAGAAAAAATGTTATTAGGCACTTCTAAATAATAATTTAATATTTTTTTTTGTTTGTAATAATAACAAAAAAAAACTTTCTTAAAACGTATAATTATATTAAAATGAACATAATTGATCACACACACAACACAACACAAAATTAAAGCTTTCTAGATCAATTATTTTGATCTTAAGCCGCGCACAGCATCTATACACGTTATGTATATCTATATACCATAAATTTGAAATTAACCTAAATTCTATCTCTCGCGTTTTTGTATTTAACATATACATAATACATAGTTGCGAGACACCTGTTGTATGAAGTATTAGATTTTATTAGAATACCGCATATATGCGATATCGATTATAATAATCATAAATAATAGTTAGAAATTTTTATTGAAAAAAACAATAATTATATCATCGTACTTTCAGAGATTGCAAAAAATAAAAAAATTTGCAATCACGAACTAGTCATGAATTTTCTGTTTCGTGTCTAATCAGTATAATATAACGTTTGGTGGGCACAGGTAAAAGTAGGTATGTATTATGAGCGCTCGGGTCATAAGGGACCAACTTTCACTATATAGTTTGTGATTTTTTTTTTATATACTATACGATCGATATCGCTTCTTTCTTTTTAGCTTTTTATATCTAGCTGTTTATATACGGATGTATGGAATGAATAGCTCTCTGTATATTTATTTACCCTAAGTTAGTTTATAGTTTATTATTTATGAGAGTTGGGATAGGTATTTAGTTGAATAAACTTATGCTTTTGATATGATTTATTTTTCACAAACAAACAAAAAAGTTGTATTTCTCTTTTGCACTCAAAAAATTGTTGAGTTTGTTTACAGATCATTTGATAAAAAAACAAGAAATGTATAAAAATGGAGTGGATGATTTTTTTTTTTTAGCAAATAACTATTACTAGCTATGCTTTATCAATTGTAACATTTTTAATAATAGTAATAAGCTGCTAACAATTTTTATTATTATTTCTTCGATTTATAAACATAAAAAGGTGTTTGTAAGCTTTATATTGAAAAATCAAAACTTGGTGCAAATCCTAAATAAAAGCTTCACATTTTGATCGATTTTCCCTGCTGCAACATTTTACATTCTCAAAAGAATGTGGGTACTATATATAATTGTGAGGCCTTGGAAAATTCTAATCTTCTTTTGAAACGCTTTTTCATTGGTATTTTGTGTGAACCGGTGCTAACAGGCCTTCATACACCAATAATGTTTCTTACAATTGTTCTATTGTACATTGGTGGGTTTAGTTGTTGCAGGAGCCACTTTGGATCAACGGATATTTCTTTTTTAAAGTTCTGTAACTCTTCATCGAACGTTAGCGTTTAGTTTTCTACATTAATTTTTTTTTTTTTTACTTATCATATTACAATGCCATCTGTTTGAATATATTCAAAAATTCTACTCGTCAGCTGCCGGCATTTTTCATAATTCTGCAATAATTTAAATGTGTGGTGGCGGTTTTTTCAAACAGGAATCATTTGTAAAGATTGCCTAAAGCCTGACAGCTCATGCACAACTCACTTGAACCGTTCTTACCTCTTCCTTTTCCGAGTAACATACTAGCGAAATGATGTAGCAAGTTGTCTGTCCCCAAAAGCATAAAAAATTTAATATTTTTTTCTATTTCTGTAATTTTCTAAAGCTTCTTTGTAATGTTTATACTTAATTTTAAATATTTCAAGTTGCGATGGTGGTTGTCAATGCTTTTTGATGTCGATGATTTTGAATAAGATGTCAGCACTAAAATTTCGAAACGTGGGATTTAGAGTGTCGCGTATTAACGTGTAAAAGCTCTCTCTCGGGTATAATTTTTGTTTGATTTTTAGAATTAGAAATGAAGAGAAAACAAAATGTTAAAATTTTTGGAAGACGGTGAAATTATTAAAGGTTTGTCATTTCAGTTTCAACCTGATGATGAAGATTTCGAAAAATGTATTCTCAGCTAGCGCGACTGAATTGCTAATTATAGCCTCATTACTTCCTATACATGAAAATGCTATAGCCTGATGAGATGATTATCCGGGGTAATCTGACGGTTTATTTATTTTTGGGGCATTTTCATACACACACAGCAGCAATGCAGCATTAATTAAATGTAACTAATTTGATTAAGTTTAGCTTAATTCTCAATACCTCCTACTTAAAACGAATTAAACTAAAAATTTAGAAAAAAATATTTATTAAACCTGGATAAATTTGTGCCCAAAATTTTGCAAGCAACCAAACATATGTTTTTTGCATATTCTTGATTAGTTCAAATTTAGCTTTTTTTTTATTTCAACGGAGCATCGAATAGCATAATCTTAAAAATATACTCTTGTATTGCTAAAAAAACTCAATAAAGAAAATAAAGGAATTTTGGCTTTGAAAACTAAGGTTTAGCTGTTTCCTACTTAGTTGAATTCTAATTCTAAATTTCCTTTACTCAGTCAAATGCTGATTTTTAGTGAAACTGCGGAATTGAGAGTGAATTTTATGTTTTAGCGGAGTGACTATATTTACTATGATTCAGTGATTGATTACTAACATCACTGGTACATTTTGTTCGTTACGTCATGGAAAGTATATCTTATAAACTACAAATCTAATAAGAACTTTTCTTTATCGTTTACTAATATTTGTTTTCAATAAAGGTTTCAAACTGTTGAATTCATATACTATTTATTAGATTTGAATGTAGTCGGGATTATAGTCTGGATGTGTAGTAGGGATGTGTAGTCAGAATTTGTAGTCGAAATGTGTTGTCGAAATATGTAGTCGAAATGTGTGGTCGAAATGTGCAGTCAGGATATGCAGTCGAAATTTGGAATCGGGATATTTGTATAGCCGAGATATGTAGTCGCGGTGTGTTGCTACGATGTTAAGTAACGATGTGTAGTCGGGACGTGTAGTAGGGTTGTGCGGTCGGGGTGTATAGTCAAAATGTGTAGTCGGGATGTGTAGTCAGGATGTGTGGTCGAAATGTGTAGTCGAAATGTGAAAGCGATATGTGAAGTCGGAATATGTAGTCGAGATGTGTAATCGCGGTTTGTAGTCACGATGTTTAGCCGCGATGTGAAGTCGGGATGGGTAGTGGGGTTGTGTGGTCGGGTTGTGTAGTCAAGATGTGTAGTCGGGACGTCTACTCGGGATGTGTAGTCGGGATTTGTAGTTGCGATGTGTAGTCACATTGTGAAGTCGTAATGGGAGTCCAGCTATTGTGGAGTCATGATGTGTAGTCGGGATATATAGGTACTTGGGATATGGAGTCAAAATGTGTAGTCGGAATGTATAATTAAAATGTGAAGTTGAAATATTTAGTCGCGATGTGTAGTCGCGATGTTTAGTCATTATGTGTAGTCGAGATGTGTAGTAGCTGGGATGTGTGGTCGGGGTGTATATTCGGGATATGTATACTCGGGATGTGTGGTCGGGGTGTATATTCTAGATATGTAGTCGGGATGTGTAGTCAGGATGTTTAGTCGGGATGTGTAGTCGGGATGTGTAGGCGGGATGTTTAGTCGAAATATGAAGTAGGGATGTATAGCCACAATGTGAAGTCACGATGTTTAGCCGCGATGTTTAGTCGCGTCGTTTAGTCGGGATGTGTAGTAGGGATGTGTGGTCGGCTGTGTAGTCGGGATATGTAGCCGGCATATAGGTATATTCGGGATGTGTAGTCGGGATTTGTAGTCGCGATGTGTAGTCGCATTTTGTAGTCGCGATTTGAAGTCGAGATATTGGGTAGTCGAGATGTGCATTCGCCATGTATAGTCGCAATGTGTATAGTCGCAATGTGTAGTAGGGATGTGTAGTCAGTATGTATAGTCCGGATTTGTAATCGGGACGTGTAGTCGGGATATTATATGAAATGATATGATATATGAGATATGATATATGATATTGTAATGAAAATAAGCGGATAAAGAAAACACACAACAAAATAAAATGCTAATTTCTATTCTGTCTTTTAATTCGCTATAATTAAATGTCTTTATTAAATATAAAATGTAAATAGATCTCTGTATAGAGCATGAAAAATCACGTCACAAGTCTTTTTCTAATAAGGCCAACTTAACCTAAGCGCGTTATTAGTATAGAATCTCTGAGCAGGAAAGCCCATAGCCTTGCTATACTAATAAATTCCTATCCTCACCAGTCGTATTCCCATTTTCTTATTAGTATAAAATCCCTGAGTGGAGAGGCGCATAGCTTTTTTTTTTTTTTTTCGCTGGCGCTACATTCCATGGAGGGATTTGGCCGCTTCATTTTTTTTTTGAAGTTTCGTGATCATTTTTACAACCGATAATGAGTGATTAGTTCATTGATCCTTACATTAAACCAGCCGTGATTTTTTCATCACCCGCCGGGAATCGAACCCGGGACCTCCGGAGCTTAAAGCAAGCATGCTAACAACTGTGCCACCGGGGCGCATAGCTTTGGTATACTAATAAGTTTGCAGACGTAGCTCTCCTCTTCCCTCGCTATTGCATCAACCAAATAGCGGTCGTGCTACCCCTCCAGGCTTTGTAACAGTGGTGTCCGATGTGGGGTGATGCCCACAACAATAAATAATACAAAAATGAACAGCTAAAAATGCGTATAGCTATTTTACAAAAGTCATTGGATGAGACAATGGCGGCAAAACAAATAATTGGCGAGGAAATTGGCGAAATGTAATTGCATTGCAGCAAGAACTAGGAAAAATGATTGCAGCCAAACGTAAATCCGAGGAGGAAGCTGCCACCGCTAAACAACAATTGGACTCAATACGAGCAGAAACAATGACAATTGCCGAGAATGCAAACCACGATACCAAAGGAAACGTTACTATCGAAAATCATCTAAGGGAAAGCAGAACAACCAATCCGTAAATAAAGAGGAAGTCTATAGATGCTTCATCTCTAACCGCCGATGGTCTAAGTTTCTACGGGACTGTCCCAAGTTGCTACCATTCGAGAGTGGCCACTTCCTGACGAAGAAACACCGATGCGCAGTTTTCTCGGTCTTTGTTTGCACTACAAGCCCTTCATAAAGAACTTTGCTTCAATAGCTAAATCACGGTTTGAGTTAACAGAAAAGAATCGGAAATTCGAGTGGAACACGAAAACAAATCAAGCCTTTGAGGCGTTAAAGCAGTTATTAACCACAGCTCCCATCTTATCATACTTGCATATCGACAAACAATTTATAGTAAACACAGATGCGAATTTTTTGGGATCGGCGGCGAGCTGCCGCAAAAAATTAATGGCCAAGAGAAAATGATCGATAACTACTCCAGCTGAGAAGTGCCGAACGGAACTACTGCACTACAAGGCATAAGCTGCATTCCTATCTACGGACTACGATTTATTCTACGCACCGATCATGCCTCGCAGGTGGATCGAAATCCTGCAACAGTACGACGGGTACGAGACCCGTGAAGGGGATATACAATAGTGTGAAGGACGAGGTTGGATATCGCTTTGTGAAAGCACAACAAGATGACGACATACTGGGACAACTTGTATCATGGAAATCCCTTGGGAACCATCCTACTCGGGAGCAAATTTCAGCACAACCAGCGGCAATACAAAGATACTGGGCGCAATGGGACTCGATTGTAAGTCAAGCTGGATTGTTAATGCATAAACGGCCGAGACTGTAGCAAAAGTCTTAGTTTCCCGATACGGCGTACGGTTGAACTCCACTCCGATCAAGGCCGTAATTTTGAGTCTGGGGTTTTTACACACATGATGGAGCTACTCGGAATCAGAAAAACCAGAACTAATCCATTACATCCACAGTCAGATGGTATGGTAGAGCGGCACAATCGAACTTTCGGGGACTATTTATCTAAGTTCGTGAGCGAAAATCAGCGTGACTGGGACCGGCTGCTACCTTTGTTCTTGCTGGCATATCGACCGGCAGTTTACGAGTTGCTAAAAGTATCACCAGCTGAAATGCTACAAAGAAGAAAACTTCGCTTGCTAGGGTGCCTACTAATTGGTTCAGCGCCGGATCAGGAGACCGTGGAAAACTTCGTAGTCGATATGAGAGAGCGACTAGACAAAGTTCATCAATATGCCCGTGAGAATCTCAACATTTCTTCGGAGCGTATTACGACCCAATACAATGCGAAGGCGAATCCAGTAAATTTCGAAATTGGAAATCTAGTTTGGTTACATAAACCAAAACGGAAAACTGTTCGATGCCCAAAATTACAGAACAATTGTGGCTATAATTAAATGTCTTAGAGTAGACCATGAAAAATCACGCCACAAGTCTTTTTCTAATTAAGCCAAATTAACATAAGCGCAATATTAGTATAGAATCCCTGAGCAGGAAGGTCCATAGCCTTGCTATACTAATAATTTTGTAGACGTAGCTCTTCTCTTCCCTCGCTATTGCTCTCTTCCCTTGCTATTGGAATCTAATTTGACGATCCAGTCTTCATTTTTTACGTAAGTTCGTAGTTTTAGCTGCAAAATTATTAAAATGCGTTTGTATCATTTAAATATTGACATGACGAAATGTGTTTATGGCAAGCTTTCGACGAAACTCGAATTTCATGTAAAATTGAATCTAAAATCCTACTTAGATGTCAAATTACATCATAACAAGTTGAGAACTTCATTTTTGATATAGAATCCCATTTCCGGTTGAAAAATAGTAAAACTAGTTTTAAGATGCGTCTTCAGTCATTTTAGAATGGTTAGTTCCATTATAGCTGGCACTCGTAACTTCATCTTAAAATTGATTCACTTAGCGTCGAATTTGAAGTGTGATTTGAAAAGGTGTACGTGCCAAATTCGTTAACACAATCGTGACAAATTTGCTTTAGCAACCACCAAGGATCAAGCCCCAAACCCCAAGTTGGAAAGCAAAGATCTGTCCGTAAAATCATCTCTAGTGTCAATAAGCAAAACAATCGTTACAATAGATACACTTGAATTATTCACGAGAAAGACCCACACGACTAAAAAGTTACTATCTGGTGTGGAGTTTGCTCGGACGAATAATTGAAAAGCAATTTTTTGTAGACCTCGAGGGCGGGGCTTTTAGTGTAAATGGTGATCGCTCAGAGCTATTCTATTCAATTGTTTGGCACAAGTAGAGGGCAAATGTTAGGTGGCATGCAGATCGGGCGATTTGATACGGTCAGGTCTTTTGTGCGGTTAAATTAAAAGCACGGTGTACACCTATCGTCCACAGTCTTAAATCGATCTGAAAGACAACATTAGGCAAAAACTGAAGCTTGTATCAATCAATGCTAGAGGGGACCATTATTATTATTATTATTATTACTTGAGGGCCATGTGGGGGCTCAAGCCACCCCGCACTGCGACCTAAAAGATCTTTTGTGCATTAAGCCCTACTTAATTATCCGTCCAGTCAATATTGAAGCTCTTAATGAACCTGATAATACTGCCTAACGGTACGTGATACATACTATCTGGGCTCATTGCTCTCCCTCCTAGATGTTTTAATTATCCGTCCAGCCAATATTCAGGCTCTTAAAGAACCTGATAATACTGCCGACCGGTGTGTGATACATACTATCTGGGCTCATTGCTCTCCCTCCTAGATGTAATAACATTTACTTCTGCTAGAAGAGCGGTAGCATTGGGACTCAAGGACATCGAGAGGGCAGACCCACTCCCGTGTATTCCTATCCATGCCTCGTCTACCGTTTTGATTTTACTCTTGCGAGTTGCTGGGACATACTATCTGGGCTCATTGCTCTCCCTCCTAGATGTTTACTGTTGGAAGTACTTCTACACGCGATACATATTATCTGGGCTCATTGCTCTCCCTCCTAAATGTTTACTGTAGGAAGTACTTCTACACGCGTTACATACTATCTGGGCTCATTGCTCTCCCTCCTAGATGTAATAACATTTACTTCTGCTAGAAAAGCGGTAGCATTGGGACTCAAGGACTTTGACAGGGCAGACCCACTCCTGTGTATTCCTTCCCGTGCCTCGTCTACCGTTTTGATTTAACTCTTGCGAGTTGCTGGGAATAAAAAAGTCGCCTGTAGGTCACCCAGGTTTACTACAGGGAGGCTAAATAAAACTGGAGGGTGCCTGGTATCCAGAGTCCGCATATATAGACTGATTAACCTATCAGCCATTCATCCATCGGCATATGCTGTTCCACCTTAGATAGAGGGGACCATAGCACAAAGTTTAATTTTATACCTAATTAAAATGAATTGCAGTGATGCCAATAAAAGATTTAAATCGTAACTTTGAAGAAAGTAACTTTTATTTACAAATACTCTTGTCTGTCTCCTTGGTATATCAAGAACGGTCTGTGCGTTTAAATTTCGTTTTCTTCAATTTATATTTGTGTATGTTGGTTTGAGGACTCAGTTTGGCGTTGAGATTGCGGTCTAGTTGAAAATGGAGTTGGGATTGAGTTAGGTTGTTAAACGGTTTTTTTTCTCACAAAATGTTGATTTTTCAGGAGTTTCAGGTGTAAATATATTAAGGGTATTATTGAGGGTTCAGTTGGAAGTTAGATTAAGATATTTTGAGTTCAATTCATATACGCATGTACTTTTTCGAACCGCATCGATTTTACATTTGAGTTTTACATTGAATTTAGGGTTCAATTAAGGAGATAAAGGGATCGAGTTGGAGTTTCAGTTAGGGATGAGTTGAGTTCGTGTACGCATGTAATTTTCGCACCGTGTTTATTTAGGGGTTGCGTTGAGCGTTAATTTTTCAGTTGACTTGGTGTTGAGTTGAAGTTTAGTGAAGGCTTTGGCTATGAATTTATTTGTGGTGAGTTGAGCATTAAGCTTGAAGTTAGCTTGAGTTGAGTTGATTTAAAGAGATTTAGTTGAAAGTTTATTTGGGAGGTCGAGTCGAGGGTTGATTGGGAGGTTTCATTAATTTGAGTTGATGTTTCAACCGTGCTGATTTAGGGAGTGAGTTAACTTTGGGTTTGATGATGGGTTTATTATTGAATTGGGGTCGAATTGAAATTGAATAAGAGTTGAGTTGAAATTGAGTGAGGAGTTCGGTTGAGAACTAATTTCTTGTCTAGTTGAGCGAATCCCTTAATTCGAGTTAATCTGAGTTGGGTTTTAGTGATGGTTGTAATTAGGTTGATTTTGGGATTAAGATGGCGGTGGTTTGAAAGTTGATTTAGGATAGAATTTGTGATTGAGTTGAGAGTTCGGTTGACAATTGATTTTGTGATTATCTTAAGGGTAGCGATGCGAATGAGTTAGAGATTGAGTTCGACGTTGCGTTGGAGACTGAGTTGGGGTTGTGTAAGGGATTATGTTACTCAGTTAGGGATTAATTTAGTGGTTAGATTGAGTTGTATTTATATTTTTTCTATTAATATATTTGACGGTACAAAACGGCAGTATTTGACGGTTCGCACCATGCAACTTATTTTAGAACGAACCAAATCTTAACCGGAACCAAAACCTTGAGGAATTCCCGAAAATCATATTTTCCAATCAGTTTTGAATGTAGAAGTTTGGTAGTTGCCAGAGATACGAGAATTTAAACTAACATTATTTAGTGTGATTTTTATTTAAAGGATTATTAGGAGTCAAGGGTTTAAATTTATCCAAATAAATAATCGAACTTTGGGACTCAGGGAAGGGCTTTTCTAAGCGGCTTTCTAATTTCGATTAAACAAGGCAGCTAACTGTGTTTTTACTCCAATTTCATAACTAGATTTTTCTTTAACAGTCGTCAATGACGATTTGAAGTTTGAATTATAGCAGAATGAAGTTCACATCTAGACTGGTAAGAATAAAATACTTGTGGCTTATTACTTGTGATCATTATCGGGAACTGGAAGTACCATAACATGCCAATCTATAATCCTTACCCATTTCGTTTGCAATTAGCATATGGGTTTCATAAGAGGATATACTCAAATGATGAACTTGTTGACTACCTGGTAACTTTGTTCGATATTTGAAACCTTTTTATTATAAAACAACTCAAACACTAGACAAAACGATATTATACATTCCTAATTCTTTTATAAATGAAATTCAGAATTAATTAACTGTGCCCTAACCTTCAACTTAACCTTCATCCGTCCCTCGCGTCATTTTTGACCAAATCGAATATTATTTTTCAAATATCTTGTTAAATTAAACCTTTAAACATGTTTTCCTTTGTGACTTTAATTTATATGTATTAGTTATGATTTACTCAAAGAATTGGAATTTTCTGATTAACCGTTACCCTGCTACGAAATAAGTAACACTAAAGATCTTGTGGTCAAAAATGACCAATAGATGAATTTCACATTATTTGCTATTCCAATTTTCGTCTAATGGTAAACTAAAATCATTTTGTACATATACATAATACATAATATTTTCCAAAGATGTCAACGGCAACTTAAGAAGAATTAGGTGAGGGAGGGCACATCATTTTCACCTGATGATACATGTTCTGAAATTTCGGATTATGTGAACTTCATGTAGATTCTTGGGAAAGTAATACTTCTAAAACGGTTCAAAGTAATTTCAAGAGTCATGTCATGAGATTTGATGATTGTAGCATACGAGCTAGTCGTAAATGCATCAATAAGTTAGCACCAATTGGAGAAAAACGAATAAAGTGGGTGGATACATTACCATAGCAGTTGGTTGGATTTCGTGCACGGTGCCCTTTTCGACAATATATACCGAATGGTATTATGTTTTAGGGATCGCCAAGTATGGGATTATGTTTTGGCTGCTCTGCGGTAGTGAAAGCTCTTACGTTTGAAACGTACAGCCGTACATAGGAAAGGAGACAGGCACAGCACCTGAGAGAAATCAGGGTTTACTTGTCGTCTTTGGTTTGTCTATCACGCAGCTTATAAAAGAGAGAAACGTTACATTTGATAACTTGTTTACATCCTACGAACTGGACAAATGCTACTAAAATGCCACATGACCATGATTAGAACAATTCGAAAGAAAAAAACATCAATAGCACCGATTATTTTAGAAATCAGAGACAAGCTTTTGTATTCCTCTACTTTCGCTTTTACTAAGGATACAATCTTGCTATCATACATCCCAAAAATATTTCTGTAAGTGTGTACTTTTGAAGAGATACTGAAAAAAACAATATTTTATAGAACTGCAATAAAACGAAAGGCGGTGTCAACATGGTCGATAAAACGATTGCTTGCTATACTTGTACATGTAAAACAAATAGATAGCCAGTAGGAGTGTTCACTAACATATTGGATCAGTAATAAATGCGCTCGTGCTATTCACTAGTGTTTGCCAGAATAGAGTAGAAAGAAGTATTATAAAAGCCAACTATTTATTGTAACACTGGGTGAGTCGTTGATCAAGCCACGTTGGTCTAGAAGGGTTTACCTCTCACGGTCTACATATTGTCGCAATCTGTAGCAAATTTGACATCAAACGTTGCAAAATTTTCAACCCCGCCATAATCTACAGAATTAGCAGGAGCACAAAAAAGAGGCCGCTGCAGTTTCTGACAAAATTCGTACAACAGGCACATATGTAAGAAATTCATTTGCATAGCTCATACTAAGAATGTGTGCCATCAGTGTACGAAATAAAATATGAATTTTTCTTAATAAATAAACATTGAAATTGTTTTAAATTACTGTGTTATCTTTGGTTTTAATAATTAAATTTGGAAACAAAAATTTACATCGTATTGCTTAGCGTAAATTTGCTGTTGAATTTATTTTGGTCATTTTTGACCAAAGGAACTTTAGTGTTACTTTTTTTTAGGGACGGATGAAGGTTAATTAAATATTCAATTATTGCATGTTCAATTGACAAATTGGCCCATGCAAAATGTCATTAAGCTAAAGACCGTAACGCGATTAATCAGCTTAATTCAATTGAGATTAATGCTTAATCTAAATTTAATGATAGGCTTAAAGTATAAATACCAACGATTATCAAGCATTCAGCATCAGTCAAATTTAAATATTATACAAACGACATAACATACACAATAAAAATGAATAAATTAATTGTATCTGCATTTTTGTTAGTCGTGCTCGTTAGCGTTGTCTCATCACAACATAAAAGTAAAGATTTTGAAAAGGAAGATTTTTCCGGCAAAACTGAGAGCATTGGCAAACCATCGGGTATTGGCAAACCAAATGTCGAATCACAAAAATATAAGGGAGGGTCATACTCACGAGTTGGTGCTGCTAAAGTAAATAGCGAACGCCAAAAAGATAAAAATGGTTCATCAAATGGAAAACAAAAAACTGGAATTAATACTGGAAAATTAGCATTCAAAAATATTAAAAAACATTAAAAATACAGTTCAACAAGTGTTTAAAGTAATAAAGATTTATGGTTAACTGTTACGAGTTTTATTTTTCGCATACTGGCACTTTTTCCTATTACCATTTTTCTTTTGTGTTCTGCATCAAAGATTGCCTCAAGCAACAAAATCTCAAGACAGAAATCTTTTAAAATCGTTTTTCTCTTTAAATATTTAGATTTTATTTTATATGTCGTTTTACACAACAACAACAACAAAATATCATTCTTGAATAACTTCTTGGTACTGGATAATGGCTCTTATATTATATGTATACATAATATAGATTGAACAAGCAGTGCATGCAATTTGGCTTTATATTTAGTAACATGTACATTATAAATTGATATCGGATGAGATGGTCTGTATTTCACACCACCTAAAATTTTTCGTGTGACCAACTAAATTTCGACATGGGAATATAATAAAATTTTATTTTTATTTTTATAATTACACGAACAAGATTGATCACCTATTATAGTTTTGTAATTGGATACGTCTATATTTTACGTTTTTTGTGTAATTTATTTTTATCGGTATTAGACATGTACGATTCGGATCCATATGAACAATTTTGTAAATCAATGTCAAAATTGTATAGCGGAGAAAATTAGCATTAAGCAATCAATTAACTGACACATTTCCACCATACATAGGAATGTGAACTGGTTTTGCAAAAACTATTTCATTCTATAATATTAAGAATTTATTTTTACAAATATGGTTTCTTTATCGTATATGAATTTATTTTTACATAATTCTGTAGATGTACAAGTGTTACGCGAGACTAATATTATCAACCATAAAAAACCAAATTATATCTGAAGAACGGTGATTTTACGTTTTTATTTGAAATCCAATAGCAAAAAAAAAATAAAAAAGTCAAGACAACTTTACAAACTCTCGAAAGAAATGTTCCATAAAATGTATTATGTATATATTCATCAAAGAAGTACATACCTACAAATAAATAAAGAATCGACCGTTATTTAACGTAAAAAACTAATAACTTGGAAACATCTTTTGATTTTATAATAACAAATATCCATTCAACAATAGCCGAGCATAATGGATTTATTTTTCATTCAATCAATGGACAGAAGAATAGATAATAAAAATAGAATTCAATAGTACACGTAGGAATAATTATTATCAATCAAAGGCAGTTATGTGTTTGTGTGTATATCTCTAGTGAGAACAACAGCATAGAATTAATACGAAAACTACGTACTAAAATGTTGTTTGCGCGCTGTTTTGGTTAATTTACAATAACAAAAAAATTAAAAAATAGCGCGCGTGATTTATTTCCAGTTTGATGGTTTTATAAATAATTCGTCGTGGTATAAAATAGAGTAGAAAAATAACGATTTTTTTTTTTTGTATAAAATTGGGATTTCAGACGTGATTTAGTTTTAAAACGAATCTAACATAATTTTTTTTTTGTTTTGAAGCATCATTTGAAGAAACCAGCAAGCGAAGACAACATATTTTTAGATTTGACTGAAACTTGTTCACTTGACTGAAACTTGCCACAAAATAGACCTCTCAAAGTATTTGTTTGATTTCGTTTGCATTTTCAAGTGAAAATAGAACACATATTACTCGACATGATATTTTAGTTGTACTGAAAACAGCCCCAAAAATAAAACTGAATATGCAATGAAATATATAGAACCGCTCAATTCATGTTACGATTGTCCAATTTTAGAAATAAAACAGTGAATGAATAGGACATTTAAGGCAGAAACGAAGGATACAATTTTTATTGGTGTAACTGCTTAAAAATGCAAAAAATTAAAAATTGCTATTTGGAGATTTTGTACACACAAAAATCGACAATAGCTTAAACAATGTAGACAATACGAATATAATGTAGAAAATTCGTAGACAAATAAAATTTTAGTTTAGTTGTCTTTTTTTTTATTTGAGTAGAGTTTCTAGGTTATGGGAAAAATATTACGCTCATATTTGAAGTTCCGAAATCATTCAGAAAACCGGAATCGATAGCATAACGCAAGGATGCCTCAGATCTAAGATATATTAGATCTGCAGTCAACGTTGCACCTTGTAATCTACACCGTGTAGATTACTTCATTATCTACGCGTACACAATTGGTGTAGACTAAGTTTTATGGTTTTACTATTATCTACGTCATTTGAATAAATTAAATGGTACACCGTAAAAAACAATACTTGTCTTGTATTTACTTATTTAGTATGAGTATTTCTCTACTTGCATCCTTTAAAAAAATCACTTCTGTCGACCATAGATCTTTGGTTTTCCAATTACGATTACATATTTACAATTTTCTAGTAGTTATTTAATGTAATACCGCAAAAGTAGAATAATCATAGGAAGAATTTTCATAGGTTTTGTGTTGTATCTAAACGTTGTATTTTGTATGTATATAAGGGCATCGAGCACGATCATGTTGTTATTGTTTCTTCTCTATCCAAATATTTGTAAGTACTATGTAGTTGAATAAGATGAGTGCGCCCACGAAATACTCAGAAGTAAAAGTATGTTTGGACATGGATTGGAAACAATTTTGATGAAATGCGTTGACAGAATATTATTATTATTATTAGTTGAGGGCCATGTGGGCGTTCAAGCCACCCCGCACTGCGACCTAAAAGATCTTTTGTGCATGGTTGACAGAATATAAAATTGGAAATTATGGATTTGAAGTTTAGAATTTGGAATTTCATATTTGGAGTTTGGGGTTTGAAATTTGAAGTTTAGATTTGAAATTTGAAATTTAAAATCAAAAATTTAGAATATGAAATTTGGAATTTGAAATTTGGAATTTGGAGTTTGGAATTTGGAATTTAAGATTTGGAATTTGAAATTTAAGAATTAAGAATTAAAATTTTGAACTTGAAATTTGGAATTTGAGTTTGGAATTTGTACTTTGAAATATGGAATATTAAATTTAAAATTAAGGATTAAGTATTTGAAATTTGGACTTGAAAATTTGGAATTTGTGATTTGGAGTTTAAAGTTTAAAATTTGGAATTTGAGATTTAAAAATTGAAATTAAAAATTTGAAATTTTGAATATGAAGCTTTGGATTTTGGAATTTGGGATTTGAAATTTGTTATTCAAAATTTAAAATTTGGAATGTGGAATTTGAAATTTGGAATTTGAAATTTAGAATATGGAATTAATTTGGAATTTGGGAATTTGAACATAAAATTTGAAATTTGGGATTTGGAATTTGGATTTTGAAATTTGCAATTTTAAATTTGAAATTTAAAATTTGGAATTTAAAGTGAAATTTGGATTTTTGGGTTTGGAATTTGGAATTTGAAATATACAATTTGAAATTTGAAATTTAAATTGAAATTTGGAATTTTGGGTTTGGAATTTGTAACTTGAAACTTCAAGTTAGGAATTTGAAATTTGATATTTGAAATTTGGAATTTGAAAATTGTAATTTTAAATTTGACATTTAAAATTTGAAATTTAAACTGAAATTTGGAATTTTAGGTTTGGAATTTGGAACTTGAAACTTGAAGTTTGAAATTTGGAATTTGAGATTTGAAATTTGAAATTTAAAATTTGAAATTTTGAAATTTGGAATTTAAAATTTGGGAATTGATATTTAAAATTCGAAATTTGAAGTTTTCAATTTGAAATTTAAATTTGAAATTAGAAATTTAGAATTTGAAATTTGGAATTTGAAATTAAAATTTGGAAATTTAAAATTTGAAATTTGGAATATGAAATTGTGGGTTTTAGAATTAGATGTCGTTATTGTTTCTTCTCTATCCAAATATTTGTAAGTGCTATGAAGTTGAATAAGACGAGTACGCCCACGAAACACTAAGAAGTAAAAGTATGTTTGGACATGGATTGGAACCAATTTTGATGAAATGCTTTGAAAGAATATAAAATTTGTAGTTAGGGATTTGAAGTTTGAAATTTAAAATTTGGAATTTAAATTGAAATTTGGATTTTTCGGTTTGGAATAAAAAATTTGAAACTAGAAGTTTGTAATTTGGAATATGAAATTTGGAATTTGAAATGGGCAATTTGAAATTTATAATTTAAAATTTGGAATTTAAAATTTGAGATTTGAAAATAAAAATTTGAATTTTCAAATTTGAAGTTTTCAATTTGAAATTAAAATTTGAAATTTCAAATTTAGAATTTGAAATTTGGAATTTAAAATTAAAAATTTGAAATTAAAAATTTGAAATTTGTAATATGAAATTATGGATTTTGGAATTTGGAATTTTGGATTTTGAAATTTGAAATTTAAAAAATGAAATTTAGAATGTGGGATTTTTTTTTGGGAATTCAGAATTGTAAATTTTAAATTTGGAATTTAGAATTTGAAGTGTGATTTGAAATTTAAAATTAAAATTTGAAATGTATAATTTTGAATTTGAAATTTAAGTTTTATGATTTAAAATTGGGTTGAGGTTGAATTTCCAAAACGCAACATGCCAGGCATAAAATTCCAAATTCAAAATTCCCTAATCAAAATTCGAAAAATTCCACTCCAATTTATTTTCCAGAAAATACGTAAAATTAGAGTGGAATTTTTTAGTTGCTAAGGAAACTACTGGAAAATTAGATACATTTTCATATGTTAGTGACTCATTACTTTACAAGTGCCAAAACTTGTTTTAATTTTTCTCACTTTTATTTTAAATTTAATAAACAATTTAATTGTTTCTTAAAATAAACAGACACGGTAGGTTATAGTGGAAATATAATTTGGATGTAATGTCATAACGTATTGTATTATGTAGTTATATTATAATCCTAATGAAGCACATTTATTGTAATCATGTTGTATGTTTAATTTTTTAGTCATGGAAATTGTTGAGTGTGCTTTGTGGAATTTGGAATTTGGAATTGGAAATTTAATATTTGAGATTTACAGTTTGAAGTTTGAAATTTAAAATTTGGAATATAAATTATGGATTTTAGAATTTTGGATTTGGAATTTGAAATTTGAAATTTAAAATTTGAAATCAGAAATTTAGAATGTGGGATTTAAAATTTGAAATTTGAAATGGGTCGGGGTTGAAATTCCAGAATCAAATATTTCAGGCGTAAAATTCCAAACCCAAAATTTCAGAACCCAAAATTACAAAATTGAAAAATTCCAAATCTAAAATTCAGGAAATTAAATTGCATAAGTTCATAAGTAGAATTGTAGAGGCTAACGGCTTCTGTAACTTTCACGGGCACGCGGGAGGTCGCTGGGCTACCCCCGATATACCCTACGAGGGGCTTTAGATTTGAACTTCGGAGGATGTAGGAGCCGGTATCAGCAAACCTGTCGCACTGCTACCCGCACATAGGTGCGTATTATAAAGAATTTATTTATGACACATATTAGTGATACATGGCGAACACCTAATTTAACTTAAAATTATAGAGACTAACGGTTTCGGTAACTCTCATGGTCAAATTTTAGGTTTTGGAACTTTTTTTATATGGAATTTCGGAATTGGAATTTGGAATTTGAAGTTTGTAATTTAGAATATGGAATTTGAAATTTGGAATTTGGTATTTGGAATTTTGGATTTGGAATTTGGAATTTGAAGTTAGGAATTCGAAATTTAAAATTTGGAATTGGAAATTTGGAATTTGAGAATTGGAGTTTGAAGTTTGAAATTTTTAATTTAGTTTTTTAATTGTCTAAGGTGAAGAGTTTTTTGATTCATATAGTTTGTTGGCTGGAGCAATGTTAATTAAGTTTCACATTTCTAAATCAAAATGATTTTGAATTTAAATTTATATATCTTATTCTAGCGGAAATTTTGTTTATTAGATTGTGCATTTAAAATTAAAATAAAGTTTATTAACCAAATCCTTATTTCGCAGTGGGAATTCAAGAAGAATAGCCATAAGCAATTATTTATTTTACTTTTTTTGGAGGTAATTTCTACAGTTTTACAAGTCAACAGGTATAGATTTGGAAATGAAATTTAATGGGATTTCAGATTTTATAGTTGCAAATTTTAGAATTCTAGTTTAAAATATTAAAAAACAGATATTTAGTATTTAATATTCATAATTTAGAAATAAAATTTATTATGCATCTCGAATTTCAGGTTATTTAGTTAGTGATTAATTTGCTGTCCTTTTAATTTAGATACCGAATTGAATTTAATTTATTTATTTATTCAAATAAGTTGATCTAATAAATTTAAGATTAACATAACTTGATCTTAGCTAAGTGTATATTGTTGGAATTTTATCCACCCACTTTTCACTAGTGTTGAGGCGATGTTAGGAATTGTCACGGCTTAATGGCAAGCAGTTCTCTTGAAACAAACTTTCACTTTGCAACATTACCTGCCTGAACAGGTAACGTCCTTCAAACAGTGTTGCTACAATTTGATGAGTGTTCAGCATTCTGTTGAAATTATTGAAATGAAAGTAAATGATTCCACGAGTAATATTATTTACTCGCCTTTATGGCAACCATCCATATTCCAACAAAATTACCAACCTGCGTTGGTTTTTGTTTGCTTGTTATTTTGTTTTTTATCGGTATTTACCAATAGAGTACTAACGTGTCGGTTAATAAATTTGTTGGTTGTTTTCCCCTCAATGCTAGTGGTGTGGTTTGGTTACTAATTAGTGGATCCATTTTCATGGTAATCTACCATGATGAACTCTCATCGGAGATATAGCTTTCGTTGCTGGCAAAAGTTTTGTGTAGTATTAGAGTTTTTAAAATTTGTTTGGATTCAAACTTGAAAAATCGAAAAGAAATCCTTGTTTAAGGACATTGTAATTTTAATTTTTTAAATTCCTATATACTGAATTTCGGAACTGTAGTTCCTAATTTCTAGAAATTCATATTGTTTCAGTTGAATAACTTTTATAATCGGTAAAATGTGCAGTTGGAAATCGGTGCAATGTGCAGACAAAACAACAAACACACAAAGTCTTGTTTTAGTAATATTTAGAGTACACTTTTGTGGTTGTGGCTTTGAAAAACAAGATTATTCACAACAAATTTCGAATATTCCCGAAAAATTTCAAATGAACTTAGAATCCTACAATAATCCTAAAAAATTCACGAATCACTAAAAATCTTGAATATTTTCATACTTGAATTTCAATGCTAACGTGCAATTCAGAAAATTTAGAATAACCTAAAAACATCAAACTCGGGAATCTCATCTTAGTAAGGGCATGTAACTCAGTGCTATGCTTTAGTCAACTCCAAGCTAAACTTGAGCCGAAAATCGTAAATAATCTCAAAATAAAAGAAAATCTCAAACAATTTCTATTAGGTATACATATGTATATAGTATAATACCCAACACCAAACAAATTTCAGAAATAAGGTTTGAAACCTTAAAATTTCGAAAATTTCGATGTATCAATATAATCCGATAATCTTCAATAATCTCGATTCATCAGAAAATCTCAAATCGTCTGAGAATGATGGCATAATCTTCGAAAACCTTAACCGCCGAACGAATATCGAAAACCCCCATGTACCTGTAATTTGGTAACATTTGACGCAAGACATTTCCAACATACAAAATTAAACCTTATTTTTAAAAAATAGAACTATCAAATTCTAAAATTAGAAACCCTGGGGACCGATTTAGTAATGCTTACATTTCTTAAGTTCTAAATTGTCTTGAATCGAATAAAATTGGGACTTTGTTCCGAAACACCTTTAGAGGTAACCCTAGCGAGTTCAATAGAAATGTGGATGGATTACAATAATTGCGTACTAATTTGGATACAAACTTGTTAACAACTTTAGTCGATCTATCGCATGCGTGAATATTTACATAAGCAGCCGCCACTAATAATTGTCATAATTGTGATTTGTGATTGATTGAGAAGGTTGTTTTGCAAATGAGAATGTGAGTAATGAAATGTGTTAACAGAAATTCATCTGAAATCTATCATAACGCATTATATAATTTTTGTCATATTACAATCCAAATATGTATAACACAAGTGCAGCATATACAGATATTATAATTTTTATACTAAAACTAGTTGACCCGGTGAACTTCGTACCACCTAAAATTGATTTTATTGTAACTTTTCATAAGCGATTGTAAATCCTAATCAACCTTACAACTCCAAGTTTGAGTTTCGTTTCGTGATTAAATGAAACATGTTCGTAATTCAAATGAATTCAATGTCTTTCATTTACATGGAAAAGAAAAAGGTTAACATTCAATGCAAAGCTTTGTGGTAAACGTTCTGTGGGATAGTTAACTATTTCATCCTGGTTGATAACTATGTCAATCGATTTGAAAGAAAACCACTGTCCCGAAATAAAATTTTAAATGGTCGCGTTGAGATCATTGAAATCTTTGTTTTTCGCCGCCAATATGGCTCGTTCGCTCAGCCAATTATGGTTTTTGAAGTTTTGCACTATACAATTTGGTCACCTTGGCAGAAATCAGTGGACAAGGCAAAAATGATGAATCAGGTCGAGATGTCAACTGCGATTTTCCCATTACCAATGTCCAACAATTGCTTCGAAAACACATCTGCAGTTCGATCTTGTTGCAAAAATACTCGCGTGTTAGTCGTCAATCGGAGGGTTTTCACATGCCGCTTCAAATTTGAGAATTTCAAGCACGCGTTTAGTTTGTCAGCTGCAGTTGCACGTGGAATAACAAGTCTGACGAAAATCATCGGACAATAGAATCGTAAGTTCCACCAAAAATGTTTTGATTGTCACGAAGCGATTTTTCAACGTTCTGTCCAGCGCCTTCAGTGATATTTTGTGGGCCATCGTGCATTCGTCCCAAACTATCAATTTGAATGAATCAATATGTATGAATAAAAATTCATAGCACTGACTTTTTTATTGGGTTCGGCGCCTGCAATCGCAATCGGCATACGGTTCGATGTAAGAAAATCAACGAATGAATTATTGAAATTGTTTCATTTACCTGTTAATGGATTAACCATTTTGATGTTAAAATGATATCCGTGCTGGACCTAGACGCAGAAAATTCGCATATTTGACGTATAATTCCATATCTATGGTATTGTAAAAATGAAATTTATTTACTCAAGATTTAAAACGCCAAACTAAATTAAAATTCAGTTCAGAAATATTTAGAATTTGTTTGATGAAATTTGCAATCGAAAATAGAAGACAAAGTACGTATACAATTGTAAAAATTTGTTTAATAACATTTTCGAAAGCATTTTCACCTAAAAGTCTCACGTGTAATTTCGCAAGTTTTTTGATCATTCGTTTATGTTTGTTTAATCTTAACGGTGAGGTGTGAAAAAGTAGTAATGAACGAAAAAAAAATCAATTTCATAATTTTCAATAGAAATTGTAATTTATATTTTAATTGATTCATTTTGTTTTGTTTAGTATTTTGTTACCATCTATATTCTACACTTGCATGCATATAAAACTTGCATTAGCATCTAATTAATTCTAAAGAACCGCTTTAATTGTATATAGAGTAGTAGAAATATGTTTACAATTATATTACATTTACCGTATTTACCTTAGCAACCACATTAAGTAATTACGATTTACTACTCTTTACCTGTTGTATGTTAAAGGGTTATTTATTTAAAAGACATGAATCAGCTTTATACAAAACCGCGAGCATTAATTATAGTTCATTGTATTCCTTATACATATATGTACAAATTAATCTGTATTAAAAAATAAAAGTTTCGTTTACCTTTTAACTCTTTTTACGAACTATAATTTAATATACTATATATACAAAGAAAACACCGTATGTTATTAAAAGATAAGAATTCCAAGTAACCACAGTATCCAAGATAGCGAAAGTTGAATACTCGTATATGTATGTAGGAATATTTCTTATAAGTGGTCCCCTTTTGGAATTTTTTTTTTCTTATTTAAGTATGTTGTGTATCGAGGCGACAACAAAACCAAAAGTAATAACACACATACTTGGGTGTATCTGTATATAGCAGCTATTCTTGTATATGCACAAGAGTATAAGAAAAGAAAATTATCTTTTAAATGGATGGATGGATAATAAATCGAATCATTGATTTTTATGTATCTCAGCTACATACAGACATAATATTAGTATATAGTATGTACATCAACCGAGTACCTACCAATTTTTTTTCCATTTCATTTCAATTTCTGTAAATAAAAGCGAGATGTAAAGGTATAAATAGCGGGCAGCAAACATTGGTTTAGATATGTGTGTTGTGTGCTTAAATTGCGGTTTCAAAGTTAACTTAATATTTTAACTTTAATGTTTTTTGTTTTTTTATATGTCTTTGACTTTTTTGTACATTTTTTATTCGTTTTATTGGGCAGTTTAACAAAATTCAGGTTTTTGGAATTTCTTAAAACGAACAATGTTTTGTTGTTGTTTTTGTGTTTTATAAAAGAAAATATTAATTTGTTACTTTGAATTGATTATATAGTTTTAAACTGGAAAACTGGGTCTGTGTAGAAGTTTTTGGAGAAAATATACAATTTATTGTTTAGCCTTACAGAATTTTAATTATTTGTTATTGTTTACATTATGTTCGAAAGCTGGTTAAGTGGTTCGGGGTGAATGGCTTAAAGTTTCATAATAGTGACAGTAAATGTTTCACAGTAAGCTGATTTTCCTGGCGGATTTATTATAATCACAGTACACATATATAAGGTAATATATTGCGCAGGATGTCATAAAATTTTAACAACAACAATGGCGGAGATTGTGACTGAAATGTTTATGAACTACTTAAACAATGATACATTGTTAATTATTTTGAATTAAAGTCAGTATAATTTTTCACACAATTTTAATTATATTTACTCAACACTCAAAATTATTACGCAAAACTAACAAATACGATTTGTTTGGTCACAATGTCCGACATATTAAATTTTTTTTTTATATGGATGCGCAAGAAAGAACGAAAATGGAACATCGGAGTATAATACCTTTATTATGTGTACTGTGTATTATAATAGCCTAAATTTCAAATACATACCTACTACATACTTAGAAGACAATAGTTTAGTAAGTAATTTGGAATGAAACTTGGACTAAAACTATTTTATTTTGATTATAGTTCTGTTCAATTATTTAATCGTAATATTTTGAATAGCTGCTGTTTTGTGCTTAAAACAATTTCTTAGTGATTTAGCATTACCAGACTAGATAAAGATATTTATATAAGTTTAAAGGTTAAAACATTAACATTTTCACTGGAGAAGCGAAATTGGATAAATTACTTCTCGACTCTGACGCCGAATTTTTTATAATTAAGATTTTGTAAAAAGGTGGAACTAGAACCAAGCTATCTTGTGTTACTTGATGGTGCTCTTACAGGGACTCCTATTGTGGCCTGATTTCGAATTTGGGCCACACGAAAATAATTGGTACCGATATAAAATGGAAAAAGGTATAGCAATCTGTAAGCAAGCTCCAATTTGACAATGATTTTATAGAAAACGGAAATCATTACATAATAATATTTGACCTTGTCTATGCGTATTAAAAAATGTAATTTCTTCTGCGGGTGGCATAAATCTTTCGCCTAATCTAAAACGGCCTGAAGTATTTGATGAAATTAAATCCGAAAGAGGAAATCCATCAATATTTATGCTTTACTGGCCTATTGTTTTCATCCGTAATGTGATAAATATAAACAGAAAAAATAAGCAGCCAACGAATGATTTTAATGGTTTTCTATTTAAGCATCTCAATGCAGATTAATTTAAGGAATGGGAGAATTTTAGACAGCGGATTTTTTTTGTAACGTACTATATGCAAAAAAAATCATAAAGCCAGGAGTGTTATGGAACATGGCTGTAATGAAATAAGCGGGTTTATCGAACTTATAATTTCCCGCCTCTTCAGCTAACATCAAAAGGCATGTGGCAGCGGGTAATATTTCAGTGACATGAAAAATTAGGGTATGCAAATACGTTTCGCGGCGGATTGCTGAAAAGCTGAGATAGATTCATTAATCAATAGATAAATCTAGTATTGTTATTTCTTAAAAATAACTTGATGAAGCAAACTGATTTATTGTTTGATCAGAATGTACGACGAAGCCTGAGCAAGACTCACGAATGACACCAGAAAGGTATGTTAGAACAAAAAACCAACCCTGTTCCAGTCACTTAAGTTGTTGATAGTTAGTAAATTTGTCAGTAGTATATTTTAAGTCAATTATTTAGCACAATACAACATAATTTCAAGTCCAACTACTGTTTAAGTTCCTGAAAAGCTGATTCAGGTTCTTCAAAAATTTCCTAAATTTAAAATTAATCATCAAATATAATCAAAATTATAATTAAGTATAAATTAAATTCTCTGAAATAAATTATAAAAATTAGTACATAAAACTACAAATAAATTTACATAAATATAGATTTATAACAATAATCAAACCTACTACCACCCCACTGCCACTATCGCTTCAGTTTCTCATGTGATGACATTAATGTTTTTCATTTCACTATATTTAATTCAACTTAATTGTAACAAAAATGTAATTTAAACTTCACCATTAATTATTTATTTAAAATCAGCCCTTAATACAATTAAATAAATTGAATTCAATTCGGTATCTAAATTAAAAGGACAGCAAATTAATCTCTAACTAAATAACCTGAAATTCGAGAAGCATACACATTTTTAATTCTAAATTATGAATATTAAATACTAAATATCTTTTTTTTTAGTATTTTAAACTAAAATTCTAAAATCAGTAACTAAAAATCTGAAAACCCATAAAATTTAATTTCCAAATCTATAGCTATTGACTCTATAGAAATTATCTAAAAAAAAAATAAAATAAAATAAAATAAATAATTGCTTATGGCTATTCTGCTTAAAATCCCACTTCGAAATAATTTAAATTAGATCTGAAACTCATTAAATTATAACAGCTTCAAGTTGTTCATACTAAATTAAATAATTTGAGTATCGAAATTAGTATGTTCTGGTTAGTACCATATATAACAAATAATTAGCACAAATATAGGATTTGGCTAATAAATTTTATTTTAATTTTAAACGCACAATCTGCTAAGCAAAATTCGCGCTAGAAGAAGATATATAAATTTAAATTCAAAATCATTTGGATTTAGAAATTATGAAACTTAATTAACCTTGGCCCAACCAAAAATGTTATAAACAAACTATTTAAATCCAAAAACACTTCACCTTGGGCGACTAAAAAAATAAATTCTCCATTTTAAATTTCAAATTCCAAATTTCAATTAGAAACTGCAAATATTAAAATCCCAATTTAAAATTTAAAATTCCAAATTCAAAATTGAAAATGTTATATCCTAAATTTCAAATTCCAAATTCTAAATTCCAAATTCCAAATTTCAAATTCCATATTTTAAATTTCAAACTTCAAATTCCAAACTCCAACTTCCAAATTTTACATTCCAAATTTCAAATTCCAAATTCCAACTCCTAAATTTCAAATTTCAAATTCCATTCTAAATAACAAATTCCAAACTTGAAATTCGAAATTCCAAACTTTAAATTCTAAATTTTAAATTTCAAATTCAAAATTCAAAATGTTAAATCTTAAATCCCAAATTTCAAATTCCAAATTTTAAATTTTACATTTTAAATTTTAATTTCGAATTTCAAATTCCAAATTCCAAATCCCAAATTCCAAATTTCAAATTCCCTATTCTAAACTTTAAACTTCGAATTCCAAACTCTATTAAATTGCAAATTTCAAATTCCTAGTTCCAACTCCCAAATTCCAAATTTCAAATACCATGTTCAAAATCTCATATTTTAAATTCCAAATTTCAAAATGCAAAATTGCATATTTCAAATTTCAAATTTTAAATCCAAAATTCCAAATTTAATACTTCAAACTCCAAATCTCAAATTCCAAATTTCTAATTCCAAATTTTAAATTCCACATTCCCAACTTGAAGTTCGAAATTCCAAACTTTAAATTCTAATTTCCAAATTTCAAATTCCAATTTCAAAATTCAAAATGTTAAATATTAAATCCTAAATTTCAATTTTTTTTTTTTTTTTTTTTCGCTGGCGCTACATCCCATGGAGGGATTTGGCCGCTTCATAGTGAAGTTTCGTAATCATTTGTACAACGGATAATGACTGATTAGTTCATTGATCCTTACATTAACCAGCCGTGATTTTTGCATCACCCGCCGGGAATCGAACCCGGGACCTCCGGAGCTTAAAGCAAGCATGTTAACAACTGTGCCACCGGGGCGACAATTTAAAATTCCAATTTCCCAATTTCAAATTCCAAATTTCAAATTTTAAATTTTAAATTTCAAATTCCCTATTCTAAATTTTAAACTTCGAGTTCCAAACTCTAAATTCCAAATTTTAAATATCAAATTTCAAATTCCAAGTTCCAACTCCCAAATTCCAAATTTCAAATACCATGTTAAAAATATCATACATATTTCAAATTTCAAAATCCAAAATTACTATTTCAAATTTCAAATTTCAAATCCACAATTCCAAATTTCAAACTTCAAACTCCAAATCTCAAATTTCATATTTCCAATTCCAAATTTCAAATTTCAAATTTCAAATTTCAAATTCCAAATTCCCTATTCTAAATATTAAACTTCGAATTCCAAACTCTAAATTCCAAATTTTAAATTGCAAATTTAAAATTCCTAGTTCCAATTCTCAAATTCTAAATTTCAAATACCATGTTCAAAATCTCATATTTTAAATTCCAAATTTAAAATCCAAAATTGCATATTTCAAATTTTAAGTCCAAAATTCCAAATTTAAAACTTCAAACTTCAAATCTCAAATTCCAAATTTCTAATTCCAATTTTGTTTCCAAATTCCAAACTTGAAATTCGAAATTCCAAACTTTAAATTCTAATTTCCAAATTTCAAAATGTTAAATCTTAGATACTAAATTTCAGTTTCCAAATTTTAAATTTTACATTTGAAATTTGAATTTCAAATGTCAAGTTCCAAATTCCAAATTCCAAATTACAAATTTCAAATACTGAATTTCAAATTCCAAATCCCAAATTCGAAATTTCAAATTTTAACACAAAGTGTATCGACTAGAAAAAATGAAATGTTGTATGACTGTCGGGTTAAAGTATGGGAAGGGGGGATTAATTATTTCTACTTTTTGGTAGATACATAAATGATTGCCTCTTCATTTTTCCTGATTAACAAGTCGAAAATGTTGTGAATGCCATTATTGTTAATATATTTTGTCTATAAAGAGCCGAAAGAATCTTATTGAAAACTTCAAGTTTATTTTAAATTTTAAATATCAAACCTGAAATTTTAAATTCCAAATTTTAAATATCAAATTTCAAATTACAAATTTCAAATCTCAAATTCCAAATTTCAAACTTCAAGTTTTAAATTCTAAATTCCAAAGCTCAAATTCCAAATTTAAATTTCATATTCTAAATTTCAAATTTCAAATTCCAAATTCCAAATTTCAAATCCTACATTCCAAATTTCAAATTTACAAATTTTAAATTTCAAATTCCAAATTACAAATTCCAAAATCGAAAATTTCATATTCGAAATTTCAAATTTTAAAATTCAGTTTTTAAATCGCAAATTCCAAATTTCAAATTCCAAATATCCAATTCCAAATTTCAAATACTTAATTTCAAATTTTAAATTTCAAATTTTAAAGTCCAAATTCCAAACTTCAAATTCCAAATTTCAAATATGAAATTCAACATAAAAAATCTTAAAGTTCAAATTTCTAGTAAACGTTCAATAGAGATAGGGAGCCATACAATTTATTTATTAAATTAGATTTAGAAAAATGTATGTGTCAAATGAGAAATTAGTTCATTACTATAAAATCTAACTACCTATGTATATTTTCGACATATGTGTATTGGATTATAAAAACTACTAATCTCAAAATTAAACACGCTTCTGAATATTTGAATTTGGTGGGTGCGGCAATTCATCAACTTAAACCAAAATTCAACATTCTAAAAAATTCAAAATTTTGTCATCCGGATTGAAATTTTTAATTTAGAATTTTTGAGTTATAATTTTATAATTTCCTTCTAAATTATAAAAGCCATTAAAAAAAAATTAAAATTAAAAAAATTGAGGTAAACATTATTATGAAAATTCTGGAAAATGTTTTTTTTTAGAAAGTATTAAGTTAAACATTTTCTCTTATGCTAACTAGAAAAACATTAGATTTTCGAAATTTTCTGCATCCTATAAACTTTTATTGTCTACCGGAATATTTTAAATTTGGCCACAATTTTAATTTGAAATTGAAACAAACTTAATTAAAAAATTGTGATAGTCTCCTAAATCTCTAAATTTATATTTTCTTATTATTCTGAAAATTATTTGAAAACTAAGTTTATAAATTAAATTAAACCAAATAATTATTAAAGAAAATTTACTTTCAAGTCGAATTAAAAACGATGTAATGAAATTTTAAATTTTATTTTAGGCTTGTCAATATATGAATAATTTCTAATTGACAGATTTGTTGTTCTAAAATTGAATAATAATAATGAAAATCGAAATAGTTTGTCAAATTTCAATATTTTAAAACATCTCAAATTTTCAATACGTTCGGCTTTAATTGTTCATGATTTACTATGAAAATAAAATTTGGTTTGTTTAATTCAATAAAAAGTCGAACAATTCCCGTTCGTTTGTCAAACCTCAAACATAAAAAAAATATTGGATTGAAATAAGATATTCAGGATATTATGTATAAAATTCCATAAATGATTTGAAAAGTTAAACATTTTGATTGGAAAGTTTTGAATAGGGGCCCGATTTGATAAATTTTGCAAATTTTATTGTAAAAAGTTTTCTATAACATCTATCTGGGCTAATTATATCAGTGTGACAAAACTGACAGAAACGTTTCTTTATGTATTGTTCCAAAATAGTTATGTTTTTTTAAGCACATAAATCATGTTACAAAAATTATTTCCCTCGGATATCAGTTTCATAGTTTCTAGTTCTTTATATGGTAACCATCTTATAGAAATTATACGTACCAAAACAATATATAAGATCATTAAAAGACGTGTTAAGTGTTTAACCATATTCAAAACAAAAACTAACAAAATTATTATTATAAACCCACATCACATATGCACAAGTGTTTGCTTTCATTTGTCACACTTGCCACACATTTTTACAACAGTTGCGGCTTTAGATGCTATTCCCAATTAAATTCTAATTTCTCGGTTATTAAACACTAATAAACCCTTTCTATCTTGTCATAACACAAAAAATTCACAGAGCAGCAAGTGAATACGCATTTATAACAAACCACATGCAATTAAAGCAGGTGGGAAACATAATATTTCAATTTACGATCATTTTGATTGACACCGCACAATCCAAGTTAATTTTTTATTTAATTTCCTCTACCGAACCGCAGCAGTTTACCGTGTATACGATTTTTTGTATACATCTGCATCGCGAGATGTTTGCGGCTATTTGTGATCATTGAACAGGAAAATTTCATTGCGTCTTGTGATTTATTTCAGTGAATCGGATTGTCATGCGTCTCGTTTTTATTTATTTAAATTTTTCTATATTCTGCGTATTAAATCAAACGTTTTGTCTTGTGAGGTGTCAAATTTATGTGTGTAAAATGTATATAGTCAACAAAATAATAGATGGGTTTTTGGTTCATTGGTTTCATTTATAGAGTGTATCAGTATATCGAATATCTTTAATAAACCAAACCTATTTTGTGTTTTATGGTTTTATTATGTTTTCACATTTTTTTTTGGTTTGATTAAAGACATTTTCTACTCTAGCAGTCAGATAGATAAAATTTCTATATCAAACGACCGGATATAACATTATCATTATCTATTATTATAGTTTAGTAGTAGGTTTTGAGATCGAATATTTTATGTTGTGCGGATAATATACACACGGTCATATTTTATGTTAGCTTTGTTTATTATTAGACTATAAATAAACTGATTAATAAAATCCATATTGAATTTCAATGAGATGATGTATTTTGATATACATACATAATAAAATGTTTATTATTGTTCTTCGCACACATATTATGCCATAAATTTTATTGATTAAATCTCAATATTATATTAAGCAAATAACTATAATAACTTACCGATTGCTGAATTAGCCAAAAACACAAAAAAAATGATTGTAGATTGTCCGATAAACCCTCCGCATTCACGAATTTCTGCTCTCGTATTGTAGAAAAATATAATTTAGATCGTTGATTGGCGTACATGCGATGAGACTTATCGCATTATTTCATTCGTGTGGAGGGCTATGATGACATTGAAATCTGAAAGTATAAAAAAAAAATTTGTTTCATTATTTTGAAGAATGACTTGCCGAAATCGATTTATATTATTACGGATAGAAAGTTTTTGACTTATTACCTATTTTAAAATGTTAAGGAATTAATGCGAGATGCTAATGAAAACTGTATGAAAATGATTTAGATGTATATGATAAATTTATTGTTGACACATTGAGTTAACACAAATTTACTGCGCTAATTTAGTTTTGAACATTTTAACTAAATTAGGCACAATTAATACATACATATTTGTAAAGGATGCATGATAGTGTGAAAAGTTGATTACCTTAAAATCTCAAAGAATTATTGAATCGTTTTAAATTTTCGTTTAGTTTTAAATTTTGAGTAACTCAGAACATAGTGAAATTTTATTTTGTTAAGATAGCTTAAGTCTGTTTAACAATTGATGAATTTACCATTAATAAATTAAATTGGTAAACTTAAAATACCAGCAAATTAAAAACCAAGAATGAAAGAATATAATTTAACAAAATATCAGAAAAGAACCAACCTAACAAAAAAACGGATTCTACGGAATGACTTAACCATCAGCGTGGCGTAAATACAAATTTCGGGCCTTCCCACAAAATTTTTCTTAGACCCTAATAATGCTTCTTACCAGTAAAGCTATTGTGTTTAGTCTTCTGTTTTCATTAAAAACTTATTTCTTCCTATTATAAGGCTTACATTTATTAAAAACATTTGTTTTCGAGAAAAGCATTTAAGAAGCTGAATTAAACGGGCGCAAATTGTCTTACTTATAAGTCTTTATTTCCAATGAATTTTCAAGCTATAATTATAAAACTTTCAAGTTCCAACACACGAATTTTCAAACGCCTAAAGACCCTTCAGGCTGTGTGATTTCAAAAATTCTCACAGGATGCAGTGGAGGATAGTTTCTTTAACGGTATAAACCTTTCTTTACCGGTAAGTTTTTACCGTTAGCTAAAGCTTAATCAGCATTTTTTGCTTTAATGAAATCTAAGACGAAACAAAACATAATTCAATTCCATGGTCTAAATATGATAAAGCACCACAAACTTTGAATATAACTTGGAAAATATCAACAATTTCGAAATAATTTCTGAAATATCTATAGTATCTTGCATATTCTAAAATGTTCTCAAATATCAAATTACCCGTAAGTATATAAAACCAAAGAAGTCCTATACAATACCCCATAACGTAAATAATTTCGAATAACCTAGGAAGTCGAAGAAAAATCGAAATTTTATCATACAAAATTGCTCGTGCGTAGTTGCTAGACACCCATCGGGCGCGTTTCCATGTGGCGGATAGGGGAAAACCTTAACTGACTTGTCGGCGGGTGGATGGGAAATAAAATACCATTCGTGTTTCAAAACTGGTTCCCTGAATATAATAACGGAAAATCAGTGCCGGCGACTTTGAGGGGTGAGCAAGCGGGTTCCCAGCCATCGATATCCAATTACTGCAATACTTCAGAGATGATGAACTCTGAAAACCGATTTGGAAGAAGTTCCTTAGTGCAAAGATCACTAACATCCTCAAGTAGAAGTGTTAATTTAGAAAATGAAGAACTACGCAGACAGCTGTGTAAGACTGAAAAAATTACATCGGATTTTATGAAGAAGTAAAAGCTCTTAAGATAGAAATGAGAAACTGAAAAATTCTTTCCAACCAAAGGAACCTGGACGCTTCAAAGTTCCGTGAGAAAAATGCTTTATAACCCAAGAACCCAGAAGAATAGTGTGCTACAGAGTACCACACTGACGAAGAAGAATTAAGAGAAGAAACTGACTGGATCTTAAAAAAGAACAGGAAGAAAAGACCTGTGAAAAAAAGGAAGCCAGAATCTTCTCCAGAGATTGTAGCTTCAAGCCGCACTTCAATAACTGGTGTATTAAATCAAAATCAGCCAAATATACCAGCTCAGGAAAACCAACCTACCAAAATTAAGGAAAAGGCTCCACCATCAATCAACGTCATTGGCGTAATTGAATATGATGCTATCCAATCTTTAATGAAATCGGTGACTCCAAAAGAATACAGAGTTGTAGCACTGAACAATAATATTTGGAAAATCAATACAACAGATATTGAAAGTTATAGAGCCCTGGCTTCAAAGCTGACAGATGAAGGCAAGGAATGGTACACATACGAGGACAAAAATGATCATTAGATCAAAGTGATGGCCAGAGGTCTTCGCCCAACCTGTACAAATCCGGATATAATGGAAGACTTTACACACCAGGGCTTCAAAATAGAGGATGCGGTAAATATCCTAAAGAAAGAAAAAAACTGTAACTGATCAAGAGGTTAAAATGAATAAAAGGGGGCTCCCATTGTCTATACTTATTTTTAATAGCATAGAAAAAGTGGAAACAATTTTCAATATTACGGCAGTCCTTAACATGAGAATTCGAATAAAATTCACAGGCTTGATACATCAGTGTAAGAAACGCCAAATATATAATCACACGCAGAAATATTGCAAATGAGAGCCTAGATGTGTGAAATGTTCGGAAAGACATCTCGCCCAAGATTGTAAATTCACAAAAACTACGCCTCCAAAATGTGTAAACTGCAACGGAGAGCATCCCGCTAACTATAGAGAATGTGAAGTAGCCAGGGAACTTCAAAATTCAGTGATAGAACTATCACTAGCAAGTGCAATAGCAGGCCGAAAATCATACTCCCAGATTATACGACAGTGGGAAATAGTAAGTAATAAGGAAGACGATCAAAACCTACTTCTTGAAATTTTTTTAAAGAATATAGAAGCCTTAAACCTAAGGCACCTAAAACAAGAAAGAATCCTGAACGCTTTAATTAAGCGGCTAAATAAGCAAAAAACAGGGAATGAAATCACGTCTATGATTTATTAATCTATGAAGATGAATAACACATTCAGAATCGCCAATTGGATTGCAAATGGGCTGTTGTAACAAATTCCCCAGTTAGGAATTTTCCTAAATATGTATATAAAAGATTGATATGTTTATGTTTAATTTAAAAATTTCATTTGACAAAAGATTCATCCATTAAAATTCGAGGATACCAGTGCTACCACGCCATCCACCCATCAAGAAAAGCGAGACGAGTTCAACCATATTTGTGAAGGAAAATATCAAATATTGCGAATGAGTAAAAATTGAAAAGGAAATTATGCAAGTAGCCACCACTAATGCTCGAATTAATAATCAAAAGGTAATCAACATATCTTCAATAAATTGCGCGGTTTAAACTTCATCTAAAACTCAAGAGCTAAAAAATCGACTCCCCTGTTTGAGAAGTGTAACCGACGGGTTACACTCCTCAAACAGTTAACAAAATTTAAATCTCCAAAAATTTGTGGAATTATCTAACCATATTTCATTTAGCTAAATGTTACTAATACCGCTAAGCGTAATGCTACTAAGCAAGTTAGGGTTAAGCTCAACAACACGATGTGCAAAATTCGAATAAAATTGAAACCCTCAAATCATCTATCGGATAATTACTAAGTACCGAACAAACATATATTTCGAATATGCTCTTGGAATCTTGAGTAACATTGAACAGTCAAATACACTTGTCTATCTAAAATATACTCGGATAATCTCGAAAATCTCAAAGAACCTGATTGTTTCGAAACACAGAATTATCAATTATGTCTAGAACATCACGCAATCTCCATGCTATAACTCCCAATAATCTCAAGAAATTTTGAAATGTGATCAACAAATGAAATCCGAGACAAGAAAACATAAAATCGAAAAGTGACGGGAATTTCCAAAATCAGGTAAATCCTGCCAAAAACAAATTAAAAAAAATCGTGATTTATTAAAAGCGAGCTTAAAGTTTAATTGTAAATTTAATGAAATTATAACCAAATTAAATTTTTTGAAATATTTATGTTCCAGCTTTAAAATGTAATCTAAATGAATTTGAGACCTTATTAAAATTGACCGCGGATAAATTCTAAAATTAAATTTGCTAAATTTTATGAACAATTTACAAAAATATTGCGAACTTCTATAATATTCAAATATTTAGCAAAATTGTACATGTGTTCAAGTGTTCAAGTGTTAATCGTTATTTTTAATTACTAAAGGTCGGTTAATTTTCAATTTTCAAAGTTACCAAGAATATGGACACACTAGAGAAGTGTTTGCAAATAGTTGGTTATTTGCGAGGCAATAAAATTATTTCTTTAAACAATTGCTTTTTTGTGTGCCAGCAAATTCCATAAAATATTTTTTTTTATTTGTAACATTACGGATTAGTCAGAATCGAGCCATGATACGCCAGATTTTTAGTTTGGTCTTTCAGCGTAAATTTTTACAGGAAGAGACAAATAAAATCACTTAAGACACATTTTATTACCTCGTTCCTAATTATTTTTATAATATTCGCCTGTAAAAATAGAAACTCACAACGATTTGTCGAAGGAAAATCTGTTAGTTCAGGTATTGTCAGGTGGTATGCTAAACTCTGTAATACGATAATTGACATCCTAAAATAAATGGTTAAGTAAGTATAACGATTCTTAATTTTAGGTCTTCATATAAAATTAAAGTTGCAAATCTCTTCGGGTGAACTAACCTTTCTGCTAATCACGTTTCTCTGCTATTATGATTAGATTTTTAAAAACTCAGAGGAGGGACCATAGAAATAAAAATGTCCTTACAATTTAATATTTTATTTAAAAAATTAAATTTCAGTCATACAAATAAAAATACATCGACACATGTATGTTTTCCATTTGGTGCTGAGGAGGAGGAATTGTTTGAATTAGTGTATGGAGAACCAAAATTGGCCATAATGTCATTAGTACGAGTAGTGTTTCAAAATACACATACGGGCCATGTTTTACTTTTAATATAAAAAAATCTGATCTCAGCTCAACCTTAAGGCCGAAAAAATTCTTCAGGCCATGAAATAATAGATTTTATTTTAGGAACTATTTTTAATATCTACAAAATATTTCAGATATCAAATTTCACTAAAATTGGTCTAAAAATATGCTTGTCCCATTTGATGCTGGTGGCTGAGAGGAAAGTCTGAATTGGCTCAGTATGTAAAAATAAATTTGGCAAATATAATTTTTCATTTGATATCAGTGGAAGTGTTTCGCAATATTTTTTGAATTTCAGCCGGAGGAATTCTCGATAAAGAATTCTTGAAAAATCAATTGAAGGTTCATCTAATAGCAATAGAATAAAGAATCAGAATGAAATGAACAACGGTATTGGTAATGTTGGATGTTTTGGTTTCTATGAATAAAACAAACATTTACGAGTGGTACAAACTCTTCAAAGACAGCCTTATATAGACAATGGAGATGACGAGCGCGTTAAACGCCCCAACACACCATCAACCGATGACATCGCCGAAAAGTCAACAAAATGGTTATTGACAATTGCCGAATCACTATCATAGAGGTTACTGACGATGTTGGTTTATCATTTGGATCATGCCACACACTTTTTTCAAATGTTTTGGGCATGAAACGTGTGGCTTCGATATTGTTGAATTTCGACCAAAAACAGTACCGAAAGGCATTGCTCAGAAGTCGCTGAATGAAGTGAACGACGATCCAGAACTGCTCGAACGGGTCTTTAATGGTGATAAAACAGGAGCGCACGAATATGACGTCGAAACTGAGGCCTAATGGTCCTAATAGAAGCTTCCTGAAGAGGCAAAACCGCAAAACGTTTGCCATGTTCGAAAGAATATGAAGATTCTGCTCAACAGTGAGCTCCGATTTCAATGGCATACTATACCAAGAGTTCTTCCTACCAAGGAGTAACAATAAGGAGTATTACCTTGAAGTTACACTTCTCTGCTTGTTCGTAAACTTTTGGCCAAAAACGACATCGGTCTGATGTCTTAGCTTCCGTATTCGCCGGCCGTGGCATGCGAATTATTCTTGTTCCAAAAACAAAATTGCTGAGAAACTTTTCGACAGCCAACAATAAACTAACCATCCAATATAGCTAGAAATGTCATGATACGACAAGGTCTAGTAGTTTTCTTTCGAGCTTTCCGTATTTATCGAAAATATTTGGTATTCGTAAAGGTATAATGTCCCAATAATTGATTTTGTGGCTTCCCATTTCCCAGCATTTCATATTTTGGACTTTATCAAATCTCTAAAAACCTATTTTACATTTTGTTGTAAGAATAACTGCAAAAAAGGTCGATTTTTGAAAACTCAAATTTTTTTTTGGCGTGCCGGACAAATTTATAAACGTGCCAAGTTTGGCACGCGTGCCATGTATTTGCGATCACTGCACTAGAGCATATTGCACTTTGAACGATGTTTGTGTTTTATGTGGTGAACTCCATAATGCAAAGGCTTACAATAAAGCCAAAGGGGAAGCATCAGTGAGAAAATGCAGCAACTGCAATGGAAATCACACAGCTAATTTTAGAGCGTACAAAGAAATTGAAAACCCAAAGGCTCAAAATTGAAACCAGAGCGCAACTGTCAACGATAGTGTGCACCGAGGGATTTCATACGCAAGTATTCTTAAAGGTACGGCTCCTATAAAGTGCAAGCAAGTAAAGAGGGAAACATCTCAAAAGCTTTAAACAAATTGACTTATAAGATGCAAAGCTTCATGGCTATGATGGAGAGAACCATAGATCTAATGATGCAGAATATGAACACGTTGATGCAGATGGTCGTAAAAGGCCAAAAATGACCATCATCAAAACAGCTATATGGAATGCAAACGTCGTAGCACAACATAAAGCAGGTGGTTCAAGCATTCCTCACTGAGCACAATATTGACATAATGTTAATATCCGCAACACGCTTCACCACAAATAGATATTTAAAAATTAATGGTAACTCTATTTATAACATTAAGCACCCAGATGGGAAAGCACATGGAGGTACTGCTGTATTGTTTAAAACAAGATTAAAACACTATGAACTTACGAAATATGAGAAATAACATATACAATCAACGATCATCTGTCTTCAGGAGTGGTCTGGAAACTGTGTCATATCGGCAGTGTACTGTCCTCCAAAACATGCTATAAAAAAACTCCAGTTCTTGGATTATTTCAGCCAGCTGGGTAATATAAATTTATTGCGGGAGGTGATTACAACGCCAAACATACTCATTGGGGTTCCAGATTAACAAAGCCGAAAGGCAAACAACTTTATCAAGCTAAAGAAGAACAGTCCCTGGATTATTACTTACTGGCCCACGGATAAAAAGACAATTCCTGATTTAATTGACTACTGTGTAACTAAGGGCATTCCGATGTCCTAAGGGATGAAATGCCTAACTTTGTCTACTTAATATTTCTGTGACCAACACCAGCTGACATTGATGCGGCGGCCGAAAATGTAAAAGACGTTATGGCATTATAAGCCCAAAAGGCTACACCCACCATAAGCAATTCCGAAAATGTTAATAAACTGTCACATAATATACAGGAATTAATCCAAGAAAATCGAAAAATTCGCCGGCAATGGCAGCAAACAAAATCATCGTTATTGGAATGGAAATTAAATCGAGCTATCCTAAGGCCTTAAGATTTGCTTTGTGGGAAGAAAAAAACCAATCCACCTCTCGGCAACCGAGAGGACAGATTATTCTTTGTGGAAGGCAACAAAAAATTTAAAAAGGCAAACCAATTCGCATTGATTCGAAATTGGGCGAGAAGTGATGAAGAAAAAGCCAATGATTTTGCTGATCTTCTAACAACAGTATTCCCAGTGCTACCCCAGCAAATTGATGATGGTTTATCCTACAAACGTATAAACTACAATTGGAGGAAAGTTAATAATATAATTAAAAATTGCAAAAGCCCGAAAAATGCACCAGGACATGATCTCATTATTGGAAAAATCATAAGGGAATTGCCAGACAAATGCATAAAACTAATAACATTCATATTCAACGCGATTATGCGAACCAGTTATATTCCTCAAAAGTGGAAAATATATTTGATCACAATGATTCATAAGCCTGGAAAAAATGATACGCAGATCTCATCATATCGTCCAATAGGCATGCTGCCCACAATATCAAAGCTATTTGAAAAAATGTTCCTAACAAAATTGAAACCAATATAAGAAGAACGTCGCTTTATTCCAGACTACCAATTTGGGTTCAGAAACCAACATGGTACCACAGAGCAAATACACAGAATTGTAAATGCAATCAAAATCACCTTCGAGGAAAAGAAATATTGTTCTTCTGATTTCTTGGATATAGCACAAGCATTTGATAAAGTTTGGCACGATGGACTAATATTTAAAATTAAAGAACTTCTACCAAAGAAATTTCACAGAGTTTTTGGAAACTTCGTTACTCAAAGCCAACACATGGTCAAACAAAATAGCGCAACTACTTGCTTAAATAATATTAATGCAAGTGTCCCCCAAGGCAGCGTTCTATTATACTTGTTGTACACAGCCGATTTACCTGTAACCAACAAAGTAACATTATCAACATTTGCCGATGATACGGCCATCCTGGTGTCACACAATAATCCCGAAATTGCCTCAAAGGAGTTAGAGAATCATTTAAACAAAATCGGAGGCTGGCTAAAGTCATGGCGAATAAAAGTGAACGAAAACAACTCAACTCACATCACATTCACGCTGAACAAACGCATCTGTCCACCAGTGAAATTAAACGATAAAAATATTCCTCAACAAACGAAAGCAAATACTTAGGTTTGCACCTGGATAGAAGGTTAGCGTAGAAAAACCATATTGAAACAGAGCGCAACCAAATAAAAATTACATTTTCCAAAATGTATTGGCTGATGGGAAGAAAATCTCAGTTGTCATTAGCCAATAAAGTTTTACAGTACAAAGCGATAATCAAACCCATATGGACATATGGTATTCAGTTATGGGGATCCACCAGCGCTTCAAAGAGCTCCTGCAACGAACTCAAGCGAAAATGCTTCGAAGTATTATTAATTAAATTGCGAGCACCAACAATAAGTATTAACATTGGTTAAGACTTAAAATCTGTAATAATTTGAGCTTAAGATTTGATTACTTCTTGTTAGTTTCTTATGTAGAAAGATTCAAGAATAAAGTCAAAAAAATAAATTACAAAAGAAAATTAGAAATATAATGCATTTGGTTATGTTACTAACTATTGGCTGTATTTAGGTATCTGTAACCTGGCCAATTTGTACTATTACTTACTAAACCTCTAAATCCTTTTTATGTTAGGTGTAACAGTGAATTCAGTGAGGCCCAGCCCCTAATAATCAATTATCCAATATCTGACTTTTTCCGGTATTTCAATAACCTTAGGCATAGATTTCTAAAAATTATTACAAATATATGAAACATTATGACCTAATACGAAATCATAGTGCAAAACCTTCTTTTATTCAGAAATGGATCAATAATTTATACGTAAAATGTAACATTTTGTACCCCAAACCATAAACCAAATATCTTTAGCATAAAATAAATCGTAAACGAGAACTATAAGCGCGCATGTGAAATTCATTGAACTACATATGAACTTATGGTATAAATACAATGTACGAGAATATATACTATACGTAGAAACTCGATATACAATGAATTTCTAAAGAATATATAATTACGATTCTAACCAAAAATCAAGATAATAGTGTTTTGGGTAAATAAAAACATAAAATAGTTTAAACATGGCTAAACTCGAAATGTATGGTTATAAAACATTGGGGAGTACACAGTATGAACATTGAGAAACAAATTTAATGAATACAAGAGGCCCAACTAAATCATAAAAATATGTTTGGTGTGTGTAATAATCATACATAACTATGATACAGGAAATACATTTTTTTAATGTTGTTACAATCGACCGGCACCTAAAAATTCTCACAGAATTTTTACGAAAATAATTCCCAAATTACAAACATTTCACAAAAAAATAAAAATATTTGTATGTATTCGGTCAGTACTTTGTATACAGAGGTTAATACACGTCTAAACGATTTTCCCCCCCAAAAAAATGTTTTAATACACGAAAAGGAAATATGGATATAATTTCATTTTGGGCGGAAAGTGAAAATTAATTTCTCACGTCTAACCATTGTACTTATGTACATTGTATATATAGTCGATAGTTATTTGATTTAACATTTATCAGATTTCGTATATTGAAATCAATTTATGTTTGTGTTCATCTATGTTAACTGGTATTTTGCCGATATTACGCAACTTGTGAGCCGCTTAAATAGAAATACCATATACAATCCAGTAAATTAAAATTGAAATTGAAATTATAAAAGGTGTACCCAACGCTTATGCTTCCCTTATCTTTGCGATACTATAAAGTAGAATAACAAAATTTATTGGTGCGGCGAGAACTATATGGGGCCATTAAAGACGGTGGACAAAATTTTACAAACACCTCGGTTTTTCATCATTTTACTACTTTAAAATAATACAATATTTTCTTTTTCTAAAACCGACAATTGGGAGGTAGGTATTAGATAAAAAAATATTTTATTATTTTAAAGTATTAAAATGATAAAAAACCGAGGTGTTTGCAATATCTTGTCCACCGTCTGTATATTATAATAAATTATCGCATACCATTTTCATGTGCAAAAAGTTATTAATAGCAGATAAGAGCTTATCTTTATGGAGAGTAACTCATCTTTATGGCGAGTTAGATGCTAACGAATATTGTAACATATTTTTAACAAACCGATGTATTTATTTATGTGGACATACTTGAGATTTCTTAGGTTCACTTTCCTTATCAATTCAATAATCATAAAGCGCAAAAAATAGAAATAAATAACGCTCAGTAACTAATACATGTATACGAGATAAAAATTTTAGGGTACTTATAAGAGTCTAACAAACCATTATATTCATTAAAGTGTTGTAACTCAAATTGTGCTTTTGTGTAGTATCAAGTGCGCCGTAAAATGTCTGAAATTACTAAGCGACTATTTAATAGCAGTTTGCATGCGGACGTACAGTTCAGTGTTCAAGACCAAATAATCTACGCTCATTCACTTGAGCTAATCAAGCGTAGTGAAGTTTTTGAGCAACAACTGAAGGACAAAATAGGTGATGTAAAATTGATTCCTATTACCGATTGCAAATACGAGAGTTTTCACGAATTTATTCGTTATGTCTATACGGATGAGGTCACGATCGACAGAAATAATTTCGCCGACATTTTGAAACTGGCTACCACATATCAGTTTGTTAAATTGGAAAATCAAGTGCTTGATTCTAGAATAGGCTCTCCAGAATGGTGTTTAAAGTGTTTTGAACATTGCGTTCTTCATAACTACGAGAAAGCATGGAACTTCATAAACATACATTCAGCTGCCAACTATGCTACCGAATTAAAACACGAGCAATTTGTTTTAGTTCATCCAGATGCAGTCGATGAGTTTTTAAAATTCGAATGTGTTCCAAAGGGCGTAACTGAAATGCAAATATTCACCTATCTGGCCAAATGGATCAATTCGTATTGCCAAAGGTATGAAATAACATTAGCGGAAGGCCGACAACGTTGGGATAAATTAATCCGGAAAATTCGATTTCCTACAATGACAAATGAGGAACTTCGGGAATGTTATAAAAAATATCCAGGACTACTTAGTAAAAGTGATCTAATGTCAATTAGTAGACAAGTTGTGTTCGGTGATAGTGATAGTGGTTTATGGATTTCCAAGGGCAGAGAAACTTTTATCCCGCCGTTCGAATATCAATACTTTCACCGTAGCAAAGAACCCCAAACAACATTTTATGTTACCTCGGACACGATATTGTATGGATTTCGAATCGGCATTGAAGAATCAAGGAAACCGATAGAAATCGAAATTTTGGAACACGAGGATTACTCATCCCACTATCACCAAAAAATACTGTTTTTACGAAAGACCCTTTCTTGGCGAGAAGTAATAATTAAGGAATATCCGATACAACTGAAACCAAAATTCACATACAAGATTAGGATTAAATTTTTGGAGATGTTTACCAATTTAAATGTCTGGTGCCGAAGTTACGGTACAAATGTGATTATCAATGATTGTTGTGTAAAATTAATTGAAGCGAGTAGTAATATGATTGAAATGTTTTTCGAACCGCAGTAACCGATTAGTGTGTGACAAATTTAAAGATGCAAATAAATGTTTGAAAATAAAATTTCTGATTAGTTCGTTTTTTATTTATTGAACTATTGCAGGTTTGAGTGCGGCCCTCTGTGGATAACCAATGTGGAACCAAAAAATATATTTTCAATGGCTATAGGTAGGTGTTTTAGTAATTTCCTACGCTGAGACCGTTTCCTGATCGAGTTAGCCTTTTCGTGGTAAATTGAGATTTGAAATTCAGATGGCATGACTGCATTATACACTTCATTTAGTTCTCGACTGCATTTTTATAGATTTCTTAATAGCTCCCATCAATGGTTTTTTATCGGCTTAAATTCTATAACGACATTAAATATTTTCATATCAACCATAGTACTATTACGAGTGATATTTTCATAGAACCGAGTTGCTGGGTAATCTATAGATCCCAAGTGTTAATAAACCAACACAATCCATGTCAAAGATGTATACTAAGAGCACTGAATAAAGCATAGCGTTTTTTTTCCTACCGACGGATATAAAATGAAAAAACGCGGAATCTATTAGAAAAATAGTTTTATAGGTGAATTTCAGGTGATTTACTTCGAGCGCATCAAATAAATTTCTACTCGAAAAATTGGAAAAAATATAGAAACAAACCTTATTTACCTCTTTTCCAGGATAATCCTTTTGAAGGTCGAAAATAGCATGTATTAGTAGGTATTAGAGGAAATTTCCTCTTATTCGTGGCATTTTCAATATAAAAGTTGTATTTTGTTTGAAGTTGATATTAGGTAGAAACTGAACAAAGTTTGTCTTATTTGAGCACTTATTTTCAGCTATTAACACTGAGAATTTCGGGAAAAATTGCCTGACATTTTACGTAATTTGGATATAAATATTACAAGTGACCTTGCCATTTCATCGATGCAATAAATAATAAAACGCAGAATATGCCTTCTCCGAAGCATCGCTAAATCTATATGCAGCTCAGACTTCCCTTCTCAGCGAATTCGCTGGTCCTGTACCATCTCGGAATTTTTATTTAAATGCTGGAAGTTCTTCCTTTACAGTTCGCCACACCTCAGCATTATTGCAAGGTAATTTATCAACCCATTCCAGATTTAAGAACTACGAATAGTGGAACGGAATTTTAAAGCCACGAGAGCTGGTGCGAGCTATTCCATTGGGTCAAATGTGCGTTGTATGCTGATATGATAAAACCTCGGTTTATTCCAATTAATTCTTCCTTAACTACCACCACTAGAATTCGTTTTTGATACAATTCCATTGAAGGCCGAACAGATTAAGCCATTACAGCTATAAGGAATTTTGGAGCTTCGAATGTTTTTTTTAAGTAGCATAAAGCGGGCATGAAATGAAATATCAGCGATAAACACGGTCCTATGTAAGCGGCATCGCTTTAGAATTGAGGTTAATGTTTCGAATACGGTTGGCACGACCATCGCAGCATATCGTTTACTTAAGTTTTAGTTGGTGATTTGGACGATGTGCCAAAAATCATCTTTAGTTTGGTCGTAGAGCTGGATCTCTGAACGATGATTGAAGTTTAATGGTTTGATTTATTTCGTCGATTGGCACCTCTTCCATGTACTTAAGAGCTATACACGTATAGTTCCATAAAAATTTGAAAGCACGATTTAAATTGAATACTCATTGCAAATCCTCGCACTATTGCGTTCATTTTTTACTTTTCCCACTATAACGAAGTTATATTGGGTAAGTATTGTAATCGCGAAAAAAATTTTGTTCCAGATTTTCACATTTCTCGACGAATTAGGTTACCAGGACCCCGAAACACCGATCAGAAAAATGTCGTGTCCGTCCTTCCGTCCGTCCGTCCGTCCTTCCAGTCGCACATTTTTATTATTTTTGTTTTGCCTTCCATTCTCACAAATATTTATAGTTTTGGTCAAAATTTTGTACAAAGATAGATTTTAGTAATAAGCAGTTTGTGTTAACTTTTAGGTCTATTCGAGTATAGAATAGAGGGGGTTGCAGTGGAAGAGAAAACTGCAAAACAGATTGTCTCAAAAACGGGACCGACGATTTTTTTGTTATATTCATGATAAATTTGACAATTCTTCATCTACTTGTTCACAAAATTTCAACTCGATTGAAGCATTGCGTGGGGGTCATTTTAACAAAAAGGAGTAATATAAATTTGTTTATCTGTTTACCGAGGTAATGTCAAACTTTTCGAAGAAATATTATTCTACAGTTAATACACCATGCAAATTCTAACAATTGTTCCCTAGGTAGCTTTAAGATAAAATGAATAGATTACCGTGTAATATGGAATTTACATTTCTAAATTTATCTAAAATACTTTGCTGGTTGCAAATCATATCGTCAACATTTAAAAATAATTATATCTAGTGAGCTTTTAAAAATAGCAAGATATTCCCGTTTCTATGACATTAATATTTCTGACATTGACATTTCTATAACGTTTTATTGACATTCTAATGATTAAAATTGCAATGACATGGTGATCGATCCATTATTTGATAATTGCTTTAATAAAATCGCCTTTAAAAGTATTATTTCTGAGTAATAAATTCTTTTGGTATTCAAAGTCGTATATAAATCCTAATAGCAAATTACTATGGGAAGCTTTAAAATAATATCACGCCACTAGAGTGGCGCAGGTTTAGGAGGGCTGGGAGATATATAAAATGAAATGCTATATGCGAGAAGGAGGTGGGATTCGGTAACAAATGATACTTAACGTTAATTCTGATTTTGTCTTGTTTGTGTATTATTTTGTATTTTCGAATGGTCCAATAATATTGTGATCTGAACAAACGGCACAAATTTTTGAGAAAATACATTTTTGAACATTGTGTATACTCTCTGAATAGAGTAAATTAAATTCTTAAGGACTTTTAACGGTATACTAGATATGTATAACTGGCTCTAATTGTTACAGGTCGAAGATGAAAAATGGCAAATACGAATTTGATTGCAGCTCAACACGTGCCAGTTCTAAATAATTTAACATTATTTGTGGATCTGTGATTTGGCGGTATGAGAGTAGAAGATTTAAATTGTCGTGATCAATTGTGATATTGGGGAAGAGGTCTCCAAATTTAAGAAAAGCCGTGCCATATTGTGCCAGCCCAAAATAATGCCTGCCAAAAATAACGGAACATGATTGTAAAATATAAATGGTTGGTTTGGTGGTCTTTAACGGATGCTTTATGGGAAAAGTGTCGTCCTAGAGTCGGATAGACCCAATTTTTTTATTTATGTATTTATTTATCACCAACTTTATACAACTGGTTACATTAAATTAAATTACACTAACTTACGAATTTATTAGTTTTCGAAAAATTGGGCGTAAATCCAAATTTCTTTTCGTTTTACTGTGAAATTTCGTAATTCAATCGATTGGTGACATCAATCCTTCGATTTTCGAAACTGCCCCATAAAGTGAATAGAAATTTCGATGAAGGTCCAATTTTTCGGAAACTAATAAATTCGTAACTCCGACTTACGATTGGTGTATATCATTGAAATATTTCAAAATTTACTAATAATCTAAAAAAAGCTTCGACATCAATTCCTTAAGTACATTTCTAGATAGATAAAAGTCAATATCCGACCTTACTACATTAAAACAAGCTGATCAGTTATAAATTGCCTCACATTAACCTTAATTTTGCCTAATTAATTTGAAAACTTATGGCCACGTTATAAAGTTTATATATCGAGAATCCTACGAATAACCAGGAGCTCAGCTTCTACCTAGATACGCTGGAAGTATGAAACCAGCCATGCCTGCGGCTCTAGGAAGTCTTAGTAAAGCGTACATTAAAATGCACTTATGCAAGTTCTCTATGCGTTCTGAAAGTTAATATAAAACAGAATCCATATTATGGCAATAAAGACCGAATAAATTAATTATAGAAGAATCCTGAAAATTTTTAGAAAACATTTTAACAAACCCAAATATAGAATTCGTTTTAGCAATGAAACTTTCAATGTGCTTATGAAACGATAAATCTTTAAACGTATCAACATTTTAAATAATACAACCAATACAATACAAATTATTCTATGCACACCCAATTTTGAAGTTTATCAAATCAGATTGAATGCCAGCTGCATTATTGGTACAAAAAATAATTTTGAAAATTTGAATGTCCTCCGCATAAAACGTCAGAGTAACTCAGACTAGTTACCACATCATTTACGAAAAGGATAAAGAGCATGGGGTACAAATGGCTACCTTGAGGGACCCCTGAAGAAACATCATTCACTCTTATAGTGAACATACCTATTTTTACAGTTTGAGTTCTGAATTTTAGATAAGATCTAAACCAATCAACTGACAAACAGTTACAATCGAAGCAGACAAAGTTCCCCAACAATTGTCAAAAGCATTACAAAAATCATTGTAAACGACCAATATTATCACAATATTGCCGTTTAATAGAGCACTTGAAATAATATTTGTAAACCAAACTAAGTTAGTAACGGTCGATCTACCAGGGAAAAATTCTTGCTGCCTGGGAGAAATGAGTGTCTTAACATTAAACAACAATTATTGGTTTTTGACTAGTTTCTCAAAAAACTGAAATAATGCAAATACCTCTACAGTTTTTCACATTGCTATGAGATCCAGATTTGAAAATCGGTTTAATGTGGATGCTTCTATAGAATAGGCAAGTTTAGCACTTGATGCTATTAAAAAACTGTATTTTAAGTTTTTAACTATTTAATTTATAAACTTTTATTTATTTATTTAATTTATAAATTTTATTTATGTTTAACTTAATTTATTTTATAAAAAAATTCAATTTTAATTAATTCACAATATTATTTAATTTAATATAATTTTAATTATATAAATTAGTTTTTATTTATTTAGTTTAAATTTATTATTTTGTCACCACCAGAATATTATTACGCGTGCGTACCGTACCAAATTTGAGATATGACTGATTACAAAATACCAAAACCGAAAAGATAAAATTGAAAATTATAAAAAGAATCGTGACGTTTTACTTGTTGTTTTTGTTAGTGAGTACGCATACCATGAACGTAAGGTGTCTGGTTCCAAATGACTTTCGGAAGATGTCGTTTGTGATTGTTGAGATAAAATAAATACTTTTGTTTTACAAATTGGGAAGTAAGCTTAATGTTTGTTGTATACAGTAAAACCATGTTAAGTAAATTGAATTGCAGTTGCGATGATCGTTTCCAAAAATAAATTAGAATTTTGAATTTATATTTTGAATTGAAAATGATTTATTGTGGTGGATGAGAGACGCCACAGGACTCCCCCGCAAATGGATTCCCCCTCAAGTGGATTACCTAGGAAACTATAGTTGTTTCGGCTGAGACCCGAACAGATTTGTATGTTCGGTGGGCTGAGTTTTGTTCAGCTGAGCAAAGTATGCCATAAGCCGGTTTAAGTCGATCAACTGAAATGGTTTGGTTTTTACCATTAATTGAAACGACGAATTGTTTCCGAAGGCGCCGCATAACCTTGTATGGGCCTTCATAGGGAGGGGATAATCCTAAGCGAACCTTGTCTGTCCTAATAAAAACAAAATCACAGTTTGAAAGTGATTTCGGGACAAATATATCATCTTGTTTCGTTTGACGAGTGGTTGTTGGTATAAGGTTCTGCATGGTTTGTCGCAGTCGGTCGATGACTGTGTCGCTAGTTGGTAAAGGTGAAAGAGGATTTTCGATAAAGAACTCACCAGGTAGTTTGATCGGTTGACCATAAACTAATTCAGCTGGTGAGCACTTCAGATCTTCCTTCACTGTTGCTCGGATTCCCAGTAGTACGATGGGTATTTCCGAACTCCAATGTATTGTGTTGCTTCGGGCCATTAGAGCAGCTTTGAGTTGTCGATGGAATCTTTCAACCATGCCGTTGGCTTGTGGGTGATAAGCCGTTGTTCGTATCCGATGTGATCCAAGGAGTTGTGTTAACTCAGTAAATAATTTGGATTCAAATTGCGTTCCCTGATCGGTTGTAATGTGAAGGGTACGCCGAATCGTGATACATAGTTGTTGACGAATGTAGTGGCAATTGTTGCAGCTGACATATTAGTCATGCAGTATGCTTCAGGCCAGCGAGTAAAGCGATCGACACAGGTTAACAAGTAAGTATATCCATTAGATGGAGGAAGTGGTCCTACTATATCTATATGGATATGTTCGAATCGACCAGGTGGAATTTCGAATTGTCCATGAGGTGATTTTGTGTGCCGTTGGACTTTGGCACGTTGGCAAGATAAACAAGACTGAGCCCAATTACCTACGTCCTTGTTTATGTTAGGCCAAAAGTAGCGAGCTGTAATCAATTTACGAGTTGCACGGACACCAGGATGTGAAATGTTGTGTAATGTGTCGAAGATGGTTCGACGTAGTGAATCTGCGATGTATGGGCGATTGTTCCCAGTAGATGTTTCGCAGATGATTTCTAGGCCAGGTAGTTTAAAAAGCTCTAGCTTCATTGATGAACTAGCGTGACATTCGGAACCAGAAAATAAATTCTGAAGTTCTAGGTCGGCTTTTTGTGTGTTTGCTATTTTGTGCAAGTCGATGTGAGTCTCGACTGTGGCCGTTTCGTTATCGGTTGTGCGGGATAGTGTATCCGCGACAACGTTGTCATGTCCGTGAACATGCTGAATGTCCGTTGTAAATTGACTAATGTAATCCAAGTGGCGAGATTGCCTTGGATTACGTTCAGTTTTAGACTGAATTGCTCTAGTCAGAGGTTTGTGGTCGGTGTAAATAGTGAAGTCCCGACCCTCGACAAAATATCTGAAGTGTTTCACTGCCAGATATATTGCGAGTAATTCCCGATCGAATGCGGAATATTTCTTTTCGGCATCCGAGAGTTTTTTGGAAAAGATTCTGAAGTTCTAGGTCGGCTTTTTGTGTGTTCCTCAGTTTGCGAAGCTACAAGAATGTCGTCAATGTAGACGAAGACGAAGTCTAAATCACGAACGACTTCGTTCATGAAACGCTGAAACGTTTGGGCGGCATTGCGTAAGCCGAATGGCATTCGGGTGAATTCGAATAGGCCAAACGGTGTTGTTATCGCCGTTTTGTGAACGTCTTCAGGTGCGACGGGAATTAGATGGTAAGCTCTGACGAGATCTATTTTCGAAAAAATTTTGCATCCATGCAAGTGCATGGAGAAATTTTGGATGTGGGGTATCGGGTAACGATCAGGTGTTGTCACCGTGTTTAATCGCCGATAATCCCCACATGGTCGCCAATCGTGATCTTTCTTTTTCACCATATGTAAGGGACAAGAGACGGGAGATGCAGATGGCCGGCAAATCCCTAATTCCACCATGTGTTGGAATTCTGCGAATGCGGCTTTGTGGCGGACTGAATCTAGTCTGCGTGGTCTTGACACGGGCAGATGGCCTGCTGTGACAATGTGATGAACCACGTTGTGTCGGACTGGCAAATTATAGTTTGGCTCTGCTGTGAGTGAAGGGAATCGTTTGAGCACAGAGCCATAGCCATTGTTGACCGTGAAATGGATCGGTGTCGGTGTGTCGACTTGAACCATTGTGGCATTGATTGATAGCTTTGTTGCTGCATCAACCAGCCGTTTGTTTTTCAGGTCAACAAGTAGTCCGAATTTACTAAGGAAGTCGGCGCCAATGATCGGGCGATTCACAGCAGCTAAAATGACAGCATGCGTGAAGGTACGTTTAAGCCCGAGATCCACCTGTAGCAACTTTGTGCCGTAGGTGTGGATAGTTGTACCATTGGCAGCCGATAGAATCAGATCTGAACTGCGTTTAAAAAGTGAATAAGAAAATTTGAATAAATGAGCTGGAATAACCGAAAGGTCAGCGCCAGTATCGACTAAGTAAGTTAATTTGTTTATTCGATCGTGAACGAATAAACGTGACGTATAGAGTATTGCGGCAGTGTTAGTTTCAACATGGTAGTTTAATAGTTTTTTGATTCCGCATCGACTTTTTGACTTATTGCGGACGTTGCTGGTTGCGACATATAAAAGTTACACGGTTTAATGCATTTATTAGCGGATGCGCCGAACTTATAATGGTAATAACATTTTCCCTGTTGGCGCTTGTTGTTATTACTTTGACTTCGGTACCGATTTTGTGATGTATTTTGTCGTCCACGCGACTGGCTCCGGCTTCGGAAGAAGTTATTGATTCGTGTCTCAAGTCGAGATAATCGTTCCTCAACTGAACTGTTTCCAGGAGGAGTTTGACGAGTTTCGTTACGCATGTTGTTGTTACGTTCTGCGGGTCGAGATTGTCTCCCAATTTGTGCTATGTTTGGATGTTGTTGCTGACCAATATTAATTACGTCGTACATCCTGTCGGCGGTTTTCGCAAGTGTTTCTATGGAAATGGACTCGGGCTGTGCCACCAGTGCTATTTTAATTATTTCAGGCATGTTCCTGATCCAGAGTGATCTGATTAGGTTTTCAGAAAAGTTCTCGCCGGCAAGAGTACGTATTCGTCGTAGCGCTTCTGATGGCTTGCGGTCGCCTAATTGTTGTCCCGACATGAGGGCTTCAAGTTGTCTCTCATTCGAGGGCGCTAATCGGTCTAATAGTATTGTTTTTAACGTTTGATAGTGATCGTTATTGGGTGGTTTTTGTAAGAAATCGGAAATGATGTCGCAAGTTTCTGGCGACAAGGAGGACAACGTATGCATGTATTTTTGTTTGTCCGTCTTAATACCCTGAAGGTCGAACTGAATTTCCGCTAGCTGAAACCAGCTGTTGGCTTTATGTGGCCAGAACGGTTGCAATTTCGGCCTTGTTGTTGTGGCCGCGACCTCAGGGTGTGGTTGATCGGTTGTATCCCTGTTGGATACGTTTTTGGTCGTTTCACTATCCATCGATTCGTCGTCAGACATAATGAATTTATGTAATGTACGTTTTAATAAACACTGTATGTAATAATCACTACACTAGTAAGAAAAAAAAAATATATGCGACTATAAACACACCCAAAACCAAAAACAACAAATGCGAATAAAAGTAAAAAAATTTCAATGCACGTGGATATTAGATAAAAGAAGCGGGATTTCTACGCGTCTGGTGGTGAAAAATAGTTTACAATGATAAAAATCAATTGATCGTAATCGAGCAAAATAGAATATAATATTTTTTTTTCGAAAGTATTTTAAATATAGAAATATAGTAATAAAATATGTATGTATTTAATATAATAAATATAGTAATAAAACGCAATTTGTAAAAAAAAACTTTATTGTCAAGAAAAAAAATTTGTATTAATAACTTGCGGTTTTTATGTTCGTTTGTTACTGTGTGCGTTGCTTTTCCGTTGTGTTGCTCCCACGTTGTGATGCTCCCACGTTGTGTTGCTCCCGCGTTGATCGCCCCTACACTTCCGTGTTTGGGTGATTGAGTTGACACGCCTATGTGCGTATTTTGTTGCTCCCGCGTTGCCCCCGATTACGTTGCGCCGTATTTTGGGGTTATTTTATTATGTAATAGGTGTATGTGCTTTTGTATATATTGTGCACGTATTGTAATAACTTTATTTTCGAATGTTAACAATTTGTATATATCTATTGTGTACGTAATAATAATGTACACCGTTGTAATAATGTACACCGTTGTAATAATATACACCGTTTAATAATTTTTATTTGTATGAATGTAGGTACACCGTGTTTATTACATAAAACTAAGATTTTTCACTACAAAATGTACCGGCTTTATATACTACAAAATATACACGTTTTTTTTTTATATATTTCACAAAAAAAAAATAATTATGTATGTATGCACCGGTTTTTTTTTTTAGTTTATTTTTTGTTTGATTTTTACTGTTACTTTTTATGTTTATACATGCGTATGTATGTGTGTGCGTGATGCTCGCGTGGGTGTGAGTGTGTATGATGCTTGCGTGTGTGTGCAAGTGTTTGCGATGCTCGCGTGTGTGTGAGTGGGGCCGTAAGCAAAACTGCGACTTGCCAGTGTTTGTCTGACGTTTACTTGTCACAGTTTGCCTGCCTGACCTCAAAACATGCGCAGACCAGAAGGATATTCTGAAATCTACGTGTTTTGAGGTCAGTTCTGTCCTATGATTAATTCACAATATTATTTAATTTAATATAATTTTAATTATATAAATTAGTTTTTATTTATTTAGTTTAAATTTATTATTTTGTCACCACCAGAATATTATTACGCGTGCGTACCGTACCAAATTTGAGATATGACTGATTACAAAATACCAAAACCGAAAAGATAAAATTGAAAATTATAAAAAGAATCGTGACGTTTTACTTGTTGTTTTTGTTAGTGAGTACGCATACCATGAACGTAAGGTGTCTGGTTCCAAATGACTTTCGGAAGATGTCGTTTGTGATTGTTGAGATAAAATAAATACTTTTGTTTTACAAATTGGGAAGTAAGCTTAATGTTTGTTGTATACAGTAAAACCATGTTAAGTAAATTGAATTGCAGTTGCGATGATCGTTTCCAAAAATAAATTAGAATTTTGAATTTATATTTTGAATTGAAAATGATTTATTGTGGTGGATGAGAGACGCCACACAAGTAACCCTCACCAAAACTTTGATTAAATAGAGAAAGGAAATATAGTAAAAAATTACATTACTGATGTATATCGGTCATCGATGGATAAAACAGTATGCACTTTCAGATGGAACATTAAAATTTTTGACTTACTTACGAGTATAACATTCAAATTACAATGATTAGATTTTGAATTAGATACACTCTCAATGAAATCACCAAACAAATCACAAGTATACCATACGTTATTGCAAGAACAGTGATTTAAATATATCGTAGAATATGGTAACCATTCGATTTTCTTTGATAATTAAAGGACGAAAGGGTAATACGTTTTTCTCAATTTCTCGAGAATCGAGGTCAGATCGTTATGAAAGACTTTCCATTTAAAATATTCGAACATCACAATTTCGTGCCAGAGAATCGAGTTCCGAACGGTCTGAGAAGCTTTCTAGATATAATTCTCACATGAAATCAAAGATTTGTTAGTAAGCAATATTCCACTGTCAAAATATTTCTTAAATAATATCAGAAAATATAATTCCCTATTCCAAATGACATCCTTCGGCGCGAGTAAGATTAGGGAAGAAAATTTAATACCTATGTTCAAGGTGCAAGGCCAAATATACCATCTCATCGGAAGTTAACTCCCTCCTATAGGCAAAAGTCCCGAATATCTACAAATATATTTTCTGTCGCATCAAGACCAATTATCTGCTCGGACAAATATAGTGCCTAATCTAAAAGTGGAATTGATTGCACAACTACAAAAAACACTATATGAACATAATCGTTACGTTCAGTTTCAAGCACAACCCAATACAAGATGCTATAACCTATATCAGAAATTTTGGCACACCAGATTTATTCATTACCTTTACGTGCAACCCTGAATGGACTGAGGTCAAGGAGGAGTTATTTCCTAATCAATGATCTTTTGATAGGCATGACATCATAGCTGGTGTTCGGACATCTCAAGATTAATTATTTATTATTTGATTGCATGTTTTGAATTTAATTTAAATTGTTCGACTCCCCTGACATTGTATATAACTACTATATTGAATTTATACAATGTTCACCGTTCGTACATTTATATTTAACATTTCTCTCAATTACATTTATATTTAGCATTAGTGACGAATTATGTATTTTCATATTATGTATTTGTAATGGATTATTATATACACTAAATAACTCTCTTTATGTACAGTAAAATTTAAATAAATTGTTTATTATATTTTGCGGGATATGGTATAAGCTTTATAACGTTGAACGAAGCAAGTCTTTCATGTTAAATAAAATAATAATTATATTATAGCCGGCCAAATTAATAATAAAAATTAAATAAGTAACATTTTATTCATTTATCGATAAAAAGATAAATTCAGCTGGAGTTTTCAATTTAAAAATGAACAGGTAATGAAATTGTTAACCCAAAATGCTATATTCCGTGACACAAAGGCTTTTATATACTGCATTGAGTGGCAAAAAATGGGGTTACCTCATGTTCATATTCTCCTATGGTTGCAAACGAAAATACAACCAGAATAAGTAGACTCTCTAATATCAGCTGAACTACAAAACCGAAATGTGCATCCTATTCACCATGACATAGTTCTTAAAAATATGGCACACGGTTCGTGTGGAGAACATAGCATGGCTGCTCCTTGCATGGTCAACGGGGTTTGCTGTAAAAAGTATCCTCGCAATTTAATTACAGAAACACAAACTGGAGACGATGGTTATCCAGTATGCCATTGTAGTAACTCTAATAATGGTGGAGTGATTGCAACTTTGACTATCCGAGGGCATCAATCTGTGATAGATAACAGATGGATTGTTCCTTATTATCCTGTGTTGTGTAGGAGCTTTAATGCCCATATCAATGTAAAGTATTGTCATTCGGTTGAGGCAATAAAATATATAAGTAAATATATAAATAAAGGATCGGACCAAGCCACTGTTTCAGTAGAAAACAATCACAGTGAGATCGAAAATTATTTAAACGGACGATATATAAGTACATTAGAGGCTGTTTGGAGACTTCTAGAATTTCACGTCCACCAAAGACATCCAACGGTTATACATTTAGAAATCCATTTAGAAAACGGACAGAGGGTGTGTTTTACGGCACACAATCTCCAAAAGTGATTCGAAAATCCACCCTCACCAACACTTACGGCATTTTTCGAATTATGCAGAAATAATCACTTCGCGAAAACCTTATTATTTAATGAAGTGCCACAATATTACACCTGGGCTAATAACAAGTTCTCGCGAAGGAAACGTGGGTAAGACGTCGAAGGACTCCCCGGCATTAAGAAAGATTCTGCGCTTGGCAGAATGTACAGTATCCATCCTATCCAATCGGTATGTTTTCACCTAAGGATGCTTTTGCAATATATCCGTGAGCTAACTACTTTTGAAAACTTACAGACCGTCAATGGACAAGTAATGTCTACTTATCAAGCAGCATGCAAAGAACTTGATCTACTTGAAGATGACGAAAAATGGAACCATACGTTAGCAGATGCAGTTACCTCCAAATCACATTAAAATTAAGAGAATTATTCGTGTTCATTTTGCTATTTTACCAACCGTCTGATCCTCTTCAATTATGGCAAGGTTTTCGAGAAGACCTTTGTGAAGACATTTGTCATAGGGAGCAGCAAAATTTATTATTTGAGGTAAGTGGGAAAAATCTGGCAGATAAAATTGATCCTTTAGAAGCGACAAAATAATAATTAGCGTAAGAACTAACAAAGGTAAAATATTATTCATCGACGCTCCTGGTGGAACAGGCAAAACGTTCTTGATCAACTTAATTTTGGCTAAAGTAAGATTAACAGGTAAAATTGCTTCCGCAGTTGCTTCATCTGGAATAACAGCTGTACTGCTCAGCGGCGGGAAACCCGCCAATTCTATTTTTAAATTGCCTCTAAATGTTTCTTTCCACCAATAAATAGTATGTGCAATTCGCAAAAATATACCACTATGAAAAATTCTCCAAGAAGTTGGTTTAATTATGTGGGATTGCCTGAAATCCCCAAAGGAACGCGAGCTGATATTCTTAAACCTCTGTGGAGTTCAATTCAAACCGTAACATTAAAGACAAATGTGAGAGCTCATTTTGGGTCAAGTATTAAACTTCGGCGATGGCAAAGTGCCTGAACAAAATGGCGTAATTAAAATTGGCAGCGAGTTATGAAATACTGTAACAACTCTTAATGAGTTGATATTAAACATTTATCCTGGCATAGACAATATATTCGAAAAAGATTACACTTGAATGTACGAAAGGGCTATCGAATTTGTAAGAAATTCTTCTCTTGACGAAATTAACGATGAAATTTTAAAAAAGTATTTGGTGACTTCAAAATATAGTCCTCGATAGACACTGTCATAAATACAGAAGATACGGTTCACTAACCGCAAGAGTTTTTGAACAGTCTAAATCGTTCAGGATTTCCACCATACATTGCCTTAAAATCAAAGTTGGAATACCAATTATTTTATTACGGAATCTGAGTCCTCCAAATCTATTCAATGGGATAAGACTGCAAATCAAATCGTTGAGAAACAACGTCATCGAAGCTACGATCATCACGGGGCCAGTGAACAAAGATAGCACATGCAACGTCTCGTCGATGATCCAACCATTGTAGTTTTGGACTCGCTCCTTAAGTTATCCATTATCTGAATGGCATTTATAAAATGGAGACAAGATATGAAAATCGCATATTATAACGGAACAAACAAATGATATATACAGAGTGATCAATATATTTACAATATCAATGTGTTTAGTAATCTACTTTAGTTTACTCAATCTATAACAGCAATATTATAAAAAAATTATTGTTGAAATACTAGCGAGCGCTTCTGAGAGAATGACAAAATCCTACATTACCCAAATTCAACAACAATTTGTTGTTAAACAACCAACTGCAAAAGTTTTCAAAGTTACATTGAAATTTCATATAATCGGAAAACCATTAATTGTGGAAAATATTTTGATATCATCTGCGTAAAGCTGACAATGTGCAAAATCACAATGCTCAACAACAGCATCCGTAAAGCTGTTTAAAATGATTTCCTTGAAGAACTCCTGAGGTTACACGAAATGAACGAGAGCTAAAACCATATTAATCCTAATAAATTGGTAACGATCAGGAAGGCATATGAAGGTATAAAAGGAAGAACTAACAATCTAATTTATCCAGCTTATCGATAGCCTTGGAAAAATTGCTGTAGACTTCCTACGGGCAACAACATGTTCTAAATGATAATAAAAATGTTTGTATAAAAAAACAAGAATTATGGTACCATAGATTCGAAAAGTTTAGGTTTGGGCAGAAAGAATAGCGAATCCGCGAGAGTTGCTGACGTCACTTATTTTGACAGATTTGAAAATTGGACGAATGAACGACAATTTCCAGGGGTCAGGAAACATACAAGTATAAGTAGGTTATTCTTATAGATGTTAGCCAGTGGAAGGGCTAAACTCTCTGCAAAATTTTAAATAAGGAATGATAGAAAGTCATCATGGCATACCCCTTATTAACTTGAAAATTGAGCTAAACCATCATAAACTTCTGTTTCCGTAAACTTTAAAAATGTAAAGTCAAAGCATTCGTGGTTAATTGAAGGTTCATTACGTGATAACGCAGATTCACTTCACAGACAGACTCAAAAAAATTTGCAAGCAAATATATCAGAGGGCTGACTGACCAAAGAATTCTGAAAAGTCTTTGAGGTAACCATTAATAAAATTCCAGAAATTCTTTGGATTGAAAGTCAATTTATCTTTCGAATTTCGCAAAATGTAATTATTGCGAAGTAAACAGTTTAAAGCTTTAAAGTTTCGAGGAGCAGGGTTGGAATTAGAATAACCAGACTTGAGAGGTTCATTGTCCAAAAAACAGTATTGCTCAAATTTCCACCACGTTCGAGATATACCCAACCAGAATCGATTAGAAATTTGTTTAGAGAAACGTAGGCGAACGCTTAAAATCGATTATTGGAATATCATGAAACGTTCGTACATCCAGTAAAATCATCACGCAGCAGAAGCTCCAAATACTTAAGGTCAGTTAAAAAACCAATTTAAGGGATTAGCCTAGACTATTACTTATTCGATTCAACTGCATCAATGCTATGCTAGTAAAGTAATCAGTGATTGCTAATCCTTTTTGGTCAGAAAAGGAATCCGTGAAAACTGCATCAACATCAATTCGAGTAATATCAGAAAGATTGAAGTCCCCAATAACCATTAGTTCTTCGCCAACACGAACCAATGGCGTAACAGCAGAATTGATGAAATTAATCATTTAGATTCGCAGGGAACATATACAGCAACAACGAGGATAGAGGAACTAGCTACATTAATACTTACAGCAATAATATCTTAAGTTGGATGGTATATATCGATGGCAGCAACGTAGCATGAGATATCTAGATTTTTGACGATTTTGAGTTTTTTACATAAATAGGCTTTAAATACAATGTTTTATAAGTGTGCAAAATTTTATACGAGAAAACTTCCTTTTTCATGTACTTTTCCAACGTATAAAACGACGAAATAATTAAAACGAAATAAGAATTAAAACGAAATAAATAAAATAAAGTGTTCTCCTGTAAAAAGTTGTTTTCGCAGATATCTCATTCTACGTTACTGCCATCGATATGCAATGAGCTGGTTCGAAATCGAACTCTTAATAGCGATCAATACATTTCCTTCCTTGAGCAGGCTGACACAAAAATTATGTGAACGACATAGTTGTGTGGGAATAATATTCCTCCGAATTGAAACTTTTAGTAAGCCATATTTCAAAGATGTTAATCATATCGTAATCGTTGTCAAGAACGACAAGCAACAATAATTTAGCTTTACCTCACATACTATAGAGGTGTTATGGGAGTACATCGATATAAAAGTAGTTTGTCTGGAGCTTATAGGCGGAAGCATCGAAACTGGATTACCTAAATTCCGGGAGCGTTGCCGGGTACAGTATACATATACATATATCTAACATTTTACATTGGAGGCTCATATGAGTGAAAATTTTGGTTACAATTAATATACATGTAATTAATAAATTCACCAGTTTTCCATGTTTCCGAACTTAGAGCCTTATCACGAAAATCAAAATTAATTCATAATTTAAAACAGAATAATTTCAAGTCATGAATACCTCTTTTTCGGAATCAGCAAGCCCACTTTAGAAACACTGGTAACAAAACATCTATTAGTAAGGGCGAAAACATCATCCTTAATAGTTAGAGGATCAAATCTCGATAAATGAAACCAACATGTAAAATAATTGTACCACAAATATTAAAATTCAGTTACCTCTGTTGCTTAGCGTATACGACAGGTATCAAATTTTATTACCTCGATCGGTATTGCTAAGTTGTGCATGTAATTGCTATTCAGCATTAGTGATGGGCTAAATCTGTTTTTTTTTGTTAAAAACGTAAGAGAAAATAAGCAAAACAGAACAAAAAGAACCAATTTAGCACATCACTATTCAGCATGTATACTTATCTAAAATTGATCCAAGGTTCTACTGTCAAATGTGACGAACTAAGTACTTACAAGAAAAAAAAACAAGAAGAAAAACTTGCCATTTTTCAGGCTACTTCCTGGATCAAAATACGCTATGACATACAGTACATTGTAACGTGGGATTACACGAATATTTGTGCCAAAACATATTTTTGCGTGATCCTCAGGAGCTGAGGTGCTTTCGTTATTTCAAAAAAGCTTAGGTACGCAGATCTGACTATGCTATAATGTTCAATAGGATTTCGTGAATATGTGTGCCAAACGATGTTTTCGCGCATTTTTATTTTAACAAACTTCCCTGGCACAAACAAAATTGAAGGAGTTTAATACAACTATTAAAGCATTTTGAAGTGGTTTCCTATCCCAAAGAACCGAAAATAAGTGTTAAGCAGGCTGCAAAATACGGTGGAACGGTGGAAAAGTGAATGACATACCTGGAAGAGCTTGACTATTGAAAGACTATATATGCAAATGGTGTTGAAGTGTTAATGAACACAATTAAAACATAAAACATAACTATCACACTGCAGATGGCTTGCGTTCTCAGAAACATTTGAAAATATTTTACTCTAGAATAAGCGGCCATGTTAAGTGAAAGTTTCACTAAGGGATGCCAGTCTAGATTAGAAAACAATAGCGACTGGTAGGGAATGCAATCCCGGTTTTCGATAAACTGGTAAACCGGTTTTACCGAACAATTCTGATTTTAAAATAACCGGTAATTATCGAAAATTGATTTAGCTAAATCATTTTGGATTTATATAATGCAATTGTTGATGTAATTTCTTCTAAATCATTATTGGATTTACTAAAGCAATACGGCTATTACACGATCTCATAGAGCATTCGCAATGAAAAAACTTTTCACTTTTTACTTACAGGTTTGTATGACTTTCCAACTTGTCGAACACAAACTTTTGCTTGTTATATTGGAAATTCATACAAACAAACCTGTAAGTCAAAGTAAAAAGTTTTTCATTGTGAATGCTCTGTAAGTTTCAGAGTTTTTTTATAATAAAGGCTGGTCCAAATGAGACTCAGGAAAATAAAAAATAATTTTGCAAAGACGCCATGTTTGTTTTCTGTCATTTCATGTCATTTTAGTGGGTTGAATGTATGCTATTTATCGCTATGGAGTCGTATTCGATTGAAGTTCGTGGTAAAGTTAAGAGCACTACAAAAGAGCGATTACAATCAATTCTACCCGGTACCATGCAATGGTAACGAACTATTTTTTGCCCCAGCTTGATGGAATCGACTTGGGCGCTGTTTATTTTCAACAAGACGGTGCAACTTGCCATACTACGGAAAGGTTCTTCGAAAATCGTTTCATTTCGCTTCGCAAAAATGTGAATCGGCCTGCAAGATAATGCGATTTAACTCCAATAGATTATTTTTTATGAAGATTTTTGAAAAGCAAAGTGTACGTTGATAGTCCAGCCACCATCCGAGACCTAAAAAACAACATCATTGCCGAGATAAATGCCATAGCAATGTCCCTATTGGAAAATGTCATCAAAAATGTTGACCATCGGATCGACGTCTGTAAATCCAGCCGTGGTGAACATTTGAGTGATATCTTTTTTCATACATAAATGGCATCGGTAAACCTTCAAAATAAAGTACCCAATTTGATTTAAAAATAAATATTTGTAGTTTTTGTTTGCGTTTATTTTCCGGCAGCATTTACCAGGGTAGGAAGGTATAATGTAAGTTTATCAACACATTATAATTCGGAGGTATCATTAAAAAATTTGATTCACTTTGAAAATACTTGTAAACGACAAAAACTAGATTTTCAATTTCAGCGTTTGCTAAAGTTTCAAGATTCCATCAACCATACGCATTGGCGATAGCCAACTAGTTTTGAAGAAATCTAAAACTAGTTGATATTAGTTTGATGAGTTTTATCAAGAAATTCGTTAAGTACAGGTACTCAAACGTTAAATCTTTAGGAGTGGTCATATAAATCTACTTATATTGATTTCGAATCAACCGGAAGACGTTCAACTGATGTTTGAATTGTGCATAATGCGAAATAAACTCAACTCAAATCATCCCTATAACCTCCAACTCAAGCTAATTTAATCACAACTAAACTTCAACTCAACCCCGACTCAAGCCAAATCTAAACCCTATAAGCAACTTCAAACGCGATAGCCAGCCTTATCCCGAAATTAACTCGATTCTAAAAACTACATGCTTACTGAACTTAACTCAATCTAATCCCCAACTAAACTCAATCTAATCCTCAACCATCGGCCTCCAACGGAGCCCCTCACTGAACCCCAGCTTAATTTTAGCTCAGCAGTGGACTAGCCAACTATATAATTTCATCACTACACAATACACAAATATTTTCAAATACATAAGTATGTCAAATTTATGTATGATTATTGGCATACATTTGGTACAATTGATTCTCTTGTGGTATAAAATGTGGGACTGTTGACAATGTGGTACTTTCATTCAAAATGTGGTACGGATGGGCAACCTAATAAAAGACTGATACGTATTGTACGTTAAGTAAAATGTTTAACTTAAGATAGATACAAAAGTTTTTTGATAAAGAGAAACAGGCTCAAATATTTATGAAATCCTACTGAATACCATGGCAAACGCTTGGAAATTTTCCTTGCAGCCATGTAGGCGTTATCAATAGGGAAGTTTGTTCAAAAAAGACGTACTACTTACCTACCTCGGCCATCAAGCTGTACCTACATTTTTTTTTGTCAATGGCGACCAAACTCCAACTACACTTTTTTGATATAGGAAAATTTATTCAAATAAAAATCTAAGGCTCTTGAGAGTCGTGCAAAAATATTGTTTAGCAGAAATATTCTCAAAGTCCTACTAAATAACTATCTCTACGAATACTTTTTAAAGGGGATCAAACTTCACCTATGCTTATTAGTGTACGTTTTCTTCTGTTGTCCGGTTTAACATTTTTTGTAATTTGTTTATGTCAGAAACATCACTTTAGCCAAACTTTTCAAATATATTATTTTAATTTATTTAATACATTAGAGGATGAGTCTGGCGCCCCAAACTCGTGCATATAGACGATTTGTAAAAATTCGAAAAGGCATAGAAACTTGAACAAAGCGACTACAAAAACATTAGAAATAATATAAGGATCTGTAGATTTATCTAGTTATTAAATGAGAAGGAATACAAGTTATGCGTTCTTCTAAAATTCATAGATTAACCATACTGAGAACTTATGAGAATGAGAACTTGTTACTTCAAAAAGATTTATTTTCATGTTTTTTCTGTAGATTTTGGAACGCTAGGTATGTTTCCGTTGTCAAATTTGCCCTAACCATTTTAGTCTGGAGTTATTTCAAGTACAAAAGTGCCAAATACATGGTTTTTACACTTTTAGGTAAGAATATCTAGAAAACCTTATGTAATAGGGTAACTCTTTGGCCGTATTGTGATTCGGCGCAAAAAATTACTTCGGATATGACTGTTCAATAATATAATAAATGTTTAACACTTTTCCTGCAGGCCTGTGTAATTATTCACATATTTAAACATAAAACTTGGTAAAGCGAACCAAACATATTGAGAACTGTTGGTTAATCCATTTCAAATTCTTAAAGATTTGCACTGCATAAACAAGCAAACGAGAGCCTACTTGCGAAAATTCATTGTACTGGAAATTTTTTTAATCGGCATTCTCTATAAAGATAGATTTAAATCATTAATTTCTAGAATAGCACAAAATTTAAAATTTGCAAGAGGGGATTTATGTATATTGTTAACATTGTAAAGTGTAAAAATACCATAAAAACGAGATTTAGAATTCAACTTTAAGATAAACCAACAACCTATATGCAGAAATACTTCTAAAGTTATAAAGCAACATTTCCGAAGTTTAGCTCAAAATTTTAATTCTCAGAATTGGCAAAATGACTCCGAAATTTCAGATATTTTATTGACTCTATACTTATCTTCACGATTGGTATTATTATATAAAGGTAAGTAATATGTATATTCTTATCACACACAAATTTCATGTATCAAAAGTTATTAATAGCTGATAAGAGTTCATCTTTTCGGACGATATCTTTCCTAGTACATCAAAATATTTTTACTTCCGCACCAGCTTTTAAAAAATCGTTAGATGCTAAAGCTGCAATGAAATTGGACATAAAAACGTTTTTAAAATATTTTTAACAAACCGACAACTCTATTTAAGGGATTAACCAAATACAGTTATCAGATTATTGTTATAAAACATGAAGTTTATTAGTAGGCACTCTATACTTTTTAAGTACACTTTTCTTATCAATTCAATAATGATAAATCGAAAAACCGGAAAATTATACTTATCTTGAATATAACAACATTAACACTGTAACCAATACATGTACACGAGATAAAAGTTTTGAGGTATTTATTGGTAAGATACTAACAGTCCATTTTATTCATTAAAGTGTTGTAACTCAAATTGTGCTTTTGTGTAGTATCAAGTGCGCCATAAAATATCAAAAATGGAATTTAAAATAAATGCTTCGCCACATCTTAGCATGTCTGAAATTACTAAGCGACTATTTAATCGCAACTTTCATGCGGATGTGCAATTCAGTGTTCAAGACCAAATAATCTACGCTCATTCACTTGAGCTGATCAAGCGTAGTGTAGTTTTTGAGCAACAACTGGAAGACAAAATGGGTGATGTAAAATTGATTCCTATTACCGATTGCAAATACGAAAGTTTCCTCGAATTTGTGAGGTACGTTTATACCGATGAGTGCACAATAAAAATAGATAATTTCATTGACATTTTGAAGCTGGCTAACAAATATAAATTTGTTAAATTGGAAAATCAAGTGCTTCAATCGTTTTCATTCTCTATAGAATGGTGCTTAAGGTGTTTTGAATATTGTGTTCTTAATAAATATGAGAAAACATGGAACTTCATAAAAATACGTTCATCAGTGGATCTTGATTTATGTTTAAAGCACGAACAATTTTTATTACTTCATCCAGAGGCCGTCGATGCGCTTTTGAAATTTGAACATGTTAAAAAGGATGTGACTGAAATAGAAATATTCAACGCCGTGGGCAAATGGATTACGTCGTATTGCAAAATGCATCAAATGACATTAGGGGAAGGCCGTCAACAATTTGATAAGTTAATCAGAAAAATTCGATTTCCTACAATGACACATGAGGAACTTCGTCAATGTTGTGAAAAATATCCAGAGCTACTTAGTGACAGTGATCGCATGTCAATTGCTAGTCAGGCTGTGTTCGGTGGTAGTGAAAATTTACATGGTTTATGGGTAACAAACGGTAGGAAAGAATTTATCTGGCCGTTGAAATATCGTAAATTTATTGTCGATACTGAATACCAAACGGTATTTTCTGTTTCCAAAGACACGATTTTGGATGGAGTTCGAATCGGCATTGAAGAAACAAGAAAACCGATAGAAATCGTAATTTCGGAAACCGATGATAAAACCGGAGTCTGTGAAAAATTAATATTTTTACTAAAGGCATTACTTTTGCCAGACGTAATAATTAGTTTGGGACATTCGATTCGACTAAAACCAAACTTTAAGTACACGATTAAGACTAAATTTTTGGAGGTTGTTGACAATTTCAGGGTCGTGTGCCGAAATGACGCTACAAATGTGATCATCAATGATCCTGGCAAAACAGTAAATTTAATTGAAGCGAGTAGTAATATGATTGAAATGTTTTTCAAACCAGTAACCGATTAGTGTGTGACAAATTTAAAGATGCAAATAAATGTTTGAAAATAAAATTTCTGATTAGTTCGTTTTTTATTTATTGAACTATTTCAGGTTTCAGTGCGGCCCTCTGTGGAGCACCAATGTGCACTGCGACAGTTTCGTGATTGAGTTAGTCTTGTCGTGGTAAATTGAGAGTTGATATTCAGATGGCATAACTGGATTATTCATATCATTTAGTTTTCTACAGCATTTTTATAGATTTCTTAATTGCTTCCATTAATTGTTTTTCATCGGTTTAAACTCTATATCGACATTTAATCTTTCGTATTAACCATAGAACTATTTCGAGTACTATTTTCGAAGAACCGAGTTGCTGGGCAATCTATAGATCCCAAGTGTATACCGAATACATAGAGAAATTTAAAATGAAAAAACGCAGAATCTATTGGAAAAATCGTTTTATAGGTGAAATGGTCAGGTGATCCACTTCAAGCGCATCAAATAAATTTCTACTCGAAAAATTGGAAAAAATATAGAAACAAGCCTTATTTATCTCTTTTCCAGGATAATCATTTTGAAGGTGAAAATTTGCAAATATCGTATTTGAGGAAATTTCAATATAAAAGTTGTATTTTGGTTGAAGTTGATATTAGGTAGAAACTGAACAAAGTTTGTCTTATTTTAACACTTATTTTCAGCTATTAACACATTTTAACTTTAAAATATTTCACTTATGTAAATAAGGTTAAACTTCCTTATTGTTTAGCTTTTAGGTAAACACTGCTTCAATGTAGAAAAGCAAGGGAGGATTTCGGGAAAATTTGCCTAACATTTTACGTAATTTGGATATAAATATTACAAGTGACCTTACAATTTCATCGATGCAATAAATAAAAAAACGCGGAATATGCCGTCTCCGAAGCATCGCTAAATCTATCCACCTCAGACTTCCATTCTCAGCAAATTCGCTGGTCCTGTATACCATCTCGGAATTTTTATTTGAATGCTGAAAGTTCTTCCTTTACAGTTCGCCACACCTCAGCATTATTGCAAGGTAATTAATCAACCCATTCTAGATTTAAGAACTACGAACAGTGGAACGGAATTTTTAAGCCACGAGAGCCGCTGCGAGCCATTCTATTGGGCCAAATGTGAGTAGTGTGCAGATATGATAAAACCTCGGATTATTCCAATTGATTCTTCCTGAACTAACACCACTAGAATTCGTTTTTGATACTATTCCATTGAAGGCCGAACAGATTAAGCCATTACAGCTATAAGGGATTTTGGAGTTTCGAATGTTGTTTTTTTAAGTAGTATAAAACGGGCATGAGATGAAATATCATTAATATTTCGAATACGGTTGACACGATCATCGCATCATATCGTTTAGTAAGGATTTAGTTGGTGATTTGGACGATGTGCCAAAAATCACCTTTAATTTTGTCGTAGAGCTGGATCTCTGGATGATGATTGAAATGGTAAAGTTTAAGGGGGAACCTCCTCCAGACAACCGGTTTTTCAATAATTTTTTACAAAAAATTGAGAGCATTTATTGCAATGAAACAAATTGCATAATAATATTGGCATTTAAATGAATACAAAAAAAATTTTTTATGACTGAAAGAAAAACAAAATGGCGGCGCTAGAGGTGCTCGAACTAGGCTACTAAAGTTTGCGCCGTGGAACGCCCAGGTCCTTGTAGTTAACTAAAATCAACGAAACAAATTTTTTTTTATTAAAATAATTCATTCCGCTTTGCATGAACCTAAAAATTGCAAAAAAAAAAAGAAAATTGAAAATTAGAGGACAAAAAGAAACTAAGCACGTGTTTCTTTATAAACAATTCGTTAAAACCAATATTTGTTTAAACAATTTATACAAAATTTTAGGTTTGTGCAAAGACCGATAAGCTAAAGAATATGTGTACAAAATTTCAAGTTGATTGGTCCATTACTTTTTGAGTTACATTCCACGGCGCGCATAAAAACACGTTTCAAGAAAAACTCGATTAAAGTTTTCGTTCTTGAAGAGAACGCATTACTTCGCATCATTTCGGTGACTTCCTAGGGATCTTTAGGACTTTCAGTTGGGCTTGAAACTTTGGAAATATATTCTTCAGATACTAAATGAATTTTTAAAGTAAAAAAAAAATGCAAAAAAATTAATTTCTGGAGGAGGTTCCCCCCTTAATGGTTTGATTTATTTAGTCGATTGGTACCTCTTCTATGTATTTAAGAGCTATACACGTATAGTTCCATAAAAATTTGAAAGCACGATTTAAATTGAATACTCATTGCAAATCCTCGCACTAATGCGTTCATTTTTTTTATTTATGTATTTATTTATCACCAACTTTATACAATTGGTTACATTAAATATAATTACACTAATACAATAACAACACGTAAATCCAAATTTCTTTTCGTTTTACTGTGAAATTTCGTAACTCAATGGATTGGTGACATGTATACATCAATCTCTCGATTTTCGAAATATTCCCAGTAAAGTGAATAGAAATTTCGATGAAGGTCCAATTTTTCGGAAACTAATAAATTTGTAAGTCGAGGTATTGGTGTATATCATAGAAATATTCAAAATTTACTAATAATTTAAAAGAAGCTTCGACATCTATTCCTTAAGTACATTTCTAGATATATAAAAGCCAAAATCCGACCTTACTTCATTAAAAGAAACTGATCAGTTATAATATTGCCTCACATTTACCTTATTTTTGCCTAATTAATTTGAAAACTTTTATAGCGCAGCATACGTTATAGAGTTTATATGTATATCGAGAATCCTACGAATAACCAGGAGCTCAGCTTCTACCTAGATACGCCGAAAGTATGAAAACAGCCATGCTTGCGTCTCTAGGAAGTCTAAGTAAAGCGTCCATTAAAATGCGCCTATGCAACTTCTCTATGCGTTCTGAAAGTTAATATAAAACAGATTCCATGATAATATGGCAATAAAGAGCGAATAAATTAATCATGCAAGAATTCTGAAAATCTTTAACCCTTCTGTTCATTTAAAGGTCTGGCCAGACCTTTCTGAATTTTAAAAGTGTTGTTTTAATTTAAATATTCTGACATCTTTATGAAATGTCATGAATTCTTCAATCAACACTTTGTCTTCGATTTGGTCATAAAAAAAATAAAAAAAATTGATACCGATGCAAAAAAAAACAAAAAAACTATTTCTATACGCCTTGTACACGATTAGGTCTGCGTAGACCTTAACCCTCTCAAACGCCTTGTACAATATATTGTACATCAACTTTCATCGCTTCGACCAACCGTAATTTTTAATTTTTGTCTCATTTCTCTTGTGCGATCGTTCTCTTATGTATTTATGTTCACACTACAGTTTTATGAGCAATGCCGTATCATAGCAGTGCGTAATTGTGCTACGTATTTTATTTTTGGAAGAAAGTCAATTTTAAATGGCGTTTGAAAGGGTTAACGTTTTTCACATACGAATTTTTTGCTTTTTTGAAAAAAAAAAAAATTATTTCGTGCTCTATACATATAGAGTTATAGAATACAGTATTATTTTGTGGATGTTTATTTTTTTGAGTTTTCCAAATTGAATTGGAAAAAGTTTTGCAAATGATTGAACTGTTGATGAGCAGCCCTTCCCATAAAGAGGAAATTCGAAATTCAACCAGTAAATTCCGTCCAAGCCAGCAAGATATGGAGTGAAAATATGGTGGGCCTACAAATCGTGTAGCAATTATCCTTGTAAAGGCATTTTATATAGAGGTAAATAATCGGAACAACAGAGAAAATCCAACCAAGAAGAAAGAATGCTCCTCGAGCCCACCTATAAATATTTAGTGGCCGAACGGTTATTGCTGACAATTTTTTTTATCAAATTATAGGCGGCGTTTTAGAACTTCGGTTGACAAGAATGACTTATGTTGGAACTCCACGGTAGAATAGAAAATATATGCCAAAACAGATACTAGCAGATCGCAGCCGTCAACAGTTTTGGTTTTACGTGCAGCATTGCTTGAGTGTCGTATGTAACGAAGCACAACAAAGCCGTTCTTTTACTTTCATCGTTTCATTATGGTACTGAAGTCGTTGGTGAATCTAGACAACTACAAGCTATTATGTTTTATAATAAGAACGAAGGAAGTGTTGACACTATGCCCCAAATGCTAGGAGAATATAGTTAATTGTAAGTGCCAATCAAAGCGATGTCCTTTAGCTTTATTCTACAATGTGTTAGATGTAGAATCGTTAGCATCATTTATCATAATATACAAGAGGGTAAATGAAAAAATGAGAATAAAATGGCGAAGTAGTTTGTCACCCCTCGAATAAAGAAAAGGATGAATAATTCGAGGAAGGAAGTTTTCCGTCAAAAACGGAATCGAATCTTTCTTCGGGATACCAATCCAGAAGAGAGTTTCACAGCAAAGCACCAGCAGAATATCAACCCAGACGAAATCATGCCAAATTTGCCGAATTAATGGCATACTGACAGCTTTGCGTGTATCTTATGCGCTGATCCGGTCTGCCTACAACAAGACATTTGAAGCGTCATAAATGTGAGAATTAAATAAAAACAAAACAAATACTAAATTTAAAATGAATAAATAAATGATTTTATAACTATGAAAAGATGTTTTCAATAACTTTCCAGTAATTTTTGATACAAAACATGTGAAGATCTGACCAGACCTTTTCGTGAACGGTACGGTGAAAAACATGTCATGAACAGAAGGGTTAAAAAACATTTTAACATATCCAAATATAGAATTCGCTTTAGCCATGAAGCTTTCAATGTGTTTATGAAACGATAAATTCGAAATAAATGTTACACCTAAATTTTTAAACGTATCAACATTTTAAATAATACAACCATCAGCATTGGAGACATTTGAAGTTATACAACATTTTAGACTGTAATACATACTAAGCTAATTTCGTAATTCGTTTGTATGTCTAATTTGAGAAATAAATATCAATTGGTATTATTCAAAGTAAACAAAAGTTTTTTGATAAATAGAAACAGGCTTAAATATTTATGAAATCTGAATACCATGGCACAAGATTGGAGATTTTCCTTGCAGTCATGTAGGCGTTATCAATAGGGAAGTTTGTTAGAAAAAGACGTACTACTTACCTACCTCTACTATTCATCAAAGTAGATTCCAAAGTTGTTATTGTACCACATCAACACTCTAGTTTCAATTTACATAAACGGATTTTAGTCAATTTGGAGTTAAGACCGTCAAATTACATAATGGCAATCTTAAGGGAGAACACCACTGTGAGATTTTCAAAAAATCGATTTTTTTTTTGCCTTTAAAAAATCCTTTAGACCCAAAAAAACATGATACTAATTCGTTTATAGCTAAAAAAAAATTTTTTTAGAAGGTTTTCGAGCATTTTCCTGAGAGCTCTTATTGAGAAGTTATTGATACCAAAAACTTTAAACGCGTTTTTCTCGAAACCGTGTTTTGGAAATCTGCACGCAGCAGAACTCAATCAATTTTTGTTCAATCGACTTGAAATTTTAACTGTAGCTCCTTAAATAGATTTAAAATCGAAGTACATGAGTTTTTTTTGATTCATTAAAAATTAAAAAAGATATACAACTTTTTACACGAAAATTATAGTCGAAAAATGAAACTTTTTCTTCAAACTAGTCTCAATTTTTTATTTGTTCGAATTTTTTAATTTCCTCATGTACTTCGATGCTAACACTAATATATTTCAAGAAAATATTTTATTTTTTGTTCTAGGAGCAAATTTAAGACACTTCTACTGCGTGCAGCGGAGCGACTCGAGTCAAAATCATTTCTGCTAAAGCTACTCTTGCGCTGCCATTTTGTATTTTTTTTTACATAAACATTTTTTTTTGTTTACTTAAATATATGCCAAATATAGCCTAAAAGTTTTTTTTTTCTCTAAACTCAACCCATTTCTCAAAAAAAAAAAATACCAAACTAAGCACTTGAAAATTGTAGGTCACAGTGGTGTTCTCCCTTAAATAATCAAACCAGCATATATAAAAAAATCGTAAATATTTATAAAACCAGGGATTTTGGGTCAATTCGTATGACATGTACCCACCCCAACTTCTTAACGTACAGTCTCCAAAAGCTTCTGAAATCTCCACATTGACCATAGAAACAGATTGGCGAGAAAAAAAATCCAATTCGGGCAAACCGTTTTCGAGATACCAAGGGCACAGACATCCAGACAGACGGACGGACATTTTTTTCACTTTTTCAGACTCAGGAACTTTCAGAACGTCGAGAAAAGTGGGTTTGGACATAAAAACGTTTAAACATTTTTAGCAAACCGACAACTCTATTTAAGGAGTTAACCAAATATAGTTATCAGATTATGATTACAAAACATGAAGTTTATTAGTATGCACTCTATACTTTTTAAGTTCACTTTTCTTATCAATTCAATAATGATAAATCGCAGAAACAGAAAATTATACTTATCTTGGAATATATCAACATTAACACTGTAACCAATACATGTACACGAGATAAAAGTTTTGAGGTATTTATTGGTAAGATACCAACAGTCAATTTTATTCATTAAAGTGTTGTAACTCAAATTGTTGTTTTGTGTAGTATCAAGTGCGCCATAAAATATCCAAAATGGAATTTAAAATAAATGCTTCGCCACATCTTAGCATGTCTGAAATTACTAAGCGACTATTTAATCGCAACTTTCATGCGGATGTGCAATTCAGTGTTCAAGACCAAATAATCTACGCTCATTCACTTGAGCTGATCAAGCGTAGTGTAGTTTTTGAGCAACAACTGGAAGACAAAATGGGTGATGTAAAATTGATTCCTATTACCGATTGCAAATACGAAAGTTTCCTCGAATTTGTGAGGTACGTTTATACCGATGAGTGCACAATAAAAATAGATAATTTCATTGACATTTTGAAGCTGGCTAACAAATATAAATTTGTTAAATTGGAAAATCAAGTGCTTCAATCGTTTTCATTCTCTATAGAATGGTGCTTAAGGTGTTTTGAATATTGTGTTCTTAATAAATATGAGAAAACATGGAACTTCATAAAAATACGTTCATCAGTGGATCTTGATTTATGTTTAAAGCACGAACAATTTTTATTACTTCATCCAGAGGCCGTCGATGCGCTTTTGAAATTTGAACATGTTAAAAAGGATGTGACTGAAATAGAAATATTCAACGCCGTGGGCAAATGGATTACGTCGTATTGCAAAATGCATCAAATGACATTAGGGGAAGGCCGTCAACAATTTGATAAGTTAATCAGAAAAATTCGATTTCCTACAATGACACATGAGGAACTTCGTCAATGTTGTGAAAAATATCCAGAGCTACTTAGTGACAGTGATCGCATGTCAATTGCTAGTCAGGCTGTGTTCGGTGGTAGTGAAAATTTACATGGTTTATGGGTAACAAACGGTAGGAAAGAATTTATCTGGCCGTTGAAATATCGTAAATTTATTGTCGATACTGAATACCAAACGGTATTTTCTGTTTCCAAAGACACGATTTTGGATGGAGTTCGAATCGGCATTGAAGAAACAAAAAAACCGATAGAAATCGAAATTTCGGAAATGGACAATAAAACGGGAACCAGCCAAAAATTAATGCTTTTACGAAAGACCCATCTTTGGCGAGACGTAGTAATTAGTTTGGGATATTTACAACTGAAACCAAACTTTAAGTACACGATTAACATTAATTTTTTGGAAGTGGCTTACAATTTCAATGTCTTGTGCCGAAGTGACTCTACAAATGTGATCATCAATGATCCTGGAAAAACAGTAAATTTAATTGAAGCGAGTAGTAATATGATTGAAATGTTTTTCAAACCAGTAACCGATTAGTGTGTGACAAATTTAATGATGCAAATAAATGTTTGAAAATAAAATTTCTGATTAGTTCGTTTTTTATTTGTTTAACTATTTCAGGTTTCAGTGCGACCCTCTGTGGAGAACAAGTGTGGAACCAGAAAATATATTTTAAACGGCTATAGGTAGGTATTTTAGTAACTTTAGAAACTAATTGAGATATGATATTCATAGAATTGCATGCTTAGAATTGGGATGAGATTCTTAATGCAAATACAACAATTCAAATACAATTATTATTTTACTGGCATTGAATGCAAAATGAAACAAATTCAAAACAGTTTATAAATACGGTCTACACGTGAAATCGGGAGGTACCCTGCCAATATGAAATTTAATAATATTAGAACCTCGAATACCATAGAGACAGCGGGCCAACCATAATACTGGCTACATTGACCAAAAAAGTAATAATATAATAAAAATGACTGAAACCTCATTAAGTGATCAGACTTTAGTCCTCAAAAGTAACTAAACTTCCAAATTAATCCCTAACTGAAACTATATTAATTCAATCTTCAGCTCAACCTCTCACTCAATTTACAACAACCTCCAACTCAATTGCAACGCAATCCTAAATGTAATCACCAAATTAACCGCGAACCACTTATTTAATCCCAATGCAACATATTCTAACCTCCCACTAAACCCTACAACCGAACCACTCACTCAAATCCATCATACCATTATTCCATCATTCCATCATACCATCATGCCACTATATGGCCTTGGTTTGGTCCATTACACCATTATTCCATTCCACCATTATACCATTACAATTTATACCATTGCCATTATACCATTACTATTACCATTTTCATTACCCTTACCATTACAATTACCATCCCCATCGCGAGTGAATTTGTTTAAATATCGTTCGTATACTGTATATACATACATACAAGCACTCCCTTATTACACATATACATAGATACATAGATTAATCAACTGCTCACTAAGTCCTAATCAAACACAACCTCATCTACAGGTCAGCATCAGCTCATCCCGCAAACAGAACCCAACTCAACCCTTAACTTAACCGCAAACTCAAACATCAACTTGTCAACTGCTCATTATATCCTAAGCCAACTACAACTCAAATTCAAGTCAACCCGCAAATTGATCCCTAGCTTAACATTCAAGTCAACCCTAAATTCAGTATCCAACTCAATATTCAAACCAACATGGCCTTGACCATAAAAACAGATTGGCGAAAATAAATCTAAATCGAAAAAGTTGTTCTAGGGATATCCTGGGTTCAGACATTCAGACAGATAGACGGACATTTTATTTTGTTGTTGTTTTTTCGTACTCAGGGGTTTCAAAACGTTTCCAAGTGGTTTTGGACCAACCAGATTGTTCCATATTTTTGACAGGATTTATATCAATCATACTCCTCTAATTTGTGGGATATATTCTAATCTATACATATATTAAAAACTTTTGACCAATAATGATCGCTTAACCAATAAATTGAAATTTATTTATCTAAACACGGAGGACGCATTAATTTAAAATTTTGGAATCCACCTAGCCCGAGTCTAAACGTTGTCTGAATCCACCATAATCAAGGACAAAATCTTGAGTCTAGATTTCAATAAATAATCGGATTACGGATATGATGAAAACTATTACAATAAATGCATATAATCAAGGACTATGGCCGTCAACAATATTTCACCAGACATGTCGTTCAATGCAACGCAAACCGATCATTTACGTGAGATAAAACTACCGAAGATCGATATACCGCTATTTCAAGAGACTTTACCGAATGGCAATCATTTCACGACCTCTTCGCAAGCACTATTCATGAATGAACGTCTTTGAGTTCAACGTAAAAGTTGCATGACCTCAAAAGGCTTGCCCGGGGTGAGGCTGCCGTTCTGCTGAAACACATAAGCGTCAAGTTCAAAGAACAGTATGATCGAAAAAGGTACATCAACAACTCGTTTATACGTACGTTCATGCGGGCCAGCCGTAGGTTTATTCAGCTAACTAATCTAATATCAAACGACACATAGATACGTCGGGTGAGGTAATACGTGGGTTGACGGGTTTGGGTGCAATTGCTGAGACACGCGGCGATTGATTGATTTTCATTCGTGTGCAAAGTTTAGATTACCAATCGAAAATATTATGAGCAGAAACAGTCACAAACCTATTGTTTGCCTGTAAGGAGATTAATGAAATTGATGTTACCAATAGAAGGGATGGGCTAGAACTAACCAGAGATGTTTCAATTGTCTAAACAGTTTGCAACTAGTTCAGAGGTATTTTTTAAGCGCCGCTGAGGTCACTGTAGGTAAAGATATCTCACGACGCCTCATTTGCAGAAGAGTATTGAAGCGACTGTTATTCACAATTCACCACCAGCTAATACTGCTGAGCTGCTTTGCATATTTCATGTACCTCTTTATAGCCGACGTAGTAAGTTCTTCCGGAATTATATTAACTTACCCCGCTCTAATAGACTCCGGCTCACAAGCTAGCGGATTAAAGGATAGAAATTCAAGATGGCCCGATTAGTAGTTTATAGTGCCGGTTTTACCAAGGATTCAGTTACATTCACTATTTGACCGAAGCATCACCCGGAATTGTCAATAGAAGCATTCATCCTATCTAAACAGACGACAAGTTTGCGAAACGTCCAATAAATCCCATCCATCCCACTAATTTTTGTACCGAACTTTAGCTAGCTATTTCATACTTCTATAAATCGGTGACTATAGATATTTTAATTGGAGCAGATTATTTCTTCAGCTTGCTGGAATCAGATCAAATATGAATAAATCAAGGTGGACTGACATTATATAAAACTGTATTAGGTTGGCGTAGTGTGAATGGTTGCAACAAATCAACATGAGGACGTCGATTTATACCATGCACGGACTAAATTTTGGGAATTAGATTCGATCCCAAACTCCGAAATAATGATGTTTCATGAAGAAACTTTCTGTGAAAAAGATTTTACCGGAAAGAGCTTATTCACTGAATAATGATTTATACGGAAAACCCGCCTCAAAATTTGGGAAACTTGGCAAGCATGGAACGTAAATTTGTTTGGCGGACAGACTTTCAATGACCCTACACACAAAAAAATATCGCGGTGTGAATGGTATTTTATCCGAAAAAAACTTTATTTTTTATCCAATAGTACCATATTAACTCCGCAAGATCGGGTACAAATTTTAAAATATCCAAAAGGATCGAACAGTATACTTTTGCACCGTTCGGAGTAAACGCAAAAGTTGTCAACAGCGGATTTTTTAAAAAGTACTTCCCAGAGATTATTTTCGTTCTATCGGAGTAAATATTTACACCGTTTGGAGTTTTCGTGAAAAAGTAAAATTGTAAGAGATTTTGGCTGTATTAGTTAAATTCGCTAAAGCAACCTGCATATTCCTTCTGTATAATAGAATTTAAATTGTGATACAATCAGTCTAGTCGCAGCGGCCTGATGAGAAGATTCAATTCTCTTACAATCTTCGGAACATATTAAAATCATATATGTACATTAAAACAAAATACCAATGGGATAAAAACCATACACTCAAAAAATGTGCGGTGTTAATTGGTTTTTTATCCGAAAAAGTATTTTATTTTTCTCCAACTGAATATATTTTATAAAATTAAATACGCATCAACGGATAAATATTTTTATTTATCCGAAAAGATAAATTTTTATAAAAACTCCTTTTGGATTTAATAAAATGCACCTCTAGGTGTTTTCCTAAAGATGAATGTTCCTGTTTGGGTTTTATGCGGTGTAAAAGTTTTTATCCAAATGTATTTTATGCCATTTTTATTATAATATCCGATTGGATTCAAATTATAAATATCCGATCGGTGGGACACTATGTAACACCAATTCGGTGTTGTGGTGACCTTTTATTTTTTTGTGTGTACCAGGATGTTATGTGAGGATATTAAAAACTCAACCATAAGGTAGAAATAGCGTCCTTAAATGTTCCAGCTCTATTACAAAATTAAGGGTGGTTTTTGACGAGACGGCTTTGCCGATTAACCACCGTTACATTATGATTTAACATCATCTGCTTTCCGAGCCAAAAGAGTCCTGAAAACAATAGCCGATAATAATTACGCTTTATTCCCCAATTGCATCTAAAGCGATCATCCATTATACCTACGTCGACGATTTAGTGATTAGGTCCTACACTGAATCTGAACTCATATAATTAAAAAATTCCACAAGTAAATTATTATCTCAGCATTACTATAATCTTCTCAAATAGATGTCCAATTCTCTTGATATTTTAGACAATCTGAAGGATGAAGCAAACAGAATAAATACAACAATTAAAGAGAAGAGTCAAGGTGATTCAAATTCAATGAAGGTACTTGGACTTAATTGTTACCCAATTACAGACCAATTTTCTTATTTGAGCTACCACCAAAAGTCTTATTTATAAAAGGAGTTGTCTTTTCAGAAGCCAGTTGCCTATTCGATCCATTGATGTGGTTAGTCCCCGTCATAATACAAAATAAAACTTTCATCAAATCCATCAAATTCAAGTCATTGAGTCTTTGCACGATTCTCTAGATAATGTTTAATAAAATTCTGCATCTGTTTCTTTAACAAAGCTTCTTTTAATGACTTTGAGTTGCGTGATTTTTGAAATAAGTCAAATTTTGGGGTTCGCTGTATCGCAGATTAGTAAAATCAAGGAGTTTTCCCTATTATATTGCATATACAAATAGTTAGCTGTTGAAGTGCTTATTGAATTAAAATTTGTTCAACACGTCATTTGTTGACCTTGAAATTGAGCGATTTTTATATAAGTGGATGCGAATATTTTACATAATGTAGTTGTTTAACATCATTTTAGCTTTTTCCGCCATATAACAAGTTTTTGGCCAACCGAACCAGTACCTCACTATTTTATTTAAATATTTTGTTTTTGTCGCAAACTTCAAATCAATTAAAATTAATAAATGTGTTTAAAAATATCGTTTTTGTTTCAGAAATGGATTTATCAGATAGATCAGATTGTTTATCTTAGCCGAAAACAAAAATTAAGTCGCAATCAGTCATAAATAGCATTGAAGACTATATTGTCAATACTCCTTAGTGGCAAAACCTGCATCCAGTTCCTCGTGGAAAATTATGGAAATTTCGCGAAACCCAAAAAAATGTTTAATATTGGTATAAAATCAGCCTCTATAGAGTGCCAATAACTATTGCTGGAAAAATATTAATTCAAGTTTCCCATGGGAAATCTCGGAAAACTCAATTTTTAAAAATCATTATTGAAAATTTGTATGTAATCAGCTTTTACAGATATCTGGAGATGGATTGCCTAATGATTTCTGGAAAATCGAATTTTTTCAGATTTCCCACGGGAAACTTGAATTTAATATTTTTCCAGCAATACCTATTCCGATATTTTCCATGATTCACACAAAAAAATAAAAGGTCACCACAACACCGAATCGGTGTTACATAGTGTCCCACCGATCGGATATTTATAATTTGAATCCAATCGGATATTATAATAAAAATGGCATAAAATACATTTGGATAAAAACTTTTACACCGCATAAAACCCAAACAGGAACATTCATCTTTAGGAAAACACCTAGAGAGAGGTGCATTTTATTAAATCCAAAAGGAGTTTTTATAAAAATTTATCTTTTCGGATAAATAAAAATATTTATCCGTTGATGCGTATTTAATTTTATAAAATATATTCAGTTGGAGAAAAATAAAATACTTTTTCGGATAAAAAACCAATTAACACCGCACATTTTTTGAGTGTATGGTTTTTATCCCATTGGTATTTTGTTTTAATGTACATATATGATTTTAATATGTTCCGAAGATTGTAAGAGAATTGAATCTTCTCATCAGGCCGCTGCGACTAGACTGATTGTATCACAATTTAAATTCTATTATACAGAAGGAATATGCAGGTTGCTTTAGCGAATTTAACTAATACAGCCAAAATCTCTTACAATTTTACTTTTTCACGAAAACTCCAAACGGTGTAAATATTTACTCCGATAGAACGAAAATAATCTCTGGGAAGTACTTTTTAAAAAATCCGCTGTTGACAACTTTTGCGTTTACTCCGAACGGTGCAAAAGTATACTGTTCGATCCTTTTGGATATTTTAAAATTTGTACCCGATCTTGCGGAGTTAATATGGTACTATTGGATAAAAAATAAAGTTTTTTTCGGATAAAATACCATTCACACCGCAATATTTTTTTGTGTATATAGGTGGAACAGTTTTCCACGTAAGATTATTACAAAAATGTTTTTATTGCAATCCATGTATCCTATTTACTTTCGGCTTATAACCGCTAAATTTTGTATTTTCGGCTAGAATGTTAATAAAGTAATCTGCCTTACCGATATTTTACTTTCGGCTAACTGTAACAGAGTAAACAAATGTCTAGAATATTGAAAGAAGAAAATTATTGAAATTACGTGGTATTCACATTTCACATTTCATTCTGTTGATCCATCTACTGTACGAAAGATTTTGAAGCCAAACAACCGAAATAGCTTTTAAAACTATCACAATTTCAAACACTTTTAGGAAAGCAGCCTTAAACGTGATGATGAATGGACATTTTTACACAAGTGATTTGGATTGTGAATTATTTTTGCGAAATTTTAAAAATTTTACAAATAATAAACATACTGATAATATTTAATTTAATTTAATAAACTTAATTATTCTGCGTTTCATTTCAATCAAGAAAATATTGGGCAAATAATTATGAGAGAGGGTGAGCGATTGACGTTCGAAGAGGATAGATGTGTTTTTGTCGTTCTCTTCGAAAATGTAATTAATAAATGTAAGTAAAAAATGTGTAGTGTTAATTTTAGTTTTATTTTGTTAATTAGTGTTGTGGTGAAGTGATAAGTGAAAATTAAATATAGAAAAATGTAATCCACCGGGATACATTTATCAGGCAAATTTTATATTTATAGAGAAAGAAATCTGCGTTGAGACCTGTAATTGTCATACAAACGGCCATTTGGATCGGTCGAAAATTTCTACACGTTTCGTGGAAAATTCAATTTTTTTGAAAATCAACTGAACTATAGCCCACAAATTCAGAGCCCCAAAAATCGAAAACCTGCAAATGTGATCCGATTTCGATGATTGATACCTCTATCAATAGGCGTTGAGACCTGTAATTGTCATACAAATGGTTATTTGGATCGGTCGAATTTTTCTACACGTTTCGTGGAAAATTTAATTTTTTTGAAAATCAACTGAATTATAGCCCACAAATTCAGAGTCACAAAAATCGAAAATCTGCAAATGTGATCCGATTTCGATGACTGATACCTCTATCAATAGGCGTTGAGACCTGTAATTGTCATACCAACGGCCATTTGGATCGGTCGAATATTTCTACACGTTTCGTGGAAAATTCGATTTTTTTGAAAATCAACTGAACTATAACAAAACAATTGAAAATCTGCAAATGTGATCCGATTTCGATGATTGATACGTCTATCAATATGCATTGAGACCTGTAATTGCCATACAAATGGCCATTTGGATCCGCCGAATATTTCTACACGTTTCGTGGAAAATTCAGTTTTTTTGAAAATCAACTGAACTATAGCCCACAAATTCAGAGCCCCAAAAATCGAAAACCTGCAAATGTGATCCGATTTCGATGATTGATACCTCTATCAATACTATAGGCGTTGAGACCTGTAATTGTCATACAAATGGTTATTTGGATCGGTCGAATTTTTCTACACGTTTCGTGGAAAATTTAATTTTTTTGAAAATCAACTGAATTATAGCCCACAAATTCAGAGCCACAAAAATCGAAATCTGCAAGACCTGTAATTGTCATACCAACGGCCATTTGGTAGCCCACAAATTCAGAGCCCCAAAAATCGAAAACCTGCAAATGTGATCCGATTTCGATGATTGATACCTCTATCAATAGGCGTTGAGACCTGTAATTGTCATACAAATGGTTATTTGGATCGGTCGAATTTTTCTACACGTTTCGTGGAAAATTTAATTTTTTTGAAAATCAACTGAATTATAGCCCACAAATTCAGAGCCAAAAAAATGAAAATCTGCAAATTTGATCCGATTTCGATGATTGATACTTCTATCAATAGGCGTTGAGATCTGTAATTGTCATACAAATGGCCATTTGGATCGGTCGAAAATTTCTACACGTTTTGTGGAAAATTCAATTTTTTTGAAAATCAACTGAACTATAACAAAACAATTGAAAATCTGCAAATGTGATCCGATTTCTATGATTGATACCTCTGTCAATAGGCGTTGAGACCTGTAATTGTCATACAAATGGCCATTTGGATTGGTCGAATATTTCTACATGTTTCGTGAAAAATTCAATTTTTCTGAAAATCAACTGAACTATAGCCCACAAATTCAGAGCCACAAAAAACGAAAATCTGCAAATGTGATCCGATTTCGATGATTGATACCTCTATCAATAGGCGTTGAGACCCGTAATTGTCATACAAATGGCCCTTTGGATCGGTCGAGTATTTTACACGTTTCATGGAAGATACAAATTTTTTGAAAATCAACTGAACTATAGCCCACAAATTCAGAGCCACAAAAATCGAAAATCTGCAAATGTGATCCGATTTCGATGATTGATACCTCAATCAATAAGCGATGATACCTGTAATTGTCATACAAACGGCCATTTGGATCGGTCGAATATTTTACACGTTTCATGGAAGATTCAAATTTTTTGAAAATCAACTGAACTATAGCCCACAAATTCAGGGCCACAAAAATCGAAAATCTGCAAATGTGAGCCAATTTCGATGATTGATACCTCTATCAATAGGCGTTGAGACCCGTAATTGTCATACAAATGGCCCTTTGGATCGGTCGAGTATTTTACACGTTTCATGGAAGATTCAAATTTTTTGAAAATCAACTGAACTATAGCCCACAAATTCAGAGCCACAAAAATCGAAAATCTTCAAATGTGATTCGATTTCGATGATTGATACCTCAATCAATAAGCGATGATACCTGTAATTGTCATACAAACGGCCATTTGGATCGGTCGAATATTTTACACGTTTCATGGAAGATTCAAATTTTTTGAAAATCAACTGAACTATAGCCCACAAATTCAGGGCCACAAAAATCGAAAATCTGCAAATGTGAGCCAATTTCGATGATTGATACCTCTATCAATAGGCGTTGAGACCCGTAATTGTCATACAAATGGCCCTTTGGATCGGTCGAATATTTTACACGTTTCATGGAAGATTCAAATTTTTTGAAAATCAACTGAACTATAGCCCACAAATTCAGGGCCACAAAAATCGAAAATCTGCAAATGTGATCCGATTTCGATGATTGATACCTCAATCAATAGGCGATGAGACCTGTAATTGTCATACAAACGGCCATTTGGATCGGTCGAATATTTTACACGTTTCATGGAAGATTCAAATTTTTTGGAAATCAACTGAACTATAGCCCACAAATTCAGGGCCACAAAAATCGAAAATCTGCAAATGTGATCAGATTTCTATGATTGATACCTCATCAATAGGCGTTGAGACCTGTAATTGTCATACAAATGGCCATTTGGATTGGTCGAACATATCTACACGTTTCGTGGGAAATTCAATTTTTCTTAAAATCAACTGAACTATAGCCCACAAATTCGGAGCCAAAAAATCGAAAATCTGCAATTGTGATTCGATTTCGATGATTGATACCTCTATCCGTAGGCGTTGAGACCTATAATTGTCATACAAACGGCCATTTGGATCGGTCGAATATTTTACACGTTTCATGGAAGGTTCAAATTTTTTGAAAATCAACTGAACTATAGCCCACAAATTCAGAGCCACAAAAATCGAAAATCTGCAAATGTGAGCCAATTTCGATGATTGATACCTCTATCAATAGGCGTTGAGACCCGTAATTGTCATACAAATGGCCCTTTGGATCGGTCGAGTATTTTACACGTTTCATGGAAGATTCAAATTTTTTGAAAATCAACTGAACTATAGCCCACAAATTCAGAGCCACAAAAATCGAAAATCTTCAAATGTGATCCGATTTCGATGATTGATACCTCAATCAATAGGCGATGATACCTGTAATTGTCATACAAACGGCCATTTGGATCGGTCGAATATTTTACACGTTTCATGGAATATTCAAATTTTTTGAAAATCAACTGAACTATAGCCCACAAATTCAGGGCCACAAAAATCGAAAATCTGCAAATGTGAGCCAATTTCGATGATTGATACCTCTATCAATAGGCGTTGAGACCCGTAATTGTCATACAAATGGCCCTTTGGATCGGTCGAATATTTTAGACGTTTCATGGAAGATTCAAATTTTTTGAAAATCAACTGAACTATAGCCCACAAATTCAGGGCCACAAAAATCGAAAATCTGCAAATGTGATCCGATTTCGATGATTGATACCTCAATCAATAGGCGATGAGACCTGTAATTGTCATACAAACGGCCATTTGGATCGGTCGAATATTTTACACGTTTCATGGAAGATTCAAATTTTTTGGAAATCAACTGAACTATAGCCCACAAATTCAGGGCCACAAAAATCGAAAATCTGCAAATGTGATCCGATTTCTATGATTGATACCTCAATCAATAGGCGTTGAGACCTGTAATTGTCATACAAATGGCCATTTGGATTGGTCGAATATTTCTACATGTTTCGTGAAAAATTCAGTTTTTCTGAAAATATAGCCCACAAATTCGGAGCCACAAAATTCGAAAATCTGCAATTGTGATCTGATTTTGGTGATTGATACCTCTATCCATAGGCGTTGAGACCTGTAATTGTCATACAAACGGCGATTTGGATCGGTCGAACATATCTACACGTTTCGTGGGAAATTCAATTTTTATGAAAATCAACTGAACTATAGCCCACAAATTCGGAGCCAAAAAATCGAAAATCTGCAATTGTGATTCGATTTCGATGATTGATACCTCTGTCCGTAGGCGTTGAGACCTATAATTGTCATACAAACGGCCCTTTGGATCGGTCGAATATTTCATATTTTTACACGGATTTTTTGTTTGAGTTTTGAATCCAATGAATCACCAAATTATTTGCCTGTAGGTTTTATTGCTTAAAAAACAGAAAGGCAGGTATAACCTGCATTTCTATTTTTGTCTGGTGATTCATTGGTGATAAAAAACTATTAAAATGAGTCAGTACTCAGTATGAAAAACTAAAGTCATACAACCCAAATTTATATAAAAGATGGCTAGGTACAAACGAGGACTGCCCCTTTTAATAGGATTCGAACAATTTTAGTTATTCCTGTTTTATTACAAAACATTTTTAGGATCATTCGTTTTTTTCAGGTAACAACATTAATTAAACTCCAAATGTACACCAAACAGTTTAAAAAAAAAAAATGCCGTCCAATTGTGACAAGAATGTTAAGGTTATATATAAGGCACGCTAAATCGATTAAATTCATTTAAGTGTTGTAGTTCAAATTGTCAGTTTATATAGTGTCAAGTGTAAATTATCAAAAATGGAATTTAAAATAAATGATTCACCGTACCTTAGCATGTCTGAAATCACCAAGCGACTTTTTAATCGCAACTTTCATGCGGATGTGCAATTCATTGTCGAAGGCCGAATTATCTATTCACTTGAGCTAATCAAACGTAGTGTAGTTTTCGAGCAACAACTGGAAGACAAAATGGGTGATGTAAAATTGATTCCTATTAACGATTGCAAATACGAGAGTTTTCTCGAATTTGTGAGGTACGTTTATTCAGATGAGTGCACGATCAACATAGATAATTTCGTCGACATTTTGAAGCTGGCTAACAAATATAAATTTGTTAAATTGGAAAATCAAGTGCTTCAATCTATTCCAAACAATACAAAATGGCGTTTAAGGTGTTTTGAATATTGTGTTCTTAATAAATATGAGAAAGCATGGAACTTCATAAAAATACGTATATCATTTGAATTTGATTCATATTTAAAGCACGAACAATTTTTATCACTTCATCCAGATGTCGTCGATGAGCTTTTGAAATTTGAACATGTTAAAAAAGGTGTGACTGAAATAGAAATTTTCACCGCCGTGGGCCAATGGATTACATCGTATTGCAAAATGCATCAAATGACATTAGAAGAAGGCCGTCAACAATTTGATAAGTTAATTAGGAAAATTCGATTTCCTACAATGACAAATGAGGAACTTCGTCAATGTTATGAAAAATATCCGGAGCTACTTAGTGACAATGATCGAATGTCAATTGCTGGTCAGGCTGTGTTCAGTATTAGTGATAGTTTACATGGTTTATGGATCACAAACGGTAGGAAAGAATTTATCTGGCCGTTTATATATCGGAAATATAAAGTCGACACAGAACACCAAATGTTATTTTCTGTTTCCAAAGACACGATTTTGGATGGAGTTCGAATCGGCATTGAAGAAACAAGAAAACCGATAGAAATCGAAATTTCGGAAACCGACGATGAAACCGGAGTCTGTGATAAATTAAAATTTGTACTAAAGGCATTTCGTTTGCAAGATGTAATAATTAGTTTGGGACAATCGATTCGACTAAAACCAAACTTTAAGTACACGATTAAGATTACATTTTTGGAGGTTGTTGACAATTTCATTGTCGTGTGCCGAAATGACGCTACAAATGTGACCATCAATGATCCTGGCAAAACAGTAAATTTAATCGAAGCGAGTAGTAATATGATTGAAATGTTTTTCAAACCAGTAACCGATTAGTGTGTGACAAATTTAAAGATGCAAATAAATGTTTGAAAATAAAATTTCTGATTAAGTAGTTCGCTTTTTTTTATTTAACTATTTCAGGTTTCAGTGCGGCCCTCTGTGGAGAACAAGTGTGGAACCAGAAAATATATTTTAAACGGCTATAGGTATAGGTGTTTCAGTAGCTTTGTACGCTGCGACCTTTCGTAATCGAGTTAGTTTTCTCGTGGTTAGTTGAGATATGATATTCAGATGGCATGACTGGATTACAAATTTAATTCAGTTTTCAATTGAATTTTTATTTATTTTTATACAGATTTATTAATGGCGGCCGTCAGCGGTTTATCATCGGTTTAAACTCTGTAATGACATTAAATCGATTAGGTTTAACCGCAATTTGGATAAGCGACAGGAATGAGACTTTTAGTGGGCCTGTATTAAAAATTTCCAGAACTTTAAAGAAATTTCAAAATATTTAATTGTGACACTTCATATTTTCAAATACTTGGCATATGGAGGTAATAGAAGAAATCTTCAGTATCCGCTTATTCTGAATTAAACAAAATTAGAAAAAAATGTAATGTTGAGGATTTTGAATTTACCGACCAAAGGACAATTTAGCCCATTTTGTTCAGGAATGTAAAAGTAATTGCTAGGAGATGGTGATGAACACATCTATGATCCGCTGTTTGAGTGTTGGATTTAAGATTCATTAAATAATTGTTTTCGTGTGAAACAGTGGTTTCAATCCATTCTCTTGATTGAACTTACCGCATACCAAGAATTTTCTTATTCAATGGGAATGACTCTGCATTCTAAATACCTTCGAAGATAAGAGAGTTTCGATTTTAATGTATGTAATAGCGACACTGAGTACAATAATTTTTATTTCGGTTTATTTTAAATCTTTTGTATATCGTGTATATAGATGTACCTATTTAAAGTAACTAAATCACCCAATCCATTTACCGTAAATCATATCAACCATAAAACTGTTGATACTGTATTTGACCTACTGGACTGTATGCTGAAATCAGAACACGTGTAACAAATAAAATACAACTTCAACAAACCAACACACTGGTCTGCATGTTTATTTAGAATTGGGAAGTTTAACAAGTATTATTTGGCTGGCATTTAAAGAAAAATTAACCAAATTCAAAGCAGTTTGGAAATACGATCTACACGTGAAATCGGGAGGTACTCTGCCAAAATGACCTTCACAAATATTAGAACCTGGAACACCAGAGAGACAATTAAAAAAGTAGTAACAAAATATAAAGGGCTGAAACCTCGTTAGGTGATCGAAACTTCAGTGCTCAAAATTAACTCAACTCCCAAATTAATCCCTAACTGAAATTCTTAGCTCAATCTTCAGCTCAACCTTCCAGTTAATTTACAACAACTTCCAACTTAATCACAACACAATCATCAAATGAATCGCTAACCCACGCCAAATCGACTTTCAAATGAACTCTTAACTTTAACCTAAATCTATCCCCAAATAATTCCGAAATCGATCCTATTACAAAATCCAAATGCAAGCTAACCAAATCTAAACTCAACTTTAACTGAACTTAGATCGAACCAAATCTCAACCCTTTATTCAACTCCACACTTAATGGGCAACTCATCAAAATCAGCTAAATCTAATCTCCCACTAAACCCTAAACTCGACCCCAAATTAAACCCTAACTCGACCTCAACTCAACCCAACTCTAAACTTAGCCATAACTCAACCGCAACTCAACCTTCAACTTAACCCCAATTTAAGCTTGAACTCAACCCAAACTCAACGTTTTAAACCCTAAATCAACACGGACCGAAAACTATACATGAGTACATGCACTCAACAACCTAATCTCCACCGCATCTATCAGTCAACCCCCAAAAATCCCTAACTACACCAAATCACTCCACTCCAACTCAACAATCTACTGGCCAACTTAACCCTCAATTCAACCCTTAAATAAATGCCCAAATCAATTCTCAGCTCAACACGGTCCGAAAAATTAAATGCATACATGAACACAAATCACAACAAGTCAAGCTAACTTAAGACTCAAATCTCAATTCAACCCCCAAATAAAGGTCAATAAATCTCACATAATCCGTGGTCCGAAAAAATACATGCGTACGCGAATTGAAGCTTATTTCCAACTCGACCCACAACTCTCCAAAAATAAATCCGCAACTGGACCCTCAGTAAGCCAGAACTCAATCCTAATTCAACTCAAGCACAAACACAATTCCTAAACTAACACGGTGTGAAAATCGCTTGTGGCTATAAACTAAACTCACTCCTAACTGAACGTCTAACTCGACCATCAACTTAATATGGTGCGATTCGTATAGTTGGCATACAGGAGGAGTTATTATGTACATAAATAACAATATAAGTTTCAAAATAATATCTAACTGTGAAAGGGACCGAACTTGGTTTTTAGCGAGTCAGATTATAAAAGAATATCATACGACTGGAATCTTTGGTTGAGTATATAGATAATTCCAAACGACAAACTCAATATTTTTAAATACCTGTATAAATGGTATACGTCCATCTTCTTCTATGGCTTTTATCACGATTATATTAAATCAAATATTTGTTTTTATAATTTTTATTAAATTTTCGATTAATATTTATTATGTAATATATTTAAAAAGAATAAATTAATACACGTTAAAATTTTTTTCTTAAAAAATTTTAACGTGTATTAATTTATTCTTTTTAAATATATTACATAATAAATATTAAACGAAAATTTAATAAAAATTATAAAAAAAAAATATTTGATTTAATATTTTTAAATAATTTGGAGGATTGATTTGAAAATGTTATCAATCAGAATAATCCCAATTTTATATTTGGCGACTTCAATATTGATCTCAAAAACAACGATTTCTACAGTTTAGAATTAAATCAGCTAATTAAGGATTATAGATCGACACAAATAGTCTAGGAATACACCAGGGTCACCAGAACCAATTCAACATAATTTAAACTAAATTATAATTATAGTGTTATGAAAATTATGAATTCAGATGAAACTTGGGAAAGCTATGTGCGTGTTCAGCGTGATAGATATTCACTAGAACATCCCTGAGATAAAGGATTGGTATTTTTCACAGGATGATAATAATTTTGAAAAACTCAGCTTTCAAGAAATAGCTCGCCTTGAGATATCAAAAACAAACAACAACTCTGAACATTTTACAGATTTAGTTAATTGAAGTATAAAGGAACGAGTAGTACCGGCTTCATGGAAAATATCAACAGTTTTTCCAATTCTGAAAACTATGAAACCATCCACATCTGAAGATCTGTGCCCCATAAATATGCTCCCAATTTATGAACCTTCACTGGAACGAGTAATTAAAACACTGTTGATTGATTATATTGCTAATAACATATGTTAGTGGATCAACAATGTGGTTTTAGACAATAGCATTCCTGTGAAACAACATTAAATCTTATGTTGGACATATGGAAAACTCAAATAGACGAAAATAAAGTAGTGATAGCAGTTTTTTTAGATTTCAAACGAGCTTTTGAAACTATAGATATGAAAATCTTACTCCAAAATTTATGCAAGTACGGTATAGAAGGAAAATAGCTTGAATGGTTCAATAATTATCTTCCAGGAAGACAACCATATACAAAAGTTGATAATTTTACACCATCATTGATACAAAACAATCTCGGAGTACCACAAGGTTCAACACTTGGGCCATTGTTATTTATCTTGTATATAAATGACATATAGTAGATGTTATAAAGAATTGTCAAATTAATATGTTTGCGGACGACACATTACTTACGATTTCGGCACCAACTCATCAAGAAGCAGTATAAAAAGCGAACGAAGATCTTGAGAATTTACGGGGATGGTTGATGTTTCATAAATTGTCAATCAAAATCAAGTACGAGGGTATCTCAGATATTGTAATTGCGACCAGCAATTTTAACCAGCATTTGGATTACTTAGCTAAAAAGATGAATAAAAAATTAGGACTTTTCAACAGAATTAAAGACAAGCAGTAGGGGTTTGGTAGGCTTCATCCATCTTGTCGTTAAATAAATCATTCTTCGTTAGAGTAGTTTCCATCCGGAATCTCTAATTGATTTACAAATTATAAGAGCCTAGGATGGTCGTCGGTTGATTTCAGAGCATGATTGTCTAAATTATTACTGTTTTGCATCTTTCTTAGTTAAGATGCACTTGTATATTCTTTGTATATTTCATTAGGCGACAATGCTAATAATTTTGTTTATCTTCTCTGTTGGTGTGTGTCAAAAAAAATAGAATAAAGAATTGAGCCGCACTTGAATTTAAAGTGTTTAAATCATCTGTAAATAATCGAGCTGGTCGAGATTAAAATATAACAAAAAAAAAAACAACCCTGATATTTTATAATTATATGGGGACCAACATTTGCATAAACTGTTATCTCAACAAAAAAAATATATTTTGTGTAACAAACAAAAAATAATTTTAAATTTAAGAAGGAAATATTTGATTTAACCAAAACGATTTTTTTGTTGTTTAGCTGTTATTCTCTCGTCTTAAAATTGCGAAATTATTTAAATTTATTTAAATTTTATTCAATTGTGCGAGTACCACCGAATTTCTAATGGTTATACGATTTTAGCATATTCACACTGTGAAAAGATTTTTTGTTTTGTTTGGTTGGGTGTTTACTTTTAAGATGTTTTTTTGTAATATGTGTAGTGGTACTATATATGTAAAAAGTATTTTATGCTTTATTCTGTTTCAAATCCATTTTAGAAATTTCATTGCTCTGTGAATAAGAACGAAACGAACGTTTAAATAAAAATAAATCAAATTGATGATATTTTAAGGTTTCGTTTTATTTCTGTAAACAAAGTTTGTAAACACATACGATATTTTTTAAGTAATCAAATAATATTTCTTTTTACAACGACGACGACACAACATATGATGAATCAAATTCAATTAAATTAATTGAAATTTATTAAAAGAAATAATAAACAAAATTTTTTGTATATTAAAATCAATTATTTTGTGTCGAAACGCCCTTTGTTTAGCTCTTGCCTCGAATGCATTTAAATGGATATTGATTTGTACAAATTAAATATAGACAACATGTGTTATATGGTGTAAAACATGTAGCGGATTACGAATCATTGGGAAATTAAATGAATTTCGATTGGGGCAACTGTACCATACTATAAAGCCCTTGCTATACAATTATGTATGTATGCTCACAACGTAACACAAACAACTTTAAAAATTATATAATAATTAATTTTTTTTTAAATATATTTAACTTCACTTAATTTAACTTAATTCTTTTGCTTTACATTCCAATCAAAAAATGTTTTTTATTTAGTTTTCAGCAAATTTATTTGTGCACGTAAATTTGCTCTCATAATTATTTGTCCAATATGGAAAAATTAAGAACAAAGCGTGATTTAGTCGCTTATGTTTTGTAAGCATTTGGTCGGATTTGGTTGCGACTTTATAAAATCTCGCAAGTTTTTTAAAAAGTTGTTGATAAAATCACCAGTTTGAACAAAAATCATATTTAAGTTTATTTTATTATACAGAACACATTTAGATTTTTTTTTTTGCAAGAACTTTTCTGATGATGCCTGGGTAAATTCTGGATGTTTTCTGAAAACTAGAGAAATGGCAAAAATCCCCGTGTTTGATATGCTTTCGTATAATACATCGAATATATTGGTGATATCCTTCATAAAATCCTACAGGTCTTAGGTCTTACAAGGTCTTAGTTATTCGAGAAATATTTCACTTTTGAAAATAGAGGAGGATTAAGGCGTTTAGGGCAGCCAAGTTTTGGTCTCACTTCCATATTTTTTTTTTGTTTTTTTGACTTTCTATTTGTTGTGGCTAGGTATTATCTACCCATAAAGCCTAAAGAAGTGTCTCGATATTAGCACCTCCATTTGTATGCGTGAATCTTTTTAACAAATTTATACTATTTTGTACCTCTGTTTTCATATCGTAATAATGTTTATTCATGTTGAATCTGCTAGAGAAGGTTACCCTCAAAATTGTTGGTGGTCTTCTTTCCACTATTAAATTATTATTAAGTTCTAATCTTCTCATCCTGGTATTATTTAAGTTTGTATATAATCTTAAAAAATGTGTTTTTCCTAATTTTTCTTTTAGTTTGATCTAAATTTTTTTTGAATTCTTTTCTAGTTCATCCCAATCGTGTCCACTAATCTTCACGCTTATATTATCCGCAAATTGAAATATTTTTGTGTTACTATTGTTGATCTCGTGTATACTCGTCGTATAAATATTTAAAAGAGTGGGACTCAGACAGCTCCCCTGAGGTATCCCGATGTTAGTTGTGTTGTTGATGTTCCCCATACTTTCTCTCATACTCACTATTCTGGTCGTTAAAAATAAATATATGAACAATAGCTACACGGATAAATTTGAAGTTGCGCAAAGACGAACAAGTAGACAAATGAAATGAGAAAGCGCACGGATGAACAAATAAAAAACACGACGATTAATTATTCAATTGATTACAAAACAAACGATTTATTAAATTAACACTGTAATTGACTTTATAAATTATAATAAGTTTTTATTTTCATTTGTTCACCTTATTCTAACCACTGTAATTCTTAGACTGACCCATTTATTTATTTTTTAATTTACAAAATTTCTGCGTTGTCACGTGCGTTGCAAGTCACGAAAATGTTCGCGCCTCCGGTTGACAACAATATAAAATTTTCGCTGGAACGATGTGATTGGTGAAAAGCTGCCGCGCAAAAATGCTCCCTTCTTTTTCTTTAGTATGCACTAACAGCGAGCTATTTGAATTTTATTTTGATTGGTATTCTGTTTATTAATTATACCAATAGCAATTATAATCTACTACAAACATTACTGCTAGAATATAAAATTGTTGCCATTATTGTTATGAAATGTCAAAAAGCGATGTAAACAATAAATACATAAAAATCTAAGATATGTATAAATATTTGTGAGTGATACATAAGTTTTAATAAATTTTACTTGTTTATATAGAATTTTAGGATGCTTCTACAGAAATGGTGTCTTGTCTTCAACAATATATCCAATTTATAATTTGATTCGGGAATTTTAAATTTATTAGATTCTCTATCAATTTGTTTTTTACGACACTATCAAAAGCTTTCGCTATATCTAGATTAATTAGAATCATCTTTTCTCCTCTTCTTTTCACCTCTCTCCACATATGCAAATATAGTAGTCAGATTATCTATTACACTTTTGTTTTTCCTAAACCCAGATACATTGTCATTTAATAATTTATTTTCATTTATATGTAGGTTCATTCTGTAAAGGATTATCTTTCCGAAAATTTTTGAAATTACTGGCAATAGGCATATGCATAGGTCTGTAATCTTTTGTCTCTCCTTCATTTCCTCCTTTTTTCAGGATTCCAATTATTATAAAATTGGTCCAGTCGTCTGGATATTTTTTGTCTTTCCATACCCCGTTTAGGTATTTCCAGAGTGAATTTAATATGTTTGGTTCTATTTCCACTAGGTTTTTGATATATCTATACGATATACTATCTCTATGAATTTTCTTTCCATATTTTTATTCTCAAATAGGTTGAATTTATTCCTTTTGTTATTTTTTGATCCCATTAATCAGTTTCCATAAGTTTTTTCCCTCCACTCTCATATTAATCTTTGATAAATACTCTCTCAATGATTTTTTTTTCTCCCTTCTGATTTTTAGTTTTAGCTGTTGTGTAATTGTTGTGTCCAAAGTGTCTCTATCTCTTTACTCCACCAAGGTTTTTGTCAAGATTTAAAAGTATCCGCCTCAATTGTGTTCTCCCTTATTGACTCTTTTAATATAATATCGAATTTATTTTCTCCATTTTTGAATCTATTTTTTGCTGAAAGTGCCGCTTCTTTCCATTTTACTATTTTTTTCATCCTTCCTTTCTCTATTAGCCATTTGATTTTAATTGCAAGATGATCACTACCTCCACTTTCGTTAGTTACTCTGCATCTTAAATTATCCAGAATGTCACTTGAGACTAGTGTAATATCTATCGCCGAACCTTTCTGATGGTATACGTCTCTCCTTGTCTGTGAACCATCATTCACTAACACAAAATTGCTGTCTATGATAAGTTTCGACATTTTTTCCCCCAACAAGTTTTCCTTAGTTTCTGTGTCCCACAATGCACTATGAGCATTTGTATCGCCTACAATTATTGCCGGATAATCAGAACATTCCTCTATTAAGTTTTCGAATTCCTTTTTAATTTCTCTATGCCATTTATTGTTGTTGATGTAAAAAGATATCACGTTAAACTTTTTATATTTTAGGATACCTACACCGCCATATCCGTCCGCTCTGTCTTTAGAGAATACTGAATAGTTTGTAAATTGTGGCCTTTCCACCAGGTTTCTTGCAGCAATGCGATTTTAATATTTTCTTTTACCAAATACTGGTCTAGTAATGTTTTTTGTTAACTACACTTCTTATGTTTATTTGCAACAAATTTAACTCTTCGTTCATTTATTTTTCATTCAGTTAGAAATTAAAGAAAGCTTAGAATAAAACAGTTGAATAATAAAAATAACTTAACTTAATTTTAATTAAATATATTTATTAATTATCTTTATCTACAGAGGGAGCTAGCTTCCCCCTCCTTTATCCAATCTTTGATGTTTTTGATAATTATCTCTTTCTTTATTCCTTCTTATGTTTACTCATCGTTAATACCTTCCCTAATTGGTTTAATATGTTCTCCTTTCCTAATAATTGACATCTTAATTCGTTTAATAAATCATGTAAAATTGATATTTTTTCCGCTTTTTTCAATTTTTGGTTTGATAATATTAAATCTTCGTTGAATCCTGATTTTTTGCTAAAGTCTAATTCAGTTGGTATTCTTGGAGATGTCCCAAATAGTTTTAGTTTTGCTTCTTTAAATGATATTTTGTTAATCGTCATACATTTCGTGATTTTAAATTGCTTAATTTTTTTCTCACACTCCCTCTCATTAGTTTTGTGTCCAGGCCCGCAAAATTTACAAACCGACTTAATACTATACATATGCCTTTCCATAGATCCCTCTTTACCCACATATAAGCTTTCAGCACAAATTCTACATTTACCATTTTGGCTTGAAATTCTGCATCTTTTTTGTGTGTGCCCGTATAGATTAGACAATTAGTATACAGAAAAATGGGTTTGGAAAAAAAAAATTGACCTTCAGTAAAATATTTTCGTATAGGGATACGGATACGTAGCCGCCCCGGTGGCACAGTGGTTAGCATACTTGCTTTACGTTCCGGAGGTCCCGGGTTCGATTCCCGGCGGGTGATAAAAACATCACGGCTGGTTAAGGGTAGGATCAATGAATTAATCACTCATTATCCGTTAACAAAAATGATTACGAAACTTCAAAAAAAAAAAAAAAAAAAAAATGAAGCGGTCAAATCCCTTTATGGGATGTAGCGCCAGCGAAAAAAAAAAAAAAAAAGAAACATTATAAGGTAAAGTATTTCCGTTAAAATAAATCTTCATCATACTTTCGGTTCTTAACATTTTGACTGGTAAATCTAAATTCCTTAGAATTTCCTCCTCACTTAAATTAATCGGAACATTGTGGATAATTCCTACCATATAATTCCTAAATTGGCGAATCAATACATTCATTAGCCTTGTCAATGTTTTTGAATGTAATCTTCACCATATTTTTGCTTATTTCCTTGATTCTGTTTGTATGTAAAATTCAACCCAAACTAATTATATTTATATTATCTTTTGAAATCATTACCTTGTATGTCCTTTCTCTCCATGATTATTATTTTATTTTATTTTCTGTAATCTCAATTTCAATTAATTCTGTTGTTTTATCTGTAGAAATTGTACTGGTAACATTTTTTATTTTTGTAACTTCATCACATGTTTCGATACTATTTCCTTCCTTTTCGTTTTTTTTTTGATGGACTTCATCTTTGTTTTTTTCAAATTCCTACTTCCGTCACGTTGTTTATTATTATTTATTATTTTATTTATTTATTTATTTAGCTTTAGAAGCTATTTAGTTTTCAATATTTGCTTTACATAATTATAATAAATTTAACAATTAATATTTAACTAAGAAAATTTAATCTACATTTTCTTTTATAAATTTGACTAACAACCTCTTAAATACATTTATATTAGGGCAAACTTTAACATCACTTGGAATTTTATTAAATAAGTCAATTCCCTTATAAAACAAAGAATTTTGATTTTCAGTTCTCTTAAAAAATGGTAACAAAAATTGATCTCTATTTCTTAAATTATAATCAGTTTTATCTTTCACATAAGAAATAAAATTTGTTAAATAACTAGGAACCAAATTATTTTTAACTCTATAAATAATTATTAATACATTGTATACTATTCTTTGATTTACACTCATAAAACATAATGTTTCCAACATATTTCGAATACTTGTTGTTTTTGGGACGTTTAGCAGGACTCGCATCGCTTTATTCTGAAGTTTTTGGAGGTACTCCTTATCTTCTCTACTGCATGTAAATAGCACTGATGGACAATACTCAAAATGAGGAGCAATTATTGCCTTATATATACTATTTTTGCTTAAATAGCTCAAATTTCTATGGCATCTCTTCAGTACACCAATCTTCTGATTTATTTTGCTTCCTATATAAGACACATGATCACTGAATTTCAACCTCTTATCAATTATTACCCCTAAATATTTGATAGTGTCTACCTGCTCAATGTTAGTCTGATTAATTCTGATGTCACAATTATGATCTGCTTTACCAATAACCATACACTTTGTCTTGTTAACATTTAACTTTAATTTGTTTCCATTTAGCCATTTTTGTACTCGTTCCAAATCACCGTTAATATTATCAACAACTTCTTCAATGTTATTTCCACTATAATAAATCAAGGTGTCATCCGCAAATAAATTTATGTGACAATTTTTAAGACTTTTTACTATATCATTGATATAAACTATAAATAGTATGGCACCCAAAACGGATCCTTGAGGAACACCAAGCTCATTAGAATATCTATCAGATGTTTCATGCACTACTTTCGTTCTTTGACTCCTATGACTCAAATAACTTTTAAACCATTTCCATTCGTTATTTGTAATTCCTATCTCTGTTAACTTTTTCAACAATATTGTTCGATCAATTGTTTCGAATGCCCTTTGGAAATCTAAAAATACTATAATTGTATATTCACCCCTGTCTCTCGATTCCTTCCATTTACTCAATACTAAGTTTAATGCAAATTCACATGAATATCCCTTACGATATCCCGATTGTTGCTCTATTAATATCCCTTCCACGTTTAAAAATTCGATTAGTTGTATCTTTACGACAGTTTCTAAGATTTTCTCACAGCAGTCCAGCATATTAATTGGTCTAAAATCCTCTGGATATTTTGCGTTTTTTATTTTTGGAATAGGAATAATATTCGCTTCTTTCATACATTTAGGGAATTGACCCGCCATTAAAGAAGTATTGAACATTGATAACAATTTTTCGCCAATAACATCCATAGCTTTCAAAATCATACTTGGCTTCAATCCGTGTACGTCTCGCTTATCACACATTTTTGTGATTATATCCTTTAATTCTACTAATGTAATCTGGTTCAAAGCGAATTTCCTTTTCGCTGATGCCCTTATCTCGACTAAATCATCTTGTACGCTTGGAATTTGTCCATTTAAGATCTTGATACTATCGACATAAAATTTGTTTAGAACATTTGCAATTTCCTTGTGGTTACAGTATTCATGGTTATCAACTATGATGCGATCTATGCTACTATCTCGTTTTCCTTTCATTATTTCCTTTAAAACGCTCCATACTCGTTGCGAATTATACGAAGCAGTTTCTATTTTTCTAATGAAATAGTTTCTCTTACTTTTTCTTATTGATGAAAGATACCGATTTCGTGTTGCTCTATATTCATTCCAATGTTCCTCATTTCCAGTTTGCTTTGCTAATTTATTCGCTGCAATCTTTTTTGATTTTAAAAGGCGCAGATTATAATTTTTGTGAAACCATTCAATTATTATTAACCATTCAATTATTTTTCGATTATTATTTTTTTAAACTTTGTTTTGCATTTCGAATCATTATCATAATTGGCATCCGCCATCACATCACTTTTTATTCATTTAATCGAATCATCTGATTCGGTTCCCGATCCCGGGAATTTAATCTTACCGCACCGGACAAGTTCTTAAAGGATTTCGCACTCATCCCACGCGGCCATTTTCCTCTTTCACCCAACTTTATATTTTTTTATCTTCTCTCGCCACCAACCCGAGAACTAGATCGAATATAATAATTTTCTACCACTTACCAGATTATTACAACTCTACACTGTATCGATGATCATACGAGAATGTTTATTATTCAATTGACTTCCACAGGGTTGATGCCAAATGATTATAATTCTGAGCAATTAAAGAATTTGTTTTCACATCAAAAACAATACGCCAAGGTCACTAGGCATGCCCATGTCTCTTCTGAATAATTGATTCAAAGCAATTTTGGAATAAACCGTAACAAAATTAGATTAAAAAATAATGTAGACCGTTGCACTATTCCACGAGCCTTTAATAAAACTCAATTTTGAGAACACTTATTACCCATATATTGTGCTTCACATAAAAGATAAAAATGTGGGTCATATGAATTTGTTTACCAACAACCCTAAATTATCAAATCAAGTTACACATGCCTTCATTTATGTTGGTCATCATATTATGTTTAGCTTCAAATCATCAATAATCTACATGGTTGACTAGCAACGAGCGAGACACACCAAATAGTCGTCAATAATTGTTTTTGAAATAAGGATTCCACATCAATTAGAAATTTTAATTTTTCAATTGAACTTATTGTTTTGGAAAATTAACTGGCTTCTACTGTTTTGTTGTTTTGTAAAATTTAACGTCAATATCAATTTTCACTAATAAATGGGGTATGAAAATCGTAACGCCTTGAAGTTATTTATCGTTTTATTTATTATTTATAAACAACAACCAGCAAATATTATTGTCTGTAATTTCCATAACAACACATATACGCACACACCCTAATATTTACTGCTTGTTCCAAATCTACATAGGAATGTGTTTAGCACAAAAAACAAAAAAATGTTTTATCCAAATATCTAAACAACCAAAAATTTTGATTTATCGGATTACGAGTATACACCTTTTAAATAGAGTATTGCTATCGCTATATATTTTTCTTACGATGTAATAAATGTATGTGTATCGAAAAGGCAAGTCTTCAATTTATTTACATCTAATCGATGTAGAAAATGTTAGCAGTATAGATATCGTGCAACAACAAACAATATATTGCGTGTATACTTAGGTACATACATAAGTAAGAGGTAAACGCTTCATACCGTATTAAGATATTCAACTGACCGAGACTAACTGGTATATGTATATATATGTATATATCTAAGCGGTGCTGTATCGTTAAAAATAACTTTCATTTTTATTTTCCTGTACAAGCCTGTGTGCTAAGGTAGTATGAAAGAAAGTTTTTGATGCAGAACGTTCATTACACTTCACGGTTTGATTTGCCCGTATCTAGATAAATATATTCGATTCAACTCACTAGATTGTTAAATGGTTTAAATAAAATTATTATTTTTTATATTGACTGACCTTCCCCGAAAAAAAAACGTCTTATTGTTGGTATATATGGACAATATGTGCGATGTGTGTGTGTTATACTTAAAAAGATAAAAATTGGAATATTATGCTAATGAGGGGAATTTTATTTCTTTTATATGGGCATACACACGTATGTTATGTATTCAAATTTTATTCAAATGGCTACAGTTCTCTATATCATTTCAAAATAATTTCTTTTCTTCGTGTACACGTTATAAAATGTGATGCTGGATTTTGGGATTAGCATATAATATTTCTGTATGTGCTTAAATGGGATTGGCTTTAATCTTAATCGATTTGTATAGAAGAAGTGGGTCTTATCATGTGGCGTTATATTTATAGTAATATTTTTAATAAAATATAGATTTACTACATAATTTAATATTTTAATGTGAAATTCATTTGTTGATATAATCCTTTTGTGTAATTTGTATCACTGATTGTTGTTGCTATTGTTGTTGTGTATAGGTAGTTGAACCACGAGATTATGGGTTCTGCATAATCATATTTATAGTCATATTTTCATTTACTTGAAGGTCTTAAAGGATCTGGCATTATTTGGATAATCTGAAGGTGAATACGTTATAATAGTATTAAAGCTCGAAACAGGCACAACAAGGCTAAAATTAATTTTGTCAAGGTCTATAAAAGTAGAGCAGAGATATTTTGTTTTGGACTCCATTACTATGCAATACAACCATATATGGGTCTATTGTGCAATCCTGTAATAATTTTGAACAAGTTACACGAATTATTTTCATTGCTGAGTCAAAATTTTGACTTTCCACCACACTTGCTTTTTTCATTTACAAATTCGTTTAGATGTTCTCCTCGCAAGGATCGCTTTTAAAAGTGATCAAAGTTAGTCAAGCTGGAACTACGCTTCATATCTTCGTTCAGGCTGGCAAATTTTTTGGTTGTCAGCGAAGCTCTCTTGCTAATTCTGAAAATATTTGGATCGTCTCCAAAACATTAAGTGAGGGTCGAATGCCATAATTGTTGATTATATCCCTGAACAGACTATTTCAGTTTCACGAACTCAAATATACTTAAATTACAACTGAAACCATGTTTTTCCCATCGACACATTAACATTTCAAAATTTTTCAAATGCTCATTGGAAATGATTTTGTTGCCCCAAATGATGGTCATTGGAACTGATATGTGTACTCTGACAGCTCTATTTGGTAATAGGGATTGGGTACTTATCCGAATTTTACTGAACTTCTTGTATACTGGCATTATTGAAGTTTGTTTATTTGCTTTATTTATTTACTATTAACTTGTCAGAGTCATCGATATTTGTAAACTGGAGTATTCAGGATTTTAGGGCAATTGGATCATGTCGACCTAAAATCCTCTCTCTAACTAACTTATATCTTCCCTTAGATACAAAATCTTATAAAAGAGAAAGGTCCTCTATTTCAGGGCGAGTAACAACTATACGTTGACCAGCTACTTATGTATCGATATAATTTCAATTTTTGCAGCAACACAGCTGATGAGACAGTATTGATTCAATTTTTATCGAGACATAGCTCAAAATTGACGACAATTAAAGTGTAAAACATTTGGAATTTTGTGGCATCCATCCACTATCAATATTTTGGCCAATATCGATCCAGAGACTTTTCGGAGCTCGTGAGTATATGAGATTATTTATCAATTTTATTCAGAACTGAATATAATATTTGAACCAGTCACTTTCGGGTTGTAGCAGTTGATTATATCGATACGTTGAAAGAAATAAAATTTCATTGTTATTTAGGTAGCTTAAGCAAGTCATTGTCAATCGCAATACAAATCAAGTGTATTGCCACAATAAAAGAATCGGGTGGGGACCTTCATATTAGCATAGAGCATTTTAAAAGGAAGGATTTTTATAAAAGCGAATTTCATTGCTATGTTGTGTCAAGGTCAACATTTTACAATCATCAGTAAGGGACAGTCACCAGTTATCTTTTTATATTAGCAAAGAAAATGTCCTAGTGATCCGTCAGATAAAGGCATCAGGAATGGGATTTGACTTGATCAGCGTACTATCAGCGTACTATCGATTCTGAATACATTCAGCTAACATACAAAAACTTAGTGACAATTTTACAAAGCAAGTTACAAGTATTACACAATTTATGAAAATTTATAAGCTTTCGTTGTAACTAATGTCTATTGAACTACCTAAAAGTCACAAACCGACCGACTTTTCCGATCATTCTAACCGCTTACAATCGAACTGCTGTCCAAGTCATAACATCAGTAAATTTTAGATCATGTGGAGCTACTGTTGCATACCACCATTAACCTGCACTCCAGCTCACCATTAAAGGTGTATATTTACTAGGGATTCGTTTAAGACCCTCCATGTCAAATGGTTAATTTTGTGTGAGCGTGTGTAAAGACTTGTTTTCATTTGCTTTTTAATTGTATTAATTTTCTTGGGTTTTTAATTAATGTAATTTTCAAAAATTTAATAGTTTGTTGTATTGCTGGATTGATTATGTAACCGTTGGAATAAAAATTTGTTTCCTAATCCGTATTCTAGGTTAGAACACGAGGGATTTGACAGTGCAGGAAAAATGATAGATTTGTTTGTTTTATTTTTGAGTTTTGATTTTTTGAAAGTGTAATGAGCGAAAGTTTTGTGGCCGAAATGAGAAAGTGAGAGAAATACGAAATAGAAGGAGGACAACATCATTTCAATTTCTAGTTTATCACATTGAGGTATACAAACTTCTAACTCAGTTTCAGATAAGTTTTAAAGCGTGTATTCTGTTTTTATAAAAAATGATAGGGTTAAATTGTAGGTTAGGAAAAAACCCTATTTTTATTTTTATTTTATGTATAATTTTATTTTTTATTTTCATTTTCAGTTTTACTTTATATTATATTTATTTTTTTTTTAAATATTTATTTTTATAATTTTTATTTTAATTTTTTTAATTTTTTTATTCATTTTCCATTCTTATCCATTTTTTTAATTCATTTTCATTTTTATATTATACATATTATTGTTATTTCTTAGTTTATTTTTATTTTCATTCATATTATTTTTATATTTAATTTCTATTTTTATTTTGATTATTTTAGTTTTAATTTTTATTTTAATTTATATTTTTATTTTTATTATTTTTATTTTAATTTTAATATTTATTTTAATTTAATTTTTATTTTCATTTTCGTTTATATTTTTATTTTTATTATATTTCTATTCTTATTTTTATTAATTTTATTTTATATTTTATTTTTATTTTAATTTTTTTTTTAATTAATATTTTTATTTCCATTTTAATTTATATTTTTATTTTTATTATATTTTTATTTTCATTTTAATTTTATTTTTATTTTATTTTTATTTTAATTATTTTTATTTTAGTTTTTATTTTTATTTTTGTTTTTATTTTAGTCTTTATTTTTATTTCGTTTTAAAGTTTGGTTTTAATTTATATTTTTATTTTTATTTTCATTTTCATTTCCATTTTTTTAATTCATTTTCATTTTAACTTTCATTTTCATTTTTATTTTTATTTTATTTCTGTTTTTATTTTCATTTTAATTTTAATTTCATTTTTATATTTATTCTTACTTTTATTTATTTATATTTTTATTTTTTTGATTTTAGTTTGCATTTTAAATTTTATTTTAATTTTAATTTTTATTTAAACTTTTGTTATAATTTATATATTTATTTTTTATTTTTATTTTTTTTTTTTTTTTATTTCCATTTTCATTTCTATTTTTTTAATTTATTTTCATTTTAATGAAAGTTAACAATTTTCATTTTTCATTTTTTTTTATTTTATTTCCATTTTTTTTTTCATTTTAATTTTAATTTTTTTTTTTTTTTATTTTTAATTTGTTTTATTTCTATTTTTATTTTTATTATTTTTTTTTAGTTTGTATTTTTAATTTTATTTTAATTCATATTTTTATTTTTAATTTCATTTTAATTTTACTTTAATTTTTTATTTCTATTCCTATTTTTATTTTTATTATTTTTATTATATGTAAATATCGTCCTTTTTTGACTTATCATACTCTCATGTGCATGGGACGATATTATTATTATTATTATTTTTTTTTTTCATTTATATTTTATTTTTATTTCATTTTTATATTTTTATTTTTTTTATTTTAATTTATTGTTTATTTTTATTTATTTCTTATTTCCATTTTTATTTTAATTTATATTTTTTTTAATTGCATCTTAATTTTAATTTTTTATTTCTATTTCTATTTTAATTTTCATTATTTTTATTTTAGTTTTTATTTTTATTTATGTTTTTAGTTTTAATTTCATTATTATTTTAATATTTATTTTAATTTTTTATTTTAATTTAAATTTTTATTTTTATTTTTGTTTTTATTTTAGTCTTTATTTTTATTTAAAGTTAGGTTTTAATTTATATTTTTATTTTTATTTTAATTTTCATTTCCATTTCTTAATTCATTTTCATTTTAACGTTCATTTTCATTTTTATTTTTATTTTTATTCTTAATTTTTGTTTTATTTCTATTTTTATTTTCATTTTAATTTTAAGTTTTTTTTTATATTTATTCTTATTTTTTTTTATTTTTATTTTTTTTTTATTATTTTTATTATACATATTATGTATTATTATTTTTTTTTAATTTTTATTTTCATTTATATTTTATTTTTATTTTGTTTCTATTTTTTTATTTTTTTTATTTTAATTTTTTGTTTATTTTTATTTTATTTCCATTTTTATTTTAATTTATATTTTTATTTTTAATTGCATCTTAATTTTAATTTTTTATTTCTATTTCTATTTTTATTTTAATTATTTTTATTTTAGTTTTTATTTTTATTTATATTTTTAGTTTTAATTGAATTTTTATTTTAATATTGATATTTTAATTTTATTTTATATTTATATTTTAATTTAAATTTTTATTTTTGTTTTTTTTTTAGTCTGTATTTTTATTTAAAGTTTGGTTTTAATTTATATTTTTATTTTGATTTCCATTTTTGTAATTCATTTTCATTTTAACTTTCATTTTCATTTTTATTTTTATTTTTAATTTTTATTTTATTTCTATTTTTATTTTCATTTTAATTTTAATTTTTTTTTATATTTATTCTTAATTTTTTTTTATTTATATTTTTTTTTATTATTTTTATTTTAGTTTGTATTTTTAATTTTATTTTAATTTATATTTTTATTTTTAATTTCATTTTAATTTTACTTTTTCTTTAATTTTTTATTTCTATTCTTATTTTTATTTTTATTACTTTTATTTTATTTCTATTTTATTTTAGGTTTTGTTTTTATTTTAATTTATATTTTTATTTTTAATTTCATTTTAATTTTATTTTTTTAAATTTTTTATTTCTATTTCTGTTTTATTTTTATTATTTTTATTTTTATTTTCATTTTAATTTTTTTTCTTATTTTTTTTTTATTTCCATTTTTTTTTGTATTATTTTTATTTTAATTTATGTTTTAATTTTTAATTTTATTTTAATTTTAATATTTATTTTAATTTAACTTTTTATTGTTATTAACTTTTTTTTGTCTTTATTTTAATTTTAATTTTTATTTTTATTTATTTTTTATTTTTTTTTTAATGAAAGCAAAATCCAGGTTCCGTGTTTGATAAATATACATAAATGTTGACATGCAGTAGGCACCGCCTAATTTTTTACATTGTTACATTTTCGATAAAGTAACGATATTACTTCAACCCGCATGGACCAAAATATTTATCAGGGTTACGTACGAGAACCTTAATTCGCACCGGTTCAGTGATTTTTTTATTTGGGAAACCGAACTAAATTTTTTTTTTAAATTTATTGACGTATCTAACTATCATTTCAGCATACAAAATAAGTGCCTAACGGATTTTAATTTAATTGAATTCGGTCGGAATGGTGGAATATGTGTAACGGAACGAGATAAGGTTTGGGTTCGGTTGAATTATTTTTTATTTGTCTGAAGCCATTTTTCTCGACGTTTTGAAGGTCCCTTAGTCCGATAAAGCTAAAAAATTCCTTCTGTCAGAGTGGTTACCTACGGTATCTTGAGAACGGTTGTCTTTCTCAGATCTGTTTCTACGAAGAAAGCGGAGAATTGAAACGCCTTTGGAACCTCAAGGTCAAGAGGATTGGAGACCTTTAAAAAAGGTTGACCTAAAACTAAATAGTTATACTTTTGGGTGGACGAATCGATTGGGGATTTATTTGGGGATTATACTTAAGTTTCAGTTAGATTTGGCTTCAGTTTTAAGACCGTGTCGAGTTGAGAGTTTTTCTTGGGATTGAGTTGAGAACTGAGTTAGAGGTACGGGTTGAAGCTTAGTTGATGTTAAGTTATAGTTTGGTTTGAGTTGAGTCAATAGTCCGGTTATTGAGGGTTCAGCTGCAAGTTAGCTTAAAACATTTAAATTATGCTCGTGTTGATTTGAAGATTTATTTAGGCGTTGGGATTGGTGATTGGTGGTGGATTGAGTTGAAATCGAGTTAGGATTGAGTTGATGCCATTTTTATAGACTATTTTGATTTTGGGATTGCATTGAGCGTTGAGTTTGGGGTTGAGTTGATGGTCGGCTTTTGAATTGACTAGGGGTTGAGTAAGTGGTTCAGTTGGGATTTGCTTGGGGGTCGACTTGGGAGTTGAGCCAAGATTAAATAGGAGATTGGGAGGTTTAGTAGGGGATAGGGGTACGGGTTCAATTGCCCGTAGTTTGATTGAGTTGTTGTATTAATATATTTTTTTGGACCATCTTGAGTTGGGGATTGAGTTTGTGGTTAAGCGTCTAATTGGATTGCCCGTACTAAATAATACTAATTAGTAAGGTGTCAGTAATCGTGTTAAGTCTATATTTTTAACATACTTTGCCTTCCTCCCACATACTATGTGTTAAAACGGTACACAGCAATAATTTGACGCATATGTTAGAGGAAGGGCTTGAAGAATTTAAAATTCAGAAAGATACAGTACCGTAAAGGTCCCTGAAATCATGCTTTACAGTTTATCTAGTGAGGTTAACAAATGAAAATAATTTATCGAGTCAGCTCATAATCACGTGTACAACAATGAAAAGTTCAATACCAAATTGCATATTTAAATAATTTTTAAAAGACATGACTGAAAAATTTTATTCGGTATTTAAGCAAGCTAGGGCATACTGTTCAATACTAGAATGATTTTCTGGTGTATATGATATATATCACGTTCGGCACAGTGACGAAGGCGAAATGGAGAGAAGAAGATTTAAGCATGTATTTACAAATAAGATGTCGCGAATTAGGATCGCCGTCTTATCTTGAATTTTTTAAAACTGCAAACACAAACCTCAATATAATGCTACTTGGTTCAAGTAGCAAACCAAGTGAAGTGAAGGCCTGTAATAGCGATCTGTATAAAAAATGGGTCATTCATTTACACGAAATGTTAAGATTATTAAGCTCGACGTGAACTGTCTGAAATCATTACATAGCCTTGCGCGCTGTAAGGTTCTAGAGTGTTATATGTAATAGGGCACATCACGCTTTTGCACGTAGAGTTGTCAGCAACGACTACTAAAAGCCACCCGACACATTCAGATGCCTAGGTGTTCCAAGCCAGCACATCAAAAGATTCTCGTCTAGTAGATACTTCAGCGCAAATTATTTCTTCAAACAAATCAACATTTGCGTTCTTAGCAACTGCATTTTAGTTGACGTTTTAAATCATTAGTGTTTGAAATACACAGCTAGAGGTTTACTTTTCAGGGGCGCAGCTAAATTTAATAACTGAATCAATAGAAAATCATTTAAGCACGGAATTTTTTTAATTACAAAAATTGTGAACATTTGAATCGGGTGTTGAAACCGTTGAATGGCAGGATACAAATTTCTACATCTAAACTGATAAATAATGCAATGACATCAGTTCAATGTTTAGTTTTAAACCTACACTAAAATACGTATTTCTACAAAAGTAATGCTTTGCAAAATTTCTGCAATTAATCGAAATATGATTTATCTACCCATACAACGTGACACAGCTAAAATTATTGAACATAATCAAAAATTTAGATCACATTAAAACTTTAAACTATATTTTAGAATTAAAACAACACCTTCAGATTAAACCATACCACAAAAGAAAAATATTAAGCTCAACCTTGAATTCAACCAAAAAATGAACGTGCTTATAACAATTTACCAAAAATATCAAACCGCTGTGGATTAGGTAATAGATATAAATTAGTAAAAAATTTTGTATAACAGACATACAAAAAAAAAATAAAATCACTGACCACTTTCAATCAATCATGTTAAGTAATTTAATGTGAGTCATATGATATAACATTTAAGAAGAAAAGAACAATATGCAAACTAACTAAATACTAACTGACATGCAACGACAATATATAGAAATAAACAAAACCGTCAGATGGTTTATAATTTATTTGAAAATGTTTTTAAATCAAACAAAAAATCGTTATGTCGTAACGAGTACTTAAAAACTAGACGACGACATTGTCGTTTTTATTTTAAACAAAATAAATTTTACATCTGCAGCTAAAACAGAAAAAAAATATTTAATTTATTTCGAAAATTTTTGCATTATAAATATATTTTTAAACTTTATGTAAATATTTACAAATGTGTAGATGCATGTACAATTGTACAGAGACAATTTTTTTGGACATTGTCTTTATACATAAAAGTAATAAACGAAATTCTAAAATTCAATGGGACACAATATACAACACAGCACAGTCAAAATGAACGTCTGCAAAATATATAATCCTATATGGACATATGCACATATTATGCTAGATCCCCATTATTATTATTATTATAGAACAATGAATTTTGAATTAAACAAACAATTATACTAGAATTTAATACTTTTACAGCTCTTGCATGTCAGCAAACAATATACGATATGTATATTGGATAATACGTTTGCCAACGACAAACGACAGAGAATACTCATATGTGTAAGAAATTAAAATTAATATTGAGATGTATACTACAAAATAAAGCATTATACAATAGGCGAGACCAAATACCGACCAGACCATATACATACGTACGAGTAAAACGAAATTCGATATAGAAAAATTTAATTTCCATTTCATAATTTAAGCTGATTACAAAAGATTTATATTAAAAAATGTTGTTGGTGTAATTACAAATAATAAGATTTGCTTATGTGCACTTCAACAATAGAAGATCTACTTTTCGATTTATATTTTATGTAATTCAATTATGTATATGTAACACCACCGGAAATGTAAAATATATTAGAAATATATTTTCACTCAATGCACAGTTCTTAGAAAAATAAATGATTCGAGGATTTTTTTTTTGAGTTCACACCGGTTTAGTAATCTAAACTTTAATTTTATTTACACGATTAGAAAACATACTTACCAAATATATATTTAGTTATTGATGTATCATGAAATGTTTTCTGAAATAAAAAAAAAAAAAAAAAGTTGGTTAGTTTAAAGTAATTTTATATTTTGTTTGAGGAATTATAGAGGGTGGAACATATAAGTTAGATAGAAAAAAAAATGTATGCAGTGAGATTTTTAGGCGGAAATATCACTAAATTATTTTGGATTTCTGGGCTATCAAAGAAAAAAACAGATCAACCAACGGATTTTAAAAATTAAACAATAGTTTATTGGTAACACACTTCAATCCTATTTTCCATCAAATGTTTAATTTATTTCTTACAATTTTTTACTTTTCCTGCTGTTTTTGCAACTCTCTGTGTCTTCGCTCTAATATTTCTTGTCAATAAAGAAAACATTTCTTTGATTGATGATCGAAAACATAATTGCTTTGGCCTTGCTAGATATAGACAACGAGAACGTTAAGCACAATAAATAAGGCAAATATATCCAAACGAGTGAGGATCAGCAGAGGAAGCTCAACCTCAATCATGAGCTTTCAGTGTTTGAGGATTCCAACCCACTTTAAAATGCAAGGTCAAATATATCATAAGGTTGGATCACGGCAACGTTTCTACACGAGGAACAAAGGTATATTGAATTTTAATTTGTTGCAGAACTACAACACAAGTACAAAATAGATACAAATACCCAGTAATAGGAATTGAAATAATTATTTAGATTCAAGAAAAAATGTTTCATACTTCAAAAATTATATACAAAGCTTAAAATGTCTATCACAGAGTATAAAATAATCAATGATGCCGACAAGAGACGAGAAGAAAATTTCGGGCGGCCATTTTGAAAACGAAGAAATGAAAGATAGCACCATTTTTATAGTTATTTTACAATCCCTTTTTGTTTACTTTTTAAATCATTAAACAAGGAAATAAATCTGTTGACATAGCCCCCACCAGTGGCAAGCGGATAGATATAAATAGTGAAGTACAGTGAAATAAAGTTAAGTCAACTGATAAAAGTACACAGTGTTTTTAATTGCAAAATCCAGGTGAACTCAGAAGCCCAGTTCGTAACAATATTTTCAAACGAGATAAAGGTAAATAATTTTTATATTAATCATTTTTTGTTCAACTTAAATGTAATGCGTTTGTGATCAATCAACAATTTTTTTATTAATTTTGAACGGAAATCTTTGAAATATTTGGGAACGTGATTTTCGACATATTTTTGGGCAAGCCGCTGGATTTGTTGTACTTATAACCGGGATACCTTACAGACACAAAAATGTTCCACTTTGTTTAATTAATTTCAGGAAAGCTATGTAATGTATACAACAACTACAGAGCAGAACTTAGTCAAAGTGGAGTTATTAAAAGGGGTTCAAGATCATCAACAACCAGCTCAACCGTTTCTTCAAATACTAGCAAATCAACTAATCTTGGTAAATTGTTGAATAAATAATAAATATATTTTATTATAGATTTAATTTATTTAGATTATGATGACGACATCGATTATTTGAAATCTACATACTTTGAAGATAGTGATGATTAATGAATTAACCTGCCATTGGGAAAAAACGTATTCATGAATTTACTAAGCACTTCTTTGCCGACGTTCAAGTATTTTAAATTGTTTCCTGCATTAAAAACACCTGTTATTTCTGAATTGGTGAGTTCTGCAAAGCTGAAAAACATACACCGTTATAAAAAATATCTTTAGAATTCGATTTTAGATGCCCGTTGATGCGAAACTGCGTTATCCAGAAATAGGAACCTCAAAAAATTGGCAAATTGATTTCAAAAAAATAATTGAAAAAGCAAGCCGCCCCGGTGGCACAGTTGTTAGCATTCTTGCTTTAAGCTCCGGAGGTCCCGGGTTCGATTCCCGGCGGGTGATGAAAAAATCACGGCTGGTTAATGTAAGGATCAATGAACTAATCACTCATTATCCGTTGTAAAATTGATTACGAAACTTCACTATGAAGCGGCCAAATCCCTCCATGGGATGTAGCGCCAGCGGAAAAAAAATGATGAATTGCAACTAAGGAATGCTGAGAATTAAAGATCCGATGTAGATCTATGTAAGGTATCAACGAGTCGTGCATTTTTAACACATTAAACATACATATTTCATGTTACCGAGAACTGGAGTGTAGATATAATAATGCACGATCTCCTTGAGAGTGTATGTCACTATGATTTCATGGTAATATTAAAATATTATACTATACAAAAAAATTTTTCACTATCGAAAGCTTGATTTACTTCAACATATTAACTATGGGATTTCTAATGTAAATAAGCCAACATTATTAGCTTCCGATATTTTAAGAAAAGAAAAATTTATAATGTCAAACTGCCCTAGGGTCCAAGATTGGCCCTTTAGAGCAGTTTTCTTATTCATTGGATTTGATAAATTTTTCAAAGTCGTAGTAAGTATGGATTTCCAAATCGTCATAAAAAAACTTTTTAAAGCTTGAATAGATTTTGGGCGCTTTCTTGCTACTTCTAGCTTCATTATAGACCAAATATTTTCTATGGGATTTAAGTCTGGACTGTACGGGGGCCAGCTCAATACATAGATATTTTTTGCTGCGAAGTACTTTTAAATCTTTAAATGAAGAGATAAGAAAAAAAAACAAGTTTTTAACAAATATTTATGTTTATCTGAAAGCCGATTTTTCTATCTACAATTCAAAATTAATAACTCACAACTTTGGCAGTATGGCGCGGAGGGTTGTCCTGTTGAAAAATAAATCTGCAAGGCTCGCCCAAAAGCTTTAACGCATAGAAGGCTCAAATTCGTTACGTAGGATCTGCAGATAAAGAGCTGCTGTAATTTTGGAACTAAAGAAGCCCAATCAACCGGTTTCATTACCAGAAAAGCATCCCCATACCATAACTCCTTCATTTTTCGGTGGAAGTCTTAAAAGAGATTCGTAGCTAATCCTCTCGCGAGATTCTCTTCTTACGAGAATTCTTCCATCTCCAATATGCAGCTTGAATTTTGATTCATCGGAGAAAATCACATCATTCCACATCTCTTGCGTCCAAGAAACATGCTGCTGGGCCCATAGAAATTGTTTTTTTTTTTCACTCGTAATGTGGACTCAGGCTTATGGACTGGTTTAAGTGCTCACAAACCAGCTTTAACAAGCCTTTTTCTCACTAAGCTGGCTGAAATTTGCTTTCTCGTTGCTCGGTCAAGATCCCCTCTTATGTCCGATGAAGTTTTAAAACGGTTCCGACGACATTGTAATATTAAAAAATGATTTTCCACTGACGTTGTCTTTCTGGACCTTCCAGAGCTTTCTTTCTTTGTGTACTGCCCATCTCTCGCATTTTTTTAATATTCCATGCGACCGTACTTTTAGGAATGTTTAATCTTTCCGCTATTTCACGTGTGGTTAAATTTTTAATCAACATTACATATTGCTTTTACACTCGCTCACTGTCTTTCCCATTTTTTTAAACTAAAACTGCACTTTATTCTTTATTTGACAAGGATCACCTATAGAATAACTTAATCTTACAAAATATGCACTATTTATGTATACTCAATAAAATACTTGCAGGCAATAAAACATCTGCACTCTAATTATGGCCAAGAATGGTATGCGTAAAATAAACTAATTGTTTGACCAATTTTTTTGCACATCAGTTGCGGGGTTGTACCGCCGTAATTGAGATAAAAGACGGTTCAACAAAATATTAATATTGAAGATAGAATTTTTCACAAACCAATAAAATACAAAAAAAGTGTTTATTTTATTCCATTACTTCCACGCCCTTAAGTGCCAAATGGGATATTTTGAATATTTTAGCAATTTATCAAATTTTGCCCCCTAAATTTTCTTACACATGCTTAAGAGTTTAAGACAAAATTTTTCACATTTTTGCAAGACTTTAGGTGTGTACTCAACAATAAAAATTCGTTTTTTTTGTGTTTTGTTTATGTGATAGATTCGTCATATTTTGAAATATGTTTAAAATTTGTATCTTACCTACAGTGGTGTTAAAGTGAAATTTTGTAAAAGGTTATCAAATTCTATGTTTACGAAGAAACGCGTGAAAATAAAATTAGCGATAAACAAAAATCTGCTGCAACCGTTGTCATTGAAACTGGGCAACAATTTTATACTGATAGAACTATAGCCAGAAAACTGGGCATATTTTTTTCAAATTTAAGGTAATCGGAATACCTAAGTATGTATGTATAATTTGATGTTATTATCAAATATGCCACAAAAATTAAGCTCAATCAATTGTGTTTATTTGGCAACAACATCGACTCATTTTTAGGATTTTGACAAAAGAAAATATCGCACTGGTTTCATTGAAAATTTGATGAAAAATTATTAAATTGCCAGAATTAATTACCAATTTAATAGTTGTTTGGGTTAAGCTTTATCTTAATATAAAATCTAGTAAAGCTCTGTACAATCTTCAATATAAATAGTGTGTGTCTCAGGTCGATTTTTTGTCTAAATTATCAACTTTTCATTACAATAATGTGCGTTACTCTACCATCGTCGTTTCGCCAATATTATAGGTATTTTTGAGCTTTTACTACGGACCATTCTAAATTTAGAACGTCATTTTTCATATAATACAAATGAAAATTTTTCTTCAAGTTGAATTTAAATATTTAAAACCCAAATTTTACTTTGATTTATTCTATTGAAATATAAAAATTTTGGAAATATCCGAAAGAATTAAAATAGATCTGTTCAAAATTTATAGTTGTCGACAGTTTTTTTTTTAGATTTTTTCAAGAAAATATACAATGTTAACGAAACATTTAAAAAAAGGAAAAATATTGAAGCCACATTTTTGATCAGTAACTTTCTGGAATTACAAATTTTACAAATTTTAAGTAGCCAATTTTATAAAATTTCATATTCCTTAATTCCTAACTTTTACTTTAAATTTAGCTTCTAAATTTTTGCGGATTTAGATTCTTTGTTTAATACTTGAAACCGAAATCGAATCGAATTTTTGTTACAGATTTACATAAAAAGTTAAAAATTATGAATGATTGTGGAAAATTATATTGAACTTTTAAAAATAGTGTTAGTCTTTTAATAGAGAAACAATCCAATCATTGAATATGTCTAGCCTCGTGACGATGATACACTTTTATATATTGAACCTGTTCAAACTCATTTCCACTCAAAAGCGATAGTTTTAACCATAAATAATTTTGCATGCCGATCAGATTTTGTCATCTGAAAATTGTGGAAATAAAAATCCTTACATAGATTATATACGCGTGCACTTTTCGAAGAAGAAACAGATAAGTAGTCTTTTATCATTCGTAGCTATTTGTGGCACAATCAGTTTTCTTATTATTATAAACAATCAGAATAAGCGAGGACATTCTGTGGAGGAGCCATCATCTTCTGAGGAGCCATCATCGAGCGGTTAGCCCAGTGTATTCGACATCTATTAATTTTATGAACTGCATGTATCGAATCAAATTCCAGATTTCACGAATTACAGAAATCGTGATCTTGGTTGTGACCTTGACCTTCATCTTCAAGGTCATTTGTAGATCAAGGCCATTTTTTTAAATTAGAACCCCTATTTTTTATGACAGAATCAAAAAGAGCGAACAATTGTAAGTCCGAATATGTATTTTCCGTGACCTCCTGAGGTCATCTGAAGGAATTTACATTGCGAGGGAAAAGTATGGAAACCCCTAAAAAACGGAATATGTTAAAAAGAAAAATTAGCAAGGTCCAGCCTTAGATAATTTTCAACAAGGAATTTAATGGTGAGCTTGGTTGTGACCTTGACCTGCATATTAAAGGTCATTTTGAGGTCAAGATCATTTTTTTATAGGGAAACCCTTGTTTTTGACATCGGATTCGAAAAGAGCAATCAATTGTACGTCCGAATATGTATTTTCCATGACCTCTCAAGGTTACCTGAAGGAATAATGATTTGCTATGAAAATTAAAAAAAAAAAAATTAAATAGATGAAAATAGTTGAAAACAGATGAAGGTCAAGGTCACAACCAAGATAACCATTAAATTCCTTGTTGAAAATTACCTAAGAATAACCCTTGTTCATTTTTTTTTGACCGACATTCGCGAGATTTTTAGGGGTTTCCATACTTTTTCATCACCCTGTATATGTATTACGACTAAAGTTTATGCGTCATGTTTTTAAAATCACAGATTATATATTTTTGCTCCGGTTCCCGGTAGCTGTTGGGTTTATTTAAATGAACAACATTTTATGGACTAGCAATACCCATAAATTTCAAAATTTAGAATCAGAAATGAAAACGGCGCATTTCATGCAGTACGCCTTTTTTGTCAATGAAATGCCAATATAATCAGATTGACATTCGAAAAGTTCCAATTTAAAAAATTGAAAAGAAAGGCACTGCATGTCTGCTTGAGTCTATTGCAAGAGTCTATTGAAGAATTACTAGTAAGAACCCACCAACTATTTAGAAAAGATCAACATTTAAAAATTGATCTGAGGCACACAGCATAAAATAATATTATTGTTACAATCAAATATACATGGGTGTGAAGTTTATAACAAAAAAATAACACGTATACGTACACAATTCCAATTGGAATTTTTGTTTATTCGTGTGAGTGATTTAAGTGTGAGTGATTTACACTGTTAAAACCATTATTTTATGAAAAAGACATATACAAGTGTAAGAGATGATACATGCTATCTTGTTTTAATATTATATCAATTTCCTTGTAATATTTATTCCGTAATATTTATTATTGCGAAGAATGGGCATTGTTCTAACCAATAAACAACAAAGCGACTACCGCAAGATCCCATTAATGGAAATTAATAGCCTTAGGAGTCGAGTATAGGCAGTAGGGATTGTCGTAATATGCCATTAGTGGGTAATAATAGCCTTAAGTGTCGTGAACCTGATCGTGTATACCCCATTTCTCAACGGTGGGGAGGAATACCAAATTTTAATTTTATTGTTACGTCATATCGCTTTTGCTTGGTTGAGTAATTTATTGTTCAAATCAATAACATAAATTCCACACTCACAGGGATTGTCGCAAGATGCCACTAATGGGGAATTTGCGTGGAAATTACTCAGCCACAAAACTGAAGCTCAATCACTAAAATCATGAGTATTTAAATCTTTAATAAATTTGACAACAACAACATCTGTTTAGGATTTTAACAATCACCGAACATCCCAACGTTTCATTAAAATGGTTATTAAAATATGCTAAATCCTGAAATCGGACTGGTTAAGGTTTTGGTTAAAATAATTTAATCATTTTTTGGGATAAGCTTTGCATTAACATAAAAGCTCGTGAAGCTCTATACAATACTCTATACTAAAATAATATTATTGTTGCCATCAAATATGCCACAAGCATTTAGCTCAACCACCAACATCAAGAGTATCTAAAATTTTAATAAATTTGACAACAACAACGTCTCTTAAGCATTGTGTCTACAATAAAATATCAGCTGGTTTAATTGAAAATTTGAAATAAAATAATGAAATAATGAACTGAAAATATTTTAATTGTTACATTTAAATAAATTAACATAACATTATTGAATGCATAGACGCATCAACAAAGTAAAAGTTATTGGATGCATTTAAGGCAAATATAATTGAGCTTAACCGCAATTTGCTTATCACTGATATGAAATTGTTACGACCGCCCGTGTGTCGTAAGCACCTAATGGAAAGCATAAAGTCACTGCCTCAGTTGTTGGAAATAAATTGTCCCGCGTCTTGTGTGCTTGTCCTATATCATATATATTTGTTAAAATTTCATTCATGCTGTGCGCTTAAGTTGTATTGTTGTAAATATATTTGCTTTCTTATAGCGGATAAAACCGATAGCTACACGAGATGCAAGTTGAAAATTAGCGATCGGAGTATTTTTGTTTGTATATCTAAATTTTGCACTGTATGGTGGGGAAACTTAATTGTATGTTACGTCATCAGAAGTTCCGTTCGATATCAAAGTTTTTATGATCTTGTTGTTGACTGATTTGACTTGGGATGGTGGTGTGCGTTTCGGCATCATGCGGAGTCTGAAGAATAATGTATTCGGGTGGCGTGATTTTTTTTTGCGAATACAGGTGCAAATTTCAGTGATACGATACGGTTTTTGAATTTTAAAAAGACAGTCTAGTTTTGATTTTTAATGAAAAATAGTCTGTTTTGAACATTAATTGAAAAAAAAAAGTATCGTTCAGGATTAAGTAAAAAGTCGTGTTTTTGGTATTCAATTGAATACGTATTTGTTGATTATTAGATATATCAGTCAAGATTGGTGTTTTTTTTTCTGTGAGTAGGGATGTTGATGGAGTTTTTTCCCAATCAACAACCATAAACAGTTTCTTAAAAGTAATGAGTTTTTTTTGTAAATAAAGTTTACTAACATTAAATAAATAAAATAAATAAAAAGAAAAAGAAATAAATAATAATAATTAAAACGAAAAGTTATAAAATAAAAACAATTGTTAGTATAAAAATATATGGGATGGGAAGTTGTTTCAAGTTAGCACAGTTTGATTAGTGGAATATTTTCTTCGCAAATATCTTGAAGTTGCTAAATTGGTGAATATTGTCAAAACAACAGTTTACGTGAACGGTCGGAAAGAAAACCCTTTTCCGGTATAACGACAAAGGGATTTAAGTAGCTGAGAGTTTGGTGATCTGCAGCAACCCTGCCAACCAAGCGGGGTGTGGTCGGTGCTTAGAGGGGGTAGCTGCATCTGATCCTGCGACCTGAGATAGGCCTGAGATAGGCCGGACGGGCCTAAAACAGGTAGTTGATTGGTGGGAAAAATAAATAATAACCCACCACAACTTGTAAAATTTTTTTTTCTATTGGTGTGAGCCGAATTTGACTGTCGGACAAAATTGTTGTTTCCTTATTAAATTTTTATATATTTTTCTTGCTATATAAACATTCCTTTTCAGGCTCCGTGTGGTGTACCAACGATATCACCGCACCCAAGTCGAATCAGTTATTTTTGGGGTGGGGTAAATTTTTCACAGGTCTGAAAATTCCAAATTTTTTTTTTTTTTGGTAGATTCCGGTTTTTTTTTCCTTGATTAATATTTGATTAAGTTTCGCTATGTTTCAAACGGTTTTTATTTACAACGGTGATCAGTGATTTTTTTACATATAGCTATAGTTCAAATTTTAAATTCAGTTATAATATTTTGTTTCTTCAGTTAAATTTGGTGGCGTGGTTTCGTTTCGACAGTGACCTTGATCCGGTTACCTTGTGAGTGATTGTCGAATATTGCCACGGTTTCTTTATTATGTTCTTATTTTTCTTTTTTTTTACTGCTTTTTCCTGAAAAGGGATGAGTGAGTAATCTTTTTATTTTGTGATCATGTGGTGTGGGGCTATCACATGTGGACCTGGGTCCCTAATGCTGTGAATCGGAGTGTTGTTTAGCCCGGGGTGATGGTGTCTACTCCTGGGGATTTCGACCAGGTTTGTCGGAAGGGTGTCCTTCCTTATTTGATTGGCGTCGAGTACCGCCGCGACCGGGAAACGGCATCCCGGTAGGCGGCCCGACGATAAGGGGACCCTTCCGGCAGAGAGGGTGGAGGTCGTCGGAGTGGTAACGGCATCCTGGGTCGAACGCACCAACTTTATTATTTTCTTGCCTCTGTGGTCGTGGCAAAGTAGGTTAGTTCGCTAGTCCCTTCTATTTTTCGTTTCATGCGGTTATTCTAGCATGAAAATATGTCTGGTAATCCCCATGCCTAGCGACGAGCTCTAGCCATTCATGTCTGTTAACACAATCCCTTTGGGGATTAAGACAAGACAAACTGGTGGAATTTGTTTAGGATGCATCTCAAAGGGCTTTATCAGTATAATAAAATATATAATCATAATAATCGACTACCAATATAACCGTTGTAGCATCGATTGATATGCTTAATGTGATTGATAGACATCATCCACCATTAGATATTATTATTAAATTCAAAAAGAAAAGTTGTAATTAAAGAAATCTATCAGCGGCGTCCTAACTTTCTGAACTGTGATTATAACATACACATCATAAAATCAAGACAATTAATTATTGGATTAACAGTATGTCTCATATGAGCTCACCAATCTGTAGATTTTTTTTACTAATCGATTAATCAAATAATTGAACGATACGCACCGCTTATTCGTTGTATCAACAAATCCTAACCTGATTGGTAGTCAGTTAAGTTAATAAACTTGTTTGATCCCAAAGAATATTTTAGGGATAAATATAGAAATTTTTCTGATTATGAGTATTATGCTAAGTTTTCCAAATTAAGATCTAAAGCGAAAAAGGAACTGAGGCTGAAAATTCTCTGTGTATTGATCCCAAACTGTTTTGGTCTTACTGCGAAAAGAAAAAGGAATCAATTCTTTTTTTTCACGAATGCATTATAATAATAACTACAGCGTCTACAGCTGAAATATTTTAGATATCTGTAATTCATTTTGGAATTTCTCTAAATCAGTTTACAATTTGGAATTACACGATTCCAGAAATAACGACGGGACATTATACAATCATTATAGCATTTCACCTAATCTATGCATTACTGAATCTGAAACTTTATTGGAGCTAACCAGAATTGAGATAAATAAAATCCTATAGCTGATCATTTATCTTCTTATTTCCTGAGCAGGAAGTAGCTCGCACCATCTGTGTACCAGTCACGATATTAATTAATAAATCACTTTACGAAGATAAATTCCCTGAGCATTGGAAAGTTGCCAGAATAGTTACAGTATTTAAAAAGGGTGACAATGCAGACATTTTTAAGTATAGATCAATTTCAATACTAACCTGTGTTTCTAAAATTTTCGAGAAAATTGTGCATAAAAAAATAATTGGTCACACTAAGGGAATCGTGTCCAAAAGTCAACGTGGGTTCTTCCAATGACGTTCTACGTTAACAAATTTATTATGCTTTATAGCATATGTGGCTAGGTCGTTAAATTCTCGCTTTGGAGTTGACGTCGTTTACGCTGACTTCTCTAAAGCTTTTGATAAATTCAATCGCTCACTAGTCACTCCTATTTCACTCCTATTGGAAAAGTTGTCTCGGTACGGTGTTAGAGGTAGTAATTATTCGTGGTTTAAATCGTATTTAACTCTTCGAGTTCAATACGTTAAAATAACGATATACGTTCTAATGAAATTTCACCTACCTCAGGAGTTCCTTAGGGTTTAACGCTTGGCCCGTTATTGTTTATTTTATTAATAAATTATATTTCTAGCATATTCCAGCATGAGTCTTTGTTATTTGCAGATGATCTAAAAATTGTTAGCTGTATCAAATCATTACAAAATTGCTTTAAACTGCAAAATGATCTTGATAAATTATTTATTTGGTGCAGCCAAAATGGTAAGAACCTTAATGTCGACCAGCAGCGTTATTAAAATAATACCGAGAACCGGGTCTTAGTATTGATGGTAGGATGGACTTTAAACTGCATATTCAAAATGTAGTGGGAAAAGCATATAAAATACTTGGTTTCTCGTCTAGAACAATGAGAAATTTTACTGGGTATCGTTCCCACCTTGTATATACTTATATGGGATAAAACTTAACCGTTTCTTAACCGATTATAATAAAATTCACGAAGCATGATGGAAATGGGGTTCTAAAATGAGTTTCAGATGATGTTTTGGAATATAGATAATTAGGAAGGAGCATGGCTAGTTTTAACTAATTGTTATGTAGTTCGAATTGTACGATGAAAATGGGACTCTCAAATATCATAACTTATACAAGAAAATGATTAGCAATTTTGAGTTACAGGATGTTAAAAAATATCATAATAGACCCGCTTAAATATTTGAATTATTCGTAGTTAGCTACTTTATAATAATAAGAATTTCGTCACTACCATGTTTTCTCAACTCAAAATATCGAAATTAAAATTCTTTTATGTTTTAAATGTTGTGATTCTAATGCAAATTTTGGGTTATGTTGGATTATTTACATAGGTGGTAATGACATAAGATAATTAAGTATATTGATATAAAGTATAAAAGTCTTAAAATTAGTTTTAGGTGACTGACCAAAATAACATACATTTTATTATTTTAGCATAGCGGTTAGTCATACAAGTTCTGGCCAATTCACCAATAACATACAACAACGAACGATTTAATTTATTTATATTGGCAACTACTTAAAAATTGACAAATCAAATAGTATAAAGTTTGTTTATTTTGCAAAATGTTGTTGTGCAAAACCTATACAAAATTGATGAATATTGATACAGAATATTCAATATTTATTTAAAAAATAAAATATAATCAATTCAAATATAAAATAAAATGAAATATACAAGTCCAAATAGGTAAGCTTATAGTTATCTTTATGTATACATAAGGTGTATTGACTCAAGAATATATTATCGTTTATGAAGGCACCAAGCAGTCCCTTACAAATTAAAATAGAACATAACAAAATTAACATATCGTTCGTAAATCGTGATGTTGTAGCAATAAAATAAAATAAATCGGAACACACCAGTTTTAATTAAATCGTATATAATTTAATTGGTCTACAAAATATAAATAGACAATTAAAAAAATATTAACATGTTGAGTTCGTTGGTTTTAACACAAAAAAATATTCAAATTTGTTGCGCACCAAAATTTCCAGTAACACGTAAATTATTTGGTCTAAAAATATATTTTATCAAAAAATATATTTTATTTATTTATATCACAATTAAGAAATATTTTTTTTTTAAAATTATGTTAACATAAATTATTGTCTTGCTGTATGACATAAGGTTCAATAGAATGTAGGATGATGTTGCATCAGTTATAAATTATAATTATTTGTATTAAGTGAGTTTTTGTATGTTTTATATCGTTTCCTCCCTCATATCACATACCTCGTAGCTTGATAAAATTTCTAAATACTTACATGCCAAGATTTGTAAACATAATTTCTAAAAATATCTAATCAATATTTATTTATAGCTATAGAAAAACAAAAAAATAATAAATGTACGTAATAAAAGTACGTGCCCATATGTAAATAAAAAAAAACTACATTCTCAACGTAGTTAATTAAACAGAATATGTACATATGGGTTAGATAAACATACAAACCCCATTTATAATTTGCATTATTTAAATATGTTCAGTATAACATCCAGAATGGTTGAGATTTAATACTCAAAGTATATATTGCATTATAGATTTACATTTAAATAAATAAAATCAATATTTTGTTTGTTTAATTTAAAAATGAAAACTATAATTGATATTTTATATGTAACTATATTGATTGACTTTAAATAGTGGAAACTAAATTCATTTTTAATCATTATCCACTCTGTAATGGTTAATGGTTTATGTATTTTGAACTTTTAGCAATTAGGTTTCGATCTGAGGAGAATTTTTCGATCATCTGGCTAATTCTTGATTTACTTAATGTTTCAAATACTCGTAGAATCCGAGATTTTAATATTTTTAAAAGTTTTAAAGGGGAATCGTAAAATTCGCTAATAGTACAACTGCATTGTTGATTCCTAAAAGTAAGGTTAATAAGTTAGCAATTTGGTCAATATATCCTGATGAGATGATTGAAAAATGATTAATTTAAACTGAATAGCAGAACTCTACACAATTTTTCCTCTTCGGAAAATAATTTCTATCTGGTTAATTCCGAAAAAACCTAATGTTTCATATTAAAAATGGTGGTATGTATATACCTTGATTATAAATAAAATTTTGTAAAGTTTAGGTATGGTCGATCACGTTTCTAAAGCATGCACGATTTATAAAGCACAGCGTTCTTCTGTTACCAATAGTATAGAGTCTGTTAGTATGTGAAAAGGTTTTTGGTAAAGAAATATTTTGAATGCAGTTAATAAAATTTTGTTTTCTCATTAAAGTTGTTAAAAAATATCGTAACGCTAAAATATTTTGAGCAATTAAGCGAATCAATCACAAATACAAAACTGCATATAAAATAAAGGAAACAATTTATGTCGGTGAATTTACCCAAAACTGTGTTTTGGTATCACTAAATACATCATAAGGTAACAATATCACGACATTTTACTATTTTATGATACTTGTCAATCTTGTTATCCCAGAAAAAACAGGTTTGTCACTACGTTATTTAGTGTCAGCCTGTCATGACATTAATTATCACGAAGATAATATTTTCACAAGAAATTAACTCACTGATTAGCCATTTGCTATGCACAATACGAAAATGATTAAGCTATATAGTCAATTGTAAGTTGTTGCCACATAAGGGTAAAGTATAGGGGGCAAAATAAAAGCTACTGGCTTTCCTATTAAACTATAGTCCCTAAAGATCATACAAAATATCAATTTACCCTATTAATTGATCAAGGCCCTAATGAAAGGCAAAAATAGTCTCTACAAGTCATACAAGATATCAATTAATGAGCATCGCTTGGTGTATGTTTTGTTAGCCAAGAAAAAAGCCTGCTTATGGCCAAAATAAATGAAAATTGTGTTGGCTGAAAGGCAGGTATTTTCCAAAGAATTTTCACAAGTTTCAATTGGTGCTCGTTAATTGCTTCTATATTTGAATGTTGGTCAATAAAATTTCCTTTGGCCATATGCAAGCCGACTCGACCGCCTACAATACCCCTATCCTTGTGATCGTTAAATTTATGTTTTGTGACTTCTAGGGACTAAATCTGCCTTTTGGCTGATATTGTACAATTTTTTTATAATTTTATCGTAGGGAAGCTGTATACATTTCTTGCAAAATCTATACCAAGTAGTGCTCGTTAATTGTTATCTTGTACGGTTTATAGGGGCTACACCAGCATTTCGGCTACATACATATACAAACTTCGGCTACTACAATGCAACCTTTTTCTTAGCCTTCGAAAAGCTTTATCCATGGCCTAATTCTAAGCACTAATCTGCTTTTTACCTATCATAAATTTCTTTTATTTTGGCCATAGGAAAACTGCATAAATGGTTTACAAGAAATATACCAACCAGTGCTCGTTAACTGATATAATCTTTCACTTCTAGAGTCTAGTAATTGATGTTTTGTTCGACTTTAAAATATTAATCGAATAATTGGAATAAGTGAATATTGTAGTGTTAATTCAGTGTTACATGCGACACTCTCTTCTAAGATGAATTGAAAATTTTGAATTCATTTATAATAATTTTTATACAACAGTATTAGCTATACGTTGTTTTTTAAACTGAAACTAACAAGTACTTCATATTTTTGTTTTGCTCAATCTTCTGCGACATTATACTTCATTTCGTTATAGTTTCATAATACGCTAGTTATAATTGATAAGTATTACCAAATAACAATTATCGTTTTCTAGGATTTTTTCAAGCTAATTTCACAGCGGTTTATATGCTATTCGCGACACATACCAAAATATTTATGATCGGGCTGAATAACAGGAAAACCCTCATCTTCTCGATGAAAGACAAAAGTTTCAGTTTAAAGAAAAATAAAATCGGGAACCTTGTGGTGAAATTATGGCGTTTTCCTATTAAAGAAAATTATCGGTGATCAATTTTAGTATTTAGCAACGGCCCTTTAAAACAATTTTCATGACCAAAATAAAAACAGCTTTGCCAAATTCTGTAAATTCAATTAATTCTAGAAAATCCTTAAATTTTGCAAGTACTATAATTTCTATGAATTTAAATTGAACGAAAAAATTATAAATTGGAAAACTCCTTTTACCTAATTCCAATAACTACATACTTTTCTACAAATATTAACAATTCTATCAGTTCTCTTCAAATTCTCAAAATATAAAAATTTTACTTATCTATTAATCCTATAAATTTTATAAATTCCTAAAATTCAATAAATTATACAAAATATTTAGTTTCTATAAACTGTAAATTTAATAAATTCTAAAAATCTAAACAATTTATATAATTTATGAATTTAAAAGATTTAGAGAATTGAAGCATCATGGAACATAAATAAAATTAGTATATTATTCTATTACCCATAAAATGTGGAAGTACCGAGGGATTTTTCGATATATACACTTTACAACAAATGGCACATATTTTAAAATCAAATCTTGTTTTTCGGTAAAAATTTTGAGATTAAAACGATCTACAAAATCGAATTTTGAAAATATCAAAAAAGCACCGGTACTTCCAAAGAATCAAGAGTCCTGAACATTCTCTCCAAATTTCAAGTCATTTAACCTAATAGATCTGGAGATCCTCGCAACGCCAGATTCAAAAATGTCATTTCGAGAAAAACGCGTGTAAAGTTTTAAGTTCTAAAAATGTGTATATAAAAGATTAAAATCAGAAAATTATATTTTTTTAAATAAGTCGAATTTGACTTTAAACTAATTGCATATGATTCTTAATATATGTATTAAACTATAACAAAACGAAAAATTTTTTTTTGGATTTTTTGAAAGATCCAATGGCTTCCCCTCCCCCTCTCCCCTTTAAGGGACTTGCCGAATTTTTAGAATTTGTCCAATTTACAATTTATGGAATTTAACATGTCTTAAAATAGAATTTATAAAGTTTAAGTTACAAATATTCTATAAATCCCATAAATTCTGTAAATTCTATAAAATCCATAAAATGTTAGAATGCAGTGAGTTTCTTAAATTCTATAAATCCTACAAATTTTACGAATAATATAAAGTCCGTTCATTTTGTGGATTCTATGGGTTCTATAAATTATTTCAAGCCTATCTTTTATTTAATTTTTACAAAATCAATATCAATTCGAACCCCATAAATTCTATAGTAATCGTACTATAAATTCTGTAAATTCGATAAATTCTATAAATTTAAAAAATCCAATAATTTAATGAATTTTATAAATTCTACCAAGTCTATAATTATTATAAATTTTAATATATTTATAAACTTTATAAATTCTATTAGTTTCATGAAATTTAAAATTATACTTCAATAAATTCTAAAAATTTTAAAAATTCTTTATATTGCGTAGATACGGGTTCTATATATTTCTTAGTTATTCTTAAATTTTTACAAGTATTTTTAAAAATCCTTTGAATCCTACAAATTCTAAAAATTCAATAAATCCAATAAATGTTATAAACCAAATAAATTCAGTAAATTTTATAAATGTTATTAATTCGATGAATTCTAAAAATTAAGTTAATTCTTTAAATTCTATGAATTCTTTAAATTCCGTAAACACGACCAATTCTATAAATTTTAGATTAATGTAAGTGTTCAAACTCTATAATTTTTTTCAATTATATGGATCTTTTAAACTACATTGATTTTATAAATTATATCAATTCTATAAATTTTTAAATTTTTACAAATTTATAGCTATAAATATTATGCATAATACAAAGTCTTTAAGTTTTGTAAATTTTATAAATTCTATAAATTATTTTCAAGTCTGTCTTTTATAGATTTATATACTCTACAAATTTTCTTAATTTTATGAATTTTATAAATTGTATAAATTCCAAAAATTCTATAAATTTTAAAAATTCTTTATATTTTGTAGATTCTATGGGATCTAGATCTCTTAATGTTGGCCAAATTTAAAAATTCCATAATTTTAAGTTAATTGTTGAATTCTACAAATTTTAAATAATAATTAAATGGGGCATTTGCATTTAAATCTCACATAAAAAAATTTAAAATATAATTTTTGAATCATATTTCTGTTTCTTTTAAATCTGGGCGTGAGCAGATTTGTGTTTTGCATCTTTTTTAATAATCTTTTGTGCTATTTTTAATTTTTCTGTCATGAACGTTACATAAAAATACGTTTTACGTTATTTTTAAAATTATTAATTTCAAAATACAAAAGATTAATATACCATTTGCAAGTAGACATGTCATAAATGAGAATATAAATTTCACAATTTATCTAAAATAAATAAAGTAACGTTCATGACAAAAAAAACCGTTTTTTTTTAAATAAAAGTCCAACATTATTTAAAAAAATACATTTTCATAAATTTCTTTATTGTGATCAAATAATTAACTTATACCCGTTAAAAATTATCTGGAAAATGCTAAGGGGACAAAGAAAATGCTTGGGGACAAAATCATGTGAGATTTAAATGCAAATGCCCCAAATGATAATAATAATATTTTTTTTTTTATTCTATAAACATTAATATTGCTATAAATTCTTTAATTTTTATAAATTAATTTTATAAATTCAATTAATTCTGTAAATCTAATAAATTCAGTAAATTCGATTAATTCTATTAATTCTTTAAATTTAGTTATTTCTTTAAATTCTAGAAATTCTATAAATTCAGTTAATACAGGAATTTTTATAATTTTAACTCAATAATGAAAATACGTGAAATTTTTAAGTTTCATAGATTCTATCAATTCTATAAAATTTTAAATTCTATAAATTCTACAAATTTTAAAATTTTATAAATTTATTTATTTATTATTTATTAATGAGCTAAGCACATAGGCTGTTTCATCTATAAGCTTTAATAATTATATAAATTCTGTAAATTAATAATTCAATATACTGTTAAAATGCAGTAAGTTTTTACATTCTACGAATCCCATAAATTCTGTAGATATTTTAAATTCTGTAAATTCGATAAAGTTCGTAAATCTTAAAACTGTAATAAATTCAATAAATTTTATAACTAAAGAATTTTTAGATTCTACGAGGTCTAAAATTATTATAAATTCTAATTTATTTATAAACCCTATAAATTCTATTAATTTTGTAAATTTTAAATTTCTTTAAATTTTATAAATTCCATGGGTTCTATATTTCTCAAATTTGTCCCTATTTCAAAATTTCATAATTTCTAGAAATTAATAAACTCTACAAATTTTAACAATTCAATAAATACTTTAATTTCTATAAATCCAATGAATTCTATAAATATAATTAATTTAGTAATTTTCTGAATTTACTGCATAAATTCTATTAATTCCATGAATATAAAAAATGTATTAGGTATTTTAAATTCTATCAATTTTATAATGATAGTCTTCAAACTGTATAATTTTTTTAAATTCTATGGATTTTTTAAATTCCCTAAATTCATAATTCCTATAAATTCTTCAAATTCTAAAACTTTATGTATATGTATATTCTATAAATGTTATGATTTATTTAAAGCCATTTAGATTTACAAATTCTATGATTTCTATAATCTATTCTCTCTATATTATAGAATCTAGAGAAGAAAAGAAAGACTTAGATAAAATCTTTCTCTCTTAGTCTTTCTTTTCTAAATTCCAATTCTACAAACCCTATTCTTTGAATTCTAAAAATTTTACTAATTTAAAACTTTTATTAATCCTATAAATTTTAATAATTAATAAATAAATAAATTCTTTAAATTCGATAAATTCAATAATGCTAATAAATTTAGTAAATTCGATAAATTATGGCATCAATTAAGTCTTGAAATTCAATAAGTTTTTAGAATTCTACGAATCCCATAAGTTCTTTAGTTAATATAAATTCTTGTTATTCGATAAATTTTATAAATCTTAAAAATCCAATAATTTCTACCAATTTTACAAATTCTACAAGATAAGTTCTCTTTAAATCCCCATAAATTTTAAAAAATTTGAGTGTCTATTAATCCTTTAAATTTTAAAAATTTTGAAAATTCAATAAATTCTACAAACATTTAAAGAATTTAATTTTTAGACTAAATAGAATTTGTCAAAATCACACAATTTAAATTATTTATACATTTTATAGAATTTAGGACATGCATAGAATTTATAAAGTTTTTAAATTTATAGATATTATATAAATTTTTTAAACCATATAAATTCTATAAAATGTTAGAATGCAGTAAGTTTCTTAAATTCTATAAATGCTACAAATATAATAAATTCTATAATTTTAATGAATAATATAAAGTCTTTAAATTTTGTAGATTCTATGAGTTTTATAAATTATTTCAAGCCTATCTTTTCTATAAATTTTACAAATCCAACAGCAATTCTACAAACTCCTCAAATTCTCTGAATTCTACAAATCTTATAAATTTAATTTCATATATCAATAAATTTATTAAATACTTTAAATTTTATAATTAGATATCTCAGTAAAGTCTTATAATTAAGTCAGTTCTTAAAATTCTACGAACCCCATAAATTGTGTAGTTATTGTATTATAAATTCTGAAAATTCGATAAATTTTATAATTTTTAAAAATCCAATAAATTCAATGAATTTTTAAAACTCTACAAAGTCTATAAATATTATAAACTCTATAAATTCTATTAGTTTCATGAATTTTAAAATTGTATACTTCAATAAATCCTACAAATTTTAAAAATTCATTTATATTTCATAGATGCGGGTTCTACGAGTATATTCCTTAATTATTCTTAAATTTGAAAAAAAAAAAAAATTTAAAAATCCTATAATTTCTATAAATTTTATAAATTCAATAAATCTAATGAATTATATAAATCAAATAAATTCGAGAAAATTTATAAATTTTATTAACTTCATGAATTTTATAAATTAAGTTAGTTCTTTAAATTCTGTAAATACGACCAATTCTATAAATTTTAGATGTAGGTTTTCAAACTCTATAAATTTTTTCAAATCTATGAATTGTTTAAACTACATTAATTTTATAAATTTTATCAATTCTAAAAATTTTACAAATTTATAGCTATAAATGTTATGAATAATATAAAGTCTTTAAGTTTTGTAAATTTTATAAATGCTATAAATTATTTCAAGTCTGTCTTTTATAGATTTAAAAACTCTATAAATTTGATTAATTTTATGAATTTTATAAATTGTATCAATTCTATAAATTTTAAAAATATTTATATTTTATAGATTCTATGGGATCTAGATCTCTTAAATTTTGGCCAATTTTAAAAATTTCATAATTTCAAGAAATTCTTTGAATTCTACAAATTTTAAATAATAACTAAATAAATAAAAATAAATAAATAAATTTATAAAATTTTAAAATTCGTAGAAAATTGAGAGATCTAGATCCCATAGAATCTATAAAATATAAAGAATTTTTAAAATTTATAGAATTTATGGAATTTATACAATTTATAAAATTCATAAGATTAATAAAATTTGTATAGTATATAAATCTATAAAAGACAGACTTGAAAATAATTTATAGAATTTATAAAATTTACAAAACTTAAAGACTTTATATTATGCATAATATTTATAGCTATAGAGTTTGAACACTTACATTAATCTAAAATTTATAGAATTGGTCGTGTTTACGGAATTTAAAGAATTCATAGAATTTAAAGAACTAACTTTATTTTTAGAATTCATCGAATTAATAAAATTTATAAAATTTACTGAATTTATTTGGTTTATAGCATTTATTGGATTTATTAAATTTGTAAAATTTATAGAATTTATCGAATTGATTGAATGTTTAGAATTTGTAGAATTCAAAGAATTTTTTAAAATCCTTGTAAAAATTTAAACTAAGAAATATATAGAACCCGTATTTATGCGATATAAAGAATTTTTAAAATTTTTAGAATTCATTAAAGTTTAATTTTAAATTTCATGAAACTAATAGGATTTATAAAAATTACAAATATATTAAAAATTATTATAATAATTATAGACTTTACAGAATTTATAAAATTCATTGAATTTATTGGAGTTTTAGAGTTTGTACAATTTATAAAATTTATTGAATTATTGGATTTTTAAGATTTATAGAATTTACCGAATTTACAGAATTTATATACAACAACTATAGAATTTATGGGGTTCGTAGAATTTGAAGAACTTAATGAATTTTAAGACTTTATTTAGATATTAATTTATAAAATTTAAAGAATTTAATGATGTATTAAGGTTAATTTATAAGATTTGTAGAATTCAAAGAATTTATAAGTGTTTGTAGAATTAATATTGATTTTGTAAAAATCAAAGAAAAGATCAGCTTCAAATAATTTATAGAATACATAGAACCCACAAAATGAACTAACATTGAATTATCAATAAAATTTATATGATTTATGGAATTTAAGAAACTCACTGCATTCTAACATTTTATAGATTTTGTAGAATTTACAGAATTTATAGGATTTATAGAATTTATATGTTTTAAAGAATTTATCGAATATATGTATTATGTATTTATAACTTTTATAATTTTTATAAATTCTATACATGTCTTAAATTCTATAAATTGTAAATTGGACAAATTCTAAAATTTCAGTTAGTCCCTTGAATTCTCTAAATCCTTTAAATTCATAAATTATATAAATTGTTTAGTTTTCTAGAATTTATTAAATTTGCAGTTTATAGAAACTAAAATTTTTGTATAATTTATTGAATTGTAAGAATTTCTAAAATTAATGGGATTAATAGACAAGTAAAATTTTTTAAATATTGGGGATTGAATGAGACTGATAGAATTGTTAACATTTGTAGAATAGTACTTAGTTTATTGAAATTAGGTAAATGATTTACCAAATTTATAAAATTTTTTCAATTTAAATTTATAGAAGTTGTACTTAGTACTTACAAAATTGAAGGAATTTCTAGAATTACATATTTGAATTTTCAGAATTTGACAAATTTGTGCATTCACAGAATATGATTAAAAAAATTATAATATGTGAAGTTCGAAAATCTTAAAACTGTAATAAATTCAATAAATTTTATAAATAAAGAATTTTTAGATTCTACGAGGTCTAAAATTATTATAAATTTTAATTTATTTATAAACCCTATAAATTCTAATAATTATGAAATTTTAAAAATTATTTAAATTTTATAAATTTGTCCTATTTAAAAATTTACAACAAATTAACAATAAATTCTTTGATTTCGATGAATTCAATAAATTCAATAAATCTAATGAATTCTATAAATCTAATAAATTTTGTAATTTTTCTGAATTTATTAAAAATTCTATTAATTCCATGAATTTTTAAAATTTAGTAAGTTTTTTAATTTCTATGAATTTTATAATGATAGTCTTCAAACTCTAAATTTTTTTAAAATCTTATGAATTTTTTAAACTCAATAAATGTTATAAATTCCATACATTTTTAATTCCTATAAATTCTAGAAGTTCTAAAATTTTTTTGAATTATCTAAAGCTTATAAGTTTTATAAAATTCTGTGAGTTCTATAATTCGATCATCTAGATTATAGAATCCAGAGAAGTAAAGAAAGACTTAGATAGAATCTTTCTATCTAAGTCTTTCTTTTCTATAAATTCTACAAGCTAAATTTTCTACAAATCCTTGTAAATGCTTTGAATTCTAAAACTTTTATTAATTTTAAAACTTTTATAAATCCTATAAATTATAATAATTAATAAATACATAAATTCTTCAAATTCAATTAAGTCTTGAAATTCAATAAGTTTTTAAATTTCTACGAATCCCATAAGTTCTGTAATTAATATAAATTCTGTTAATTCGATGAATTCTATAAATCTTATAATTCCAATACTTTCTACTAATTTTACAAATTCTACAAGGTAAGCTCTCTTCAAATCATCAAAATTTTCAAAATTTTGCATATCTATTAAACCTATAAATTTTAGAAATTCTTAAAATTCAATAAATTATACAAACATTTTAGTTTCTGCTAACTGTAAATTCAATAAATTCTAAAGAATTAAACAATTTATACAATTTATGAATTTAAAGGATTTAGAGAATTTAAGGAACTTACCGAATTTTTAGACTAAATAGAATTTGCTCAATTCACACAATTTATATGATTTACATAATTTATAGAATTTATGGCATGCAAAGAATTTATAACGTTTATAAATTTATTGATATTATATAAATTCTGAAATATAAATTATATAAATCCTAAAAATATAATGAAATTTATAAATTCTATAATTTTATGAATAATATAAAGTCTTTTAATTTTGTAGATTCTATGAGTTTTAAAAATTATTTCGAGCCTATATTTTCTATAAATTTTACAAGTTCAACAGCAATTCTACAAATTTCTTAAATTCTCTGAATTTTACAAACCTTATATATTAACTTTAATATATCAATAAATTTAATAAATTCTTTAAATTTTATAAATTAATATCGCAATAAAGTCTTAAAATTCAGTAAGTTCTTGAAATTCTACGAATCCCATAAATTCTGTAGTTATTGTATTATAAATTCTGTAAATTCAATAAATTCTATAAATTTTAAAAATCCAATAAATTCAATGAGTTTTATAAATTCTACCAAGTCTATAAATATTATAAATTCTAATATATTTATAAATTCTATTAGTTTCATGAATTTTAAAATTGTATACTTCAATGAATTCTAAAAATTATAAAAATTCATTTATATTTCATAGATGCGAGTTCTACGAGTGTATTCCTTAGTGATTCTTAAATTTATAAAAAAATTTTAAAAAATGCTTTGGATTCTATAAATTTTAAAAATTCAATCAATTCGATAAACTCTAAAAATTTTAATATGTCTATAAATCCTTTAATTTCTATAAAGTTTATAAATTCAATAAATCCAATGAAAACTATAAATCAAATAAATTTGAGAAAATTTATAAATTTTACTAACTCCATGAATTTTATAAATTAAGTTAATTCTGTAAATTCTGTAAATACGACCAATTCTATAAATTTTAGAGTTTTCAAACTTTATAATTTTTTTCAAATCTATGAATTTTTTAAACTTCATTAATTTTATCAATTCTAAAAATTTGACAAATTTGTAGCTATAAATATTATGAATAATATAAAGTCTTTAAGTTTTGTAAATTTTATAAATGCTATAAATTATTTCAAGTCTGTCTTTTATAGATTTATAAACTCTATAAATTTGATTAGTTTTATGAATTTTATAAATTGTATTGTATCAATTCTATAAATTTTAAAACTATTTATATTTTACAGATTCTATGGGATCTAGATCTCTTAATTTTGGCCTATTTCAAAAATTTCATAATTTCAAGTTTTTCTTTGAATTCTACAAATGTTAAATAATAATTAAACTATAATAATAATAATTTTTATTTTTATTCTATAAACAATAATATTGCTATAAAGACTTTAATTTTTCTTTTAAATTCAATGAATTCTGTAAATCTAATAAATTCAATAAATTCCATTAATTCTATAAATTTTGTTATTTCATTAAATTCTAGAAATTCTTTGATTTCAGTAAATGCAACAATTTCTATAATATTAACTCTATAAAATTTTACATTTCCATGAATTTTTGAAATTCCATAAATTTTAAAATTTTATAAATTTTTAAATTCTATAAATTCTGAATGAGAAATATGAAAAATTTAATTATTTTCCGGTCAATCTCATCAGTCAATCTTTAATTATTTTCCAGTCAATCTCTCAATCAAATAATTTCGCTCTTGGTAAAAAATAATTATCTGGTTTCAGAAGAACTTTAATTACACACTATAAATTTTACAAATTTTTAAATTTTATAAATTTATTTATTTATTTTTATTTATTTCAATAATAAATCAATATGGTTAATTTCCCCACTAATATAAATCTGGCAGTCATCAGCATAAATATGGAATTTACAAAATTTTATATTATTCACCAGGTCATTAATATATAGACTAAAAAAAACAAGTCCCAAAATACTATCCTGAGGAACACCAGAAACCATAGCTCTATAGTCAGACAATGAGCCATTAAGTTTTATTAGTTATTTCCTTCATGACAAAAATGATGTCATAGTTTTTGAATAAGTAAAACATGGTCGAGGAAGTCAAGTCTACAAGTACCAGAACATCAAATCGGTTTTTTCTAAGGGCTGGGTAAGATCATTAATTGCACATTAACCGAAGCAGTCGCAGTGCTGTGTTGTTTACGAAATCCAGATTGATGTACATTAATAAAATTATTGTGATTATAACAAATATCTGTATTTGGTATTTTAAAATTGTTTCAAAAACCTTGCATATTAGAGGAGTAACGCATACTGGCCTTAAGTCATTACCGCTGTTGACAATCTTTGTTTTTGCCAAGGGTGTAAATACAAAAAATTCGATAAATCCTTTATAGTTTAATAATTCTATGACTTCAATAAATTCTTTAAATTCTATAAATTAATACATAATTTAATAAAATGTTAAAATTCAGTAAGTTCTTAAAATTCGACGAATTCCATAAATTCTGTAGTTACTATAAATTCTGTAAATTCAAAATTTCGTAAATCTTAAAACTCCAATAAATTTAATAAATTTTATAAATTAATAACTTTTACATTCTATAAGGTCTATAACTATTATAAATTCTAATTTATTCATAAACTCTATAAATTATATTAATTTTATGAATTTTAAAAATTCTATATTTCGCTACCTTAGAATTACAAAGTTTTATCTGATATTTTAATTTTTTGGAAGTTACTTTTGATTTTTGCATTTTTCGTGGTTATAGAATTAAATAATATCATTGTAATATTTCATTTAATTTATAGATTATGTTCTAAACTAAAGGGTTAAATGACATTACAATGACATTTTTGTATTTAAAGTCACAAAAAATGTGAAAATCGAAAGTAATTTAGAAGAAATGAAAATGTCAGATACAACTTTGGAATTCTAAGGTTGCGATTTCTCAAATTTTTGCTATTTTAAAAATTTCATAATTTCTAGAAATTTATGAATTCTACAAATTTTAAATATTCAATCAAATTTTTATAAATTCTATAAATTCAATAAATCCAATAAATTCTATAAATATAATAAATTTAGGAAATTGACTGAATTTACTATAAATTCCATTAATTCTATGAATTTTAAAAATTTAGTAAGTTTTTTAAATTCTATGAATTTTATAATAATTATCTTCAAACTCTTTGATTTTTTCTTTTTAAATTCTATGATTTGTTTAAATTCTATAAATTTTATAATTTCAATAAATTTTTGATTCCTATAAATTCTACAAATTCTAAAAACTTATTTAATAATGTTATGACTTATTTAAAGCTTTCAAATTTTATAAATTCTATGAGTTTTATAATCTATTCTCTAGTTATAGAATGTAGGGAAGAAAAGAAAGAATTAGATAAAAAGTCTTTCTTTTCTATAAATTGTACAAGCTTAATATCAATTCTACAAACTCTTATAAATTCTTTGAATTCTACAAATTTTATTAATTTTAAAACTTTAATAAATCTTTATTAATTAATAAATATATAAATTTTTAAATTTCTTGAATTCTATAAGGCTTAAAATTTAGTAAATTCTATAAATTTTATGGGATCAATAAAGTCTTGAAATTCAATAAGTTTTTAAAATTCTACGAATCCCAGAAATTCTGTAGTTAATATAAATTCTGTTAATTCGATAAATTCTATAAATCTTAAAAATCCAATAATTTCTATCAATTCTATAAATTCTACAAAGTAAGTTTATAAATATTATAAATTCTAATGTGTTTATAAACACTATGAATACTATGAATTTTATGAATTTAAAAAATTCCATTAAAAATAAATTCTACAAACTTTATAAATTTTTTAAATTCGAAGGATTCTAGGAGTTCTATGAATTATTTCAATTATGTGAATTTTACAAATTCTACAAATTAAAATTTAACATATTTCAAAAATTTCATGATTCAATACATTTTTTGAATTCCTCAAGTTTTAAATATTCGATCAATTATATAAATTTCTATAAATTTTATAAATTCAATAAATTTTACCAATTCTGTAATATGACAAATTCTATAAATTTTATAAATTTTAATCAGTCCATGAATTCCAAAATTGTAAAAATTCTATCAATTCTATAAATTTTGAAATTCTATAAATCTTATAAATTCTGAAAACTTTATTACGAACTCTATAAATTTCTATGAATTTTATAAATCTTCTAAATTTTATAGATTCTATGAATTCTATCAATGGGTTTAGTTCTATAAATTCTACAAAGTAAAATTGTTTTCTATTTTTTTTTCTAATACTATAAATTTTATAAATTCCGATAAATAATATAAATTATAATAATTCTACGAATTCTCTAAATCCTTTAAATTTCATAATTTCTATATATTTTAATATCTCTCGATCCGTTAGAAATGAACCAAAATAATTTAGAATTATTATAGAGGCTTGTTGCACAATTTTGGTAATCTATTTAAGCGGTATTACAAGCAGGAAGAGAAAATGCCAAAATAAATGTATGGTATAATATTTACGCAGAAATTAAGAAATAAAATTTGGCTATAAGAGATAACTTTATTAAAATAATATTCCAGTGAAAGATAATCGAAATATTATTAAAATTATGGCCAGCCTCCTCACATTATCTAAAAGCGATAGTCCACAAAAGAAATTTCATTCAAAGGTAAATTCGTAAAAGTATCAATCGGCCTTACCAACTGGTTATAAACTTTCTGGTGGGCTCTTCTAAAAAGAACAAATATATGCGATTGCATTGCTTTATTTGTGTATATATTAAACTACCTGATCCACGATGTACGTGCTATGACTGATAGTTTAACACAAGTCCTGTTTCATTCATAAACATTTTCATAAATCCACGCTCCTACTATGATTCAATAAAAAATACCAAGAAATCATCGTTATTTTTCTAGAGAAGGACAATCACCTAACAAACGACCAAATGCATGACGTACATACCTCTGCGTGATACATTCAAAATAAACCCCAAGTAATAAAGAAAGATCAAACTAAAACAAGAAAAATATTTTTAACTTCAAAATCACTATCATCATCATCATATCTTAAATTTCTAAGAAAGTCAAAACAATAACAGTTTATTGCTTATTTATCCAATAATAATTACAAAAAAACGGGAAGAAGATGTTGACGTCGTTGAGTTAATCGTTCAATTATATTCAACGTACACACAAATTTTTTTTTTTTTTTTGGTGGATCAAAATGTTTATTAGAAAAATAATAACAAATTAAAAACGCGCGAGACTATACTAAATTACAAGCACACATATACACACGCGATAATTTTTATGTTTAGACTACCAATTTTATGAATATATCAAACATATGTTCGTTGTTTATCAAATTAAATAAACATATAATTAGACACCACTATAAATACTTCACCGTTCTGATCCCATTCTCATAATAATACAAACGATACCAATAAACTGTTATTATACGTAACTCTAATCTAACATTAACACAAAATTCAATAACCTTTAATGTAAATTCAATATAAGACGTTGTACAGTAGTAATTTATCATCAATGTATATAGGCTTCATTATATACAAGTTGATTGATGTTTCGAAGTCGATCAATATAATACCGCACACATATACGAAACAATTTTACGACGCTTGTGTCTTAAGTTACAACAAAATATTTTTCGGTCTTATCAAAAATCGAAAACAGAAAAAAAAAATTACCAACATATTATTGATTTGGCAGTTGGCTGTTTTGTAAGTAGGTAACAAATAATAATATTAAGCAGCATATGTGTTCATGTCTCTAGATTTGTAATAGTTTTAGGTAATTTTTGTGCGGCATAGAAATAACATGACATAAATATGTACGTACATTTATTTCGTGACCAAACCAAGGTGTTTTTTACAAAACATATTTTCTATATGTTTTCGTAATTACATAGTTTTACCTGTTGAATTTGAAGATAATAGTTGTTGGAATGTGTAATTACAATTTAGGATGTTTATAATAATTGATCAGTATTGTGGTATTGTGTTGATTTAAAGTGGATTATTATGTTTTGTTCAAAATAAAATTGATTGTAACTTGTATTTAACATTATTTTATGTTATATACGGGGTATTATGTATTTTGCTATCGGTATTGTACGGGAATTGTTCTCGGGCAAAGGGATGTGAGGGAATGGAATAATTTTGGATACCTACTGAGAAAGAGGGTGTCATAGAAAAATTTTATATTATGTAGTATCATATAAATAACCTGAAACATTTCTCTTTCGTAAATTAAATTTAAAGGAATCCGAGAAGGGGCCAGAGCAGTGCAGTGCCTCATAAGTTTCAAGAATAGTGACCTTGAGTCTAGAACAATAAGAAACAACAACCTATGGTATAAAACTTTCGTATACCGAAAAATTCACGAACATGCAATTTTCAAAATGCGATATCTCGACGAAAAAAAAAACATATTTGAGCAAACTTAAAAGCATTTGAAAGAAGAAAACTTGTACTATAAGATCCCACACATGGACTTTTGAAGAAAAAAAAAATCGCGGTGCTAGATAACCTCAAATATGTCAAAAACAGTGTTTTTTGCACTTTTAGGTTAGAATATCTCATAAACCTGACGTGATAGAGCAATTCTGAGCCTATATTCGGATTCAACGTGAAAAATTACTTCGAAAACAACTGTTCATTGTCCAGGGGCAAATGTTTGCAGGGTAGTGTAATTTATCTCTCCGCCCCTTTTGGATTAATTACTTGCACGTTTTACAGATTTAGATTTCCATTTCCCTTGCTTTTTAAAATGATCTTTTACGAATGATAGGTTGATGGATTCGGGCGGTGAATTTATTTTAGAATATGGGCATTCGTATTCGATAGGTAACTATTATAGTTATTCAACCTGAAAAATTGTCGAATGCCTTTTTATATATACAGTTTCAGGTGAAACAACAGCACGAAATAGTCTTTTTATTGTGAAATAAAATAAGAAAATGATTTCCCATTTTATTTATTTTTTTAAAAATTTAAACATTTTAAACTTCAGATTTAACATTAAAACAAAATAATTCATATTACCGTTCAATTACAAAAAATTAAATCTAATTATTAATAAATTATTGCACATCATCGAGTCTTTAATTAGAATATTAATTACTTTCTGGGGATGTCATTCTAAGCCTTTCGAAATTGGTTAAAACTTCGAGCAGTTATATAAGTAAATTTATAGAAACTATAATAATTTTATAAACTAATCTTCACAGCTCATCGTTAGAGGCATGTAATGTCCAAGCTTCAGTTTAAATCTTTCTGAGATAAAGGGATCATTTAAGTCAACCAGGTGACCCGAAAAATCATATTTTTTAGATGACTTTATATCGTTGGATCCGGACTGAGAGTGTCGACCGAATAGGATTGTACTTTGAAAAATAATTCACTTTTTCATCCAAAAATTAGCTAATATTTGAATGAAAAAGTAAATTGTGTAACACTATTCTCGTATATATCGCTTTAATTTTATTTTATGTTTTGTAAGTACACATTGAATTAGCGCGGGGAATGCTCTGTCCGGCCTTTTATATAGAGCCCTCCATAGTGCGCGCGATACGCTAAGCGTTGGAATCAATTATTCGAGTAATCAATCAAATTACCTGGGTAGGCGAATTTTCGAAAAAGTAGCAAAATTTCGGAGTACTCGAGTAATCGATAATCGGTTTTGGGTACCCTAAGGCCAATATATACATATGGAGAAAAATACGTGAAATCACAAATTCACTATATAGAACCATAAGTCACGTTTTAATTTTATGATTTTTATGTTTTGAAGGCATTATAGCCTTGATTAAAGAAATTTTTTTGAAATAGTTTGTTTTTTTGTTGTTGTTGATGATAAGGATACAGGGTGTCAAATTGCTCGTTTTAAAGGTAAATTAATAGTGATTAATAAAAAAATAAAAAATAGTGTGTTGTTTAATTTCTTCTTCTTTAAATTTACCGCCAAAATGTTATTTTTCAATTTTCTCAAATACCTACTTTTTTTCAGAATTCGACAATTAAAATTTTACAACATCCCAAGTATAACAAGACGAAACTAAAAATTGAGCTACCGTATTTTCCTTCGATTTTTGAGAAAATAATCGAAAGATAACTTCATTGTACTTGTGATTAGTATTGGTGTGTATAATATACTAACGTGAATTTAGTTTGACGCAAAATATTTTAGTAAAGTGTTTTCAGCTGTGTTGCAATGTTGTGGGTAAAAAATTTGGGTTTGTAATTAATTTTTTTATAAATTTAATTTTTTATGTTTGATTGTGATTGTGTTTGATTTTCAGATAAAACATAAAAGTCAATCAAATTATGTGGATTCATCTTTACATGGAACTTCATTTTTTCTGTGCATCTGCAAAGGAGGACTCCTACGCCATTTTCTGGATCTATACGTACTTAAAGTAATTAGGACAATTCTAGATTCAATTTATTTTAACTTGTTAAATGTTTTTTGGCTTATTTTAAATAAATAATTTTTTTTAGATTTATTTACGATGTACCTCTACCTATGTATGCAGATGCACAATATGTATTTTAATAAAATTAATTTCAAATTGGAATTTTCTTTTGTTTCATTATGGAAAAAAATTACAGCCGTTTTCCTAATTTGACATTTATACATACATATGCTCAAAATTAGCCCCGCCTTTTTTTTATTCTTTATTCACAAATACACGCACACAATTTTTGTATATTGAGTTTCGTCCAGTTTCGACTTATCGCGACAAGACTCATACGCTTTCTTAGCTTAATTCGAAACTTAAACTTAGTTAAAGTCGAAACTAAGTTTAGTTTAAACTTCGAAATATAACGAAAAAGTCGAAAGTAAAAATACTTGGGATATCAAAAAACTGGAACACTGAAAAAAAATGAAAATAACAAATGAAAGATTGTACCATTTTTATAATTATTTTATAATCCCTATTCATTTATCTTTCAAATGAGCCTAATTTTATAATTTTCGAATAATTAGTTTTCTTTCTATAGCAATAAATATTGCTATGTTGTTTTTTAAGATACAGGGTGTCAAATATTTAAAAATTCAATGCACTTTGTATTGTATTCATTGCTATAGAAAGAAAACTAATTCGAAAATTATAAGATTTAGCTCATTTTACAGATAAATTAATAGGGATTATAAAATAATCATAAAAATCGTACCATCTTTCATTTGATATTTTTTACAATATGGCCGCCCAAACAGTTTTTTTTTCAATTTTCTCAAAATCGCAAATTTGGTTTTAATTTTTTCTTTTTATTATCTTTTGCCCCATTTATTTCTATTAGATATCCTAAAAAATCAGGACAGCATCTCGTTTCGTTTTCGTGTAAAATATGTTTAAATATAATAAATTTGTAAATTATCATACTAAAACGTATTTGGCAAGAATACAAAAAATAACGGTGTTCCAGTTTTTTGATATGTTGTAAAATATTAAATGTCGAATTCTTAAAAAAAAAAAAAAATATGTTTTTGAGAAAATTGAAAAATAACATTTTGGCGGGAAATTTAAAGAAGAAGAAATTAAACAACACACTATATTTTATTTTTTTATTAATCACTATTAACTTACCTTTAAAATGAGCTCAAAATCATAATTATCGGATAATTATTTTTCTTTTTATTGCCATAAATGATTACCATTTTTCCCAAAATTTGACACCCTTTATCTTTAACAACAACAACAACAACAAAAAAAACATTTCAAATTTTTTTTTTAATCAAAACATAAAAATTATAAAATTCAAATATGACTTACAAAAATTTGTGATTTCACTTATTTTTCACCATATACCAAAATATGCCCAGGAAAAATCATAGCAAAATAATGACAATTGGTAATGATTCACTTAGCATATTTCCAAAAGCCAGATGTAATCAAAAGTTTCGGCAAGCATTTGGAACCAAATTAGCATATGCAACGCAAAACAATTACGAAATAAATAAAGTGTCACTATTTTTTTATAAGAAATTTACATAACCTGTATATAATGTGCATCTATAGGAATGGTATGAAATGTTCACCATTGTAATGATAGCAAATACCAGCTCAAATTGATTTTAATAAGCGAATTAACATCTAATCCAAATATTTGCATGGACTACAAATAAGCCTTAAAATACAAGAAAGTATATATGAGATGTAACCACCGCCCTGCAATTTTATGCATTTAAAATAGCAACCAGACCAACTTCTTTAACCTTCTCTCTGTGTATTGGGGTCAAATTGACCCCAACTGATTTTAAAATAAAATAAAAACGTTTCTTATTATTTAAATGGCCCCTATAAGATAGCCTCAACTAACATCTTATACCCGCAATACAATGAAAATAGGGCCCAAATTACTTGTACATTTGGTAATTACAATTGTTTGAAATAAGCCAAGGACATTTATGTGTATTGGGGTCAAAATGACCCAAAGTTATTTTCATGAGCTATTTTCTATATAAATCAAAAAATGACTTACATATAGAAATGTTTATGCAAATGTATTGTATATGTGTGTGTGAAGTTTTGTGCAATTTTTATGCTAATTAGTAAGTGAGACTGAGAGAGAAACTGCTCCGAACGATCAATGAACGATATTTCCGGTAGAGTTTGTGTTTGTAGTTCAAGGTGCTTACCAGTAAAAATAGTTAGTCCTAGTTGTAAATATGTATAATTATTTTAACGCAAAAAAGACAGAGCAGCGAAGAGCTCCGTACACTTTTCGATAGAGTTTCTATTTTCTATTCCTGAGGTGTCAGATGAAGAGGAAATAGCGAACGACAATATTGATGGGAATTTTTCCGATTGCGACGAGGGTGAACAAGCTGAGTCGATAAACGTTTGTGATTCCGATGAGGATGAGCATATTGAGCCGATAAATTTTGATGTTAATGAAAATTTTGAACCTGGCGCTGACGATCGAGGAAATGAATAAGAAAACGTTGGAACCCGCGTTCTACTACTACGATAAAGAAAAGGCTTAACGGTGCAAACAGCAAAAAATCTAACCATTCAGTTACTATCTTCCCAAAAAAATCATCCCAGAAACATTGGTGAATATTTCGTGGCTGAGACCAATAGGAAAGCGCAGCAGTTCTATACAATGAATAGTAAATAACAGAAAAACACCGTGCTTGGTATGATACTAATTCGGTGGAAATGTTTACTCTGATTGGCATTTTAAATTACGCTGGCGCTCATAATAACCTTATCAACATCAAATTTAACCATTGACGAACAATTGGTTCTAACTCGAGGGAGATATTCTTCCCGACAGAATATACCAACCAGGGAAGTATGGAATTAAAATGTTCTGGCCACGCGACGCAAAAAACTCTTACTCATTGAAGAAGTGTATGTTGATAGTCAACCAAGGAGGCCTCATTCGGTTGATTACACCTTGAATTTAGTAAATCGGATATCCGCAATTCCGCACCGTACATCAACAAAGAAAGAACAATTAGCATGGACAACTTTTTCACTATTTGTACTTTATCCGATTAATTTTTACAGAAAAACTACACTAATTGGAATAATTAGACAAAATAAACACGATTTGCTCAAAGAGTTTACTGGTAAGGTGGAATTAAGAAAAAGGAAAACTAAAATCTTCAAAATTTTGTTTTGATAGCAACCTAACACTTGAGAGTTTTATGCTAAAGAAAATCGTTAAAAAAATATTTTTGTATGCACCTGGAGCAAGCCACCTCACCCTCGAAAGTTAAAAAAAAATATAAAAACAGCAATAGGTTATAAAATGGGGTTATAAATAGGTTAATAAGACGGGAATCAACAGGCGAAAAAGTGACCGGTAGGACCGTTAGCAAACAACCAATATGTTACTTGCGCCCTCGATCATATGATACGACAACCAGAACAAGATGTCATTTTTGTGATGAGCCATCTTGTCCAAACCACACCAAAATCCTATGTATAACAGGCATCAAAGAATAGGAAATGGTTTCAAATTAAGGTTAAGTGGTATCAGATGACACATTTGGTTAAAACACAAATTTGACTAATTAAAATGTGATTTTTTTGTGAATGTAATTATACTTTTGCAAGAAAAATATAAATTTGTAATAAGAAAATAAACAATTTTTAATTACTTTCCCTTTAAAATATATGAAGATATCCATGGGGTCAGATTGACCCCTATACACAGACAACGTGATAGAAAGCTATACACAGAGTGAAGGTTAACCTTTGAAATTCTTTAGTTGGAGTGTAAGCTATTAGTAGTATATTGTATGATTTTGAATGTGTGACGAGTGATGTGATGAGCCAATCGCTTAATATGTAATATGTAATTTATTCATACTTCCCTTTTTGTTTGCTGTTGAGCAGTATGATTTATTTATCATGATAACGTGTAATCTTTGGTCAGAAATTATATCGCAATAACATTAATTTTAAACCGCTTCAGATCGCCCTAATTTATTTATAAAGAGCCAATTTTTAAATTAAATGATATAAAATAAGCAGTTAGATTTTCATAATTGAGCAGCAAAAACGTGGTCTTTCACATACTAATTATTTATTCACTTTTACGATGAAACCGATGTATTTGGCGAAACTTATCCTAAATATAGGCGAAGTCTAAATATAGCACCTGAAACTGCGTCCTCAAATTCAGTCAATATTTTTCAATGAAAATAATATTGACTATACAACTCATTGGAAAATAAACCAATCAGATAGTTGAATTTTCCTTAGTTACGCTGTATAATATCGGTTATTTGCGTTGCTAAGTTGTGTTTCGCGAAACACAACTATGTAGTTGTGTTTCGGCCGCAAACAAATAAATCATATCATCCATGAATATAAACAAACAATTAATATTTTTGATATTTGACATGGTTGATTCGTTGTATAGTCTTAACATATACAACTCGAGCTTCGAAAATCATCTGAATATACAGTTGCGGACTCGATGTGTTACCTAAGAAACACAACTCCACCTGCGGTGTCGTTGTGGTTCCTAAGCAACACATCTCGTCCTATCAACTGTATATTCGATTATTTTCGAACCTCTTGTTGTATAACTAGTGAAAATGATTTGAGACGTAAATCTGTTGCTGTGACGAAATTAACACCGATCTTCATCCCCACATAATACTATATATTAAAAAGAACCTTATAAATTAAGGGGAGTTTTATTCATTCTGCTCTAAATTAAGATGCCGCTCTAACAAATTGTATTATTTTGCTGTGAGATTTTTGTGAAGATGTTATATTTGTTTTTTTTTTCTATATTACTAGTACAACATTCAGAAGTGTATTCCAACCATATTATAGCACCACTTGCCGTTTCTTAACATGAACCAAATCTTGGGAATAATTAAACGATACCACATAACTTACGCTGCGGCTTCAAGAATTTGGTTCTCTGTCTAAGGAACAAATTTACAGAAAATTTCTACTTTGACAATCCTCAAGTTAGTGGAAAGACATTTTTATACCGAGCTTTAATCTAAAAAGTCAGCCCGTAATAAAAACTCATTATGACAACTATTCTGCCACACGGCCTTTCACATTTCAAAATAATAATTAATTGCCTTAAATTGGCGAAGCAGATTGGAAATTATTGGCTTAATTTTCCATGACTTAATGAAAAATTACCGACCGTGTAACGGTGCGCTCGTTACGCCATGTAGAGTTTGAATTTTGTTTTCCCTCTTCCACACGACTTGTGCGTTGGGTAATTCCAAAGTAACTTTCGGTGCAGTGCGCGTGTTAACGAATAGATTTATAATTTATTTTACGAACATTTTCTTTGTTTTTTTGCTAATTTGGCGCACGCATAAATATGAAGAGTGTATTTTGATTGAGGTTTGCCAGGTGGTAGTTTTGGAGTGGAGAGGGATTGGTGATGGAAACGTCAAACGGAAGAGACGTACAATTAAAAGAAAAAAAAGGTGAAGTTCGAAATTATCTCATCAGAAAGCGAACTCAAAACACCTCACCAATAATAACAACTCAAAGCGAAACTCTTCAGGGGTATTGTGTTATCGGTTTCGAAGTGCGTGTCAACCAAGGAAAAAAAATCTACCCAAATCAGAGACATCGATACACTACCCGTGATACGAAATTTAAAGGCGTAACTACTTCGGAAACGGTACATCATCCATGAAACGGTAAAGCTACCGAACTAAAAGCAACTCGGGCGAAGCAGTAATACATCACCGCGATTTCTAAAGAGGCTGTATCGGTATAACTAATTATTTAGTTTAATTGTTAATTATTTTTTGTTAAATATTTTTATTGTATAATACTGGTAATAGACTGCCGTGTTTCGAGGTCAGCAAATGGAGAATTTCCTATTGGAAAGTTCTCGTTTTCTTTTTGTTTGTTTATTTCATTACAGCTATCTTCTGGGGACGAAGAGCTCGACGCATTCTCAGATAGCTACTAACATCGGTCGCAGAACTGGGAAATTTGCATCAATTATGTGCTCAAAATATCGTTTGTGTAGAGAAAGAAAAATTGTTAATCTTGTATAGAATCAGCAGTTAATTTTTGTTAAACCAGAAATAAATTTTGTATATGCTTAATTGGTTATATCATGCATTAATATGAAGTGTTAGTTTTGTATTTGGGAGAGTGACCATGCGGGTGATGTATGTTACTGTGAATGTACACCACCGCAACCCCACGACAGACTGCGTGATAGCCGGAGCGAATGCTGCAGGTGGTGACGTTGGGGTATTCTGTTAACGGGGGCAATTACTGGTAGACTTCGTTACAACCTTTCAGTGGAAAATTTATTATTTTAGCCGGAGATTTTAGGCAAGCTCTTCCTGTTATCGGAAGAAGAAAATGCTATTATTGTAAATGCTACAATAGACAAGTCACCACTATGGAAACATTTTCAAATATTTAAATTCGATCAAAATATGAGAATAATTAACTAATCCTACTTTTTGCAGAGGTATTCTTTCCGTTGGTGATCGTAGCTGTTGCTCCGACTAATCAAATAAATAAAAACAATATTTACTGAAATTTTCAAATAGATATCTATCAAAGGACATCATCACTAACACAATATCTCTGTGATGTTCCCAGAAAATTTACGCATTCTTCATATAAATGATTCAGTATTTATAAAGTTAATAGCCGAAGAAGTGCTGCTTAATAGATCTCGTTACAACTGGGGATGGCACTGATGTGAACTAAAGTTTAAAACAGAAGTTTCAAATACGTTAAATCCATCTGGCGTTTGTTCACATATTTTATATTTCTAAAAAAGTTCCATCGTAATGCTTGTTATAAAAGGGGACGTAACCGGACGTAATAAAAGTTGAAATTTTAACTGGCCACACATTTCAAAAAATCGTCATTTATTTTTCGGAATCTATATTTTTACCCATGTCCAGCTGTACATAGCACTGTCAAAAGTAACACAATCTGCTGCTCTACAAATTTAAAATTGTTTAAAGGCCTAGAGTAATTACATTGAATCAAAGCGTAACCAAATAAAAATAAAATTCTCTAAAATATTGTGGCTGATGGGAGAAATATTGAGATGCTCTCTTCTTTTTAAAGTCCGGGACTCCGACAGGGCATATAGAATTATTTTGAGATGCTCTACAAGCATATCAAATAAACATTTTCTGGAAAAATGCAAACAAAAATAATTCTCGTATGCACTTTGGAGTATGACATAAACAATTTGCTGCAATGGGGCTAAATCTCATAGTTTGAGAATTTCTCTCAAAATCAAAAATCTACAATCCACCAGAATTCAGTAAATTTTGAGTTATATTCTTCTTCTGCTTCTAATTTCACGTTTATCAAGTTATAAAGTTTTATCAAAATTTGATTTTTTTTTTATAAAAACGCTGCTCATCCACGTAAATATACAACAAGCTATTTTATTATGCAAATTTATTTTATTTAATATGGTTTGTTCTAAAGAATCTTTTGTACCATTTTTAATCCTTGTTTTGTACTTTAAGTTACGATTACGTTCATACAACATGTTTCACAAATTTATTGTACAATCACCTGTTAACAGTTCATACATACGAGTATATACGTATTTCCGTTTCGATTTTCGATGAGATACATCTTCTCATCCTTTTTTTTTCTCGAGGGAAGAAAAGGTTATTAATCTTAAAATTACATCCATATGGTGTAACAAATATTACGAATATACAAAACAACAAATCCATATGTTCACAGAATCCCTATTTTATGTTTTAACACTTATGTTAATTAAGAAGTAAACGAAGATATTTAAGTGGGATGTGTTGAGAAACAGGATACAATACACCAAATAAAATCAAAACATAATGTATACGTTTCATGTTTTTCTCACGCACAAACAAAAAAACGTAAAACATAAAATCTCGAGATAAGGATTTTTATGTATTCGATTTGTATATTTCGCAAGAATTAAATTAAATTTTGTGACGACAAATACGAAAGATGAAACCTACGGAAATTAATTTCGAAAAAAGGCGTTGATCTTTTTAGTTGGTTTCAGCATAAATTGCATTATTGTTTCTTTATTTATAGACAGATTGACTTGTTGTTGTTTATGTTCTAAACCATAAACCGCCTTCATATTGTTCAATCCGATATATGGAACGATGTTATAAATGGTACATTAATTATTTTATTGTATATGCTGACATTTTTTTTTTCTTTTTGTTTAATATTTATTCACTACATTACAATACATTATTGCCTTCGTACTTATTATAAACAAATTAATGACTTGAAGCTTGTGAATTAATTGATTACAATAATAATGTTTTACATACACTCACACATTGTTCTTGGCATATGCTTAAGTATATTTTGTAATAATTACATGTTTGTAAAATATTTCAAATCGACAAAATAATTTATGATTTGTCATGTATAGCTGCGGTAAAATTAACAGTTGATTTTTTTAATTATACACAACGTATATATGTATATATACGAAAAAATTAACAGACAGTTGCATGATTGGCATCTAAGAACATAATTAAGTACATATTCGATGCCAATCATGCATAACAGTACATATTGTAAATCATTTAGGTTATATCACTGTGTTTTAAAATGTTTAACAGTTTTCAAATTATTTCGTTGGCAGGAGTTTTTAATTTTAAGAATTTTAACAAAAGATACAAATTAGCATTGTGTAATTTAAATATGAACATAATCGATTTTATAATGGGTTTGACGCTTAATGCTTCATGGAATAACTTCTGCAGCTTCACTAAATTAGAAAAGCTTAACAACCCTTGTTGCTTAAAAAAAATTCTAAATATTTTCCATTTTTAGAAAGGATTATCAAAAGTACTGAAACAAAAGAAACCATTTAGACTTAATGCAAATTTAAAACATTTTGAGTTATATAGTAACATCTTTTTTGCTAAATCAGAACTTCTGTTTACATTCAAAAGTTTTAAGCAAAGTTTTTGTCTCTAAACCTGGCGGGCTATTATGAATTTGATAATGCCGAAAATACATATTATCGATAATGTTTTCGATTTATAATTGGACGAAAAACATGATATTATTAAAAAATTCGATTTTATCGACAAATTCGATCTTATCAAAAATTTCATAACAGACTCCGTGCTCGCCTGAACTGAAAACAAGCTAAACATTCTGACCAAATAAAAATTTAATACATTCTGAACTTTAGCAACATTTGTTACAAAATCATAACCGTTTTGTTAACATTTTTGTATTTAAATGTAACAGATTTAAGCAAAGTATTTTTCTTTGAATCAGACCTGAAGTCAGAACTGAAAAGAACCAAAACGCTCAGACTTTACACAAATTTAAAACATTCTGAATTTTTTTTTTTTTTTCAATTTATATGCCACAGATTTAGACAAAAGCCAATGAGATTTAGCTAAATCATTTTGGAGTTATATAACGCAATTGTTGTTGTATTTTCTTTTAAATCATTGTTGGATTTACCAAAGCAATACTTACAGCTAAAGTTATTTTCTCTAAACCAAAGTATTTATCTGAAAAGAAGTAAAGCGTTCAGAATAATTACGGATTTAAAAAATTCTAAATTTTTTGCAAGATTTTTCGCAAAATTAAAACGTATATGGCCAAGCATAACAGATTTAGACAACAAATTTTGTTATGCCAGAATTGAGCAGCAAAATGCTCATACTAAATACAATTTTGAAACATTATAAATTGTAGCAAAATTGTTTGCAAAATCATAAATTATTATAGCAACGTTTTGAAATTTCTTTCTCTAAATCGGAACTGAAAACAACGCAACCGATTCTTTCGTTTTGCTTCTCTTTCTCTCGAGCTTTCTGCTCCCTTCCAACGTTGATAATTTCAATGTTTTCCCGCGCGGACATACTTCCTCCAGTGGAAGACTCGATTCTCACTCCTTTTTCCGGTCAGGGCGATTCCTCCAGATCCACATGCAATTTCCACATGCACAGGTTCCAAGGCTATTCCTGCGGAAGAGGACTAATTCTCCAATCATTATGGCTCCCATTGATTTATAACACTGTATCTGTCTCGTCAATATTGGCAGGTACTCTTTTACCCAACGAGCCAAAAATGGTGCGCTAATCTTTTGCATAGTCTCCATTGTTTCTTAATCATAAATCTCAGTTGTGAAACTTTCCAAGTGCTGCTACTCCTCCAGAATTTCCAAGTAGGAAATGATTCGGGCTGAGTGTCTTGTCTTCTTTAGGGTAAACGGATACATGGGTCAAGGAATGACAATTGTAAATTCTGCTTCGGCTAAAAGCGTCACTAAAACTTCTTCCTACAATTTTTTTTGTTTTAAAGTAAATTTTTTCACTGTTGTTCATATGTTCAGGATCCAAGAGCATTGCCTCAATTCGTTGATGACAGTTTCATGACCTTGGTGCTCATCTTTTCTTGATAATGTTGAATGAGCAACTGCACACTGTAATTCTTAGAATCCAAAATAATTGGGCGTTTATCCTCCAACTGCAATTTATCAGCATTTTGGGTACAGCGTTCAGGCAGCGTGACATGGTCAGCAGACGCCTCTTTTGACTGACTCGTTTTCCATTTGTCAAGTCTTTGAATTCTTCCACTTTCCAAATCTTTAGGTTTCGAGCCTTCGTCAATAATGATAATAAGTCTCCTGCAGAAAGTCAGGTCCGTTTACCCATCAATTGAAGGAACCGAATCTGTGATCATCACCATTACGCGTAACTTCATCAGCAACATTTTCTTCTGTTGGAATCCCCCTTCAGTCACCAATATTCGTATTCTCCATAATTTCGCCTACACGATGGCCAACGAACGATTAATATTTTCTTCTTTCTGAATGTAACCATTGAATCACCGTCCGAAAATAATTCCAAAAGCTCGATGTCACTATGCATCCATCTCCTCCTGAGCGGCGAAAATACGACCCTGCATTATAAGCTTGTTCATTTCGACAAACACGAGCAGCTGCACTGCGGATCTGTAATTGCTCCTTTACAGAAATACTACCGTGGTATTTTCACATCAGTTGGGATCGTCTTCAGAATTTCTAGCCATAATAACCACTTATTATAGACACCGGATTCAATTTCATCGTCCCATCCAACACCAGACCTCCAGATACTTATCTTGCATCAATACTTTTCCATGGACGATGAAATTAACTACAAATCCTGGTGGGTCATTCACTGACATAACGGGTTGTAGAATTTGTCTTTTAGTGGGAATCCTCGTTCCATATAGCAATTCTTTTTTGATTTTCGGAAAGTTACATGTAAATCGGAAACAGTGTGAATTTTAGTCCCAAAATAAACCGAGAACTCTTTCCGTGAATAGCTCTTCTTTGGACTACAAACTGTTTATCTGATTTGATCTGTATTCTTCGGATATGGCTTCTATCGAATAATATCTGTTATCTATTTTATAGCTTTCTCCTTATCACGTGAGCCAATCAAATTCGATCAATCAAACATTCGATTGTTCAAAAAATCTTGCTGCTTCAAAAAATCCTTTTCAAATTCCAAAGCGTCTTTATTCTTGACCCCTTGGTTAAGACAGAGTGAGCATTTTGCTCTGAACGCCATCTCCGCACAAACATCTCTGGGACGGTCTATTTTATTTGATCTTCAGTTGAAAGGAACATCTCCACTATGTCAGTACCCCCAAGAGATACATCAGGTTATAAAGGCAGCCAATAGTAGATCATGTAAACTAATTCCGTTTACTTTGGCTTTTTCATCAATAATAAGTCGAAGATTCACCGATTTTTTACGTTCTTCACTCCGAAAGAAGCTAGGCACCATGTTCATAGCATTTCAATAGCTATTTCCTCGGTGAGAACTCGAGCATAATCTTTTCACTTTATTGGTTTGTTTTCTTAGTTTATGCTTCTGCGAGTATTAAACCTCTAACCAATTTTCTTTTAACTGTTTTGAGTATCATCATGGCATTAGGTTTGCTTGGCAGCATTGTGACCTCATCATTCTTCCATAATAATCCATAGTGTGATAATTATCAGTAGTATTCTTCATTATCTTTTCTGCTCTTATATCACTCTTTTATTTAGGCAGATGCTTCAACGGCTGTACTACACGAAAACCTTCAATACTGTAGCTTTCTTTCATTAGCTGGTCTAGCTCTTCCAACTTGCTCGTGAAGTGAAACACAAAACTCTGCATTATTTCCGTTTGTGGTTCCTATTGGTCTATGTGATTCCCATTCCAATTTGCACTTTGAAAGTATTGAACAGTCCGGTGGGCCTTCTACTTTTCCACGTGTGATAATTAGATGTTCTGCTTCCTAGCCGATATTGTCAGTATTTCTTAAACTTGATAATTTGACCTTTCGCAGGTAATTGAATTTTTCACATTGAATTTTTTCATTGAATAGTTCAAACACAAACGGTAAGAGGCTTTTTGAGTACTACGAAGCAAACGATATCCGTATCATTTTTCCCTCTGAATGCACTCGAGGTGACACAGTGCTGGATATTGCTATATCCAAAAATATTCATGTGGAGGGCAATATGGAGGTATTACAAGAAATCTGTTAAGACCATCTGCCGATTGTGTTTGACATCCCGAAAAACTTAATATTTTCCATCAAACGGATAGGATTAAGGTCCCGGATATAGAAAATGCGAATTGGAATGGCTCTAGGCGCTTTGTACATTATAAAATTGCTCCGTCAAATGAGTGTGAGATATTGTCAACCGGGGACATCGACAAGAGTCTGTCATGCTTCTCTAGTATCATTACTAAAGCATTTTACAAATTCGTTTCTAATTGTGACTTAAGTAAATATGATCTGCCAGACAATATTGTAATGTCGTTTTCGATTCACCAAAAAATACTGATCTCGAGCAAAAAAGAACTAAACTGGTCAAATTTTTGACTATGACGAGTTCAGTATTTTTTGCTCGAGATCAGTTTTTTTTGGTGAAAAGAATTCGGCATAAGTAAAACTAAGGAATTACGTTAGAAATAGGCACAGGCTGGTCAACCGCATTACGAGGAATATTTAGGATGCGATGCGACAGGCTTGGTAGGACGATTTTAACAAAAAACTAACTTTTATAAAGCCTGATAAATGAAACTTAAGAGGTATCACGCCTGCAGGAAATATAACCCTAATACTTGAGGACCAAAATGGACCCGTCATTGACCCTTCAGTTGTGGCGAACAAAATGGCTCACTATTACAAATCAGTATTCAGCGGATTTCGACCTGAAATTTTGAATGGGATAGCGAATTTCGTCTCCTCATATACCCTACTCCATTTAGTAAAGAAAGCTTCGCAGCGATTGAATCTAATTCTGATGAGATAGCCAGCTTCGTTATTAGGTTAAAAAACAAAAAAAAAAAAACACCGAGTGTAGACAGTATTTCTAATCGGGTCATTAAATATCTTCCAATCTGTTTTTTTTTTCAATCAGCAACAATAATTAATGCTATGTTTAGTTTTGCATATTTCCCCGATAGTTGGAAGCTGTCTAAAATAATTTTCATACTCAAATCCGGGAAGCCTTGTAGATCAGAACATACTAGGCCGATTAGTCTGCTCAGTAAGATTGCGGAGAGGATCATTTACTGTCGGTTATGGGACTCCTGTCGCCACCTGATTCCTGAATTTCAGTTCGGGTTCGTTCCTCCACGGAGGCTATTATGAGATGGACAAATCAAGCAAAGAAGGCTAAAAGTCGTCGTAAAACAACTACAATTGCCTTTCACATTGGCTTACTATAAAAATTAATTCGAGGAGGAGTGTGCTCGGTATTGATTGCTCTGATTAGAGCTTACCTACAAAATCATAAATTTTATGCCACTATTGAAAATATTTTCATCTCTGAGACTAAAAAAATATCTGCTGGTGTCCCTCAGGGCCCACTGCTATTCGTAATATTTGCAAACGATGCATGTGAAGTTTGTCCTAAATTTCTCCTAAATAAAAAAATGGCGGTTAGTATTAAAAAAAAAAATTGAATATTGGTAAATTGAAAACATTTAGGCGATTTAAATATATGAATCATATATTAAAATCTGGAAAAGGGAGATTATAATTTTAAACAGAAAATAAACAAAAATTATAAATTCTGGAAAATGGGAATTTAAAGTCGCTATAAATTCCGGAAAATGAAAATTTAAAAATTATAACTTCTGGAAACGCTCCCTCATATCAGGCAAGGAAATGTTCCCGCGAGGAAATGTGCGAGAGGAAATGTGCGCGAGAAAACTTGCGCGAGGAAATGTGAGCGAAGATGTGTGCGCGAAGTACTGTCCTGTTACCGTAAACATTATTTTGGAACAATATAAGTATAAAAAGCTGGAACTGGGCCAGAACATGTAAAACTAAATGGCCTAACAGAAAAATATAGTTCCAGGTGCGTACAAGAGCGATAACTTGGTTTAGTATTCCCTAACTTCTCAATTCGTATGGTATCGGTTTTATAAGCGATTTTTTACATTTTTATCATTTTTAGATTTTTAAATTAATCATTATACTTTTGTTTTGGCTTAAAGAGCTTACATTTATCGTATATTTGTGTAAATTCTTTATTAAATTGCTCAAATTCTATTGTCAAATAAGTACGCCTGAATGTATGTAAGTTAATTTCGATTTTACACTAATACATTTACAGATAAAACTTCCAACTCGTTGTAAACGACATTCCAACTCCTACTTCTAAGGACACGTATAGGCCTCCGTTTTCTGATCAAAATTAAAGCGCTTATCAATGTTCGATCAGAATACAAAAGTACCTCGACTCTGAACAGATTATTTTTGCAAATGAAACATTGCCATAAATGTTTCCAAAGTTTAGTTATTGGTTATTATACCTACTTATAAGCATCGTAACAAGTTTAAGGATGCAATTCCGGTAACGATAGATGATCAAATAGTCGAAATAGTGGACAATGTTAAATACCTCTGTGTTACTTGCAATAAAAACCAAAGTTTTGGTCTTGTATGTTTGTTGGGACATTTGAATTAAAACACAGAATAATGAAAGTACTGAAAAAATGCTTACCTAATCTGAAAATTATTTCAAAATTCAAGCAATTCCTGAAAGGTCACATAAAAATTTGATTTACAAAATTCAAAACTTAACAAATGTTCGACGCCTAACATTATAAATACATACACACTTTTATGAATTTTAAACTATCAAGACAAATAGGAAAACAACTATTGATTATTAGTTATTTTGATTTAACAGAAATAGAGAGAGATTGAGATCTGTGTTTTATAGTCTTTGGGATTAAAAAGTTTTGGACGAAATTCTATGTGAATATATACTTTGTACAATGTTTGGATCACCCAGTATAAAATCAGATACTAAAAAGATTGTATTAAGTTTTAGGATAAAACCAAAACTCAATGTAACCAGTATTCAATAAAAAATAAAACGATTTTTACGAAAACGAGGCAATTTAATTTTAAAACTTTAGAATAGAAGAGAAAAAAAAAACGATAACATGCCAGGAAGTTATCTTGCAATACACCCAAATTATAGCAAATTATTCGTTATATAGGATTTCCTTCGACAAATTTGAGTACGGTCTCTTTTGTGATGAGCCGGCTATTAGATAAATGTTTGACCAATTTAAACCAAATATTGTAGACGGTTGATTAGATTATAGTATCGTAGACAATGTTAACGTATAAACCGCTTTATATTAGACGTGTAATCATTTACGCAATACAAAAACAAAATATACTTTTGGACGTTATCTATTAATTAAAAGAATTTTTTAATTGACGTTCCCCTATAATTGGAAAAATTATAATTCTTAAGAATTTCTTATCAGTTGCATTTATCGATTGATCGTCATTAATTACATAACCTGCAATAAATAATTGTGTACTTCAAATTTATCAATGTTTCAATATAATTTTATAGAGGTCATTAGCTAGACTATTCACAAAATGAGTTTTGCAATGTAAATTAATACACAAATTTGTAATAATATCGTGGGAATGGCAGAAACGTAATTTAAGTAAATTAGACCAATATGGTACGCAGAGGGACCACTTTTGAAGTTTTTTTTTTGCTTTTGTGATGCAAATTATAGCAATTTTGTATATAGTAATTCGTGTGAAAATATGAATATATTCATTTCGAATTTGGTATGTTCTAAGATTAGGGGTATACAGGTAAAATTTAAGCAGTTTACATTGTTTTACAAGGTTAAGATCATAATAATAGAAAGATATGTATATGAATATAATACGCACTCAGAAAAATAATATGTTTATCGTATGATTAAATTTATCATAATATGATTACAAAAATCAACTCCACATTTGATATGATGGTAGTTAAAAGATTTATAATAAAATTATGTTGTATATCATTGTTGTTATCAAAATATAATTAAATATAACATAAAATTAATAAATTCAATCATTTCAGAAATATGATTGGAATAATCATATGTAACTATGATAATTTTAATCATATTGTGATCTTCTTAACCATATTATGATATTGACTTTAAAACAAATATAATAACTGCATAAATATTATGATCTATCATAATATAATAGTATGTTAATCGAAACCAAAAATTTGTTAACGGTAATTTAGTCGAAATAAAATTTATTTTTAAATACGAGAAATTAAAGCTAAATATTAAAATATTAAAAATTTATTGTACAAAAATTATAGGTAAGTCTATGTGAAAGTATTTAAAAATGTGTGGTGTTAGTAAGTTACATATTAGTGATTTTATTACATAATAAAAAGTGTCCACGCAGTGTTAGGTTAAATTACGTTTCACCGCATGGTAAATCATAACTTTTTGTTTTGATTTTGCACAAAAATTACAGTGAAAATATTATTTCTTTAATACAATAACATCGAATAATTTTAAACTTTGTTATATTTGGCTCTAATAACTTATATGTATGTAAAGTGTACTCGTGCATAATGTTTTTAATAACGAACGCTTGTTTGGCATATACTCACTAAAAAATAGATTAAATTTTGTGTTCATACTGAGAGAATTATGAATAATCGCATGCATGTTACTTAAATTCAAAGGGATTTGGGTTTTAAAATTGTGTTTCCATAAAAAACATTGTATAACATCATCCAACACTTTTTTTTTTAAATATGAAACCGAAGATCTGCGTAATGTCTAGCAATAGCATTGTATTGACGCTGTCTTTTAAATCCTTAAAAAAAATTGTTGTTATCGATCATGTGGGTGAGTTGGGATATGATGATGTAGTTAGTTCAGGTATATTTATTTATTTTACATTATTTATCTATTTTTTATGATTTATGCACAATATTCATAGATTATTAAATAATTTTATGATCTCCGTTCATTACAGGTATCAGTCAATTTAGCATTAATGAGGGACCCATAGTTTTGTATGATGCAATTACAGAATGTGAAATACCTTTTGATATTTTCAGTACATACATAAAGCAAATTTTAAATTCCAATGGTATTTTACATATCAAAATAGTGCCTATTGATTTTCAAAATGTTGAATTACAAAATCATGAATTTAGCAGCAATTTGTTAGAAATTCAAGAAAAAGAATCAGAACAAATTATATTTGAAGCACAGTCAAGCAGCAATAGCACCGGAGAATTAGTAAGTCACCTAATACCAATAGCACTAATCTGAACGTTTAAACTAAATATTTTCAACATTATAGGATATTATTGAAATTATAAATAAGCATTGCCTAAAGCTGATAAAGAAAATAAACTCATCTTTAGTATTGACACCTTCTGAACGAAACGAGCTATCTTCAACTATCATTAAACAAAAATTAAACTCTAAGCCATCGAAATCGTAAGTGAAAGATTATTAAATAATAAAATAATATATCATAAATTGAAACAAAATTCTATTCCAACTGCTATAGGTTAAACAAAGAGGACTTTATTCAGCTATCACTACAAATTGTTAATGTGTTTCCACAAGAAGTTTCAGAAACGTATTATATCCCATCAACGGGATCTATAATAGCTAAAGGCAAACTTTATAACTGTTATCACAATTATAGGGGTCAGCTAAATCGAGCTGGTGTAATTCGGAGGAGAAGTAGATCATCTACTACTAGCTCAACGACTTCCGCAGCAGATAGTGAAATGACCAATTTAGGTGAGTGTGTATATTATATATAATATAATAATACTCGAAATATACGTTTTTTTTAACAGATACAATTGACACCGAGATAGAAGATGATATTGAATATGTGAAACTGAATGTTCCAGATAGTACGGACGAATTTGCTGAAAAATGGCGAAAAACCCACAAATTTAGGCAAAACCTATTAAGAAGCTCTATGCCGACGATTGAATATATTGAACTTTTTCCCGGCTTAAAAAGTTCTGAAATTAAAAAATTGGTGAGAACTGAGTGCAACTAAAAATAGCACAAAATTTTCACAAAGTTTTTATTTTACAGATGGAAATAGATTTAAAAATAAAGTACACTGACTTTGATCCAGACACCATACGGAATTGGCATACTATTTACCCAAACATCATTCAACGGGCGAATAAAATTAATCGAGACAGCGTTGTTAAAAGTTTATGCCAACGTATAGAAGCTGCGGAAGAAGGTATTTATTGTCACATCAAACTACATTTCAATTAGGGCACTTTAAAGCTTATTCAAAACTTAATGTTATTTATTTAACAGCAGAAAAAAGCGCATTAGCATTTCTGGTACTACCATATATTTTTCCAGTTAATGGAAAACGAACATACGGCAACGGGAGAGTATCAAAAATTGAGATTCAGCATTCATTCATTTCATTATATAAGGTATAAACTTGTATAATACTGAAAATTTGGAAAAATTATTCTTTAAAATTTAATTTTTTCCAGACTGCAGTTGAGGCATTCGAGGCCGAGGCTATTCCGGAGGCACCTAAGGTTATTTTTGTGGGAAATCCAATTAGCATTGCGTATGTATTAGTTGCGGGAGAAAGATACATTTATTGTAATCCTGTGGAAGCTGTTGAATGCTGTTTTTATTTGTATATGGGCCTAAATATCAAATATCCAATTGCATGCAACTCTATTTGGCATTTCATTCAAAAGGGAATTTTCAAAATCAAAACAGAATTTGATGAAAATATTCCATGTGTGCTCACACTAATTAACGATATGCAGAGTAATAATTAATTTTAGTTACACGTTTTTATATTATTGTTTCATCTATATTGAATTTTGAATTTTACTAAATATATATTTTCGATTCTATACAAAATGA